>CM075937.1:20569157-21986677 GCA_038030265.1 Corythucha ciliata | reverse complement strand
GATCAATTTCTCTCTTTCTCAATCCAAGCCTCTTCTGTTCCAATAGGCATCGGTTACAAAGATTCAATTACGATCGAATTGAAACCGTTCCTTCTATAATGCTTTTTCCTATCCGCACGATTTGTACGTGTCATTTTAACGTTAAATCTTAGTTAATGGATCATTCCAGCCGTGAAGGAAGATCAGTTATTACGGTTTCGATGAATATTTATTTCGAAAAATCCATTTTTACGGTGCTGCTTTTGTTATATTTGGCATACATTATTATTTGTACCATTCACTATCGGTTTCCCCCTCACACAGCCATATTGAAGTTAATGAAACGTTTTAATAAAGAAGAAAGTCAAAAGGGAATATTCTATAATTTTAATTTTATCATCTCTTAATAAATTAATTCATTTTTGTCCAAAATGGTTCTCTTCAACCCCACTCTACTCGGTTACGCTTGGCCGCGATGTCATTTTTCAAGGTTCTCTTCAACTGCTTAGCTGGTGAGATAATCTAAAAGGAAAATAACGGAAAAAAATTGATAGTGACGGACCCCCTAGAGGGAAAAACGCCCATTGTTTGCTTTTCAATTAGAGCACTTCCTCACCCGGACCACTGCTGCATGCTCTCTCATTATCCTCTTCCATCAAAAGTGATTAATAGAACAGATAATTAATCGTAAAATTTCTTCTCAAACTGTTAGCAATCGGCTTTTCCTTTTTCTCTGAATGATAAATTTAGAGATGACTGAATTGGAGGGGTGTGGTACGATGAGAGGTGAGGGTGGGGAGGGATGATCGATTTAACCACCACCGGCTCCATATTCTAGCCCCCCCCCCTCATCACACCCCCTCGCCAGCTCGTAAATCCTCTTTTTCATTCCGTTTAATTGTTCTTTGTGGATTTCCAAATGATTGACCCCTCGCCACCCTGGGTCTGCTCAAATCCAATGACCACACCACACAAAAAAAGAATGCCCAGTTGGGCGTAAAAACAAATTTTACACATGAAATGCTTACACTAGACCAAGCGTGGATTATTGCAACAGAACCTTGTTATCTGCGTACAAATGACAGATTGTGACTGTGTGTCTGTGTGCAAAAAAATGGAGTGGGCGAAGAGTGGAATTAATTTGAATTCAAGCCCACACGAGTGTACCATGGCGCGCCATATTCCCCCTCCCCCCACAGTATCGGAATGAACACTTCTTAAAAATGTATGCCTCACGCATTTCATTAGCGTTTTTTCGCGCATCGTTTCCACTCATAAGATCAAGGAAAATGTTCGATCTTCTGTAATAACTCCTTTCTTTCGTGATAGCATCATAGCATTTTTTTTCTATACTTTCATGTCCTTTATTTTAAATTTCTTCCGAAAAACCATGTATTTTTCATTTTAAAAGCCTAAAAGTTAGTGTTAAAGCCCACCCCCCCTTCACCATTTTGATTTTCTAGCCAAAAAGCTAACATTTTAGCACAATTAGCATATTGATGATCTCATACTAGCGGATATTTCATGAATTCATTAACATCGAATTGGAGCATTTTCTCAATTCTATGTGCGAATTAGTGTTTTTATCAATTATCTCAAATTCTCAACTAATATTTTACTCTAATTTTTACCCACGCAGTAGCGTTTTATCCGCAAAGTTGCCTCAAGAATTGGCGAATTGAAGTTTTCTCAACTTCACCTGTCAATTAGCACTTTTTCTGAACTTTTATAGCCGTGCAAATCGCAGCGCTTCATCTCAATTTAAGCTGGGAATTATGGTTTTTCTCAACTTTAGCTACCGAAGAGAACTTTATCTCAATTTCATCCGCGAACCAGCGCTTTTTTGCAATTTTATTCCCGCTTTTTCTCAAAATTCAGCCACGGATTTAGCTACTTCTCATTTTCAACTGCGAATTGTAGTGCTTTACCTCAATTTTGGCCGCGAATTACCCTCTTTCTCAATTTTGCCAAACAAAGAACGCGTTTTCTCAATTTCAGACACGAATTATTTGTTTTTCTCCATTTTAAAAGTGAGTTAGTGATTTTTACTTGAATATGTTTCCGTAGGAAAGGTCGTGCTTACTACTCCATAATTATTGCTATACTTTCATACCTTATCAATCTCGAACACTCCATTATTTCAAATGCAATAAGAAACGAAGGGGTTGTCTCTCCGCGAAGTCATTTATTTTTTACAGTACCGGTTTCGGTCGCTGAGCGAAAAAATAAATGACTTCGCGGAGAGACAACCCCTTCGTTTCTTATTGAATTTGTCGTTCAACTCCGCTACACCTCCCACATTTTGTTTCTCTTTTGAGATAAAATAATCATGACTCCATTATTTCGTTTTCGAGGACCCCATCCGAAGTTAAGGCTACTATATAACCCGAGTATGGAAACACGCGATAACCGCCATATTTGGTCCCTCCGGTCGGTATCACTCGGGTCTTGATAAGTGTTTTCTCTTCCACACGTCTCTTGATTTAGACCAGTCAATATAGACACAAAAATCGGGGTAAATCGCAAACATGCATGTGATTGATTTTGTTGTTGTGTGTTGTTAGGACCAATGAGAGCAGTTATTACTCAAGTTTGCAACCCTCAAAACCTTGTGCTTAACTCATGGCACTCTAAAACCTAAGAAATGTCATCACTTTTTCTGGTTTCTTAAACAAAAATACCAGAAGAAAGAGTTTTTCGAGCATGACCACAGCATACATTGTTAAAGCCAACCAAATTTGATACAATTTAAGCCAAAGCCCGAGCATTGTGGGTCTGTTAGTTCAGGAAATACTGGCAATCAACAAAATGCCTAATCTCGCCAAAAAGCGAGATTTTATTGGTAGGGTAATTTTTCAAGACCCGTAGCTCTCAAATACACGGTGATTGGTACTTGGTTGAACAAAATGAGAGGGATGATTGTACACCCAAAATGCAACAAAAAATTTCCTATGACCTAAGGTCAGACTTCCATTCCTAGTTCAGATAATCAATTTGTTTTTTTTTTTAGCACATCACGGGTTTTCGCAATGAAAACATCTGTAACATGGGAAGTAAGCGTCCTAGGTTAAATCCAACGACACCACTGAAAAGAGCACTCTTTTTTTTTGTGTGAGTAAAGACATTTTGTCTAATGATAGCGAAAGATTCTTTGAGTAAACTGGGAAAATATCAGAATATTTTTAAAAATGTCAGTTTTTGACGACTGTTCAAAGCTAGACTACATTAGCCATGGTGCTCCTAGCGCCCGGCAAGTTCCTCTAAAACTGTATGAAGTAACTTAGTTTAAAACTTCATGCTTATTTTACTCCTGTCCTTTGCAATTTTTTGATAAAAATCCATTGTTATACCAAAAAATGAGGCAATTAGGCCCGTTTTGAGTGCCTACAAGAAGATCAAGAGCCACCAAAACTATTTTTTTCAGCTTAATTCACTTTTCCTATGCTAATCTATGAGGATGTATGTGGGTTTGACTCGTTAACGCCCAAATTTTGTGGATTTAGATCTCAACAATACCCAATTTCGCTCGCCCAAAAAGCCAATTTTAAAGGAATCCGTCAATAAGCTAAGTTCCGTCGACTTGGCATTCAAAAAACCCAATTTCGCAGCTTTTGAACATGAAAACAAATTGATTTCGCACGTTTCACTCTCTGACAGGCGCAATTTTGCGGGATTGATCGAAAAAACAATTTTGTGAGTTTGGCTCACTCAAAAAATTATTTTTTACGGGGTTATTCAAACAGGTCATTCCACATTTTAGGGGACTTCGTGAAGCAATTTCGTGCGGTTTGGCATTTTCGAAGTTCAAGTTTCTTGGATTCGGTAACCCAATTTCTCTCGTTTTGAAGAACAATGTCAGTCATTATACCACGGGTCTGGCTCTGGCGGGTCTAGGAAATTTCGCATGGTTTGCTCGTTAAAAAACTATTCTCGGGGATTGGCATGCAAAAATAAATAAATTTTAAAAAAAAAAACAATTTCGTGGGGGCAGAAAGGGTTCTAGCTTCTTCATAAATGAAATTTCACCGAGCTGGTTCATTCACAAAACTAATAGCGCGGGTCTGGTTCCACGGAAGAACAAGATTTCGTGGCGTTGACTCAATAAAAACTAATTACATGTTTCTGGCTCACTCGAAAAAGCGCAATTTGGCGGGTTTCACTGCATCAAAACCATATTATAGCCCGTCAAGAAGAACATGAACCCGCGGCCAGCGCTCTCTCATTCGACTAGTAGCAGCTTCCCTGCCCTCTGCTTCGGGACCGAATTGTTTGTCTCACTGTTTACCAAAGATAAGTGTTATTGTCAAACCGAAGTTTCATAGAGAGGGGAAGGACAAATAGCTAGAGGGGCTGATCACAGGAGGGCGAGGTCCACGTTTAACTTGACGGGCTATAGCGCGCGCTTTTTCTTAATTTTAACGTCGAATGAGCGGTGTTCCCACCCAGGAGAATTCAGCCTTTTACCAACAGCTGTACGAACGAACACTTTTTTATTTAGCCGTGAATTAACACCCTTTCTCTCAGTTTCAGCCACGAATCAGCGTTTTCCTCAATTATATCAGCGCCAGCGATTTAGCATTTTGTTTTTGTTTTAAATTTAAGCTGTGAATTAGCGCGTTTTCTCAATTTTAGCATCGAATATATCAGAGTTTTTCTGATGTTTTATCCCCATACTTGCCCAACAGGGTCCCAATAATTATCCTTTTCACTTCAGAATTTAATTCACCACAATTAGCTCTTTTTATTTTTCCACGAAACAGACCAGTTTCTCCCAGGAGGATTCAGCGGTTTTTCCCCCAATTTCCCAATTTTAGCATCAAATTATCGCTTTCTCAAAAATGTCAGCCACAAAGTTGCCTCAGAAACCACACATTGTCGTTTTCTCGATTCCGGCGACGAACAATGACATTTTCCCAATTTTAGCCACGAAATAGCACTTCTTATTTCTACTTCATCGGTGAATTAACGCTTTTTCGCAATTTCATCCATGAATTAGCGAATTGATGGGCAACTTCTCTTAAATTTTCCTCCATTTTACTGTCGCAAAATTGGCCAATGAATTGGCATGTTTTCAATTTTAGCTGCCAGCCAGTGTTTTTTTCCAATTAAGCAGTGAATTAGTGCATATTCCCGATAAGCGATTTAGCGATTTTTGTCTTTTTTAAGCCGCAATTCTGCGTTTTTTCTCCCTTTTAGACGCAAAATTACCTTAAGAAGCCGCGAATTGGCATTTTACTCAATTTAATAGCTGCGAATGAGCGCTGATTTTCTCAATTTCATTGGTGGATTACTAATTTTTCTCCATTTTATGTTTTCATAAGCGATTTTTCTTTATTTCATAAGTGCGTTAGTTAATATTTTCTCAGTATTAGATGCGAAGTAGTGTTTTTATCCCCTGAATTAGAGACTTTTCCAAATTGTAGCCTTGAATTCAAATTTTTTCATCGGTGAAATAACGCTTTTCCTCAAAAGCCGCTAAATGCCGTTCTTTATATTATCCGCGAATTAGCGTTTTTTCTCAATTTTAGCTGCCCTGTCGCGTTTTCACTCCTAAAATTCTCGACTTTTTAAGTTTTACAATATTTTAGCCGAGAATAGCGACTTTTCTCTTCTCTATTTTAGTCGAAACTTGGCTTCAGGAGCCGTGAATTGGCTTTGAATTTCTTCAATTTCAGGCGTGAATCAGCAGTGTTTTTTTTTTGTTTTTTTTTTTCTTACTTTGAGCTTTGAATTAGCACATTTTTGCGATTTTGTCTACGAGTAAGCGAATTTTTTTTTCAATTTTAGCCGAGATTCAGAGCGCCTTTTTAGCCCTTGAATTAGCGACTTTTCTTAATTTCAGTCGTGAATTAGTATACTTATTCTCAGTTTTGCCAGTGAAATAAAGCTATTCATCAATTTCACCCATGAATTGGCGTTTTATCCCACGAAATAGTCCGCGCACTAGTTTGTCGTGATATAGCGTTGTTCATAACTTTAGGTGCGGGCTAATTTTTACCCGTAATGTAGCGTTTTTATTCCCCAAATTAGCCATTTTTCTCCATTTTGGTCCCGAATTAGCCTTTTTCTCAATGTTAGCCGCGATTTCTTTCTTTCTTTTAGCTACGAATTTGCGTTTTTTCTCAATTCCATCCGTCAAATGGCTTCTATACTTTACGAATCAGTTATTTTTTCTCAATTAAAGTTGCATCCAGATACCGATAATTATCGCTTTTGTTTACTTTTAATCACAAATGTATCGCTTTTTCTAAGCATTTCGCCACGTATTGGCCCCACGAACAACACATGAGTGCGCCTTCTCAGAGTAGTGATTTCGTGCAATAATCAGCGACACAATTTGCTGAACACTAGCGAAATCAATTCTCGAAGTCACATGCACTGAAAATTGTGGAATGGTGCCAAATCACCGTGGTGATGACAACCAGACGCTCCTTATTCTCCAGTTCGATTCCCCAGTTCAAATATGTGATGTTTGTTCTTATACGTTTTGTGCTCAGTTACCTACATTATTTTGTTTTTCTTCAATTAGATACTGCGAAATTTTAATACTTACCCCGCCCATCTATGCCCAACTAATTTTGCCCATCGCCCCCCCCCCTCCAATGAAAACCTAAACTCTACAACTCTACGCCTCTGCCGCCCATGACTGACGGTGAAGACCCCGAAACTGGTCATCCGCGGCCTTCATTAGGCGCACATCAAGTAAAACGCTGTCAACCTTTTTTCTCCACGACTTCTCCCAACACCACCTCCAAAAAACTCTATTGAAAATCTTCAGAGGTCTCATTGGTTGCACCATCCGCGAAGTTCCTTTTACTTTTTATTAAAACTCGCCTTTGGTATATTATCAGTCAATAAATACTTGATTGCTGTAAACGAAGGCCAACCTCAAGTACGGACGCCTACAAATGTACAGCCATTATCGCTGTCGAATCATCCCTTTGCTATCCATTAATTTATAGTCCGCGTATCAAATCAATAATTTTTAGAAATTCCTCGAACTTAAGACGTGAAGCAATCGACATCATTGATTCATGTTTGTAGTGGAGAGGGTGGGGGGGGATTATCGCAAAAACTTTTGTTTTTGGTTGGTCCCCTTCTTTCCATTGTGTAATTGATGAATCAGTATCGGTATTATGATGAATTAAAAAAAAAAAGAATCACTTCATTCAAAAAGTGGTGGTGGGGGAGAAGAGTGAAAAGAAAGTTACTGGCTTTTAGCCAAAGGACCTTCTTCCTCCATTAACAAAAGTAAAAAAAAAAAAAAAGAAGAAAAAAAGTTTTTTCCCTCGCTTTCCGTTGATTGCTTTCTCAGGGGAGCACGGCGACGCGGCGCGGCGGTTTATTTCTTTTTTTCGGCATTTTTTTTCTTCTCTGGTTAATGCGTTAGTGACCTTTGTCCTAACTGACATCACGACTTCCTTCCTAGGAAGTGAAGAAGAAGAAGAAGAAAAAAAAGGGAAAGATTTTTCGCTAACCCAAACATGGAAACTGTTTGAAAACTGATTATTTCCCTTTCTGTCAAACGCAAAGCTGTCACGATTTACCAGGTGAAGTAAAAGGGAGGGACAAAGAAAGGGGTTGAATGGAAAGCAAAAAAAAAACCTTTAAAAAGTCAGAATATTTCTACGGAGTTCGAGGTGCGGGGGGGGGGTGAAGTTTCGAGGTAAATTTCGCGTGGAAAACGTTGATCTGTAAAAGAAAAAAGTGCTTCCAGCCGCCTATTTTTATTGCCCGCTTTAAAGAAGGAAAAAACTTGGTATTCAAAAGCCATAGACGGTTGGTACCAAATAGTCCGGAGAGAAACTCTTAAGTTTTTTTTTTTTACATTTATTTTTTAGGCCATTTTAGGGATGATTCGTACGTTTTTCTTATTTGCTTGTAAAAAAAAAAGTCCCCAGTCTGAAAAAAAATTACTTCCTGTTTCTTGATCCTTCCCCACGCTTGAAACTAATGTTTACGCAACAACCTTGATAGTAAAATTCTGATAAAGATTTTCAACACTCCCCTAATTCAATTAACCATTTTACTCTTGTTCTGTTTAAATGATAGTGATGTGTGACGAAAAAAAACGTGTTAACAATACACGAGAAATAGAACGCCCAATTCTATTGTTTTAAGCAAAAAAAAACGACTGTGTTTAATCCGTGAGACTAACCTTCTTCCCCGGGCTAACCGACAGACACCCACAACCGACGTCGAGTCAAGTTTTATAAGAAAAAGACAAGTGAGACGAGACAGATAAATTGATTTAAGTGGCCCAGACAAGAACAAAAAAAAAAAAAAAAATCGTGGATAACAGGGTGCTTGGAGGAGGGGTGAGAAGTTGTTGAGAATTAAGGGTGAATGGACGGTGTGTTCGAGATCTTCCTTATAATTGATTAAACTAGACAAT
Organism: Corythucha ciliata; assembly: GCA_038030265.1. Taxonomy (NCBI): domain Eukaryota; kingdom Metazoa; phylum Arthropoda; class Insecta; order Hemiptera; family Tingidae; genus Corythucha; species Corythucha ciliata. The sequence goes on along the minus strand of CM075937.1, from coordinate 21,978,303 downwards.
TGGTGAAGGAATTGGGAAAAGTGAGTTGTTGGTTTCGAAAGGGAAGGATATAAGGGGGCAGTATAGTTTCGTAAATGAGGTAACTCAAACTTTTGTTTTCGAGGGAAAAAAAAGAGAAGAGTATGAGCAAATAGGTGGTGAAAGTACAGATAAGGGCTTTACACGTCGTTGAATGCTAAAACATTGTGCTTTGCTTCACAGGTTTGAATATCGTTAAAAACAACGGAAACCCCAGTTTAAAATGCAGCAAATAATGGAAAATGCACTTTAAAAGTAAATGGGAGAGCCCCTCACAGCTTCCTGAAAGAATGCCCAGGTAATCAAAAATTCTATAGAAAACGTCTCTTCACATGAACGTTCACCTTCAACATCCTTCAAGAGAAAGTCTGGAGGACACGACCTTCCCCTACCCTTCCCACCCTTTATTACACGTTCGGGTTTATTGTAAAATGTGAAAATGAAACATTCACAAATCACCTACGCCAACTTTTATTTGATTTGAAAACGATAAACATTTTTAGCGTCGTCTCCACAATGAACTGTTTTCACTGTGTGACACTTTTTATACCCGAAACTCCTAAGAGGTATAATTTATGGCCCCACGTGCTGGATTAAAAAAAATGTCCACCAAAGAAAAAAAAGAACGCTGAACAGTAGCGCACCGAGGTAGTAGCGAGGGGGGCCGACCGCCCCGGGCCCTCTGTCAGGCGGGGCCCCCGAAAAGCTTAAATAGGTACGGCAAAATGAAATAGGTAATGAAAAATGGTTCATTCGTTTGAAAAGGTTGGACAGCGATTTGACTTCTTTCTGCGAATTTCAGTCTAAATCCGACCTACGCGGGCTGGAGAATATAACGTTACAAGTGATATGAGCAAAGAGTGTGAGGGCTGACTATTCGATTAAGCCCTCGAGAGTTCTATTCTGGTGGCTGAAATACAGAAATTTGCGCCGTCTTGAGGGAAATTCATGGATCAAATAGAGAACACAGGCCGTCCCCAGTTTCGTTAGGTCCTTAAGCGCACTAATGTACCGATCGGCAATTTACAACTGGCTGACGCGGCAAAAACTTAGGAAAAAGCGCTAATACTCGTGGCTATAACTGCGAAAAAGCGCTGATTCGTGTTCTCACGATGCAACTTCCAGACAGAAATTGAGAAAAAATCGTCGATTCGCAGTGTATGACGGCCATTCCGCGGATAAAATGTAGAAATCAATGCAAAAGTGTTGTTTTTGGGCCAAGCCCGAGGCTACAATTGAGATTACACGCAACTAATTCAAGGTTGTACAAGTAAAAAAAACATCGCGGCTAATATTGACAAAAACAACGCTAATTCGGATTAAAATTGGGTCAAAATGGCAAATTCACAACTGAAATGGCGACAAATCATCCATTCGCGTATAAAAAAAGAGAATAGATTATGCTGATTCGCAGCAAAATCATTTAAAAATGCTATTTCACTGCTGAAATTCAGAAAAATCACTAATTCACGGATGAAGTTGAGGATAAGTGTGAACTCGCGAATATGAAAATGAAGAAAATCACTAATTCACGGTTGAACTTGAGAAAACGCAAATCCGTATCTGAAAAATTCGAGGCTCAAACTGAGAAACAGCGTTCATCCATATAGCAGAAAGTAGAAAAAAATTGCTTTTGTGGGACTAAAATAAAAAAAACAATGCGGCCAACATTGAAAACATACGTATATTAATTAGGGTAACTAACATTTAAAAAAACAAAAAAAACACTAATTTTGAATTCAAACTGGGAAAAAGTGCTAATTCGCTGCTAAAAATGAATGGAAAAAAAAAAAAAAAAAAAAAAAAAAAAAAAACCTTTGTATTTAGGCGTTGTGGTGAGCGTTTTCACGATAGAAAATGAAATAGATATTCGGTCCACACTCACAAACGAATTTTATTATTAGGCGGAGCGGTTTCGGCTTACGCCAATGCCAGCCATGTTTCAAGACTGGCAATGAGTTATAGCGTGGAAGACGTCCTTGGAACAAGGCTGACATTGAGAATTGCGTAAGCCAAAATCGCTCTGCTTAATAATAAAATTCATTTGTGAGTGTGGACCACATCTCTCTCATTTTCTATTGAAAAAAAAGAAATGGCTAACCTGTAGCTGAAAACGAGGAAAACGCTAATTCAAGGCTAAAATGGAGGAAAATCGCAAATACAAACGATAGAAACCTTACTGCGCTGCTAAAATTGAGAGATTACGAAAAAGCGCTAATTCACGGGTTATAAACGCTGCTACGCTGCTAAGATTACGAAAAAGCGCTAATTCACGGGTTATAAACGCTGCTACGCTGCTAAGATTACGAAAAAGCGCTAATTCACGGGTTATAAACGCTGCTACGCTGCTAAGATTACGAAAAAGCGCTAATTCGCGGCTGAAGGGAGGAAAATTACTAATTCTCGGCTAAAATTGAGGAAAAGACCAATTCGCGGCTAAAATTGAGAAAATTTTCAATTTGCGTCAAAAATTGGAAGTACGCTAATTTACGGCTTTCTTGGTCATCTTTGAGGCTAAAATTGAGGAAAAGACCAATTCGCGGCTAAAATTGAGAAAATTTTCAATTTGCGTCAAAAATTGGAAGTACGCTAATTTACGGCTTTCTTGGTCATCTTTGAGGCTAAAATTGAGAAAATTTTCAATTTGCGTCAAAAATTGGAAGTACGCTAATTTACGGCTTTCTTGGTCATCTTTGAGGCCCGTGGCCAGATTGGGGGAAATCACTAAATCTTGAAATATTTCAAAAACAAAACACTTCTGTTCGAGGCAAAAAACTCAACAATAAACGGTAATCCATAGCAAAAATTGAAGGAAAAAATGCCAATGCGGTACTGAAATGTAAAACAAAAACATAAACGCAGCTAATATTGAAAAAATCACTAATTAGCCCGGCATAAATAAATAAAAACTATTTTTCCACCTCAAATAGGGAAAAAGAGCTATTCCCCGCTAAAAATTGAGGAAAAGACCAATTCGCGGCTAAAATTGAGAAAATTTTCAATTTGCGTCAAAAATTGGAAGTACGCTAATTTACGGCTTTCTTGGTCATCTTTGAGGCTAAAATTGAGGAAAAGACCAATTCGCGGCTAAAATTGAGGAAAAGACCAATTCGCGGCTAAAATTGAGAAAATTTTCAATTTGCGTCAAAAATTGGAAGTACGCTAATTTACGGCTTTCTTGGTCATCTTTGAGGCTAAAATTGAGGAAAAGACCAATTCGCGGCTAAAATTGAGGAAAAGACCAATTCGCGGCTAAAATTGAGAAAATTTTCAATTTGCGTCAAAAATTGGAAGTACGCTAATTTACGGCTTTCTTGGTCATCTTTGAGGCTAAAATTGAGGAAAAGACCAATTCGCGGCTAAAATTGAGGAAAAGACCAATTCGCGGCTAAAATTGAGGAAAAGACCAATTCGCGGCTAAAATTGAGGAAAAGACCAATTCGCGGCTAAAATTGAGAAAATTTTCAATTTGCGTCAAAAATTGGAAGTACGCTAATTTACGGCTTTCTTGGTCATCTTTGAGGCTAAAATTGAGGAAAAGACCAATTCGCGGCTAAAATTGAGAAAATTTTCAATTTGCGTCAAAAATTGGAAGTACGCTAATTTACGGCTTTCTTGGTCATCTTTGAGGCTAAAATTGAGAAAATTTTCAATTTGCGTCAAAAATTGGAAGTACGCTAATTTACGGCTTTCTTGGTCATCTTTGAGGCTAAAATTGAGAAAATTTTCAATTTGCGTCAAAAATTGGAAGTACGCTAATTTACGGCTTTCTTGGTCATCTTTGAGGCTAAAATTGAGAAAATTTTCAATTTGCGTCAAAAATTGGAAGTACGCTAATTTACGGCTTTCTTGGTCATCTTTGAGGCTAAAATTGAGAAAATTTTCAATTTGCGTCAAAAATTGGAAGTACGCTAATTTACGGCTTTCTTGGTCATCTTTGAGGCTAAAATTGAGAAAATTTTCAATTTGCGTCAAAAATTGGAAGTACGCTAATTTACGGCTTTCTTGGTCATCTTTGAGGCTAAAATTGAGAAACCCGTGGCCAGATTGGGGGAAATCACTAAATCTTGAAAAATTTCAAAAACACGTCTTGATAATAGGGTGCATTCTCCGAAACTAGTCGGCAAGTGTTAACAATAAAAATAAGAATGTTTCAACTAAAAAAAATCATTTAAATTACCTAAAGTTAATGCCAACATTCAATGAACAAATGATAATTTATTATATCAATATTATTTATAATACATATAATATTATTATATCAATGAAAAAAATAAACATTTTAAATTAAACAACATCATTGGTCTGAGTCAGAGTTTTCACTCGATGCACAATCTTCGGTGGGCTTTGGCCTGACCGCCGATCTGAAAATGTCAAACATAATTTATTGAAATTATGAAAAATGATATCATGCGATAAACTACTAGTATCAGTAGAGTAGTACTCACAGATCACAGACCGAACACGTGATGAACGAGAAACGAAGAAGTGGTAAGAAATAGAGGGTCAGATGAAGCTTTCTGGATCCACATGTACACCAACACTCGCGACACTTCAATGCGTTAGGGAAAAAACCGTTACTCGAATCGTGAAGGTTGAGCCCCTCCACTGACCCCCATCGGTTCATAATGAACCTAGCTGCTTTTCTCTTAAGGGGAGATTCGAACGATCCAGAGCTTCCCCATAACCCTTCGAACGAATTAGAAGCGTCAGCGGTTTTTTTGTCGTTGTTTTTTTTTTTTTTTTTTTTTTTTTTTTTTTTTTTTTTTTTTTTTCATTGGGTGGTGGAAAGTTAGTTCATCGGTTCGTACAACGAAATCGACCGAAGAAAAACTGAATTGACCCGATGATATTGTAAATATTAATTCACATATTAAATTTAGTACTTCAATCTTCATATGAAAATTGCCAAGCTAAACGTTTAGGTACCTAATAATATTTATTTTCCTGAGCCATTACAACCCTTGCGCTCGTGCTGCTAAACTGTCTCCAAAAAATTAAACACCTCTTTACTCCAGGCCACTTATTTCACGTCAGCCCAATTTTTCCAGGCAAAAATCCTCGTCAATTAAGCAAAACTCCATCAGGCCGAATATAAGGCATTTATTTTTATTTGTTTGAACCCCCAGGTAATTTTTTTATTACCAGTCTAGGCATCGTGCTGATCTCAATCGAGTCTTCTTTATTTCACTCCATGATTTAACGTTTTCACATGATGTTCGGGCAAAAGCATCGGGCTATTTACCATCGGTTCTTAGCAAATAAAGTAAACAAACCCATCAGACAGTTTCAGCACGCAAAAAAAAGTGAGCCGAAGAGTTCGTTCCGTTTCCGCTATAAGAACGGTTCGAACAGACCTGAACATCGGGTCGCAGAAAATTGATCTATTCTTCGAGCGGTTTCGTCATCGCATCAGCCCAAATTCGGACGATATCTTAATTCCTCGGGTGGGTTTTGACCCGATGACGCTCTTCGGTTCACTTTCGAAACCATCGGGCCACAGGATTTTTCTCAACATAAACGCAGCTAATATTGAAAAAATCACTAATTAGCCCGGCATAAATAAATAAATAAATAAATAAAAACTATTTTTCACCTCAAATAGGGAAAAAGAGCTATTCCCCGCTAAAAATTGAGGAAAAGGCCAATTCGCGGCTAAAATTGAGAAAATTCGTGAATTCATAGGCTGGAAACGCTTCTACGCAACTAAAATTGAAAAAAGCGCTAACTCGCCGCTAATATTGAGGAAAAAATTCGCGGATACAGAATGTTATAATTTATAATTCGGCCATCTCGCCTTCTGAAGAAAACTGAAGCGCTAATCCATAGTTAAAATGGAATGAAAAAAAAAAAAAAAATGCTAATGCAGTGCTAAAATGGAAAAGAACCTGCTAATTTGCGACTAATATTGAGAAAATCAGTAATTTTTCTGGTTAACTTTAAGAGAAAGGTTAAAAATCAGCCGGAATTGAAGAAAATTGCTAATACGCTGCCAGAAATGGAAAAATTGCCAAAGTGCACTTAAAATATCGGAAAACGCCAATTTGTGGTTGAAATGAACGAAATTCGCTAATTCACGGGTTAGAAACACTGCTACGCTGCTAAAATTACGAAAAAGCGCTAATTCGTGGCTGAAGGGAGGAAAATTCTACTAATTCTCGGCTAAAATTGAGAAAATTTTCAATTTGCGTCAAAAATTGGAAGTACGGTAATTCATGGCTTTCTCGGTCATCTTTGAGGCTAAAATTGAGAAAAAGCGTCAATTTATGGCTATGGGTGAAAAACCCGCGATTTCGCGGCTAAAACTGAGAAAAAATCGCTAATCCGTTGCGTATGGTTTTGGTGAAAAAAAAAATGCTAATTTGTCGTAAACATTTAGAAAAACCACTATTTTGCGGCTAATTTTGCGTAAAACGCTAATTTTCAGCTCAAACTGAGTAAAGTACTAATTCCCTGGTCCCTGCTAGAAAAAATCGCTAATTTACAGTTGAGATTGTGGAAAACGACAACTCGAGGAAAGTTAAGAAACATCGCTGATTCACGGGATAAAGAGCTACTTTGCTGCTGAAGTTGAGACAAAGCGCATGTTTATATTTATAAGGTGGGTGGGTGGGGGGATTACCACGCTAATCCGCGACTAGCTTGCGCTTATTTGCTGGTAAAGTTGACAAAAAGCACTCATTTGTGGCTAAAATGGGGACATTCGCGGCTTAAACTTGGCATAAGCGCTGGTAGGCGGATAGGTTGTGGAAAGAGCGGTAATTTGCCTGAAATAAGGAAAATGCCTTGGCTAAAACGAGGAAAAGGCCTCAGAGGTTACCAATAGAGGTTTATATGTATAATTAAATATAGAGACTTTTAGGGGCCTCTTGAAGATTTCCATATCGGACCCCGATACGTGTAGGTCCGCCAGTGACGCTGAATTGTTTTGCCGAATTTAAGCGCGTTAGTTTCCACACAGTGGGCTTTTTCTCCATTTATTATAGCAACAGCCCAAGAGGCTCAATAACTAAATCCCGCGTGCTCAAAACGGGCAACTTTGGGTGAATGTTCATTACATTTAAGACAGGCAGCCATGTGCGGATCCTACTGGAAGGAATCAGAGTACCCTCCTTAGAGGGGTATAGGGTATCCTGCACACTTTGCTAGATCTAAACAACGCCAATTCGATGGGCGAGAGGAGAGGGGTTGGAATTGTGAGCTCAGTCAGCTCAGTTTATTTTATAGTCGTACAGTAGTGTTTGCCTCTGAACCAGACTATACTATAGCCCTAAAATTAATATTTTGGTCTCCTGTGATAAGTCTAGCAAATCATTGAAATGTGGGACCCGCAAAAGTCCAAGGGGAATTCACTGTCAAATGTCAAGTCATGCGATAAAAATTGTCCTCTCGCTAAAAATACAGCAGAGGTGTGTTTTGTGATTAGGGCTATTTTGAGGTTTAAAAATTGAGGAATTACACTACTTCGTGACTAAATTTTAGAAAAAGCGCTAATTCACGACTTAAGTAGAGAATAAGCGTTCATTCAAAGCCATTTCCAGATTTTTTAAGGCAACTTCGAAAACGAAAATTGGGGCTAATTTAGGGCTAAAATTAAGAAAAAGCGTTATCAGCGGCTAAAGACAAAACGCTTATATTCATCACTGAATATAAGTTCATCTCTAATTCACTGCTAAAAGAGATAAAATGCGCTAATTCCCTGCTGAAATGGGCAAAAACCGCTAATTCACTGCTAGAATTGAGAAAAAGCGCTCATTATTCGAGGCTAAAATTAATAAAAAAAACGTTAATTCGCAGCTAAAGTTGAGAAAAACCCCTAATTCATCGCAGTATGTAAAAACATCACTAATTCGCTGCTAAAATTGAGAAAAACGATAATTTGCTGCTCGAATTGAGAAAATAGCTCATCTATCTTGAATTGAGAAAATTCAAGAGAGCTAAAATCTTGAGAATTCACGACTTAGAGTCAGAAATTAAGCGACTGAAATTGAGGGAAACCGTTATCTCACAACTAAAGTAGAGTAAATGCGCTAATTCATTGCTATTATGTCAACACATCGCCAAGTCGCTGCTTAACATTGAGGAAGAGCTCCAATGCGCTGCTAAAATGAAGTGAAAGCGCTAATTCGCTGCTAAAATTGAGGGAAACCGCTAATTCGTAGCTATAAATGTGAATACATCGCTAATAATTTACTGCTCAAACTGAGAAAAAATCGCTATAATTCGCTGCTAAAATGAAGAAAGATCATTTCTTAACTGCTAAAATTGAGGAAATGCAAATTCACGATTTCTTGGGACTTCTTTGTAGCAAAAACATCAAAAAAGCTACTAATCTGCAGTCTACTGCCAAAGAGGATAAGAGCGTTGATTCAAGGATAAAATGGAAACAAAGATCCAATTCGTGGCTAAATCAAATTCATTGCCAATTGCTAACATTTAGAAAAACCTCATGTTCACTGCTAAAATTGAGATAAACGCTAATAATTGGCGGCTCAATTAAGGAGGCAAAGTTCTCAGATAGAACGCCAATTCACGATTTCTGGAGCCAACTTCATGGCTAAGATTGAGAAAATCCCCACAATTTAACGCTTGAAAATGTAGTTTTGCCTGTCACACAAGCCATGTATCAATCAATTGGGCGATTGCGTGGCTGCGTATAACAAATTTCTGTGGTTATTTAACAGTTTTCGGCCCATTTGGGTTATTTGGAAGCAAAATTAACAACAATTTCGTCCAATATCTCGTAAAATAAAAAATTGTATATCCTAATTCGGACTAATTTGCTGGTTAAATTGCAGCAAGCATCAAATTTCACGGATGGGTAAACGGAAAACCAGGCTGTTTGGTTATATTTAAATTATTTGTATTCGCTGCAATCAACAGAGTCTAGAGGTCACGCGGATGGGTCGGGGAGGAGCCATTGGTTTGCCAGATCTATTTGTTGGAAACATTTTTGTGATTGTATAGGAGCGATTTTTGTCGTCGGGGCTTTTTTGTAGTTTGAACATTTTCCGGTCAAAACTGGCCCTTGCATAGCGGCTTCCGTCTATCAAGAGATAGACAAAATAAGTATAACGCTCACTTAAAATGATTCTAAGATTTTTTTTGCAGAAATGTTGGCCCCACCGGAGGCCGTGGGAGATTGAGTCCCAGTCCAGGAGACTCCGGGTGAAAACCGGAGATCTGGCAACCATACACGCCCTAGAATCACTGTACTCACCATTTGCGCCCTAAAAGTGGTTCTATCCATTGAAGTAGCTAAACTGATGAGTATTCCCCCCTGAAAAATCCTCAAGCTGACGATCTGTGCGATTTTAAAAAGTCCAAATTCGTGCCTTTAAAATGGCCAAACTGATGACTCGCGTTTTGCTATTTTTACGTCTCATCGGTGTATTATCTATCTTTATTATTTCCCTACATTGCAGTGAATTAAATCGGTGAACCGGTAAGTGAGTAGTTGCGGTAAGTAGAGTTGGCCCATTTTGAACCCTGAAAATAGTCAAAGTGACTAAAATCGCCGAAATGACTCTATACTTTATTAAAATGACTGAACTTACAGTTCGCGCCTTAAAAATTATCAAACGGACGATCCACGTGCGCTGAAAATGGCAAAGCAATCCACTCGCGATCGATAAATAGCAAAACTGACCATTCACACCTCTACGCATACTTAGTTGTCAATTGAATAGTTGATGAAATAGTTGAAGCACCTCACTTCCACGATGGTGAAAGCGTTATCGCCCCCCCCCCCCCCAGCAGGGCCTCGCATTCATACAGTATGTACGTGCTCTGATGTTTCCCCTGCCAAGTCTTATAACCTGCAGATGTCCGTGTGAGACTTCTCCATTAGTCTGTCAGTGGTAATTAGTGTATATCGAAGGGTATACAATGTCTCGTTAGCAGTAGTCCCATCAAGACCCTATAAAGTCTCCCCGACTCAGAGAGGTCAGGCCCTTCATCGATCGTCACTTTAGCGAGACAAATAAGAGCTTGGCCTAATTAGTTGCGTTTTAGTGGGCACTCGCTGAATTTTCTTGATCGAGCAAATGCCCAGAACATTACGTCTGTTCGCGAAAAAAAAGTGTAGTGTAGTGCAGGGCAGAACACAAACATCCGTGTTACCTTCTCTGTAATCTAAAGCCCCCTCTCACCCTCCCTTCTCTACGTCCATCTTTACACCAGCCTGCAGGCTGGACGTTGGTGCAGGCTGGTGCAAAGATGGTTATGGGGAAGGGTGGGTGAGAGGGGGCTTTAGGTTACAGGGAAGGTAACACGGCTGTTTGTGTTCTGCCCTGCACTACACTAGGTACACTTTTTTTTCGCGGACAGACTTATTAGCTCCAATGCATTCAAATCATGAGTCACTGATGTATTTGTTTTGCTATGTTGTTATGACTATAACCATGGGAATTACCTACTGTAGCTGAATTACCAAACCAAGTTTCCATAATTTCCATTTGATAGGACGAGTTCATGGGAAAACGATGAAATGCGAGTTTTTTTTACCATTACTTGGGTTTTGTTGTTACGGTTGTCATCCGGTTTTATTAACTCAAACTCAAAAAAGGTAAGCACAGCCACTGCATCACGAAAGACAGAAAAGACAACGTTGCAAGTCGCACCGCAAAAGGCAGAAGGCAAATCGTTTTTAACCTCCACGCGAAAGCCACACACAACAGTGCTCCCGTTTCAATCGTCTGAACGTACAACAGAGAGTCCAACGCTGTCATCTTCGTCGCGTAAACGTGAGGGGTTAGAGTTGTCAAGCTCGACGAAACAAAACTTCGAGACGTTTTCTGACCTCGAAGAAACCCTTCCCAGCTCGACGTTACCAGTCACCATACAAACGACCGGAAGTGCCTCTACCCTAATAGAAACGAGTACCAAGTTACACGTGAACTGGTCTGCCTACCTAGGTGGAACGACAAAATACAACTGGCTCGTCCACATCCTCCTTGACGAGTCTCAACCCGTCGGCAAGTGCTTCGGTAGCCTGGTGTCCCTCAACGCGGTCATTACTGTAGTCTCCTGCTACGGCCGAGAAATTTTCGAGTACTACATGAAGAAGCTCACTCTGGTGCCAGTCAACACTTTTCCTTTGAACAACAAGCATGATGTGGATAACTTAAAGCGTCGAGCCCGTAATTTCCTATTTTTGAGCGATCCCTACATTCCGAGCTTGCCAGCCGACACGAGCGACGATTTCATGTTCATTAGACCGAATAAACCGTTCACGGCGTCGAACCATTTGCAACAGATGCCGGTGAATTTTGCTCGGCCAGTCGTAAAAGGGATGGGCTGTGAAGTGCTAACGTTCCCTCAATACCAAAAGTCAAGCGAAGTATGTGCGTCGAGCCGTTATTCGAGGATCTGAAAATTAACTACGTTTATTTACTAGCAGAACACAACTTACAATCTCTCGCAAGACGTTATTGACGCCATTCAAGTCAACATAAGTCACGCGGACTTTAAATCCGTGAATGCGACGGTTGTCGCGTACGATTTACACATGTTTCCATTAGGGAGTACTTTGATTTGCCGAGAAGTGGTCGTTGGTCTGTTGGGTCGCATCGCTCAAGAAAATGAAAAACTTGGCCTACAATATTACAGAATCAGCGATATGTACGGTGCTGTGAATGAGATTCACACTCGCGTAAAAGACGGCGATTCTAACAGGTTGCGGCTTGATAGCTTCCTATATTTGATCATCCTCTTCGATAAAATGACTCAGTTTTAAAGATTCATACAGGATCATTTGTCGTTGCGTAAGATTTATGACGGTAAAGTCCTATGGCAATAATAATAATTGTCCAACTCCAGAGGTCTTTATCATTCCTGTCTTCCTGGAAGGTTAGGTCGGTGGTTGTGGGAGGGGGGGATGAAGTTTGAAGGGGGTCCATTTTCCGGCAAATTTCCCTAACTCCCCCTTCCAATCCTCACGCTTCATCCTTTCAACTTACAAACCCAGTCGTAACTTACAAACTAGACAGGGACGAAGGGGAAAAAGGGTATAGTCAGTGGAGGGGTATCAGTGGGCAAAGTCCACCGTCGCGTGTCGTATTAGGGCTATTTATGTCCAGAAAGGGAGACGAGTTGCTATGGTAGAGTAGTGGAGGGGGGGAGACCTTACTACTGGAATAAGGCCCGGAAGTCCCGTGGTTAATGGCCTGTGCTATGAAGTCACTTCGTACTGTATAAGAGGAAGAAAAAGGGGTCAAGCCAAGTGAGGTCCATCCGCCCCCTCTTATGAATATATCAAACAGGCTATTCCCCTTCCCCCTTCCTAACATTTCATACTTCTTCATCATCCTGAGGGCAGTTTGTTAGGGAAGAGAAACTTATTTCATTTTAGGTCCCCTGGCACCCGACTCCCGTTTCTCACGTTAGCGATTTTCAAAATTATCTTCTCCCCTGTCACAACATTCCCTACTCCTAGTGAAATATGGACAATTTATCGAAAAATAGCTATAACTTGGCTTATTATCATACGAACCGATGGAAATTCACTGTGCTGCTAAACTTGTCACGCTGCTTTAATCCCTCGTTTGACAGTAAACTATTGTTATTTATTTTTACTTTATTTTAAAGAAAATAACGAAAAATTGATGAAGGTAAAAGGATATAAAGTGAAGAAGCGTGTTCTGTAAAAAGACGTTAAAGTGTAACGCGTCTTTGCATTAAGGGCGAGGAGGAAGGAGTTGAGAATTTTATTTTCTTGATGGCTTCACCGTTGACTCATAATTTTATCGATGCATAGCGACGTTGGTGTGTATGGGGATGGGTAGCAAAATGTTTGAAAAATAAATGGATCATCACCCGCGTACAGAAATCAGCAAAATGAAATGAAATGAAAAAAAGGGAAGAAAATGTGGGACTGTGATAAAGGATAAACTAACCATTTCCATTGTTATCCCTCAATTTTTCGATCAGCCTAAGTGAAAGCTCACAAAAAAGCAAAACTTCCATATACTTCACCCCTACACCAACTTCCCCCACGGCCTACATACAGTCGGGTTTCCTGCAGCAAATTGAAAAAACCATCGAAATCAAATGCAACTTATATCATTAGGGCCCACAATACACCTTCTGGAATGGGAAGGGGGGGGGACTGAAAAAGGAAATAAAGGGAGGAAGTAGCAAAAAAATTTCTTCCATCCCTCCCCGTCCTCTTCTCAACATTCATCAACTCCTACACGTATTTCACGTCCCAAAAATGTCTATACCTTTACCCTCCCAGTCCTCCCCCCACGAGCACATCACAGGATGACTCTCGGTGGTGTTAAAGAGAAAGAGGGGTAGGGGTTTCAGCATCATCAGTCACAGAACAAACTAACGTGCCTATTTCGCGCCCGAATGAATGAAAACTTGGAGTATAGGAAGATTTATCATACATCATACACACTCGCATCAGTTCGAGATTAAAAAAGAAAAAAACCTTCACGGTAAAGCGTTTGGTTTTGCTATTGAAGCCCTCCCCCACCGACACCAACCCACCGACGGAGCCTTCCATTTGAAAGGCTCGGGTAGAGGGAAAAAAGTTGTTCGGCAAATGAAAATGGTATGATCAAATGAATCACGCCACCGTGGGGGGGGGGGAGGTCAAAATTTGAATTATCGTTTCTTTGAATAATTTTACCTACATAGTCCTTATTTCGGAATCGGGAAACACTTATTCCAACATTTTTTGCGCATTGGATCAATGTGAATGACCATAAAGGCCCGTATATGTATACGTGACTGACATAAAATTGCGACATTTTGCTCTCAGACACTTTTGAAAAGTTGCACGAAAAGTGTCTGACACTTGATTTGTAAAAACCCGTACACTTATTTCTTCTTTTCAAGTGTCTGACGGTGAGACTAACTCTCGCAATAAGTGTCGCAATTTTATTGCACGTGTATACGGGCCTTAATGAATGTGAATTCAAACTCCACGACTTAAATAACGTACTTCTTTTTCTTTAAAGGTACACTTGCAGTGGCGGATCCAAAGATCCACTGGGGCCATGGCCCCTCCCTAGGAGTCGAGGTCACTAGTTCAAAAAAAAATCATCAAAATCACCTCCATCGAGTCAAATTTTAGGGTCATTTTCTCAAAGGAACTGCGGTTAAGGCACCATAAAACACGAGTACTGCAACACGGAAATCGGCGCCATGCTTGGTCCCTCACATGATTATAATTATCACCTGATCTCATTGACAAGTAATATACTTTGATTTATTTCGATCGCGTTCCGCGTTTGTTTGCTGTTACGATGACAATTTTTTCATTCATGATATTTTGTTTACCCTAACAACTGAGGGACCAAATATGGCGCTGAAATCCGTGTTGCAGTACCTGTGTTTTAAAGGTTCTCTACTGCGGTCTGAGACAGACGTCCCCCGAGTGGCCCAGCGAGGTCCGTGTACATCGGGACTTTTCCTTGGACTGCGCAGGGCTGTCCGCGGGAAAGTTCGTGCGTTAGAGGTTAAAAACGGTGATCATCACAGTGAGTGCCCTTTCATTGAATCTTATTATTGATGATTCGTCTTAATTTTCGTGTGTAGAACCCCCAAAATATTAAATAGGTTGGAGGCTCACAGTGGTTTGAGATTTCTATGATTAGAGCTTCGCTGTGGTTGGACCTTCTTTATGGTTGGCACTTGGCAGGGGTGCCCTCTCCTTGACTTTAAAGCGCGGACTTAGTGGGGTAGCTGACCACTCCCAGATACCATCAATAAAGTTAAAATCCATCAGGATCGCCACATTTTGTGTAGCGAAATCGTTCGCAGGTCTGGCTCAGCAATACACCAATTTTCACCTTTTCGGATTATTCTTCCAATAAAATACCAATTTCAAGTTTCTTTTGTGCTGAAAACCAAACGCTTAGTGGATTAATTCAAAAGCCATGTTCGTGGTTTTCGTATGCTCTAAAAAACCGTTTCTGCGGCTCTGAATCACTAAAAAAATCATTCTCTCACATTTTGATCACTTATGGCGTTTTCCATTCAATGCAATACACTCGTGTGGTGTAAGTTTTTCCACCCGTCCTCTCTGAATTGAACACATGTTTATGGAGAGGACGCTGCACTACACTTGTGTAGTGTGTTGAATGGAAATCGCTATAAGACACCAATTTTCTTGATTTTTTTTTTCGAAAAATAGCCATTTTCCTTGATCTGGCTTACTGAAACATGAATTTCCGGATTTCACTCTCTAAAAACCAATTTTTGAGGATTTTTCTCACCAGCAAAGAAATGTTTACCTACGTGACGAACACAATGAGTTTACGGATTTTTGTTGCTATCAAACAAATTTAACAGTGTGCCCAAGTGGCCAAATTCAGCGACCGTTTTCGAAGATTTTACGCCCTAAAGTTTCATATTAACTGGGTTGGTACACTAAAAGACCAATTTTTCGGAGTTCACTCCCTAAAACATCAATTTTCCGGATTTTTCTTGAAGGAAGAAAGAAAAAATAAAATCTTTCCGAAGCTCATCTTGGTGACAAATTTTGGCAAACATTTTCATGCCTGGACATGAAAATCGTATTTTCATGACAGTTGCGAGTCATGAAAGCACGCGTTTTCACATCGAGTAGGATAAAAAAAAAATTTATCTAATTTCGCTCTCTAAGAAACTAAATTTCACGGATTTTTCTCGCAGAAGACAAACATTTCCTCAAATCTGGCTCACTGTAAAATAAATTTCTCCGATTTAGCTCACTGAACAACCAATTTCGGGGATTTTGTCGCCTGTAATAACACATTTCACAACGAGAGAGAAAAGTGGAACTTTGCCGGCGAGTTGTCGTATAAGCGTACGTCAACGAATCGGGCTGAATTGGGTCATCCCAGCGAAACAAGTTTGGTTATCCGGCTACATACGAAAGTCCCCGAAATCGCTGTTTTTTTGTTTGTTTTTTTTTTTTTTTTTGTGAGCAAAATCCAAGAAATTGATGCGCGAAATGCCACGCCAAGGTCAAAATTTACGCGAAATGTCACGCATTGGTGAGAGTATAGTCCAGTAAACGAGTGTTCAAAAAGGTGGTCTAGAGGGAATGAGCGAAAGCAGAAAGTTTGACTTCAAAACCATGTTTGGACTAGTTAGGGGGTAAGCATACTAAAAGTCCCCACCCCTAGGAGGTGAGCCCGAGTGGGGGGAGCACAAAGAAGGTACCATTTTTCGGATTTTCACTGATATCTCGAAAACAGAGCATCGTAGGCAAAACTTTTGTGATTACCAATTAAGGCTGACAAAAATATCAGAAACTTTTGTCATATGCATGTTTCACTAATTCCTAACCGTTCTCGAAATACATGCCCCGCAAAAGTAAAAATGTCTAAAATGGGCCTCAAAAACCCAACTGACACCTCACTGCCGAAAATTCTCCAGGCATGACAAGATAAGACTAAGAGCCCCGTATGTAATGTTTGGCATTTCACGTAGGAAATAAAAAGTAAATAAATAAATCTGTCTTGGTCCATTAGACAGTATTGTATGCTCACTTCGCGTTCTTATCCGAGGCGCAAGAAAGATGGATCAATCTGATGTCATTCCGACTGTGCCAAAAACGTTGCATTTCACCTGAAACTCTCACATTTCCATAGGCCTGAGAAGCCTAGCTGTCACAATGGGCCTCACCGGTCTATCTGTCACAATGGGCCTCTCAGGCCCATCAGTCACAACACTGACGAAAATTCTCCAAGCATTGATGACAGGATGAATTCGGATGAGGAAAAGACAATGAAAAAAGAAAAAACTCATTAAAACATTATATTAGCGTTAGCAGCGATAGAACTTGACAAAAACGAGAGAGGCATCGCGAGGGAGTGGAAAAACAGAGAGAGAGATATAAAACCTTTTAAAAGGTATAACATGGGAAAATTCTTCTGGCGCCAATCATTTGAAATGTATAAATTGCTCATACTAACACTCCGCCTCAATTTTTACAGGAAAAAAATAAAGCAAATAAAAAAACGTAACAAAAATAGAATTAATTTGAATTTAAATTGAGTTCAATTAGTTGGCAGACATTGGCGTGTTTTAGGTAAGATAACCCTTTCGTAAGGATATCCGCCAATTGATTCTCACTTGGCACGTATTTCACGATTAACTTACACGTTTGCACGAGATCGCGAACGAAATTGTATTTTATATCGATAAGCTTCAGACGCTTATGTTCCCATTTGTGGAGGCAATTTATTGTCGAATGATTGTCTTCGAATATTGTAGGTGTCAGTGGATGAATCTGCAAGTCTTCAAGAATGTTGATTAGCCATAGGACGTCACATGAAGCGTTAGCAAGGGCTATAAATTCCGCTTCGCAAGTACTCAATGTCACGGACGTCTGTTTTCGCGTTGTCCAAGCAACCGTCGAATCAAAAACTCTCAGGAGAAAACCTGAAGTAGACTTACGAGACGGGTCGTTAGCCCAATCGGCGTCTGCATAAGCACTGAGTGGAGTCGAGCCTGCTCTGTGGTAGCAGAGAGCAACGTTTTTCGTTCCTTGAAGGTACCTTAGTATACGCTTAAGACCTTTCCAATGCGCCTCAGTGGGCGAACTTTGAAAGCGACTTAGGTAATTGACCGAAAAGCTCAAATCTGGCCTTGTGCAGAGCATCAGGTGCATTAAGCTTCCAACCAACTCACGATAAGGCTTCTGGCCGGCGACTGTGGGTGATTTTTCGTCGAAAGTAGGGTTGATCTCAATCGGCAATCTGGCGGGTTTGGAATCAGCCATATTAAATTTTGTCAAAAGCTTCTCGATGTATTCAACTTGACTCAGACGAAGTTCGTCTTTAAAACGTTGGATCCGTATCCCGAGGAAACACTCTAAGTTTCCCAGATCCTTCATGTCAAATTCACGACTGAGACGTATTTTCGTGTCCTGAAGAGAAGAAGGTCGTTACTGCAAATGATAAGGTCATCAACAAAGATGAGTAGATACATTTTCTTGTCGTTTTCGAAGAATTTCGTGTAAAGACTCGGGTCGTAACTCGGCGTGAATCCCAGAGAGCGAAGGAATGAATCAAGTCTTTCGTTCCAAGCACGAGGTGCCTGTTTCAGGCCATAAAGGGTCTTTCTGAGTTTGCAGACTAGATTTGGATCAGTCTCCATGCCAGGGGGCTGCTTCATATAAACCTCCTCCTTTAGGTTTCCGTGTAAAAACGCATTATTCACGTCCATTTGATGAGCTATAAGACCTTCTTTATTGATTACAGCAAGAAGAGTCCGGATGGTTGTCAGTCTCGTAACGGGTGCATAAGTATCGCCATAGTCATGTTTTTTTTGCTGACAGCCTTTAACAACGAGTCTTGCTTTATGCCGTTCTCCATCAGGATTTATTTTGAGTGTAAACACCCATCGACAATCAAGTGCTCTTTTTCCTGGAGGTAAGTGAGTTAGCTTCCAGGTCTCGTTCTTGTGTAAAGAACATATTTCTTCGTTTATGGCTTGCCTCCATTCCTGTTCATCTCCCCTTCCATTGATGTCATCGTAAGATTCGGGGACATTGTTGACATAGGATTCGGTGTTCATCGCGAATGCGACGAAATCGCCACTGGAGGAGTTCTCGGCTCATCCTCGGGTTGTGGCTGAAGTTGGGATGTTGATAGTTGCTGATCTGCCTCGTCTTCTCCACCTTCATCATTTTCATCTTCGGCTCCGCCTGAAGGTTGAGGTTTCTCGTACACGAACTCGGAATTTTCGTTGAAATTGCGATAAGTTCGCAATGGGACATCTTCCAACGTAGCATTCTTGTCAAAGATGACGTCATGAGCCAAGATAATTTTTTTAGCCACAGGATCCCACATCCTGTAACCATTTGGGCGATAGCCAAGAAGAATACACTTTAGTCTTCGTTTGTCTAATTTGCTTTTAATTACCTCATCAGGTAGGCGAACAAATCCAATGCTCCCAAATATACGCAGTTTTGATATATCCGGTTTATGCCCGTACCACATCTCTGCAGGGGTTTTGTTTTTAAGTGCGACTGTTGGTGATCTGTTAATCACATAAGCCGCCGCCATTACAGCTTCAGACCATAGATTCTTTTGGACGTTCTTACCGATCATCATGCACCGAGTCCGTTCGATGATGGTTCTATTCATTCGTTCACTGACTCCGTTTTGAGCAGGGGTGTACCTTATCGTTACTTCGTACTGAATACCGCGCGACTCAAAGTATTTCTCCATCTCCGAAGATAGATATTCGCCGCCATTATCGCACCGAAAACGACTGATTTTGCAATGGGGAACTTGCACATTTTTCAAAAGTTGGTGTTGCTTAAAGAGGGCTCTTCCACAAGTCTATTGCTCACATTAAACTTTGAAATAAGTCAAGGATGTTTTTTTAGGGAATTTTTAAAAATTTTCAGTGGGGGTTCTATACGTAAAAACTTACTTATTGAAATGGATGATGCGGGGAAGAGGGGGTTAGACGAGTTTAATGGGGGGACATTTTTCATGTTATTTGTAAACAAACAATTTCAGAGTTCCCTCAAATGCTTCACAAGTAAGTATTTACGTCATTTCCCCTCGCACCATCCATCCTCTTCTGAAGAACTTTGAACCTTTTTTAAAAATCTTAAAACGCACCAATCGGGTTGCAACTTCCGTTGTTATCCTCCAGTTCACGGGTCAAATCACCGGTATGCTTTTCAGCCCAATCTGAGATTCATGCAAGTTCCCCATTAAAATGCGCTGTAGCAAGGGCTTCATAGCGTTTGAAGCATTCAAAAACATCTGATTTTTGTTTTAGCACATACGAATAGGTAAAGTGTGTGAAGTCGTCAATGAACGTAAGTATGAAGCACTTACCGTCGAATGATGTCGGATTAAAGGGTGCCATTAAGTCACTGTGAATAAGTTGAAGCGGACGACTTGCCCTTACGCGTTGTTTCACATGGGGAAGTTTAGTCATTTTCCCTTTCAGACATTCTTCACACGGTGATTGTGTGGTATTCAGCGTAGAGACATCGACATCGGTTTACCCATCGATCATGCCAGTCAGAGTTTTGAGACTGTAATTCCCAATGTGTCCCAGGTGTTTGTGCAACAGGCTTGTGAGTTCGGCGTGAGCCGACGCAATACATTTTTGACGATTTGGTGGCGACAGTTATCAATTTGTTATCACGACAGATTTTTGCTTTGCCGTAACAGAAAATGACTTGACACCCTTCGTCATCCAGACGCCGGACCGACAAAAGATTTTGCAACCAGCCAGGGACAATTAAAACTCGCTTCAGTTTAATAAAGACTGGAATTTCTCCGATTTGGGCGACTACAGTCAGGTCTCCAATTTCTCGGGCTTCGAGGCTCTCCCCGGATTTCGCCAATTTTATAATGATTGGATGATTGAGCTGTTTAATACCTGACATAAAAGTGCGAAATTTAGAACAAATTATGTGCTCCGAGGCTCCGGAATCCAAAAACCAGTTGATTGTGGGTAAGTCTTTTGCCCATTCAGAACAGTTAGTTGATGCCGACAAACTTAGCTCCTCACTCATCGCCGACTGCCGTAGATATTTGAGCGTTATTTTGCTTTCTTTTACCTTTAAGTTTACGACATTCATTAATTACGTCTTTGCTAATAACGTAATAACGTCTTGGCTAATAACGTAATAACGTCTTGGCGTTGAATGATGCGCTGGGAACTACTCCCAGGGGAAGTGATGTGGTGAGGGGATGATTGTCTTCTCACTGGTGATAACTTCTTGTTTCCCTTAACTGAGTGACCCACGAGAGAGTGTGACGTAACAGGTGATACGACGTCACTGGTACTCATCCGTTTCTGCTCCTCATCTAATAGCCGATTTTTGACAAAACTGAGAGTTAATTTATCCGAAAGAGTTTCGAGTGCAGTCACGACAATGTTATATTCATTCGGCATAGTAATCAAAAGATGGCAAACAATATCTAGCTCTTCAAGGGTTGCTGCGGTAGAACGAAGCTCTCTGACTAACTTGTCGAACTTAGCAACATGTGCTACGAGAGTCTCTATTGGTGGATCAAACTTCATCAATAGGAGCGACTTTCGATAGAGTAACTGATTCGTGATCCCTTTACGGGCGTACGTATTATTCAGGGTGACCCACACAGTAGGCCGACTCTTTATCTTCAGCGCATTCAAGCACATTATCTGCCAGCATTTGAACAATTTGAGATTTGCACTTACAGTCACGGCGTTTGAGCTCAGCTAGCTGCTGTTCTTTCTTTTTCTTCTCATCCGGCGAGTCAGAGTCGGAAAAGATGACCTTCGACCAGTAGGCAGTTTTCACGAATTAATAAATTAATTAAACTGATGTTATCCGGACGACGATGGAAGGGCATAGCCCAACACAATTGGAGTTTCGAGAAAAAATGGCTCCCCGGCGGGATTTGAACCCGCAACCTCTGGATTACCAGTCCAGCACGCTGCCAATTGCGCCACGGAGACGCCTTTGGGAGTCGTACTCCGAGGGATAAGCTAAGCCGAACCCCACCCAGGTCCATTGTTTCTCGAAACTCTAGGTCTCCGTGGCGCAATTGGCAGCGTGCTGGACTGGTAATCCAGAGGTTGCGGGTTCAAATCCCGCCGAGGAGCCATTTTTTCTCGAAACTCCAATTTTGTTGGGCTATGCCCTTCCATCGTCGTCCGGATAACATCAGTTCAATTAATTTATTAATTAAAAATACCGGCGACAGAAATGTTCATTATATCCATCTCAAAACATCTAGATAAGATCAATTTCGGCGTGGTTTACCGATCAGGAGAAACGCCTAGATCTTCGAGAAACAATGGACCTGGGTGGGGTTCGGTTAGCTTATCCCTCGGAGTACGACTCCCAAAGGCGTCTCCGTGGCGCAATTGGCAGCGTGCTGGACTAGTAATCCAGAGGTTGCGGGTTCAAATCCCGCCGGGGAGCCATTTTTTCTCGAAACTCCAGTTGTGTTGGGCTATGCCCTTCCATCGTCGTCCGGATAACATCAGTTTAATTAATTTATTAATTAAAAATACCGGCAACAGAAATATTCATTATATCCATCTCAAAACAGTTTTCACGAAGTCCAGGAAGTTGTGTTCGTCTAAAAGGATTTCCGTGCGGAATTTCCAATTCATGAAGTTATTCCCGTCGAATAAGGGAATTCGGTACTTCTCGTCGTCGATCATGACGGAACTCATTCTTCTAGGATAACGTGCTTAACCTCCGAGCGCGGAAAAAAAATAAATTACCGAAAAACACAGGTGAATAGGAAGACTTGACACAACGCGTTCTCTGGGCCCATAACCTGATGACAGGATGAATTCGGATTAGGCGAAAACAATGAAAAAAGAAAAAAACGCATTAAAACAGTATATTAGCGTTAGCAGCGATAGAACTTGACAAAAACGAGAGAGGCATCACGAGGGAGTGGAAAAACAGAGAGAGAGATATATAAAACCTTTTAAAAGGTATAACATGGGGAAATACTTCTGGTGCCAATCATTTGAAATGTATAAATTGCTCATACTAACAAGCATGACAAGTGAGGACTGAGAGCCACGTATTTGGCATTGGGACGTAATTTGGCATTTCACGTAGGGTATACATTTCATTGTGTAGACGCTGAATCCGATTACATGGCCATGGGACGCCCTCTTTCAAAAAAATAGGTCAGTAGTTCCTACGTACGTAGAATTGTCTCAGAACAAATACTGAACTATTTTTTAATTCAACCCGAATTTGTGAGTTTTGTGGGGTTGAATGCGGGATTTCTGAATCCAAGCATGATCTTTGAACGAAGCCGCTTGAGAAATATGCGTATCGAATTCATCGCGCGCGGTCAAAGAATCACGCGCGGGAACTTCACCGCTGCACCCGTTACACGGGGAGGTCGAAAAGTTCAAAAAAGAATTCTCGAACCCTCCACCAGCACGTGCACCACATTGTTACCAACCACGTCAGCCAGTCCACACGCGTCTCTCGTATTTTCTTTCAATTACGCCCCTACACTGAGTTAAATTTCTAAACTACCCACCGCGAGGATAAATGGGTCGCGCTTTATTAAACTTTTTCCATTCTGTTGATGAGGGGGGGGGGAGGCGAGAATTTCAATATCGCGTATAAGTGATTTCATTTCGCATAGTCCTAGTTTTCAGACACCCACATTGACAATGAAAGTGCCCCCAATTTCATTGTAGCACTCCATATAGCGGAGATCACAAGTTCAAACCTCCGAAAGCCGCGCATACTTTAAGGAGTGGCATCAACGGTGAAAAAAATAAATACCGTTGAGAGGGTGAGCCTCTCCCCTCGTCAGCATAAGGTCTACAGGTGAGACGGAAGAAAGTTTTTTTTTTTGCTATAAGTGCCATTTTTTAATATGAAAGGAGAGCTAATAATGACTCAACGACTTCTCCCAAAGAATTTATGAGATGAGATTTTTTTGAATAAACAGATATCATGCCTACTGGTTATTTGTTAGATAAAAAAACTGTTGTTGTGACTCCTGAAAGTAAAAATCTATTCAAGTGGTTGGGCGGGAGGGGATGTTTAGGAGGAGTGTTAAAAGTGAGAATGATGATTGCCCAAAACTAAAAGTTACAGAGGGGCTGAAAAGAGTGAAATGCGACATGAAGACTATACAACAGGGAGAAAGTGAAGAAAGCTGACTTTATTTAAGTGATTTATTGATCAAACAATTTGGAATTGTTTGTTCTGTTGAATAAGATCTTCTTTTTTTTCCCCCGCCTTCTACGTTTACGATGTCTAGTTGTGTTAAAAATTTTCGCTTCCCCGCTAAGCGTTTTATGATGCATTTTTGGACGGACTCGAACTAACAAACCCTCTACTTCCGAGAGACCTGTCTCGGGCGTCTTCCACCCTTGGGCCGCAAAGCGAAAGCCTACGGGTTAGAGAACATTTGAGCAAAAAAAAACTACATTAAAACTCATCCTACACTGATGAAAGTTTATTAAACAAAGTTTAATATTAAGATATAACGCTCTTAGGACCATTTTTTCTTTTTTAAACCCTCCATCCCATTTTTTCTTGCCCCTTAAAAAACAGTTCACTACTTTAATAACAAAACCTCAGCTGGCAGTTTTTTAACAAATATTATCCGTGGGGAGGCGGGTGTGTAAGGGACAGAAGGCGTGTGGCGGTGCAAGAAGACGTGAATTTAAACTTTTTAATCGTGATAAATCACTAGTCCCAGAAGGCTTGTTTTATTTTTTCGTTGGCTTGTTAATAACGTGGAAAGGATTTCAGACGGCAGGAGGAGGGGTGGGCAGCGGAAATGTGAACGAAGAACAAGTTTCTGGTTTGAAATTGCTACATTGAAGCATCCCTCTGCTATAGGGAGCGTGGAAATTAAACTTGAGTTAGAATTTTAGTTGCCAAGGGCGTTTGTATGGGTATTGAGGGAGACTGAGCTAAGATTTTATTCGTCTTTCGGATGCAGTTTCAAGGATTTGTCTTTTTATCCAGTTTCCTGCAAGTTTTATCCAGGATGAAAAATACAACGACTGAAATTGCCCGGGCGTAGGCGGAAGCCTCGGAAGTTGTACTTCGCTATTTCAATTAGTGAATTGAAAGTGATAAAAACTGATTAAATGAGCCCCGACACGCTCGTTTACTAATCCATTTCTATTTCCCCCGAGAGGATGATCTTATGCCACTCTTAAGCCTTTTTACCCCCCCTTCCCCCGTACAACCACTCACCATTCCACTTAACCAAAACAGACTTCTTCCCTTGACTATTCTTGCTAACAAGCCGCGACGGGGAGTTCTCAAGAAGTTCGCGACAAATAGACCGTGACGTACCCACTTATTCCCACTGGAGGAAGGCGAGATAATAGTTACCTCGTGCCGCTAATTTAATCATCGTCATTTTACCTCCTTACTGGGTGTATTCCCCCCCCCCCCAGTTCGACTTCAACTCCCAAGGCCCCGTCCTGCCTAGTAATTTTCAGTGAAAAGAGGTGATGGGCTTTATATATATAAACACATGAAACGAGATTTTGAATGAATCAGCTTCCCTTCATCCGTAACCAACAGCTCAAAAGCGTCGAGCACATCCGCATCCTTAATCAAAGTGAAAACTTTTGCAACTGAACACGTCACTCGTCAACTATTCAAATAAATCTTCAGATTCTTCCTTGATGGGGTGCTGCTTCAAAGCGTCATTTTTAGATAGCTCCCCCCCCCCCCGCCTAACAAGGATCACTATGGCGCAACCCTCACACTCTCACCAATTTGTGCAATTATCGTTCCGATTATTCAATTGTGTAACAAACATAATCCAAAACTTTAAACAAACAGAAAATGTCTAGAGAGAATTAGCCGGCTCAATAGGGTGTCCCCTCAATAGGGTGTGATTTATAAAGGTCTCGTTTCAATCTCCAGGAAATCGCATACACGGCAGTATCGATTTTTTCAAATAAGTTGAAACATGGACACAGCCAGGAGCGCTCAGCTAGCTCAAGACACAAGAGTGAGCTGTTTTTCGCATTGCCTTGAACCGAGCGTGAAATCAAATCATCCCAGAAATGAACGCGTCGGATGATAAAATGATAAAAGAGAGGGAGGGAGTCCTCGGATTTCATCAAACTGATCAAGCCAAGGTCACAAAACTGGCAATTTTGCAGGAATTTAGACCCAACACTTTCGATCCCGCGGTTATTCACGCGGCAGCCAGGAAGCTGCCAATTTCGTGGGATTTTGTTTGAATTTACACTAATAAGGCCGGCTAGCCCGAGTCTCGCCGCCACAATAGACCCTGAAACTTTCAAATTTGCTTAAATTTAAAATTAAGACCCAAAACTTGTATTTTCCCAGAAATTAAGACCAAAAAGTCGCCTTGCCAAAGATATTTGACCATGAAAATTCTAATTTCCTTGATATTCGCCAGGCTCCGCGGTCTCTGATGGATCCGGCTAGCCTGTTGCGTCTGCCACCACGAAAAAGGCCCCAAAACTGGCCATTTTGTGACCTTGATGAACTTGCAATTTGGCTTAAATTACGACCCGAAACTTTCAATATCCTGAGTATTCAGCCTAGGATCGGTTCAAACGCCAAAATAATGTTTCAATTGCACAGCTTTACGCCAGAGTATTGGCGCAGTCGAGGCCAGCAAGCCCAGGCGCCCAGCAACTAAAAAACAACGTACTACTCCATTTCAGAAAGGAAGCTCTTCCATAAGGGATGAAAAAAGGGTCAAAACTCGCTATTTCACGCGCAGCGTTGAGACTTATCAGTTAAATGTTGTAATTTTGTCAGGAAGGAAGCTTTGTCATCGTTCGTCGTAGGTATCCGGCTAGCCCAAGGTCTGAACCCTCAAAAAACAATTGCGAACTTCAAATTTCTCAGATTTTTAGCTCAGTAACTCGCACTTTCCACAAATTAAGGCCCGTAAAGTGCAATTTATTTAGCCAGAAAACTTGCGTCATTTCGGTCAATTTACAATATAGGACCCGAATTTTCATTGTCATTAGGGAGTTATTGCATAGCCGTCTGACGGTTAACGTTAACGGTTATGTGACGTCATGATAAGCCTAAAGTTCAAATTTTGAGTTTAAGCGTTAATCACAAACGTTTAAAGACCAGTATGAGGCGGTGTTTTATTAATTTATTTGAAGCAATTAAGTTCATCTATGCCCTACCATGTTTTCATATTTTAGCGCAACTATTATTTGCAATCGGGAGTTATTACATAACCGTCTGACGGTTAACGTTAACAGCTATGTGACCCGTACACTACCGTTTTCAGTAAGATCTAAAACCGCGAAATTTTGGTTGTAAAAGCGCGAAAATCAATGAATTTGGGGGAATAAAAAAAAAACCGTTAAATTTGGTTTTGAAGGCGCCAATTTTGAAACAGTTGGTTACGTGAAATCGACAGCAAAATTTTAAAATTTTTTTTTTCGTTGTTAGTTTTTACCAATTTTTTTTCAGTTATTGAATTTACCTAACCCACAAAACGTGTTTTATAAAGAGATAAAAGCCACGAAATTTGGTTTTTCATCAGGCCATAATCCTTCAAGTTGAGGGATTTAAAGAAGCCGCGGAAAGGAGTCTATGAAATTGAGATCTGAAAGAGGGAAATTTCGTAAATTTGATTGTTTAATGAGCAAACCCCAGAAAATTGGGGTTTCGAAAGCGGAAAATCAGCAAAATTGGTTTACAAAACAACAAAAATTCGTGAAATTTGTTTTTAGCTGCTAAATTTTGAAGTTTTTTAAAAAGAAGAAGTAATATCCAGTGAAATTGTATAGATAATTTGAAAAAACAAAATTACGTAGGTAATTGTTGTTTTTGTCAGTTTCTCGCCAACTTTGTTTTTTAATCAACCAAACCAGCGAAACTGATTTTATTTAAAGAGCAAAAGCCCAAGAAAGGTTTTGAACAGGTATCAATCCCCGAAATTAAGTTTTAAAGGAGCCAAGTTCACGAAATTCGGTTCTGAAAGGGATGAAAGTCCGTAAAAATTGTGTTTGAAAAAGCATAATCCACGAAATTAGGATTTGAACGAGACGAATCCAGCAAATTTAGTTTTGAATGAGCAAAAACCAGCGAATGTTGCGTTTGTTAGAATAAAAATGACGAAATTTTGTTTTTGAAACGTGACGGGTAGGCGCTGAGCGCCTAATACAGACTAAAAAATGGAGTCAATAGGGCCTAACCCCACAGTTTGTCAGTGGGTTGTCCATTGAGTTTGTTGATCGATTTACTTATCATTAGACGTTTTGGTATTAAATTCCCAGTTTCGGACCTTTTTCAGGCTGTACAGTCCATTTCTGAGTTGGGAGGGGTAAATTTCGCATAGGTAGTTATTTTTTAAATTTCACGGAATAAAATCGCCAGTTTAGAGGTAAAATTTTCAGTTTTACGCCTACAATCAGTCAATTTAGGTGTAAAATCTTCTTATTTTGGGATAGAATAGCCAGGTTTTGTTTTAACATTGTCAATTCTTGAGGAGACTGTCAGTTGTTGTGTAAAATCGTCATCTTTGAAGTAAAAACGGTATAGTTTTAGCGTAGAATGTCAGGTTTTAGGGTAAAATCCAAGCTTTGGGGTAACACTTCATCTTTGGCCTAAAATAGTCAGTTTTAGGGAGAAATCTTGAATCATCCGGTAAAACCAATAGTTTTGTAGTAAAATCTTCGGTTTTGGTGGAACACACCTGCATGGGCGTGAAATCGACAATTTTGGAGTGAAATCGTTACTGTTAGGATAAAATCGTCGTGACGTTTTGTGGTGAAATCGTCAGTTTTCAAGTCAGAGTGGTCTCCGTTTCGGCGAAAAATCTTCCGTTTTGGGGAAAACGTAAGATTTAGTGGAAAACGCAAGTTTCGGTCTGGAATTGTCTTTTTTGGAGTAAAGTCGTCAGTCTTTGGGTGAAATCTCTTCACTTTTTGGGTAAAAAATCAAATGTTGTCAGTTTGGCTTTTTTCAAGAAGGTTATTTCACGAGCTATTGCTGGATAGAAGCAAAGCCAGCAATAGGACGTGGTGCCCACTAGATCAAGGGGGGGGGGACTACGTGGCAGACGCGGGATAAAACCCGAGACCGTGGTGGAACTTAGCGTTAGTGTGATCCCCCTGAGCTTTGGGGCTCAGGAAGGCGAAGATATCCCGTTGCAGGCCACTTTTGTCCGCTTACCGCTTGCAGGAGCTGAACGAATTTCCCCGTACACGATGACCACGCAATCCATAGCCCTGTACTGAAACACATAACAAATAAATGCATCCGCCGGGGTGTTTGGGCATGAAGGTGAAGCGATAATGCTGATAAGGGGCACCGGGAATGGACCCGAAATGCATTCATTATAAAACAAAACAAAAAAAAACCCCACGGCTGTATTGTCCAATAAAGTTTATGGTCTACAAGTTAAAACAACAGCCAAAACTTGGAAACAATTCTGAAATTAAACGCATCCACACTCGCTAATAAATTTCAGTGGGGCATGGGAAAATGAAGAAAATTAAAGCATGTAGGTCTGGGGGGGGGGTCTATCCCTCATATCACCCCGTACCTACGCCACTGCCCCTGTTCTACAAATAATACGTTGGTTTAGGTAATCCTCTTACTTTTCAGGCTGAATGACGACAATTGATATTGTCTGAAATGGACAGTTTCGTTCAAATTGGCTTGCTTGTCTGGCTGAGAAACTTTCAGTTTTCAAAAGCCCCCCCCCCCCCAATGTTCGTCGATATCTTAGGATTCAGTCTGAATGCTTCTACGGAACTATTAAACAATGCTGTAATTAAACGAATTTTTACCGTATGTGTGTGCGCCTTTGATTGGGTCCGCATCAAAATTCAACGAAATACGTAGAAATTAAGGCACCCAGCATTCCCCTTACCAACATTTCCAACGTAATCAAAGCGGTCAAATTGTCCGCTGACTGGGCATTTTACCCATTTGATCCCGATTATATTGGAAGCGAGCTCAAGCTTCCCCCCCCACCCATCTTCACTCCTGCCCACAACACATTACTCTTCAATTCCAATACCGAATCAGAATTTATTGAACCAACTGTAACAGACGCAATATATAAGATCAAAGAACGAGCTATATATAAACCCCAATCGTCGACGAGAAAGCATTCAATGGTGGGTGTTTTGCGGACGATGATCAGGGGGACAAAGGTTGTACTGACATAGGTTGGCTGGAGGGGGGAAGTAGTTGTTATTTTCACCCTTTGAAAACACGTGGCGGTTGACTTTGGGGTCCCTGAGTTATTTCCTAATTAAAATTCAAAATAGCTGCAATTCAGTATGATGTTATTATCGTGTTCTCCATTTGTTTTACCAACAACAATAATTTCGAGGTAAAACCTAATTCAATTACATTATAGTAGTGGCCTGTCAAAGGCAAACACAG
Organism: Corythucha ciliata; assembly: GCA_038030265.1. Lineage (NCBI taxonomy): Eukaryota > Metazoa > Arthropoda > Insecta > Hemiptera > Tingidae > Corythucha > Corythucha ciliata. The sequence continues at coordinate 21,948,458 of CM075937.1, read as the reverse complement.
TGACTGTCTATATGGGTTGAGGGGTTAGGCGACTAACTTTTGAATTAATTTGAAGTATAATTCGGAAACCCCGAACAAACGAAGAAAAGTCGATCAAAATTACACAATTTAGGCGATTAAAAGCCTAGGCGATTAAAAGGCCGCTCCCATCAGTAATTCAAATACATATTCTTTCTTTTTCTGTCAAACAAATGCAATTAGTGTAACGTTAATCTAATCCTCAAAATCTTCAGTGACTCGTATAGTGGCTGGGAACATTGTTTTAAAGGTGTTTGATATTGATGAGGCTACATGTAATTCTAATTAGCGCAACGCCTATTTCCACACTAATTGTGGACTCGTTTACTGCAATCAGTTTTGAGAGCTATTAATCACTCGCTCGGGACCCTCCTTCCCATCCCCATAAACCTTGAGTTGTAATGTGGGAGATTCATCATTTAATTTAATGATTCAGGGCCCCTTTCACCCGAGTACGAGATGAGATGACCTTCCCTTCCCCAATTCCTATTCCCTTCGCAGCACTTGTTATTTTTTTTAATGGACCAGATCCTATTTTGAACACGACCGCTATCGTCGTCTTCTATGCACCGCACTTTACATTTCCATTCCCAAGCTCTTCTTCTTCACCTTTTAAGTGCGTCTTTAAAGGATCTCTGAACGAATGCTTGGTGGGCGGAGCGGGGACTTTCACCGTGACCTTGGCCCTCCGACGCGGCGCGCGGCCCACCTTGATGATGAGCGGTGAGGAGGGGGGCTGTGGAGGCTTTAAAGAAAGATTCCTTTGCCATGTCACGTATATTTTTACCTCTTCGTCTTCACTGGACAATCTCGGCATACTTTCTTTTTATTTTCTGTGTAACGATCTCTCGACATATTTTACCTGAAGCCCTTCGGGCATCTTCACCAAGGCTCATTTCTTTTAGAAGATCCGATCTCGTAGTTGTGGCCGTAAGCGCCGGAGCGGACACCAAAATCTGATTGTAACAGGTGCGAGACTCGCTGTCGGTGGTCATACGTTTCCGCTACATAAGAGCGCAATAAAATATGAAAAAATTACAATACAAACCCTTGCCCAGAAGTCGAGGACGATTTTTCGACAAAACTTTGACACCTCTCCCCTATAAACGAATACACTCGTTTATGTTACGCATGCGACATGAAGACATAAAAATATCGCTCAAAATCTGGATAATCAAAATATATACAGATAATAAAAAAACCAATTTAGGATGATTTACTATACCTACGCAAAAGGCAAATTTCGTGGGAGTTTACAACTATAGTTAGTAGTTTAAAGTTGGGAGATTACTAACTTTGATCTGGTTTGGAACTTAGCAGTGGTTTGCTGCTTTACTGGTGCGCCTGGAGCTTTACTGTGGTTTTTAGCTTTGCTAGGATGGAACTTTGTTGAAGTTGCGGCTTCACTGAGGTCAGAATTTTTTGTGCTTACTGCTTTTTGTGTTTGGGCCTCACTGGTCGAGCTATACACCAATCGGGGCTCGTGGCGGAAATTTCTATATGAAGCCCCTTAGTCTCTAAATAAGCAAGATATAATTAGGTATTTAATTATAATTGATAAGTAGCGTCAAATTATTTGTTTTCCCTTAGTTCAGCCACGAACAGTGCCGAGATTTACAGGGTGGGTTTTGGGGGTTTAACCCCCCCCCCCCACATATGAAGATGTCGTCTTCTATATAATTTGTTGCTAGTCATTGGGGAGATTTCTTTTATCTTTACCAAGGCTGCTTAAATGGGCGCTGCACAGATAATTCCTAGACCCTCCTCCCGTTTATTCGTCCCTCATCTACAATGCAGCCAGTAGTGCATCGATGAATGGGTGAGGGGGTGGGCAGCCATAAAATTTATATCGTTTTCCATTCGCATAAAATTCCGCTCTACCAAAAATAGATAAAAGAGGCAAAAATAGATAAAAATCGCTAGAATTGAGGGAACTCCGTAAGATGGAGTCAAATCGCTAATCAAATCGCTAAAATGGAAAAAACGGATTAATTTGAGAAAATGGACTAATTTAAAGCTAAGATTGAGGACTGCGGTGATTCGTGGCTAAAATGAAGAAATTAGCGGCTCATCGCTAACAAAAATTGACCGCATAAATTGAGAAAAAGCGCTAATTGTGAAGCTAAAATGGATAAAAACGCTAATTCACGGATTTTATAATTCGGAGCTAAAATTGATTAAGAGCGGTGATTCGCGGGTGAAATTGAGTTTTTTGCCGGGAATAATTCACGGCTAAAATTTAGAAATAATTCTCAGCTGAAATTAAAACAGCAAAAAACGCTAGCTCGCGGATCAATTGCAGAAATTCCGCTAATTCGTGGCTAGAATTGAGCCAACGCGGTAACTCGCGACTAAAATGAAGAATAACGCTAATCCATATTATGATCTCATGACATAAGAAGTGAAAAAAAAAAAAAAAAAAAATTGAAAATTTGAAGAAAGAGAAAAAAGTTTTCTCACAACTAGGGGAGGGGGAGGGCTTGAGCCCCCTCCTTTGGGGCAGTGCTCACGATGGGTTCGAGTCCTGGATCTGACTTTGGGTCCTGCTTGAATCTAACCAACTCTGTGGTTGGTGAGGGGGGTAACAAAAATTGGTATGGTGAGGACGGTCACGGCTCACTATGTGAAAATTCCAGTGCACTCCAGTGGTCAGTTTTTCATTATGGGCGCGAATTTTAGGTATTTTTTTGGATGCGGATATCGCCACTTTGCAAGTTTGAAGGCGCAAATATTCTGCAATCTCTGTAGGGCACTTTCGCGTTTGATCAGTTTGACCATTATTGAGTCTTAATAGACAGATTTTTGCTATTTTTAGGACATGCATCGTCAGTACAGACATTTTGTAGGCGTGAAAATGGCTCAGTTTAGCCGTTTTTGACGTACAAATGGTCGATTTTCAAAACATCTGTTTAGGGCTTTTCAAAGCGCGAATCGTCAGTTTAACGCTTAATAGGCCAGATTACTATAAGAGTCGGTCTTACCAATTTTAAGGCGTGAATTGCCAATTTGGCAATTTTTACGGCTCAAACTGCCAGTAATATGGCCATTTCTATGGGGAATGAATAGTCAGCGTGATATTCTCAGGGCACGAATCGTCAGTTGAGCTACTTTTAGGGAGCATAGAGCCATTTTGCCTATTTTAGGGCGCATAGTCAATGCATTTTTTCACTTAAAAGGCGCGAGTAGGAAGGCGAGAATAATCAGTTTGGCTATTATTATAATATTTGCTAATTTTTCCACACCTTTGTCGTGAATTGGCTTATTTTCAATAACAGCAGAAAAGTGGAATTATTTCAATTTCAGCCTAGAGCTAGTACTTCCTCTCAATAATTTTAGCTAAGTGTAGCTTTTTAACCGGTGAATTAGCGATTTCTCCCAACTTAGCTGCACATGAGCGATATTTCACCCTTTTAGCACTTGTTCTCAATTTGAGCTGCAAAGTAACATTTTTTCTTCATTTCAGGCGCGCCAATTAGTGATTTTTCCAAATATTGGCCACAAATTAGTGGTTTTTTCAACATTTTTTGCCATTTTTTGCTCAATCAATTTTTTGTCACTTTCAGCTTTGGATTATAAAATTTTTGCTCACAATCAGTCTTAAGCTTGCAGTAGTTGCCTTAAAAACTCATGAATTATGGATTGGCGTTTTCCTAAATTTTAGCCAAGAGTCAGCGTTTTCCTTAATTTTAGCCGTACTAGCTTGTGATTTTTCTCGTTTTTGCCAGCAAGTTAGCAGTTTTTTAAACATATTGCCCCGTATTATCATTTTTTGACGCGGATTAGCGTTTTTCTCGCGGGCTAGGCAAAATAACAGCACAATAGCTTATTTTCTACATTTAGGCCGTAAAGTGGTCTCTTTACTCCACGAATGAGCGATTTTTTCTCAATTTTGGACTTGAAAGTGGCATCTGGAAACGAAGAGTGAACCCTTTTTTTCAAATTAGCGCTTTTTCGAAACTTTTTACTGCGTACTTGCCGCCAAGACAGCTTATTAGTGCGACTTCTCGACTTTATTATTTGCTCACTAAGAACCTATAATACGGCAGGGGTTCAGTGAATTTCCTTTTTAACCGCAAATCCCCCCCCCCACCTCCGGAAGGGTTGATTTCTCTGAATTCGAGCCTTCAGAGTAGCGCTTTTGAGGGTTGAATTGCTAAATTCAAGCGGACCAACCTTTTCCCACTCGCGGTTTTATTTTGATAATCGTTTTCATTGTTGCGCTCCTTGACATTTAAAGCCTTGAATATTTTCGTGACGAGGCTTATTTTGAGAAGAATGGTCACTCATAGCCTCATAGCACACAAAAAAAAAAAGGTTTCGGCGATTATTGAAACGTTGCACCAGCTTTAATATAATGTCATTTTGAAACATTTGACTTTCAATAATTATGTAATGTTTGAATTAATATAATAGACCCCCTCCCACCAACTCCCTCCCATGAGGGGTCCCTGTGATTGTGCTCTTTGAATGCCTAAGAAACACAATCAATAATAATCATCGCCCAGGTTCACTTAACGTCAAAGTAAATTACTTCCTCTTTTCACACCGATGTAACAACATAGTAGAATAGCGGTTGCGATTAAAAAAGAGAGAAAGAGATGGGGGGGGGGGTTGCTCAAATGCTGGTATGTATGATCTTAATTTCTTATATAGAAATAAGAGGCGTCATTCGAAATTCTTGAACTATCCTTTCACTCCACTGAAGCCTTCGAACTCGTAATTATTTTTTGTAACCAGAGAAACTAGCCGTATAAATTGTGATCCTTTTTATTTATTTATTATTATTCAAGGAGAAAAAAAAGTGGTGGAGGCGGCGGGGGCTTTCTCCTATTGTAGCACTCTAAAGCTCCATGTCACGAAGATATCGACACGAAATCCTCAAACGATCCTCTTTTTTTCATTTTTTTTTTTTTTTTTTTCATCTCCGTTCAACCATTTCATTCTCACCCTCCTCTTTCTTCTCTTCACTGGCTGAAGTCCGAGTCCGTCAATATCCGTTCTGTCACAGTGAATCCTTGGTATGATGAAGTTGCGTCTTTTCCGAAGGAAATAGTTGAAAGAACATTGTTTTTTATTTTGATTAAGAAGAAAATGGAAAATTTTCAGCTGGGAAAACGGGTGACAATTATTTTGAAAAAACCCCAAATTAAACGATTGACGAACGTCAACGATCTCAGTTCTTCACTATTGAACAGAAAATGTCGTTTATTTCCCTTTTTTCCCTTATCGACCCAACGGCCGAACGCATTAAGTGTGTCAACAATCTCCGATAGGATTAAATTACTTTCTCCAGCTACGGGAGAGAGAGAAAAAAGCTACAGGTGAGCAAGTGCACTATTAGTTTATTGTTTCCTTCCGGACCTTTACCACCTCACCACTTCTTTTCTTCACCTTCTTTTTGTCAATTTGAAATGACACAAGTTGAGTGAAAGTAACAACTGATTGACTGTGTAAGGAGAGCCTCAACTTTTTAACCCCCTCACCTTCATTCTCATTCTTACTGTTCCTACTTTTTATTTTCCGAATCAGTGATTTCTCGAGGTAAAAGGTCACACCTACTATATCCTTCATTCTTTCTCTTCGAGTTAATTACCAGGAGAAAGCAATTATTTTTTCCGTCGTCGTCGCCGTCGTTGTTGCTGTTGTTGTCGTTGTTGACAGCCACCCCGATAAACTCGACAGGCGACAACCGTAAGGAAGAGGTTACTTTCCCAATTTTCACGCGGGGCCTAGACTAAATTTAGACATTTACCTCCCTCCACCAGTGGTATTAAACGAACGTTTTTATAATATTTTTCTTCTTTTAGACGTTTCGGTTTAACTTTTTTTTTTTTTTGGAGTCGTGACACGAGGAAAACACAACACGAAAAACACGTCTAATGAGTTGGGCCGGAGGAGGGGAACAAAATGAAAAGGGAAAGAAAAGAAAAAGAATGCATTTTTTTTTTTCCACGCTCACCCTCTCTTTTCTTTCCCTTCTCCTTTAGTGGAAACTCTTGACACTCCTTTGAAAATTTTTAATTAAGAGCAATTAATTAAAAATGTAATTTCCAGCCATTTAATTACGTCAAGCATCCGTTAATATTACTAGAAAAAAAAAGTAAGGAAGAAGAGGATTTAGTATCTCTCCTCTCGTAAAAGAGCCCCTTTTTAAAAGCACATTTTCGGGATTGCCATCTCTGATATCACAAAGGAGAAACAAATTAAAGGAAGAAGAAGAAATTATTTAACTTTTACTTCCTCATTAGCTTCACGCATCGTATGAGACGTTCCTTGAGTATGACGGGGCAACGTTTTTGCGAGGAATAATAAGTTCCGATTTTTAGCGTAAAAAAAATAGGTGACTGAAGTGGTGGGCAGGGGTTAAAATAAAGTGAATGGAACGAAAAAAGTAGGTTTTGGGCTTCAAAGACGAACGGCGGTTCCTTCGAGAGAATACCTGTAGGTATGTAGCGTTGGCATGTTGCAAAAGTTGTTTTAAATTGTGTGCTATCGCCTACGAGATTTAAATTCTTTAGGAATTGAAAGGATATCCTTCTGTGGTTTTCCCAAGGAGAAGTCCTCCTTACAGCCTCCTTAAGCCCCCTTCCGGCAACCGGACCTACCACACGTACACGTGACAAGTTTGTATGCCACAGAAGATCTCAATCTCCAATCATTGAAATATCGAAAACTCAAAGCCTGGAACAACATTGAACAACTACCTATGCAACGTGAAATAACTGTTTGGCAAAAATATGCTACTTCCCGAATAAAATGAACTCTGCCTACTTTGCGCAGGGGTCGAGGGGGAAGGCAAGGGCTGTCATGTCCCACTGCTAATGCCATGTTTCTTGGGGCAGTAAATTCGAATTTGTGGTCTATATTGTGTTCAAAATAAAAATTGAACTATTTTTCCCCGCTCGTGTACCCCAATTGATCGATTTTTAGTGCACTTTTTTTTATCATAACGGAGATGAGGTTATTCGTGAAATTTTTCAACTATTTATTTATTTCTTTCGAGTTTCCCGGGTTTTTTTTTTTACTCTGGAGTATAGATATGTTTCTAACCTATGGGGTATAAAATCACATGGTCTGATGACCAATTTAAAAAAATTGAATGAAATCAGGGGGCCTGTTCTGTAAGAATTCAGTATTCCTAGGAATATCCTATTCCTCCCGTCCACCCCGAATTGAATCACATGTTGATGGGGAGGACGGGTGGAAAGAGACAGTGATAGTGACAGTTAAAAGTTATAGAACAGGCTCCCTGGTGATTTTCTACACCAGAGTAGCACTAGTATGACAAAGAAACAGACCCATGTCACCAAAAACGTAAATTTTCCGAATCCTAATTTTCGGACTTTCCGAACTTTTCCTGACCCCAAAGTGGCCATTCAGACAAACTAAGCATGGTTTGTTGGTCCATCAGACCCCTAGTGTCATCAAAAAATTAGGATCAGAATCAGAATGCCGAGTAGGCGAGGTATGATTGGAGGGGGGTCGAGGAAACACAAGGGAAACTCCCCCTTAACCCTCAATCATGATGCTTTTTTATTTCTCTTTTTTTTTTTTTATTGAATTTTTTTTTAATTGAAATGATTTTAGACGTTTACTTATTTACTTGATTTCACTCGAATGGTTGTTATTCATGCCCCTAAAAAACCAGGAAAGCTTCTGTCAAAATGTAGTTGACACTTATGGTCAATCAACCTAAAATAATTCTAGAAAATGCGTTCTTAGGTTTTTCTATCTTTGTTTTTTTTCGAAGCCCAAACACTTTATTTTGTACATTCATAGTCCACTAAGAGCCACACCACAATAATGATTCATAGGCCCTCCTAAGGTCTAATTTTTAACAATACAACCCACCTCCGACGAACACTTTTCCTTTCCTCTCGTAGCATTTCTTGTCGAATCTCCAATTTCAAGGCCTCCCTCTCTTTTTTCCATAAGATTCTCCGCCCCCCCCCCTTTCGCAATTTCATTCTTTAGTATCAGTAAAATCTTCGTAATTGTATAAAAGTTCGTTGTTGAAGCCAAGTACTTATATCACTGTTTTCTTTTCAGCTTTCACTCGACTTTGACTTAAAAACAAGACGTGGAGCATCCACGACTGATCTGTTAAATGATGTGATCAATTACGGGCCTACAATTATCAACTATATTCGCTCATTGAATTTCAAAGACAAGAAAGCGAGAACTAACGTCGAATCAATTGCGGGTATTGCACAAAAACTTTGTTTAAAAATACCTACACTAAAAAAAATAAAGTAAAATAAAATGAATAAATAAATAAGCACATTGAAATATTTTTATAAAATGAAATTACCTATTATTATTCATTCTGATTCACTGCTTAAAATTGCTCTTATTTCCACGTAGGCTTAACACCTTTTTGTTTCTGCGTTGTTCATTAACCGTATTTTCTGCGCTCGCTTTGGCTAAGAAATATTCTCGGAATCATGATTTCTGAAGGAACTTTATCCAGCTATAAGTACTGGAAATAGCTAAATTGAAGGACAGTGTACCGTGAAGTGTTATCGTGACAATTGTCCCTCCAAAAGCTATTTTTTGAGGCTGGAATTAGTTAATTTGGATTTGGTTGGTGATTTTGGACCATACTTCTTGAACCAAAGAATTGTGGCACACGGTTAATGCAAAACCGAAATATTTTTGGTGTTAGGCCTAATGGCTACCCGAAGATAAGCAACAATTTGAATAATCGTTTTGAACGGCAACCGAATCAGAAGCCTCTTTTTAACTGAAGGTAGGTTGTTACATCATTTTTGCAAACCGACTAAAGGGCGATGTTCGACCGAAGGACCATCTTTCGTGTAAACTGGTCAGGCGAAGTTCAATTGATGAAGAAGACTTCGTTTATTTCTTTCACCCTTTATCGGATGGCCTGACAGAAGAATTTCGGTCCTCATGAAATTGACGAACCGACCATCGTTCAATTGTAAAAATGAAGAGAACTTTCTTCGTTTGACCGTGAACCTATCTTCGCTCCGGGAAGTTGGTCATAGGTTGATTGAAAACCGAACAGACAAAATCGATTATTCTTCGGTTGAAACATTATTCGGGTGAAGTTGTGACCGAATAAATGTTCGGTCGAGATCGATTGTTCACCCGAAGTTCGGCTTCTTGCGAAAGTGCACTTATTTCGGGTCAAAATCGGGGTCTTTTTTCTCCCAGTGTAATTAAACTAAGGATGTACTTTTAAGTAGCGCTAAAGTACATATGTTTCTCAATTTTAGCCACGAAATTTTAACTGCAAATGAGCGTTTTTTCTCAATTGTACTAGCACATTTTAGCTGCGAACTGTCGCTTTATTCTCAATTTTATCCGCGAATTAGCTCATTTTCTCATTTTTAGCGGCGAATCAGCGCTTGATATAAGCTCTTAGCCGTGAAGTTGCCTCAAGAAACCGCAAATTAGGTAGCGCTTGAGTGCTATTTCCCAATTTTATCCGTAAATTAGTAATTTTTCCTAATTAAAGCCCTGAATTGGTGCTTTTATCCATTTTAAACACCAATTCGTGTTTTTCTCTATCGCGAATTAGTGCTTTTTTAGATTTTAGCCGCGTGAATTAGCGCTTTTTCTAAACTTTATTCTCGAATTTGCCTCAGGAATTTCTCAGTTTCAGCTGTGAATTAGCCCTCAATTTTAGCAGTAAATTAGCATATTTTTTTTAAATTTTAGCTGCGAATAGCACCTTTTATGTGCTGCTGTGAATTGGAGTTTTCCTTCACTTTTAGATGTGAATTCGCGTTTTTCTTTGTTTCACGCCGTGAATAAGCGCTTTTTCTGAATTTCAGTCCCAGCCGCGAGAATCCGTGAGTAGGCGTTTTCTCAATTTCAGGTGTGACTTCGCGCTTTTTCTCATTTTTCAAAGCTGTCAATTTGTAATACTTTATCACAATTTTAGCTGTGAATAGAGTGTTTTTCTATTTATAGACTCGAATTAGAGTTTTTCTCTTTTTTATTTGTGAATTAGCGTTTTTCTCAGTTTTAGCTTTTAGCCGCGTGAATTATCGCTTTTTCTCCATTTCAGCCCGAAATTGCCTCAAGAATCGGTGAGTTGGCGTTTTCTCATTTTCAGCTGTGAATTAGCGATTTTTCTTCAATTTTAGCTGGTAATTATTACATTTTCTTAAATTTTAGCTGCGATTTTATGCGCTTTTTCTCGATTTGTGATTTTTCTTACTTTAGCAGTGTGAATTAGCGTTTGCCTCCGTTATAGCTGTGAATTCCCGCTTTTTCTCAATTTTTTAAAGCTGCTAAATTGATGCCCTTTTTCACAATTTTATAGCCGTGAATTAGCGTGTTTATTAATTTTTAAGACGCTAATTCCCGTTTTCCCGAAGCTCACTAAAACAATCATTTCCCGGATTTCGCTATTAACAAATCAATTTCGCGAATTTCTCAAGGATGACATAATTATTCAGATACCAATTTCGCCGTTTTTGCGTCATAAAATACCACTTTCGCGGACCGACGTGGATTCAGGATTTGCCAAGAGAGGGGCTAAAGAAAAGGTGTGCTTCCATCTACTAGAAAAATGGCTTGACAGCCATTTCCTGCCTAAAAGTAGTTAAAACTAGCTATTCCCACTATAAGAACGGCACTATAAACTGACTAAACTCGCGCCCAAAAATACAAAACCGACGATTCGAATTTGAAAATGGGTAAATTGACTTGGCGCGCCCTAAAAATAGCTAGACCAAACTGCGCAGCTAAAACTGGCGATTGGTGGACTTCTAAAAATGCCTGAAAAGATCAATATTCACGCTCCGATTGTAGCTAAATCGACCATTGGCGCGCTAGGAATGGTCATACTGTCCATTCTCGTGACTAATGTGACCAAATACGCGCTTTCGGCTTGACGGATTAATTATCGAGGTCCTGAAAGCGGACAAAATGACTTCACACGCCCTGGAAATGCCTAAAAAGATTATTTCTGTCCTGAAAATGGCAAAATTGACAATCGTGGAGTTGTCAAACTTCCATGGCCTTGGCTTGATGGACTATTTGAAGTTTTGAAACCTAAAAATTGCTAATGAACTGACTTTACGAGCTCTATAAATGGATAAACTGACGAATTGCGCTCTAAAATGCCTGAATGGGTGACTCCGGCCCTGAATGGCCAAGTTGACCTTTCTCGCCTTGGCTTGGGACGTACTATTCGCGCCTATAACAGAGAAAACTGACTATGTGCCCTAAAAATAAAAATTATGGCTATTCAAGCCTTGAAATCGTTAATACTGACCCTATGTGCCCTGAAAACAGCGATTTATTAGCGCAATTCCCACGCTTAAAAATGCCCAAACTGACCTTAGCGCCCAGAAAAGGATTGAGCTGGCCATTCTCGCTCTAAAAAACTGACCATTCGGACCCTTAAATAACAAAACTGACTATTCATGCCATGAAAATTTCACACTGCTATTTTTCCATATAAATGACCATACTGACAATTTGTGCACTAGAAATGGCAAACTGACTATTCGCACTCTATGAAAAGGCAAAACTGACTGTTCAGGCTCTAAATTGGCGGAGAACATGGCATACTATTATTAATTAACGCTTTATAAATTGTCAAACTGATCATTTGCGCCCTTCACGGAGGCTGCAGATGGTGACTTCAAGTATGAGTGCCTCTCTCCAACACCCTCTCTCCCTTGGTAGGTGACTCACGGGGGTGTTCTATTGTATTCACGATTTTTCTGTTCCGGGCGCTAATTATTATCCGATCTTGAATCTAAAAAATGTTTTGGAAACAGTGACTTATCCTACAACTGGGCTGTACATGATTTTTCCAAATTTATAAAAAATCGAAATTTTGTGTGTCTGATTTTTGGGTTACGAGGTGAAATCTAAAAAAGGGTTAACGATGCGAATTGTAGATTAAGAACCCGAGTAAAATCCATTTTTCAAAATGAAAATCGGACCATTTTTGGAGCCGTGAGGAGTGCCGCCGCATCCGCGAATGCTTCGCGCGCGCACGCTTGGCATCCCCTTACGCCTTAAAACAAATTCCAAGTTTTGGGGCCATTTCAGTTCAGTTCAATGGCCGAATATCGGTGGCAATGTGACTTTCGGGTCTTAATTCCTTCAAAACTGCCAGCTTAGGGTCTTTATTTAAGCTAAATCGGAGATTTCGGGGACTTTTTTTGTGGCGGTGAAACATCTTGATAGCTGGTCTCATCAACACAAAGCCTCACAGTTTCTCATGAAAAAAATGGACGTTTCCTACTTGAATATCCGCTAGATGGACGCTTTTTGGATCCCCGAGCGCCCTAAGCTTGATGAAATGCGTGAGCCCCCCCCCCCCTCGACACGGCAGAAGAATTTTCCGTCGCGTTCATTGTTCAGACGATTATCAAGAGCTCAAACGATTGCGAAAAGCTTCCCAACCTTATGCAGCAAGTTTCTTTTCTAAATATCCATGAATTTGCCGGTTTCCGGTTTTTATTTTCGCGAAATTGCAAGTAGAGTTAATTTTTTGTTTTTTAAAGTGCAGGGCATGGACCCTGAGACTAGCCGACACGAAAGCGCTTCAAGCCTGACCCGCCTGAATGCTGACCCGGTCCGTCGAGATGCCCATGGTTGTGAACGAGCGCTTTTTCTCCACTTTACCCGCGAATTAACGCGTCTATCCCTTCCTACGGAAACTCGCTGTTCAAACTCTCCAACAAACAAAACACTAAATGAACAAAAGAGACTAGAACCGATTACAGATTTTGCCCAATTAAGTCTACTGCCTTGCTGCAGTAATGGATGCGATTGTAACGGCTCTATGCGGGCCTCTCCGGGCTTCCGGGAGACGTCCAGGAGCGAGTCTTTGTGAGATTCGGTGACTCAATTGCCGGGAGACCAGAGGAACAGAGACCGATGTTTTTCGGCTGGTGCCCTCTAATTCACTGACTTATTCAGGCAATGACACGGTATGAAAAAGTTTACCGTAGGGCAGAGGTGCTTCCAATTTCGCTAGTCAAAACACAAACAGAGGATTTTTAAATTTATTTTCATTCTCTTTCATGACAGTCAAGAAGGCCGATTTGAGAATCATCTAATTCAGCAAAATAAGATGATGGCAGAATAGGCAACAATGAAGGGTTTCTTTAAATATTTCTTTGTTTTTCATATAACTTTTCTCTCTTCTTTCTTTCATCTTTTAACATTCATAATTTATTTTGTTTTAAAGCTTTCTTTAATTTAAACAACGAATGACATGCAAACATTGAACTATTTACAATAAACTTTGTTTACGAGCTAAAAACAAAAAAAAGTGATAACATCGAATCAAAAATAAAATTATTTCAAAATTGCAATGTATAATTCAGTGGATCCGAGCAAATGTTGTACCCTGATTTCGACTAGTTTACACAACGGAAAATTTCACAGACAAAAACAATATAAAATTTATGAAACTTAATAAAAATAATGTCTTTTTTAATAAAAAAAAGAAACATTCATGTTAGTAAATATGCATAGTAATAGTAATAGTAACATTTTCCTTAACAAATACTGCTCAAAAGTTCTTCTTTTTTTACGCCAAAAATGTGCTTACTAACAACAACATGAATAATTCCGTCTTGTAATTAACATATAAATACTGTACAATCAAGTAGAAAAAGAATACAATAGTAGAATGTACATAGGAGAGGAAGAATTACGTATTTAAACATAAATATATTACATAAAAAGTGTCAATAAAAAATTAAGTATCCTTCAAATTTTGCATTTTGGAAAACTCTTAAGTATACAAGTATACAAAATACATAAAAAACAAAATAATTGAAAGAAATCTGTACGTAAATAGTATCACAGAAAGATTTGATAATGACTAGACTTCGGTCGAGAAGTATAAAAGGGGTTGACAGAAACTTTGCTTAAAGTTATTTTTTTATTAATTTTTCCTGTTAAAAAATTGTGCATTTTTTTCTTTAAAAAGTTATGTTTCATTCGGTAAGTGGGCACATGGTCAATCATGACCTCCAGACGCGTATCTTCTTCAACGAGATACGTTTCAAACGAGAAACGGCCGTTCGCATGTCGGGTATATTGTCGTCATCGGACAGAGTCTCTCCCTCCGAGTGGACTTCACGCTGGTGACGACGAACGACAGCACTGGCTGCCGAGTCGCGAACACTTTTACTGAGCGTGCTCAAGGGGAATTTCACTTTGGCCGTTGGGTCACTGAGTGCTTCGCCGACGGGCAATTTGGCAAGACCTTTTGACAGACGCTCGAGAGTCGCCGTACGGAGTGTGCCACCCGATCGGCGGACGTCGCGTTCTCGAAGGATAAACCTGTGAAGAATTTTAATGAGAAAAAATAATATTGCAGTCAACCTTAGGGCGCCTGCGCATGATCAAACTCATATGTGCAGTACACCTACTCTCTTACCAACAATAAAACTTTAGAATTACCTTCCAATAGTTTGCCAATGCGCTTGGGTTCTGAAAATGTTCTCATCATCGGGTAAGATACGCTGTTGTCGCCCGTTGCCCCATTCTAGTTCTTCCATGAGAATGAAACGAGTGGGGTCTTCCATGCGACGGGCTTTCACCAGCGCCTGAGCCAATACATCCTGAGCGCACGCGCTCAACGGCACCTTGAGTATAGCGTAAGGGATCTCAGGCGATACGTTATAGACACACACGAGAAAGTTATCGGCTTCGTCCCACGTCCGGGGTTGTTTGACACGAGTCGATCGAATAGACGACAGCCAGGCACGACTACTTGGATCGTCACCCATTCGTTTCAAAAGAAATTTCCCTTCGCCCTGCCACTGAGCCTGCGCCTGCAGTGGACACTCGTTCGGATCGAGAACGCGCTGCGTCGCCGGAGCTTCGCGATCCTTCCTATCCCACCCTCTTGACACTTCCTCCACTAGAACGTAGTCGTGAACTTTATCCGCGCTCTGACCCGACTTCTGCATCGCTTGTAGAACCACCTCTTGCGTCGTACTCTCTTGCGTGATTTTCAAAATCGTGTACGGCTCCTCAGGAACGACGCCGTACACCATCAAAAAGAACATCCGCCGTTTTCCAGTCGGTTTCTGTTCTTCCTTAGTCGAATTTTCCTCTTTACACCTCTCGTCACCACCCGCGGCCTGTGCCACGCTCTCTTCTTCAGTTCTTGAGTACACGAACAGTGTTGACAGCTGTAACGGTTGATTCTGCTGATTTCTCAGTCGAACATGACGATAACCAGGGCGGAGGCATTTCAACGGCATAACTCTTTGACAAATGACGTGGTTTGTTCCAGCGTCGAGCACGGAAAACCGTAAAAAAGCCAAATCAGTAAACATGACTTGAAAGAAAAATGAATCATTCCAAATCGGATTTAAGGCGTTCCTTTGAACCACTTTAGTCTTTTGTTTGTTACAGTCGACTGGAATCCCAAAAAGTTCGACTTCAACGAGCACACTGGACGATAAGTTGTTTTGACACACATACTGCCCCGAAATAACTGTTAGGATAAACTGCGACGAATGTAAACCATCAAACTCCTTCTCCCACGGATTAAACCTCCTATACATCATATGAGACCGATCCCACATCACCGTTGGTTTTAGCACATAACCGCATCGACCGTTCTGTTCAAACATGGCGCTGTTGATGTGAAGCGCCGCGTCCTCCGTCTGATAATTGAGGGCCACCATTTGAATGCCAAAAGCCCAGAAAATGACGGGATTGAAATTCGAAGAGTCGATACGCATTCCGGCGGGATAGGCACGAACGAGTTGCGTTTCCGTGTGCGCGATCAACATAAATGGCTGTTTTCGGCACAGCTTCTTCGCTGAGTTCTCATTCAGTGACGAGCACTGGTAGCACGGATGATAGATGTTCGCTCGGGACTTGGCGTAGCTGTGTGAGTCACCCGAACTGCTGGGACTTCCCACGGAGCTGAGACCGCTCGTCAGTGAGGAGCCGCTGCTTTTTTTCAGGATGACGCTGGCAGTCGCTGGTGCAACTGCCGGTGCCCTCTTACACCGAACGGAGCTGTTCGGGCTGATGGAATTTAGCCCCCTGAATTTAATCGCCTGGAAAAAAAAATGCTTAAGCGCTTAGTACAACGCCAAAAATTATCCCTATAAAGGAGTATAACATACCTGGACATAAATTATGATATCGGAGAGCTCCCGAGCGATTTGACTCCCCGATTTCTTCTGGGGTGGTTTTGGTCGGTCTGTGTCTTCTTCTACTATGCCGCTCCAATCGTATTCGGCGTGAGCGGTTACCTGAGAGATTTTCCCCAGGCCACTGCGAGATGGAGTTTTTAGGATGGAGTCATGACTGGAAAGTGAGTCTGTCCTAGGGCAGTCTGTCGCCCCTAAAAAAAAAAAAAGACAAAACAAAAAACTAATAGGCGGAGGCCAACGACAAGAAGAATATCACGAACAAATATTGCGAAATATCCACACATTCAGGGGTAAAATGTTGTAATTCGCGGTTTATGGCGGGCCCTGGACGTCTAAGCGCATTAAGAAAATGTTCTAATTCGCATATTATTAATTGTACAAAACGCCAATTCGCAGTTTCTGAAGAACTCACGTCGAGAAAAAGCGCTTGGAAAATTGTCAATTCGTTGCTAAAATTGAGAAAAAGCTTTTACTCTCGACCGAATTCGAGAGAAATTGATAATTCCCGGATGAAATGTATGGAACGCCAATTCACGATTTTCGAAGGTCAGATAAATTATAACGGCTAAAATTGAGAAATAGCGGTAAATCATAGCTATAAATGAAAAAGTCGCTAATTAGCTGCTAAAATAAAGAAAAGGCGCTGATTCACGACTGAAATTCAAAGAAAATGCTCAATCGTAGCTCAAATTGAGAAACAGCGTGGATGAAATGTGGCCCTATAAGGGCATTATTATGAGGACAGTAATTGGAGGCATAGACGGATTCGTAGCACTCGAGTACTAAGCGGAATATAAAATATGACGTGCCGTTGAACTCACCGTCAATATTTTCATCGTCGTCGTCATCATCATCGTCATCGTCATCACTAAAGTCGTCGTTCACTGAACCACCACTCGTATTCGATATGATGGAACTAGCTCGCCCCGAAGGTGGGAGTTGATGACCGCGGAAACCTTTGCCACCGCGTGTCGTGGCTTGGTACACTGGCTGTAGGTCGGCGATAAGTTTTTTGTTTTTTATCAAAATCCTATATTTGAGTTGGTTGGGCGACGGTAAACACGGATCGTCCGTGAAGTCTGCTTCAAAGAGAAATTTCGTGACGAGTTTGTCACCGAATACGCTCTAAAAGAATTAAAAATATCGTTAAAAAACAAAGTGGAATCGATCAAGACTGGATTAACACTCTACTTGGAATATGTGGGCCATTCTGGCTTGTTGCTGAATCGAACAGTGGTTTTCAATTGAAAGAATCACAGGGTAGGGTGAAGTAACGAAGGCACTGCGGTTTATAGCTTCGACGACGGATCGAAACGGTATTTTAGTTGTGAACGTGTGACCGTGGTAGATCAACGGGTTCCCGTCGTCGCCGTCCCAACAGTCGAGTTCAACGCATCGACACCCACTGAGAAGGACCTGACTGTACAGATCGACGGAAGACTCGCCTTTGAGTTGATGTCCCGTGAGGTAGGTGTTGTGTGACGAGGCGATGTAGTAATGAGAGAGAGGGTAGTCCATTTCTTTCTCGTCAGGAGCTACTTTCTCGTTGACGAATGCGAAATTTTCTTTGTCCATGAGAAATCGAGCGAATCCCTCAAAGGATAAACAGTTATGGGACCTGAGGGTTGGGTCTGGTTCATGTCGCTATATAACCAATAACTTCATTAGCACATGAGCGAGGAGGCTATTATGAAAAATCATTAAACCTGAATCAGATCCTTCACTTCATCCTCAGATCTTTGTTCCAGTTGTTTTGTCTCCAGAAATTTAGTGAAATTCGCCAGTGTAATAACTTGAGACTTTGAAGTGTCGACGCCTGCGCAGTTTGAAACAATACTGGAAGTGGCAAAAGCGTCGAAAATCTTTTTTTTCTGCATAGCCGGAGTATTCTTGTAGTCCATCAAATCCGCCGAACTGTTTCTAGTTAGAAGCCCTAAAAACACAAGACAAATAATGAGTGTCGAGTCCGGGCGGTGGAGGCTCGCCGCACTCACCGATTTTCGGTCCTCTCCCAGAATGATCCGGCGAGCTTTTGACACTTCCGTCATTCAACGAACTGTCCGACATGCTTCGACACGACATGGCGAACTGATCGAACAGATCTTTCAAGTCTTTCCTCGCTCGAAGGCTGAATGAGCGAAACAGCGCGACAAAGTCGAGAAAGTCCAGTTGAGTTTCATGGGTGATCGAACTGTGTTTGAGGTGTCCGACGGGCCACATGACGTCTTTTTTAGCGCGCTCCCTGTTGACGTGACGTGAAAAAATGGGTAAGTAGGGGGCAATCAATATAATGGTCACCCTTTTTTTTTTTTATTTTTTTTACCGGTGATGGTGCGTAGGACTGGACGAGTCAATGTGATCGTTCGATCCTTGTGGGCTGGCTCCTGCTCGCGTTGTTTCTATTTCACTAGAAATGGATCGCGATCGTATCGGACAAGGTGGTAAAGCGGCTGGAGGCGGTAGAGCGGCTCTTTTTTGATGATACGTGGGTTCAGTGATCTCGCGACATGACTCAGGCTATGAGAAATATCGAAAGAAAAAAATTCATACAGCATTAGACTTTATAATTAAACAAAATAAGAAAAAAACGACCACAAAACTGGCCAGGAACTGGCCATTTGAGTCAGGGCTTACTTTGACCAAAAATCCCATCTCCCAGATGCAGAATAAAACAGAATTTATAGTTGCATAATTTAAGCCCATATTTGGGCCTTTGGAGAAGGGGAGGGGATCTCTTGACATTCCCCTGAGCCTTCGAGCTCGTCTCAACAATAAATCTTTTGGACACTGACCGGTTTGTGGAGAGGGGTCACGCTATCGAAGGGCGGCAGCTGCTAATGAAAAGGCCCTGAATTGAAATTAAGACCCAAAATAACTTGCATGTTCACAGAAATTAAGGCCTGATACATCTGTTAGGGGCCATCTAGTCTGTGCTCTGCCGCCGCACAACCATTCCCCAAAAATTTACAATTTTTCTTAAACTACGGCCCTGAACTTGCAATTTCGCGGATATTCAACAAGCTTGTAAGTTTGCACAAGTTAGGACCCCAAATTTCAAACTCATTTAGGTTTATTTTAGCGCTAAATGTTGCAGCAATTACGTCCACTGAGAGAAAAAAAAACAAAAAAACTTCGCGATTTCACTGAAATGAAGACGAGAAAATTCAGGCACGAAACTTTCAATTTCGCGGACACATGCATCGAAATTGTGGCAATTCGTCAGACATTGGGCACCCTCGCGTCGTGGCTGGCTAGTCCGCAGGGTAAGACCACCAACCAGCAACTTCTTGAATGTTCAGACCCATGACTTGCAATTTCACGGATATTTGGAACAGACACTGGCAATTTGCAAATATTTCAACCCAAAACTTGCAATTTCGCAGAATCTAAGGCGTTGAACTCGCCTAAAAAATGTATCAGCTTCGAGGGAGCTGTCGTGGGTGAATATGCTGCGTTCCAAGAACAATTAAAATAAGCTTCGGAAATTGCAACGTCGACAGTCAAAATATAGATCGGAAACATGCAATTTCACGGATATTCAGACCCGAAACTTACAACGTCCATAAATGCCGTCTTTACGCGGACGCCTGACGGGCCTCGTGACTGAGATAAAGTGCTAATTCGAAGTGCTAAAGCGAAATAAATTGCTAATTCGTGACTAAAATCGAAAAAACTCATATCGTTGGCTAAAACGTGTGAAAAGCGCTTATTCACAGCTAAAAAAGAGAAAACGCCAATTCGAGGATACAAATTTAGGAACACGCTAATTTTTGGTTAAAAGTGGAAAAATCGCTAGTTCATTGCAGGGGCGTAGATAGCCTTTGATTTCGGTGTGGTGGGCAGCTTCTCGTGAGAGCATAATTCTGATGCATCCAGCGCGAGAAGTCGTCAATTCGACCCCAGAAACTGAATTAGCGCCGATAAAGGATCGTTAACTGTCAAACCTTCTCTGCCAGGAAACTGTCTTTGAATTCTATACCGGATTTTCCGTTTACAATACAACACAACACTGGAACTTTTTTCCCCAAGAAAGTT
This sequence comes from Corythucha ciliata, assembly GCA_038030265.1. Lineage (NCBI taxonomy): Eukaryota > Metazoa > Arthropoda > Insecta > Hemiptera > Tingidae > Corythucha > Corythucha ciliata. The sequence goes on along the minus strand of CM075937.1, from coordinate 21,928,275 downwards.
TTCAAGAAGAATTTTCGTCTCCTGAGGCTGGGACGGTAAGTACGGTAATTTAGCCGGCCAAACTGGACTCGTCCGTCGTAGAGACGAATGACTCCCTGTCAGGAACTCGCAGAGCTGCCTAAAATGCGTAGTTATAGCTTTCAACAATCGCGTAGTTCATTCAATATACGCAATTCATTCATTAATGCAATTAATTCAATTCACGTAGTTCATTCATTCATCAAGTGTAGTTCTTAGGAAATGGTAGCTTTTCTAAGGAGATCGCATAAAATCTGGTAATGATGAGGCTCATCGGATCGGGAGTTTTTGGAGCTAGCAGGGCTTTTTACGGGCATTTGAATTTAACAATAAAGTTTTTTAGAGAGCCAAATCTGTGAAATAGATCATTTCAACGAGCCAACCCCACGAAATTTAGTTTTCAGCAAGCCCAAAACTCATGAAATTAGGGTTTTAGTTCTTCAGCGAGAAAAAACCACGAAATTGGGTTTTCTGTAAAAAAAAAATATTTTTAATGGGCAAAATCAGTGAACATGTTTTTTTAGTGAGTCAGACCTGCAAAAATGGGTTTTCAGGGCGCAAAATCCGCGAAATTGGTTTCTTTTAATTGAGCCACTAGGCGTGGATTAGTCCGTGGCATAATTTAGGGCGTGGAATAGTCGATGCGATTTTTTTACGGCATGAATAATCAAATTAACACTCTAGAGTCCGATGGTGGTCAGATTGGTCATTTTTGGAACCGGAAGTGCCAAGTTTGGTCTTTTGGGCTTTTTAAGTAGAAATAATAGCTAAAATCGCTTGTACAATTGAGAAAAAAGCTGATTCGCGGCTGAAATTGAGAAAAATTTCTATAAAAGCGGTTGTTAATATATGCCGACTAGTTTCTTCGACTACAGTAACTTCACAATGCAATGAGACAAACGGTAATTCCATGGGTAGAATAAGAGGGAAAAATTAGTCAAGAAACGCGAATTTGTGGAAAGAATACACAAAAAATGCTAGTTCGCAGCTGAAATTGTAGGGGAAAAACGCTAAAATTGAGAAAAATGCCTGAAATTTTGCGAAACTAGTTCTTTCGGCCAAAAAGGAGAAAAACGCTAATTCTCGGCAAGAATTGTGATTAAGCGCAACAAAATGCGGCTTTAAAACTTAAGAAATATCCTTAGTTCAAAGCTGACATTGAGACAACGCAAAATCACGAATTCTTGGGGCAAACTCGGGACTGAAATTGGGAAAAAGCCCTTATTCACGCGGCTAAAACTGAGAAAAGCGCTAATTCAAGGACAAAAAAGAGAAAAAAGCGAATTCGCGTGTTAAAATGAAGAAACAAGTTATAATTCATAGCTAAAATTATGATAAAGTGCTACAATTTAGAAGCTATAAAAATTGAGAAAAAAAGGGAATTCACAGCTCTGGGGAGAAACGCCAACTCATGGATTCTCGGGGCAATATTGGGACTGAAATTGAGAAAAAGCGCTAATTCACGAGTGAAATAGACAAAAACGCGAATTCGCTTCTAAAAGTGGAGGAACACGATAGTTCATGTCCGTAAAATTGCGATTTCACGGATAAAATCGAGAAAAAGTGCTATAATTCGCAGCTAAAATTAAAAAATGTGCTAATTCACTGCTAAAATTGAGGAAAAAACGCTGGTTCACAGCTTGAAAATGAGAAAACGCCAACTCGCCGATTCTTGGGGCAACTTCGGGGCTGACACGGAGAAAAAGCGCTCTTTTCACGCGGCTAAAACCGAGAAAAACGCTAATTCACGGATAAGAAAAAATGAACAACGCGAATTTGAGTCTAAAAATAGAGGAAGATGCTATTCACGGCTAAAATTGTGATAAGGTGTGAAAAGCGCAAATTCACACCTAAAATTGAGATAACGCCAACTCACGGATTATCGGGGCTGAGAGTGACATTGAGAAAAATCGCTGATTCACGGCGTGAAACAGAGAAAGACGCGAATTCGCGTCTAAAAATGGAGGAAAACTCTAATTCCCAGCTAAGGTACCTATGAACAATTGCGATTTTACAGATAAACTCGAGAAAAAGTGCTATAATTCGCAGCTAAAATTAAGAAATGCGCTCATTCGCTGCTGAAATTGAGGGTAAAAAAGGCGAATTCACAGCTGAAATTGAGAGAACACCAACTCGCGGATTCCTGAGGCAACTTGGGAAATAAAATTGAGAAAAAGCGCTAATTCAAGCGGCTAAAACTATGAAATAGTGCTAAATCGCGGGTAACAAAGACAGAAAAACACGAATTGGCGTTTAAATGGAAAAAAGCGCCAATTCGCGGCTTAAATTTAGAAAACTTGCTAATTTGCGGATAAACTTGGGGAAGAGCACTCAAACGCTACCCGATTTGCAGATTCTTGAGGCAACTTCACGGTTAAAAGCTTATAAAAAGCGCCGATTCGCGTCTAAAAATGAGAAAATGAGCTAATTCGCGAATAAAATTGAGGAAAAAGCCATAATTCCCAGTATTATATAGCTATTAAAATATGCTAATAGAATTGAGAAAAAACGCTCATTCGCAGTTTAAATTGAGAAAACGCACGTATACGGTTTTCGGAGGCAATTTCGTAACTTAAATTGAGAAAAATATGTACTTCAACGCTACTAAGAAGTATTTCTAGTTTAGTTAGAGACTGAAGGGCCTCCTAAAGATATCCGCCCCGGGCCCCGATAGGTGTTGTTCCGCCACTGGCCCTCACTTTTGCGTTTTCCCCCCCACGTTAGCCACGAATTTGCCTCCAGCGCCCGCAAATTAGTGTTTCCTCAATTTTAACTGCGAATTGAATTTTTCTCGATTTTAGCTGTGAATGAGTGAGTGCGATTTTTTAATTTTAGCAGCGAATTACACCTCCCACTCTATTTCAGCCGTGAATTAGCTGTTTTATTCATGTTGATCCAAGATGGAGCTTTTGCTTGTTGGCGTTTTTCACCATTTTACGCTGAGAATGCGTGCTTTTTGTCAAATTTAGCTGCAAAGTACGGTTTTCTTTATTTTAGCTGCAAATTACCGCTTGTCTCAAATTTTGACAGGAAATATAGTGAGTTTCCTTTGTTAGAGCCGCGAATTATTTTTACATTTCAGTTCGCTGTTTTCTTCCATTTGAACCGCTGCGGGTGAGCGGTTTACCTTAATTTGAGCCGAAAATTAACGATTTTTCTTGAACTGATACGCGAATTGTTTTTTTTATTTTTTCGATTATTCCAATTTAATTTTAGCAGCGAATTACTGGGTTTTCTCAAATTTATTCTCGAATTATTATATTTTGTAAATTTCAGCACCGGATTACGGATTAGCGATTTTCCTCAATTTTATAATCTCGAATTTGCGGTTTTTCTCAATTATGTACGATTTTGCGCTTTTCTCAATTCTTAGCCGCGACTTCGTGATTTTTGTCGCCTTTACCTACGAATGAGCGGTTTCCGATATTTTAGTCGTGAATATTTAGCGTTTTTTCCAACTTTTTGCCCCGTACTTGCCCCAAGAATTAGCACACTAGTGTGCTTTCTCAATTTTAGCCTCTCATTAAGGTCTTTATTCCAGCAGCGAAATTGTCTTCAGATACCTACCTGCCATGTGCCGGTTGCCTTTTAAGAATGAGCTCTTTTTCTCAATATTATCCGCGAATCAACGCTTTAAAACCAAAAATTCAAGTTAGTAGTAAAAGTTTAATCACGAAGTTGCCTCGTTATACCATGAATTGGCGTTTTTCTCAATATTGGCTGAATGGTTCATCGCTGCATTTTCTGAAATTTATGGTCGCGAGTCAGTGATTTTTTTCAATTTTAACCACAAATTAGCGTTTTTACTCCCCCCCCCCCATTTTTACCACGGATTGGCGTTTTCCTCAATTTTAGCCGCTAATTAGCGTTTTTCTTAATTTCAGCCGAGAATTGCCGTTCGTCTCCATTTTATCCGTGAATTAGTGGTTTTTCTCAAGTTTAGCTGTGAATTGGTGTTTTCCTCGGTTTTAGCCACCGATCAGCACTTTCCCTTAGTATGTCCACGAATTATCGTTTTCCCCCGATCTAAACCGAGATTTTTCTCTATTTCAGCCGCGAATTGGCGTTTTTCTCCTCACCTCTCGCCGTGTTCCTATAGCTGGCTGGTGGATGGCAATGTGTTGCGATGGGATGAGGGGGGGGGGGGCTCCCATCGGTGTTGTTCGGTCCTTTTTAAGAGTTCTACTACAGCTTGTTGAGACAGTTTCGGCGCCACTGCCTTGAAACTGATTAGTTTATAATCAAACAAGTAGGTATGACAACCTAAATGGGCAGGAAATCAAAAACGTCCAAGAAACTATTAGGTTTTACCCCAAAACAAGCCTCTTTCTATTTAATCAGACGAATTACCGGAGACATTCCCCCGCAACCGGCTATTCGGATTGATTTACGTCATTTTTTGCGAAGGCGTCTGCTGAGTTCACCTCGAAAGAACCGTCATTGTAATTATTGTTTTTTGCCCCGAGTACCGAATAATGGCCTGTGCTGGACCAACTTGAGAAATGAAATTGCTTTCTCTTCAGTTCCGTCACTTTCGAGTCGACCGGCCATGAAACTGTCAGTAAGAATAACGAACATGCCTCAATAACTAACAAATCGGTTACAAAAACCGAGAAATTAACCTCAAACCCCTGTTTTACGATCTTGAAAGCTGAATTTCAGTACAACTAACGTTCTATTACAAAATTGGCCAAGTTTGCCGCCCACCCCCGTATTCGGGGTATTTAGCCCTGGTACCTAATTTATGACTGTTCCAGTTGGACACACGACAGGCTGCCAGCCCAGGCATGAATCCTTGGATGGATGGTGGAGGAGGGACAGCTGGCACGTCCTAAACGGTAAACCAACATCTGGTTCTTAAATTACTCAGGGAAACTTGCTGCCCATGTAATTGGGAGGGAGTTGCGCAGATGATTCCTCGACCTCTTCTCTTCCCCCACCCCACATTTACCAAGCATCCCTCGTCTACAATGTATCCCAAATCGCATCTTCCACCTTTCCCCAGCTTACCGGCTAGAAAATTTCAAACCAACTCACCCGAAGATTCTGGATGTTCCCGATAGATCGTTTTTTCTTGAATTTAGCAGAAGGACCACGTCGTAGCGTGCCATTATCTGGAGAGGACGTCCCGGCGTTATATCCGGTGTTCGCCCAGTCACGTCCACCGAATACCTAGACAACAGTTAATTAAGAATACAAATGAAAGGTTGAGGGTGAAATTGTTACTTACTCGAATGGATTCAACTATCATGGGCATTGTACAGTTTGACTCCTCGTAAAAAAGCTGGAGGTACTGTTCCTTTAACCAGAACATTCGACGATCACTGCACTGTAGGTGTCTTTTCAGGCCACGAACGACGCAGGTGAGTCCGTTGTACCAGAGCCTATGGTTGTAGGAGGGGGGGGGGTGTAAAACATGGTATCACTGGTGATGGAGTGGTTGAAGTTGAACTTACTTGCACAATGTGGGTGGGCTCAAAAGAAATAGAACTCGATTGTCACTCAAATTGGTCCCGTAGACAAGAGCGAGGCACACCTCGTTGACAGCGTAGCCTTCAAGGCCGAAGCGTCGCATTGTATTCGATAAATCGGGGGTCGCGTCACGTTCCCTCTCCCTCGGACCGAGGCCGATCTCTTTGACAGCGGACAATTCCAAACACCCCTCTTCAAGACCCATCTCACTGACACCACCTGAACCGCTCCATTTGCCGCACACCTGCTCCTCAGGGTTGCCTCCCAGATGGTAGTCGGGGGCTTGAACAGATGCCGACCGTAGGCCCGACCAGGCAGGCCTGGACCATGAGATGAGGGAACACGATCGCTCAAGACGGACGAAAACGAGACAAGATCGACCGCCTTCGCCTTCCCAATGAACGGCCGTTGAGCCGTGGTGTAACGTCTGCCAGAAAAAAAAAAAAAAAAAAAAAAAACACCTTTTAAACCAAAGAAAGCGTTGAATTTTTCAAACAATTACTTGAAGCACATGGTGATTGAGGCCGGAACTGCGAGATGATATTGGGAAATAACTGACGTTGTGGTCGTTGCTCAGTGGTTGAACAGGCTTGTATGAATCCATTTCTGAATCAATGTCGTCCGCTTCTTCAGTCATATAGGGCCGTTCGATGCTAACTGTATGTATGCTACTGCAAAGGAAATGAAAAATTATGACGAAATAAAGACAATGGCGTTTCTTATTAGCTAATGGGCTAGGGTTACCCCTGGGCTGCACTTTGAGGCCACCCTTGTTTATCAGAACCAATTTTCGGAACTAATAGGGGGGTGTACTTTCAATCGAGCCCTTCCTCTCATAACATAATCCGAATAAATTAACCGTTCGGTTAAATCAAATGCCATGTCTTGAGTGTAGTGGCAGAGAGGTGAAGAATAATTACTTAATTAGTTGTTAAAATGTTTAAAGATAGCTTCAAGTGAAGGTCTTAAGTACCCAGCTGAGTTCCACTAAAATAACCAGTGTTATCGTTTTCTCCATACCCCTCACCATCCACAACAAAAAATAAAAATATTCGCTAGGGAGGAATTGATAATCAAGCCCATTATACCAGCGAAAATTTTAATTTCATTTTTTCCTCTTCCAACTTAACATTCGCGACCACTTAGTGAGTGGTGACCCATTTTTTCAATGCATGAATTGAGAAGAAAACATTTTCGTTGGAAAATTTACATGTCAAAGTAAATGGGACCCCCCCCCTCCGCTACACCTGGAAAATCCCTCAACATCAATTTCTACGCAATCAAAAGCTCACCCCTCCTATAACCAACAATGTTTATTTCTTGTGGCAGGGCTGTGAATTTCTAGTTACCTGAATTGCTCTCTGAGTGTGTCGATGTCACGCACGCGAGCGTGATAATGCTGGTGAAAGGAGGCAATTTTATCCATTACAGCTTGAGTTTTGTATATTTTATCCAAGTTGATCAATCCTCCTGGGCCTATTCGAGTGAAATAGTGGTCTTCACCGTTGTAATCGGAAATAAACTGCGGGAAATCGTGACGGGAGGTTAGTTTTTTTTTTTGTATACGAAAATGATTCTCTCACTCTCACCTCGAGATGCGTCCGATCTCCGGCTGGTGCCAAAACGACGAGGCTGGGTGTCGTCGACAGAATATCGCGTAGGTCCCGGAGGAAGGCTCCAAAAAATGGAACGACTCGACACTCGGGCATGGCGAGCGCTCTATTCAGTGCTCGTTCATATTCGACAGAGAGTAAAGCGGCGGAGAGAAAATCCAAAACTGGTACTTTCTCCTTTTCCGTTATGGACAACCAGAATGGCTTTAGCTTGTTCGATCTATGAATGAAATAAAATTGACTTTTTACGTTAAAATAGACACTGTGACGTCAAAAATTGTAAAATAATTTGACATAGACCGTCGATCGTTGTTTAACTCAAAGTGAGAAGCAAGTAGTTTCCGCCGGCCTACAACTTCCAAAAAACGGCTGGAGGCCGAAAGAAACCCCTGCCCCGTACCACTTGATTTCATCGATGAAAATTTGATGCACCCCACACTCCCATTCTATTTAAAAAATAAACATAATAGAAGGCTTACTTGAGACCGGCAACTATTTCCATAGCGCCATTGAAATTTCCGATGTTCCAACAAGTTAAAGCCACGCGGAGAATGCAGGAAAGTACTGATTTTCGATCTTCGTGAGTCGGTTGGGAAATAATGAGGTGCGTAACCCATGAGCTCACCTTGATTGTGGTGGGGTGGGGGGTATGTCAGTATTATTTCACTATTTGGCGTTTTTTAATGGAGGGGGGTGCGTTCTTCCGGGAAACTGGTATGAGGAGTGGAACTACAGAGGGGGGGGGGTAGGTGGAACAAAATTGTACCTCGTTGAACCTCTTAATCAGAGACCGAACGGACGCCCGTGACGGGTCGTGATGACTTGAAGCGTTCGACGGTGGTGGTGGTGGTGGCGTACCACCGAGATCTAAAGTGACTTGCCTTAAATAATCGATCGGAGGGACCTGAAATGGAACGTTTTGCGTCAAAATTGAATTTAACGGAAAAAAAAAATATGGAATAGCGAAGAAGTACGATTGAGTGTCGACCTGGTAAAAAAGCGCATCCTCTTCATCGGCAAGTTTTAAACTGACTTCTTCCGGAAAATGGAGCAGCCTTTGCAGGCCCTCCAGCTCTGCTGAGTCGCCCACCTCCAGACCGCGGCTCTTTAATGCACCTTTTAAACAAATAAACAAAACACAAATTTGATTCAACGGCTATAATGTGAAAGAGTAGGGATGAAGGGCTCAAAAGTTCACATTCATAGGCTTCCCTGTTATACTAATAGCCCTCTCCGAGATTGAGTTTACCAGAGAGAGTAAGGAAACCTGATGGAACGATAGGTGAAAATCTAATTAACGACGAAGCGCCAAAGATAGGGCTCAGAGTGTAAGGGGCTACTGATGTGGTAAGGAGTTGTGGAAGGGAGGGGGGCTCAAAGTGAAATCGGGCCTTGGGCCTCTCATCTCATGGATACAACAAGTAATTAGCATGCAGGTTGAATGGGAAATGGGGTAGTAAGGAAGATAATGATTCAATCATTATACGAGGTAGGCTATTGGATATGTTGCCTTTACAGCCCCGTTCACTGAGATAATGCGAAACTGGTCAACAACTGGCCACCTTATACTTAAACCTTCGAAATTGTACAGAAAATTCGAGAAAAAAAACTTTGCCCTGATAAGCGTAAAAGAACGAACAATGCATAATTTTTCATTTTTTTGTTTATTTTCCACCGTCGAGGTCAATATGTCATCGCCGCTGCGCTCTCTTTCACCACCGCCGCCCTACAACAGGTTTCTTGCTTTTACGCGCTAATTTCCTACAGCTCGACTAACACAGGCCCGACGCAATGAAAATGTTGACTTTACATTTGAAAAGAAAACTCAAAGGATGATGAAATCCAAACTGTAAAGTTTTATCAATTTAAATTTGTACGGGTAATGAATGATAGCATAGAGCGTTGACAATGATTGGAAGAACTGCTCGTTGTACTCATCTTAACTACAGAATACCAATTATTAAAGATTTCGTGATCCTAGGACACTGTGGGGTCCGTGGTGCCCAAGGGGTGTGGGAGATCAACGTGAAATAATACTTAGGGGTTGATTTTCTCTGCCCGAGAGCGGCCTGTCGAAGGTCGACTCGGATAAGAGTGTGAAGAGAAGCACTTCCTCGCAAACTCTCAAAGACTGTCCGCATGGGTGGCCATTTCATTCGCGGTAATAAATGGAGGACGCCTGGAAAACGTTGCGGGGCAGGGTGGGGGAGCTCGAGGAAAAACCATCTAACGCGAGTCGTCCGATATAAAGTTCGAGTTGTTTTTCCAAAGGTTATTCGTGTTGAGAGTTCCCGTACTGTGGACACCATCAAACCATCCCACCGTGGACCCTGTCACTGATTCGGACGTGGAATATTTGCGATGTTTAGTTTCGGGATGAAGTTTTAAACATTGTCATTTTACTTCGTCCAACTAAACGTGGCGATACAACAGTGTGATCAGGGGCCCCTTTTTTTCACACCCCACCATCATCACCCCGTGGGTGGAGACTCATGGATTAGTCAATGAAACGTCATAACAATACTTCGGGGGCCCACCCTATGAAAAATCCGGGTCATATATTCGTGTCTAGCACATGCGCAGGACGTTTTTTATGGTCTAGGAGATGACATTTCCGAGGTCGCAGGCATTTTTCCCTGCGACAGGGGCTCACAACAGAGCTAGCTGTTGGCAAACACACCTTTTTTTAGGGCGCGTAGATTCATTTTTTTATATTTTTAAGACGTGAATAGCCAGTTTGACTATCAGTAAGGCCATTTTTAGGGCGTGAATAGTCGATTTTACTTTACTATTTTTTCGACGTAAAAATAGTCAGTTTCGTCATTCTTAAGACAAGAATGGTCCGTCAAGCCATCAGGGCTTGAATTGCCGGTTGAGTTGTTTTCTGGGTCGCAAAATGTAAGTTTAGCCATTTTAAAGGCGTGAATGGTAAGTTTGGCCATTTTGCGAACGCCAGTGGTCAGTTTCTTGGCATTTTGAGGGCTCGAGTCGTCATAGTTTTCAAACATTTTCTACGTGCCAATGCCTTGTTTGGTCATTTTTGGAGTTCGCATTGGTCGGTTTTGCCATTTTCAGAGCAAAAATCGCTACGTTGAGCCTTTTCAAGGATCGAACTGTCAGTTTAGATGTTTTTGTACCACTCATACTCATTTTTTGCCATTTTTAGGGCCTGAATTAAAAGTTCGGTTGGTACAGAACTAGCGCGGTACCAAGGTGTCTGCCTTCTTCCCGCCCTGATTTGATGCTCCGGACTTTAGGAGACCAGTCAGGACTTCAAGGAAGAGAGCCTGGCACGTGAAAGTTCTGCGGCCTTGCCAGCTGGTTAAGGCCGACACGCTACCTATACCCGTTACCGGAAATAAGCCCTTTTTCTCAATAAGACGCGAATTAGTGCGTTTAGTTTAATTATAGATATCAATTAGCGTTATTCCTAAATTATTACTAGCTAAACAGGGATTTTTACAAATTTCAGTCATGAATCAAGTTTTTCTCAATTTCTACCGCGATTAGCCAATTACACTAATTTTAGTCGTTTAGCATTTTTTTAACTTTTAGCTTCTCTATTTTAGCAACGAAGTTGTCTAAAGAGAAAGGTAATTGTTATTTCGTGAATTAGCCCTCTCATTCTACACTTCATCTGTGAACTCGCTTTTTTCTCGATATCATCCGTGAACCCATGGATTAGCTGTTTTTCTCAATTCTAGCCGCGAATTCGCTCTTTTTCTCAATTTTACACAACGAATTAGACATTTTTAATAATTTTTGCCGCAATTTAGCGATTTTTTCACATTTAGCTATGAATTAACGCCTTTTTTCTATTTTAGCAAAAAAGTTGCTTCCAAGAAGACAAAGTTTTCTCACTTCTACCCGTGAATTAATTTTTCCCAATGTTTGCCGCGAAATTGCGTTTTTCCTGCTCATCTTAGCTGATAATTCACGATTTTTCTTAATTTCAGCCACGAATTAGCGCGTTTGGCTCAAATTCAGCCACCAATTAACGTTTTTCGTATAATAGCAGGTAAAATAGTCATTTTTCCTTATTTCACCCGTCAATTGGAGTTTTTCAACGCCTGTAGTTTGTATCTATTTTGCGGCTGAAATAATGAAAAAAATGGCTAGTTTGCGTGGCTAAAATTAGGAAAAAACGCTGATTCACGGATTGATGGGAGAAGAGGCGCTAATTCGTGGTTAAAATTGAGAAAATGTGCTAAATTACGGCTAAAAATGAGTAACAATTGTGAGAAATTCTACTTGACTGGTGAAACAGCGAAAAATGCTCATTCTCGCGGTTATAATGTAGAAAAACATAAATTTGCGACTAAAATTTATAGAAAAATCACTAATTACCGACTAAAATTAGGGAAAACGCTAATTTTTGGTTGAAATGAGAAAATAAGTATGTATTTTGCTTTTAAATTTGGGGGAAATCGCTAATCAGCAGATAACATTTGAAAAAAACGCTAATTCACAGCAGAAAAGGAAAAATCACAAATACAAATTCATAGCTACAATCGAGGAAAACGGTCATTCACGGATATACAATTTGTAAAATTGCTCAATCTTGGCTAAAATTGAGAAAAATCGCCAATCCACGGATTTAGTGAGAAAAGCCGCTAATTCGCTATGAAAACTGCGGGAAATAGCTAAATAGCGGCTCAAAATGAGAAGTATTGCTAATTATACGGGTATGACAACGCTATACTTCACGGCTGAATTAGGGGAGCAAATAGTAATTCCCGGCTGAAATTGAAAAAAAAATCGCTAATTATCACGTTCTAAATTGAGAAAAATTAGTTATTCGCGGCTTAAATTGAGAATATCCAGTGACTAAAACCCTCCAAAATCGGTTTTCTCAGTGATTGAAACCCGCCAAAACAATGTTGAATTTTCCACATTATTTTCGCAATCGTCCGTATCTCATCACACCATGTTTGAGAGCAAGGGCGTCGCCAGCTATTGGGCCAGGGAAGGGCAGCTAGGGGTTTTTTTTTTTATGGCTGGGCTGGAGGAAGGGCTGGCCCGTCGAGAGGGAAATGACAGTTTTTGGAGCTTTGCTGTGGTTGTAGCTTTGCTGTGGTTGGAGCTTTGCTGTGGTTGGAGCTTTGCTGTGGTTGGGGCTGGTTTGGGCCTTCTTTTTGGATTTAGAGTGTGGCTGAGGATGAAGCTTCTTAGTTTTGGGATGCGGGCCTATCGTGAGAGAGCGAGGGGGAGCACACACGTCATGCAAGACACTGAAATGGTTTTGAGATGATGGTCCTCGGTTATTCTCACGGAACTTTAGGTACCACTCCTCCTTAAAATCCTTTCACAAGTAGTCACACAAATCCCTTAGCAATTACATTAATTAGAAATGACAGCGAGGTACAACTCCCGATTCACAACAACGTTTTCAACTATTTTCAGCTTATTGACTGATTTCCGCTTTCTTTCACCCATTTTGTTAATTTTTGTTTCATCTTCCGAACTCCAGCGAGGGGCAACTTCCCTCCATTGCCCTCTTCGGTGACGCCCATGTTTGAGGGGAGAGGCCGACGTTAATGGTCAGCGCAAAATTCGTCATCGGACATTCTAAATTAGGACTTTCTTCCCTGCAATCAACGTGAAACCGCAGCCTCGGGACAACCGAAATACATCGCCCCCATGAAACGGGATTCCGTTCGCCCAGCACCCCATCGGAGTTTTCATAATAGTATTATATTGTATAAAACCGCGTTTTGTGCTATTTTTGGTTTTATTTGCCTGCTAAAAATCTTTAAAAAGCACTAAAGAGCAACTCACTTTGTGCTAATTCCGTCAATAAAATATCACGAAAATAGACGGCTTTGAGATAGTGTTACATTATTTTCAGTAGTTTTTTGTTTGCCCAATTACGACGTTATTGAAACGGAGAGATCTCCTTTTTAATACGATTGTAGGGTATTGTCGGAGGCGCCCGTAAAGTGGAAGGGAATTTGAAAACCGAGACCCTTTTAGAAATTCTACTGGCGCGGCGTGTCTTCTTTGAATATTGATTTACTCGCAGAGCCGAAAAGATAGGAGCTTGAGGGTTGAGGGTTGGTTTTTACATGAGAATTGAAATGGTAAAGTAATTTTCACGTATTGATGAAGCCGATGTAAGCTATAGTGTAGTGGAAGGGGAGAGGAGCAGTAACCTAAACGACAATTGGTATAGGTTATTTCGCGGTCGCTTTGTTTAGCCTCCGCGCTCAAACCTATATAGACTTGGGGAAGGAAACCGTGCGGCTTGGAATTGCTCTCTTGCCGTATAAACGACTTGGCCACAACACTGACAAAATTTGGCTCAAAAGAATTTGTACATAATAACTGTTCTGCCTGATTAATTTCCGCCCCTTGGCTTATACATCGTCGGTACGCTAATACTGCAAGTACAGCCAGTTTGAAGAAAATTAGCCAGCGAGTTAATCCGGAGTAGGGACGGCGATCGTCCGATACTGAAATATTTTTGAGATAAGTTCCACGTTTCTGGTGGTAGAATACAGGGGCGTAGGTAAGGGGGGATACGGGGGATAGATCCATCAGAGCTACAAGTATTTTACGAACGAAGGGGCACTAGTACCAACGGTCTAAAGAGCGCCATAAAATCTCGTTGAAGTTAGGTTTAGCAGATTTTCTCGACTTTAAGCAGCCCGAAAAGGTCCGCGTGCGTACAGCTGTTTCCTTCGACTTCAGACCCCACGCAGTAGCGTAGCCCCAGGACCAGCCCTATCAGACGCGAGGCCCCGAAATGCTTAAATACGAAAAAATGAAGAATTTTAGGGTTGTCCATGAATATAGGTATGTGAAGAAATCGGACGGTTGGACAGCGATTTGGCTATTTTCAACGAATTTCACTCTATCCGACCTGGAGAAAATAACGTGGCATAAGTGATATCAGCTAAGAGTATGGGCTGAATATTCGATTGAGCCCCCCAAAGCGCTATTCTGGTGGCTCAAATTGAGAAAATTCGCGCTCATATCATGGGGAAAATTCGCTGCTAAAAAGAGAAAATACACCGTGTTCCCAGTTTCGTTAGGTCCTTAAGCCCAGTAAAGTGCTAATTGGCAATTTGCAACTTGCTGACGCAGCCAAAAATGTGAAAAAAAATCACTAATATTCGTGGATATAACTGCGAAAATGCGTTCATTCGTGGTCTCACGATGCAACTTCCAGACTAAAATTGAGAAAAAGTCGCTGATTCGCGGTGCATGGAGGCCATTCTACGAATAAATTGTGGGAATCAAAGCAATAAGTGACTTTTCTGGACCAACTCCGCGGTTAAATTTGATAAAACACGCTTTAATATTGACAAAAAAAAAAAAAAAAATACGCTTTCAGATTAAAATTTGGCAAAAATGGCAAATTCACAACGAAAGTGCAGAAAATCGCTAATTCGCCGCAAAATTAGCAGAAAACGCTAGTTCAACGCTGAAATTGAGAAAAATAGCAGGATATGATGTTCAGGAAAAACGTTCATTCGGACACAAATTAAGAAAATCACTAATTCGCGGCTAAAATTGAAAAAAAAAATCAATAATTAACGCGGTTGCAATTGATAAAAACGCTTATTTTCAGTTCAAATTGGGAAAAAGTGATAATTCCCTGCTAAAAATGGGAAAAAATGGCTAATTTACAGCACAAATTGAGTAAAACGTCAATTCTTGGCAAATTCAGTAATGCACGAGTTGGAAACGCGCCGCGAAATAGAAAAAGCGCCAATTCGCTGCTAAAATTGAGGAACGTCACTAATTCTCGGATAGTAAGGTGTGGTGAAATTTCTAATATAAATACGCGCCTTCTGAAGGCAACTTTGTGGCTAACATTCAGAAAAACGACAAATTCACGCACGGCTTTAAAGTAAAAACAGCTCTGATTCACCGGGCTAGAACTGATAAGAAGCGATAATCTGTACCTAAAAGTGATATAAAATTGCTAATGCGATGCTCAAATGTGGAAAAAACGCTAATTTGCGGGTAATATTAAGAAAATAAATAATTAGTCTGGCCAAAATTAACAGATTTTAAAGGTTAATTTTAAGCCTAAAAGTGATAATTCGTGTCTGAAAAAGTAAAACATCGCTAACTTACAGTTGAAATTGCGCCAAAGACCAGAATTCGTGACTGAAATTGAGAAAGTTCACTAATTCAACGGTTTGAAACGCTGCTAAAATTAAGAAAAAGCGCTATTTCGTGTCTAAAATTGCGTCAAAACTGAATAATACGCCATTCGTGGCTTCTGAATGCAACTTTTGAGGCAGAGAATTGCAGAAAAAGCGCCAATTTATTGCAATGGGTGAAAAACCCGCTAATTAGCGGGTAAAACTGAGAAAAATCGCTCATGCATAGCGTTTGATCATCGAAAAATATCCTAATTTGTGAAAAGCCCTCGATTTCGAGGGCTAATATAGAGAAAAACTCTTAGTAAAACCGCTACTTTTCAGCTAAAACTGAGAAAAGAGCTAATCCCCTGCTAAAAAAAATTGAAGAAATCGCTAATTTGCTGCTAAGATTGAGGAAAGCACCAAAACTCGTGGAAAATTAAGAAACATCGCTCACGGGATAAAAATGCTACTTTGCTGGTGAAGTTGAAAAAATGCGCAAATTCATGGTTATGGGGTGCAGTGGTGGGGAACCGTTAATCCGCGTCTGAAATTGAGAAGAACGATACTCGCGGCCAAAATTGATAAAAGCCCTAATTAGAGGGGTAATGTTGACAAAAAGCACTCATTCATGGCTAAAATTGAGAAATTCACGTCTTAAACTTGTCATAAGCGCTAATTGGCGGATAGAAAAGGGGAAGTAGCGGTAATTCATGGCTAAAATAAGGAAAATGCTAATTAAAAATTGTATTTTTATTGCTTCGATTCTTAAACCAATTATCGACCAATTAGGTCTATTAAGTGAAAAAAATAACGAAACTGTTTTTTTCATATAAAGCGACGTTTCGTCGGTCAATTCGCCGAGCTCATCAGGCAACTGTATTTAACAATGAGGTCGACGAATTGACCGACGAAACGTCGCTTTATTTGAAAAAAAACAGCTTAGTTATTTTTTTCACCTAATAGCCCTAATTGGTCGATAATTGGTATAAGAGTCGAAGTTATTGGAATGGGCGATAGTTTTTGTTTCGCAATATGTTTTTATTGTTTATACATAGACTTGGGGGTCACTTGTTGATTTCCACCGCAGTGACCCCCGATACACGGTTTCATCCATTTCTAAATTTTGGCCATCCCCCCCCCCTCCAAATCGCCTTCAACTGTGAGATTTTTAGTGTAATTTTCTCCGAGTATTTGGATTTGAGCCGAAATTATGAGTCCCGTGGGGAATGCTCAATTAACCAATGTACGCGGGTTCCTCCTCAACATCATTGAGTGGCCACCACTGTCCTTTATAAATTGGTTAAAAGTGATCGTTTCGCATTTCTACTCCTACCATCGGCATTGTCAATCTCCATTCGGGAGGACTTTATGAGACTACAGACTACTCCATTCCATATAAATAAATACAATAAATAACTGGGAAGGATTTATCGAAAAGAAAATTCTGGAATGTCTGGATGAATTAGGGAGTTATTTTGTTCTCGGGCAAGGCTATGATGGGGCCAGCAAGATGTCCGGTAGATTCAAGAGTGTGCAGGCTGGGTGGAATGATGGCTAAAATGTGAAATCACTCCCCTCCTCTCTCCCCTACGAGATTTCAATCTGATCTCCCCCCCCCCCCTAGTATACAAAAAAATCCGACCTATGCCAATGGTAGAATGACAAGTTGTACGGCTGACGATTGGCAACTTCCGTGGAGCAGTTCCCGGCATTTACCCAAAAGTGCTTTCCTTTTTATCTGATTTGGCGTGTTTATCGCAGAGTGCTCTGCCGAACCGATAGCCTTAGGTTGAGCGGCCCCAGTGGCATGCAAAAATGGGGCCTCTCCCAACAACATTTCCGTCTTGTCGTATAGGACAAGAGGTATAGGACCATATTAATTGATATATTAATTGTCGTAGAGGACAAGTGGTATAGGACCACATTAATTGATAAACATGAGATTCGTGTTTCCTAATAATGATACGTGGTCATGGCGGGGGGAGGGAGCTAAGTTGTTCAAGCTTGTGCTTGTACTTGCGTATAGTCAAACTCAAAAGTATGGACTTCCAAGCTCATTGGGCGAGAAGTTAATGCAGTTCTGCTGTAGTACGTTTTCTCCTCTAGACAAATAAACCTTGTTAATTAGCTTTCCCTTGGCCCCTTTGTCCATCCTCAGAAAGCAATTAACAATAGCTGTTTTATATTTCAACTCCGTTCCATCATATCTCACTATATTTAAAGGGTGCCTGGAAAATCCCCCCCAAATCCCATCCCACCGGTAAACCTGTACCCTACAGTACACATACACCTCACCCTCCCTCTCATCTATTTAATCAGCGTGCAAAAAATAAAAACTCACTGTGAACAGGACTCCTCGTAAGAGTGTACTCGTCGAGGAAATGCGAGTCGAGGTCCTGGAGTATTGTCCAGAGTGCGAGACCGACGTCTCGCATCGCTGACACAGACGGGACGACAAGCGACCACCTCGTGCCCCTGAATTCCAACTGTAGCCGATCATGTGATCTTCCCCCGCAAACCTGCCACTGTGAACAAAAAACAACAACATCAAAAATACACAGTTGATGACACAAGAAACTTTCAATTACCCCCCCCCCTCTCTTTCACCCTTATCTATTGTTTACAGTCGATCTCATCTATAAGTTCTTGTCTAGAAAGGATAATTCCCTGGATATTCATCTTCCAAAAAAAAGGAAAAGGGTTTCTTGTTTCTTTCCATCAAACTCTTTTTAATATCCTCTTCATCCTTCTTTCTTTCTTCTGTAAAGAGAATGCCAAAATAAAGAAAAAAATGGAAAAATTTGAACTCACTAAGCCTCGACTTTTCTAAATCAATTTCCTTTCATTTTTTTTTTTTTTTTTTCCTTGTCTTGTCGGGTGTATATCTTGCCATATTCAAAGATTTTTAGGAAGAATAATGTTGTGATTGGTTGAAGGAGAGAAAAAAGTGATAAAATCTGCCGTATTGATTCTATATATATTCGCCTAAGGAGGTGAGTCAATTTGATAAACCAGATACAATGTTATGCTACGTGTCGAAGTCGAGTTTGAGGCGTTGGAAGGAGGTGGGGGGGTTGGCGAAGGCGGCGAGGAAAGGGAGCTTACAGGTCTGCTCCACAAATCAAATAATGGAAACGCATAGGCCAAATTGAATGGCGTGAGGAGAGAAGGAGAGAGCCGTGAGCGCATCGATCGTGAAAATAAGATGAGGTCAAACAAGACCAAACAAAAAAATTGTGCAAGAAAGAAGAAGTCGGCGAAGGAAATAGAAGAATCAGATGGTGATGAATGAGGGTGGGGGAAGAGCTACAAGATTCGTTCGGAGAAATTTGATTGAATGACTCACTCTCCATTTCTTCAATAATTGAAATGGGAAATTTATTATGGTAGCTCCGCCCGCTATAGACTCGGCTGTGGGGGCGGCCAAAGTGCAATTTGACGTATAGCAAAGTATTTAATACCTTTATAAAGAGCTTTCCAACAAACCTGAATAAGATCGGCAGTATTCTGAGATTTGGCAAGGATTTTAGTTTTGCTGTCTAAAAGAACAATTCTCTCAGTTCCAAGACCCAGAAGCCGCGAAGCCTGCAGCAGAAATAACACAAACATTTAATTATGAATGCATGAAATGAATTAAAACAAAACATAAATTTCCTGAGGTTTGATCTAGATTTTGGAGGTCATGGAAGAGAGGATGAGAGAGGGAGGTGATAAATTTCACGAGGGGTGGGGGCCTTGTGGGGTAAGAATTGTACGACCACAACCCTCGCGATTCACCGCCGGCGAGGGAGGCGGCCCAATAAACTAGTTATTTTCACACTAATAGCAAGACGTCTTTTGAACGAAGAAGTTATTGGTCCACAGATATTGGCAAGTGTGCCTTATGGGAACAGACAAATTGTTCTATTCATCGCAATGCGGAGGCCACACATAATTCGGCAAAGAAACTGTACATTTCTCCTTCTGCGGCGATAGGAAATTTACTAGAAAATTATTAATTCATATCAGAATTTGCTGACTCTGGTTTTTGGTTAAAAATTTGTGTAACTGAGACGATCGCCCTTACTTTTCACCCGCATGTCACAAGAGGAATCGATAAATTCAGCCGATAACCCCAAATGTTTCAGAACATTTTTCGGTGCACACGAGCGATAACTGTCACTGCCCCACTGGTTTCTATGTTTATCCAAGGTCCAACAAAATTTTTAAGGTCGGGTGATGCTGATCATATTGATGCACTGCCCCATTGCGGACTCTATTTTTCTCTTTGGAGGTGGCAAGAACCCACGTACCCCTGGACCAAAAGTCCGATCCAATTTCCGGATTCGCCCTTATCGTAAATTCGTAGTTCTGTCCGAATTCAATTTTCGGTTATTTTTGAGAAAATCACCCAGGCGTTAAGTGGGTTTTGTTAACGAGTTCGGGCCATTATTTACCCCTGGTGCAATTTTCAGCAGGGAAATGTTTTTTGAGTCCTTTATGACAATGGTCAGTTGTGAAACGCGGCCCCTCAAAAATGCAAATAGAGAGGTGGTCAGCCAGTTGTAGGGAGTCAGTCAGCGAGAGGGTGGAGGACCACCCCGACCAACAGTTCAGAGTCCGAACAGCTAGAATATGAAAAAATAGGAATTTATATAGGGTTTAAAGCGTTAATTTGCGGCTATAAGAAAAAGTGATCATTTGTCCCTAAAATTATGAAAAATACACTATTTCGAGACATCTGACGGCAACTACACGGCTAAAATAGAAAAAATGTACCAACCCCAAGTACCTGTAGCTATAGACACTTTTTATTCTTTGTATAAAACGGGGAGGAAAGCCCAGAAGAAACTATCTCCTACCAAACTCGACCTATAAGATCTATTGTGGTGTCCCCTCAGATTGCCCTGTCAAGGAAGACGCTAGTTCCCAAGCGTCCTCCACCACCACTCCTTAAAGAAGTTGAGGATATTCCCCGTAGGTATCCTGGAGATAACCTCCGGTTGAAGACATCATTTCCAAGGTGGTGAAAGCGTAACCGCCCCAGAGCCTCGCACTCGCACTCTTACAATTGCCGTCTTGGTCTTTTGTCACCCTCTCCGATCTTGACGCCACTACGTCATTAAATGTGTTCTTCATTTGATGCGGCTTTAAAGTCCGTTGGTTCTCTGCGTTCTGGACACCTCAGCGGATCACTGCCTCGTGTCATTTGACATCATTGCTGGTGGCAGTGGCCAAGGTGGGTGTCACTACACGTCAGGCCGGTCTGATTTCAGGCGCGCGCGTTAGGGCGCCTTTAAGGCACAGTCTGAGCAGCTACTATTCGAGGCCGACCTCGCGGGTCCTGCCCCGGGGTTGTCGGTTGTGGAGCTCACTGACGAGGTGGTTGACACTTTGAAGGCCGTGGTGGTGGGCTCAGCGGACGATACTGTTGTGAGGACCTCCCGCTCGCGCGATGCGGCGGTCCCATGGTGATCCACAGAGGTGGCGGACCTCTCTTCGCGAGCGCGTAGATTGCGCCGGGCACTCCAACAAACTCGGGGAATGGGCCGTGAAGCAGCGGGGCAACGCTATGCTCTTGCGAAGAGGGAGCTTAAAAAGGCCATTCGACGGTCCAAGCGGAAAGCGTGGAGGGCGTTTGTCGAGGAGGGCCTCTCAAAACCCTTGGGGGATTCCCTATAGGGTCGTCGTGGGGAGGATTAGATCTCCAAACGTCCTTCCGTTTCCGGAAGCGTCGCAGAGGGTGGGGGATCAGTAGAGGATACGCTGAGAAATTTCCTCAGGCGTATCTTCTCGCGGGATGAACCTGATGGGGACTCTGTCGGAGACTATGAATTTCGGGCGGAAGCGGCAATAGTCCCACGTACTGCGGCGAGCGATCCGTTTTCGGAGGAGGAGCTTCGAGGTGCTCTCGGGGGGATGGCGTCGGGCAAGGCACCAGGTTTCACCGGGGTGTGCCCTGAGATGTTCAAGCAGCTGCCCGACTCGGTTGTTGGGGCCTACTTGACCTTCACAACCGGACTCTGGCGGCGGGTTACTTCCCGGTGAGATGGCGGGTTGTTGTCGTGATACTCCTCCTGAAATCGTCCGACCTCGACCCGGCGTCTCCCGGTAGCTATAGGCCAATTAGCCTCCTGACACGCGAGAGCAAGTCAGTAAACGTGGATTGATGCTGACACGGTCTATGTGGATCGAATGTAGAAAATACATATTTTGATTCCTGAGGACGGGGAAATTCCACCGTCGAAACGTCGTAACTGGATAAAAGTTTCGTTTTTGTTTTGCCCTTCATAGTCGATTGATTATTGAGCTTATTTGCGAGAGCATGGTTTTGGAGCGACTCCTCCTTGGCCGCATGCGGCCCTTCATCATATGGAGGCTCTCCATCCACCGCAGTTTTTTAGCGGTGAAAGGGGGGTTTGAATCGAAATACCATAAGCCGGAGGTGGTTCATGAGTCTGGCGGCCATGTTTGTGCTCAGAGTAAATTAAATGCAGACGGTTCCAGTCGAAAAGTGCCTAAAGTGGGCGAAATGAGCCTGTAGCAGATTGGGCGTTGGTTTTAGCCAATTTTCTCGACTTCAGAGCCTATAGGGCTTCAAGGTCCACAAGGTTCGACTCCTTTCGTCGGTTGTTCCTTGAACTGTAATTTTGCCAACGACAGTTTGTCAAGCAAGCGGCCAAAAGCGATGAAATCATGCAATGAGAAGCCTTCAAAAGGCTCGTTCTGATCGAAAATTCAACTCAATTTTCCGATTTCTCTTGCCGGCAACCGAAAAATCCGGCAACCGAACCGGAAAAAAACGGTTTTTCTCCATTTTGTTTTTTAAATGTTGATCATTTAACGCAAAAATTCGCCTACTTCTAGGGCAATTTTTTCAAAGCGTTTTGATTCGAGCTGTATACTGAACTTTTGATTACGAGTCTATCGCAGAATGGTAAATTGACAAATACACATACAGCATACAGCTGGCACGGATCGAAACGCACCGATAAGAGGGCGTTAACACACCTCGTTGGGATTCACGAGGTCCGACTGCGTCAAGGTTCTTCCTTGGACTGCCGGTGTAGGTGGGCACTGACTCACAGCAGGGAAATTCGGCAATCGTGGGGAGGTGGGGAGGACCTCTTCGGAAATTGTACCCCCCCCCCCATCACAATTAGTCCAAAAATGACATCTGAGCCATGATTTTTTTTTCTTGTGTGTATCACAAATCATCGATGAAACATGGAAATTTAATTGTTGCTTTTTCAAGTGTTCGGTATTGCTTGAAGGAGAGAAACAATTTTCCTCATAATAAAGCGGCACAGTTCGTGCTCTCTAATTGGTCGAGAAAAAAATAAATAAATCGAATTTGTCGGCAACGTAAACGTAATAAAGCAGGATTTAAAGAGACAAACTTTTAACGCCCTGAACTCCCCCCCCCCCCCACACTCACCGACTTTGTTGCGCTTAGTGGAATTGAACGTGCGAGAGGGGGCGGTGTGAACAAGAAGAGGAGAAAATACTGTGCTGCCTTTTATAAGCGGATGGCGGCGAGAAAGCCTCGAGGGAAAATTGGATAAATAGCTTTCCACAGAGTTTTCCGTTGGGCCCAACCACTGAAATCTTCTAAAAACTACCCCTCCGCACCAACACCTATCAATCTGCTTCAAGCAAAGGCTAAATGGTTGATAGGAAAAAATAAATTCAGAGCGGGGAAATTCACCGGAAAAGTTGGCTACAGGGAGGAATTTACAGGATTGGTTGGTGGAGAGGGGCATGGCTATAATATTTTCATAATAAAAAAACATGATAAAAGCTCACCTTTTTTTTAGTTTTCCCTCGAAGTAACTCTTTTACTTGGTAGACCTTACAACCATAAGCGGGAAGTCGTCTACATGTTTGAATGTAAAGTTTTTTCAGTTGAACCTCAGACTCGTAAACGGAGGTGTGGAACAGCTTCCTTTTATGTTCCTGAAATGAAACAAAAGTGGAAATAAGATATTTAAGCAACTGAATTATCACTCAAAAAATGAACGAGGCTTTTTAAAAGAAAGGAAATGACGTTGTTTTTAAGTACCCCCTCTCCCTGCCCACGCCAACGAACTTTTTACGAAAAGGATTGGCTGGTCCTCTTTCCAAATCCTGTACAGTTTTCTTCAATCCAATTAACCAACCCTTTTTTTCCACCGCCTTTTATTCACCCAATTACTCAAATTAGCTTCGTTCTTCGTCCCACCCTTTTAAGCGTGGCTTTAAATCATTCTAACGATGAAGTCCACCTTACTTCGATTTTAGTAAAATCGCTAGATCGGCCCTAACAGGAAAGATAAAAAAAAATCCTGGAGTGAGAGGAAAAATTCTCATTTTCCCTATCTCTGTCCTTCCGTTTTTTTTTTTTTTTTTGTTTTTTTCTTTTAACTCCTCAATTTCCCAAGTTGTGAAGTGAAGTGGGTAAGTGCGATGGAGGCTTCTCGGGGTTAAAAGGGCCGGTGCGGCATAGTAGGAAGGAGAGAAAAGAAACAATTTACTCTCCTTTCCAAAGGCAACACCCCCCACTCCTTCTCCGCACGTACAACCCTTTTAAACAGGAAGTTTTCTCTCCCTCATCCCCCATCCAATTCCACCAAAATCCTCTTTTTCACCCGTTGTTCTTTCAAACGCGGCATCGTCTTTTTCGACGATCTACGTCATTTCATCGCGGAAACCACACGCACGCACCCCCCTCCCCCGGATGTGTATAGTCACTATCAACTGGGTCGCCGGTAAGACTTTTTATTTTATTTTTGTGTAACAGAAAACTAAATCGTACGAAGGGGAAGCAATTTCAGAAAACAAGAAATGCCTGAGGGGCTCCCTCTACAACCACGAGAGCTGACGACACCCTGGATAGTTTTATTCAACAGAGCGACGAACAACGTGGGAATTGACTCACGCAAGACAAACCATATTTCCAGGCAAATGAACACAATGAAAACTCGAAATAAAAACGAATATTTCCCCAAGAAAATAAGGAAGTTTATTTTTCTGAACTGTTTACTTCGTTTTTTTTTTTCTTTCTTTCTTTTATACCCGAGGACTTTAACCCAACAGAATATAAAGCCTTAGTACCACCCTATCCCACCCTATACAGTAATAATATATGGCCAGGAAAACTCCCTGAGGCACTTAAGGGAAAACCGAGGAATAAAGAAAAGAAAGCCACTAACAGTTCGGTCACAGAGACAATGCGATGACAGAGGACGTGGGTGGGGGCAAGGTAAAAGAGGCTCTAAACATTGAAAGAGCAGGGATCTTATAACATAATAGGGATCGAGAGTTGCAGTACAGTGTGAGCGGTATTTATAGATAGAAAGGGTGACCCTTTCCTCACCCTTCACCTTTATCTTCGTTTCGCGAATGACCACCCACCACCGCCACCACCGAGGGTTTTCATTGAGTGAAAATGTTTTCCAACTGATTTCGCCTGTTTGACCACACACTTTCAAGTTCTACGAATCGAATGTCTCCATTTACTAGAGAGAGAGAGAGAGAGAGAGAGAGAGTGAGGTAATGAGGGTGTAAAGGAGAAAATCCGTCCGGCAAACCTTTGATGTATAGTTCGGTATCGATTTAATAAGGGAAGACCTTTTTTAATCATTCTCCAACTGTTTAGAGCCTTGTTTTAAATTTATGTAATTTTTTGGAAAATAATTGTGCCCTCCCCTCTACATACTCATCGATAACTCTCGTTATTATAAATCACGGTCAAGTTACCCAATTAGTGTACCTTCCAAAAACGAAAGGAAGGGAGGGGGAAAAAATCGTACGAAGCTAGAGCATCACACTGATGTGTTTTTGGGCTCTAATGAGCCCATTCGTATTTCGCAGGCCAGATTTTTTTTTCATTTGTGCTAACCACGAGCGGTACGACCCTAGCTCGAAAGAAAGGAGAGGATTTTGTCTTTCTATGAAAGAGCAAGTCAAAGGTATGGGCATGAATTCAGTACTACAGAGAATAAAAATGTCTACAAAATACGGTTAGTGTGAGTCCTCGAGAACGTGGATTTGGGTGAGCTCTAAATGTGGGTAAAAGGATAAGGCAGCCACCTCATTTCTTCAAATTTAATGATTTCAGGGAAAAGTCCAATTAAGAATTTACAAGTAAACAATTTACTTACAACACTCTGTTACTTGTTTACAAGTAAACAAGTAAATGGATTGTGAGTCTCGACGCAAGTGGAATGCTCTTGCTTATCAAAAGACTAAAGTTGCTTCCAGAACGTTTTGTAGATTTCAAACAGGAATTAGGACTTTTTTTTATTGATTTTAGACGTCAATTATCGATTTTCTCACTTCAAACCATTGGCATTACGTTATATTATCTGAGGTATCTGAGAGAAAGGAGCTCGATCCGGGGTAATTAACCGCCCGGTGAGTGAGCCCCCGGCGAGCTCAGGGATGAAAGGGGGGAGAATGGCCCGATAGCGTCAACAAATCCTTGAGGAAACTGCTTGTTACCCACAACAACAAACAACAACAACAACGACAACAACAACAACAACAACAACAACAAACAATGTCCCCGGGATTTTGTATAAAACCCGGGGAATTATCTAGTTAGGGGGTTTTATACCTCTAATTCTCTAATTGGGGGATAAGCGACCGAGTGAGGGAGGTACACACATCCGTGAATGGTGGGGGGGGGGCGAAGCCTCGCGACCAGCCCTCGCGCCAGCTCGTGTACACGCAGTTGCCCTACCCTAGACTCGAAATCGCGGATTTGGTGGGGCAGTTGCCCACCCCCGGGGCTCCAGATAACATCAAAATGGTCTCCTAGGTCCTGGCTTAGCAATAAACCAATTTCTCAAATGTCACCCACTAAAAAACGCCAATTTCATGTTTGTTTGTTTTTTCATAATAAAGACCCAATTTTGCGAGGTGGCCTAGGATTCAAACGCCACTTTCACCGTTTTTGCACAATAAAAAATCAATTTTGCAGCTCTGCACCACCAGAAATTAATGTCACAGATTTCAATCACTGAGAAATCAAATTTCCTGATTCTTGTTCAGATCGGTCTCTCTGAATTATTGGTTCACAGATGAGCAAAATCTGAGAAATTTACGCGCAAAATGCCACGTCTTGGGCAAAATTTCACCCAAAAAACCCAGGGAACCGAGGGAAACATTTACGCGAAACGCCCCATTGTAGGCGGCATGCAACATTCGGAAAAACAATTACGTGAAACCCCTCACCAAGGGTAATTTTATGGTGAAATTGTCTCTATTTCATGAAAATACTTGTAAGTTTCACGATGAAATTTTCAATGTCATGCGGAAATTGTCTATTTTATGAGAAAACTGGCAATATCTTATGAAAAATCGTCAATTCATAAGTTGATAGACGGGGTAAGGGAAATGATTTCATAAGAACATTCGGTTTGAGAGGAGTCGTCTAATGATTAAATCGTCAATTTTATGAGGAAATTTCCACTTTTGAAGAAATCAATTTTATAAGGAATTTGTCAGTTGACTAGGAAGTGAATTTCAAAAAGAAATTGTAAATTTTCTAGGAATAGGGATCAGACACGGCAACGTTTCAAAAAGAAATTGTAAATTTTCTAGGAATAGGGATCAGACACGGCAACGTTGCCATAGAAATCCCCCCCCCCCGTCAATCAAACCATGTGTGGCATCCAAAAATCTACCAATCATGTTCGAGATAACTTGGATGCCAAACAAAAGGTGTCCGTCCCCTATTGTTAACTCTATGAGGAAATTTACTGTTTCACGAGGAAGTTGTAATTTTTTTTAGGGAATTGTCAATATTGTTACGAAATTGTCAATTTGAAGCATAAATTGTCTGTTATTTAGGGAAATTGTCAGTATTATAGGAAAGTTGTAAACGCGCGATTTTTGTCAATTTTATTTATTTTTCAGTTTTTTAAAAGAAAATTGTAAATTCTATAGAAACGGCCAATTTTGTGAGGTGATTGCCATTTTTAAGGCGAATTGCCAATTTTATGCCTTATTGCCAATTTTTCGTGGAAATTATTAATTTGGAGCAGAAACTGCCATTGTCAATTTTATGAGTACATTGTCCGTTTTACGGACAACCAATTTTGGGGATTTGTGTTTCCAGCAAACCATTTTCACTGGGTGACCCAATTCAGAGAACGATTACTGATTTTTTGCCCTAAAATCCCATTTCACCTGGTTGGACTAAATAAAATAACAATATCCGTAAAATTACCTATATGTACTATATGTCCGGGTTGGTATAATTTCCGGTCCTCATATCCACGAAATTGAAAGTTTCAGAGCTTTTTTTCAAGTGTTCGTGAAACGCGGGTTAGCTGGCCACAACAGCGCCCTGATAACAGCCAGAAAGTTGCTCAACGTCCTAATTTTTGCAAAATTAAAAGTTTCAGATTCAAATATTCGCGAATTTATCAGTTTTGGGTCAAAATATCCATGAATGGCGAGTATCCATGTATAGTAAATATCCATGACTAACTAGCTGGTCACGACAGCTCCAAAAATCTGACGAATATAATCCGTTCATCAATTGCAACATTTTGGGGACTGTAGCGTTCCAATTAATAAAAATCATTTATACAAAGTATTAGTGAACGGCAAGTAAAAAAAAAAAAAAAAAAAAAAAACAGCCAACAAAGAAAAATGAAATACGGAGAGACGTTAGAGGGCGTGGGCATTAACTCATTAAGGGCAAATAGACCGTGCTTTCAATCTCCTTTTATGGTAAAAATTTAAATCCTGGCGTGTGATTGGTGGGCTTTTTGAGACTCGCCTAGAACAGGAGGATTAAGCGGAAGATAGGAGAGAAGAAAGTCTGGTGATTGGGTCGCTCAGGGAAAACAGCGAGGGGTCTGGTTTTATTTCCAGTAGTTAATTTTCAAAGTATTTTGTTCTTTCGCCTGTGTTTAAAAAGGACAATATTCGAGTCGAATTTCCCCTCAGAGGCCAGTTCCCGATTTTTTATTTCTTGCACGGCTCTTGAATTGTGTTGGTCACATTTACGTCGAATTTTTGGATTGAACATTAGAGCCGTCGAAGCGGATCCACGCTAAATTTGATTTTCACCGTCTGCTCCGTTGAGCGAATTGAAAGGGCGGTGTTGTTTTTTGGTACTGGCTAAGCGGCGCTTCTACTTTGTCTCTTTCACTCGAACGCTCGTGAGAATTGTTGATCTGAATGTCGCCGAGTTTTCGGAGATTCGTCGCCCGACGGAAGTGGAGGACTTGAAGGATCCCTGCAAGCAAGACGGATAAGTCCTAGATTTAATTATCGTTCCGGTGAATCTGAACGCGAAGATTTAAAAAGCGCGAGAACGATCTGTGATACTTTGAGACGGCAAACTAGTCGTAGAGAGTTTCCGTCCCTGAATTTTTTTGTTTCTATTTATTTATTCAGTTGCCCGCCTTTTAATTTTTATTTTATTTATTTTTGCGGCTGGGGGGGGGGGAAACTGTTAATATTTCCAAAAGTCATCTATTTTTTAAAAAAAACACGAAGAAAACGAAACCAAACTTTTCTCTTCTTTCGCGGTTCGGGGGTCTGCCGGGGCAGTCTACTCGTGGACGAGAAAGAGAGGGGGGTTAGCGATTATTCCGAAAAATAAATCTAAGAGAAAAATAATCGCGATTCTTTTTTTTGAGGTGCATGTGCATGCTAGCTTTTAAGCTTTACTAGAAGAGGAGATCGCTCCGTCGTCATCTCTGAAACTTCGGCTAAGCCGGATAAAGTTTATTTTAATTGCTTTTTTTTTTTTTATGAGAACTTCCTCACCCCCCCCCCCCTTAAAGAAATTAGACTGATCAAGGGCATAGGAGGAAAAAGGATTTTTTTTTGGTAAATAATCAAATACAAGGGAATTTGTTGATGTTATTCCGCTGGCCTTTCTTTATTGTCTTTTCCTGTGTTCTTCTTATCTTGACCGGCGAACCACCCCTCTCCGAGGGCAAGCTGAGACGCCGAGGCAGGTAAGTTTGGCCGTAAACGTTACAGGACATGGGTCGCGCTGTATTAGAAGTTTCGTACCTACCGGAATTTTTGCGATATTGCAAAGTAGACATCTTCATTTCAGCGAAATCGCAAGTTTTAAGGCGTTTTTTTTTGTGCTTTTCGCATTTATGACAAAATTGCACAATTGGCCTCGCCCACATCAACGTGGTGATAAATATGGGTCATGAATGCAAGACCCAGGCTAGTCAGCCCCAACAGCACCCAAAGCCTGATTGTCTTGGCTGATTGTCCGCAAAATTGCAAGCTCCGGGTCTCAACTCTTGCGAAATTTCCAGTTATGAGTCTTAATTTAGGAGAAATTGCCAGTTTTGGGGGCTTCATATCCTGATTCTTATCTGGCATCACGAAATTAAAAGTTGATCGCCCTAAATTTATCAAAATTGCAAGTTTCACTGAAATTGCAATTTTAGGGTCCATTTTTCGTGGGCGTGAACCCTGAGTTAGCCGGCTTCGACTGCGCCCATACCATGACGAATAGATAGCTCTGTAATTGCAACATTTAGGGCTTACTATTTATACGTCTGTTTGCAATGTCTGTACTAATTTGAACGAAATTAGAAGTTACAATGCTGAATATCCGCAAATTTGCAAGTTCAGGGCCTTAGACCAAACAAAATTGCAAGTTTTGGGGTCAACGTTGTGTGCATGGTCGCGGCACCCAGGCTACATGACCCAAACAAATGTTTGGGGTTTCGGTGGAAATGCAAGTTTCGGGTCTTTTCAACGAAATTGAAAGTTTCTGGACAATTTTTTTAGTGGCCCCGAGAGCGCCCTATAGCCCTAAGCTTTATGAAACCCGTGATTCCCTTACCCCCCCCCCCCGCCTTCTCACATTATTCGACGCGTTCATCATTGAGTCGAATTCGAGTGCTCAGGGAAATGTAAAACGCTGCCCGCCCTTCTGCCTGAACTCGCCACGCTCAAGAGTGTGAAACATGTGGACGTATATAGCTTTAGGCTCAGGCTGAACTTTACTCTTTAAAAACATTTCCGCTGGATTGGCTCATGCAGAAATCTAATTTCGCGAGCTTGGCTTCTTAAAAACCAATTTTCTGGACCTCCACCAGGCCACCATTACGGCTGGGGCCCTCAAAAAGCTCGTGTTTTAAAGGTTGTTAAGATCTCGCTACTAAAATTAATAAAAAACGTTAATTCGTCTCTGAAATTGAGAAAAAAACACTCATTCACGACTTAAGTTGCGAAAAAGCGCTGATTAACAGATTAAATTCAAAAACAGCGCTAACTCAGGCGTGAAATTGAAAAACGGCGTTCTCATGGCTGGAATTGAGAAAAATGTGAATTCGCGGATAGAATTAAGATGAAGCGCTGTAATTTGACGCTAAAATTTAGAGAAAGCCTTAATTCACAGATAAAATTAGGATGAACGCTAATTAGCAGAGTGAACATGGAGAAAAGTAGCCCAAATTAGCGGTTATAATTGAGAAGAAACCAAATCACGGATTCATGGGGAAACTTAGGACTGAAATTGACAAAGAGCGCTAATTCGTGCGGCTATAATTGAGAAAACGTACTAATTTTTGCGGATAATTGACAAAAAAACGTGAGTTCACGGCTAAAATTATGAAAAATTGTAAATTCGCGGATAAATTGAGAAAGAGGACTCATTCGCGGGTTGAACAGAGAAATTGTGGATACAACTGAGATCACTCATTCACGAATTGAGATATCGCTAATTCGCGGACTCATGAGGCAAATTGATAGCTCAAATTAAGAAAAAAGTGCTAATTGGTGGGTAAAAGTTTAGCAAAAGCGCCGATTCACAGCTCAAATCGAAAAAAAAAAAATAATTCCCCGATAAAATTGAAGAAAAAAAGGCGCCAATTCGCAGCTAAAACCGAGTAAAAACGTTCTAACGACAACTTGCGATTTTCCGAGGCAACTCCGTGGCTAAAATTGAGACAAATACGTAATTTAACGCTACTTAAAACGTCTATTCCTCGTTTACTACTTGGGACCAACGTATTATGAGATTTCCACCCCAGGCCACCAGGTCCACCAGGCCAGGTCCATCAAGCCCAGAGCTTGTGTGTTCTAGGACGGGGGGGGGGGGAGCGGCAAGCACTGTGAAAAAACGCTTAAAGTGGGATAGTGCGGGAAAACGCCAAATTGTAGTTTATCTGCAACGCTTGGGTCCAAATTATGACCAATTTCAAATTCACAGTTTATGGAGACCTTTTATTGGCTATAACATTGAGAACACTCCAATTCGCGGTTTCCGGAAGAAGCTTCGAGACTAAAATAGAGAAAAAGCGCTGATTTGCTGCTGAAATGGAGAAAAAAAACACTAATTCGCGGCTAAAGTTTAGAAAAAGCGCTGGTTCTCCCTTCTTGGTTAAACGAGATAACGTCCAAGGCAAAAAAATTGAGAAAAATTCATAATGGAACGCTATGTAAAAATTGTGTTCCTTGATTATTTACAGACTTAGAAAGAGTTCCGCCCCGGGCATCGACAGGCATTAAATCCTCCACTCGGCCGGATGTCTGGAGGTCGGTCCCATGAAACGGACCGATGGATTACGTTGGACCGGTCACTTCTACCACCACTATTACCACTACCACCACCACTACCACCACTATTATACCTGCGCCTGGGTTTGAACCTATACAAGTTCATTTTGGTCGATCAGTTAGATTCGACACTGACTAACAACGTGTCTGTGATGACGGGAGGGTGGGAAGCAGGATGATTATAACGAAAACGCTATGATAAAAGTCATAGTTAAAACAGGCCACCCATTAATTCATGCCCTACATCAAACATCAATTAACCAGAGATGTTTTACACGTCTCGCCGAGCCAAACAACATTAAATGCATATCTCCGAAGTGTATAAAACGATGAAAATTCCTGGAAAGTCTTAGGATATAAAATAACATCCGCAGCTCCCTTTCCACGTTAACATCCCCCACGGGAATATGCAGAAACGAACGCCATGAATATCAAATTATTATCCACGCGAACGACTGTCATGCCTCTCTCAATGTACGCCTCTACCATCTCTCCTAGTTGTCATTAATTTCATTCTGAATAACCCCTTCAACACATCCCACCAAGAAATTAAAAATTAAAAAATTAATGAACTTTTATGGGCCCTTTATCCCATAAAAAAATATATTATTTTCTGTGGGAATGCACTTGAGGTGGATGTTATCGAATATAGAAGACAGCCCTTCAATTAAAATTCCTGTAATAATTGTTTACAGAATTTTATCGCTTTGTTTGGTTTTTTCTCTTAAATAAAACGTTTTATTTTTAAGTATTTCGCGGTATCATGAAATAAGTTTCTAAAAAAAAGGAAAATTACATGGAAGGATGGGGTTTTCCGCCGCGGGTGTGCTAACTATTAATTCTTGTTAACAATGTGATCTTTCATTGTTAATGCACGATACGCTAATCTTTTTTTTTTTTTTTTTTTCCGGACTTTGGGAGGAAAACTTTTCCTTCAATGCCTTCTTTGGCGGTGCCTGCGTCAAACAAAATCCACTTGATGACAGTGGCGGGTCCAATTTTGGATTTCGCGAGTACAGTTTCCTTATTTTATTTTAACGCTAACTTCCTTGAAAACAAAACAAAAAACAAAGAAAAAATTGCAGAGTTTGCTGCGAAGTTTTCGACAAACTGTGGAGAGGGGGGGGGGGTAATTAGCTGTATTTTGAAGCTCATTTTATATTCGAGAAACATAAATATTGTCATTAACTTCAATTATTCATTATCTTTATTTTTCTTTTTAGATAAAGAAAAAGCTTTGTTCTTATACTTGGAAAAATGCATAATTTTCTCGGGGCAAAAAGTCCTTCCAAGGACGTGGAGACCGGCTGTTTCAAATTAGTTACGGGATTTTCGTTGTACACAAACTAAACCATGAAGAACATCCTTGTCTTACAAGTTTATTTTTATTTTTATTCTTTTTAGTCCGTGTACTAATCGTCGGAAAAGCAAGGCAGCTATCACAATCTTTATGACATGCTATTTTAGTGCACGTGGTAACAGTGTCGTCGTCCATCACACTTTTATTTTAGACCCCCTATTTTTTTTCGTATTAAAAACAAATTAATCAATAGGTAGTTTTTTTTTAGTTTTTTTTAGTGGAGTTTACTGGCCTTCCCTCTTGGGCCACAGTCACTGGGCGAGCGCCAAAATATTAATACCCCCCTCCTGCAACTAACAACACCACCCTTCAGGGAAACAATAAATCTCAGAGGAAGATCGTATACTCTCTACTCGCACGGTGAAAGTAAAGTTGAATGAGTTTTGATGTGAGGAAGAGGGGGATTTTTTTTTTTTTTTTTTTTTTACATGATATTTGGATATCGTCCAATTGGCTACATAATAATAAAAAAATATATAGTTTGAGCGTAGTTTTCACATAAATCTGTCATGACATTTCTTTCTGCCGGCTCCGCGTTACTTTCAAAGTCTCCCTTTTTAAGAAAGAAATGGGGATCGAAATGATTTGAAATTTACCGATTGTAGTCAAGAAAGAGGAGCTTCGGTAAGAATTTGTGGCGAATTTTTCGTCGGAATTTTGGTTAATGTGATAAAAGTATCATCACTTACTCTGACACGAAGAGATGTTTCACAGCAGGCCTGCAATGTGAGTCATTAGATACAGAGCTTTATCGTTTATTTGGTGCGTCTTTTTTTTTTTTTTTTTTTTTTTTTTTTTTTTTTTTTTTTTTTTTTAAGAAACATTTTCCGGTTATATGGCTTTGGTTTTCACGGTGGGACGAAAGATAAAGTGCTCAAAAACGGGAGGAATTGTTAAACAAAAATAGCCTTCCTCGCATTTATGATATTCTTTTGTTCAAAACCAACCTGAACCATGGCAATAGCACGCTCATTGAACACCATTTAAATGTCTTCAAGCAACCGAATAAATTCATTCTCGAATCATTAAAAAAAAACAAAAAAAAAACGGTTTGCGTAACTTTAAAAATAATTGTTTAACGCACGCGCGTCACACACAAAAGACCCGCGAGTCCGAAGCTTTCAGCAGGTAAACTGATTGTACTTGAGAGAGAGAAAAAAAAAGGTTTTTGATACCACAAAATGCTGTCCCCTACCACTAACTAAACAATCATCCCTCCTCACTTCCCCGTATATGCTGAGGAAAATACACGATTGAACGCCTGACGGGTTTATTGTGACGGAATCCCCCCTCCTACCCTCGATCATGCGTGATCCTGTTAAATTATTACGTTCGCGATAACACCTGAGGTGTGCCTCGAAGCGTCAAGCGCCCTTCTTTTTTTTTTTTTTTTTAGAATCAAGGGTCTTTCAAGAATCAATCAAAACCTTGAGTGAAGTATATGCAATATCCCCCTCTCCGCCAATGCTTACAAACATCCTCGACGGTATCAAAAGGGGACAATATACCAACCTTTCATTGTCAAAACTTTACTATTTTGAGGCACAACAAAAATTCGTTCCCATTTTTTTTTAAAGAAAAAACGGGAGTCTAATACGTTATCATCACTAGTGGTAATGGTCGGTTTTAAACTTGACGTTAATATAAGAAGAAGAACAATATTTGTCACGATTTTTTCCCTTTAAAAACACGTTTTTAAGCTAACAATGTTCTTTTTCTAACCCCTTCCCCGTCTCTTCTTTCACTGGTCAGATTAAAAACAAACTTGCTCCAGAGATTCCTTCAAGTTGAGTCATTTTTGTTTTTTCTTTCTGTTCGGCTTTTCCATTTACACGAGAAACGTTCGTTTCTCACTCGCTCTATCTCTCTCACTCACTCACTCACTCACTCACTCTCTCTCTCACTCTCTCTCTCTCTCTCTCTCTCTCTCTCTCTCTCACTCTCTCTCTGTCAGATATTTTAAAAGGAAAAGGCTCACTACTTGCCCGATTAACCGATACTCCATCAAAACTCGGATCGCTCAGTACTTTTCATCCGGTGTAGCGAGTTTTCATCTTCTCCATAAAATGCCTCGAAAAGTGAGAAACACCGGTCAAAATATCCGCGGGACAATTCGTGGGCAACTGGGGGGAAAAGTTGCTGCTCACTGCACAAAAAGTCACCTCTCGAGCAAGGTGCCGACCCAGGGTTTTTCTCAAAGTGGACATAGAAGTCGCACCACGTTTTTCCTAAATTATTTTAGCCGCAAACGAGTGTTTTTTCTGAAAATTAAATCTTGAACGAGCCCCTTTTTCTCAATTTAGCCAGGAAAGCGTCTCCATAACCCTATAATACGAATTAGCGTTTTCCTCGTAAATTAGCATTTTCCCTCATTTCAGCCGCTAAAATTATAGGTTTTTCTACATTTTCCCTGCGAATCACCTAAAGCTTTGTCTGAATTTAGCCGTGGATAAGCTTTTTTTTTTCAGTTTCTGGCACAAAGTTATCTTCAGAAGCCACAAATTTGACGTTTTTTCAATTTGATCCGCGAATTAGCGTTCTTTCCTCACTTAAGCACTTCTTCTCAATTTTATCGGTGAATTATAATATAGTTTCGAATTAGCGATTTTTCACAATTTTAGCTGGAAATTAGCGATTTTTCCGAAATTTTTCAGTGAATTTGTGTTTTTTCAGATTTCAACCACTAATGAGCCATTTTTCTCTATTTAATCCATAAATTAGTTACTTTTTCTTACTTAATTTTAGCTTCGAATTTTGCGATTTTTTCGCTTTTAGCTATGAACTTCCCTTCAGAAGCTGAAAATTGTCGTTTCCATACTTCTAACCTCTAATTAGCGATTTTTCTGTACTTTATCCGCTGAATCATTAAGGAAACTTCAGCTGCGAAGTACCTAAGTATTTTTTTCTTAATTTTAGCCGTTATTTAGCACTTTTTCTCACTTCAGTCCGCGAATCAGTAGCGTATACCAGGGGATAGGGGCCCCAAAAAGCTTAAAGGTGGAAAAATGACATTTTTTTTTTTTTAATGTACTTTAGGTACTTTCTTTTAGGTACTTTTTTAGGTACTTTTTTTAGGTACTTTTTTAGGTACTTTTTTAGGTACTTTTTTTTAATGTACTTATATGTATGCAGGTGCGTGAAAAACGAAGTTTTGGCAAGCGGTTGGACAGCGACTTTCAATCCATCCGACCCAGGACAGAATGAGACGTTTCAGGTGATGAGCAACGAGTGTTGCTGAATAATATTCTATTTAGCTCATAGAAGCGGTTGAAGACTCAGCAAAATGTTGGGGGAAAGTGCGGTATCTCAATGAAATATCCAGACAGAAATTGAGAAAAATTCGCCGATACGCGGTGTCTAGGTGCCACTTTAGGCACAATGAAGAAAAAACGCTAATTTGCTGTTGGTACAATTGAGACGTGGCACAGTTTTTGCTTTACTGCAAGCGCTAAAAGGCAAGAAAACCCGCTAAGGGTATTCTTTCAATATAAAAAAAACCAAAATTTAGTAATGACGCTGGCTCGCGGCTAAAATTTAGAATAACACAAATCCGTAGCTTCTGAAGGCAAATTCGGCCCTAAAACTGAGAAAAAGCTCCTAGTCTATAGCTGAAAGTTGACAAAAAATTGTTAATGCGGGGCAAGAATAGTTCATACACCCCTAATTTGCGGACAGTGTTGAGAAAAATCGCTAATTACCGCGGCTGAAAATAACGAATAACGCTATACCAGCAGCTGAAAGTAGTAATTTACTGCTGAAAAGGTTGAAAGTCTCTAATTTGCTTGAATCACCAATTCAAAGATAAAGTGTAGAGGAAAAGCTCTGTAATTCATCACGGCTATAAATAAAATGCGCAAATGCGCTTCTTAGATCATTTTTTCGCGCCTTCACCCCGCCCCCTCATCATTTTTATAGACGTGTCCCTTAGGGCATGGCGCCCCCGGACGGTCGTCATATTAGAGGCGGCTATCCAGTTTCAAGTTGCACCATCTGCAGAGTGCAGAGCGCGAATGGCTAGTTGTACCATTTTTAGAGTGCGAATTTCCAGTTCAAATAGATATTTGGGGTGCGCTAACATTGACAAAAGTGATTGTGTGCGGCAAAAATTAAAGAAAATCCATGATTTGACGCTAAAAGTGAGAAAAACGCTAATTTGTTGAATAATATGAGAAAAACTGCTAATACGCGGCTGAAACTGAGAAAAAAACTGATAATACCCGGCTAAAATTGAGATAAAGTCATTATTCGCCGCAAAAATGGAGAGAAAAAAACTCTAATTCGCGGCTGAACATGCGCTCAACAAAGCGCTCATTCGCACCTTAAATTAGCTTAGCGGATCAGTTCTAGGAGATCACCGGCTACTTCCCGCCTAAAATTGAAGAAACGCGATAAATCGTGACAGCGATGGACCTGCCCCCATATTGGCGCCCAGCATGGGGCCGAAATCTCGCCCCTTATGCATTGAATAAGCAAGGAAAATGATTTTAACGTTATGTTAACTTTTGCCTTAATCTACATTTATCCGCTAGTTTGAGATTTGTAGTCAGTTTATACCGTGAATTGGGGCTTTTTCTCCGAGTGTCTTTTGTTACGTTTATAGCACTGAATTATCACTTTCTCTTCATTTTAGCCGCAAGTAAGTAGTTTATTTTCTCAATTCAATTTTCCCCAAATTTACTCGCTTCTAGCCGTGAATTAGCACTTTTTCCTCATTTTAGACGCTAGCTGGTATTTTCTCAATGTTCGACGTATTTTTGCTGTTTTGTTCAATTTTAACAAAGAATTAACATTTTTCTTCACTTTTTCTCAATTTTTCCTAGGAGCTAGCGATTTTTCTCAATGTTCGACGAATTTTCTCTGGAAAATCTGGAATTAGAGATTATTTCCCAAATTTAGCCGCGATTGAGCACTTATCCCCTAAATTTAGCCGCTTATTGGTGCTTGGCATCCATATCGACCGCGAATTAGCTTCTTTTATTAATTTTAGCAACAAATTGGAATATTTTTTGTAGCGAATTAGATGTTTTTCCCTTTAGCCGCTACTTATAGGGATTTTCTTCACTTTTACTCCAGAATTAGCACTTTTTTAAAACTTCCATCCATGTAACTGCCCGAAAAAACGGCTCATTTAACGCCAATTCTCGATATTAGCCGTCTAGGGACTAACATAAACTAAGGATTATTGATTTTTTTTTTCTGTTTGAGATAATCATGAAGTTGCCTCCAGATGCAGGACCGGTTCAACACAGTGGCAGTTAATATGTCAGGTGCCCAGGGCCCCACGCTCTTTTATGTTTTTTTCATTAGCGTGAGCCAGTTCGAATACAGGCACATAAATTTAGATAAATACAAGTTTTTGTGCAAATGGCAGGTTGCCTAAAAGGTAGCAAAAAGGTGCCTAATAGGCGGGTAGCGTAAAATCCCTCATTTTACGCTGACGTTGGGGGGAGGGAAACTAAAATGCGTCGTATTTGAAGGCATCTTCTCGCGTATAATTGAGAAGGGGCGATAAGCTGCCATTTGTGCGGAAAGTACGTGCTTAAAAGTTACGAAAAAGCGCTAATTGAGAAAGAAAAAAGCTATAGTTCTCATATAACATTTTGAAACAACGCTAATTTGCAGCTAAAATTGAGAAAAAGTTCTAATTGTTTGCGGTTAAAATTAAGAAAAATTGCTAATTCGCAACTAAAAACGCCATATCCTAGTATCTGGAGGCAATTTAGTGGCTAAAAACATAATTTTAAAGTTAGGAAACGTTAAAAAAATATAAATTTCTAGTTTACTCATTGACTATATTAGGATCCTCAATATAGAGATGTCTACCTTGGGCCCCCACCCCACCACCCCACCATAGACCTGCCACTGGTTGAGGCCCAAAAAATTGGGGTGAAATTGCGTTTTGAAGGGGCCAAATTCGGGAAATTTTGTTTTATTAGAGGAAAAATCCGCAAAATTGTGGAGGCTTTATTAGCAAAATTGATGCCAATTTGGATTTTGAATGAGCCGAACGCGCGCATTTGGGTTTTGAAAGAGCCAATCACACGAAATTTAATTTTTTAAACATAAATAATAACTAAAATGGGGGATTAAATTGGATAAATGCGCAAAATTTTGTTTCGAAGGAGCGAAATTGTGTTTTGAAATCCCAAAATTGCAAACATTTGGTTGCTGAAAGAGCCAAACGCGAATGTTTGGTTTGGAATAAGATGGGGAGCCATAGTAGTCGTGGAATGAAAATCGTGAAGCCAAATCACCGTCCAGCGGGATACTAATTCTTCTTTTCATCATTTTCCCATATTTAAAAGCCCCCCTCCCCCGACCCCCTGAACAGTGTGGTCCGGCACCCTCGGTACGCTACGGGTTGAACGGAGGACTATATTGAGTCGATTATCTAGGGAGGTAGAGGCGTTTCAACAAGAAAAATTGGGAGGATGCAAAAA
The DNA here is from genome assembly GCA_038030265.1 of Corythucha ciliata. Classification (NCBI taxonomy): domain Eukaryota; kingdom Metazoa; phylum Arthropoda; class Insecta; order Hemiptera; family Tingidae; genus Corythucha; species Corythucha ciliata. The sequence continues at coordinate 21,888,758 of CM075937.1, read as the reverse complement.
CGTGTCGGGGGGAGGAGGGCTGTTAAATGCTACCGCACAAAGTTAAAACTGATGTTGCGGCACTGGTGAGGTGGGGGTGATAACGATTAGAAGGAAGCTATGTGCTCACACTATACGAGCCATTCTGGACTCACTTCAGCTTCACAGCATTCCTAATCAGCCGTGGAAAGTTTGATAGTGAAATTTAAACAGGGGGAGCTTGCTCTCCCTCAACCCACAGTGAGTTAGGTGGTTTGGAGGGTGGGGGGGGGTGAATGATTTAACGAATCACACATATTTTTGCCGCTGAGGAACATTTTTTTTTTTTTTTTGGAGCTGAAATTCACAGTTTCCCCCATCGGCTACTGGCAGACGTTGGGATTCTTGGGAGCCAACAACCCCAACATGGACAGTTTCCGGAGGCTATATGTATATGAGCCACCTGAGCGAAGACAAGTGGCCAAATCGCTACAGTGGCTAACGATCAAATGTCATCAAAGGGCCAGAACTGTGGCAGACCGACACCTATAATGGGGCGGAAATCGGAAAATTCTATAAACTGTTGGCGGAATATAATTTTTACGTTGAGTTCAATTACGGGTTTCATATACATTTTTGGCTCAGCCGAGGAATAAAGGAACTAAGAAGCGAAGAAATCTAATCCGCGATGGACATGGGTGAGAGCTGAGAGCGTTTATAGTTGACAAGCCTAGTGGTTTAGCTATACCCAAGCTGTTGCAGAAGAAATGCAACAAATGACAACGATTGCCTCAACGAACCACAATACATCAATTGATCGGAACTTGCTATAAGGCCCAACACAACAGGCTTTCCATCTTAAAGGGAAGTCACGTGACGTTGCCTGTAACGGGCTTATTATACCCTCAATTCATTTATAGTACGTTTCAAACTACAAACTTTACGGTCTTGGCTGTGCCACACCCACAGAATTCTTCATCATTTGATTTATCGTTGAAAGGATGGCCTTTATGGAGGCGATTCATCAACATCAAAAACTTGAAGGAAATTCGATTAGAATAAACTAAGAATTCCAACAATTCGTGTAAGGGGCTACCGGGTTTTCTGGGTTTACTACGTCCGTTAGAAAAAAACTCGTGAACCATTAAAGCGTTATTATAACGGTTGATGATGTAAAACTAGACAAATAATCACAAAAAATAAGAGACGTCCTTCTTTAACAGGTGAACCATTAGTTTCGATAGTTTGATAAAACAAAGAACCTCTTAGACATTCCAAACAAACGTAGAAAATGTCTCTGACAATGCTGCAGCGCTATATATGAAAATTACAAGAAAAGTTTCATATGCATTATGGGGGAAAAAACACAAAACTTGTCTGTCAAAACTCCGAACAAAAAACCATAATGTCTCTTTTTTCTGTGTCTTTCCAAGCGTCAATCTCTATGACATTATAAAGCCGTCCGCAATTTTCATAATGAAGGAATCCCCCTCCCATTTCTTTCCCAATAAACATCGTAAACCGTCTACTGTGTCACGGTCGTTTGAGTATTCCATGAAGAGAGTCCTTTATAATACCAAGAATGCGGACGAAGAAAAGTAATAATAAAAAAAAAAGTGGCAAAGGCATGTCTTCGGGCCTGTTAAATTAAACGGCTGCTCTTCTCTTTTTTTATCTGTTGAGTCGCTTCTTCTCAAATAAGACATTGGTAAGCTTTAAGAAGGCGCCGAAATAAGGGGTTGAAGATTTCTTTATAAAAGGGGAAAAACATCCCCTTCCCATTAGTTCGGGAATGAGAGCAAAAAAATATTATAGGGACCGAAAGATTCGTCTTTTCCGTCACAATTAACCATATAATTGACGGTCTAGAAATGATTTGAGGTAACTTACAAGATTTGAGGTGAAAAGTCGACCTACCTGTAACAGAAAAATGAAATAAAAATTAAGGTAAAAATGATGGAATCGTAACAAAAATTAAGTTTATCAATTTACACAATTTTTCTCCCTTGAAAAGTAACTTTCAAAACTCCTTCTGGTCGATCACTTAAGGTTTAATCAAAGCATCATAATTTCATTTTATACTCATTTACAGAGGGTTGCGATGGATCTGATGCGGGGGGTGAGGGGGACTTTTCTCACTCGCACGCCACACTCTCGCTCTCTGTCTAACCTTTCTCTCACGGGGATTTTGTAATTTTCGTGTGTTCTCAACCCCCTCTCCACCACCACCACCACCAACCGAGATGTTGATGATATTGGAAAGCCCCCTGAGCATGCATGGCACTGGCAATGGGTGGGTGGGGGGCTGCTTCAAAGTAGTTTCAGCGGTATGGGATGGAACGGGATCTGAGTTACATGAGGGATGGATGGTGAAGGGGGTTACTACTAAACAACTACGGCGCGAGACTCTACTGTAGTGGTACCGGCGGGGGGGGGGGGTTGAGTGAAAATGAGATCGGAAGCCGAAGGTCTCGTGGAATTAGCTATCAAACATTGCACGAAAGTTTCAACTCGACCCCACCGTCCCCTTCACACCATCACAGTCTTTATATTTCCCGTTAATAGCGTTTCGCTGGAAAATCGGCTGCGTTAAGTCATCGAGATCGATGACTTCGCGATGAATGAAGTCGATCTGTGCGACTATTCCGTGAATTGGAGCGCTCGTGTCAGGTATTTGTGTTGACGCAGACAACTGTGGGTTGTTCGTTGCAATCTGTGGGGAGGGGCCGGCCGTGGAGTGTATATGTCGTGGTCACATGCCGTGATTTGGCATTTCATGAAATGACCAGCCATTTCATGAAATGCGCGCTCTTGATGTAACAGTGAGGTTAGAACACCATCTGACCAGGAATTTTGGTCATTTCATGAAATGCATCCAGCCTTTGGGCGCTTCATGAAATACACGAGGATTACACCATGTGGCCGAGCCACTCTAGTCATTTCTTGAAATGCCAACCCAACTCACTCTGGTCATTTCTTGAAATGACTGGACACAAGGTGTAATCCTTTCGTCTTTCATGAAGTGCCCAGAGGCTGGATGCATTTCATGAAATGACCAAAATTCTTGGTCAGATGGTGTTCTAACCTCACTGTTACATCAAGAGCGCGCACTTCATGAAATGGCTGGTCATTTCATGAAATACCAAATTACGGCAAGTGACTACGACATATACATATAGAAAACTCTGGACCCGGTTTTAAAGCTGTGTGAAAACAGAAAATGAATCCCTTCACCTCTTCACCACCCTTTACCCGCTCAATTCACGACAGTGGTATACGAGGAAGGAATAAACATGGCGTAAAGGACTAAATAGCCTGAAGGGATGATGTCAAAAAGAATAGAGTGTTCGCTCTCTGATAAAACTCTTTGGAAAAGCGGCATCCCCTCCGCACAGTGTCTCTTTCTTCCACCCCTCCTTTTTTTTGCCTTCCCTCTCATTTTGTTGTACGGTTTTCCAAAGAGTGAAAAGCCAACATTCCGCAATAAGGGGGTAAAGAAGTGAAAGGGAGTGGGTTTAATTTAAATTTGCCACAGAACCCGCATGGTGCACATTTCGATCAATGCCACAATCAGCATCCTCTAACCTTCCCCCTCATCATCATCATCATTCAAGCGGTAGGTTTTAATAGAATTTAACTTCAACCCTCCACCACCACTTCATCACAATCCTTCGTCACTCAACCTCTTGTCACACTCCACCTTTTCGTCACCACTCCAATAAACCCCTCGGCGTGGAGGTATTTCAAGTCGAAGCATAATTTATTAGCCATCCATGGAACATCAGAAAACTTTTTTTTTTCTTTTAAATGGCCACCCCGTGCGACTTAAGTTTTTGTCAGAAATAAACTACGCTTTTATGCGACGCCACAAAGGATTCACTCAAGAAAAAAAATGAGGAAAGAGAATAATAACATTTCTTTGAGTTCCTTCAAATAAAAAAAGAAGAGCACTGCAATGCGCCGACGATTCTCCCCCTGTCCTATGAGTTTGAAGTCATTTTTTTTTTCTTCTCATAACTTTTTTTATTTATTTTGAAATCCTTCTCATACTCCTCAGTTGTAATTTGTTTAAACCCTTTCTCTTCGTCTACAATCCAATAATTTACGAGGAGAGAAAAAAAATCAAATATTCAAAGACGAAGGGGTTCTATAGTGGTTTTTAAACGAGCTTCACTTTGTAACATTGGCAAGTGTCACGAGTTGCGGAGTGCCCCCCCCCCCAACCTACCGCAATCACGCTAGAGAGAGGTCCTCTTTATCAATACGATACGTTTAAATTTTTACACAGGCCCGGTGAATTATACTGAACGGGTAAACAATCGGTTAACAGTTAGTTGATGGTATGGGTGCAGAGGGTGAGAGCGTTGTTAAAAATTATCAGGTCCAAAGATAGGGGAAAACACCGATAAACAATTTACCTTCTTTTTATGTATTTTTCAGTTTTTTTCCTGACGAAATTGAATACCTACACGTTTTTGGCCAACTAATAAAGAGGAGATTTCGACGAAAGCGTTAAAGTATTCAGAAGCTCAGACCGTGGCTACTGCGCTACGCAGTCGGTCCCGTGGGTCGAAATTACCGCGGTTCATTAATAGGGCGCAAAGAAGGGAAACTGCCCAAATGCTCACCCTTCTCGACCAATAGGAAAAGGGGGGCCTGGAGAGTGATCAGGTTGGAAATTGAGAGTCCTCTTCTAGGGCCACCTCGTCACAACAACTTAGATAAAAATCTCTCTTCGGATTGATTCAATAATTTCTTCATCACGGCTGCTGAGGACTGCATCAAGAAACTTCAAGGCTCTCAACTTCACTTCCGGAAATTTATGTCGTCGGTTGTGTGCTCTTTCAGTTTCTCCCAGTTTACGATTGAGCAAGTATTCAGCACGATCCGAAATCTGGAAAGGACTCAATCCCAAGACTTCTACGGTGTGACTATTGACATCCTATACTCCCAGCGCAGACATATTAGTGGAACCACTGGCGAATCTCTTTAAATCATTCCTTCATGATGGTGTCCTGCCAGAAGCTTTTAAGATCTCGAGAGTGTTCCCGTCCACAAAAAGGGCAAAGGGCCTTCACGTATACGCTAATTATCGTCCCATATCCATAATTCCAGTTTTCACGAAGATTTTTGAAGCCATTCTAGTTAAGCAGCTGGTCGGATACTTCGAATACAACAAGTTGATTCATAAAACTCAATTTGGTTTTCATTCTGGAAATTCCACTTCTGAAGCAACGTCTTCCATCCTTCAAGCGGGTTTGGCGAGCCTCGAAAGCCACGACTCGGCTGCACTTCGGCTATTCGACTTATCCAGAGCGTTCGACTCTCTTGATCCCGGAATCCTGGTTGCTAAGCTCTCATACTATGGTTTAGACGATCGTGCTATTAGCCTGCTTACATCACTGATCACAGGTTGGCGGCAGTGCGTCAGTTTCGCGGGCGGAGTGTCATACCTGGAATGGAACGCTGACCTTGGGGTCAAGCAAGGGTCCAAAATCGGGCCACTTCTATTTATTATATTCATGAACGACCTTCCTAACCTTTTTCATGACCCACGCACCACAATCTACCTTTATGCGGACTAGGTCACTCTCCTTTGCTCGGCTCCCAGTGCGGACTTGCTACATGTTGCTTTGGCAGATTCGACAATAAAATTCCACGAATGGTGCTTGGCGAACCGTCTAATCGTCAACGACGATGAAATTCAGGATCTAACGTTCCAACTCGCGGGCTCTTTGAGCAATATTTCTATCCAAGTAAAGGTACTCGGCATCTGGCAAGACCCCTGCATTTCGTGGATCACACACGTTACCAACTTGGCTACTTCACTAGCACGATCTATTTATGTTCTTCGTCGTCTCTTAACATCAGTGTCCACTGATGCCCTGAAATAAGTGTATTTTGCATACTTCCATTCCAGGTTATCGTACACGGTATTCTTCTATGGGGGAACTCGAGACACGCCAGCCGGATTCTTCGCCAGCAAAAAACGGCGCTGAGAATTGGTTGCCGTGCCAGTTCCAGAGCTCCTTGCCGGTCACTTTTCAGAGGGGCCAGAGTGCTCCTGGTTTTCGTTAAGGATCATATCACTGAGATGCCCCTCGTATCGTCTACTCACGAATATTGCACACGTGGCTATGGCAAACTGTCTACAGCAAGATGTCGGCTTTCAGTAACGCAAAAATGCTGTCCTCGAGCCGCCGGAATCCGACTCTTCAACGGTCTGCCGCGCAGGATCAGGTCTTTGGCACGCGATGAATTCCGTAAAAAGCTGAAGGGCCACCTTCTCGATCTGGCCCCTTATTCTGTCAGAGACTTTGCGGATTCACTTCCTACGTAGCACCAATGCAAACTTGACGTTGTTTTAGATTGTCAAAGTCAATCTCACCTCTTCTCACATGTGTTTCAATTGTCTATTACAACCACCCTGGAAACGGCCGATTTCACACTTGAAACTGTCGATTTTGACGTTCTCAGACCCCAGGCCAGGCTGAATGTCCACTAAATTGACAGTTTCGGCTCTTAGGGTGTTAATTTAAGCCAAATCGAGAGTGCAGGGCTTCAGTTTAAGCAAAATTGCAAGATTTGAGGCTTGCTTTTTCGTGACTGCGGATCCAACAGGCTATAGCCGGCTCTAACTGAGTCCAGAGCCTGACGAATACCCATAGGAAATTGGGAGTTTCATGGCCGAAATAAATCCAGGGCAATGCGATTTTTTGTCTTAATTCCTGCAAAATGCATGTTTTAGGGTCTTATTTTCTGTGAAATTCCAGTTTAGGGTCTTAATTTCAGCAAAACAGGAAGTTTCGGGTCTTAACTATGGGAAAATTTGGGGCATTTTTCTAATTTGTCGAGCATTCTAGGCTTGATGAAACCCACAATATGATCCCCCCACTCACAGTGTCTTTATTCGTCACGTCACATTGGGTCCGTTGTAAAACTATAACACGATTAATTGCAATTAATCCTTCCCTCTTATTTTACATGTGGTGAAAACAAAACCTCATCAAGTGCTGAGCAATTTTTTGAGTTTTACAACGGGGCCATTGTTGACTGATTTGTTGTTATGATTTACACCCTCCCGGCCCCTCAACCAGATTGACAAGAGTTCGGAAGGCTTGGTGTTGCTTATAGAGAGAAAACTGTGACCTAAACACTGTCTGGTAATGATGATGGCAGTGATGTTGATGATGTGATAGCATGAGCTGTGTTCCCGGGGAAAGCCGATATGGAGTGTAATATCAAACTAAACTACGCAGATTGGTTTTTTTTTTAACGTTTTTGTGCACCTGGCGCGTTGGTTTTTTCACCCCCCCCCCCTTGCTTCGTGCAGTACAACCATCAACCTACCGACCACCACTTACGTTAGACCCTTTTACAGGACCGGTGATGTTCAATAATTGATCTTTCGTTTCAGCTCTCTCCCCACCTTTTCCATTCTTACACGTTGTACACTAGCGGTCTTAATCCTTCTGAAAAACGGAGCCAACAATGGTTGTTGTATGTAATTTTTTTTTTTTTTTTTTAGTTTTCAGTGAATTTCCGACATAGCAGTGTGGAAAACAAAATTAATGATCTATACCGATTCTACACTGCCCTCTCTTTTATTTTGGCTTTGAAATTGGCAAAGAGCGTTGTTCTCTCACTAGAAATTGCCTCCGGTAAAAGCATCCAGGAGTGTTTTCCTTGCTCAGATTAAGGTCTGTTTTTCCGAGTCATTTCGATTTTTTAGCTCAATAAGGGTTTCCTTCGGTTCAAGGGCGTAGCCAGCCCATGATCAAGGGGTGGGCAGCCAGCCAGGCACACGGATTCAGAGTTTTGGGGGGAGGAGGGGCGCACGTCTTGAGAATAAGTGCTCGTTCGCGGATGAAATCCATGAAAAGAACATTTTCCGGCTAGTACTGAGCGGAAACACCCATTCACGGCTAGAATTGAGAAATAGCGCTGATTCACGTTGAACTTGAGAAATAAATCTGATCATCGTTCGCGGTTGAAATTGAGAAAACACGCCAATTTGCGGTTTCGCGATCCAAAGTCCGGGTCGAAATTAAGAAAATGCGCTAACTCACGGTTTACAGTGCTCTTTTCACGGCTAAAATTGACAAAATAAATTGCGCGTTCAATGTAGAATTGAGAAAAATCGCTCATTTGCGGCTAAAATTGAGGAAAAATGCCAATTCACGGCTAAAATTGAGAAATGGAGCTCATTCACGCAGGTAAAATTGAGAAAAGGCACCAGTTCGTGGTTTCTCAAACCAACATCTCGGTGAACATTGCGAAAAAGTGATAATTGACTGTTTTTATACATTTATACAGCAAGTTTGCGGGTACAATCGAGAAAAAGGGCGACTTAGCGCACACATTTTTTAAAAAGTTCTTATTTTCTGCTAAAGTTAAGGCACATTGAGGAAAACACCTATTTTAAGGTTCGCGACGCAACCTCCGGATCAAAATTAATGAAATTCGTTAACATGAGTATTACGTGGACCTTTTCACTGCTGAAATTTGAAGGGGAGAATTGCTCAAGGCAGAATTGAGATTAAAGCACGAATTTGCGGCTAAAATTGAAGGAAAATAGATTGGCAAAATTGTCACAGTCTTTTGTTGATTAGTGTAATTGTCGTGGCTAAAATTGAGATATAGCGTTCATTCACAGGTTACACTGAGGAAAAACTGTTCTTTTGCGGCTGAAAGTAACAGAACGCACCTATTCGCGGTTTATAGGCGATGCCCAGTTCTGTCCGTAATTAGAACAGTAAATCAAAAATGAGTTATATCACGGTTTTTTGAGACCTTTTTACGGTTAAAATGAAGAAAATAGGCTATAGTTTGAGGTAGAATTGAGACAAAGCACTCAGTTTCACCTAAAATTAAAGAAAACGTCAATTCGACGCTACAAATAGTGCTCATTCAAGAGTTAAATGGTGGGGGGGGGGATTCTGTGCATCTCCTCTTGAGGAAAAACTGGACCCACCACGCCTGTGGGCAGATTCACTGGCAAAAATAACAGATGAACTATTGCCTTTTTGCAGGCTTCTCACAGGATCTGGAGGTTAGAATCGCGTCAATTCACGGTCATCGGAGACTAAATTTGCACAGAAACGGCCACTCTCCGTCAAAAAATAAATATCTGCTGGAAACCTGTCGTTTGTAGCCTTCTATTTCGGATTTTATGTCGAAAAATTGAAACTTCTCCCCTCCCCCTCACACCGGAAAGAGAAACTTTTGGAGCTAAACTTTAAATTTTAGACCTGAGACGGTAAACAGAGCTGGCAGTTTCTCTCCCACCATAAGTCTGTATGGCACAGCGGGCTAAACACGGTTTGAGCTAACCCGAACACACGAAATTGCGCGTCGAACCTTGCGAAAATGGGATTTTAGTGCGAAAAATCAGCAAAATCGGTTTCCAAGTTAAGCCGACCCTCGAAATCGGTTTGTCAGCAACAAACAATCGCGAATTTTTTATTTTTGGTGAAACCGGTGCGCGAAAATGTGTTGTTTTATAGAGTGATAAAAATCCGCAAAATTGGTTTTATGGAGCGAAATATAATAAATTTGTGTTTCTGTTAGCCAGATCAGGGAAAATATTTTTGGAATTTTGAGGGCAGCTGCCCCACGAAATCTGCGTTTTTGATTCTAGGGGAGGGCAAATGCCCACCCCTGCCCCCCCCGGTGGCTACGCCCATGCTTCGGTTCCATCATTACAGTTCCCGTCAGAGGCATATTCCCAGATGAAAAGCGCGATTCAGAGAACGGAGAAATCCTTAGAATAGTCTATAGAAGTGGTTGGAGATGAGACACAAACACTTTTATTGTTGGGCCACGCAAATGGAAATTGACGATAGCCAACTCAACTCCAGGTCACTTGCAATCGGTGCTCAATTCAAGCTATGGAGAGAAGTCCTTTGTTTTTGGTTTTCATTGTAAATATTCCCGTTTCGTTTTAAAATTATTGGCATCTGGCATTCGTCAACATCCCCGCAACATGAAGGGGTTGTTTGAAAAGGTCTATACTGCATGGAAGCCTGTATAGATTCACACACTATTGTCCATTTTTTCAATTCTGGCTGTTCAATTATTTTTCGACCTGTGCTTTTTACCGAAAGGGCAGAGGGTGCAGTTGAAAATGTACATGCTTCAAACAACGTGCCATCTGGGGGGTGAGCCTGTAACTTCTCAGTATCGAATTTCATATCGGAAAGCCATGTGATTTCATTATTTTCTTTAAAAATCAATGAAATAAGGTGACTTTTCGATATACAGTCCGACGCGGAAAAGTTACAGAACAGCCCCCCCCCCCCCGACAGGATAAATAATTCTACGTTTTTTTTCTTTCGCGATTTCAGGTTGCATTTTACACTGCGACTCGAGTTGCGCGTGACAATCGACGGGCGATTTAATTCCCATGGAACTACACAGTCCCGCGGCAGACTTTATTGTTATAAAAGTCTCGAGAAAACTGCGTGTGCCAGTCCCCCCCCCCCATCATAAACCGACAAATCTGTGCTCACTCTTTTCAGAAACTTTTTACTAAGCCCATAGGGATTGAAGAATAAATAACAATCTTGTTGGAGAGAACTCGGAAAATCGTGTGTTTTGCAACTTTGCAAAGAAGCCGGGATTTCTCTCCCACAATTGAGCACAGTTCTTTGGCAATTCTTGTCGTCAAGCACTATCACAATAAATTGCAGATTTATTTACCGGAGGGAACCTTTTCGACACACCAGCGAGTAAATCGGAACTCTTATAAATCGAAATGTCTTTGGTCTATTTGTGCAGTTTGTCACTAAATCGGAATAAAATCACCCGACAGTAGAGGGTGGAAAAAGATGGAGGAGAAAAGTTTCGAGATAAAGTCACGTGATGGTTCGAGTTTTCTCTCCTGTACTACAAAATAAACTGTACCCGGCTGCTGTATTTAGTGACTGAGTAATCAACCCCACATTCCACCACCATGAACTATTCTTTTCAATTTTATTACTAAATTTGGTAGACTTTACTTATTAACTCTCTTGAAAAATTAGAGGAAAAACTGTGTGCAGTATAATTGAAAGGATAATAGAATGGAAGAAATGGGTCCTGCCACTTGGTTTCAAGCAAAAAAGAGAGACATTTTCTTTGGGATAGCTGAATTGAATGAAACGGTCAATGGCGGTGGAGTCAGGGATGTGTTGTGGGGTTGAGGGCGAAGTTTTCCTCAACGAGCCCTCTTATCTGTGGCGGTGCCTTTTCCCGTATAGAATGGTCACGTGATTGAAAAATAAAAATAAACCCCGTGGCCCAAATGATTAAACAAAAATAATGAACAAAAAAAAGAGGATAAATGGGGAACTCAGCCACAAGATTTTCATCACGTTAAAAGGGTTTGATCACAAAGTGGGAGAGAAGGAAACTTCCGAGCTTTTGAGTCGTTCAAGCTTCAGCTGCAGATAGCGAAAAATAAAAATAGGTTCGAGGGGGTTTCAAGTGAATAAAAAACCACCTTCGGTTTTTTTTTTTTTCAATTTATTAACGTTTAATGCCGAACAAACTGTAACAACTGCATAGTAACTTATTCATAAAGTTAACCTCGTGCCCCTCTCTCGCGATCCCCTTTAGACCTTATTCACTTAATTAAGCGAAGCGTTAACATCGAATGTTTTAAGGTAATGACCTACCTCAACGAGAGAAAAACCGGTAAAATGACCCGCTGAAAAATTGACACATCCATCTCATCAACAGCATCACGAATATCCAAACACCGTAATTATGAGGAGAATTATTGAACAACATTCGCCTTCTCCCAGCAAGGAAATGTTTACATCTATACCCTTCCCATAGTTCAACCCAAATCAACTAATCCAGTCCTTTATCTGTTGGTTATTATTCCTTTCAAGCGAGGAATAGGCAGCTTGCGGGTACTATTCTTGACCTATACATATTTAGCTATGAATTTGACAATCCAGTTTCCTCGATGGAAGAAAACTCAATCCGGGATCAAATAAGTTATTTGGTGGAGTGAGCTAGTGAAAATGGGCGAAGGAGAATACTTTTTTGAACTAAGAATATCAGTTTCCCCGAAGGATGGACCATTTCAAGGGTCAATATGCCATTTCTTGCTCGAAAAATTTGTTGAAAAGAGGAGGGGGGAGGGGGCTCAAGAGTTTTTGTTTTAGATAACCACCACGTTAACAGATATTTTAGAGGAGTCCATATAGCCAGGGAAGTAGAGGTTTTGATGTAGACGATTGCTCGTGCCTCACACTATAGCTATTGAATCTGTAGGACTGTATAGAAGTGTTATTAGTTATTACATTTTTTTCCATTTTGACACGTTTTCACGAGCCTACAAGTTTTTTTTCACCAGCGTCGGCCGCGAAGCAAGGTCATCTTTATACATACGCGGTACCTTCGCTTTTTCTCAATTTTAGCCACTTGCCACGTGGCCACTGGCCACTGGCCACTGCCACTTTAGCAACGGCACATTTAACGATTGCTTGGTCTTTTCAGAATAGCAAATTATCAATTTGTCTAGATTTAGCCACCAAGTTGTCTTTAGGAGCCATGAATTGTCGTTCTTTCTCAATTTTAGCCACTGATGTGCGCTTTCACCCAATTTCAGCCAAGCCAGAGCACTTTTTCTCAATATATAGCCGCGAGAGGGCCTCCATAGACCATGCATGAGAAGTTTTTCTCAATTTTCTCATGGAAGTTACAAAGAGAAACCGTGATTTAACGTATTTTACAATTTTTAGCCTTGAACTTCCCTGATGAGAACATCGTGGGCTGACCTGAATAGGCTGATGCTTCGGAGTCAAAAAAATCGAATAAAACCATTTCGACAAGGCAAAAAAGTTCGATTTTCAGCCACATTGAGAGTCAACTAATGGGCTTTTTGGCTGAGGCCATCTCAAATTAAAGGACTCGGAAAAAATATCCCTAAAATGTCCAGATTTTCCAATGAAAAAATGGTCATTTTTTCACGAAGTCGCTTCACAGATAAAATTGAGAAAAACGCTAACCCGTAGCTAAAATTGAGACAAAGCGATAATTTTTCGCTTTAAACTTGGAAAACAAGCTCATAAGAGAAGAACAGAGAAGAAGAGAAAAACAGCAAAAATTGATAAAACAGAGTGTAGAGAATTTGCCAGTTCGTGAATGGTTATCCTTGAAATTGCTAGTTTCCGGGATCAATTTTCGCAAAATTTTGGGTCTTAATATACTAAAAATTCATGGTCTTATTTTGGGGAGTTTACGGTCTTAATTTTCACGAAATTGCAAGTTTGAGGGCTTTTTTTGGTGATCGCCGAACCCGGGCTAGTCGACCATGAATGAACACCGCGACGAAAAGTTGTCAAATTGCAACATTTTAGTAGAAAATATCAGGAAAATTTGGAATTTTCGGCCTGAAATTCATGATGCTGCAAGTTTAAATTAGTAATTTCGGCGAATTTGCAAGTTTCGTTTTTTTTTTTTTTGTGACCGTGGATTTTGGACAAGCCAGTCAGGACAGCTTGACAGCACTCAAAGCCTGGCAAATATCACTCTGAATGAAAAAGTGTGTGTAATTAGAAGTTTCAGTTTCAAACATCCACGAAATTGCTATAGTTTTTGGTCTTTAGTTTCGTATAAATTCAGTTGTGGGCGTGCTTTTTTAAGTCACTGCACAACTCCGAGCTAGCTGGCCATGGCAGCACCTAAAACCAGACAAATAACGGCAAAATTCCGACATTTTACAGGGAAATTTCTGCGAGATTCAAAGTTTCCTGGCTCGTTTTAGCAAAATTGCAAGTTTCAATTACCTTATCAGTTTTTTGTTTTCAACGGGAGCTGACTCAAAACTGGCCCCCACCGATTGCACCCATACCTTGGCGAATAGATGTGTAATGCGCAAGTTCTGGTCCCTTAATTCGAGCAAAATTACAAGATTTTTGGTTACATATCCGCGAAATAAGCATTTTGGGTCTGCGGGGTCCTAATTTTTAAAATCTAAATTGAAAGTTCAGGGTCTTCAGCCTCTTAGCAAAGCGGAATTGGAATTTTTTGGGCCTTTTTTTGTGGCGGCGGAAGTTATAGGATGAAAGGCCTCAACCGGGCCAGGTCCCGCGGCCGGGACTCAGGAAATTTTAAGTTCCCTGACCAAATATCCACGGCAATGCGACTTTCAGACTTGGTTCCCAAAAAGTTCGTGTTTCGGGCCTTAATTTCAGTGAAAGTGCAAGTGTCGGGGTCTTAATTTCAACAAAATTGCAAATTTCAAGTTTCATTTTCAGCGAAATTACGAGTTTCGTTTCTAAATTTTGCAAATTCTGTGAGCATCGGGGCCTTTTCTTTTTATTGGTTGTGGCTACTCCAGACCCAAAGAGCACTCAAAGCTTGATGAATTACCATAAAATTACATCATTCGATGATATTGGTAAATTCCTGGGTGATGATTATCCGCGAAATAGACAAAATCCGGGCGTCAAAAAGGCACTCAAAACATGTTGAATAACCACGAAATTGCATTTTTTTTTCTATCTGAATATCGACGAAATAAACAGTTCTGACTAATAATTACAGCAAAATTTCAAATTTAGGGTCTTAATTTCGGAGAAATTCCAAGTTTCAGAGCCTTTTTACTTTCATGTCCCAAGCGTTCGTGAAAAAAATCGATTCCGAGATGACCTCACACACCACCTCATTCGTTATACACAATCTCTTTTTAATGGCTGCCGACCCCAAAAGCGCTGTAGGCTTGATGAAACCCGTGGCCTCCGTCACTGATCAGCCATCGTACGACGCGAGCAAGAGCTCAGGGGAAGGCGAAAAGCTGCCAATTTTTCTGTCTAGAGCTGGCTACGCCCTTGGCACTGAACTTGGAGTACAAAAGTCACCTTGGTCAAGTGGAATGTACCAGAGGTAACCCGGTGGCACAAACTATCCTCGAAAGTACTCAAATTGAATCCGAATTGTGGTCTGAATAGAATATTCAGCCACTGCTGAGCACCTGCCCAGTCCCATTGTCCTGATCGGACGGAATGAAAACCCATCACTATAGACAAGTTCGAAAAGGGGGTCAATCGTCGTTTTCACAAGTTTTTACTTTTAAATGATTAGAAGATGGGTGGCCAAAGCCAAGCCCCAGCCGTCCCATTCTCTCGGACTCAGCCCCGAAGTCAAGTCACCCCTCGACTTCAACCATATACAGGTACAGCACTTTCTTAAAAGGAACCTTTTTTCTCTATAGCAGCAGAGAGGCTCACTAACGAGCCAAATCCGTGAAATTTTGTTTTCCAAGCAGCCAGAACTGCAAAATTGATGGCTTTTTTTTTATCGTGGGCCCCCACGAGAGCTTTCCGAGTGGGCCAAACCCGCCGATTGGTAGTCCCGGAACGCATCAGGATTTGTGCTGAGGACTACTTTATCACGACTGCTCCTCTGTTATCTATATCTTGAATATTAAGGCCGAGGGACGACCAATATGGCGAAAATCGGCGTCACCCTTTTCAACTTATGCTCCCTCCTCTCTTTTGCTTCCTCCATGGAATCGCCTTTCTTTCGTGCCAAAGGCGAAATTGGTGCTTGAACTAGTCGAAACCCGACTAGGACTTGGTGTCTCTTCAAGTGCCAATTCCACGAACTTGTGTTTTTTATGGATGGAATCTGCTAGTTCTATAGTCATCAAAGTAACAAAATATAAAGGAGAGGAAAGTAACTCAGGAGGAATCAGCAGTTTACTTTGCAAAATGGCTTTCTGGGCTGCCGGATCCGCGAAATTTAGTTATGAAATCTCGTTTTTATAGAAAAAAAGGGTGAAATTAATAGCTTAATCGCGCAAAATTGGATTTTTCTTGGAAGTCAATCATATGAAATTGTGTTTTTTTAGTGAGCATGACCTCCTAAAACTTATCATTTTTGCCCTTGGAAAACAGCATAAATATTGAAATTTCACCCAGGAAATTGCCATTATGAAGAGACACTCTCAATCTCAATAATTGACAAGAGGCACTATAGGGACTTCCCATATAGGACTCACTATTCGAGCAGAAAACTGAAAATTTATCCCTCCCCCCCCACCACAACCTGATTGTTTTGGCTTTAAAACGTAAGGAAAAGTCCATAAATGGTTTAGGTGATAAATAACCGCAAAAATGACATGATGTGGTTAGTCAAAGATTCGATAGAATAAATAACCACAAAATTGCGAGTTTCGAGACTATAATAAATATCCGTAAAATTCAATTTTGGGGCTATAAATAGCCGCAAAATCAAAATCTTATGAAGAAACCCATCGGAATTGAGAAGCAATCAGATCGCTTTTGAACGTAATGATACGTGTCATTGAATGACACAGCAGACAATTCGTTCAAGAAACAAAGTTTATTGCCAAAAGCCACTGATTTACAATATTAGAGCAAAGTCGCCACGAAATTTCTACATTAGGAGATGGTTATCTCTTATCCCCGCGATTTGCAATTTCTGTCCCAATATATTATGCATTGGCGTAATACCGCGATTCTGGTCTTTAATTTCGCACAAAGGCGCAAGTGCAGGTGCATGGAGTCTCGTCTAGCCAGTCCCCGAGGTCGCCAAATATATAATAGCATCGAAATTCAATTATTGGGGTCTGAATATTTTCGCGAAACTGCAATATTACACGCCGCAAAAATCATTCTGAGGGACTCATTACGTCTGCACACCAGCTAGTAACGAATAGAGAGCCAAAAAGTTACCTGTGGTGGACTTATCGTTAGCAAATTCAAGTTATCAGCTATACAAATGCTGTTTTAGTGGTGCGTAAGAGAAGCTGAAAAGTTATCCGCCGCTCGAGTGTGTGTGGGGAAAAGAAAAAGAAGGGCGAGCTAATCAAAACGTCTATTAGAGCCTCTCCTCCGTTAATAAATTTCTCCTTTTGATCCCCTGACTGTTTAATTTTATGGAAACGCCTACATGTTTTCTATTTTACGAGAAAAAAAAATTACCTACTTTAGATGAAATTAAACTAACGTATCCCTTAAAGCAGAAATTTCTGCTTTTTTCGCGCTTTGCTTCCATGCCCTACACTTACCCCCGGGCCAATATCAAAGGGGTCATACACTTTAAAAGGCAGTAAAGCAACGCCCTCGCACACTCGTATATCATAATCAATTTGAAATAAATAAATATATTATTATACGTTTTATGTATATAAAACAAACTCGTTAACCGAACACTCGGCTCTGGGTAAATCGACTTGACTAATAAAAGGTAATAGACGAGCTTGGAGAAAGAAAAACCAAACAAAAAGCTAGGAATGATGATGGGAATTGCTACGCAGGAAAAACGATTGGAAGGTGCTAGCTGCGCCGTTGAAGGGTACATAGTGCTACATTAGCCACTCCTTCCCCCCCCCCCACGTTTCCAACGGAATATAAGTTGAAAAGGGCAGCTTAAAGGTTAAAAAGGGAAACCCATTTTTTTTTTTCTTCCTTTCTTGTACCTATACAGGGAGTCGAATGGGTTAATCAGCTTTCACCCCCTTTTGACACATGTATGGAGAGACGGGAGGAATTCGACTACATTCAGAAAGGTGGTTAGTACTTCGGACAGTTTTTTGTTAAAAAAAAAAAAAGCGAGGAAAAGTAGCTCGCTGATAGGAAAAGAAAATCACGTTCAGGGAAAGCGTTTCAATTTTATTTTTCAAAAGAAGGTCAGTTGCCGATTTTTTTAGAGTAGTTTTCTTATATTTTAAAATACACAATTAAGACACGCTGAATAATGTGAGAAAATGAAGTACCTGTGTAAATGATGGACCATCTTGATTTTGGAAAATGTAAAATTAAAATAAAAAAACTTAGAACCACTGTGTGTTCTTGCGATAATAACTTGATACCTCTCGCTCTCGGCAAAAATTAAATTTTTGAAATTGTCCAAAGTACCGCGCTCTTTAAATAAGCAGAGAGAGGGTTCGAACTCTTTCGGAGTTCGCTCTCGAACTGAACGGTTCAACGCCGAGGGATGCTCCCATAAACGACAATTTTGTCCCACCCTCTAACCCTCTTCCTCCCTTAAAACACCCCGAGAGATACATCCCCTCTCCTTGTGTGTAAAAAAACACGCATGCGCCCCCGAAAATTTGCCCTTTTTTCCATCATCGGAAACCCGTGTTTCCCACCCCCAGTATTAACATTGGATGACACACACGCTTTCACCAACCCCTTTCCCCTCAACACTGTATCAGATCCCTTCAATTCACCGCAACTTTCCACGAGGCTGAAAAGAAAGGGCCGCGAGGCGGCGGATCAGTTCGGTTTGAGAGGGGGGGGAGGGGTATGAAGCGGAAGTGAAATAAGGTCTTTTCGACCGGAAACATTTTTTTTATTATTTACTTACACCTTATTTGAACTTAACAATCTTGAACTCCCCAACTTGCGGTTTTTCCAGTTTTTTTTTTTTTTTTTTCTCGTTGCGTTCATTAATTTTTCCAATTTTGATTGCTATGACCCCGAAAAGTTTTAATTTGACCGCCTCTTCACAGCACCAAAGTTGAAACCTTGAGCCGCACCCCCTTCTCAACGCCACCAGTTATTCGCGATGTCTGCGATTATTGTTCATCCCCGCCTTAAAACGTTAATTCCTCAGTAAAGTTTTCCTTCGTCCGCCCTTAAAGGCATAGCATTATTATTTAAGGTGGTTGATGAGGGGGGAGCGGTGGGGCAAATGTGAGTTTCACCTATGCCCCACCCCCCTCTTATTCCCCTTCATTCAATAAACAGTCTCTCAAATGCTGTCGGTGACATTAATAGCCCAGGCAGTATAAGACGAAATTTGAAGGGCTTCTACGATGAGAGAAGAGTCTTAAAAGGAAAGGTTGAGTGTCGGCAGTGATTCGTTTTATGCGTTGTAAGGGAAAGATGCGCGTGTGTTTCCAACGAATGGCGGGGGGTGAGTGAAGAAGGAGGAGGAGGAGGAGACAGATCGTAAAGACAAGAAAGAAACATTCTGACCTATTTTAAAAATGTGGAAAAAAGTCAAATAAAACATTTCACGTTTATAGAGCCCCCAAAGATTCTGAGCATTAAAAGCGATCAGAAGCGCGTTAAGGGGAAGCCTCTTTAGTTACACTCGAATAGACTTGCTTTCGGTTCTCTGGCGTTGTAAAATGTATTATTTAAACACGAATGGAAAGTTTGCCAAGCAAAAGGCGATGCCTCTTTTCATCTCTTTACGGCTGTGTGACTATAATGACTTTGAAAATAACGAAATATGTGTCGCTTTTAAGCCCCTTGCATTTCCTTTATGATATGAGCCGTCTGTAGCTTCACGAAACATGCATATTTATTGTCTTACCTTAACAAGTTTAGCCATAGCTTTTGTGCTGTGGTAACACGGAGGTAAACAGTCTTCCAAATGACCCGAAGGGAGAAAAGGCACTTGTTGCGAGCTAGACGGATAGCATTTACGTAGAAGACTCGGAGCACGAGCAACAGCGCTCGTTGTTGCCGCCGCGATCGAGCCGGCTGCCGCTGTTACAGCGGTTGATGAGTGCGGTGGTGGTGTCGCCGTAGTGATGGCGGTGACAACGATGGCGGCTGTGCCGCCGCAAGGAGTTCTTTCACCGCCGGTGCTTTTGGCCTCCGTTTCGATTTCAGTCTCCGCCTCTTCAACGAGTGGACTGACGGGGCGAGCCATGTTCCCTCCGAAAGTTGGAACAGGAAGCAGGAAACTTTCCTATTTAAGACACATAAATGATAGGTTGGGGATATTAAAAATTTGCTGGGAAACCACGAATGGCAAAGGACAAAGCAAAGGATTCATCTCTCAGAATTCCACCCCTCATAAACTCCAGAAAGAAAGAAAAAAAAATAGAAATAGCAGACGCAATGTGTTCTAAAATGCAAAGCATGTCACAACGAAGAACTTTGTTCCCTATTTTTCTCTTTCCTAATGCTGCTACACCCTCTTCGCCCCTCACAACGTCTTCTAAAGATTCGGCACAGCTTTTATTCTCGGGAAACTCAACCCGCGTAGCTATAATGGGTAGAAAGATCGGCTTGGAAACCTGAAAAACAGTTGAAGTTTAAGAAACAAAAGTCTTTTCGTTTTTCTCTTTATATTAACCCCGCCCCCGCCATCACATTACACCGCACGGAACGCTACTGGCTCTGACGAATTAATTCGAATAGCGGAAACATCAATCATAGAAAATTTTGTTTGTGGAATTCCAATTATACATTTTTGTGGCTTGCTGGGTGAAGGGGGAACCGAACATTATAACCTTCGAACCGTTTATACGTATACGAAACGCGCTAAATTGTCCGTAGCAATGTCTTAAAGTTTCTTAGTTAAAGGAAGTGGTAGGGGCGCGCGAGTGGGTGACGAGCCGACGTTCCGTTAATTTAAGTTTCTCACGAGCTGGAAACCTCACACTTGTATACAAGCCCCTCCACCGCGCCATCCATAGAACAACCCTTCATCCACCGTCGATCACTTTCACGACAACAGCACCAACAGATTTCGAGAATTAATCTTGAAAATTTAAATTATTTATACTCGCTATCACCACCGTGACGTCATCGTAACTGTTTTCCAATTATTCATGCTGGCAAAGGTCTTTCGAAAAGTATCAAAAGCTAAACTGATCGTTCATAATTTTGGTATTAAATGAGCCAAACCCGCTAAATTGGTTTTTGTTAGGGCCAACCTCGCGAAACGGTTTTTAGGAGTGAAATTCATCCAATTATTCCAGACTTGTCCCGATTGTAGTGTGAAAAAAGTCGTTCATGACTCGTCGGAAAGTATAATTATTTTGTGCTCGAGTAATAGACTCACTCGTCTGTACGTCACGTTCGACGTATGTCACAACTCTCGCATGATATTTCATACTTGCCGCACTTGTTATGAAAAGTACTATTCCTGACGGAAAACATATGAGTATTATCTGAATGAATAATAAACCAAAAGCCAGAGTGAGTGGCAAATCTCATAGCGTTTTCCTTTTGCCATTTCAAAAGTGCTCTGGGGCCGCTCTTGTGACGTCACAAGCCCGCTCGGATCGAACCAAAATCTGGCTAAGAGCGGGTTGAAATGGAACGACTTTTAACATGTGGAAGAGAGTGCTCTTTAATAACAACCTTCCTCCTCATGACTGTTTTGTAGTTTTTGCGTTTGTTTTGAATGAAAGTACATATTTATTTACGTGCATGAGCGGAGCACTTGTATATTTTTGAGTGGAGGACTTGTATATTTTTGTGTGGAGTACTTGTATTTATTAACGATAATTTACTTATTAGCAAGACTGTGAACAAATCGGGTGCATCCCTTCGAGAGTTCAATGCCCAATTCCATTAAATGTTCTTCCAGGAACATAATTGATATCTAATAATAACAAGTTGCGAATTTAGAAATTCTCGGCCACCAAACACGCTTTGTGGCGGCAGGAAAAATGAAGGAATGGGCTTTGGGGGAAATATGTAATACATAAAGGGAATAACTTCATTAATGTAGAGAATCCGGATGAACCGTTTTGTAACGATTGGAACACTGGTACTAGGTTTTTGTTATTTTGTCTTCTCCTTATTGATTGATGCTGCAATAATAGCCCACGTAGTCTTCTTATTTTCATATGTTTCGCCGGACGAGCTTGACTCTAGACTAGAGTTATCCATTCCACACATTTCAAAATGAGCCGAGTGGCTTCATCTGACCACTTCTCTGGATCTGTTGAGTAATCGACGATAATGGTACCTACGAATAACAGAACTTGAATGATTGTTAAACCGCTTTCGTTCAACAAATCGTTGGCTTCATCCGCGACGAAAAACAAAATACGAACTCAAAACGATGCTTATCACGATGAACCTTCCAAGAGAGGTTTACCGCTCCGTCGATTTTGACGGAGCAGTTGAAGTTGCTCTAGCTCTGATCCATGGAGGAGCGTAGGGATAAATGGAACGAATAAAAAGTCGCTCTGCTGAGGATCAATTGGCAAATGGAACCTTCAAACTCTTATCAGATCAGACCTGGAGCAGCCCCAGCTCTACTTTTTGTGCTAATGGAAAACGCTATCAAAATGTCTCATGGCAATAGCTAATTTCTGTGGTGATAACTTGATAAGTTAACTTTTGAGTCTTCTTTTGCCTAACAAGTCAACGAAATTTTGTGTCAACCCTGCCAATTTGGTTTCAAAACGACCCATCCCGCGAAATTTGATAAAGAAAGAGCCAAATCCTCCAAATATTGGCGAATGAAACTATCACTAGCTGCGCTAGTGTTCTTGATAGTGTAAGCGGTATTTGTTATCAATTTGAGAGTTAGGCCCGATTTCACCAACTTCTTAAACCAAGATCAACAACTAATCACGATTACAATGTGAACGCTTGTATCAGAATTCATGTGGGTCGCTATTGGCAACTAATCACAATCAACTTTAAACGAGATCAATTTTGTTGGTGAAAATGGGCCTAAGGCATTGCTGATAGTGTGAGAAGAATTGATAACTCAGTTTGTATTGTTGTTTGATCTTGAAGAGCCCGTAAATAACTTCACATCTCACTTAATCTGGCTGGGTTTTTAAGATTCTTTGGTAAGTAAATACATCAAACGTGTTCACATTAAAAATTCGGAAAAGAAGGTTCTTGAAATGTAGGTACCTAATCCACCTCCTGAATCGAAAAGAATTCGTGGGCACTGGGTTGTAGCTAGCAAAACTATTATAATTTCGTTGTTAGTGCTACCACCCAATTTATTTATACTTACGGTGGTTGAGAGCTCACAAAATAGCTATTTTTCAGTTGACCGGGTGTTAAGTTTTTTCATTATCAGCGGTTCCTTCCATCTCAAGACCTTAATACTTCTGAAATTGTTCATTCGGGAGACGTCTTTTTACTCTTAATTTGAATACAGATTCATCACCATAAAAATCTCGGAATGTCACAGGTGGAAGAAAAGGCTACGATGGTAACCATATCAACATAGCATTAGACGGGACGAAGAGGACTCAAAGGAGATATTTGCGCTTTGCCTGCAGTCGTCTGCGCTTGAATAATCCTAATATTTATGCTCTTAAATGGTTATTTTCGGCAATCTAAATCTGAACTATACCCGAATAACAATAACAATGACAGATACAAGTTATGGATCACACCAATACCGACACTGATATTGAAGGGTATAGTAGAGACGAGGTGCTCGGGTAAATTTTATTAATTAATAAAAAGTATAAAAATAAGCGCGAAATTGTACAATATAGTAAGTAATCGCCTCGAACCTTGAATGGAATAGAACAAGGCAGATATGAGAGATAGGTAAACAAATCATCCTCCTTTGTCGTAATTATTGGTGATGCAGCCGAAATGAACGAGTGAGAGGACCCGCATTGCGAGGAACTTCGGTAGTCAAAACGTGGGAAGAAGAAAGGGCGACGAAACAAAAAAGAAGGCGCTGAGACCGGAGTTTTTGGGCCAGCACCCGAGCTCGGGGAAAGTCGTCTCGTCGACGGCAACGCTAGCAAAGGATAAAACCGTGAGGAAGAAGGGACGTTTCAGGGGGCAACATGAGAAAACGAGCGAGCACCGGTCTTTTCTCTGTTGTGCCCCGACGCCATGCAATTGCTGATCGCCGGTCTCCGGCCGTTCGCTGTGGCTCCGTTGACTCTGTTAATGAGAGGTTCCCGTAGGTCGGACTCCCCCGTCGCGTCCGCGTACGCTCGCGTGAAGTGCATTTCCATCATATTCTTGAGTAACCAGTGACCCCCTTATTAACAAATCGCACTAATGTAATACCGAGCCCTATTAGTCGACCTTAGCGTAATTAATGAATGTACACTCTTTTCCACGAGTTGTAATGGCAAAAAAGAATGTAAAAGACGTGAATATAATCCAAAATTTAACACACCGCTTACACTATCGGTATCACTAGTTCCTCTATGACCGGCAGACAGCGTCTTCCTTAGCTACAATCGCCAATAGAAATGTAAGAGAACTAAAACCCGCGAAAGTGTGTATAAAAACGAATCTAACAGCCATAAAAATTTGTTTTTTTCTTCAAAGAGTCAAACCACCAACAAACCAATGACTCCACGATATACGAATTTTTGAAGGGCAAGAACGATTTTTGTTAATAAAATGTGTTTGGGAGAGTGAGTTGAGATGAGAGGGAGCCGATCCGAAAAAAATGGCTTAAAAACTCCAAAAATTGGTTTTTCAAATGAGCAAAACCTGCGAAATCCGGTTTCACGACATAAACTCTGTCAAAATGGCTTATGAAAGAGGAAGATCCACGGAATTGAGTAGTCGGGAGAGCCAAATCCAGCGAAATTAATTGTTGGAAAAGCGAAACCCGCATGAAATCTGGATACGGGTGACATTAGTTTTTGAATGGGTCAAAGCAGTGATTAATCGTCGATAACGTTTTACTTGAGATGTATAGAGAGTGATTCAATGATATGCAAAAAAAAGACCTCAGAGCGCTTGCGCGCCGCGTTCTGGAGTGGTGCCGCCTTGAAGCCACCTTTTTTTATTCAAGAAGAAAACAAATAGTCCAGTCAAATTATCCTTAAAAATAAGCTCACCTTATAAAAGGTCAAGTATCATTTTTTATGTTTTCATCTAGTATGTATAGCAGTGGTCCGCAACCGGAGTGCCGCGAGATTCTGAGATCGGACTCACTTCTAGTATGAGGTCAACTGAGGTTAATAATGAAGAAAAATTCTATTAAGAGAATGTAGGTAACAATCAATCAAATACATAGAACCTATTGCGACCTAATATAACCTGTTGAACTTGGCCCCTAAGCAGTCATTCAGGTCTGCAAGGTCCCTCTGATCGTGTTTTATCACCCACAGACAAAATATCAGCCTTCAGAGAGAAGATCAGTACGCGGAAGAATAATTTGAAATTGTTTCGATGGTTTTCTGGTGAGGAAAAGTCAAATCCTCAAATTTGTTTATACATTAAAAATCACCAAATGAATTTGAAACTAGCGCTAAACGAATACTAATCGAACTTTGACATCAAAAAGCACATGACTCGATTTGAAATCCGTTCCCACGGTGGTGCATGTACAAGTGTGTGGAACTTCAAAGCGAATTTATCCATTTCAGACGGATAGGACTTGATAACTCCAAAATTGCATTGACGGCGCGGTCCAATTTGATCACAGAGCTTCAGATACCAGAATTACTTGGTTCTGGCGTCATCGTCCGATTTGGAGCTGAAGGACCACTCCTGCCTCTGGCCCAAGTCCCCTTACGGTTCTCATCGGCCTTGGTGAGCCGGGTCCTCGCTGATTGCCATGGCTGGTAGAAAGCTCGGGGGGGGGGGGGGTGCTCGTATAGTGCAGAGTTTATCTCTCTCTGCTGCGGATCTTCTTAAGA
The DNA here is from genome assembly GCA_038030265.1 of Corythucha ciliata. Lineage (NCBI taxonomy): Eukaryota > Metazoa > Arthropoda > Insecta > Hemiptera > Tingidae > Corythucha > Corythucha ciliata. The sequence continues at coordinate 21,863,485 of CM075937.1, read as the reverse complement.
TGTAGCCAGTACCTAGGCCGTTGCCTGCCCTTACCTGGCCTGTACCCCATCTTTGGCCCGGACTCCCCACCAGAGTCGGTCCCATCACTCAGCTCGACCCGTTAGCCTCGACTGGTGGTAACAACAGAGGGATGAATGTTGACGGCAAGAAATAAGCTCACCCAAGACTTAAGACTTTTAATCATTACAGGAAAATTGTTCCGGGAGGCTGTAGCACGCTCCATGTTGATCTTAGAAAAATACTTTGAATACAAAAGATGTTGGGAATTCTATTTTCTGCCTGTGTTGTATGGAGATTTTCCTCTAAAGCCGATGGTTTCAGAGATATTAAAAAAAAAAAACGGGAAAAATTGCCGAAAAATCGCAGTTTCCGGGCTGCCAAAACTTTTTAAGGATGGCGCAGTTGGTGGGCCAAAGATGGGGATCGATTGAGTGAGAATTTGAAAGTATTTGCGTACTTTAACGTTCCGCTTCCGTGGATGCCCCCAGCAATCCTCACACGCTCAACGCCTTAAGCCACGCCTTGACGTTTAAAGAATTTTCAGGGGATTCTGTTGGCAATTCCTGAGCTTGAATGGTTTTGATGGTAAACAGCAAACTGAATTCTGTGATATAAGGAGAAAAAAAACAATTCTGTATACAAGCCATTGTGGACTCCCGCAAAAAGCTCTTCTTTGAACTCTTTGACGCCGGTTTGCCGAAAACTTGCAAGCAAGCGTCATGGTAACCCCTCCACTCGTGTGTCGAGTAGTGACAACGTCGAGGACTGGACTTGCCAAGATTTCAGCTTGGCCAAAAGAAAAAAAAAAGAGATTTTGAAATTTCCAGATGATTAGGGGGGAGGGGGCTTGAAAAGTTGGTAATGACGGAGGGATTAATGTGGCCGGCAAGAAATAAGCTCATTGATCTTATTTTGTCGGAAACAGGTGATTTCAAGACTACCAGAACCATTACAGGAAAAATAATCAGAGAGGATGTAGCGCGCGACAATGTGCGTGAGGACACAATTTACTATGTACGTCTTATAGGCGTATCAAGTTCGTCAAGCGCTACAAATCAACAGGTTCCCGCGAGGGTTTAGGGCTATTCTGGAAGTCAGGAGTCATGAATATCAACCAAATTCAGTGGCAAAAGGAATAACAGTTCCACTTTCTGCCACTTTTATAGCCGCTAACTGGGCGTTTAGGTCGTGACCGGCTTCGATTTGTCAATCGAACTGTTTGATGGACTCACATACCATGCACTTCCGGCTCGAATCAAAATATTTTGATAGAGCCCCCTAACCCCTCTGGGCTTACCATATTCGAAATCGAGAAGGATTTTCAAACTGAAGCCCCGTGCGCGTGCGCCCCCCTCCTCTGGATCCGCGCTTGACATACCTACTGCGCGGGCGTTTCGGTAGGTGCACATCAGTAGCGCACAGGGCCGTCGAGATGGGAGCCCCTGGCACGGGCTTTTTAGGGGGGGGGGGCATAATGTTTTAAAAATAATTAAATTGTTACCTATGCATTATTTCATCATAAATAATCAAAAGAGACAAAAAAGCTCGCTTGAGGCACTATTTCTAATTTTTGTTCTTTATTTATTAAGATCACACGAAGGCCTGGGTCGACCGTCTGAACGCAAATAACTAACGAACTAACATACCAAACGCAATTAGCTGGTGCTAGTCGTATGCCAGTTACACTTGATAAAGCCAGATTCATACGTGCGGATACTTGCCAAGTAACGAGCAAAATATCAATCAATTTCTAGCAATTTGCTAGAGACCAACTGAAAATTGAAAAGTATTTTCCTCGCTACTTGGCAAGTACCGCATGTGTGTATCAAATAAAGAAAAAAAAAACAAAAAAAGCTTATTGAAAGAAAGCGCAACTTCACCTCCCAAAAACGATGAGAAACGTCGTTAATTCAAAGCTGAAATTGAGGGGGGAAATCGCAAAATCCATTGAGATGATTGGCCGATTGGCTCATTGACGGCTGAAATTAATACAAAGCGCTAATCTGTATCTAAACTTGAGAAAAATCGCTAATTCATGACAAAAATTCAGAAAAAGCTCAAGTTCACTGCTGAAATTGGGAAATCTTATTCAAATGTCAACGATGAAGTGAAAAAAATGCAAATTCCCACAATGCGTTATTCCGAGGATGAAATTGATTTGTGAACACTCGCGGATAAAATTGACACAATCCTAATTTGACGTTTTTGGGGACAACTCCGTGGTGAAAATTGATACCCTCAATGTGGAAAAATCGCTATCTCGCTGCAAATATTGAGTAAACACGTCAATTCGTGGCTAAAATAAAGGAAAAGCGCTGATGATTCGTGGAGAAAATAAATTATATATTCTCTGAATTGAATATTCAGTTATAATTCTCCGCTGAAATTGTGGGAAAAGAGCCAATTTGATGCTAAATTGCAGTAAAAGTAGGTACTAATTCGCGACTAAAATGGATAAAAACCGCTAATTCATGGTTAAAGGTGAATAAACTTATAATTCACGGCAAACATTTAGAAAGTCCTATCATTAGTGGGGGAAAATTTATGTGTTTCGAGGCTAAACATGAGAAAAATCAATAATTCACGACCAAAATGGAGGAAGAGCGCCATCTCACAGCTCAAAATAGGACAATTAAGAATTTTAGCGCTAATCCGGAGCCGAAAATCAGAAGAGGCGTTAGGTCACGGCTAAAATTAATGTAACCATTCGCAACTAGAATTGAAGAATCCTCATTTAGGCGTTTCTGAAGATAACTACGCGACGAAAATTCTTGGCCATGAAAATGTGCTAATTCGCGACTAAAGTCAAGAAAACGCCATTTTACGGTTCCTGGAGGCAACTTCTGCAGATCAAATTGAGTGAATAAATGCTGTAATTGATAAGTTAAGATACTAATTAATTAACTGTTAACTGTTACTAGTTAATAAACTGAAAACAGATCCTGAAAGGAGAAGACTCTCCCCCTTCCCCTATCCCCCCCCTATTTCGTGGGTGCCGACGATCCTTTTCATCAGGGAAAAATTAGCAACCCCACAGTCTCGCCTTGCGGCCTTGATCACGTCATAAAGTGCTGAAGTGTTTTATCGTTCTGTCCAATGTGAACGTTATTCATCGTTCGGTGCTCTTAACATTAACGTGTTTCAGGACTTGCCTTTTGCATCGAACCCCCGTTTGGCGAGAAAGCTGGATTTCTATTGGATCTGGATATTATAAACTTTTCTGCCCAGAAAACTAGAAAAACTCAGTTCTCAAATTCAAATTATTGTGCGTAGTTGTCATCAGCCATGTATCACACCGCAACACCGAAGACAGCATGAAAATCACTACAATAGTTCGTACGCGAATGCATTCAAGTTTTTGTCTGTTTATTTGAGGGGCCCGACTTCGATGGCCCTCCCAGGCCCGGATTTTCTCTCGACGGCCCTGGTAGCCGTACATCGGCGGTTGGGCTCCCACATCCACATGAAGCCGATAGGGCCGTGTCACAGCCAGAAAGAACTCCATTGTATTGTTTCCAGTACCTAGATACTCAAAAGCCAAAAAATATCGTTTTCCGCTATAGTAAAAAGCTAATCTTCTTTTTCCGACTGCAGAGCAAAGCTGCTAAATCTCGCATCTGAAAATCTGTAAAATCGTGATTTTCGTTGCTGAGAATCCACCTTAGTTTCGGGGTCTACACCCCGAAACTATAGACGTGAAATATAATTTTATGTGACCGGAAATAAGCCACAAAATCTGACAACCGAAACTGACCGCGTTTCAAAATTCCCCTCTGGTATCTGGCGGACTCTATGAATTGGTTTTTGGTAAGAATTGCTCCGTTTCACTATTGATTTCAGTATCAGAATTCAGTTAAGGTTTCTAGATATACACAAGAAACCGTATTGGACTTTATCCAGAAAGTCTGGCGGAGAAGGACTTCAGGAAGGGTCTCCTTACAGCGTTGTCGGCATATTTATTACGCCCCTGATCACAGACCAGGGGCCGTATTCCGAAGCCGTGTGAAAATGCCGCAAAAGCGGTTGCTATGGCGGGATAGTGTTATTTCTTATTCGGCGTCCTTGGATCCCGCTTGCGGTATTTTTTCTCAAGCCCGTCTTTCTCTGCACTTTCATCCGTCGAAAGATGCCAGCCTGGAGGGCTATGAACTTACCAATTTTTTTTTTTTTTTTTTTTTTTTTTTTTTACTGTTTATAATGCAAATTGATTCGGCAGTACGAATAAAAATGTCACATTGAACGAAAGATGCGCGTTGCTTGCTGAATGAACAAAATTTCGCCATGCTCCATCACCAAATTTGGGTATTATTCCCTTATTTCCTTTTCGTTTACAAACTGATAATTCATGTGCCAGCAGGGGATCAAGTGTTTCTACCCCCTCTCTACCTAAATTGTGAGAGTGAACAAGCATGTAACATAAACGTTCGAGAGAAAAAAAAAAGATCTTCCGAAAATAACAGAAATATAAACAACCGCACGAGTTATTCACTTTTCAGAGTCGATCCGCCCTCCTTTTATCCCCCCTTTTTTTCGCTTAAAAAAAAAAAAAATTTACCTTGTCCTCCGAAATTGGTTTGAGCGTCGTATCATCTGGAGACAGTGGGCCGTGAGGACGTCCCCAGGTCTCCTCGATTCTCAACTGTATGCCAGCCAGGGAGGCGGCCTCTTCTTTCGAACACGGCAGTTCGCCACCGACGACCATGTTTAGAAGCTGAAACAAGAGGCGCGAGAGCGTCGATTAAAACATTTAAAAAAATAATAATTGTCTCATTGATTGCGTTTTTAAACGATAAAAGTAAAGGTTGAAAGGGTTGGGGAGGTATTTTAATAAATATTTCAAGTTATAATGCGCCCTTTGATGTTTTTTAAAAATAATTAGACGAATATTAATTTATGGCCTTCTCCTTTTTTTGTTTTTACTTTTTTGTTAAATAAATCTAAAATTACATAATGACTTGTTGTTTTGAAACATATTTATTTCAAAGTTGAACTTTGCTTTTTCTATTTTTTTATTATTTGCCCTTTTACTTCGATCAAAAGAAGCGTAAAAACAAAAGTAAACTTTTTAATTACATCGAACCAAAAAGTTAGCAACTTGTCGAACATCTCTCTCTTCAGCCCAACCGCCAAAGCTGACTGATCAAATTATTAGTTCTAATTGAATCATTCAGACGCTGATACACCTTTCCATCCCTCTGTTTCCTTGACAGCCCCTTATCATTACACCCAAACTTCTGACAAACCTTTCGTTGGATCGTAGCAACACAGCCCTCACCTGAGTTCCCCGATGGGTTGAGAGAAGTATTAGATGGTGGGGGGGTGGGGGAGTGATGAGACAAGATTGAGGAGGAGTCCCCCTATAAATAAACTGAAGAGGGGTTTCTATGGACAAGTGAATGGGTACTGTGTTTTGTGGGTGAGAAGGGAGTGAGGTGTCAAATTTTTAGAATGAAAATGGCTGAGTGAAATCGATTTATAGGGTACGAATTTCGTTAACTAATTGGAGAGCGATACACCTGGGAAGTCGGCAGTTGTTGAACAAAATGAAATGGCAGCCTCTCTTGCAACGGGTCCCACCCTTGCTTCACCAAGTAAAAGCCCTCGCACATTTACTCAATTACACCCATAAAAAGTGAGTTTTATTGCCTCGTAAACGATGCATTTTAATTAGTAAAAAAAAAGGAGGAGAGGCCTTATTTAGTAAACAAACAATGAAACGAAAAAGGACTGGTAAGATATTGACTCAATTTGGTTTCTGAGAACCATCCGCCGATCTGGAGTCGTTCTTAACCACGCGAAACCATTGATTCCTTCAAGCGTTTATGCTGGCATTAAGAGATCATAAATATAGCAAAAAACGATTACTTTCTTTCGTGTGGCAGAAAAAGCTGCGTGAAGACGGGGGATATTAAGAATTTCATTTCGTTCACACTTTTATGGTCTTCCCTCCCACTGTCGTGTATAAGGCAGAAGGAATTGCCTTTTGCGTTACAGCTCAGAACGTTTCGCGCTCTATTTGACGAAGCACCTGTGAACATTCTCTAAACCTTAAGGAGTTAATTCTTCACCGTATGTATCATAATCTGCCCCCCCCCTCTCATGCTGAGACAAATAACAGTTCACTCGCCCTTCTCTTAACCTTGTAATCACGCGAGTGATTCGATTAAAACCTTTCGGGTGTAAAACCGAGAATTTATCCGCCTATATGAGATTAAGAGAGGCGAGAGAAGTGGCGAAGAGCCCACACCTAGTGAACCGTGCAAGGCGATTATAATAAACGTGATATAATCTCGAGAATTAAGGCGTCTCTCTTTTCTCGGGCGAATCATCGCTTCACAGCCCAAAACATTGAGACAGTTGAGGCGGAAGAAGTGTTGGAGGGGTGGAGGGGAGCATTATGTGCAGTTCATAGAACTGCGACGAAATTCTTTGAAGTTCCACCCTTTCACGTATATAACACCTAAGATATTCCGATATGGGGGGCGGTGAAGAGCGAGTGACGAAATGTTCACAGGCCGCTACGCATTTTCACTTTATCCACACCGACCGCGTGTTTTTTTTTTGTTTTTTTTGTGCTTGCCCTTAAATCAGTTCAAGGGGGTCATCTTCTTCTTGACCAAACGCAATGATCAAAGAATGTGCAACCCAGGTGGCGGGAGGGGTATGAGAGAAGGTTTGGAGCCTTACGCTTCATTTCACTTTTTCGTTTCAACCCTTTCCTGAAAATCTTTTAAAGTAGCGTACACAAGGGTGTCCCCCTCAAGGGTGTCACGCTTCAATAAGCTAAATAACGCGCGACAGATGTGCAAGACTGGTCAAAGCCTAGCATCGCGCAATGGACCCCTTACCTATTTATAAGCCCGTTAGCGTTTCAACAGTTTGACAAACAAAAATTGCGAACGATTACGTTCAAGTATTTTCTTCAGGCTAATTATTAGTTGAAGGAGGAGGGAGTAATCCTTGGTCTCCCTCGGCCTGAAATAAATTGCGTTTTGTAAAACAGAGACAGAGGGATCTTTCATGAACGAGCGGGAACGTCGAACGATTGACAATGTTCTTAGCAGGCGAGGGTGAGTAAGAAAAGAAGAACGATTATTTCTGAAAGTAAATGGAAAGGCAAACAGTCCATTGAGCTGTAAGAAGCAGTAATGTCACTTCTTCGCCTTTCCTTTACGATACTCCCTCACCACTTTCCCCACCCGTACCATTTAAACCTTAATCGACGTTTGCCCCAAGAAGTAAGAAGCTTAACTTCTCTTTATTACTTCGAAGTTTGAACACAAAAACTGATATGACTCGGAGAAATTGATGCCCCAACAGACCCTGGAAAAACGGGTGAAAAACAGAAAACTGCGGCACCAAAAATCCATCACCCTCCCCCCTCACTCTTTAGCAAAAACGAATTGGGTGATTATTTTGAAGCTGTTCCTAACTTTTAACAACAGTAACAGAAACAGTTTTTACAAAAGCCCAATCAATTGTTTTTATGGGTGTGGATAAGCACTGCAAGACAGAAAACATCACCTCTGCCATTGTTTTGGGACAGGAGTGCCTTCTCGTGAGCCATTGTGGCCTGTATCTGAACTGAAATGTCACATTCATGAGTTTCGACAGTCAGAAAATGTTCACAACAGTGGCGTGCCTATGGGGAGGGTTCTGGGGGGTCAAAACCCCTCCCAAAGTACTTCAGCCCTCCATAGTTAAAAATAACAAAAAACACGAAAAAATATATAAATAAAATAAATTTCATAACTACTAAAAAAAAAAAAAAAAAAAAAAAAACAAACAAACGAACAAAAGAAACGAGAAAACACGGTTTTGTTTGGCCCTAAAAGTTTTCCATTCAGCACCGCTAAGTAATGGCCTTTTCCATTCGCATAAAATTCAGCTCTGCAGCATCAATGATATTTATACCACTAACCAGGCGTGGATTTAGGATTTGATCAAGGAAGGGGCTTGAGAAATTTCATACATGGGTCTACTGAAAATAGCTTGACAGCCAATCGCTGCTTAAACATATTTAAATTAGCTATTCCCACCATAAAAACGGATAAGATGACTGTCCTTGCGCCAAATTACCGCAAAACTGATTATTTGCGCCTTGAAAATAGTTATACTGGCTATTTGTGCCCTAAAAATAGCCAAACTGACTTCACGAACCCTAAAAATGGCTAAACCAACGATTCGTGCGGCCCTGAAACTCCTGAAAGATCATGATAGCCTCCATAAAAATTGCTAAATATTGACCATTCACGTGCCAAAAACGGCCAAACTGACCGTTCTCGCCTTGGCTTGACGTACTAATATTCACACCCTGTAAATGGCAAAACTGACTATGTATCACAAAAGGGGTAAACTGACAATTTGCGCCTTAACCAACCGCAATACCTAAACTGGTGATTGCAGCCCTAAAAATGGCCAGATTTAACATTCGCACTGGGAAATTGCTAAATTGTTAATTTAATTCCCTACTCTCAAAATGGCCAAACTGGCTATTCTCACTCAAATAACGGCACAACTGACCGTTCAGACCCAAAAATATCAAAGGTGACGCGATTCGTGCCCTGAAAATAACACATCGACAATTCATGCCCTGAAAATGGCCATTTTGACAAATAGCGCCGTAAAAATAGCCAAACTGGCTATTCACAGCCTAAAATTGACAAACAATGACTCAATAAATGTGGCCTATAAATATTTAAGCTGACTGCGCTTTGAAAAAGCCTAAATAGATTATTCCTGTCCTGAAAATGGCAAATCCGACTATTCGTGCGTTAAAAATTGTCAAATTGAGCCTTCACACTTTGAAAATTGATGATTCGTGCCACAAAAATAGCAAGACTGTCTATTCACGCCATAAAAATGGCATAATCGTACTGGCAATTTACGCTTCACGCTAGAAAAATGGTCAAACTGCTCATTTGCGCCCTATACAGATGCTACTGATGGTTTTTGATGACGATTCGCGCCTTCAGAATGGCTACCTGCACTAAAAAATGGCCAACATGGCTACTCTCGCATTAAAACAATATACTGACCACTGGAGTTTGCCGTGGACTGGGCCGTCCCTCCTACCTTGCCAACTGATTCATCCCTCCTCTCCACGCGTTTGTTACACGCACCATAAGGAATGGATAAACTGACTACTCCAACAATTGCTTTACTGGCTAATCGCGCCCCAAAAATGGCTAAATGGACTATTCCTGCTCTAGAAATGGTGAAACTTGCAATTCATTCTTCTAAAATGGCCAAACTAAGGGCCGTATTCAGAAACCCACCTTAAACCCACCCATCAGAAAGCCTTACTAAGTACCGACCCATCTCTACCCTGTGGCACACCAGAGCATTCTTATACGGCCGTTTGATCAGCACTTTATTAGAGGTAGAGTATTTCAACTGCACCACCCGAGAACTTCATGAGCATCGTTTTCACCTCGTGATTCGTGAAATAGGTATTTTCCCCATTTTTGACCGCGAGTTTACCTTTTTTACTTATTATAGCAACTAACTAGCAATTTTACTGGCCATTTCAACCAAAGCTTTTTTCAATTTTAGCTGTGAATTAGCTCTGGTTCTTGATTTTGTCCGTGTATTATACAGTTTTTCTTATCAACGATTTTAATTCCGATTTATAGCTATGAATTAGCGCTTTTTCTTAATTTGGCAAAGCTTTTTTTCTTTTGTTTTTTGTTTTTGTTTTGCTCAAAAGCTTTTCAAGCGGGCTGATTTTAATATTTAGCAGAACAATTTGCTGCAGAGCACCTGAAACCTACATCAACCCAAAAATCCTCATTTTTCCACCTTTAATATTTTCGGGGGCCCGGAGCGGCCCAGCCTTTTCGCCATTACCTCGATATGCCACTGAAATCACAGTCTCTCGATACTACATACTAATCATGCTTTGCATACATTTAGAAGAAAATCGCTAATTCTTGATTTATCGTGGCCTTTTTAACGCTATAAACATGAATAAAACGACTACATGCTGTTCATGGCGCATGACACTAGTTCATGAAAAAAAATTAATTAAAAAAAAACAAAAAAACCGCTAATTCAGGGCAATAGAATTAGTAAAATGATAATTATAATGACTGAAATTGAGAAAAAGCGCTCATTCATAAATCCAAGAACGCAAGACAAGCGTTATATACTTCATGGCTGTAAAAGTAATACATACATCGCAGCTAAAATCGAGTAAAATGCTATCTCACGGTCGAAATTGATAAAAATTGCTAATTCAAGGATAGAAGTTAGGAAAAAACGCTACTTCGCGGCTAAAATAGAGAAAATTCCCTGAATTGTGATTAGAATTAAAATAAGATCGCTAATTCTCGACCTCTCCCGACTTCTCAACTGTAATTAAGAAAATTCACTAATTCGCGGATAGTATCAAGAAAAAGCGCTAATTAGCAGCAATCATTAGGAAAACTGCTAAATCAGAGAATTCAGTGCTAAAATTGAGAACATTTTAAACTCACGGATAAAAGTGAGAAAAGCCACTAATTTGGGACTAAAATGGAGAAAAAGCGCTAAATAGCTGCAGCTAGAATTGAAAAAAAAATGCTAATTTACCAATAAAATCGGGAAAAGCTGGCTTTTTACAGCGAAAAACGCGCGATGTGTTTCCAGTTTGATGCATGGTCACTGGTCAGGTTGTACTATAATAATTTTTGACTATAAAACCGGTCAATTCGTGCCCAAAAATGACCTTATTCCCTCTTCAGTTAAAAAATTAGCTTTCGGTCTTTGGCTGCTTTGCCACTGGTACGACCTCAGAAAATACATTAGCGGCATTTTATTCAATTTTTATTATTTTCTATAGGATTTGTCAATTGCTTGGCTCGATAATCGATAACTTGCCTTCTAAAACTGCAGTTAATAAAGAGGTGGTAGTTTAGCTCTAATTGGAAATGCTCGCGTTAAAACTCCCAAAATACTGATTATGCATAACGAATCGATTACTTTTTCCTAGCAAATACATAACGTAGACAGGAAACCGTCATTGTAGTACCAAAACTGACGTGTCCGACTTGAGATTGCTCGGCTCGAACTCGGACCGAAAAATATCAATCTGGCAGGGAAAAGGAACCCGAATATGTTCCTTTTTTCCAATAAACAATTATATGAGTGCCAATTAATACCCCGGAGTCTTACTATTTGGACAATTGTCGTTGAAGGATGTGTGTAGACGATCATCAAATGAGCCCCTCTGAATCAAAGTTTTCGAGTCAAAAATATAAATTTCATCGACTGAATATGGCTGTACGGACCACACTTGTCAAGAAGAGCGTTGATTTTGGTAAACAATTCATGTCATCACACTGTACGATTCGGACTAGGTCAAGACTGGTGCCATGGGACCAGGGGACTCGATGCTTTAAGGCGGGTTTCCTCGACCCCATCCCAGTCACCCTCGCCTATACTTCGCACATACATTTTGGCTCCATTTCTGCACCAATATTCGATTTCAAAGTCCAATTTTAATCTTCATGAATTTCCACAGTGACGTGAGATCGTGCTTTTTCAAATTGTATCCCTAAAACAACCCCAAAGCACTTTAGAATTCGGATGTGTTTTAAGGACGAGGAGGAGGGGAGTTCACAAGCTTTATGTTTGTGTTGTGTGGTGTCTATGTAATCTATAAAAATGCTTCATTTTTCGAGGGAATACATTCAGGTGGCGAAAAACTGCAAGTTTTAAATTCGTCTACCGTCCAATTAAAATTTCTCCTGCATGAGGAGCCTGAAATATCACTAACAGCTGTTCATTTCCGACAGTTTATTTTGAAAACACGTGTGTTCCTATGGATTTTCTACCACGCTCGAACTATGCGAACGTTAATCGTAGCGCTTTGCCTCGTCGTTCATCTCGACGCGTCCCTAACAAACGTTTCTCTCGATCGACACGTTCCCGACTGCTCTTACCTCCGTCCCTACCAGGTCGTCTTGTCCTCAAAAGACGAATTTCTCTGTCTGGGCAATTTGATCAGCTTTCGGAACGTTCTCACGTGCTGTCAATGTTTCATTCAACTCGAACCTTTTGACGAAGAGGCGAAAATTCTCATCGACAGGCCATATTCAGTGCGCGAGAATATTGTCGTCAAAGCGGGGTTTCACTGTTCGGACCAGTTCGAACAATATCGTCAGGGTGAGTCGTACGCATTCGACCCGGACTGTAAACACGAGAGAGGAGTGTGGGAACATGACGCCGCCATTATGACGCTGGGCCACCCTTTTCACTCGAATCCTTATGTGGCTCCTATAAATTACAAGTTTGGAGAGTACGACGCAGAGAGACTGCACTGGACGATGGATCCAAAGAATTTTGAGGGTGTTAAATGCTACGTCGAGGGTCTTTGGTTTTCCAAGGTAAAAACGTTTTTATTGATTAAAAGCTCTCAAAATGTACCTATTGTCCAAGATAGCATAATGGAACGAATTACACCAGAAGCGTTAAGTACCCCGTCCAATATGCCAAGTGCCCAGTCGCTAACGAATACAACTTGTGCGCCTTTCATCAACACCGCCTAAAAGGATTCTGCTTCGAGAAAAATTTCGGCTCGGCCCTCATCTGTAAGGGCCTTGTCGTTGGTTACATGACGAACATTAATTGTAGCGTCAACGAAGTTAAAATGACCTTCCATAAAATCTCCTTTCTCAATCATTTGATTTGGGCGGCTCTTCAAGAGCCGGGAAGCGTTCAATACTCGAACGCCATGATGATTCTCTCCCATACGAGCTTCTCACTATTGTGCGTTCTAATAATTCATATCGTGAGAACTTCCAAGAAATGAATACCTAATTTCAAAAACTATACACGGCTTCATTTTTCTCCTTTTTTTGTGCGGTCGATATTGCGTTTTCCATTTGCTCCGCCGAGCAATTCATTTCCACCACTCTTCTCCATTAACTAGGGGTGCGCGCGGGACGGGAAATGAAAAGTCCCGTCCCGTCCCGCATTTTTTTGCTGAGTTCCCGTCTCGCGTCCCGTCCCGCGCGGGATTTCCCGCATGTACCGCGGGACAAAAAAGTAAATGATAAATACCCCCTCAACAGATGTTTTCAAACAATCGTTTTCGGGTGGTCTGACCAATGAACCAATGGGGGGGGGGGGCAAATGCAGAGAAAGGATTTGGTGGAGGAGAATTTCAACAAAATAACAACATGGCCCACCTCCTCATACCTGGGTGGAGGGGAACCGCAAGATTTTATTCGTGTTTTTTTTTATTTTTTGTCTATGTCTAGAAAGAGTTCCACAGGCAAAATAATCCATGTAAAATGTTAAAAGAACGTTTAATTTTTCGTTAGAGTTAACGCTCTTCAACTGCGAAATTTAATAAAAAATGTTTGAACAGTGAATTTAGAAGGCTAACTTTACTGGTCAACACTTTCTTTCATGTCCAATAGGTACCGATATACAGCCCTTTACAAACGTGCAGACAAGCATTTCACTAAAATTATTCTTCGCATCGAATGGCGGGAACGGGCAAGGGAATGATAAAATATAAGAGGTATTTAATGTGTTCAAAATGAAAGTTTTTGGAACAAAGACATGAATTTTCTATTACATTGGTTCGAACGTATTATTTGGTTTCTCTAGTTCATCTCACTATTTAGTAAAACAAAAAACAAAATCGATTTCCCGTGGGACAACCGCGGGAAGTCCCGTTCCGCGCGAGAAATTTATGCTTTGTCCCGCGTCCCTACCATTAACGTATGTTTCAATGTAGAGAGGACGGGTAGCTCCTTCTTAGATTTTTGAGCAAATGGAAAACGCTAGTTTTTGAGGCTGATGCCAATTCTCGAGTTAGAACAAACACAACGAATCGATTGAATATTTACTTGACTTTTATTTTATCCATGAGGTCTAAACTTTTTTTAGCCAAATCTTCGGTATATGGGGCTGAATCCCCCCCCCACCCAACAATTTAGAGATCCAGACACACGGTTCTTCGGACAAAGAACGCAGGAAGCGGAAATAACGGCAGTCAAAATACAGTAAAAGTATACCTTCTCCTTCCCTACCAGAGCTTCCACTCATATAATATGACTTACTGTGTTGTATAACCCTCACCCCTCCACTCATTCTTTTCGCGACAAGTTTTTACGAGGCCTCAAAGCAAAAGCTATATAAAAAAAAAAAAAAAAAAAAAAAAAAAAAAAAAAAAAAAAAAAAGGACGAGTTTTAATATAAAAGTGTGAGAGCTCTCACTATGCCCAGGCCTGGACTGATGCAAGCTGAAAACGCTGGTGCAAGAGGGTCGGTTACTTGTTTTACCATTTTTACTTCTGTGGAAAGAAAGGAACATAAACTTCTTTTTTTTTTTTTGCCTGGAGAACGATTCATCGATCATCAATCGTGTGAGTGAGAGGAAAAATAGGGCAATGTTTCTTTTTCTCCGGTTGATCACTTAGAAAGAAATTAAGAAATGTATCCATTTTTGGGGCTTAAAAACTATTTAATTACAAAACTGATTAGTTGAGAAAATCGAGTGTGGCACAGTCGGAGGGGGCGTGGGAGGGGCGTAAAAAATAACACAAAAAAGTAAATGGTTACCCAGTCAATTACCAACAGTCTTCCATCTTTGCATACCTTGTTCTGAATAAGATGAAAAAAAGATTTCAGCCTAACGCGTTTGTAGTAGACGATGCAGAACCCATGGCCAAGGCCCTTTCTGAAAACCCAAGGGCTGCTGTATTTATGGACTCGGCATTTAGGGTTAAACGACCCTTCCAATTTAAAGGCCGGCTCGGCGTTCTTTTGACGTTTCTCTTCATTGTGTTGAAAGAGCGGTTCGGGGACGAGAATTTGAAGGGCAGTCTTACCCACTTTACCGACCACCTGAATGACATTTTTTTTTTCTATTACAAAACAAAAAGGTTCGGTAATTTGTTTTATTGTTGTTTTTTTTTTTCAACCTGGGACACCGATTTTTTTTTCTCGGGTTTCGACAAATCAGGACTCGAACCGCCCTTGAAAAACGAACCAAAAAGACCGCCGCCGCCGCCCCCAGGCGCCGAACGACGACGACTCGCCGACCCCAACTCGTAGGGTGAGCTCAGTGTCGCGTACCTGTCCTTGTTCTCGACACCGTCAACCCACATAATTGGGGTTTATGAAAAGGAAGAGCGCGAGTAAAAAAAAAAAAAAAAATCACTTTCACTCACTTCCACTAACACCGCACAGACAACTTTTTCCCGCGGGTTCCCGTACAATAAGAAGAGATTTTACACAGACACACTCGCGCGGTCTCTAAATTCGACCGATAAAATTGTGAGTAGGAGGGGGCACATCACATCGGTTTTCCACCGCCTGTCGGTAACTGCCTGAGAAAAAGACAAGATACCCCAAATGATGAGACCCGAGGGCCTTGCCCCCCCCCCACTTCTTTTTTTTTTCTTCTTTCTTTCAAGAAGTCGAGAAGGAATGAAAAGAAAGAGAGTGTGTGAGAGAGAGAAAAAAAGGCGAAGTCTACCCATGGGTATGAAAGAAATCGACAAACGGCTAAACTCGTCTCAAGACTTGGCTGTGGGGATTTGGGAAGCGAAGGGGTGGGAGGGAGGGGTCAGTTTTCTATCGCTCTCACTCGTTTCGTTGAGTCCGCGGTATGTTTATCCAAAACCTTCCCAGAGATTTACCATTGACTTTAAGAAAAATAAGAATAGAGTAAAGAGAAAAACGACAAGAAAGAGGAAGCCGGTGTTTCAGTTTGCTCCTGCGTCAAGCTACAGTCAAGGCGATCCTTCACACTTTAGATTCCGGAATTGCATACTTTTAGTATTCGACACCGGAATTTCAAGTGTGAATGAGCGCGTTTTCCGTATGAGGAACTATCGGGTATTCGAATTAGAAGTTTCTATCACTTCCACAGCATTGAGTCTAGTCTCCAACTTCTGCCGTTTCGTTTAGATATTTTTTGTGTTGGTTAAAGTGAATAGTCCCTCGCCTTTTAGTGCATTTCATTCAAAAAATGCACTATTGGTCTCGCCCTGATGGTCGCACATATGGGTTGTGATACTTTTTTTTCACGTTTCAGAACCCCTAGAACACGAATCCGAGGTCGGTTCGATTTGCTATATATATATATATATTTATGGCCCCTCGCTTGTTAGCACGATCACGGTCGCAATTTTTGACTTAGGGCAACCAAATTTGGTCTAAAAATCAATAGCGTGAATATCTCGGACGAGTTCGTGATCCAGATGAATCGGTCCACGGGAACGGTGTGAAAGAGGGGTTTGAATTAGTTGAAAATTCGCTACCGCACGGCTGTTGCTGCAATTGCCCCCAAAATTGACACGAGTAATGAAAAATGAACGCGCTTTCGTATGAGACCCTTGTGAACCAAATCCGTTGATATGGCAGGGGAGTTCTCGGCGGAGGGGAGCTATTAAATTAACGCTATGCCTTACTGGACCACCCAATTACCAAAAAATTTCATTGACACTGAATTTTGAGCCGTCTCTTTTATTCGATTTGCCTACAGCCTAATAAATATTGAGTAAAAAATCCTGAGGTGGGCCAAAAAGGGAGGAACAAAAAAAATTAAAAAAAAATTGTTTCGGATTCGAACCCAGGCACTCCGCATTCCGCAATGATGAAATTGTGACATACCATTTAACCTAATGTAACTGATCTGAAAATTAACGTAATCTGAAAAAAGTTTTGTTCCGACAGCAGCCTGTCGGGAAAAGTGCATTTCATTCATGCGACAATCGAGTCAAACCTCATAAGTTAGAACGAGATCAATCAATTATGAATGAAATTTAGGCCGGGATAAAGATTTTAATTGCAAATAACTCCTCTAACAAGAGTCCGCTTTCCCATATCGTGTAGGCAACCAAACCGACTCTGTTTCATTTTTCATTTTCATCATTTTGTTCCCCCTCAGTTGGTGCCAAAAAAGGGGCCTGCGGAAAAAAGAAACACGATTTTATTATTTTGACTTTCTATACCACGGCCTAAATGTCATTCATAATTGATTGATCTCGTTCTAACTTATGAGGTTTGACTCGATTGTCGCATGAATGAAATGCACTTTTCCCGACAGGCTGCTGTCGGAACAAAACTTTTATTTATTTATTTTTTCGGAGATTATAAAAATGGCTCGTGAACTTGGTCCCCGCCGAAGTAAAGGCTCACAAAGAAGGGGAAGCCAGCTTTAAAAAAAACCATGTTGATATTGTTCTACGATGATCGTTGTAGATTGCAGTCATCGCAGAAAAACTGTAGCGGCTGAATTGAATACGAATATGTCAAAGAAGAAAGGGCAGTCGTTTCTGAAACACCGAACACTGAATCCCACCAAAAACTTTAAAAAAACACACACAGTGTAGTGAGCTCAACGGCCAGAAAATAAGTTTTCATGGGTGATGGTGATCCTCACAGTTTCACAAGTGCTGTACACCGTACCCTGTGTCTCGAGTTTGCTTGTCACCCGAAAGTCATCAATTTCGACTAATCCCGGAAGAAACCAAACCCGACATTCGTGTGCTTTTGACGGTGGTCTCTGGAGGGTGTAAATGTGTCGAACACGTCTGTTATGACTTCAAAAGCATAATTTATTATAATCAACTCATAAATAGACGATTCAATTTGACTACACGAAGTGTTTTTACCGTGAGCTGCGCCGGAGTGAAAAAACATTTTGGTTATCTAGAATTCTAGAGAGAGGTGAGGAAAATAATGTTCATCTGAAGCCGGACGGATTCAAAAAATCAAGTAGCCCCTGTCGATTGCGAATCAGGTCTTCCCGACACTAATTATTACGTAGAGAAACTCAAAAAATTTGTGAAAAACACTGAACTGCCTTAAAACGTGGGATTTGTATCAATAATGTCAAACTGTCCTAGGGGTTGATGATAAGGTGAATAGGCTCATTTCACTCAGAAATACATATGAAAAAATTAACAGAGCTGTATTTAATTTAAAAAATCAGTTTTAAATTGCTGATAAGAAGCGGGTTACTTTCAAAGCGCATACGGTTATTCCTACCATAACCTTCTCGTGCAACGTAACTATCTACTAAACACTCGTTTCGGAACTCAAACGTTCTGTGATTTCCGAAGTAAAAAAGGGCTAATGAAGGATTTGTCGTTTGCTTCAAACTAGTTCGGCGTTCAGATCGAAACATTTCGACTAGGTGGTAGCTTTCAAAGTCTGTTTCTTTCTGCGCGAAGTACATGAATAACCGAGTCTGAACGCAAGACATCTGTAGCAACAAGGAAGGTAAAGTTTGATTACTTGATCATTTTGCCACTTTTATTTTAGTTTAACGTCTACTTCAGTTATGTAATAATCGTGCATTTGTGAGACTTTTGATGGATTAATTGTGAAAAAGAGCTCAAGAATAATACTTGAGCACGTTTACACGGTTCAATCTCATTGCTCCAAGCAATAACAGGTGTATTATTGAATGGGTCGGGGATCACATTTAATCGGAAATTTAATGGAGCAAGTTCACGGAAGATATATGTATACGTTTCAATTTCATCGAATCTATGATAGCATTATGCAATGAGATTGAAACCTCAAAATGATCATAACAACAGTAATACCTATGGGATTTTCGGAAGTGGCAGATGGAATACCCTCCTTGCCGCGTGAAACATTTTTGCCTAATTTTCTCACCTGTAGAGGTACTGACAAACATCTTTTCAGGTGTTTTTCACCGTTGTGCTCCTGCACATTAGCACAAAATGCTTTTTGTAGTTCCCTTTGTAGTCGCTCATTTCACAGTTATTAATTAATGATTCGTTAATTCACATCAACATTCTGTTGTAACATTTTCACATTAATGCATGTTGAAATGAGGAGTCATCAGTTCGTGCAAAGAAAATCACGGCTAGCAAAAACAACAACAAAACCGACGAGAACTATTCTATCTGTTACCCACCAATATAGTGCCGGGAAAAAGATCGTCTACATGCCTCTTTTATTCCTTAATCATTTTCAGTAAAATTAAAAATTCACGAGAAAAATAAATATGTACCACAAAGGCACAAATATAAACCTATACATAGGCATCTAGCCCCGACACCGGAGAGTTGTTTGTAGCGAGTTACGTCACAAGCATGGCTCCACCCCCGCACAATCATGGCCCCCTGTTTTATCGGAACCCCAAAATTGGAACTTATAAAAAAATCATTAAAAATCCTGAGTTTATCGCAAAAATAAACGAAGCACGCCGTTTTTCCTAATTTTGCCCCCTCTTTCGATTAGGCCAATAAAAAAAAATGTAATAGTTCCTCATTGTATTTTTAGTGTCCTCGATTCGGGAATCGGATACCCTCTCTCTCTCTCTGCGGAACTCCTTAAGATGTGGCCAGTACCTAGACCTTTTTGCAGGCCTTTACCTGGCCTGTACCCCATCGGGAATCGGATACCGGAATCTCATATGTGCAAGCGCCCTTTAGACACGGGCCTAAGATTCTGAATACGGATTCAGAAACCAACCTTATACCTTAAGGTCTCCTTAGCGCTTCGGAGCACACATTGTAGAGCACGTGTGTTATACGCTGCAAAAGTTTGACGTCACGGTTACCAGTTTCGACTCACAAGAAACAGTGGCCCAGGTGTAAAACTGAAAAAATTGCTCAGCACTTGATGAGGTTTTGTTTGCAACACATGTAAAATAAGAGGGAAGGATTAATCGCAATCGCAAAGGATTAATCAGAAGTTGCATGGGTCGGAATTTGCGGATAAATTTATTTTTCCCCGTTATTTACACTAAAATAGAAATTATGATGTGCTCCGTTCATCAAAAAATCGGTTGCTGAAATTTTAAGAAATATTGTAAGTATTTGGCCCCCCTTGACTCTCCCCCTTTCCTGTTATGACGTAATTTAGTCTTTGGCTTCAATGCGGGCATTCACTGATTTCCCTACATGTATGTTATATTACTGATCCTTGATTTGTTTATTTGCTTATGAATAATGTTGGGTGACAGCCTGACAGCTCATTTCAATTCAAATGCGAGAATAGTCTAGATATTTGCAAAATACTGCAGTTTCCAGTTTGCCCTCGCTGTCGAAGGAGCCCCAAGACGCCGAATAAAATTTTTGTGAGTTTACCTAAAAAAAAAAAAAACACGAAGAACGGAGTGTTTTCGAATCATCCGAGGAGACGTACTGAAACTCTGAAACCGTTGATAATGCACAGAAAAACTTTGTATGTGTGCAGCAAGATCATTTTGCCGTGAGTGAAAGTGGAACCAGAGAGTTTGAAATGACCCGATTTGTATATTACACCAAAAATATAATACCTACTCATAAATTATTTAATAATGAACTTGAAAATAGGACGCTTCCAAGATATAAGAATAAGGTCACAATATCACGTATGAACGACTTGTCTCAAAGAACCTAAAAGTACCTAGTAATTGTGTCTAAAAATTTTCTTTCGAGTGGTCAGCTTCTCTTCGTCGCCGGCCTGTCGAACACACGACGACCCAAAATCGGGCTTAACTAGGCCCCATCGTCAGTATTGCAAGGGGCAGCCTCAGGGATATTGGCCGTTGTGATCCCCCCACGGATGGCGAAGCTCGTACCTCTCACTTTTGAGTTACTTTGCCCTTTGGAGAGGCTTGCTTGCACAGGACCGGGCTTTTTTTCAGGGAATGAATTCAACGAAACCATCGCGATGGTTGCCTGGCTACTCACTAACATAAGAAAACCTCATGATTTAAGGCTCCAGAACACGAGCGGATGCCAGGTTGCTGTTCGGACGTCAACGTATGCGACCGAGTACCGTTCCAACGGGCGGGAAGCGACCGGCGAAGTTCTTGGTAGTTTTATAATCATTATAAGTTTATGGAAAGCTACACTAGATCTCGGAACTCCACGAATAGGTGCAAGACGGGAGAAAGGCAAAAACCCTCGGAAGCATTGGACCGTTTCATCAACTAAAGTTCATATTCTTCATGACGCGTGAAAAACGAAGTGATTCACTGAACTCAACAATTTCATTGTGCATGGTGGGACGAACCGTTTGGA
Source organism: Corythucha ciliata (assembly GCA_038030265.1). Classification (NCBI taxonomy): domain Eukaryota; kingdom Metazoa; phylum Arthropoda; class Insecta; order Hemiptera; family Tingidae; genus Corythucha; species Corythucha ciliata. The sequence continues at coordinate 21,842,491 of CM075937.1, read as the reverse complement.
TTCAAAATTTTAAGTCAATTTTTAATATCAATATAATAAGTATATAAGTTTCAAAATTTTAATATCACAGATTTTACAGAATTAATTAAGCAAACGGGAATGATTCCAAATAAAAGATCACAAGTTTGTTTTTTAGAGAAGTTTACGTAGTGCAGGTTATAAAAATAAGGGACACCCCGCACTTCTGCTCTTCATCCATGTGGTTCGTATGCACCGCCCTCCAACGCCCCTTCCCCATCAAGGTTCCCTCCTTGTATTCTACCTCTATGAGTGCAGGGCAGAACACAAACAGCCGTGTTACCTTCTCTGTAACCTAAAGCCCCCTCTCACCCTCCCTTCTCAACGTCCATCTTTACACCAGCCTGCAGGCTGGTGGTTGGTGGAGGGGGGTGACACTCAGGGCGGGACGGGAAGAATCATTTGGGGGAAGTTCCCCGTTGGACTCGTACCCATATTCAAACATATTATTCAAAATAAGTAAAAGAGAAAGTGATCATATGGTGGCAGCATTGTTAAAATCATTTTTTTTTTTTTTTTGATGCTGTTTTAAATAGACGTCAACCACTAATTTTCAAAAAGTACTTGGAGACTTTTTACGAGTTTTTTTTTTGTTTCTCGACTTTTTTGCCATTTTGTCAATTTTGTGGCTACGAAAATCGAGTATTCAAGGTCACTATGCACATAGACCAAAGTGCTGGGAATTTAAAATGCAAAAATAAAGAAAAACCCGAAATTATAAAGGGGCTTGGGGAAGGGAGAGTTTAATGCGAAGAAGGGAGGGGTGTCCTAACATAACCTGACACAATGATAACAGCCCCCCGCGAGAAGAAACCTATCCACTTGGCGTCACATACCCCCAACTATTATTGAGAGTGCCCCTTCTGTACGTTAGTACAGTAATTATTCTATGGGCTGGTGAAAAGATGGTTATAGGGAAGGGATGGTGAGAGGGGGCTTTAGGTTACAGAGAAGGTAACACGGCTGTTTGTGTTCTGCCCCACACTACACTACACTTTTTTTTTCGCGAACAGACTTATAGAGAATGCATTAGACAAGGTTAAATAAAAACTAAATGGGGAACTTGCACATTTTTTCGAAAGTTGGTGTTTTTTAAAGAGCGCTCTTCCACAAGCCTACTGCTCACATTAAACCTTGAAATCAATCAAGATTGCTTTTTTAGCGAATTTTTAAAAATTTTGAGTGGGGGTTCGATTACGTCAAAACGAACGCGCCAATCTGTATCAAAGCAGAAAGGGCCAATCTGCACATCACTTCATTAATTTCATTTCTTTAAAATAGGTACTTATGATGGCTTTAAGCGTGATTCGAGTATAGTTTGGAATTAGCACCGTTTATTGCACTCAATTGCATCTTTCATTCGAACTGCGCGCTGAATTCAGAAGGACTACAAGATTTGAAGTTTTAAGATTAAAGAAATGAACTTTGGCCCTTCTTGCGCAACACCGTCGACATAATCAAATTTTGTCCAAGGAAAACACAAAAATCGAAGCAGTGCAGTATTTGTAAAAGGAACAATAGTAACACTAAGAAGACGAGAGTGTCGCGCAAGAAGGTGGGGTAACACCACGAAGTCGAATTGAACGGTCCGAAGGGACTGAGTTGTTAAATGAAACGCCGCTCTATCGAAACGACTGTTTTCTTGCCGTGTATGTCCAGGGTGAAATATTTGTCGTTTCTTTCGAGGACACGGTAAGATCCATCGTAAGGTTGTTGAAGTGGTTTTCTGATTGAATCAACGCGAACGAAAACTTGCTCGGGCAAAGAGAGGTGAGGGTGTTCGAATGTGTTCTGTGAGGAGTTGTGGATGCCGGTGCCTGGCCGACATGACGAAAAAACTCTTGGAGTCGCTGAAGGAATTGTGACGGATTGACGGTGGACGGGTCAGGTGGATCGAAGAACTCACCGGGTAATCGAAGGGGTATAGAGCCAAAATGAAGTTCAGCAGCTGAGTGGCCTGATTGATTTGGCACGTTTCGCAAACCGAGTAGAACAGTTAGTAGAAGTGAACAGCAATCGTTAGAGTTATGACATTTAATAGCATTTTTAAGAGAGCGGTGCCATCGTTCGAGTGATTGGACTGTGGATGGTACGCTGTCGTACGAAAATGACGAATCCCGAGGTGGTAGTTGAGAATTCTGAAAAGATTGGGCTCAAATTTCTGTCTCTGTCGGTGATGATCTTGGCTGGAACGCCGCGCCGTAGTGTGCGATTCATTCCGTGGCGGTTTTTTCGATGTCTGATGGTGCGATCGGTATTTGGTTGTATGCTCGAAGGAGATCTAGCTTCGAGTAAATTGTCGTTTCGTAAAGATTTGACGTGAAATCATGAAGGTGAGGGTAGAGGTCAGTTTTTAGTGACAGCATTTAGGCGTCGGAAATCGCCACAAAGTCGCCAGGTGCCGTCTTTTTAGGAAAGAGATGGAGCGGACTAGACCAACTAGATTTAGAGGGGCGATTTAGGGGGGTTTGCAGTTTTGGCTTGGGGCAAGGTGATCTGTTGATATTAGTCGCAAATTAGCGTTTTCCCTCATTTTAAGATTTTTCTACGTTTCAGCATCTAATGAGAATTCCCCTGATTTTCTGAATTTAGCCGCGGATTCGGGATTTTTCTCACTTTCTGGCACGAAGTTAGCTTCAGAAGCCGCGAATTGACGTTTTCTCCACATTTAAACTGCAAATTCGGTTGTTTTTTATTTTTTTTTTTAACTTAAACACTTCTTCTCAATTACATCGGTGGATTAGTAATGTTCCTCCATTTTATCAGCGAATTAGTACTTTATCTGAATTTTACAGTGAATTCGTTTTTTTTTTGCTGCTAATTAGCGATTTTTCTGAATTTCATCCATGAATTTGCAACTCTACCTAATTTTAGCTTCTAATCAGCGAATTGATCTGCTTTTAGCTATGGATAGTTTGAACTACGAACTTTCCTTCAGAAGCTGAAAGTTGTCGTTTCCATACTCTAGCCTCTAATTAGCGATTTTTCTACATCTTATCCGCGGAAGCTTCAAGAAAACTTAGCTAAGTATTGTTCTTAATTTTAGCCGTCATTTAGCGCTTTTTCTCTCTTCTGTACATGAATCAGTAGTTTGCTGTGGTAAGGGCGACGGGGTGAACTTAAATAAGGAAAAGTGAGGATTTTGAGGTATTATGTTCATGGAAGTTCGTTGCTAAAACAGAAAAAATACGCTTCTTCCCAGTTTTTTTAGGTCCTTAAGTGGATGAAGATGAGAAGGCACGCTAACATGCTGTTTTTGGACAAGTACGCATCAAGAAATTTGGAAAAAGTTCTAGCATTCGGGGCTAAAACTGTGAAAAAGGTATATCTCGATGAAACTTCCTGGCCAAAATTGAAAAAACAATCACTGATTCGTGGTGTATAGATTTGTCCCTTCATGGCTAAAACGAAGAAAAAAACGCTAGGTTCCTGTTCATGTCGGTAAATTTAATACATGCTTCATGCAAGCGGAAAAAAGCAAAAAAAGCAACAATAAAAAGGCACTAATAAGGCAAGGCGGCAAGTTCGCAACTGAAAGCCGCTAGCGAAAGACAAAAACCGTGAATTCGCAGCTAAATTAGTAAAAACGCTAATTCACGTCTGAAATTTAGAAGACTGGTCAATTAGCAGCTAAAGTTGGGACAAACGCTGATCCACGGTAAAAATTGAGAAAATCGTTAACTGAATTCACTGCTAAAATTAAGAAAATCGCTAATTTCATTGCTAAAAGTAAAAAAAATTGATAATGCGGGAAAAAAATAGTTGTTGGAATAGTAATTGATGGAATTGGGAAAAAACTAATTCGGGGATAAAGTATAGAAAAACGTTAATTCACGGATACAAATGAAGATAAAACGGCTAATTTACGGTTAAAAATGAGAAATACGTTCATTCGCGGCTAAAATTATTAAAACGCTGATTCCCGGCTACAATTTAGGAACACAATATTAATCCGTGGCTTCTGAGCGAGAAAAAGCGCTAATTCAATGCCAAGTGTGAGAAAAAAAATTGATAATGCGGGGCAAAAATAGTTCGTACACCGCTAATTTGTATCCAATATTGAGAAAAATCACTAATTAGCGCGGCTGAAATTAAGATAAACGCTGCTCAAAATGAAAAAGATTGCTAATCGACGACAACAAGGTAAAAAAAAACACTAATTTGCAGCAAGAAATTAAAAAACCTTCAATGGGGAACTTGCAAATTTTTCAAAAGTTAGTGTTGCTTAAAGAGGGCTCTTCCACAAGTCTATTGCTCACGTTAAACTTTGAAATCAGTCAAGGATGCTTTTTTAGTGAATTTTTAAAAATTTTGAGTGGGGGCTCGAGTACGTCAAAACTTTCTTATTGAAATTGATTTTGCGGGGAAGAGGGGGTTGGACGCGTTTACTGGGAAGAAATTTTTCATGTTATTTGTAAACAAACAATTTTAGAGGTCCCTCAAATGCTTCACAAGTAAGTATTTACGTCATTTCCCCTCGCACCATCCATCCCCTTCTGAAGAACTTTGAACCTTTTTTAAAAATCTTAAAACGCACCAATCGGGTTGAAACTTGCGTTGTTATCCTTCGGGTCAAAAATTAAGAAAAATGGCTAAGATGGGATAAAAACGCTATCCTTCGCCGCTGATATAGAGAGTGTCAAATCACTAATTTGCGGATCAAATGTAGAAGAAATGGCTCAAATGTGAATAAATCTAATTTTCTGCTCATTCGCAGCTAAAATTGAGAGTATGCCAATCAGCGGCCTCTGCAGAAGCCAGTAATGCGACTAAAATAAAGAGCATGCGCTGAATATTGGCTAAAATTGAGAAAAAGTGCTGCTAAAATCGGGAAAACGTGTAAAAATCACTACTTAAAATTGTGGAAAACACTGATCCGTGGCTGAAATTGAAAAAGTGCCAATTCACGGCTTTCAATCACGCAATTTTGCGACTAAAATAGATATTTTTTTTCTGAAACGTCGCCTTTTCGCGGAATCAATTTGATGCTTGGTGGCTAAAATTTACTTTAGAATGTAAGCCCTATCAGTCCGTAGCTTATAGGCACCACATACTCAGCATGAGGCCCAAAAGACATTCTCGAATCGAAAGCGTGGCCCCCAATAGCAGTAAAACTTCCCCCCATCTCTCAGGCTAACTAGCCAAAGACTGCGTCTTCCATGAGTTGACCATAAAACCGTTTACCTCATACCATCCATGGACCATGGACGATCGAGGAGCCATTCATCAATTTTTGATTGATCAAATCGTCATTTGACGCCGTGGCCTTGCAAAAAATAGTTGCGTCATCAGCATATAAAAGCAGCTTGATCCCTTCAACCCCACTCAAATGGAGCTCCTTGTAGTCGTTTGAGAACACCAGGTAGAGAAAGGGGCCCAATCTATTGCTCTGTATTACACCGGACGTAATGAGGGGAAAGCTTGATACCCGACAACCACCAGACGACGTGTCACGATGTGTGAGACGTGTCAGATATGACAGATACTCAGGTCCCTCGTTTTGTACAGCTGAAAACTCTGGTCGCTGCTGCTAATTGTGATCTTCTCGTATTGGGATTTAGAAGCTACAGGAAAGGCCAACATTAACCTGATAAATATTGCGCAAGGAGGGGGGGGGGGGTTAACTCGTTTCAAATTTTTATTCCCCTGGGATTTTTTCCTTCATGAATAATCTTGGTTTTAATTAAACTTCCCTGAAGATGATGGTTTTTCGTTTTATAATTTTGTCCAAAAAAGCCAGAGAGTACTTCCAATATTTATGCGTAAAAAAAGGCTCAAAATAAAAATATTTTCTCTTTGCCTGTTTTTCTTCAGATGAATATTAAATGAAAATCTTCAGCTTTGGGCAAACTTCTATACTTAACGATTAGGTACAACTCATCCTTTCTGCCCCCCTGCTGCATAATAATTAATATTGGCCGTTTTTTCCCCTATATATTTGAAAATTAGTTCTTCTCAGCCCGCAAGCGCGTTTTTAACAAAGGAATAATGAAAAAAGAGCTCTACGATCACCTATTTTCTTACGCTGTTCAAGTCAACCTGACTGCTTTCAGGCAACGGTATACGCTAACATTATACGGTATAAACACTCTTCTAAAGGACTGTGGAGGCCACACGAAAATAACAAATAGCCTCCTCAGGTCTATTTAGTCAATCCTCACATTTCTTTGAACCCCCTACTAGAACACACCACAACTTTTAAAATAAAGAAGAAAACGGATATTTATTTTAGCGAGGAACTATCGAAAAAGGCCGTCTGCTAAATATCGCGGAAGAAACGGGTTTCACTACACCGGCAGGCCTGGGATGCGCTGGATAGTGAGCGTTAGTCGTGGTGAACGGTTGGTGGGGTGGGGGTTATTTACCACATAATAAACATTTTAGTCTTATTTGTATACAAAGAATGAGAGGAGTAACTTCGAGAGAGAGAGAGAGAGTGAGAGAGAAAAAAACAGTTCCGAGAAAAAAACTCTTAATTGCTTGTGCTCAAGGTTTTAACGTTATACCGCCCATTTAAATCATAGGGAAGGTTTAAAATCGTACGAAAAATTGGCTTGTCTTCTTAATAATTCACGCGGGGCGTGTGTTTCTATAATTTGCCACAGACTTTTGACTAATTAAAAACGAGAGCAAAAAAAAAAAAAAAACTCATTGGAGGGAAGATCGTGAGAGATGGTACAGTGCTTAACACGAGGGGCGAGGGGTTGACGAGGGAACCGAAAAACAAGAAGTAATTAATCACTGAGGAAATGGTGAGTGAGGGGGGAAAAAGAAAGAAGTGAGAGAGTGAAGTGAAAAAAAAAAAAAAAAAAAAACTAGGAGGAGAAATGCTTTCCCAACCAAGAGTTTCACTCCCACTGAATTTACACGCTATCTCTCTCCACTCCTTCCCTTACTCATGGCAAGCCCACTGCAGCGGGAAGGTACGATGAAAAAGGCCCTAATTAATTAAAAAATTCCATCGATTTGTCAAATTGCCAATTATTTTTTGCGCTCTTCTATCCAGCAGATTTTTTTTTTTAAGTTCAAGATTCTTTTAACGCTGTTCACTCCTTTAAAAAACACCATCAAATGGAAAAGTTAAAAATTCAGTTATTCGCACCTTAAATAAATCGTTCAAATAGAATATTTATACAATTTTTTAGCTTTAAGTGTCGTTTTGACCCAGTGTGACCTTGTGTGAGTTTTGGACCTTCAAGAATCGTCAGTTCAACTCTACCAATACGCCAAATAGAGCTGCTTTGTCAAATTTAGCGCGTTTACATCCAGTTTGGCCATTTCTACGGCGCAAACCATCAGTATTGCCATGTCTAGGCCGTGGATAGTCAGGGCACGAATCGTCAGTTTTGCAATTTTAGGGTCCGAATGGTCAGTTTTTGAAGTTTTAGAGCGAAAATTGCCAGTTTAGCCGTTTTCCGGGCGCGAATGGCCGCCGGGCAGGAATCTTCTGTTTAGGTATTCCTAACTCTCATCATCCGTTTAGCTACTTTTAGGGCGGAAAGAGAAAGTTCGAATACTTGAATTGCCAGTTTTAGCCGCCTTCATAGGGCCAATATTAGTCCGTCAAACCATTGTCTATTGTCAGTTTCACCATTTCTGGCACGCGAATGGTCGATTTGGATGTTTTAATGGACGGGGGGAGGGGATATCGTGCTCATGATCTTTCTCTTTCGGGAATTTTCAGAGCTGAAAGAATCGCTTTGGTTTAGCCATTATTGATAGGGCGCGTGATGTCAGTTTGGCTATTTTCAGGGCGCAAACAGTCAGTTTAGCTATTTTCAAGCCGCGAATCGTCAGTTTCGCAAAATGTGCCATTTCGCGAAAACGAATGCCAAAAACTTGATATTTCGTGTAGGTATGCAAAGACCTGAAACTTGCAATACCACAAAAGTCAGGAAAAATTCAATTTCTCTATTCGTCAGGCTTTTGACGCTGTCATGGTTGGCTTCACCCGCGGATTCCGCGGTCACTAGACACAGGAAACTCAGAAACAATGCAATTTCGTGGAAATAAAGACCAGAAACTGGATATTCCACGCAAGTAAAGCCCCGTTCACACGATGCAATGTTTGAAGCTATATTGCATGCTGGTTTTTTAAAAACATCCGGTCACTGCCAAGGAACACATGTTTTTTAAAAAACCAGCATGCAATATAGCTTCAAACATTGCATCGTGTGAATAGGGCTTAAATTATGTACCTGTAACTTGAAATTTCCGAAATACACAGCCAGGGAACCCACAAGTTCGTTATTAGCCAGGCCTGTCGTGGCCGGCTAGAACCACGACTGGTTCCACGGTCACTAGAAAGAAGCCGCGAAACTTGTCTTTATGCGAAAATAAATACCATAAACAATCAATTTCGTGAAAATAATGACCAGAAACGAGCAATTTTGAGAATATTCATACCAAAAACTTGCAATTTCGTGCAGATGTTTAGCCCGGAGTGAGGCTATTTTGCAGATTTTCAGCTAAAACGTTTTTTAATATCCATTTCTGGTAATAATCGTGCTAATTTTGCGAAAATGAATACCGCATATTTCGCAGATATTTAGTAAGGAAACTTTCAATTTCGCAAATATTTAGCTCAAAAATGTTGAAATTTTGCGGATATTCGTGAGCTTTTTACAATATTCAGACACGAAATTACAATTTTACTGATATTTTGCTTCGAATAGTGCAATTTCGTGGATATTAGTCAAGTTTGGTGGCTCTAGGGGCCAGCTAGACTGAACTTATTCACGCGCAATATGCAAAAATGGCCCCGTCACTTGTCGTTGCGCGAAAGTTGGGGCCAGAAACGTGCTCTTTCGCTGATATTACACCCATAACTTGCAATTTAGCAGAGTTTTATGTCCGAAAGTTGTATAATTTCACGGCTACTTGGCTCTAATGTTTCATTCAATGGCTTTTTATTCATACAATTTGTTTATTGAATTACTTAACTGCTATAGGCAACTGAAGTGCGGCGCCATACGTTTAAACAAGGGGGGACATAGAGGATTTGTTTGGGTTGGGCTGTGGTGGATAGGGAAAGCTTGTAGAGAGAGAGGGGGGTACTGTGTCCGTTACCCTCGGGTCCGGCCTTCCTTGGGGGCCCGGATTTCAGAAATGAAAAAGTTTTACTGTGTGGTTGAACGTTCTAACTGTGGACGGAGCTTTGTTGTGTTTAGGCCATTGCAGTCGTTGGACACTTGCTGTGGCTGGACGTTTGTTGTGGTGGGACCTTTTCCTGTGATTGAAGCTTAACTGTGGTTGGGCGTTCTGGAGTTGGAGCTTTGATGTGGATGGGACGTTTACTGTGGTTGGACCTTTGCTGTGGTAGGGCCTTTGCTGTGGTTCGGCCTTTGCTGTAGCAGGACTTTTGCTGCATGAGCTTAGCCAAAGGGGGGCAAGGGGTAGGCAGCTACCCTCCCCTAGTCTCGAAAGCGCAGATTTGGATACATTTGGAAAGTATAAATCCTTCAGGAAAACCACATTTTGTTTTGCCGGCGCTCACTAAGAAAATAATTTCTCGAATTTCGCCAATAAAAAAATAAATTTCAAGAATTTTTGTTGCTCACAAAACGAATTTTACAAGGGTGACATAATTCAAATACCAATTTCGCGGCTTTTGCGCCCCAAAAATACCATTCTAACAGATCTGACTCAACTAAAAAGCAAACTTAATGTTGCTTCTCTGAAAAAAACAAGAAAAAAAAAAAAAACACGTGAAATCCCAATTGGCTTATGTGGTAAAATTGCCATTTTTTGCCCAAAATCACAATTTTAAAGCCCACTAAAATCTCTATTTCTGTGCTTGAATCGCTATTTTTATCTCTTAAGAGTTTGTCGACAAGGTCCGTTTTTAAGCGTTGTTAAAAAAGGATTATTAAACGTTTTGGTATGCAAAATGATGAATTAATGCTAATTTCCTGTACTGAGGTAAAACCTCCAGCTTCAGGGTAAGATTTTCTTTTTTAGGGAAACTGACTGAGTACTGTAGTGAAATATTCAGTTTCTATATTAGACCTCAGCTTTGGCTTGAAATCGTCAGTTTTGTGTTGAAATCGTCAATTTTCAAGACAGAGCCATTATCCTCTATTTGAGTGGGGGGGGGGGGACTAACAGTTTTTTGGGAAAAATCGTCAGTTTAGGAAAGTTTTTGGGACGAAATAGTTAGTTACGGGATTAAAACAGCCAGTTTTGTGGTAAAATAACCAATGACGGGGGGGGGGGGGTGAAATACTCATTTTTGAGGTTTTAAACTGTCAAATTTGGTTTTGGGGTAAAACTGCCAATTTTGTAGAGTGGCGTCATCAGTTATGGAGCAACATGACATCAGCTTTGGCATTTTAAATCGTCTGTTTCGGTATAAAATCGTCACATTTTCGTCAGTTTAGTGGTGAAACCACCGTTTTTTAAGTCGGAATCGTCCTTTTGTGCCTGAAATCATCCGTTTGGGGAAAACTTCCAGTTACAGTGTGACATTGTCAGTTTTGGAGTAAAAAATCGGAGTAAAAATTCCGGAAAGATCATGATTTCCGTCATGAAAATGGCTAAATTAACCATTTGCGTGCCAAAAATGACCAAGCTATCATTCGCTTGACTTGCTCTTAGCGCTCTAAAAACGGCTAAACTGACGCCCAGGAGAAGATAAACAGAGAGATGATTCCTGTCCTGCGAATTGAAAAATCGACCAATACACGCACCAAGAATGACCAAACACATCACACATCATTCGTGCCTTGTTTTGACCATTTTGTTCCCTATAAAGGTGGAAAAACTGACGAATCGCGCCTTAAAAATTGCTGAACTGATTATTTATGCGCTTAAAAAGCGAAACTGTTAATTACCGCTCTAAAAATTCGGAAATGACTGTAAGAGCCATAAAAATGGATTAACTGAATATTTGCGCCCTGAAAATGCATGAGCAGATGATTCTTGCTCTAAGACTGGCAAAATCGACCATATTCGCGCGCCAAATATGGCCGACATGGACGGATGTTTATCTCGTTTTCACCTTGGCTTGACGAACTATTCACGCCTAATTGGAAAACCTGACTCAATGCGCCCTGGAAATTGCCAAACTGGGAAATCAAACCGTACAATCGGCAAAACTGACCCTATGTGCCTAAAAAAAAAAGCTAAATTTTAGACAATTTCCGCCCGGAAATACCTAAACACGATTCCTGTCCCTAGAATGGTTAAGCTAACCGTTATTTGCTCCTGGTGCATGGCTGAATTAGCCATTCCCGTTCTAAAAATGGCCAAACTGTCAATTCCCAATACATAAAAACTGCCCGTTCGTACCCTAAAATAGCAAAGCCAACGATTCGTGCTCTGAAAATATCACAATTCACACTGAATATTCACGCCACGAACTATTCACAGTTAGCGCCGTAAGAATGACCCAACAGCCTATTGACGCACTAAGATTGGCAAAAATGACTCTTATGTGGGCCATAAATAGTTGAACTGACGATTTGCACCTTGTAAAGGCCTAAACTGACGATTCCTAACCTAAAAATGGTCAAACTAAGCCTTGAAAATGTCTGAGGCCACTTACACACGTTTTAGAGTACAACAAATTTTCCCGTGGATATCCTCGCAATTGACAGCCTTAAGTCCGAATGTGTTGACTTTTTTGCGGGCCCAGTGAAATGGGTACGGTTTGATACGGTGGTTGTACGGTTTGATTTCGGTTTTTTTTGGGCTGGTCTTGGCGGTGCGCCCGCGCCATGGCAATAGGTGAGGATATTTTAATGCGTGGATCCCCGCCTGTTCCACACAGACGCACTTGAATCGCCTGAAAACTTGCGTAAGAAAAGAAATGACCCCTCCTTCATTAATTTTTAAAAATCGCAATTTTGAAACCCCTCCCAAGAAAAAGTCCTGGGCGCGCCACTGGCTGTGATTGAAGCTTAATCGTGGTTGGGCGTTTATTGGGGTTGGAGATTCATCACGGACGGAACATTACTGTGGTAGGAGCTTAACTGTGGTTTGGAGGTTATAACAGTGGTTAGAGCCTCCTATGGTTAGGGGTCTGTTGTGGTTGGACCTTTGCTGTGGTTGGAGCTTTGCTGTGGTTGGGCCTCCTTTGAGGTTGGAGCTGTGGTAGGTACGTTACTGTGGTGGGAATCGGTCACGTTACTCCCGCAGAGCAAAAAGGTGGACACTTTACTCCCATTAACGTCGGGGGTCACTTACCTCCGTTGGTCACGTTACTCCCGCTAAGAAACTGCAATGGAGTGGGAATCGGTCACGTTACTCCCGCTAAGAAACTGCAATGGAGTGACAATAATGTAATATGTAATGAAAAGTATTTTCTTCGTGAGTGTGAAATTCTGACCCCTCCAGCACTTCGTTCCCAAAGGTTTTAATGTAAGCCTTACACCTCCACTTGTTTTTATCCGCACAACACCATCGTTTCACGTCTCCCGCCAAATATTTGTGAAAAACAAACTTATAATTATCGCGAAAAACGACGCATTTCCCTTTCTCGCTACCACCTTCGACAAAAACAGTTTGGACGTCCGACATGCCTACGTAACAATTATCAACTTGCCTGATTCAATCATCAACTGAGGCTCAGTTGTTAACGGGAGTCAAGAGTCCTCCTGCGATAACCGCTCGCTACTTGTTATCGGAGTAACGTGTCCAGCGCAGGGTCCAACTTTTCCGCTTGTATCTGGGTTAATTTTCCTGGGTAATTCGAGTCCCAAAGACACAGTTTTACTAGATAATTGGCGTGTTATAAGCTAAATCGGCTACATCGGTCATAAAATGGCGTATTCGCCCTATTTAGAGCTGAAACTTTGTGTGAACGAGCAAGATTATGCCGTACCGTGGTAAGGGCGAGGGGGTCGGATCTCCCCGGGGTACCTATCAGAGAATGACCCCGAAAAGCTTAAATATGGAAAAATGATTATTTTTAGGTTCATGTTCATAGATTTAGGCACGTGAAAAGGTGTTTCGGTAAACGATTGGACAGTGACTTGGCTCCTTTCGACGATTTTTAGCCCATCCGGCATGGAGAGTAGAACTGTGTGGCTAAATATTCGATCGAGCCCACGGAAGGCAATTCTAACGGCTAAAATTGAAAAAAAAAGTGTGCCTTCTGGAAGCAAATTTGCCTCTAAAGTGGAGAAAATACGCTGATTACCTCGTTTCTTTAGGTCCTTAAGCAGATAAAATTGAGAAGGCGCTCTAATGTGCCGATGTTAGGGCGAGTATGCGGCAAAAAATTTGGAAAAAGTGCTAATATTCGTGGCTAAAACTTCAACAAAGCGCTCATTCCTGTTTCTTGATGCAACTTTCAGACCATAATTTAGAAAAATTTGTTTATTCTTGGTGTAGTGGCAATTTTACGGCTAAAATTTGCCAGAAAACCGCTAATGTGCTGTTTTTGGGCCAAGCTCGTGGCTAAAATTGAGAAAAATTGCCCAATCCGTCGATGAAATTAAGTCAAAGCGCTAATTCGCCAATAACTGTAGACAAAAACGTAAATTTGCGTATCATTATTAAGAAAAAAATCACTTATTCGCGGCTGAAATTGAGAAAACGCCAATCCGTGTCTTCTACAGGATACTTCGAGGCTATAAAACTAAGAAAAAGTGCTGAAAAAGTGTTGAAATGAAGTGGCCAATGTGGCGCTAAAATGTAAAACAAACGCCTTATACTCACGGCTAAATTGAAAAAATCAATTTTTAGCGCGGCTAAAAATAAGGAAAACTCTAAATTTCACCTCAAATTGAGAAAAATGGCTGATTCGCAGCTAAAAATGGAGCAAAAAACAAGTTTATAGCAAAAATTGATAAAAATCGCGATTTCAATCGTTGATTGAAGAGCTGACTGAAACCTTCATCTTTTTCATGATCAAATATTTCGTCATGGTTCACAGATGATTTTTCTAAATCAGTTCTTTAAATTTCTTAATCGAAATTTTGACACAGCGCCTAAAAATGATAAATTACGTTCAAATTCAGAAAAGTGAAAATTCCCTGCTGAAAATTTAGTAAAAGCGCTAATTCGCGGATAAAATGGACAGAAATCCCAATAAATGTTCAAAATTGAAAATATACCGATTCTTATCTTCTGAATTCAACTTATTTGTGGCTAAAAGTGAGAAAAAGCACTAATACAGAGCAGATAGTAAGAGGCCTCATAGAGTTATCCCCCCGGGCCCCGATAGGTGTAGGTCCGCCAGTGGCTGAGAAATGTACTTTTTCCTCTGAGCCAAATTGCCCATTGTCACATTAAAATATAATTTTCGAGGGGGTTGGCCTTTCAAAGCCAAATTTCGTGGATTTGGATCCCGAAGAACCAAATTTCTCGGGTTTTAATCACCCAAAAAGACCAACCAGGAGGACGAAACAGTTGATTCCAGAGTCACATTCCTCTTCTCTTCTTTATGGTCTTGACTGGAATTTTCTTGGTTAGATGGCTAGAATTGACAGTTTTCACCCTTTTAAGCCCAAATTTCAAAGATTTGGCCCTTTGAAAAATACATTTTGAAGGATTACTTCCCTTAAAATCCAAATTTACGGTGTTGACTCATTAAAAATTTATATTTCACAGGGTTCAAGATATCAATTTCACACGTTTGTGGCCTTCATAGAAGCAATTTCGCGGATTCGGCACTATAAGGGAACTCAATTTTGCTGCTTTCGTAAATTCGAGAACCAATTCCAGTTTGGCTCCATAAAAACAAGCAACTCCGGTGGTTATATTTGGCGCTTTCAAAGCCTAAAGCGCCCCATACACTATGCGATTGCCTGCAGGCCGTCGCCTCAAGAGGCGACCGTCCGGCCAAAATCGACGAGCAACATACACTTTCAGTCAACGATCTCATGTCCGATCCTAGGCGGTCCTACGGCCACGCACCTTCAGTTTTCACGGACTGCAGGTAGACTGCAGTCCATGGCCTTCAGATTAACTGAAAATGTGTGGGTAACCCCGATCGACGGCCTCACGATTGCCTTCAGTTAAATTGACAGTGTATGGGGCGCTTAAAGTTTGCAGATCTGGCTGGTGAACCTGAATCATGTTGTGGAAGATGCGAACGATAGTTTTAGGAGGCTAATTCAACACGAAGCCATTTTTTTCTCGATTCCTCAAACATCGGATTGGGGGAGCGCTGCTCCCCCCGGTCCCCCAACTAGACCATTGGGGGAGCATTCGCTGACCCTGAACCCCACTTCCGCCACCACTGGTCATGAGAATAGTCGAGTTGAAAAAGGGTGGTCAGTTGCTCATCTTTCCCCCTACCATCGCTTCGTCCTAATGCTCTGTTCTAGTGAAAGAAAGCGTATTATTATAGTCGCTTATTGCTAGTGCCTCCGTGATATTAGCTCCCCTTTCAGAGCCTCTCATTTTAGTTCATAAGCACGCAGAGTCGTTCGTAGTGGTAGCGGTATTAGAAATGATCAATGAGAAATGAAATAATCTTTTACTGCTATTCGAATTCGGTAAATTACAATTAGGGCTAAAATTTGTTAATTTGGATGAAAAATTATCATCCCTAGGTACCTACTAATTTGCCTATTTCATATAACTGTGTTGACAGTACAATGATTGTCAATTTTCATTGATAAACGAAATGTTTTCTTTGATGAATTCTCAGTTTTGGAAATAAATTGTAGTAGTATAAGAATAAAATTATATTGAAATGTTGCCCCCCCCCCCCGTCACGACCAACAGCGAAAACGAATGGTGATACAGAAGTAAAATGTTTATTTTTTGAAATAAAACAAGAATACAAAGAGGGAATGCAAACAGGGATTTATGAGGGCTAAAAAGTAAATACACAGGCGCCTCTTGTTCTCATATTTTATGAACTGACACAGTCCCCCTCCTCCTCATTCTTATACCGCAACCCTGAAATCCTCGGGGTATTTTAGTAAACCCAGAAAGATGAAGGCGAAAGGCATGGCAAAAGGCTGGACGATGAAAACGGAAAGGGAAGGGTCCTGAAATGTGCCGACTCTTTTTTATAAGAAGGAAAAAAACAAACTTTTTTCTCCCCCTGTCTCTTTTTCTTCTTCTTTCTCTTTCAAGAAATGTTTGTGATCAAGAATAATAAAAAATCCCCTAAACTTGTTAGACTAAACTAAGAAGATAGATAGGGGATCATGGATGACACTGCCACGCTGGATATTTCACGCGTGCTGTGGAGGGGGGACAAGGTATCCCAATGCCGCGACTGTCTGCGGACTGTAAATTTTTAATTCCGGGGAGGTTTTTTTTATTCCGGGAAACGTCTAGTCAAAAATAGCACCTGGCGATTTATTAAATTCTTGAATTTTCGGGAATTCCCGGAATTTTGTCTTGTAAGGGTAAAAAGAGAACTTTCTCGCAATAGTTTCGTGTCATAAATTGCAACTTACTTGGCAGTATTCTTTATTTGTTTCTTCAAGATCATCGCCACTCTCCAGATCCGGGTCTTTTGTCTGAAAAAAACGACAGCAACAAAAACTCTGTCATTTCGGTATTGAATTAGTCCTAACCAAAACAAGAAAACCTCAGTCACGGTGACCCAAACATCCAGAAAAACTCAACTTTTTTTTTTCTTTTACTGCTTATGGCAGGTTGGCACATTAAAACCCACTCCGCCCCATTATGACCCACTTGGTTGGTAACCATTGAACCTTAATTACATTTTTTTCATATATATTTTCTCAACTCCTTTTAAAGATCGCCGCGACTCTAATGGGAAGGATTAGAAACGTAATGAATGAATTGAGGGGGGGGGGAGGGTCATAACGGTGATTTATCGAAAGGGGAGGGGTTGAAGACGACTAACTTACCAGAACTGAAAATTCTTGTCGAAATTCCGCGCACCACTGTTGATACGGAGCCCCTAACGGTGCAACTTTATTCATCAAGTCTCGCAGCTCTTTGCAAACGGCCGAATTTCTTTCTAATTCGACTCTGGACACTCGGAGCCATTCCTAAGCAAGAGAGAAGAAGGAAAAAAAAAAAAAATGAAACAGGCGAGTTTTGAGGGTCAGAACTATATATTTTTACGCAATGATTTTAGTTAAATATCGTATTATGAAAATAGTTGGAAGGTTGCCTGGAGACCTCCGTCTCTCACTCCTCTGGCTCTTTTATTTTTTCGCAGAGTTCATTGTTTATAGTAATGGACGAAGAAAAATGGGATGAAATATATATATATATATTCACAAGAGGAATGACCCCTTAAAGCCCCTCGTCTTTAAACTGTGTCGGATTAAAAGTTTTAAGAGATGGGGGGGGGGAACTAATGTTTATGTTCCGCTTAATTGTCCAAGACGTTGTAAATTTCTTCCCGTTATGTTAAAAGGGGGAAAAAATTTACACAGTTAACAGTGACAAACAGGGGGGCCACCGAAGCCAAGGGATCAGGGCTTTCGAAAAAATTGTACTTACTGCAAGGTAAAAGTTAATTATTGGGGGGGGGGGTGAAAATTCATCTAACAGTTGCAGTATTTGGCCCAGAGAATAAAAATGATGACCGATGAGTCAATATTCGAAAGGCACTGGGACATAGGAAATTATATTCAAAGTCGAATAAAAGTAACGGACGAAAAAGGAACAGAAGTTATTTAGTCCGTTATCCGTTAACTGTTTTCGAAATTAACTAAATCCTTAATCGTTACAGAAAAAGGTATCGCGCCTTTAGTAACTTAGTAACGAGTATACGAGTGGAGTAACACTTTACTCCCGAGCTCCGTCTAAAAACGTTGCCTTATACTTTGCACTGTAGTCCATCTCATGAATCTGGTCTGGGTGACCAAAATGTAAAAATGGTTCCCGAAAGCTCCTGGCACGAAAAAGTAGGACGTCTAAAAACAAGTTACCCACGGGCAATGACTAGTCAGTGGCGAACCAACCCCCAGCCACCGGGACCCAGGGCGGTCTACGAGGCCCCGTAATGCCCGCCGGCCCTCAGAGCGCTAATTATTGATGCGCGAACTGGTCCGTTTTGAAAAACAAAACTATGGCCGTTACCTTATAACTTAGACTTTTAGCCTTGAATTATTAGATTTTCTCATATTGATCCGCGAATTGGCGTTTTTCTCCATTATAGCTGCAAATGAGCGCTTTTTGTCAACTTTAATAGCCGTGAATTAAGTTTTTTTCACAATTTTAGGTGCAAATGTGCGATTTATTTCAATTTTAGCCATAAGTAAGCGAGTTTGCCTATTTTCGCAGTCACGAATACCGAATAAGCGGACTTCCTCAGATTTATCCGCAAATTAGGTTTCTTTTCTTTTTTTAAATAGGTATTAATGTTTTGTATCAATTTTAGCCGCAAATTATATCGTTTACTTTCACTTTTCTCACACTGATCCGCGAATTAGCGTTTTTCTCCATTTTAGCTGCAAATGAGCGCTCTTTCTCAATTCTAGCCACAAATCACCACTTTTTCTAAATGTTAGCTGCGTATTAGAGCTTTTCCTCGATTTTACCCGCTAATTGATGCTGTTTCTTTATTTTGGCCTTGAATTAGGGGTTTTTCTCAATTACAACCAATTCTCCTCCCTCCATTTTTGCCGCAAAGTAGCCTCGAGAAAACGTGAATTAGCGTTTTCTCAGTATTAGCTGAGCCCGCTGAGTGATTCATTTATATGTATAGCTGAGTACTTGCGTTTTTTCTCAATTATGACCGCGAATTAGCGGTTTTATTCATTTTTAGCAAAGAAATAGTGATTTTTTTCGCTTTTCGCTATGAATTATCGATATTTTAGTTGCGAAAATAATCGCTTTTTTTGTTTTTTTGTTGTTTTTTTCAAACGTTTTGCCTTGTGCCCCAAGAACAACACTTTAGGGCCTAGAACTCATAACCGGGTTCTTGAAAGAGTGAAGACGAAATAGGGATATCCAATATCAAAGGCCCGTGAAATCTCACATACTTATTAAAATTTGGTTACTAGAAGCCAAATCCGTGGTATTTGCTCATGGAAAACCGGCAAAATCGTGGTTTTGAAAGGCCAAAATTACGACTTTTGGTTTCTGCACGAGTTGTTCGCACAGATTCTTCGCGCCGACCTGTTGAACCGGTTTGAGGAAGTTTAGAAACTTAGTTTCTCGAACGAAAATTACAGTTTATAGGACTAAATTGACAGCTTTTCACGAAACAATAATCCCAGAAATACAGTTTTAAGATGTCAAATCCAACGAAATTTGGTTTTTAAAATAGCGATCTTCCCTAAACTAGAAATTTTAGCGGAACGATTCCACGAAATTGTATTTTGAATGCGCAAAATTCCGTAAATCCATGACGAAATTGACAGTTTGAGATTATACGACTAAATTAACGGTTTCAAGGACAAAATTGGCAGTTACAAGGACGAAACTTAGTTTCTCGGACGAAAATTACAGTTTATAGGACTAAATTGACAGCTTTTCGAACGAAAGTCACAGTTTCTCGAACGAAATTGACATTTTGAAAGACGAAATCTACAAATTACACGACAGAATTGGAAGTTCCCAGAAGAAATTGACGGTTTCTCGACCGAAATCGACAGCTTGTCGAACGAAATTGAAAGTTCCCTGAACAAAATTGACATTTTCTCTAAAGAAATTGACAGTTTTTCCAACGAAATTGACATTTTTAGTCACGAAATTGACATTTTCTCGAGCGGAATTGACAGTCTCTCGAACAAAATTGACAGCTTTTCGAACAAAGTTGACAGTTTCTCGAACGGAATTGACAGTTTCTCGAACGACATCGACATTTTCTCTTAAGAAATCAACAGTTTTTCTAACGAAATTGACTGTTTCTCGAAACAAATCGACCGCTTTTCGAACGAAATTGACAGTTCCTGGGACATAATTGGGTTTCTCGAACGAAATTGACATTCTGAAGGACAAAATCGACAAATTACACGACAAAATTGGAAGTTCCAGGAAAAAATTGACAGTTTCTCGAACGAAATCGACATTTTCTCCGAAGAAGTCGACAGTCTTTCCAACGAAATTGGTGTTTTTAGTGACGACAGTTTTTCTAACGAAATTGACATTTTCAGTCACGAAATTGACAGTTTCTCGAGCGAAATTGACAGTTTCTGGAACAAAATTGACAGCTTTTCGAACGAAATTGACAGTTTCCCGAGCGGAATTGACAGTCCCTCGAACAAAATTGACAGCTTTTCTAACGGAATTGGCAGTTTCTCGAGCGGAATAGACAATGAAGGACCAAATCGACAAAATTACCGACAAAATTGGAAGTTCCAGGAAAAAATTGACAGTTTCTCGAACGAAATCGACATTTTCTCCGAAGAAGTCGACAGTCTTTCAACGAAATTGGTGTTTTTAGTGACGACAGTTTTTCTAACGAAATTGACATTTTCAGTCACGAAATTGACAGTTTCTCCGAGCGAAATTGACAGTTTCTGGAACAAAATTGACAGCTTCTTCGAACGAAATTGACCAGTTTCCCGAGCGAAATTGACAGTCCCTCGAACAAAATTGACAGCTTTTCGAACGGAATTGGCAGTTTCTCGAGCGAATAGACAATTTCTCTTAAGAAATTGACAGTTTCTCTGACGAAATTGACAGTTTTTTAAACGAAATTGACAGTTTCTCGAACGAAATTGACAGTTCTTGGAACAAAATTGAGTTTATCGAACGAAATTACAGTTTCCTTTCGAAATTGACAGTTTCTCGAATGAAATTGACAGTTTCTCGAATGAAATTGACAGTTTCTCGAATGAAATTGACAGTTTCTCGAACGAAATTGACAGTTTCGCGAACAAAATTGACAGTTTTCCGAACGAAATTTACAGTTTTTTGAACAAAATCTATAGTATCTCGAACGAAATCGACGGTTTCTCCAACGATACTGACATTTTTAAGGATGAAATCGACAAATTACTTGACAAAATTGGAGGTTCACAGGACGGAATGGACAGTTTCCCGGACGAAATTGACATTTTGAAGGACAAAATCGACAAATTACAGGACAAAATTGGTAGTCTATAGGACGAAATTCGCATTTTAGAAATTGACAGTTTACAGAACAAAATTGGCAGTTCCCAAAACGATGTTCACAGTTTCTCGAGTGGAATTGACAGTTTCTTGAACGAAATTGACAGTTTTTCTAACGAAATTGACAGTGTCTCGAACGAAATTGACATTATTAAGGACGAAATTGACTGTTCTTGAACGAAATTGACAGTTTCTCGAACGAAATTGACATTATTAAGGACGAAATTGACCGTTCTTGAACGAAATTGACAGTTTCTCGAACGAAATTGACAGTTTTTTAAACGAAATTGACAGTTTCAGAACAACGAAATTGGCAGTTCCAAGGATGAAATTGACCGTTTCAAGGACGAAATTTAAAGTTTATAGGACGAAATTGACAGTTTAAGGAAAAATTTCGCAGTTTTGAATGATGAAATTCCAAGGAGATGCTGAACCGCGAAATGGAAATTTGGGGTTTTTTGTTATGTGTGAAGAAATTCACAGTTTCCAAGTCACAACTACGTCGGTTCCTGGAGCGAAATTGACGGTTTAAGGGGCGAACAACTCCAGAGGTGAGTGGGTCCTTTTTTCAGAATTGTGCTAAACTTCATTGGAATGATTTCGGCGCCACTGGATTCAAGTTCAGGAAATTGGGCTTTGAAAGAGCGCAAGTATATAAAATTGGTGTTCGAAGGAGCAAAACCTAGGAAATTCGGCTTTTGAAAGAGAAAAACCCACAAAATTGGCTAAAATAGGGGTTTGAGCTACGTTTTACTGTCTCGATGCTGAATTGCCCGGATTCTAGGGTGAAGATTGCCAGTTTCCATATTGGACAATCGTAGTTTCGGAGGTAAAATCCACTGATCTCGCCGGATGACCCAGTGGATCAATGAACACCTTTTGAAAAAAAAATGGATAGCTGAGTTACATTTCAGGGCACTCATGGTGGATTAGTCAGTTTTTAGGCTCAAACTTGTAAGTTTGCGTGAGCAAAAACAACGCCAGACTGGGGTAAAACACGAACACGAGGTTGTATGATTAGAGGAGGAGAGAGGGTCCACGCTTTATTAGAGGCCACATTTTGTCACTTGTATAGCCGGAAGGGCAGTTTCTGGGGTGAAATGACAATTTGGGACACGATTTGGAGTGAAATGGTCAGTTTCTAAACGGGATCGTGGGAATATTTGTTTGAATCTGAAGAAATGCCTTAAAATGCTTTGAGATTCAAGTTTCTTCACCTGGTAGACGTACACATAATGCATTTTTTTTCACTCATTTTTCCGTACCTCTATAAAATTGAGTATCGCTCTGTGCCAAGGAGGAATTTCTAGCTGAAGACACGCGGGACTGTCACGTCGACGATTCGTTCGATCCGAAGGCGACAGTGAAGACCGTCGAGAGCTCGCTCCACCACCGGTGCCACCACCGATTGAATTATTCTGCGCTTGAATCGTTCCATTCGACACGCGTCGCTCTTCAACCGGCGTTGAAGCTGGAGACGGCACCTGTTTGCAAACGATAATAATATCGCGGGTTCAGTGTGAAAATAACGTGAATGATTTTAGTCCCAGCGCTCTACACAAAGCACAGTTAGTGCGCTTCAATATAGCTCTATAGACATTCATGCGTAGGAAAAGGCTTACGTGCGCGAAGAGCTTTCCTTTAATTTCAATAGAGACAGATAACAGATACGTACAATGCTGGCAAAAGCGCGTCTTAACTCGACTTTTTTCCTCTTTTTTGTTCTTCTTTTTTCAACGTAGCTTTAAGTACTGTGATAGCGGAAAAAATACAGTACAGCGAAGAAAACAAACAAAACAATAACAAGTGCCACAATGTGCACCCCCCTCCCACCGTCGCTCCAGCACCATAATTTTCATGTTTTTCCCCTCATCTCGACGAATCATAGCTACCTTTACTGGTAAAATGCCCAAAACTGAGATTGGGAAATGAGTCGCAGTCATATAGCACTGACAGGTGGGCCAATGTCGTAGTGTCGTCGATCCGACTTGCATAGCAGCCGTCCATACGACAGATCTTAAAGAAGTGGAGGAGGGGAGTTCAGGATCTGAACAACAGTGCTATAATAGAGAAAATGGAAAATCGTCACTTGTAGGCTCTTTGATTTGACGGTGGTATTCGTTAGGGGGGAGGGGTGGGTTGACAACATCTTCTCCCAACATTGTCCATATTGGTCCCACTTGAGCTCTTCTTTTTTAATTTTTGTCTTTCAATTTGAATCGAGTGCGTGTGTGGATTTAAACAGATTCGACTAACCAATGCTGGCGGTGGGTGATGGTCAACTTGAAAGCCCAACGCTCCTGCGGATCTTCCACGAGGAATGCGATTCCAACCGACTTCGGGAAGCGTTAAAAACCGTGAACCCTCGTACGTCACCTGCGATTCAGAAAAACACGCCTGGCACCAATAGAAAACAAAAACGAAAAATACAGCTCAGGGGGGGAAAAATGGTGGCCGAGAAACAGAAAAATCGACTCACTCGTGGCATTGAACGGGACCGCGGTCGTAGCTGCGGTCGATCGACTGAGTCTCCAGCGAGGGCGGTCCCAGTGGCGACCGTACCACCTTCGGGTGAGTCAAAGTCGGGAAGGTTTTGTAGTTGTTTTTGGAAGGCGATGATTTCTTGCTCTGGCGTGTCACGTCGCGTGACGCTCTCTGGATGATGAAGAACCTGTCACGGGCGGATAAAAAACATTTCAATCTTAAATTTGACAAATTAACGTCCCTTACTTTTGTAATGTTGGCATGTGATTTGGAGCGTTGCTTATTGCTTTGCCTCAGGCTTGAAAATCGAAACGACGATCGAGTTTTTTGATGGTGGTGAAGATTAAATGCAGCTAATGGGCGGAACTCTGATAGAAAACCATAGGAAATTCATCAAATTGCAATTTTTTTTTTATGTTTGTTTATTCGTACCAGATGGACTGATTCGGCCGTCAGAACTTTCCCCGGAGTGCAAACTTTCTTTGGAACGTGTTCGAAGGATGTGAGAAAAAGCAAAAATCGCCTGCATCGCCGGTTCCAGCCCAGAGGCACTTCCAATGCTGTCGCGGGGCACCAAAGAGCTCCCTCGGTGCCCCGCCCCTCTTATGTACCCCATCGTTTCAATGACGCCGTGCTCCGAGGGCCAATCCGAACAGTCGACTGTTAGGTTAACCTTTTAAAAAAACGATAAAAATAACATGTAATTAACCATCAGGGCACATTTCTACGCGTTTCGGTGTCAGAACCTTTCGTCGATTTCTCAAAGTGCTCGGCTCGGTGTCAGTTGATGAAGCTCGACTTCTCGGTGAGCGAGGCAATTCGTGAACGGCCGAAGCGAACGACGAACGTGACGCGCATGACTTCCAACGTTGAAGGTGGGCGGCCGTCGTGAGGATCCGGTGAAGAAGTAACCTCAAAAGGATGACAGGGGAGAGGACGCATGGGTAACAGGAGAGGAAACATTGAGCAAATAGAGGGGACACGGGTTCCGACGGGAGTTTTCGTTCCTGGACTGTTGAGACAGTAGTAACACAACACGATAAGGCACCATTGATAATCAAATTAATTAAGGCGGGGCATAGTTGGTGGCCTCCCATAGTTGTGATGGAAAGGGGGGGTGAGATCCGTTTTCCTCGTTTCCTTAAATTTTGGACAACGATTCAACGCAGCAACACATTTTTAATGGGGAAGGGCGTAAACAGATTTTTCCAAAAATCTTGTGACATAATCATAGCACTTGGGAGACCCCTAAATGCCCGCAGCCGAAGTTTGGTGCCACTAAAACTTACAGTTCATCGTATGGCTGTAATAAGTGGTACCGCTGAGAACCCACTGAACGTTCGTGTTTTCCGCCACCGTGCCTTGGACCAATGACGACTGTAACACATGAAAATTAAACATCGGCTTGGCTCGAATTTATTTTATTTTTATTTACCTCGATGGCTTTGAGAACACTCATGACAGCACTCTCAACAGAAACGCCCTCGAGCTTCTTCGTCTCACCGCATGACACCGAATTCGGAGGCGCCGAAGTATTAATTATGTAATTATCTTCGACTGATTCTAATAAGGGCGTCGGAGGTGGAGCATCGTCTAGATAAACGAATGAGTGTAAATTAAATGGAAATTAAAAATAGAAATCGGTAGGCTTAAAAAAAAAAAAAAAAACGAGAAAGTTGCGTAAATATCGGCTTGAAAAAAGCTAGCCAACACTTAAATTAATAATTATTTTTATAAATCGAGGTAATTAATAGCTGTCACTACAGATCGACACATGCGTCAAACATAATTTCATTACACACTCCTAGGCTAATTGCAGTATCATCGACGAAGCAATCGCTTTTCAAAATAATACGTAATTTTTATTGAATAATTTAAAAACTTGAACTAAGTGAGCGCGATTCTTATACACACCTTGTAAAATGTCGTAAACTGAAAACCTAAGATTGACCCTGTGTTGAAAGCCCAAGTAGACGAGTATCCGTGCTACGTGGTGTTTAACGAAACGAGCGTATTTGGTCGAGTGATTCGTGTAGTACCACTCGTCCGAAGGCAATAGTAATTGTGAGATGACGTCGGGAAGACCGTGGTCTGCGAGGGTTTTATGATTGGACGGGTCCAAAGCGAGCGTGGCGACTATTTGAAGGACGAGAACGAGTAATTGCTGCCGAAAAAAATACAATATTAATTACAAATATTTAGGAGGGATTGTGCTCACAAGCGTTTTACTATGGTCCGTGAAAGATGAACCACCACCTCCGTGGCCAAAAACCACAGAACCAAAACAAAAAAGCGAAGGATCATAGGAGTGGGGGTGGGGCATAATAATTATACCGGGTCATGCGTCGAGTCCAAAGCGGCAGCTAGAATCCTCAACTGTGGCTCTTGAACTAGTTGAGCTTGAACCGTCGACCCTTCGACCATGAACAGAAGAGCTCGAGCCGCCAAGAGCTGGAGACAGTGGTAGCTACAGTGACGCCATCTGAAAAATCCTCGACTCTTTTAGCAATATTTTTCAACTATTCAAGTGTCATAAATTTGTATTTATTTAATATGCGTTGGCTGTAAAACTGAAGGGCACTTCGAGAGCCTCAAGCAGCTTGTATCTGACCGAAAAAAAAAAAAAAAATGTTGTGAATTTCGTATTCCCCGTAACTATCGGTATTGTGGTTTCTTCCAATAATAATTTTGTGCCATTTTAGTATTTATAACATAAAATGTTGGAGTCACTCGCTAAAAATCGTCTGATTAGAGCTAGTCGCATAGACCGTCGGTCCACGTTAGATCGAGAAAAGCGGTCGGTTCCCAGGAATACACAACTGAGTGCCCCGACCCCACCACAATGGATCGTAGAAAATTAATGATTTTTTAGGATTTATTGGATCATCATCATTGGCCCCCGTCTGGTGGGGGGGAGGGTCAATATAATTTTATCAGGAAACAGTTAATTTAACCGTATAATCCGCTTGCTCTGGCAACAGAAACGGACTAATCGTCAAATAAGTGGCTGTTTTCATCGCAGCATGAAAAACTTCAGTTTCAAAGTGACACATTGAATATTGATGGAGTCCGTGCAGAGTTGTGTTGCGATATTTCAAGTTTATTGGCTCATTATTCTGATCATTATGAGTTAAATTGCTGCCTGTAAGTCACGTAAACCCTTTCCGAGGCGAAATGTACACGATTTCGTAAAAGTTGGAATAAATTCCACATAATTCATGGGAGGGGAGGTGGGGCAAGACGGTGTGTGAGTATTCCGCAGCCACAAAGCTAGGATCAATGTCTAAGCGCGCGAAGCTAAGCAACAGGTTGACACCTTTGCCCTATACGCACTCTGGTGCTGATATAAACCACATGGAATCGTCCGTCACCGTGCCAGCGTTGCACATTTGACGGACTTTGAGAGTAGTCGACGATAAAGAAAAATCCGTCTATCGGATGACGGATTTTTTTCGCTCTCTCTCTCGAAATTTTAGAATGCTCTATGATTTTTATTTGTATCATTATAGCTCCGTTCGTTTGTCAGTCCCGGACAACTCCGAGCAGCACGAGATTTTGCAACCTCACGGTTTACCATGTGGAATAACAAGGAAAAAATGATAAAAGGTTATAGTACAGGGTGATTCAACAGAGTAGGATGGATTTCGAAAAATCATAAATTTTTGATTTTTTATGTTAAAAAACTTTTATTTATCTACAACTGTCAGTCAAAAGCGGAAATTTTAGGGGATATGTCAGGTTTTAAAAATAACATCGAGCATGTGGCGACCATTGGCCTGGATACAATTGCCCAACCTTTCGTGGAAGCTCCTCATCACTTCGCCCAAAGTTTCCCGAGGAATGTTGTGGATTTCAGTCTCGCAAAATACTGCCCGTGTTGTTGAGGTTATTTACCCAACGAATGACAGTGTTTCGATTGGGAACCACTCCGCGTGGTGGAATCGCGAAATGAGTGCGAAAATCGCGCTGAGTTTGGACAACGGACTTATTATTCAATATAAACCGCCTAACGGCAAAAACGCGTTGTTCATTCGTCCAGGTCATCTTAGCTACTTACCAAAAAAAACTTCCCCTCCTTCCGAACACAATGAAACCAGCCCCACCTCCAGGAGAGGTCGGACACTCAGGTACTAGCCATTCCAAATCCATCCTACTCTGTTGAATCACCCCTATCAGTGCTGCTATAGTGCAGCTCCGGACTACAAATGAACGGAGCTATAATCATCTTTGAAACCAATTGAATAGGGAAAAGTGCAACTAAGAGGTTTAATAAATGAAAAAGAACTCATTCATATTAGATACGATGTTGCGTACAGAACTTGTTGAGATGAGAATCGATCGGTCCACCATGCTTGGGCCGCGTTCACTCAGGCAATAGGCATAGACAGCTCGGGACGATAGAGTGAGCCTCTTTCGCGATGTCTTTCCATTTCACCATGAATTAGGGCTTTTCCTAAGCTTCATCAGTGAATCATCGGAGTATTCACGTTTATAGGTACAAATCAGCGTTTCTTCTTGAATCGTATTAGCGACTTTTTCACATTCACCCATGATTTTGAAGGTATTCTTTATTTTAGTGGCGAGTTAGCGCTTTTTCTCCACTTTTGCAGCGAATTAATCTTTGTCTCCATTTTAACTGCAAATTAGGGCTGTTTCGCAATTTATTTGAGCAGTGACTTCAGAGATGTAATAGATGTAGTCATGTTTACCAACGAATTAGCGATTTTTTCAACTTTAGCGATGAATTAGCGCCTTTCCTGAATTTTAGCCACAAAGTTGCCTAAAAATACCACGAATAGGCGTTTCCTCAATTTTATCTGCATATTACGCTTTTCTCAATTTTGGCCGTGAATTAACGCTTTTTCTCAAATGCTTTTTAGCAATTTCTCAGCGTTTTTTTCTCAATTTCAGTCTTAAGTTGCCTCGCGAATTAGCGTTTCATCAACTTTAGCATCGAAAGGGCGTTTTTCCCCTTTTTCAGGAACGAATTATTTTTTTTCTCTAATTTAACAGCGAATACTGTCACGCATTTTAGCAGCGAATACTTTTTCTGTATGTTAGTAGTGAAATAAAGATGATAGACGCATTTTTCTCAATTTTATTTGTATATTAAATGCGCAATTAAGAGAACGATAGAAAAACCAAACATGTATTTTTAGAGGAAAACTGAGAATAATGATAATGATTTTTTATTTTGGAGGCAGGAGTGATTTGGTTTCTTTCTTTTTTTCAATTTGTTTGACCGATCCTGCCAGCGTTTTTGATAGAACAAACGGCTATTGACATAGAAACAAAGCCAAAAAGAAGACGCCTGAGGACGTCGAGGATCCCTCGATGAAACGTCGCTGAAAACAAAAACGCCGGCAGGATCGGTCGAAAAAATTGAAAAAAAGAAAGAAAATAATGATAATAATCATGTGGAAATTTAAAATTCACGGTTAAAAATTGTGGGAAATAAAACATTATCACTTGCAGCTGAATTATAAAAAAAAAAAACTTTGCTGCTAAAACGGATAACAATTAAAAATTATCGGGTGAAAAACCCCCGTTAATTTCGATTTGAAATGCGGAAAAAGCGCTGAATACCAGGCAAAAATGGAAAAAAAAGTGCTAATTTGCGGATTAAGTGGAGAAAATTAAAAGGATACTTTGTACACTGTCGTTGGACAAGTCCAGAGACTAAAGTTCAGAAAGAAAAAACAACGATAAAATTGATAAAAACGCCAATTCACGGCTGTGATTAGCTCTGATTTACAGTTAAAATTGAGTAAAAGCGCTAAATCACAGATAGAATAGTTTACCCCCCTCCATCCCAAACACTCATTCGCAGCTGGAATTCAGAGTGAGTGAAATTGTCAAAAAATTATTAATTCCCGGTTTAAAACTGTTCATTTTGGAGCTAAAATTTAGAAAAATCGCTGATTACCAGGCAAACATTAAGAAAAATTCATCGTTCGCAGCTGAAATTGAGAAAACGCCTACCCGCAATTTCTAGAGGCAACTTCTGATCTGAAATTGTCTGACTGAAATTGAGAAAAAGCGCTAATTTACGGCTGAAAAGGGCGGAAAGGGGGACGAGGCAGTGAGCGAGAAAAATTGAGAAAGAAATTTGTGGCTAAAATTTAGGTAAGGCGAATTTAGGTAGGTGAGAAAATGTCATTTTAGCCGTCGGGAGGCACATTCGGCTGCTAAGGTTAAACCTTCCTCCCTAGAAATTCCAGCTACTGCCGCAAGTCTGCGACATTTCTTAACCAGTTTCCACCACTTCCACCCTCGGTGGTAGACAAAACATGGATGAAAGCCCTGGAAAATTTCCCAGAAATCAAACCCCTCCTTTAATCTGCTTTTCCAGCCCAACAACTATAATCATACTACCCCTACTCAGAAATTGGCTGTTCATAGTGATCAAGAGCTTGAAAATGACAAGTGGCTAACCCCCTCAGCGTGAAGGTGAAGCGCGGGACCTCACGCCTATTCTTCGATCAATTTCTCATACTCTTCTTTCGATAAAATATATATATACATATATCTAACGACGGTGTAAAGTGCAACAATATTGAGCTCGCTTTGTTATCATTTCAATGTCAGTCCCTTCAAAAGCCCAAAGATGTCAGATGTGTGTGTGGCCTACAAAGGCTTTGCGGGACCTTAGTATTTTTCGTTCGCATTGACGGAGTTCAAAGAATACTTTAAATGGACGTCAAACATCCCGTTTCTTCTATTTTTTTTTTTTTTTTTTTTTTTTTAATAATAAATTCTCACCTGCTCACCTCTGGCTAGGAGTGCACTGCTGTTTACTCCCAATCACTCTCTTGTACAATGTCAGAGCGTTGTGAAGAATGTTCAAAACGGACATTGCGTGCACTGACGACAAGACATCTGAAAATTATTGTTATTTTAATATAAAATACGTTTTAAGGATCCAAACTTAGCACCCTAAGGGCTTTACTGAGTTTCTGTCTTGTTTAAGACTCTTCCGAAAGAGGGGTATTTCGGGAGCGGAAATGCGTTGACGAGGAGAGTGGGGGTGGCAGGACTTGACTGAAAGCTTAATAGTCACTGACGAACGTGTCTAATCGATAGTTTTAATTGTAATTTACCAACTTTACGCGGAGAACAATTGTAGAGCGACAGAGAGAGATAGAAAGAGTGGGAGAGGTACAACTTCCACTCTTGAGTCTCTCCCACACCCACACCCCCATCCTGTCATGCGGTGCAAATTGCGGGACGGTATAACTAATGAACGCTCTATTGTTTTGGAAAGAGCTTCCAAGTTGGATGATAGAGGGGGGGGGTGTACCTTACCTATAACGCTCTCTTCATGTTCGACGATTTCGGCCGTCAACGTTCGACGCACTTGCTCCAAATGTTCACCGGCCGCGTGTCGCCACACAGAGCCGAGCCGTTTGGCCGCGGTCTTCCCCGTCCGTTTTTTGGCCCCGTTTTTTGTTTCAGTCTCTTCAACGTTGTCCTTTGCCTGATCCTTTTTTTCCGTTCTGTGCAAAAAAATAAAAATGAAGAGAAACCGGTGACGAAAAAATTAATGGTGAAGGAAATGAATGCTCAATTAAAGAAATTAAGACTCTCGTTACTTCTGAAGCACAGATAGGAGGAGAAATGAAGAAGGAAGTTTACGACTTAAAATAAAAAAGCTTTCTGCGAGGAAGGAGCCTAATTTTTCATAATTAATGACCCCTTCCCGGACCACTCCACAACACTCTAAGGAAAAAGAGAGACAACTTTGCCGAGTGAAATTCGCTCAAAGTTTACAATTCAATGTAAATGAATAGGCCAAGAAAGAAAGACACCAGGGCATCAGATTGGAACTCTTTTTCACACGGTGGAATGAGTCCAGAGGACGTCTTGTTTCACTCTACAAGTCGAGCCTAACAAGCCAAGAGTACACACAATTAAGTAAAAACGCCCTCATTGTACGCTTTTGCGGCCGCAGAAACTGGAAAAACAAGCATAACAGAGGCTAATTGGCTTTGACTACCACATTTTTCTTGTCTGAGTTGAATAAGAGGGATTTGAATGTTTTAATATAATTATTTTCTGTTTAAATTTTAAATACGAGCAGATACCTTTATTTCACCATGTGAATTATTCAAGTAAGGGGAAGGGGTTGTTGGAAACTTCCTAATCTGCGACTGGAAGTTTGAATAAAACCCTCACTTTTGTACTTTATTCGTTACCAGCTCTTTTCTATGCAACCCAATCTTCTACTCAGAAACTTTTTTTTTTCGCTCTCAATCTCATCCCTCCCCCTCCCCATCCGCTGTGACTCCTAGCCTTTTCGGTTTTGGTATAGAAAAGGGAAAAAATTGAAACAGAAAGAAAATGAGCTACGGTCTCATTCCCGTAGCAGCTCCCTGCAACCACCCCTACCCACAGCCAATGTAAACCACTGTGTTACTCACTTGTGTGCCGGATGCTGAAGCGCTTCAGACACTTTGATCTTGAGATGAGCCAATCTATATACGACGCATATGTCGATCACCTTATTTATAGTGACCATGGCGGTGAATTGAAGGTCGTGAACTCCGTGTATGAGAGTCAGGCAGGTTTTTAACAGGAGACAACAGACGGCCGACAATTCGACACGACGTCGCTCGGCTTCAACGGGTGGCGCAGAGTCGAGCGAGGAACCACCGTAGGTTTCGAGGGAAGTCTTAAATGAAAAAAAAAATTGTTGGGCAGTTCATGGGTAGCTAGACGTATGGCTCTTTTTAACTATACTCGCGGGTATACTGTTCGAGTGTTCACCTTTAATAACTTGTGAAGAAGGGCGGCCATGTTTCGATGTAGAATAGCGTCGTTTCTTTGTTGGAGTAAC
This sequence comes from Corythucha ciliata, assembly GCA_038030265.1. Classification (NCBI taxonomy): domain Eukaryota; kingdom Metazoa; phylum Arthropoda; class Insecta; order Hemiptera; family Tingidae; genus Corythucha; species Corythucha ciliata. The sequence goes on along the minus strand of CM075937.1, from coordinate 21,810,201 downwards.
TTAAGCAACTTATTGATTTGGGCGAGAAGGCCACGAAGAATGAAACCGAGCACCTCTGGATTGGAAGACATTTGAAGGAGAATGTTGAAACCGCGTTGTGTGTCCGTCGAATGCGGCGCCTTTTCTGCAACTGACGAAACAAAAACACAAATTACGTTAGACTTTATGATGCAATAGAGCATTGAAGAATGGATAAACACACAAAAAAAAAGTCCGTAAGAACGGCTCTCTGGCTCCCGCTGCTTGGCGCCACCAAAGCCATTATGACATGAAAATCTTAGTATGGTGCCCAAAAATAGGGACTTTGACTACTTTTTTTTGTCACCAGTCATTCCAAACCATCCGGCCAGGGTTTGTTGTTTTGAACAGAAACGGACTATTTGTGCTCATAGAAATGGCAAGAAAAAGTAGGCTTCGAGCAATTTAGTCCGAAAAACCGCCAAACCTTTAGGAGGTCAACGATATCTCTCCTGACGATCTCCTCTCGTCTCTCAACGGTGATGACAGCAGCGCCGGATTTAGGGGGGCAAGAGGCCCCCTAGGCAGCTGATTTAAAAGGTCCCTCTTTTTAAGGCCATTTGAATCGCGCTTTCTACGTTAGGATAGAGAACCTACAAACCAGGTGAACGCACCGCCATTTTGGGGTTTTGACAGGCCTTCGCCTCGCTTCATAGGCCTCTTGGGCTTCTCACTAATATTTCCACCTCCATTCCCGTAGAATTTGAATTTAATTTACGCCAAGATGGACAATGGGAGATGCGTTTACTCGGTTGAATAGTTGATGCCTTAGTTAGGATATCTAAAACCCTTTTTTCATCATGAGCGCATACACGGATAAGGCCGTTTGCGCACTTTTCCCCTGAACAAAATGCTTTTGTCTACTACAAGTGAGACCTAAGATGAATGCACTCGTTTTCGAAATAAATATGAGTGTGCCGGCTTTAAGGAGGGGCGGCTCTGGGTGACCGCCAGGGGGGGAGGGGGACGCCGTGCCTTAACGGACGCGTCTGTCAAAACTACAGAGGGGGGGGGGAGGTGGATGAGAAAAAATGATCTAGGAAGCGCATTTGATTTATGAATATTTCAAAACTATAAAATAGCCGAAAAATATATATTTTTTTTTTCAATTTTAGCCGGATATTACAAAGCTTATCCTCTATACAATTAATCCGTGAGTCGGTGATCTTCCTCAATTTTATCCGCGAAGTAACGTTTTTATCCCATGTTAGCGATTTTACTCAATTTTTGTCACGAATTTAAGTTTTCCTCGATTTTTGCAGCAAATTAACGAATTTTTACCTTTTCAGCAGCGAATCAGTACTTTTTCCTCTCTTTAAACTGCAAGTATAGAGTTTTTAGACAATTTCAGCAGCGCTAATTGGTGATTTTCTCAATTTTGGCCGCACATCAGCGGGGTATGAACTATTTTTGCCCCACATTTACAATTTTTTCCCAACTTTTAGCTATGGACTAGCGTTTTTTCTCAGTTTCAGGCCCGAAGTTACCTAGCCGCGAGTCAGCATTATTACTAAATTTTAGTCGTGAATTACCGTTTTTATCCATTTTAGCAGTTTTTCCAGGCTTTATCCACAAATCATTGGATTTTTCACAATTTTGGCCGCGAATTAATTAGCGGTTCTTTTCAACTTCGTTCCGAGTTTGGCAGCTAATTAGCGCTTTTTGTCCATTTCATTATTAACGTCCAAGGGACTCGGAACACATGTACTACAGCGCGGGTTTCCGCCAAGACGCAATTCAGTTCACCAGCGCTCCTCAAACTAGCCAACAAGCGAGCGTTTTCGTCAATTTTGTCGGCCCCAGAGTGGCGTTTCGAGGCCTTCCTCGCCATAACCTCAGGTATAGTCGGGAATTCCTCCGGTGCCCGGAAAACGTGTCAAGGTTGCAAAAAGGGTTGTATGGAGTCTCGGGGGGAGAACAATATACTCCCCCCTTCCCATCAAGAACCCTTGCCATCAGTGGCGGATCTAGACCCACCGTAGCGCAGCAATGTTAAAACGAGGAATACAATTTTAACGTTGCGATAATTTAAGGTCACGAATATGCCTCTAGGAACCACGAATCGTCGTTTTCTCCATTTTGACTGTGAATGAGCGCTTCATCTCAATTTTAGACGGGAATTGACGGATTTTTCAGTTTATTTGGTTTCAATTTTAACAGTGTGTTAGCAATATTCTTCTTCAAGTTTTTTTTAGCGTGTTCTCAGCCATGCGAATTAGCTATTTTTAACAATTTTATCCACGAATTATTCGAGAATTACCGCTTGCACCACATAGCCGAGATTTCGCTTTTTTTTTCTTTTTTTTTCCTGAAATTGATCCCCGACTGGGAATGAACACTTTATCTTAATTTTAGCCGTGGAAAGGGTTTCTTTAAGTTTTAGACGCAAATTTTGAAATTTTTTGAAATTGATCTGCACGTTATCGTTTTCCTGCATTTTAGCGACGAATAAGCACTACAATTACGCTTTTTCTTCACTGTACATGCGAATCAGAACACTTTATCTCATGGAATTAACGTTTTTTTTTCTTCAATTTTGGACGGGAATTGCCAGGGTTTCTCTAAATGTTTCGCCGAATTAGCGTTTTCCTTATTCTAAGCAGCGTATTAGCGCTTTTTAATCCTGGCGCAAAAAAACGCGTTCTTTCACTTCTTAGCCATACGAATTATCACTTTTTTCTCAATTTTAGCTGTGAATTAGCGCTTTATGACAGCTTTATCCGCTTTTACTCGATTTTAGCAGCCAATTGTGTCAAATTGATCCACGAATTAGCGTTTTTCCCCCAAATTTAGCTTTATTTTTATCCGGGAATGAGTGGATCATCTCGGTTTGAATCATGTGTTAGCTGGTTCTAGCTAATCAGGAGTTTTATTCAATTTTTGCCTCGACCTAGAGCAATTCTTAAGGTATAAACGCGAATAATATATCAATTTCAGCCATGAATCACAGCTATTAATTCATTTTAGCCGCGAAAAACTGGAATAGGCGAGTTTCCTCAGTTTCATCCTCGTAATCACTGGGGTTCTCAAATAGATTTACGAATTACAACTTTTCCTCTATTATACACATATAGCCGCGAATTATTACTTAATTTTAGCCGCAAAGTAAGGCTTTTACTCAATTTATAGCCACAGTGAATTAACGGATTTTCTCAAAATAATCACCACTGGGGGATCATGTCCGCCCCCTCCCCATTTTAGCGGCGAATTTTGGTCAACTTTTGAAGCGAAATAACGCTGTTTCTTCCTTTGAGCCCCAAGTTAGTGGTTTTTATGTGGAAGTGTGGTGTTCGTGAAAAAAATCGAATCCGAGCTGACATCACATTCATAATGTACAACCTCAAAAAAGTTGAAAAAAGTGGTTTTTGGCATGCCGTCGGTCTGTCGCTTTTTTTTGTCTGGGCGTTGCCTCGAAAAACTACGAAATTGAGTGTTTCTCAATATTACCTGAGCCTGCTGAGTGATTCAACGCTTCTTTTACCAAATTAGTGCACTTCATCTAGAAAACTGGTCTCAACCTGATGGTGACAAAAAATTTGGGCCATGATGCCATATTACATGTTATACATATTTTATAACCGTATAATTAATTAGCGATTTTCTTCCATTATGACATTTTTAGCCGCGAATTAGTGATTTTTCTCGCTCTTTGCTATACGAATTAAAGCACTCTGCCGCTATATTTTAGCCCATTTTGCCCACCTTTTGAGGCTTACTTTTCTATAGGATCAGCACATTGGCGCGCTTGCCTTTGAAGAGCCTTTAGAAACTTGGGAGAACATTCCACGAGAATGAAAATACAACTGGGGAGGAGTCCAAGAGGCCTTTGAAGCGAGACGAAATTATCTCTTGGCAGTTCGGGCTTATTTTACCCCAAAATGTCGGTGAGTTCAGCTGGTTTATAGGTTGGGGTTAGCGTATTTTTTGATATTTGAGCCGCGAAGTTGCTTTTATCAACAAGTGAACGCTGCTTACAGTTCAAAAACCTTAAAATCCCTATTTTGTCATCTTCAAGCTTTTTGGGGGCCCACTCATAACGGTGGCCTGGGATGGTCCCCGCCCCTTCCACGCAGGCGCGTAGCCAGGGGGGGGGGTCCACCGGGTCTGGACCCCCCCCCCCGAAATTTCAGATTTATTTCCCATGTTCTGAAGGAGACTTTTTATTTTCAATTTCTCCGCTCACGCATTGCAATAATATCGCACAATAATCGCAATAATATCGCACAGAGTTTCGAGAAACAATGGACCTGGGTGGGGTTCGGCTTAGCTTATCCCTCGGAGTACGACTCCCATAGGCGTCTCCGTGGCGCAAATGGCAGCGTGCTGGACTGGTAATCCAGAGGTTGCGGGTTCGAATCCCGCCGGGGAGCCATTTTTTCTCGAAACTCGAATCGTGTTGGGCTATGCCCTTCCATCGTCGTCCGGATAATATCAGACTAATTAATTTATTAATATCGCACAATAATGATAATTGTAATGATAATAATAATATGAAGTTAAAAACTGAAAAGAGTAGGCATAGAGTTGAAATACCCCCCCCCCCCACGCCGCCACACCCGTCCAACATTGGACCCCCCCCCCCCAGAAATCCTGGCTACGCGCCTGCTTCCACGCACTCAAGTTGGTACGCTACTGCTTCCCTGTACTGCCCTTCATTGTCTGACACAAAATTCGTCTTGATTTCGGATTTTTTGCATCCTTAGTCTTGAGAAGACCGGTAGTGCACGGCGTGGGCACAGTGGCTGCGGCTACTCTGTCGAGACTTGGTGCAACGCTTAAAATTTTATTTCATTTTTAATTGCATTCACACACGTGAATATTTAAATGCCACAGTCCAAGTGAGCCTCTAAATTGGGTGGGGTGAGGAGGAACTCGTTTAGGGGTTGGGACTTGGGCGACCGGATAATTATGCATTTCATCGTGTCCGTGATGGAAGCTGAGGTGGCATTGAAGCGGGGCTAATTTGAACGAGTGCGATCCTGATGAACAAGACGGGAATACCAAGGATTAATCTTCTTTTTTTTTTCGCCCTCGTGCTGTTCACAATGATGTCTCGGGGCTATCCAGTCAGCATTTTTTCCCCATCTCTTTGATGAATAAGTACTTCCCTGTAGACGAGCGTTGATAAATGAGTATAAAGCGCCCCCGTAGCTATACAGTTTTCCCCGCCGTTACATCACTGTATAATGACTCTGTTGTTCCACCAATCTCTGTTGTTATTTTACCCCCCTAAAAACCCTCTCCCCTCACCATTATCGCACCACTCCTCTCTCATCCGGAAAATAATAGCGCGGATCGTTGGTGGAGCGGGGAAGAGAGAGAGTAAACAGGATCTAGGATAGAAATATCGCCAAAAAAGAAGTTTCGCGAGCAAGCCACCCCCCTCCAATAACCTCGACTCACACCCTTTTCCTTCACCTTCACACCCTACATAACTTGGCCATCAAGTCTCTTGTACCGAGAAAATGATGGATGATATGATCTACATCCCCACACTGCTTCGTCATCCACTTTTTTTTTCAAGTTTTACTCTTTTAGCGATCCTTTTCTGAAGTCACTTAACATCCCATTCTTCATGTTCTTTTTTAAATACCTAATGCATTTTTAAACACGAAGTCATCCAAGACGCGAAAAACTTTCCGAGGCATACGTCTTTTGTTCTAAACGGTAATGGAGGTGGCCTACAAGTTTTGACAACATTTGAGGGGGCCACTCGCACATTCTAATAAATAAATAAAAAAGCGAAAGAAAACTTTTGTTTAACGACTTTTTAATAAGGGCTTGCGTGAGCGGTGTGTGATTTTTTAATAAAGAAATTGTCTGAAAAATCTGGCTATCTTAAAATAAAAATTGGTTGGAAAGGAGGGAAAGAGAGGCCTTTTACTTTGCCTCAAACTGATTAAACGACCCTTCCAGCCTCCCTTTTAATGATTTAAAGTCAGTCACGCTCCAACGATTACTCACATCTTTTTATGTCCCTTTAAATTTTAAAGAAGGATAATATGTTTCCCTGCTTTTGCCTTGCAATTTACCACGTTATGTGCGTAACAGTTTCACCCTCGTTCTCTTTCTTAAATTAATTTATCGCTGCCAACATGTCACATGAGAGCATTTGTTTTTTAAATGACGAAACTAATGGCGAAAAACTGTGTGATGTAAAACGCCTGCGGGTGGTCGGGAACGATAAATTCCAGAGGTGCTGATGTGAGAATGCGAGAATCAAAAAGTGAGAATGCAGGGCTAGAATCAAAACGTTTAAAAGCTTATGCATCGCGAGAGTGAGAGTCACTATTAATTACCCTCTTCCAACCCCCTACATCATACAGTTCTTTTCGAAATTCAACGGCTCCCCCTCCTCAGCAATGTTTCTAAGATCCGCAACTGATGAAATGTCTTCAAACAGATCCCGTGGTTGACAGAAAAGGTGTCGTGAAACAAGCAGCCAAGTCTCATTCCATTCTATTTCCCTTTCTCGAAGCATTCAAGCTTTTTCTCTTTCCAAACAGGATATTGATGGTGTTGCTGGTGGTGCGGGGGGGGGGGAGTTAAAGAAAGAAAATTATAACACGCAGATTTTTAGCAACCTCAACGCACCAGTGGTCGGGTTCATTTCATAATATTAAGATCCATGACAAAAGAGTTTTGTGTTAATTACTTTTAACGAATTCGGAGATAAATCACGCGCACTAAAACGTCAAAGAAAGCCAACCTCTTAAGTTTTTTTTCCCTTCTCTGGTTAACTTTAGGGCTTTCCATGGCGTTTAAAACTCTAACGGGAAATTAAACTTCCACTAAGAGATCAAGAAAGAGAAAACAAAGCGGAAAAGAGAGAGCAAGAGTGAGACGGTGTGGGTGTTTTTCTTTCCCGTGGATCTCAGAACCAGAACCATTTCTCAACTGTGTCACTGTTGAACTCAAAACTCTTCGTTGGTATAAACTACAAACGTTTAAAATTTTGATGTTTTCTCTGCTTATTCTCTGCTTGACTTGTTCACCATTATTCCCTTTTTCCCCCCCTTAATTCCATAATTTTCCAGCACTCAAGACCCGTAAAATTGTTCTGTAAAATGACTTTTAACATTGTGAATTTGCTTAGTCGACAGTGCGAAATTGTTTTTTTGTTTTGGCGAAAGCCAGCACGAAATTAATTCAAAGGGGCGAGCCTACTTTGCGAAACTCGTTTTTAAGGGGCCAATTACAGGGCTTTTCGAGCAGGTGAAAAATCGCGAAATTGTATTTTTTCTTGAGCCTGTCCCACGAAATTAGGTTCAAATGGGCAAATAAGGAAAATGGAATGAAATGAGCTAACCCCGCTAAACAATATATGGCTTTTAGTGATGGATCAAGAGCGCAAAATTTTGAATTTTTAGCGGCGAAAACCTAGAAATTGCTCTTTGGACGTAAACCCAGCATCACGAAATTCGTTTTGAATGAGTCACATCCGTAGAATTGCTCCTTAGAGATGTACCGCCCGAACTAAATTCATGCGGCTTGGGATCGGAAACAAGCAAAATTAAATCCTATGCTTTTCTTTTTAATTTCAAGCCGCAAGTATTTAGTTCGGGCGGTAAAGAATGTACCAACATGCTGGAAATTTGACCTTTGGAATATAAATAAATAAATATGTTAACCCCCGTGAATTTGGGGTTTTCGGTCTGGCAGTTTTGTGAACTTTGGTTTCTGACGTGCCGGATCAGCATCATTTTGGTTTAGAAAAAAAGCTAAACCCGCAAATTTAATTTTTTGTAATTTTTAAAAATGCGATAAACGGGTTCTGCCAGTGACATCAGCTCCATTCAATGTCCGTGAAATTTGGACATCCAAAGTGCCTCATCAGTGGTATTGTTTTTTTAATGAGTCAGCGACGTGAAATTGGATTTTTGAACTAGTCAATTCCACGGAAACGGCGTTTTAGAGACGAACCCCTATGAAATTGGCTTTTTCGGTGAGTATTGAGTAAACCCCTTGAAATTGGGTTATGTTGAACATTAATCCATAAAATTTGAAACTCAAAAGGAGCAAACACGTGAAATTGATTTCTTTAGGCGCCAAATGTGCAAAAATATGGTTGAAAGGGGTGAAATACGCATCAGATTCTAGCCAACGAATCGTTCATGCCGAGAGGGACTGTTGTAAACTTGTATTATTATTCCACTCTCCTCCCTCAACAATTTCAATGGCGTAATAAACCGATGTTATAGTGTTGTATTGTATAATTATAAAAACAGATTTGGCAAAGAATTCGCTCGGAAATAAAGATTTTGCAGGATTGGCTTTTTCATAATCCAAATTTTACGGTTTGCCCCTTTCAAAAAATTAAATTATTGGAGTCAGCTCAGCTCAGGTTATTGGCTCCATGCGATCATTTTCTGGTTGTACGGTTGGTGTTTTTGCACAAAAACAGACTGTTCTCCCTCTCCACACTATAACAGCTTGGCGGTAACACCGCACTGGCCGACCTAGACTTATCGGGGGGACCGGGGCGGAAATCTTTATGAGACCCCTTAGTATCTAAATAAGCAAGAAATAAATTTTTTAAGTACCGTTTAATTACGGATTTTTCCTTACTTTAGCCAATTGGGGGGGGGGGGGCTTCCCCCCGGCGTCCGGCGACGCCAAGGCCCATTGAGGGTCCAGCCATGAATTAGCGTTATTTCTGCACCCTATTCACCCATATTAGCGCATATGCTCAATTTAAGCCGCCAATTAGCCATTATCACGATTTTGGTCGCAAGTAACGTTCTATCAATTTTAGCCGCAAATTAGCGGGGTTTTTCACCTATAACTTTGAATTTTCGCTTTTTATTTATTTCTGCCATAAAGTTGCCTTCATGCAGAAGCTGCGAATTGGCGAATTTAGAAGTGAATCAGAGCTTTTACTACACACTATCCGTCAATTAGTGATTTTCTTCAATTTTAGCCATGAATTTGCGTTTTAGCAGCGAATAAGCACTTTTTCTCGATTTGAGCTGAAAAATAGTTTTTCTTAATTTTAGCCGCGCTTATTAGTGATTTTCTTAATGTTAGCTGTTAATTAGTGACTTTTTTATTGATATTCACGAATGCCATAGCCGTACACAATAGGCCAATTATATTAATTTTTCGGGGGGGGGGGGGGCTTATTGCCACGAATTAACGTTTTTATATAATTCATCCGCGAGTTAGCGACTTTACTACACATTTCAGCAGCAAACCAACGAATTTTCTCAATTTTGACCGAGAATTAGCGTTTGTCCTAAATTTAACGACTAATTCGCCCGTTTTCTAGATTAGCTAGAATTAGTGGTTTTGCTAAATTTTCGAAGTGAATTAGAGGTTTTTTCACATTCAGCCATGAATAAGCGCTAAGATTTTGGCCCTGAATTAACGTTTTTCTCAATGTTAGCCGCAAATTAGAGATTTTCTTTACTTTTAACCACGAAGATGTCTTCAGTAAACACGAATTGGCATTTACTCAATTTTAGCTGGGATTAAACAGGGGCGTAGCCTGGACAAGGCGAGAACGGGCAGCTGTCTTATATCCGCACCGATACCGATTTCATGGTCTCGTTGCAATCTACATCAGGGAACTGGGCGTTAGGACTTGATCGGGAACTGAGGCACTCTAACCTAGTTAGATTCAGCTCATCAAAGCAGCAAACTCGTCTTTGTTCGATTGCCAAATTTGCCAATTTAAAATGACTGTATTGGCATTAAAACTGGACAATGTTTCCGTCAAAAACTAGAATTATATATTATGTTCTGCAGAATAAATTATCATTTTTAGCAAAGTCGTACTAACTCACTACTGGAATGAGGATGAAATGATAATTAGCGGCTATAATGGAATCAAAGCACTCGTTTGCGAAAAATGAAAAAATCGCTATTTCACAGCTATAATCGAGCAAAAAAAAACGCTAACTCGTAGCTGATATTGAAACATATAGCGTTAATTCGCCGCTAAAATTGAGAAAAAGTACCAATTTTTAGCTTAGATCAGCACTTTTTCTCAATTTTAGCCCTTAATTAGTACTATTGAATTTGAATTGAGCTGACGAGCTCAATTCATTTCTAATTGATTTCAAGACTAATTGAGAAAACGATAGATTTTGTGGCAGCTCGCCAATAATATTTTTCGCTGTAGTGGCCGACTTGCCTGAACTGAAAATCAAGCACCGAGAATTGCAATTTCGCGCAATTGAAGAACAGAAAATTACAATTTGGGAGTGTTCTGCGTGGTGTGCGTGTGAGTGTTCTGACCAAAAATTTGCAATTTCGCGGTTTGGAACTCCGATGTCATGTGATTTCGTGACAGAATTTGGGCTCTGTCGTGCCTTCTTATTTTAGCCGCCTAAAGCAGAAACTACGGGGATCAGCGTATTTTCTTCATTTGTGCCGCTAAGTTACCTCCAGAAGGCATGAATTTTCTCAATTAAATGCTTCAGAATAGCACTTTCTTACGGACTGAGCATTCGATTCAACCACTCTGAACGCCTGACCCAGATCTCCCCTGTAACGTTCTACTCTCCAGGTCGGATTGACTGAGAACCGTCGAAAGGAGCCAAATCACTGAACAAGCGTATGTCAATACTCCTTTTCGCGTACCTATACACTCATGAACCTAGGGCCTAATAATCCTTATTTTCAAATCTTGAAGCTTTTCGGGGGCCCCCCCTCTAATGAGGGCCCGGTGCGGTGCGCCCCCATCGCCCCTACCTCGGTATGCTACAGAGAAACGCGCTACTTGTTACTCCGTGATGGGTTAACTGTTTTTTCACTTATTTTTTCAAATAATTTAACGACGCAGTAACTTCTGTTTCTTTTTGGTTCACGAAGAACCGGCTAAAATGTATTTACAAATGAGGGAAACCTCGCAGAATTGGGTTTTGAAGAAGCCAAAATCACGTAATTGGTTTATTAGTTGAGCCAAACCCTCGAAATTGTTTATTAAATGAACAGGGACCCAATATATTTCTATTTCAAATGGTCAGATAAAAAAAAAAATCGCTTCTAGAAGTTTCTCTCGGTACAAAACATGAACGTTCTTGAATTCCAGCTTCAGACAGCGACTGTTTGTGGCCCCAGGAACGTGTCTCAATCGAGAGAACTCTAAACTGTGCTTGGAGTCGGCCTCTGCAGTTCGGAAACCGAAAATGTTCTACTTGAGAATAAGTCAATCGTGTACCGGTCAAAAGTTTGTGAGATGAAAAGGATCTTTCGGCATTCTGCTCATTCGTTTCAGCCGCTTGGCTTATTTGGAGCACTTTTGGCGGCTACAGAGCCGGCCAGACAAGAAATTTCATTGACCGGTCCTGTCAATAAAGTGCGAAATAATGTTTGGTTTTTTATGCTACTACAATCGCAAAAGTTTCGCAGTTTGAGATAGACATATTTTGATGTAGACATATTGAGATAGAGGTGACGTAATTTGAGGATTGAGAAGGCTCTATTCAAGAGCCATGACGCCTGTCTAGGTGAGGCCGGAACTTCCCCATTTTTTGTCAGTTTAGCTATTTTTAGGGACACGAATCGTCATCAGTTTAGTCGTTTTTAGGCGCGAAAGCTCAGTCAGGCCATTTTTGAAGCAAGGGTCGAATTTTGCCGCTATTCTTCCTTTTTTTAGCTTTATATCCCGTACTAAGGGTGAGTAAGCCCGCTTGGTCATTTTCACGGGCATTTCTAGGTTAGTTCGTCATTTCTTGGTCAGTCATTCTTGATCACGTCAGTACGGTCATTTCTAGGCCCTGAATAGTCAGTTTGATATACTTCCAGCTCTCGAATCCGTCATTTTAGTAAAGCGCAAGGTTCGAACTCGGTTCAGTCATTTTCAAGGCGCGAATCGTTTGTTCAGTCATTTTAGGGTACATAGAGTCCGTTTTGCCATTTATAGGGCGCGAATACTACGTGAAGCCAAAGACACGAATGCTCAGTTTGGCCGTTCTTAGCGAGAGAATGGTCGCGATTTTGCATTTTCAGTGCAGAAATCATCTGTTTAGACTTTTCAGGGCACTAATGAAGTTCAGCTGTTATTAGGGGGCGAGGAGCGAGTTTAATCATAATTTAGAGTGGGAATCACCAGTTTGAATATGTTTAACGCGCATATGATCATCTTAGCCTTTAACCAATTTCAAGGCGCGAATCGTCAGTTTTTCCATTCTCTGGCACGCGAATAGTCAGTATTAAGCTGTTTTTAGGGTGACAAATCCGTCATGCCAAAGCCATTTTTGGCACACACATGGTCAGTTTGGTCACCTCGACGCGCGAACGGTTGATTTATCCACTTTCTGGGTGGATATCATAATAATTTCAGATGTTTTCAGGACGTATGAACGTCAGTTAACAATTTTTAGTGGTCGAGAAGGCAACTTGGCTATTTTTAGAGCGGGATGTGTCAGTCATCGGTTATTTTTCCACAATTTTATTTTTCCACAAAACGTTTCTGTGAAGGTCGTTGGGGGTGGGGGTTGTTGAGGGGATGGTTTAGTATTTTTGTAAGTGCAGTTTGAATGCTAACAAGCTTGCCTTCGGGTTCGGGTCGAAACAGAAAGAATACTCGCATTTGCACAGTTGAGCAAGTACGAGTAGGCTTTAACCAGCACGACCGAACGGACTTGAAGGAATGATGTCTGGGACTGCGACACAATTTCCGTACAATCGATTTGGCTTATTGGCTTGAAATCGACCAACAAAACTGTCAATGTGGCCAAAAAAATGCATTTTTGGACCGAAAATCCAGATTCTGAGCCTGATCTGACAAATTGTGACTGCATAATTAGCTCTCGGTTTCCATTTGGTGCCTTAGCAAGGAGCATTAATCCATCGGGCTGATCATTTTTCCGTTAACACTCAGTTTACCGTATTTTTGCGTTTCCTCTATCACACGGCCAACATAAATAAATGGAATTACCCGAATTGATTTTGATGTTGATGTTCTTGACCGAATAACCCTCGAATTTTTGTTTTTTTCAGGAGTCACACCTGAGAACAGGTGGTCATCCAACAAGAATGTTTCAACCAAACCATATAATACTTTTTTACACAAGCGCATAACGCCAGCGCAGCAAAGATACCCATTATCGCCGCGTTGAATTAAATGCGATCTTATTGCAATTTGCTTTCAAAAGTGAAAAAATATAGCTCAAAACGCACGGAGTATCCACGTGCTATGATGTGTTTGGGTGGCGTAGCAGGGCGGGTGTTTACTTTGTTTAGATCAAACAAATAAAAAGTTGGTATAATAATAGAAAAGGGGTAAAAGTTTTGTTATATCCTACCCGCCTCCATTCAGGAAACACGCTTCCAACCCTGTGAATCAAACTGGTGTTGTCGTGGATGGCGGATGGGGTGGGCGGAGGGGAGGTCTCGTGGTCTCAAAAACCACTGGAAGCTATTATAAGCCGCTTATCTCGCGAGCTCCACACACCAACATTGTGTCTCTTTTAACATTTCTCTCTCCACGTTCATAACGAGATGTACCAAAAGCACCCCCCCCTCCTCTTATACCACATACACCCTCCCACCAAAACCATTCAAAACCTTATTTGTTACGAAGTGGTCAGCTATGGACATGAATTATCAAACAAAAAGCCCACAGCACACCCCTCCCCACCATTGTAAACCACCACCCTCTTTCATCAGAATCCATGGACATCCCTTGGGGGGATTCAACCGCCAAAAAAAAAATAGCCATCCCCTTCCAGACGGTGAACAAAAGATCTGTTGTTTAAGTAAAAAAGAAGATAGAGAGAGAGAGCGAGAGAGAAAAGGTAAAAAAAAACTCACCGGAAATGGACGATGGCTGTCTTTCCCTCGTGGATTCTCGCAATTTCCGCCGTCCGCGAGATTTCCGATTTTCTTGCTCTTTCTTTTTCGTCTCTTGCGCCTCCTAGATATGACAGGAGTTAAAACGTCGATTAAAATATGTTATAAAAGCTATGACGCCATTTGCCATGGCGCTTAACTATGAGTTGCAGGGGTTTGATTCTGGAAACTAATAATAAATAAAAACAATAATTAAAATAATGAAAATAATAACAAAAAACTTGGGTTTTATCCAAGAATATATACCGCGAAAAGTTTTTTCCCCTCACTCCTCCACAAACTCGAATATTCTTTCTTTTATTTATCCAGGGAAAGAGAAAAGGTCAAATTTCAAGCTCGTTACTGCCCCTCCTCCCCCCGGCACATATACACGCTATTTTCATCTCCTCCTTTCAAGAATAAAATCACTGCTCCGTTATATTCCTCTGCATTATCACGGGACAGTTTTAGAGAGAAAAGTAAGGAAAAATATTGTTCCGCATTTCGCCCGAGGAATGAAATAAATTCGCTCGGGTTTTTACTAGAGAGCCGCTACCCCACCCCCTTACCGTGGTGTCAGGGAAACGTACGGCGAGTCAAAATTATATTTTGGAGCGGTGTACGACGGAATTAATCATACAAAAAAGAAGTTGGCTACAATTTTTATAAAGTTTTTTAAAAGGGTCAACCCACCCCACCACCATTATCACACTTAAAAAAAATCCAACAAGTCAGCCATTCCAAGTCCATCAAAATGTTAATGAAATGTAAAAGTTGTCACGCGGACAAACTTCATAAGAAAGACAGTGGAGTGGTTGCGATGGTTCGCCGGTGATGTGGGGGGGGGGGAGTAGAACCCCCTCCTTGAATCAACGTGGCTAAAAGATGAGTTTAAACATGAGAGTGATGGATAGGAGAGGGGGCGTGAAAGAGGCTATGAATATGGAGCTGTATGTGTATACCTATGCGGGCATTCAAAAAACCGTTTCTAGGGGAGGTAAAATGATGGAAAGAAGTTGGAGTGGTGGGGGGGGGGCATAAAGGGATGAAGAGTGTCGTTACTAAGATTTCAAAATTCATGACAAGAAATATGATGAATATTATTAGGGATCGCTCCCTCACTACCCCTTCCCAACAATGCCATTCATCTCTCCTTTTCGTTTCTTAAAGACATCAACGTCGAAAGAAGTTAAAAAGGAAGAGAATAATATTGATGGTGAAGAAGAGGGGGTGAGGGGGGCGTTTTTTGTGAAAACCTAATTGCTTCGCATTTATTAAATTCGTTCAAAAGATTCTCATGTTCAAAAATGAAATATTAAAGGAGCTGTGCAACGCTTTTCACTGGAAAACTTTAATATTTTTTAAGGACAAAGAGAAGTTTGGAAACTCGGGGTTAAAGATCGAGGTGAGGTCGGCAGTGTGGTTCAAACAATAATGGCGTTTTCCATTCAATGAAATACTCTCGTGTGGTGTAAGATTTCCCACCCGTCCTCTCTGAATTGAAACATTATGTTCATGAAGAGGACGCTGCACTACAAGTTTTTGTGTAGTGCGCTGGATGGTAATCGCTATAAAAGTGGTGCAGTTGTTTATGAAAACTATTGCGCATTGGCTTACTTAGTGGGGGCGTTTCATGAATGTATACAAACTCCTTCAGCTAGAAAAGCGAGTGGAGCGCCCCTTCGTGGTTACCCGAAAGGAAAAAAATAAAATAAAATGTATCCAATCTAAAATTCGTGTAAGAAAAAATGGCATACAGCCGATAAAAAAAAAGAGAAAACAAACTGAAAAAAAATGACTGCCTCCCGGACAAAAATGACATTTTTAAAGGACCACGGTAGGCCCCTTGTGGTAGTGCAGGAGAGACGACACGACCTCCTGTCATCCTAAAAACTCGTCGTGAGTATTGAATGAAGGAAAAAGGCTTGGAAGTGGCACGGTTTTTGGTGGGAAGAGGAAAGTGGAAAGGTTTTTGCACTGGGCTCCACCACTGGTTGGTTGTCGTGGGTGAATGGTATGTCGGTGGGAAAAGGTGAAGGGGGTAGAATGATAAATTATAGCTCTCAGAAGAAAGTGGGGCAAAAAGCCAAGTAATAACCCCCCCCCCCCCACAGATGTATGACAGTAAAGGTAGTTTTGGGGATGGTTGAAAAGGGATTGAATGATGGTGAGGGGGGTGTGGATCAAAATGATGAAGGGCTTCGCAAAAGTGGGGTAGTAGAACGGGTGGAGGCAGAACAAAAGTATGGAAAAATGACAAACGGAAAAGCTTATGGCGAGGGTCTAATTTTCAACGCCCATCAGTCTCGGATTCTCCCCGTCACAATGTTACGTTATATCGAGTCCAATCGACTATTTAGTGTGCAATATCCAGTCAATAAGCTTATTTATGAAGCAAATATTATTAATTTTCAAAAAACTGTAGATGTACTCTTTCTATTAAGGAAAAAGCAGTGAAAACAGTGGTGGGGGTGGGGGGCATTGAAAAATCATCAAAATTTTATTATTCATAAGAAGAGCTGCTTAGTTTGATGGCCCATAGAGCGGGGGGGGGGCAGCTGTATTGGCGAATCGAAGTTGATTTATAGTTTAATACCGGGCTTAGCTTAGCGTGTCAAGAGAAGCGATATAGGGACTGGTAGGCCGATGGCGAGGGGGTGGGGGTATTTTGTGAGGATTTAAGACTTCAATTTTTTTGCCCCATCACGGGATTAATATCGATGATGTGACGTCACTTACGAAAAACAAATAGAGAGGGGAAAAACGTCACTAACAAGGACGCTTGTGAACGAACTTCAGTGACATAGTATTAAATCATCCTCAATTTGAGTTAATAAGGACTCAAGAGCTGAATATTGAGCCGAAAAATCCTATCCATACAATCAATTTGTCCGATTACGTACTGGGAAAAGTGATTCGAGGAACAGACTATTCAGCTTTCTATAGCGGCAGTTGTCCCCGCAAAACTGACCCTTCCTCACATATCAGTAGCGTATCGAGGTAGGGGTCCCTAAAATACAGGCTTTTTTTTTTTTTTTTTTCTAAGGATGTAGAAACGTGAATATTCTGTTCAGCCCACGATTTGACTAATTGAGAAAAAATACAAATTCGCAGCAAAAATTCGGGGTAAAAACTCTAATTCACGGTTGGAATAGAAAACGCTTATTCATGGGGCAAAAATTCATAAAATGCCAGTTCACGGCTTCTGGAGCCAACTTCACAGCTAAAATTGAGAAAAAGCGATAATTCGTGGTTAAATGTGAAAAAAAGGCTAATTCTCGGCTAAAATGGAGAAAAAGCGATTGTTCGCAGCTAAAATTGAGAAAACGGTTATTCGTGGCACTCGGTTATTCAGGACACTTCGTGGCTGAAAGTTGAGAAAAATCCATGATTTAACGCCGATTTTAAGACTAAGAGGGGTCTCATGTAGAAATGTCCACCTTCGGGCCCCGGTAGTTGGAAGATTCGCCATTACTGAACGATCAGAGTTGAGTCATGAGTGCCGATTTTGACTCAAAAACTTTTGATTAGACTTTCCGGTTATTTCAGTCCGTATAGGGCACAATAAATCGAATGAAAACTGCGTATCTTCTGATTTTCTTTCTATATGATTGCGTCATTTTTAGCCGCTTTGACCATAAGGGGCCAAACGAGTTTTCCCGCCGACAACGACTACTCAATCGACAGCTCAAAAATACGAACGGAGCAGAGCTTCGATGCAATTCTACCACTCTGGACTGCTCTGGAGTTCAGAAAATCAGCTGAAACCATTAACGACTTCGCAGACTGCTCATTTTGAGCGACCATTCTGCAAATTCACCATTGTCCTCTGATGAACTCATAAACCACGTCCAGTCAGTGCCGGCCTTGGACATTTTGAGCCCCCTGGCGAGTCTTTCAGCAGGCGACCCTCCCCCCCACAAATTAATCCCTCTAAATAGCAATTTTTCATTAATTTAGCCGCAAATTAGCGTTTTTACTTATTTTAGCCGATTTTCCTTCATTTCTACTTTGAATTACAATTTTCACATCGTTCACTGCAATCAGCGCACTGCCTGAATTTTATCCACCAATTAGCGCTTTTTCCTCATATTGCCGCGGATTAGCGAATTTTTTCATTTAAAGCCACGAATTGGAATTCTCTTCATTTTAGCTGCAATTTAGCGTTATTTCCACACTTCAGTGCTTCTTCTCAATTTCATGGATGAATTAGCGATTTTTCTCCATTTTAGCCGCGAATTAGCGACTTTTTTCAATTTTTGTCGTGAATCCATGTTTTCCCTGATTTTAGCCACTGTATTGAGCACTTTTTACCAAATTTTATCCGTGCATTAGCGTATTTTCTTAATTTAAGTGGCTGATTGGAGATTTTGTTCACTTTTAGCCATGAATTAGCCGTTTTTTCACTTGAGCTCACGAAGAAGCGAATTGGTATTTTCAGAATTTAATCGGCGAATTCGCGTTTTTTCTACAATTTATTGTCAATTATCGATTCTTCTTCATTTTAGCCACAAATTGGCGTTTTCGTAATTTTAGCCAAGAATTATACTACTTTTTCTCAACTCTACCCGCGATTTTAGCGATATTTCCTTAAATGTTAGCCGCGAAGTATCGTTTTACCAAGTGACGTGAATTGGCTATTTTCCCCAATTTTAGCCGTGATTTAGCGCTTTAAAAAAAGTGTTATCCGTTAATCAATTTTTCTTTATTTCAACCGTGAATTAGCCATTTTTACCAATTTTATCCCCGAATTAGCGACTTTCTCAGTTTTGGTTCTGGAATTTACATCTAGAAACCTCGAATCAGCACTTTTTAACAATTTTGGCCACGAGTATAAGCACTTTTCAACATTTTAGTCACGTAGCTTCCTCAAATCGGGTCTCTTTAGAAAAAAAATAGCCCAAAATGCGACTCGAGAAATCCCCCGAAAACTGAACTCATCAGGGGATTCGACGAGCCCTGGTATCCCATCAAGAGCTTTGACGCTGCCTGACTTCACCATCCCTGTACTCTGAATGCGAGAAATTGCTGAATTCAACGACATCACCGAAACAAGCATTTTTACGCTAGTCCCACTGGTCACTCGTACCGTCTAGCTCGACTCAGAAAACATGAAATAAATGACTGATTATAACTGTATGTACATCGCACTCTCATTTTATGGGCTTGGAATTTTGTTTTTTTCAATTTTTGGAAAAAAAAAAAACAAAAAACAAGTGGGCAGAACTCCAGGGAAGGGGTATCGAGTAATGACGAAACGTTTTAAGGAAATATTTATGTAACCCGATTTATTGGAAAGTGCAGAACTGAACTAAACATATTTTTTGTTTTCATGTGGCGGGGAATGGAAGTCCGGGTGGTGATGAAAAAGAACGTGCTTCTTCGGAGGGGAGACACGCGTTGAAGACACTTCAACGTCAACTGAAGAGATGTCGGGCGGAGAGAGTACGTAATAGGCAGGCTTGACGCGATCGATGCTGACTTTCATGGGTTTGGAATTGACAAGAAGAGTGATTGTTTTGTCATCGCGTCTTAAGACTTTGTAGGGGCCAGTGTAAGGAGGTCGAAGGGAACGGCGGATCGTGTCGTCTCGAAGGAAGACGTGAGAGCACGAGGATAATTCTTGAAAGACGAAGGGTGTTTTTGATGAGTGGCGTCAAGCTGGTACAGGGCGTAGTTGGGACATCTGTTTTCGAAGACAATCGACGAGGTTGGAGCGACCCGTTGGAGATGTGCTAGGTGAGGAAGTGAGAAATTCACCTGAACGGCGTAGTGGTTCGCCGTAAACGAGTTCAGCAGGTGAAGGATTGAGGTCCTCTCGAAAAGCGCTTCGAATTCCTAAGAGTACGATAGGCAATGCTTCGAGCCAAGTTGAATTAGAGTGAAAAGTTAGGGAGGTTTCCAGCTGTCGATGAAAACGTTCAATCATTCCGTTGGAGCATGGATGATAAGGTGTGGAGCGTACGCGCTCGGTGCCGAAAGTGTATCCAAGAGTCTTGAATTGTTGGGATTCGAACTGTCGCCCTTGATTTGTTGTGATCCGTGTGGGGCAGCCGAATCACGAAATCCAGGTTTTGACGAGAACGCGTGCAACGGTGGGAGCAGAGATGTCTTCGAGGGGACATACTTCTGGCCATCGCGTAAATCTATCGATGATAGTGAGACAGCAACGAACTTGTTGAACAGGTGGTAACGGTCCGATGAGGTCGACGTGAATGTGTTCAAAGCGGGATGTGGGGGGCTGGAAATGGTCGGTTGGAAAGTGAGCATGCCGAGTTATTTTCGCACGTTGGCAAGGGATGCATGCGTGCGTCCGTGTACGGCAGTCTCGATGGATGTGTGGCCAAACGAAGCGGTGGGTGACAAGCTTCGTAGAGGTTTTGACACCGGGGTGACTGGAGTGAATGAAAGATTTGTCGGCGCATGGATAAAGGTACGTAAGGACGAGGACTTTGAGTCGACGTGTCACAGATAAGGTTGACGTCCGAGCCAGGTGCGTTGACGCGACTGACCTAAAGAGACGAAGGTGATGCCATGAAGTCGTGAAGTTCTCGTCTTCAAGTTGTGCTCGAGCGAGAGAGGTAAGGTCGACGGGGTGAGAATAGTTGGTTGAAATTGAATCGACGCGTGAGAGAGCGTCGGCGACAATATTAGCTGAACCGCTAACATGCTGAATGTCGGTCGAAAATTGCGAGATGAATGAGAGCTGGTTGAGCTGTATAGGTGGCAACTTGTCTCTTCTTTGATTGAACGTATAAATCAGTGGTTTATATCGTGAACGGCGGGACATCGAGGATTTAGCGAAAGTGTTGAATCGCCGAATAAACTGCGTAAGCTGGCCACTTCGTCTGGCGTGGTGTGAGCTTGTGGGAGAAAAATGCGAGATGTTGCCTGTTACGACTTGTAAAAACCAAATTCAAATATACCGCTAAAAAAAGATAACCTCTCAGAGAACCTTCTGTAACGGAAAACAACATAGATTCAAGCATCAGCGCTCCAATCCACATGTTCTCGAACTACTAGAGATGCCAACCTATGCAGCCTCACCTGGAGCCACTTCCATTATTTTGTTATCACTCCTTATCACTGTTAAACGCAGGGACTCTAAAAATCATGTTAAAACTTTCTTTCGAACTGTATGTATATAATTACTCTGTTCTCATCAAATTGTAAATATTTTCTCATCGAATTGAGTGTACGTAGATATTAAGACAACCCCCCAAGAACGCATAATAAATTAGATCACTTCCAATACGATCTCACTTTCTTCTCTTCACCTCTTTCCGACCTACCAAGGCTAGTAACCTTGGAAGGTCATCCTAACCTCTCTCCGGCTTCAAAGTGCTCGTACCACTTTGGCCACTCCGAAGGTCCTACTAACCTCGCTCCGGCTTCAAAGTGCTCGTACCACTTTGGCCACTCCCTGAGGAAGAAAAGGCTCGTACCCTTTTCATCCTCTGCCTTCAAGCTACTGCTCGGCGGGCTCGTACCCTTTTCATCCTCTGCCTTCAAGCTACTGCTCGGCGGGCTCGTACCCCGTCGGCAGTGATTTCCTGTCGTACCCGATCACGCCTTTTAATATAGTAGAGACCTTCTGATCGAGGGATCAAAAACAATAACCTCGACATTGCCAACTGTCGCCGATCCGTTGATGGAGGCGACTTGGGAAACATCTGTAAAAAGACCGAGGAGAGCTGATGGATCGGGATGAGAGAGGTGGGTTGCTTGGGCGAGATGTTGTTTGGAGGAGTCAAAAGTTTGAAACCACTCAGGAGTCCACGCGATCGGTTGGTTTCCGCGAAGTCCAGAGAGTGCCGCGTGCAGAGGGGCGAGAATGGTAGCCGCGGATGGCAGAAAACGACGATAAAAGTTGACCATTCCAAGTTAGCGGCGGAGACTTTATGCTGTGAGAGGACGGTTGAAGTTTTGAAGTGCCTCGATACGTTCATGAGGTGGGCGTATGCCCTCTGAAGAAAATTCGAAGCCCCAAAAAAGTAAGTTTTGGGGTGCCGACTACCGATGGTGCACTTTCCAGCGTTGACGATGAGGCCGTGATCGCTGAGACGTTTGAAAACTGCGCGAAGATGGGAGCGGTGTTCGTCGGCGTCTTTCGAAAAAAGTAGAATGTCGTCGATGTATGGAAAGAAAAAATCGAGACCGTGAAGGACTTCGTCAATAAACCGTTGGAATGTTTGACCGGCGTTCCGGAGGCCAAAACTCACAAAGGGGAATTCGAACAGACCAAAGGGAGCGGTTATCGCAGTTTTGGGGATATCATCCGGGTTGACGGGAATTTGGTTGTATGCCTTGACGAGGTCAATGATCGAAAAGACGGAACATCCACGGAGGCGATGAGAAAAATCGTGGTTCGTGGTGGACGAACTGGATAGCGATCAGGGATGGTTCGAGAGTTCAAAGCGCGGTAATCCCCGCAAGGGTGCCAGCCGGCATCTTTCTTGGGAACTATGTGGAGAGGTGGCGACCACCGAACGCCGAGCTGTGCCTGACCGTAGCATTATGTCGAATTCCGCTTTGGCTATTCGAAGTCGGTCGGGAGCCAAGCGTCTGGGACGAGATGAGAGGGGTGGACAAGGCCTCGTGTTGATGAAATGAACCGTGTTGTGACGAACGACGTGGGGAGAACCAGACGGTCGAGTGAGCTCCGGGAATTCTTTGATAACTGAGTCGAAAGGAGACAACGTGTCTGTGATAGCTTTAAGGCTAAGTTGATCGGTGTTGTTGAGGACGCCAACGGCAGTGAGACCGGTGATCGAGTTGACTAGACAATGATTTCGGCAGTCAGGGAGAAGCGAGAAATATGCCAGAAAATCAGAACCGATGATAGGGACGTCGACATTGGCGATGACGAACGTCCAGGTCAGGTCACGGCGAAGTCCGAAGTCAAGTTTGAGGGGTAGGAAACTGTAAGTAGAAATTTCGGTGCTATTTGCCGCTGCTAAATTATAATTGACACGGAGACAGCGTCCAGGTATAAAACGTCGAGGGAAGCAACAGAGATCGGAGCCAGTGTCGACGAGAAATTTAAATTTTGTGGCAAGATCGATAACGAAGAGGCACCCAATAAAATAAAAATTGCCAGAAACGTAATATTTCCCGCAAATTAAAACAAGAAACTTCCTATAGGTATTTGTGAAAATATAGATCAGAAACTGTCCATTTCATGAAAATAAATAAAAGAAACTTGAAAGGCGTATAGCTTAAGACTCGAAGCATGCAACTTCACGAATATTCAGCCAGGAAACTTTCTATTTCGCTATTTGTCAGACTTAGGATGCTGTCGAGGACGGCTAGACCCGCGAGCTCCACGGTTACTAGAATGGTCATTGTAACAAGAAAACAAGAATTTTCAGATTTTACACAGACTATAGCCCTGAGGGTGCTCGGTATTTAACAATAAATAAAAAAAATCTCGCCACCTCTCCCCTCCCACAATCGGCCGCCTCTCCGCGGCCACAAAAAAGGCTCCAGATGTGATGTTACTGAGACCATAAACTCACAATTTTTAGAATATTCAGGCCCAAAACTTGGGCCGGCTTTACTAATTAATTCAGTCGTGAAGTAGCGCATTTTCTACACCTTATCCGCGAATTACCGCCATTTCTCATATTAGGACTCGAGGGGTCGTTTTCTTAATTTTAGCCACGAATTAAAAATTTAATCGCAGCCACGAATAAGTGTTGTCTCTAATTTTAGCCGTGAATTAGCGTTTTTATCAAATTTTAGTCGCATATCAGTGATTTTTTTCATTATTAGCCATGAATTGGCTCATTTTCTACACTTTGATGCGAATTAGCGGTTATTAAGTTTTAGTCGCTATACTAAGCGCTTTTTCTCAAGGTCTGTTCGCGAACCTGCTCTGGGGCGCACCAGGGTGCACTAGTGCGCACCAGAGCACCCTAAAAGATTTTCCCAAGAAATGAGTGCAGGCTTGGGCAAGCTGGGGCAGCTGGTGTAGCGAGTGTAGGGCGTTCGCGATGAATTCTGTGCTGCACCAGCCTGCCCCAAGTTGCTCCAACTTTTTTGATGAATGTAACAGTCCCGTTACCTTCTTTCCTTCCCATTCTTGTTCACTTCACTCAATCTCGGCGTTTAGGCCGGTAGTAGTAATTTGAATAAACTTCTTCAATTTGAGTTAATCAAAACTATAATTATGTATGTTGTATGCCGGTGTCCGGTGAGCCTCCGTCTTATCTGTTTACCGAGAAAAAGAGAATTAAGGTAACACGACTGTTATGAATGTGCACCAGCCTGCACTGAAAGTGAAAGCGTTCCCGTGAAAATTCTCCTGCCCACTCCTACACCCAGCCGCCCCAGCTTGCCCTGCCCTGCCCTACACTACAATACACTTTTTTTCGCGAACAGACATTCAATTTCACCTGCGAATTTACGATTTTTTAATTCTGACGTGAGACGTGAATTGGCGTGTTTTCGACACTTTGTTGAGAACTAGCGGCTTTCATGATTTTTGATAGCTAATTGACGCTTTTTATTAATTTCAGCCGCACATTAGCGATTTTCTCAATTGTAGCCGCAAGTTAGAATTTATTCTCCAATTTAACAGCGAATTAGCGCTATTTCTCTATTTTAGGCCAGGACGTGTGTCTTTTTCTCGTGGATTAGTGATTGTGCCTCATTTTCAGCCGCAAATTAGCGTTTTAAACAATTTGAGCAGCAAATTAGTATTTGTTCTCATAGGAATTTTTCTCGGTTTTAGTCATGAACTCACGTTATCGTAATGCTAGCAGTGAATTTGCTGTTTTCTTAATTTTAATAGCTACGAATTAATGTTTTTATTTATTTATGCCTTGAATAGCAACTTTTCCACGCGATATCCTCGAAGTATGTTTTTTAAAATTATTTTATCCGAGAATTAGTGATCCTTCTGTATTCTATTCACGAATTAGCGATTTTCCTATATTTTAACCGCGAATTAGAATTTTTATCAAAATTATTTACTCTTGATTTTTCTCACTTTCAGTCATGAATTAGCGCTGTTTCTCAACTCTAGCCAAGAGAAGCACTTTAGGGGTGTTTTGTTCCAATTTTTAAATGCAAAATGGCGTGGAAGCTGCACCGAGAAACTTTTTTTTCGCGTTTTTTCGAATTTATAACCACAAATCTTAGCATTTTCCCCAAACTTTTAGATGCGTATTTGTTCCAAGAGTAGCACTTCAGTGCGACTTCTCAATTTCAGCCGCATGAGGACGTACATAAACTGGAGATGAGCGTATTTTCTCGGGTATCGCGAATGGGATATTTAGCCGTACTATTTGCTGAACAGAAATTCTGGTGCTGTCGAGTCTGCTTAAAGTAACTTATTATTTCTGGATGTCTAAATTGCCATGCTGCAGCTTTCCTACCACTATTCTAAAGGCTCGTTACGCCCTTCCAGAAAAGGGCCAAGGATATTGTTACCTAATGGGGGGAGGGGTTATATGACGGGTTGAAAATAATTGAACCTACTGTGAGGATAAGAATAAAAACCCTGTACAAAATACATCAACAATACTTTTTTTTTTTTCTTCCACCAAACATACCTTTGACAGCTCTGGAGTTCGATTCAAGCTAGACCGCGTCGACCCAGTAGACGAAATCTCCTTCTGCTCACCACCCGACGCGCAGCTTCCCTCCTCACCGCTCTCACCACGAGTACTCCGCAACTTCCGCAATATCCTAGCCGACGAGGAAGTCGCCGCAACACCGGTCGCTCCCAAACCGGACGACGTCGCCCCACTACCACCACCACCACTGGCGCCACCAACACCCACAACTGCCGAAAGCCCCGCCACCAGGCCACCACCACCGCCACCTTTTCCACTCGTGACAACTTCGTCACCCCCGACGTCCGGCCACGAATTGTTTATCATACTGTGCTGAAGTGACGTCAAGAGACCCTTTGGAGCTAGATCGGCCGGCGTGACGCCTCGACGATTCCCCAGTGAGACTTGAGCGCCATTTTCAACGAGCTCGAGAACGCACTCCCAGGGTATTGAGTCACGAGCTACGGCCAAATGAAGAGCTGAATTTCCATGAACGTCCTACAGCAACATAGAGAGAGAGATAAGATTTTTTTTTTTTTTTTTTTTTTTTTTTAGAAAAAAAGAGTGTCTCGTTAAAAGTCGGATTTTTCTCCTTTTAAGCGGCAGGGTGAAGGGTTGAGCGAGTTTGAGTCGGGAAAACGTGGTCTCCCTCCTATACTTCATTAAAAATTGAGCTGGAAAAAAGCTCCCCGTCCTCATAAACTCCCGCCTTACCCTTTATAACGCTACTAGTATAATCAGAGGCAAACACTGATGGAGCGCTAAGCCATGTGCATATAAACTAAGCTATTAAAAAAATAAAGGCCAGATAGAATCCTTTTACTGCCTCTTTCGTATTAGTTTTACTTCTTTTTATTACCATTTGAAGAGCTCATACTACACGGGTTTAAAATAATTTGTCGCACTTTATTGTTTTTTAGACAAGTGTGCATTACCTGGAAATTAACCGAAGCGCCGTATTTCAGCAAAAGGTAAATGATCGTGGGATTTCCTCGCACGATAGCTAAGAAGAGTACAGGTAAAGTCAACAGATAGGGGCGACCGTAGATATCAGCTATGCCGATAGACTTGTCAGGAGGAATGTTGGGATTGACTTTTAGCCTCGATTCAGTCTCTACTTCTGCGTCTCTTTGCTGAAAAAAAAAAAAAAATCTTCTTTAAAAGTGGAAGTTTCAAGAGTGATTTAATTCACTTACGTGGTTCAGTTCTGCTTCAAGATCGTCATCTGATGAGCTACTAAGGGAAGACATATACGACGAAGACGAAGATGAGGATGGAGATGAGGACAAGTACTCTTCTTGATAGCGGAGGCGTTCGTGTTTTGCAAGCAGCTCGTTGACATCAATGCCGGGTTCGGACGGTGGTGAGGGAGTGTCAAAACCAGACTCATCAACGTCTTGCTCTCGCATGGACAGGTTCAAGAGGATCGACTTGAAAATTTCGGAACTGCGTCGAAGTTCGGCGAAAATACTTTTCTCCTGGGGTTTCAAGGTGTCTGACGATGGGGTGGGGTGGGTTGAGGTGCTCGGTGGGGGTGGTGGTAGTGGTGGTGGCGGCGAACGGTGACGACGGTGGTAATGAGACGATTGAACCTGTTGGTGCTGGTGGGTGTGAGGTGCCGCTGAGCGATTCACTGGCGGTGGCCCTGACGACGGTGGTTTGGGACTGACCAACGGTGACGACTTCAATGAAACGGATCGACGTTCGCCCGCCCAAGGTCTCAAACTTTCGGCGTGCGATTCGAGGCTGAACGAACGCTGTCGCGACAGCGCCTTGAAAGTGGCTCGCCGTCGTCGATCCGTTTTAAGCGGATGACCAACTCCACCGGCTGCGGCCGACGACATCGCCGCTGAAATGGCACCGCCGACCCAGCTAATGCGACGACCCACCAGACCGCTGACGATGGCTGACGGACCTTCCAATAGGCTGGTTGTTGTGACAGGACCGACTGGGCTTGGCTCGCTAAATCCACCTAAATAAATAAATAAAGGCATTGACAGAACTTTAAAAATGGGCTTTTCCGAATGACAAGCCGACCAATCAATCAATGCTTTAGGAGTGCTTTTGGGTGTAAAGTTATGCGGCTCTTCTCTTCAGATTGATTGATAGTCTATTAAAGGGGCAACAAATCTACCCTATTTTTTTCATCCCTCCATATTCTCCTTAAGGGAAGTTAAAGGATCATCAGACGGAATAAGACAGGAAGAAAAACTGAGGTAATCTTCTCTTGGGGTTTCTTAAATTGAAATTCTTTGTTACGGCACCCCGTTTGCGATGCCTGTCAGTCGGAGAGAGAAATGTATGCATATTGACTAGAAGTAGAAAAAGGGGAATAATAAAATTAAATCACGTCTCATTTTCATACCACTTGCCCCCCACCATAACACCTATTTGGAATTGATTGAAAAGAGGTTAATATAACAGGAATGACCAACGACTCTAAGAAAGAAATGGTAACACCTTGAACTGTAAGCCGTCAGTCTCATTTATATTCTTCTTCCCTTGTCACAATACCAAGGAGAAAAGTAATAAAAAAAGAGACGAAAAAAATAAAAGGAGTGGAGTGGGCCACAAACTGTCAGTTTCAAAAGAAACGTGAGGAGAGAAAACTTGAGAAAAGTCGGAAAACGAAAGGTATTTTTCTCAAAGGGCGGCTGCACTTCTTATAAGGCTCTAAAAGACTCGAAATTGTGAGAAATCGGTGGGAACGTGCTGACCTCCACTTTTTTCAGTAAAAAGTGTGAGAAAGTTAATAAATCGGCATCGATGATTTGACTACAACCACTCTTGGCGCTTTTTTCTCAGCTCCATTAAGGGCTGAATTGAGAGTCATCAGACTTTCAGCCCTTCCTCGGTCACTAAATAAACGGCGCACAATAGGCTAAATCGCTGTACGCTGAGGTCCAGTTTTGACGGTCGTTAACGGCTTGGAAGCTTGTGGAGTGGAGAAGTTGGTGGTGGATGGTTCAGCAGTGATAGCTGGCTTCAATAGATCGCGGGAAACCGTAGTTCTTTGCCCTCGGAGTAGGATGTCGAAGGATTTGTTGTCTCTTCGAACCACTTTGTACAGTGACAAGTACGTGGAGGAAGGCAGAAAAGAGGACGAGATAGAATGTTTGGTCGGGCATTGAGCACTGGTGGACCAACACCTATCGGGGCCCAGGGCGGAAATCTTCAAGAGGCCCCTATAAAAGTCTCTATTATAATTATACATAATAAACCTCGATTGGTAACCTCTGAGGCCTTTTACTTATTTTAGGCAAATTACCGCTATTTCCACAACCTATCCGCCAAACAGCGCTTATGCCAAATTTAAGCGCGAATTTCCCCATTTTAGCCACGTATGAGTGCTTTTTGTCAACTATTCCCAGCAAATTAGCGCTTTTCGCAGCAATTTAGCGCAAGTTAGCCGCGGATGCCGGGGTAATCCGCCTTATATGCATAAACATGCGCCTTCCCTCAACTTTAACAGCAAAGTAGCTTTTTTATCCTGTGAATCAGCGATGTTTCTTAACTTTCCTCGAGTGTTGGCGTTTTCCACAATTTTAGCCACAAATTAGCGATTTTACTCAATTTGAACTGAAAATTAGCTGTTTTACTCAATATTAACCGCGAAATAGCGGTTTTTTCTAAATGTTTACGAGAAATTAGCATTTTTTTGTTCCCCATAACCCATAACCACATGCTACAAATTAGCGATTTTTTCTCAGTTTTAGCCACGATTTTGCGGGTTTTTCACTCATAGCCATAAATTATCGCTTTTTCTCAATTTTAGCCTCAAAGTTGACCGAGGAAGCCACGAATTGGCGTATTTCCAATTTTTGACGCAAATTGAAAATTGTCTCAATTTTAAGCCGTGAATTAGTGAATATCCTCGATTTCAGCCGCGAATTAACGCTTTTTCGTAATTTCAGCAGCGTAGTAGCGTTTCTAACCCGTGAATTAACGAGTTTCGTTCATTTCAACCACAAATTGGCAATTTCTGATATTTCAAGCGCAAATTGGCAATTTTTCCATTTTTGGCAGCGTATCAACAATTTTTTTTTAAAATTCAGGCTGAAAATTAAACTTTCTCTTAATTTAGCCAGAATAAATATTGATTTTTTCAGTATTAGCCGCAAATTAGCAGGTTCTTTTTCATTTTAGCACCTTATTAGTATTTTTTCAAAAAATTTTAACTATGAATTAGCGCTTCCTCTCAGTTCTAGCCGTGAATCAGTGTTTTTTTTTTCACACACAATTTACACAATTTTAGCCACAAAGTTGTCCTCAGAAGGCGAGATGACGGAATTTGAAATTCTAACACACTTTATCCGCGATTTTTTTCCTCAATTTTAGCCGCGAATTAGTTTTTTTTCAATGTTTGCTGCGTAAAGCGTTTCTAGCTAGTGAATTCACGAATTTTCTCAATTTTAGACCGCCCTGGATTGGTGTTTTCCTCAATTTTTAACGGGGTATAGCACTTTTTCCCTATTTGAGGAGGTGGAAACTTGAGTTTTTATTCATTTATGCCGGGGTAGTTAGGGAATTTATTAATATTAGCGTTTCCCCCCCCCCTTCAATTTTTGCTATGGATTAGTGTTCACTGTTTAGTTTTTTTGCCTAGGAACAGAAGCGTTTTTTTTTCAAGATTTATTGATTTTCCCCAATTTGGCCACGGGTTAGCGTTTTCCTCCTTTTCAGCTAGATTAGTCATTTTTTTCATTTTTAGCAGCGAATTAGCACTTTTTCTCAGTTTGAGTTGAAAATTAGTGTTTTTCTTAATGTTAGCCGCCCTAATTGATATATTTTTTCAATGTTAGTCGCGTTTTTCTTAGATTTTTATCCGCGCATAAGCAATTTTTTTTTATTTTCTGCTATGGATTAACGTTGTTTCTCAGTTTGAGCCTCGAATCTTTCAGAAGCTACAGGGATTTGCGTTTTCCCAATTTCAGCCACGAATTAGTGATTTTCTTCATTTTCATATTCGTGAATTAACGTTTTTCCTCAACTTTAACCGCGAATTAGTGATTTTTCTCTATTTCAGCAGTGAAATAGCGTTTTCTGGTAATTTTGCAGCGAATGAGCATATCTATTGTCTTTTTCTATACGTGAATTTGCCATTTTGGCCCAATTTTAATCCGAATTAGCGTTTTGGGCAACCCTGGGCAAACCGACATCAACTTGAATTTATAATCAAATAAATAATTTAAAATCAAATGAGTTTGCACGTGTGGGTCCTAATTTGAGCGATTGCGGATTCTAATTTGAGAGAAATTACAAGTTTTCTGGCTTAATATACGCGAAATTGACAGAATCGGGCGTTCGGGTCTTGGTTATTGCAAAAATGCAAGGTATATGGTTCAGAAAAATTACAATTTTCGGGTCACTTAATTTGTGAAATTGACAATTTCGGTGCAAAATATCCTCGAAATTGCTAGTGTTGAATTGTTTTCTGTGGGCTCGGATAGGGGGGGCTAACTGGCCAAGGCCAACCGCGTCGTAGGCTCACGAGAACGAAATTGCAACATTTTGGAAACAAATTTATTGAATGTTTCAAGGCACAATCTTCACGAAATTGCGAGCTTCAAGGCCAAATTATTTTCGAGGTAAGCTTACGAAGTTAGAAGTTTCCTGTCTGAATATAACGCGAAATTGCAAGTTTCGGGGCTTAATTCGGAGAAATCACAAATTCTATTCTTAATCTCTGCGAAATTGCAAGTTTCTGGGCCTGTTTTTCAAGTGCCTGCTTCCCCCCGCGGTCTAGCCGTCCACGAGATCGCCAAAATATTGATGAACAACCGAAAAATCACACCGGAGCTGAGTATCAGTTGAATATCCGTGAAATTGGACATTTACGTCATTTAATGTCAGTGAATTGGCCAGTTAGGGTCTTAATTCAAGCAAAATTGGCAATTTCTGGGCCTAATATGCGGTGGCGGAGCCCAGGCTAGCCGGTAACATATCAGCGCCGAAGGCCCGAAGGATATTCCTACTAAATTGTTAGTTTCCTGGCTCAATATTAGCGTGATTGCAAGTTTTTGGTCTTAATTTTGAGGATAATTGTAAGTTTTGCGTTCTGATTTTTGAGACATTTCAAGTTTTGGAGCCTTTTTCAAAATAGCATATATCAGCGTTCCAAGCATGAACGCTGACCATTACCCGACTGAAACTGTCCATTACCCGACGCATCAGCTAGACGAATAAGCTAGGAGGGCTCAGGAGAATGCGAAAAGACACCCATACATAAGTCCGTCACGCCCAACCTAGACTCCCCCCCCCACAACCATGGGTCATTATTGTACCCCTAAACTTACAATTTTGCAGATATGATTATAATGATTAAGTTTCACGGCTATTCATCGAACTTCGGGAGCTTTCGGGACCGGCTTGACTGGGACTTCACGCGTACTATTAAAAAAAAACAAAAAAAACTCCCTAACTTGACTCCTCCTCCTATTTTGCTGGATATTCCGACCCAAAAATGACAATTTGCAGATTTTCATACCTGAATGTAGCGATTTCGTGGTGACTTGGCCCCAATGTTGCAAACGAGCAGCTTTTTAGAAATACAATTTGTTTCTTGAATGATCCACACTCAATGACACGTATAATCACGTTCAAAAGTGATATGACTACTTGACAATTTCGATAGTGTCCCACTTGAAATATCGTTTTCACCGCTATTTTATAGTCGCAAACACGCAGTTTCGTGACTATTAATAGCTCCAAACTTGCATTTTTACGGATATTTAGCCTCAAAACTGGCATTTTCATACCTACTTAGCCCTTAATTTTGGCAGCTTTGCGACTATTTCACACCCTGACAAATTATATTCAATGACTGCCGTGAGATGTGGAGCTGTTCTGCGGTTATTAAATCGGGCAAGACCACGATGTGAGCTATTTTGCAGCTTAAATCGCCGAAAATCTCAATTTTGGCTACTCGGCAAAGTAAAATGGAAAGGAAAATGGAGAGAATAGGGTGGGGGTGGGGGATAAACGTTAAATTTCTGAGTGTCTACAGGGTCGTTAATTAATGCGGGTGACTGAATATGCGCTGATGTTTCTAGGCGGTAGTGATTACCTGGTTGCGTTCCAAATTATTAGAAATTCAGGCTTATAATACCAAACTGACCTGTGAGACTAGTACGCGTTGGCGACGTCGTCGTTGGAGTTGACGGTTGTTGATTGGTCGGTAGACTCGGCGGTGGTTCGATGACACAACCGGGCGGCACTCGACCGCCCTGATTCGGTTCGAGACCGTATTTGAGCAAAAGACGGAGAACGTCTACCGAGCCGTGCTCAACAGCCATGTGAAGGGCGTTGCTGAAAACAAGCGGAGGGTCGATTGCTCCGCCCGAGCTTAACGAGGATGAGGACGACGAGGATGATTTCGAGGAGGCCGTCGATGAACAGGAACCGAGGTGACCGCTTGAAATCGACGATGAGGGGCTCTGTTGATGGTGATGCTGGACACGGTGGGAGGGTGCTGATTCTTGTGGTTCTAACCTGAAAGAAAATATGATGCTATAGACACGCTCGCACATTACGCTCGATCACTCTTTATTTACCATCCCCCCACCACCTCTCCTTCATCACTAAAAATGACAAGCATGCTGACAACGTGTATCAAACAGTAGATGTTTATGCTGCGTATAATGCTGTTTATGCAGAGTAATGCGAGAACCTTTTCGAGGAAAATTCGCTCATGACAAAAATGTTAAAAGCACCATTGAACCAACAAATGCATTAAAGAAATGTTATTTCCATACCTAATTGGACCGTAAAGTGGTTTTTTAGGGCGTGCTAACAAGGGTTGTGATAAAGGAAGGATTTCCCATTCAGAAACTATCACCCTCCCACAGTTCTCACCATCGTGCGCCGTATTCAAAACCCCTTTGGAATAACATTCTGTAAACAGCTCTGGTTCATATAAAATTCCAATTCGAATTATCCACCTTATACTCGTAAACCTTACCACCCCTCCCTGCAGCAACCATCCCTTTCACAACTTTACCTTCAAACCTGAGAGAGATCTCGGAGTAAAGGCACACACTATACATATTTCATAGGTATAGAAGTAGGAAAAAGGTTTTCACAACACTTCTCTTACTCTAAAACCTTGCTGTCCCCCCTCTTGATCCCCGCACAATACAACCAGCGGTTTCACCCGTGATCCTTTTCCACCATTTTCTCGTGTAACCATGTCTAGCTCACCTCCCACCACCCTTATACATCTACAAAACTACGTGCCAATAAGAAACGCCACTCTGTACACATTTTTACCTCCTACTCCCCTCTACACGTCATCATTCTTCTCCGCTTTACTATTCAACGTTTACCACCCTATCTTAATATGCTACACAAGAACGTGCCGCTCCACTAACGGTCCTTCTTATCTTCGTTATAAAATAAGAGCTTCTTCCTACCCTTGACAACCGCACCTCGACGTATCGCGAGGTCGTCAAGAGGATAGTTTAGACGAAGGGTAGGGAAGGGACGGGGAGAAATAAGTGAAAACGACTAAATTAGACGAACCACCTACGAGGAAAATAGTTTGAAACAAAAAATGTGCCCTCACGGGTTGAGTCATTAGCACGTTTTATAGGCTATCGTGAATTTTTCCGCTAACACAAGGTCGCTCATCCGCGGCGGAGCTACCACAAATATTGCACGCACACTGTGGTTGCTATGCACGGAATAACGTTACGACTTGTACGGTGCCATTATTGAATTTCGCTTGGGGCACTTTTCCTGCCGTTCGTAACAAAAGCCCCTGGACACCATGGAAAAGCCCTGACGCACTCGGAGAAAAACAGGCCGGCCCAGAAACGAGAAATTCGATCTTCAAAGCGATTTTTTTTTGCCATAGTTTTCAGGTGCCTCACAGATTTTTCCGTGGACAGTGGCAATGTGATCGTCAGCCTTGAAGTCCGAAGAGAAACAGCCTGGAGGCGCACGGACCTCACCAGCCCAACGTGAAAAGAGGCCAAGTTTTTGTGAAATCCTAGCAATACGAAGGGCATTTATTGCAGCACCTTTCCCCCGCCAGTCCTTAGTAGGCTGCGGACTGCCGGAGTCACCCCCACCCGGAAGGATTTCTATGTATGCCGCTGCTGTTTCCTGCAAGGAAATGGCCAAACTTGGCTATTCACGCCCTTGCAACGATAAACTGACCACTGATGTTTGCTCACCAAACATGAATTGTCCTCATCTCACCAACTCATCGACCGCCTCTCCCCCTCCCCAACTGTTGGTTATGGTTACATGCATCCTGGATAAACCGACTATTCTCGCAGTCTCACGCTATAAAGTTGCTTGATTGGCTAATCACACCCCACGATGGCTAAACAGATGATTAATGCACGGGAAATGGTGAAACCTGTACCATTCGTGCTTTACAAACTGGCAAAACTTAGCCTTCGCGCTTCGAAAATGGCTTAACTATAGATGATTCTTGCCCTAAAAATAGCTGAACTGATCATTTGCGTCTAGCAGATGGCTTAACTGACGATTCTTGTCGTTAGAATGCATTTAAGCTGACAATTCGAAGCCTCAGAAGATTAACTGACTACAAATCAATGAACTGGCCGTTCTGAATATGTCCGTTTCCTCCTTACCAACTGATTGACTCCCCCCCCCCTTCATTAGGTTGCTGCAACTTTCGTGCTAGCTCAGTCACGCTATAAAAATGGATTGAATGGCTATTCGAACGAAAGTTAATGACATGAAATTACAATGGGGGGGGGGGCTGGATAGATTATTTGGAGGAATTTCACGATCTCGCATTTTTTCCGCCGGGGCCAACGTGAGACGTGGTCTTGACGAATTAAAAACCAATTTTGCGGGGTTATGGATCGTGCAAGAAAGCAATTTGGCAGATTTCACTGAGTAAAAAACAAATTTCCTGCGGCCAACCAATTCAGTAGGCAATTTCTGTAGAGATGGCCCCAGGTACCATATCAGAGGCCCCTCGAAAAGCTTGAAGATGGAAAATTGAGGATTTTCCTGTTTGGACGCCTGGACGGTTATTGTCTCCTTCCAACGATTCAGTTCATTTGACACGCGTTGCAGTGTGGAGCGAATTGCGGGGTTGAATATTTTGATTCAATCAATACACGCCAATTCACGCTCTCTGGAGGCAATTTCCGGGCAAAAATAAAGAAAATACGCTGATCCTGGTTTTTTGCTCGGTCCTTAGGCGGTTGAAATTGAAAGGCCACACTGGAATGTGATCCTTACAACAAGTGAATTATGCGGCTCAATAGCTTGGAAAAATAACTGATTTTGAAATTTTGAAAATTGAGAAAAAGCGCTTCATCGCGGATAAATTAAGAAAACGCGCTATAATTTTCAGATAAAATATGGAAGAAACGATAATAAACTGCTAAAAATCGCTATAATTCGCGGCTAAAATTGAAAAAGAAAGCTAATTCAGGGCTAAAATTGATACAAACGCTAATTTTTGTATAAAATGGAGAAACTCCAATTCCAAGTTCCTGAAGGCAACTTTGTGGTTAAAATTGATAAGAAACGCTAATCCTTAGCAAATGTTGAAAAAAAAATTGCCAATTAAAAAAAAAAACAATTGTACGTACTACTTAACTGTAACTTGTATCTGATATTGAGAAAAATCACTAATTTTCGGCTAAAATGAATGAAAACGTTATACACGGCATAAAATTGAGAGGAATTGCCTATCCTTAAATACTGAAACAGAAAAAAAGCTATTTTTTGGCTAGAATTGAGAATAATCGCTAATTAGCGACTAAAAATTATGAAAACCGCTAGCAATGCGAGAAAGTGCAGAAAAAACACCAATCCGTCGCTTCTGAAGGCAACATTGTGGCTAAATTCTAGAAAAGATGCTAATTCACGAGCGCTTAGAGTGGTTTAAGCGTTTCTAGCGGGTGAACGATTTTCATCGATAACGCACAAATACAACAGTACAGACGTTTTCCGCTGAAATCGCTAAAAACGCTGAAATCGCGCAATTCCCGCTCACGTACGACGCGCGACGGAGGCTTAGGTTTTTTTGTTGTTTTTTTTTTTATTCGGAGCCATGAAGGCGCGAGGGGCTAATGGCCAATTCTCGGTCAAAATAGTGATAAACCCTGATGGTTAAAATGGAGAAAAAGCGCCAGTTGGTGGCTAAAATTGAGAATATGGGCCCTTCCGCAGCTAAAATGAGGATAAACTTGCGCTAATTCGGGGCTAAAATTCTGCAATACAAAGTTCGTGGATATAAAAATTGGAAAAACACTAATTCGCAGATAAAATTAAGGAATATGGCTCAATCGTAGAAATTCACTGTTTCCTCTTCAATGCCTCCATAAATGGCACGTGCTGCCATGCTGCCGAAAATGACACGTGTGTGCCTCTGTGCGCAGTTTTTTTTTTTTTTTTTTTTTTTTTTTTTTTTTTTTTTTTACAGGCTAGTCTACGCATGAAATTGAGAAAAAACGCTAATTCGCAGTTTCTGTACGTCCTTAAGCGGCTAAAATTGAGAAGACACGCTAATTTGCTGTCCTGGGGCAATTACGCAGCTGAAAGTTTTAAAAATGCTGATATTATTGGCAAAAATTGCGTAAAAGTGCTCATTCGTGGCTAAAATTGAGAAAATGCGTCAATTCGTCGTTTCTGATACAACACAGCGCTCTCGGGTTCGTGTGGGCGTTCAACAAATCACGTACCGGTCGAGGAGGCCGCTTATTACGGGTACAAAGTGCACAACTCGATCAGGGTGCGTCGCATTAAATGAAGATATATATTATAGATTTTCTTTATCTTCATTTCCTTCTTCTGGTTCAATTTGTCTTAGGTATCTCCCTCCCTCGCTTGATAATTTTTTTCAAAGTTTGCCTCCCAGGGCTATAGCCCCGGTAGTCCCTCCATGTTCCCGGCCCAGGAGGCAATATATGTAGAGCTGACCCAGTACCTCCTTTTTGCCTTGCTCTCTTCCTTGTAGATGATAAAAAGAAAAACAGCGGGCATGACAAGGTCTTCGCGGGGCGACATTTCGAGGGAAACTGACCAGGGATGAGACTTGAAATGGTTTCTTTAGTGGAAACACCACGAAATAAAACATATTTTGTACACCATAAAAAGATGCTGAAGTGGAAACTCTAAGTTTCAAAAAACTGAAACTCGTTTGCGAAACTTGAAACGCATCATGTTTCACCTTTTTGAAGCAAAAATGTTTCCTTAGTGGAAACCCGGCTTTAGAATCGAATTACTTACACCGACAAGCACTTTAATATTTGGCCAACGGTAAAGTGCTCGCATTACATTCAAAATCGCTCTCTCGTCAACTACCGAGCTTGTCTCGCAAGGTAAAAAAAGAGACGACCTACTCGGATTCTTCTCGCGGTTTTAGATGCATCGGAAATGGGTAAGATGATAAAAAAAAAAAAAAAAGTTAAAAGAAGAAAACCATCGAAATTCCACGGAGCCATCGGATGTATTTGAAAAAGGGAAGGTGAATGAAGGTGGTTTGGCGGAGAAAGGGAAGGGAAGGGTAAGAAGGATCGAAAAGTGTTTATTCGCGTACCGAGTCCCTTCTTTCTTACTCACCCTCACCCCTCAGAGTGTTGACTTACTTTCTAATGTACACAGACAGCCTTTTTATCGATTTATATCCGTTAAAAGCAAACTCACGTGAAGCTTCCAGGATTCTATAAGACGAGGAAAAGAGGGAACGATGATGATTTCGCGTAGCGTTAAGAGCCAGGTCCTTCCCTCTTATATGCGCGCCCAGCTTTTCCGTCGCTGTTCCCTTTAAATCCGAGTCAACGTAACATGATTTTTAATGATTCAATTATAAAATGTCCCTTTGAAGTTTTTTTTTTTTTTTTTTTTTTTTTTTTTTTCAGTTTTTTGTTCAGTCGTACGAACGTGAAATCGAATGAATTCGTTTTAGTCTATTTTTTTGTTGAATTGAAAAAGAAAAACAGAGGCTTCGCATTACGCCGGAAAAAGGTAAACGAACACAAGCTGCAAAATAAAAAATTTCCATATTTTCTCGCCTAGCAACCTCGTCCATCATGGTCAAGGGTGTCAAGTTGAATTGAAAATACTTTCACTTGACTGAGAAAAGGGAAGAGTGCCCTTTTTTTTTGCGAAGGACTTAATTGTCCTTACGCATCATAAATTCACGCCGAGCTGTGAAATTAATATCTGGAGAATGATTTTCCTTCTATTCCTGCTCACGCTTGGCACTTATATAAGAAAAATCAATGAAATAAATAACCCGGAAAAGATTGAAAAGTCAAGTGGTGAGGGTTGAGGCGGTATACGGAGAAGCGTTTAAAGATTATATCAGCCAATTTAAGAAG
Organism: Corythucha ciliata; assembly: GCA_038030265.1. NCBI lineage: Eukaryota > Metazoa > Arthropoda > Insecta > Hemiptera > Tingidae > Corythucha > Corythucha ciliata. The sequence goes on along the minus strand of CM075937.1, from coordinate 21,771,527 downwards.
CGATTGGATGGGTGGCGAGGAAGTGAAAGGGGTAAGTACAGGTATAACGGAGAAAAGAAGGAAACAAAAGGGTCTTATGCGTTATCACTTAATCTCAAACCGGCTTGTGTCTGTGGAATGGATAGGAAGCGAGGGGTTTGGCTCTTATAACCAACCCTGTAATTCAATTAAAGCAAAACAATAGGGAAGAAGGCGGTGGTAAAGAGAAGAGCTCTCTTTTAAAACAGCGTGCATTCCACAACCCTCTCTCCTACCTCTATGATCTTGTTCCTTAATCATCATTCTTGCGGAGTTCTTGAACTCAGAGAGGGAAAAGAAAGAAAAACCCATGGGTTCGCCCACTTTTTTTTTTTTTTTTTTTTTTAAATATTCAACACAGGACAGCTTTCAAAGTTCTATCTCGGGGTCGGGCAAAAAAGCTTTTGTCATTCTAATTGGACCCTCTAATAATAAATTAGTTTAGATAACTGGAAAATCCCGTTAGCAAGATTAATTACATCGGAGGGATTTATCACTGAAAAAATAAAGCATCCAGTAACACCTTCCTATGTACCGAACTTACGACCCTGGTCGACGCATCGTAAAGATCTTGTCACTTTGCGGCGAAGACAGCTGCCTTCATAACACAAAATCCATTTTACCAACACCTCTCCCCAGTCAGCAACAGATCGTCCACGTCCTTTTTTACTTCCATGTTGCAGTAGGGAAGGGAAGTATAGTGTTTGTGAATAAAACCGAGTCCAAGCTAACTTTCATATTATTGGTACACAACCTCGGAAAGGTCAAAAATAGTGACTTTCGCCAGAGATGGGTAGTATTTAAAATAGAAATAAATGAAATACGAATACATAATGTACATTATTATGTATTTTCACGTTAAAATTGAAAGCATTAATTTGCACCTTAATACTTCCAAACTCACCCATATTGCATTATTCAGTACCTTGGAATGCTGAAGTAAAACACACTTTCAGAATACTTCGCGTCATGTTATGCTTATACGTGCATGATTCCTGCTTCTCTCACCCTTTTATTTTTTGTTTTTAGGCTAAGTCAAGGCAAGGCGCACCTGCTAACTAAAAACCAGGGGCAGATTTAGGCTAAAATGTTTAGAGGGACTTAAAGCCGCTAAGCCCAGGGCCCTAACCACAAAATGAGCTGGTGGTGAAAATACCACCAAATGACGGTAATAGCATAGCGTTATTTCAAACGTTATTCAGTGTTGAGTGTCCATAAAGTTACGACTTGGGTTGTTTTTTAATGCTAGCTCATGGATAACCCCCGCAGAGCTTCCCGTTCAGAAACAGACGATTCCTGAGCCACCTTTCTCCAGTTTATACGGTTCTGATTACGTTAATGTCTGTAATAGGGTCCGTGGATATCACCCCTTTCAACCCCATTTCCCACTTTAAGAAAGGAATTTTATTGGTTTTGTCCTTTCAAAATCTAAATTCTGTGAACTGTTGCTAATAAAAATAAGATAAATAAATAAATTAAAAAAAAAAACAATATCACGATATTGACTCCGTATAGAAAGCGTTGACCAGCTCAAAAAATCAAATTTGCTAGTTAAGAGAAGAAACCACAAAATGTTCCAGCCACCAAATGCTCAAACCCATGGGCGTAGCCAGCGGCGGCAGGGGTGGGCAGTTGCCCTCCCCTAGAATCAAAAGCGCAGATTTCGTGGGGCAGCTGCCCCCCCCCCAAATCCCTGATCTGGCTTTCTTGTATTCCTCTCCATAAAACCAATTTTGCGGATTTTTCTCACTAAAAAAAAACAACACATTTTCGCTTATCGGTTCCACCATAAATCGAAAATTCGCCGATGTTTGATGCTGACAAACCGATTTCGAGGGTCGGCTTGGAAACCGATTTTTCACACTAAAATCCCATTTTCGCAGGTTCGACGTGCAATTTTCGTGGTTTTTGGCTAGCTCAAATCGTGTTTACCCCACTGTGCCATCCAGACTTATGGTGGGAGAGGAAATGCCAGCTCTGTTTACCGTCTCAGGTCTATAAAATTCAAAGTTTAGCTTCAAAAGTATCACTTTCCGGGGGGGGGGGGAGAAGTTTCAGGTTTTCGACATAAAATCCTAAATAGAAGGCTACAAACGACAGTTTTCCAGCAGATATTAATTTTTTGATGGATAGAGGCCCACGAAACCGCGAATTGACACGATTCTAACCTCCAAATCCTGTTATAAGCCTGCAAAAAGGCAATGGTGCATCTGATATTTTCGCTTCAGGGTGTGGATCCAGTTTTTCTCAAGAGTAGTTGCACGGAGTTTTTTCCCCCGATTTTACTCGTGATTGTGTACTGTTTTTAGCCTCGAATTGACGTTTTCCTTAATTTTAGCTATGGCCTGATTCACTAACTTTTTTCATCATTGCTTTTTTCAAAAATCATATGTTTCCGTTAAGTTTTCTTAATTTCATGAATGAGATTTCAATGTTTCTTCCAAAGCAACGTTTCTATTTCGTTAGAGAATAAGGCCCCTGAAACTTAGTGCTTTTTCTCAATTCTAACTCGAACTAGCCCATTTTATTCATTTTAGCCGTGAAAAGGACTCAAAAAACCCGTGAAATAACGCATTTTTGATATACTATTTCAATTACGGCCACCACCGGGCATCGCCTATCTGCAAATTGGTGCGTTCTGTCAGTTTCAGCCGCAAAAAACAGTTCTTCCTCAATTTAACATGCGGATGAACGCTATTTCACAATTTTAGCCACGATAATGCCACCAATAAACAACAAACGGTGACAATTTCGCCAATTCATTTTTCCTGAATTCTAGCCGCAAATTAGTGCTTTTTCCTAATTCTGCCTTGAGCAATTTTTTATCCCTTCAAATTTTAGCAGTGAAAAGGTTCACGTAATCCGCATGAGAGCGAATTTCACTAATTTTGACCCCTCAATTTCACGGGCTAACGGCTAACGAACAATTTTCCGTAATTTTAGCCGTGAATAAGCACTTTTTTCAAAAATGTATGCGCTAAGTCATGCTCTTTCTCAATTTCACCAGCAAACTTGCCATATATAAGTATAAAAACGGTCAATTAGCTCTTTCTCGCAATGTTTACCGATGTTTGAGAAACCATGAACTGGTGCCTTCTCTCAATTTTACCTGCGTGAATGAGCTCCATTTCTCAATTTTAGCCGTGAATTGGCGCTTTTCCTCAATTCCAGCCGCAAATGAGTGATTTTTCTCAATTCTACATTGAACGAGCAATTTATATTGTCAATTTTATCTGTGAAAAGAGTTCTATAAACCGTGAATTAGCGCATTTTCTTCATTCCGCTCCGGACTTTGCATCGCGAAATCGCAAATTGGCGTGTTTTCTCAATTTCAACCGCGAATAACGAGATTTATTTCTCAAGTTTAACGTGAACCAGCGCTATTTCTCAATTTTAGCCGTGAATGTGTGTTTTTCCTCAGTCTTAGCCACAAAATGTCCTTTTCTATAGATTTCATCCCTGAACGAGAACTTTTTCTCTAGACGTGCGCACCTCCCCCCCCCCCATTGAGGATCCGTGCCTAGCTGGCTGCCCACCCCTTGATCACGGGCTGGCTACGCCCCTGCTCAAACCACAAAATGCTTGAACCCCACAGTGGCGAACCCCGAATCTTTGGGGCCCCGGATTGGAAGGGTGTTTGCTCCTCAATCTCTAAATACAAGATGAATTTAATTTTAGCCGTTAGCCACGAACTTGCCTCCATGGGAACTGCTAATTGGTACGTTTTCTTAGTTTTAGCCAAGAAATAGCGCACGTTTACTAAATTTTAGCCGCGGGTTTTCTCAAATTAATCCGCAAATTAGCGTTTTTCACGAATGAGCGTTTTATGTCAACTTTATCCGCGAATCAACGTTTTTTTTTGTTTTTTGTTTTTTCAAATTCGGCAGCGAATCAGCGGTTTATCACTAATTTAGCCGTGAATCAGTGGTTTTCTCAATTATAGGCACAAATTAGCAGTGTTTCTTTTTTCTTTTTACTTCTTACCCTTGCGAAATAGTGATTTTCTTGATTTTGCCGTGAATTAGCGCTTATTTTTCTCAAGTTTTTCTTTTCTTCAATTCTTGTCGCGCATAAGCGCTTGTGTCAATTTCCAGCCAAGAATTATTTCTTTGAATTTTAAACGAGAATTACCGTTTCTACTCAACTGTACTCGTGTATCGTGAATCTATGGATTTCATAAAATATTAATTCGTGAATTGACGTTTTTCGTCATTTTAGACGCAAATTAGCGCTTTTACTCAATTTTAGCCGCTTATTAGCGTGTTTCCTCATATTGAACCACGAATCAGCTTTTTTCTCCATTTCAATTAGCGCTCCTTCTCAAGTTTAACTGCGATTGAGTGCTTTAACTCAACAACTTTTGTGATGTTTCTTAGTTTCAGCCACGAATTAGTGGCTTTGCTGAAATAGATCCGCGTGAATTAGCGTTTTATCTTCAATTTTTGCTACGAATTACTGATTTTTTCTCTACGAACTGATTCTTCTTAACTTAGTCGCGAAGTTGCCCCGAGAAACCATGAGTTGGCGAAGTCTCAATATTAGCTGGGTGTGCTGAGCGATTGTTCACTGCTTTTTCTCCATATCATAGGCACCATTTTTTTTTTTTTTTTCTCAATTACAGCCGCGAATAAGAGCTTTCTCTCAATTTTAAGCTGCCAATAGGTATTTTTTGCCACCAATAGGTGATGTTTTCCGCTGTTTGCCGATGAATTAGCGCTATTTTGATATTTAGTCACGAAAATACTTTTTTGTAACTCTTTGCCGCGTGCTTGCCCCAAGATTAGAACAGAAGCCACCTATTAAGAGCTGTTCTAAATTTATTGGGGTTGGCGTATTTCCTCAAATTATTCAGCCACGAAGTTTCCTTTCGATTCAGATGCCTGTAATTCGTGTATTTTTGTAAATTATAGTGGCAAATGAGCTGTTGCTCTCAATATTAGCCATAAATCAACGCTTTAAAACCTAAAAATCCCTCTTTTTTCATCTTTATAAGCTTAAGATGTCCTAGGTCCCGGTGTCCTAGGACGAACGGCACCTCTCGCCGCTACGTCGGCACGCCTACTAGAGCCACGCAATGTTTGAACCACAAAACGTTCCAAGCACAAAATGGTTGAACCACTTAAGACGCGCGAACCACGCTGTTATAGGACTGGTCGATTGAGTATTTTGTGGATAGGTTCACAAAATGCTCAATCTACACAATGCTCGAACTACAAAATATTCAGATCACAGACAGTTCTAACCTCAAATTGCTCGCACCACATTTCTGCGGTGACAATGTGGTTTGAAAGGAAGGGCCGATGTCACGATAATTGCTTTTCAAACGAACCATTTGTTTATAATGGAAAGTGCTAAAGCCATTTGGTTTCTCATCAAGAGTGAATTGCTGAAATTGGGGTTTAAGGAGTCAAATCCCATAAATTTGGTTTTGAAAGAGCCAAAATGACCGTAAAATTTGAAGTTGAAAAAGGGACCTGCAAATTTTTGTTTTTGAAAGATCAAAAATCCCTAAAATTTGGTTTTGAACGAGCCGAATCCAAAAAAAAAATGGATATGAAAAAGGGAAATTTGGGTCCATAAATTATCCTAAATTGTAGTACAATTTGGTTTTTGAAAGAGTGAAACGCGCATATTGAGGATCAGATATGGAGCCAAACCCTCGCCCACGCAGCGCAGCGCTAGTCGTTGGGCGGGGTATTTCGGCAGCGTGTTCTGGGTTGTGGGACCGAATTTCAGATTTTTTGTTGTTTTTATTTTATTTTTAAATCAAACAATACCAATAACAATACCCGGAGTCTTGAGCAGATCTCAACACTTCAATAAAAGATCCAGTTTTTGGGAACCAGACACTGGGCTTTCGGGCCAAATTAAGAAATTAGGTGAATATGATAAGAGTTGGTGAGGCGTACTGTTGTAGGGTAACTCTGAAATTTATAAATGGGCGTGAAGGGGGACTCTCTCGAGGAAGACCAAGGCACTGACGAAGGGGACGAGTGTTATTCCCCCTCTTTGCGTGGGTCAGTCCTGGTACTCATCGTCTGCTGAGAAGTGTAACCTTTTTTCTCAATTTCTTAGCGACCAATTATCGCCGCACCCTGATAGTGACAGCCGTACCACCACAAATATCACGGACAGGCTCTTATTGGAGCCACTAATCTTGTCTCCATTCAAAGACTACATCACCCCCCCCACAAATGAGAAGTACTACCAATAGATCACCAACAAAAAAAGCCCCTGGCCACGATTTAATAACTCCGCCCCTGCTCAAGCCGCCGCTACCTCGGAAAGGTATTGTGTATCTGACCCAAGTTTACAACGCCATGCTTCGGACCACCCATTTTTCACACTCTTGGAAGCACGCTCACGTAATCAGGGCCAAAAAGCCTAACAAAAATGCAAGTGACCGCCCAGGAAAAGCCTAAACAGATTATACCTGCCCTGTGAATAGCAAAATTGACCATTCGCCCTCCAAGAATGGCTAAACTGCGACCATTCGCACCTTCAAAATGACATTTTAGCGCTTAAAAAAAATGGAATTTATCGATCTGGAAACAGCAAAACTGATCATTTTGACTGCTAAAAGTGATGATTCGAGCACTGAAAATATCACACTGACTAGTCATGCCTCAGAAATGAAATGACCATACTGACAGTTTACCCAAAAAAAAAAAAAAAAAAAATTCTCCGCACCTTGAAAACGGCCAAATACCCGAACTGATTATTGGCGCCTTGCAGATGGCTTAAATGACGAATCGTGCCATGCTGGTGGCCAAACTGGTTATTCGCGCCCTTGAGAGATGAATCTACTATTAGCGTCCTAAAATATCGATGAAATGACCATTCGTCGCCCTCCCACCTCCCGTGAATAGGACCGTGACCACCAGTCAACTGATTATCCTCCCCCTCCCCACCACTGACGATTACAGCAATATTCACTCGCGTGCTAACTCGCTCGCGCTAAAAAAGAGGCTTGACTGATTATTCGCAAGGCAGTTTTATGGCGTAAAGTCCGAATGTGTCGAATTATTGGCGGACTCAGTGAGCACCCGTGCATGGCAGGGCGATAGGCGTACGCCAATGACAATGCGTGGGTACCCCCACCTGTGTCTCATGGGACACGTAAATCCCTTTAATATTTGCGTATCTTGAAAGAAAATGCTCCTCCTTATTCAGGTTTTTTTTTTTATTAGGGCATCAACTGCTGTGGTTATTTAGTCCGCTTATTAGGTATTTATTTTTTGAAATTATTGAACTGTGTTCTATGTTTTATAAAATTACCTATATGTATACATAATTTTTTAATTCGAAAACCCCTCCCAAGAAAAAGCCCTGGGCATGCCACTGGTGGGAACTGTGTTCATATTCATATTCATACTCTAATGTGAGAATGAACATATCGAAGGCTCTCCAACGTTCTGGGACTGATCGCAACTCCCAACATTTTTAATAAGAAGTTTGTCTTGCCTTTATTTTATCCACAAGAATATTCCATTCGATCAATTCTTGAAGACGAAATTAAATCAAACCCGTCCCATTAGATTATATTTAAAGAAGCACTAAGGTGAAGATGGAAAACAATTTTTAATTACCTGTCAATCAGAGTCTTTGATTTTCTGAGTAAAATTTCCACTTGTTGACTCTGTTGGGATTCATCCGTTGAAGATTTTCCAAGGAGGCTGCCGTGCAAATTGACCTGAAAAAGCGGAAAACACTATCTGAAATTAAATGGTATACGGCATGGATATATCCATGACACAGTATTTTTTTTTTTTTTTTTCATGTCCGGGCTATAATTTGAATCTGGAGGAAAGGCTGGAGATATTTATCTCTTTTCTTCCCACCACCACTGCAGGTTACCCTGCAGTTGTGTAATGACAAGTTTAAAAGTACTATAAGCTTAATATCCGGAAAAAAAGTCTTATCATAGCATCCAGTAATACAGTGGTGGATGCAGATTGTGTGTGGTTAAATTGTTGGGGATTTAGATGAGACAATACGATTTATAAAGTGGTTATGAAGGGGAGGGGTGTGATGTGATGAAACGGGATCGAGTCAGACGAGTCCCTAAAATGTCACACTAAGTGAATCTGCAGTTCAAAAATTGGTGATTTTTAGCCACTTCATCATACAATCCGCCAATAAAAATGGCTTCTTTGAACAATTTTTAAGGAATCACATCAATATTTTTACGATCACTACAGCTCTCAAAGACTGACGAATAGCCGCGTACTAGCAACAATTTTGAGGCAAACATGATAGAAATTGGAGTTTTCCGACGGACATTGCAAGTGTCACGTCTACCAGTGACCTTGTTTTTTTTTTTATCGTTCGTGATCAGAGGTGTACAGTTAGGGGGGCGGGGGCAAGAAGGGCCATCGCCAACCCATTGTTCCTATTAGGTGGGCAAAGGTACCTTTTCGCCCTCCCCCCCAATATTTTGACCTGATTTTTAACAATACGTATCCTCCAACAAAGGGGGATGTACTATGGTATAGCAATGTTTAATGGTATTTTCTTAAATTTAAACCACGAATTAGCACTTTGTCTTAATCTCATCCATGAATTAGCGAATTGGTGGCGACTTCTCTAAACTTTGTCTCGATTTTACTGTCGCAAAATTGACACTAGAAGCCGATGAATTGGCATGTTTTCAATTTTAGGCCAGCCAGTGTTTTTCTTCATTTAAACAATGAATTAGCACATTCCCCAATAGCGATTTGGCGATTTTTGTCTTTTTTTAAGACACAATTTTGCGCTTTGCCTCTATTTCAGACGCAAAATTGGCTTAAGAAGCCGCGAATTGGCATTTTATTCAGTTTAATAGCGGCGAATGAGCGCTTTTCCTATACTTGACCCGTAAATTAGCTGTTTTTTCTCAATTTCATTGGTGGATTTCTAATTTTTCTCCATTTTAGCTTTTCATCAGCGATTTTTCTCAATTTCATAAGAGCACTAGTGTATTTTCCAAGTATTAGATGCGAAGAACAGTTTTTTTATCCCCTGAATTAGAGACTTTTCCAAATTGTAGCCTTGAATTAAGATTTTTTTTATCTGAGAAATAACGCTTTTCCACAAAAGCCGCAAAGTGCCGTTTTTCTCCTGTGAATTAGCGCTTTTTCTTCATTTACTATCCGCAATTAGCGTTTTTTCTCTATTTTAGCTACACTGTCGCGTTTTTACTCCTCAAATTATCGAATTTTCAAGTTTTACAATTCTAGCCGAGAATAGCAACTTTTCTCTTCTCTATTTTCGTCGTAAACCTGGCTTCAGAAGCCGTGAATTGACTTTGAATTTCTTCAACTTCAGGCGTGAATCAGCGATTTTATAAATTTGATCTTTGAATTAACACATTTTCACGATTTTATCCGCGATTTTTTTTTTCAATTTTAGCCGTGATTTTGCGCTTTTTATCCCGTGAATTAGGGACTTTTCTTAATTTCAGCCGTGAATTAGCACTTTTCCTCGGTTTTATCAGTGAAATAAAGTGTTTCCTCAATTTTGCTTTTTCCAAGCATTTTGCCACGTATTGGCCCTAAGAACAACACATGAGTGCGCCTTCTCAGAGTAGCGATTTCGTGGGCAGAATGAAATAATGGGCTACACAATTTGCTGAGCACGGGCGACATTAAATTCTCGAGTCGCTTGCACTGAAAATCGTCGAATGGAGCCAAATCACCGTCTAATCGGGTGATGGCAACCAGCTTAATAGACGCCCCTTATTCTCAATTCGATTCCCCAGTTCAAATATGAGATGTTTGTTCTTACGTTTTGTGCTCATGTTATATTATCTTGTTGTTCTTTAATTAGGTACTGTGAAATTGCAATACATACCCCCCCCCATCTATGCCCAGCTAATTTTGCCCATCGCTCCCCCAACGAAATTCTAAACCCTACGCCTCTGGTCGTGATTCCCGAGAAAGCCAGCCCCAACAGCACAACAGCACTCAAATACTGTCAAATTACTTCACTCGGAGCTTCAAAACTGCGAAATTACAAGTTTAGGGTTCAAAAATTCGTGAAATTAGTAGTTTTCGGTCTTTATTTACGCAGAATTGCAAGCTTTTTTGAAAAATATTTTCCGAAATTGTAGGTTTCGTGTATTTTGTTTTCTGGTGAAAGCGGTACCCGCGCGCTATTGCGGTTATGACAGCTTTAGGTAAATATCCGTCAAATTAGATGTTTCCTCTTTGTCTATCGCGTTATCGCACGTTAAAGGTCTCAATTTAGCAAAGTTGCAAGTTTCAGAGCTAAATATCCGCGTAATTGATTATTTTCTTGGATTCTTTTCGCGAAATTACAAGTTCGAGATCCTAATGGTGTTTTCCATTCAATGCAATGCACTAGTGTGGTGTAAGTGTTTTCCACCCGTCCTCTCTTAGTTGAAACATATGTTTATGGAGAGGACGCCGCACTACACTTTGTAGTGTGTTGAATGGAATTCGCTATAAATTTGGAGAAGTGCTTGGCCCATCTTTTGGGGGAAAAAAAACAAACATCAGCCTACAGAGCCACCCGATTCTAGCCAAAGTGCTCGCTCGTCACGAGCCTGAGGGACCACCCCGACGAGCGCTGGGCCAGAAAGTTGGAAAACTGCTTCGCTTCACGGCTTTCGACCGCTGAATTTTACTCGGTAGGAAAGTCGTTGGGATGGTTTCCGCGCTCTGAGTTTCGCTGAACTGGATTTCGCTACTGGTTTTTCTCACTAAAAAAAAAGAAAACAAACTCTGGTTTCGCCCTCTAAATCACCATTTTCGTGAGGTTTATTTATTGTCATAGCTAAAAAAAACATTTTAGGAATTCTTGCTAGGGAAATATGTTATTTCACGGGTTTGCTATAACTACAAAAGCAATTTGTGGTTCTCCACGCTGAAAAAAGTGATTTCGCTGGTTTTGCTGAATAAAATGCCATTTTGCGAATTCTGTTGAATTAAAAAAGGATTTTCGCGGGTTTTGCCCATTATGGAAACGCAATTTCATTACAGTAAGAATGCAATTCGCCGGGTATCTCTCAAGATTTCCAATTTCGTGGGTTTCGCTTAGGGAAAAATTAATTTAGCGCACTGTAAGAGCAATTTCTCTCGACCGGAAAGCATAATGTGCGGGATTTTCGCAACGAAAAATAAATTTCGATGGATCTCTCGCTTAAAAAGTCATCAAAGTTTCGATTACAAAATAGAGTACCTAATTTCACGGTTTGCCTACAAAACATCAATTAAACGGGCTAATTTGAATGAAATTACAAAAGTAAGTGCAAGTTCAGGACCTTAGTTTAAGCGAAATTGCAAGTTTTCCACCCATTTTTCTTACTTCATGAACTAAAACTGGGTAAAAAAACCTTAGATTACGAAGGTGATAAAAATAGAATAGATCGCTTCCATTCTTCAGCAACAAAAATGCCGCCTATAATATTAGTGCCCCCACCCTCCCAACAGGACCAACCATTCAACGCATTGCCTGTTCATCACTACTATCAACTCGCCACATAAAACAGGGGTTTATCCCATCTTTTTTCGTTACCTAACCGTAACAAACGCACACCGTTTCCCAGATATGTGCCATGCATAGTTTGAAAAAAAAAAAAAAAAAATGCTTCTTCGCACTTCACCGCGAAAAACCTCATTTCCCATCCTTTCATGCAAACATTTCTACGAAAATAAGTCTTCCTCGTCTCCATTATTCACTGAAATTCTAATATACATGCTCCCTTTTTCTCCTACCCCTATTACCATCCTTGACTTATTTACTTTTACGGGAAGAAGAAAAAAAATGAGTATATAGGTGAGGAGAGGGAGGATCTATAAATAACGTCAATTTTGTTTGTTCATGGAAAACCAACAGATTTTTTTTTGTCAACTCCTTTTATGTTCGCGTGCAAAATTCGAATTATTTATTCCAGAAAAGAGGGAAAGCTCTCGTATTTTAAACGCTTGTGGTAAAGTGCAGAGGGGGGGGGGTGCACGTGCTTGTTAAAATGAAATTAAAAATTTCGCTCGGGCAGCTGGCGGTCGTAAAGAGTGCATTTCCTTTTGTAAGCGGATAGCCTTATAAAACGTCCTAGAAGTAATACGGAATCGTCGTAATTATGCGCATAGAGATAGAGGCCGGCTCTTGAAGTTTGTTAAAACCTTAAGCCGGCTCCACACATGCGGTATTTGCAAATGACGAGCAAAATATTTTTCAATTTTCAGTTGGTTGGTTTCTAGGCAATGTAGTCCAGTCAATCTAAGCTTTGGAGCGGAAATAAATGTGGGATTTTGTTTTTTTGCGGGAATGTGAAGGAGGGGTCCCCTGATCAATGTCTAATAAAGTCCCGAGCTGAACGCCCTCCCCCGAATGAAGGGGGAGCGTTCAAAGTCACCTTTTCGAGGTTTTTCGCCTGTATCTCAAAACTGGTGGGTCTTAGACGATTCTTTGCGAGTACAGAAAGCATATTGAGTTCCCTATAACTTATATTCCATACATTGTTTGAAATTTCTCACAGTTTTCGAGATATATACGCCTCTGGAAAGAGACCTTGCATACTTGGTTGGGAAACAATCTTCCACCAAGGGAATGATAGTGGAAGTGAGGGGAAGGGGGATAACTGGCTCCTGTGACCACCACGCCCCCCCCCCATGTACCAGATCGCGCTGAACTCCATATTCTGCCGCTGCACGGGGGTGAGTGCGAATCAAGATGTGGTTGCAGGAAGGCCGGGGTATTCTGCTTCAAGGTCAGCAGCAACTCCCAGGGGAACTGCACCAATACAGAGGCATAGCAATAGCCCCCACAGCCCTCGGGGGCGCTGAGCTCAGGGTATTTTTCCCCCATCTACTTATTTATTTGAACTATATCGTTCGTAATTAAAAAAAAGAAAAATTAACTCATTGCTCAGCTAAACATTGGGGGTACGACGCAAAGCTGCTATTCTCTCAGTCCTCTCTCGTCAAAATAGGCGACAAAAGTGCAATAAAAATGAATGTTTCAACTCAAAAATAATTTAATAAACCTAATTTTAATTGCAAATTTCTCCAATTATTGAAAATTTCTGATGAGGACTTCCTGCTATAAACGTCAACATCTTCTCCTTATTTAGTCCTAAGATTGAGCTGATAGTAAGATGAAGGGGCGCCAAGGCTAGTTTAGCAGGGGGGGGGGAGTTCCAACAAGCCACGCCACTGCATCAATACCTTCCCATTTGACGACGAGGAAGATGATGAGGGCGACTCTATGGCTGAGGATCCTTAACTATTTTAAATACTCAAATGTTATCGATTTTCATTCATCGTATTCAGTATTCTTCCTTAGTTGGAGTTGTCAATGAAACTATACAGGGTGTTCGAAAATTCGAAGCTCAGCCGAAAACAGGTCATAGTACAGGTGATTTGTGGTCGAAATTACTAAATTCACTTTTCCGGAATTCAGCTTGGTTTTCGAGTTATTCCACTATCTTTAATTTTTTCGTGGGGCTATATTTTTTTGGAAATACTTGCTCCCGGCCGCTCTAGAATCAATTCTAGCTCAAAACTAATTGGGTCATTCGAAAGAGCGCACAATTTTCGTCAAAATTACTGTATTGTATTATGAATTTGGTCATAATACAAATATCATAAGTGATATTTTTTCATCTTTGTATCTTTCCCTCGTTTTTCACCTGCGATTTTCTCCCACTCCTTAAAGGACAATATTTTTTTGGGTTTATTGGAAAAACTTCCTCATTTCGTCAGCTTTCAAATGAAGTGCAATAGCCTCGGGATTTTACAACTATTCGTGAAGAAGTAGCTGTTTGAATAGTAATAACCGATGGGCTTTGATGGGGAATGAGAGATCGTTTTTAGATTAGAAGTATGTTTTGAAGCCAGAGTTGGTGAGGGGAGAGGCAGGGCCTCTCAGAATGTCTGAATGTAAGTTAATAAATTACAAGAACAGCATAGATAATATAAGTAATAATTGAAAAAAAACAGCCAATGTTTAAGGAATAAGTGATTAAGAATGAGGAAAAGTGATTAAGAATGAGGAAAAGTGATTAAGAATGAGGAGAAAGTGCGAAGTGCCGTTCGTTGTGGAAAGGGCGACCCTTCATCTGAAACCAAATGTTCCTCCATACGTGTAGAACGACATCAACCAAGATTCGGCGCTGCCTTCGTAAAACAGAATTTGGATGAGTTTTTAGTAGTAACGCAGAAATACTTTCACTGGTCTCTCAACGGATATAAAACGTCCTCAATGCGCTCAAAAAGAGCAGAACCGCAAATACTCGGTGTATAGGAATCTACTGATGAGGAATGAGTCGTGAATGATTTTCTGTTCGTCATACCTCGACGTTTTAGGTTAAGGAGATATCTGAGGGATCACCCCGATGAGGGACTTATAATTGCTGAAGTTCCCATGTCTTGGGGGTTTAATCCCCATGCCACGAAGGTAACTCATTACATTACCAACACCAGTTTCGAGTGAATGTGCTTATAGGAATGATGAAAATGCAACTTCTTTGGCATTTCATTTTTCGCGATTGTTTCAACGATTACGTCTTCTTGTAATGCACAAAAACATCGCCAAATTCCTGGTTGATGTCCCTTTTCACACAAGGAGAACATTTGGCTCAATCAGTTATCGTTCCCCTCATTTATTACACATCACTAATTCCGAAAATCGGCTGTTTTTTCAATTACTTTAATATTATCTTTGCTATTCTTGTACTTTTTGTAATTCATTAGCTTACATTCAGACACTCCGAGAGGTCCCTGTCTCTCACCTCACCAACTCTGGCTTCAAAACATACTTCTCCTCTAAAAAAGTTCTGTTATTCTTCACAAAGCCCATCGGTTTTTACTCTTCAAACAGCTACTTCTTCGCGAATACTTGTAAAATCCCGGGACTATTGCACTCCATTTGAAAGCTAACAAAATGAGGAAGTTTTTCCAATAAACCCAAAAAAATATTTTCTTCTAAGGAGTGGGAGAAAATCGCAGCTGAAAAACGAGGGAAAGATACAAAGATGAAAAAATATCACTTTCCATCAGTGTTAGTACCCTGAAAAAATGGCCAAATTCATAATACAATACAGTCATTTTGACGAAAATTGTGCGCTCTTTCGAATGACCCAATTAGTTTTGGGCTAGAATTGATTCTAGAGCGGCCGGGAGCAAGTATTTCAAAAAAATATAGCCCCGCGAAAAAACTAAAGATGGAGGAATAACTCGAAAACCAAGCTGAATTCCGAAAAAGTGAATTTAGTGATTTCGACCACAAATCAGCTGTACTATGACCAGTTTTCGGCTGAGCAGCGAATTTTCGTACACCCTGTATAAATCATTTTTGTAGATAGTCCAGAGGTTAACGCATAGAGATAATATAACATGGAGGGAGGCTTGTTCCAATATGACGGCATATGAATAGGTTATAATATGACTGTCCATTACTATAAATAAATTCAAAAATGAAAACCTCCCTTTCTGGTGAGTGAGTTAACTTTTTTTTAGTTTTATCTAACGATAAAACCTGATTCATATCAGCTAGCCTTCTTTCAACAAAACAAGGCGATTATTATTACATAAAAATTTGCGTTTTAGTTTTCTTGAAAATGTATTTAGACGACTCAAGAAACAGAGAAAATATGAGACACATTGTAACTTTCAGAGCCCGTGTGGTAAATTTCAGGGATTTTCTTCGGTAATAAAACGCTCGGCGTCGAAGTCCACTTCGAGTTATGTGTTGCGTACAGCCGAAAAGTGACTTTAAAAAACGCATGGCACATAGCGGGGGCTATGCCGAAGAGCGAGCGGGTCACTCGTCTCGTGTACTAAATCTCCCTCTAATCCCTTCTACGCATTTCCTTGGAGCGGCAATCGGAAAACCTACTCGCTTTTCGGAAATACAAACGGTTCATTCTTGTTCGCAGCCCATACGCTCATGTGGTAGCGGCTCTTTGTATCTCGCAAACGCCGCGATTCATGAAAGAGCGACTGACCCGGACGGTGGTGGTTCGTGCGATACTAACCACTGTGCTCCACTGAAACCGCGTTCGTCACCCTACGCCCTAACAGTTCAGAAGAGGGACGAATGATCCCATATTGAGAAATTTAAAGGAACCGCGTCCTTTGCCGTGTAAAGCTTTTTCAGGTTCGAATAGAATGACATTTTTCGGTTCATTCGGCCGAAGCTGGCGCAGGCGTGTTCGATCGTTCATCTTTCGTCCCACTGAGCTTTGAACTGACGACACTACACTCGGCTCGAGAGCACGAGCGGATGCAGTGTTGCTGTTCGGACGTCCACGTATGCGGCCGAGTACCGTTCCAACGGGCGGGAAGCGACCGGCGAAGTTCTTGGTAGTTTCATAAATATTATAAGTTTATGGAAAGCTACTCTAGATCTATGCTTATCAGAGATGTTAGGCCTCATATCGGGGTCTCGGAACTCCACGAATAGGTGCAAGACGGGAGAAAGGCAAAAACCGTTTCATCAACTAAAGTTCATACTCTTCATGACGCGTGAAAAACGAAGTGATTCACTGAACTCAACAATTTCATTGTGCATGGTGGGACGAACCGTTTGGATTCAAAATGTTAAGGTTAAACAATTCCTCAAGATGAATACGCACGAAAATCACAGATTTTACGGAGTTAATTAAGCCAACGGGAATGATTACAAATAAAAGATTACAAGTTTGTTTTTTAGGAAGTTTACGTTGTGCAGGTTATAAAAATAAGGGACACCCCGCACTTCCGGACTTCATCTATGTGGTCCATATGAACCCACCTCCCAATCATGGTTCCCTCCATGACATCAACTTTGCAAATAATCATTAAGCAATGCCACTTGACAGGAATGTTCTTTATACCTGTAGGATGATTTCAAGACCAAGTCCCCAACAATGCCCACCTGCAAACACAACCTTCCACCCCCTCGAAAATTAAAATTTGACATAACTCAGCAACCAGAACAGATATAGAGAATCCGTTTAGGCCAAAATGTGCATCTGGCTCAGGTTAATCAGCTTTGTATCGGACCGGAAGACAAAGCGGCGCTTAGTTTGGGCTCCACGAGAGCCAAACGACGCTACGCTAGACGTATATGAACCAGTGAATCCCCCCAGATGGGGGCCTACAGAAAATAGAAGAATTTTATCGAAAATGGCCAATCCTGACAGAAAAAGTGGGCTCTTTCCGAATCCATCGTCAAAAGTTGCAAAATGTCAGCTGGACATCGAGTTATTCGCATTTAGTTGAAAAAATTCAGGTAAGTCATAATTGACGTTAGAAAAATCATATCTCGTAGGGTTTTGATTTTCTGACCATGGTATATACATATAAGGTGTTTTCGATCACAAATGAGGCCCATTTTCACCGAATTTTTTGTCGCACTTAACCTGATCGACCCCGTATAATATGTCTAGCGTAGTGACATTTGGCTCTTGAGGAGCCCAAACCAAGCACCCCCGGGTCTTCCGATCCGACACACAGTTGTTCAACCTGAGTCAGACGCACACATTGGCACAAACGGAGTCTGTTCATCAGCTCTGGTTGCCGAGTTATACGTAGTTTTAACTTTTGAGGTGTGGTAGGCTGTGATTGAAGGCGGGCATTGGTGGGGACTTGGTCTTGAAATCTTCCTACAGGCATGTAGAAAGTTCCTGGGTAAAAATACAAGCTTTAGTGACCAAGATTTGGGTGGGTGCTAATAGTACTCCTTCCCGATGGACAACGTGGATATCCCTTTTGGGTCATAGTGAGGTCTCGTAAAGGTCACCCACTCCTATTGAGGCTAAAACATCCGATGAAAAAGTTGATTCTGCCTCAAAAAAAAAAAAAAAAAATCATTCATTGGTTCATATACGTCTAGCGTAGCGTAGTTTGGCTCTCGTGGAGCCCAAACTAAGCGCCGCTGGGCCTTCCGGTTCGATACAAAGTTGTTTAACCTGAGTCAGACGCACATTTTGGCCCAAACAGAATCTCTATATCTGCTCTGGTTGCTGAGTTATGTCAAATTTTAACTCTCGAGTGGGTGGCAGGCTGTGTTTGCAGGTGGGCATTGGTGGCGACTTGGTCTTGAAATCATCCTACAGGTATATAGAACATTCCTGCCAAGTGGCATTGCTTAATGATTATTTGCAAAGTTGGCCAAAAATTCGGCCTTTAACTTCCGGACTAAGACTAACTTGTGAAACCATAAAATTCATAGCCGTCGACCCCTTAAAGATAAATTGGCATTTATGCATATATTCTTGAATCAAATTCAATTCTCAACAACTTCTAAATTTATGCTTTATGCTAAAAGTGAACAGGTAAGAAGGTAGGATGAAAAGTTTGACAAAAAACGTGAGGTTAAAGTAATGTTTTTGAAAAAGGTCACATTTCAGGGTCGTATACATATATCGAAGATAATTTAAGGAGCTTACTTCTTTGTCTAAAAGTTTTTGTCTAAGACGCACCGAGGCAGGCAGGCGTTTTAGATACAGGCGAAAAATCACGAAAAGGTACCTTTTAACGACCCCCCTCCATCTGGGGCAGGTGGTTCAGCTCGGGACTTTATTAGACAATAATCAGGGGACCCTCCCGTGCACATTCCCGCAAAAAAACAAAATTCCCTTATTTATTGCATTTGTTTTGCATTTCTCTGCTTAGATTGACTGGGCTAACGCTAGAAATTGATTAATGTTTTGCTCGTTATTTGGCAAACACCGCATGTGTGGAGCCGGCTTTAGAGTAATTATAAAATATTCGAGATAGTCAACAAGGTCTAATGAATAACGGCACAAAATGATGTCAGGTAAGTTCATGTGGCGGTGTGCCCAGCCCCAGCGATTGTATTCGGCATCATTCAATTTTGGAAATTTGACGGGACTTCAATTTTAAAACATATTTCCCTATATCTAGACCATAAGAGTAATGAACGATAAAATTTTGTGGAGGAAATTCGTAACAAAAAAGATACGGGCGCTAATGGGTTGCACTATAGTACGTTAATTTAACATTCAATAATTGGATAAAATTGTCAATTATAAGCGGTCTTTATCTTCCCAGCCTTATTGCCTTATTTTCAAGGTCAAAAATCCCCCATTGAGAGTATGTATTTATTGCAGTTATCAAAATAATGGATTTCAACAGAGGGCTCATTTTCATACTTGAAACCGTCCAACAATTGAAAATACAAGAAAGTTATCACCAAATTATAGTGATCAGCTAGGTTTCATATGGCTTATCTTCACGCCCCTGTTGAACGGATGGTGTGTAATTGCCTAATTGGAAATTAATCGGTTCAGTATAAAAAGAAACTTCGAGGACAGTTCATACTAAAAGTCTTCGGGAAATAAATACCATGGCTACATCTGGAAAAGCGCTGTGGGCTCTCGTTTTCATCGCCGTGCTCCTGGTAAATGTGTGACTCTTACGTTTTCTTAATTCGATCTGAAGCAATCTCACACACCCCTTCACGCTCTAACTATGTCACTCTCTCTTTCTCTCTCTAGCCTTCCTCTGCTCAGAACTCACATTTCCTGCCCTATAACCTAGTGAGGAGGCGTCTCGCTAATACAAAAATAGATTGCTCAAGTGCTCTAACGTTTTGTCAAAGCGATGCATATAATAATGTTATAAAACAAGGTGGTCTTGAGGAATTCTGCAGGGGTGTAAAAAGTTACTGTACTTCAGGACGAATGACGTTTACTTTGGCTGAGTTACCCCGGATTAATTTCAGTGAGAAAGCACTGAATTATATCGATGGTGTGTTGGAAAGCTTGGAAAGTTAAATTATGTCAAAAAAATGGCTAATTCTGACAGAAAAAAATTGTGTGAATGCTGTATCTCTACGATCCCTCCACTTTTAATGTTTCTAAAATTCG
This sequence comes from Corythucha ciliata, assembly GCA_038030265.1. Taxonomy (NCBI): domain Eukaryota; kingdom Metazoa; phylum Arthropoda; class Insecta; order Hemiptera; family Tingidae; genus Corythucha; species Corythucha ciliata. Next base: position 21,751,690 of record CM075937.1, on the reverse strand, counting down.
GGAATCAATTGTTCATAAATTATTTCCATTATTAAAATTAGTTACGAAATACACTTCTATCGTTTACGTTCTCTCGACTTTCAATCCAATAAACGTGCAATTCATAATAAAAGTCACAACAGGCTGTTGTCGACGAGGATAAACACTTCATAAGTTAATAAATTAATTAGACTGATGTTATCCGGACGACGATGGAAGGGCATAGCCCAACACGATTCAGTTTCGAAAAAAAAAAATGGCTTTTGAGTGACTATCACCTAAAGTGCCATTAAAAGTTACTGGTATGGTATAGCAGTATACGTGTATATTTGCAGCTCTCTATCGTCATTTTACATATGGAATCCGCAAGCTTTTATTGGAATCCGCAACTGGACCTGTGGGTACAAGTACTAGTACTTTTGAGTAACTATCACCTAAAGTGCCATTAAAAGTTAATGGTATGGTATAGCAGTATACGTGTCAATTTACAGCTCTCTATCGTCATTTCACATATGGAATCCGCAAGCTTTTGTGGAATCCGCAACTTGACCTGTGGGGACAAGTACTAGTAATTTTGAGTAACTATCACCTAAAGTGCCATCAAAAGTTACTGGTATGGTATAGCAGTATACGTGTATATTTGCAGCTCTCTATTGTCATTTTACATATGGAATCCGCAAGCTTTTATTGGAATCCGCAACTTGACCTGTGGGGACAAGTACTAGTACTTTTGAGTAACTATCACGTAAAGTGTCATTAAAAGTTACTGGTATGGTATAGCAGTGTACGTGTCAATTTGCAGCTCTCTATCGTCATTTCACATATGGAATCTGCAAGCTTTTGTGGAATCCGCAAATTAGAAACTCCCCGTGCAGAGTGTTTCAATAAGCCAGTAGTCGAGGCATTTTTCACTAATTTGTCGATTTTACTGTCCAAATATTCATTCACTGGCGCTGATATTTACAATATGGATGAAAGTGGACTTTCAACAGTACCAAAACCACCGAAAATAATAGCACTAAAGGGTGCTAAAGCTGTTGGCGCGATATCTTCCGCTGAGAGAGGCACCAACGTCACTATTATTTGCACTATTAACGCCCTAGGCAATTCAATTCCTCCCATGCTTATTTTCCCCAGGGTGCGTTTCCAGGAACACATGGTCAATGGGGCTCCTACAGAGACTAAAGGGCTGGCCAACCCTTAGTGGCTGGTCCAATTCAGAAATGTTCATGAATTACACGGCTCATTTTATAGCGCACAGTCGACCGAAAAAAGATAAACCGGTTCTTTTACTACTCGACAATCACGAGAGCCACCTAAGTGTTGCAGCCACCAAAACAGCTAAAAACAATGGAGTCGTCCCTCATACAACACACAAACTCCAGCCACTTGACAGAGCGGTTTTCGGTCCCCTAAAGAAATGTTTCTACCAGGAATGCCAGGTTTGGCTTCAAAATAATCCTGGCAAGCCAATCAGTATTTACAACGTGTCTTCGATTCTTGGCAAGGCTTATCCTCGGGCATTCACTCCTGTTAACGTCCAAAGCAGGTTTCACGCCTATGGGATTTTTCGCCTTGACCCCAACATCTTTAATGACGACGATTTCTTGCCTTCGGCCCCGTCAGACCGCCCTCTTGTTGGAGCAGTCCCCGTTCAACATGGCGATCAGAACCTGTCTGCTAGTCCATTACCTTCTCGTGATGAACCGAGCTGTTCTTCCAATCAAACGCCGGAAGCAATCGGACTCTTAACCGAAACAAGTCGTCCATACGTCAATCCATGTGAAGTGCAACCGCTTCCACACGTTCAACGTGACGTTATCGTTGGAAAGAGGAGAGGACGTCGTCTTGGAAAATCTAGGGTTCTGACTGACACCCCGAAAAAAATGAACTTGAAGAAGCCGCAAAATCTAGAGAAGCGAAAAAACCAAGGGTCCAGCCGTCATCAAAAAACAATACAGCGAAGCGTCATTTGTCGTTCGCCAAAAAAACCCAATAATATTTCCTCTCGGGCCAGACCCAATGACTCAAGTTCAGACGCTTCAAGCGACATAACTCTGCACGACTCGGACAGCGAATTGAGTTTGGATGCATATGCCCAAGAACTGCAGGCTCAAAGTGATGAAGCTCATCAACAGGATGTCACCTGGGATCATGAAAATGGCCTGAACAACGTCGGCAAATGGGTTCTCGTCCGATTTGTTTGTCCAAACTCGACGAAATTCTACGTTGGTAAAGTGAAAAGTGCTTACAACAATGGACAAGCTACTAGTAAATTCGCCCGTAAAAAGGAAGCTTTCTTTGTTTGTCCAGACGTTGAGGACGTTTGTCAAGTGAGAGAGTCTGATATTCAGAAGGTATTACCGAACCCCTCCCTGAGCCGAAGGGGCCAGATGCATTTTCCCGTCGGTTTTGACAGCATTCATGTTTTTTAACTTTTTATTTATTTGTTTTTTAAAACCCTCATCTTTCGGAAAATTTTCTCGTTCACATAATTTCGTTATTTTACATTGTTTTTCATTTATTTGTAGGTACATCTGTATTTTTAGTTCCTTGTTAAGTTTTGATGTGCCTTTCATTTTTGAGACTAAACATTTCTAGTCTATGTTCTGGTCGTTGTAATATAACTTCTGAAGGAAGAAATGTTGTATTCAATTTCAAGCGAAGTCCTAGTCTTTCACATATCTTATTTGTGAGTTAATTTTTGTGTTCATTCCTCGTGATAATGGAGAGATTTCAGACGAAAGAAAATCTTTTTGTGAATTGACCAAATGTTTTCACCTTCAACTACTAGTTACCTACTTTGTCAGGTCAAAAAAAAATGTTTTGGAGTGATAAATATTTACGAATGAATCATTTTTGTTTAATGAAGTTTTTTATTTTCTAATTTATGTAACATAATATTTTATTTCAAGAATCCCCGTGAAGCTACTCAAGGTACAATCGCTGACTTGAGGTACAATCATAGCTGACCTAAGGTACAATCGTAGCTGACCTCAGGTACGTGCAAGAATGTACCTTGGGTCGAAAAATAGATTTTTGAAAAAAAAGGCACCGAGCCAAATGAAAGATTGTGATGCCAACTCCATATCACAATGCTTCCCAAGTTGATGTCCCACATTGTGCCAAAAAAATGGGACCGATAAGAAGGTTTTTGGCCGAGATAATCGAGGTGGGGAAAAAATGACTCAAGGTACACGTCCTTACCCTAGTCTACCTTGCTCTTCCACATATTCAATAAATTTCAAGCAATTGCCTAGAAACCAACCAGCTGAGAATTTCAAAAATGTGTTGCTCGTTACTTGGCAAGTACCGGATGTGTGTATCTGGCTTAAGCCCCTTTTACACGATAGGTTTTTTTTATCAAAGTAGCCATTTTTTAAAAACAAATATCAGCTGACCCACGCGTGAGCGGCCATCTTCGCCAGGGAATATTTCGACGATGCGGCCAAGTTTCCGATTCAGTGGGGCAAGTCCATTCTCTTTCATTATTACCATCATACCTACTGCCAAATCATCATTGTCTGTATGCGGGTTTGCAATAAAGAAAGATATTCACGCTGCCAGCGGCTCCAAAAGTGGTGTACCATTTGGTTTATCAGCTTCCATCAACGATGTCTCAAATCCATGGGCGAACTGGTCTCATCCGGAGTAGGTATAGATTGAAAACCAGAGAAGGTTAAAAATGTCCAGGTGTAAGGATGTCGAAAACGTTAGGATCAGAAGATACAGGAGGTATGAAGTGCCAAGTGATTCCACGCCGACTAGTCGCTTCTTTGAGCGCATCTTGATTTTCTGATCTAAGAAAATATTTGCGAAGTTCTTTATCCGCTTCGACGAATGTAGTTCCATTATCAATGTAGATATCCGTACATAAACCTCGCCTAGATACGAATCTCTCAAGCACGGCAAGGAAATGCTGTGTTTCCAGGCTCGTAACGAGCTCGATATGGCATGCCTTCGTTGCAAGACACACGAAGATGCAAATGTATGACCTGAGTAAGAAAGCTTTCCGCAACTTTGACGATTTTACCTGAATTGGACCCGCGTAGTCCACTCCTACGTTAGAAAAGGGACGCACCTGACTAACTCTAGGTGCCGGTAGGACCGCCATAGGCGCGATGGTTGCGCAAGTCTGTAGGCTTCAATTTAAAGCAGTGAACGCATCGATGTATGGTTTTCCGAACAAGACTACGGCCCGTATGCCAAGTCGTTCCTCGAAATTTCCTCGACTCCAACCTTCCTCACCAACTGTAGAATCACAATCATGTTATTTTATAATTTTTCCAGTTTGGGAGAGAGCTTTGAGGTTGAGGAAAATTCGAGGAACGACTTGGCATACGGGCCTACGACTTGACCGAGATCCAAAAACGTTGTTGTAGAGCTGCTTGAAGCACACCCTGGTTAAAATTTCCGAATCCCTCATGATAGAATTGAACTGAGCGTCGACTTGTCGGAAAGAAGTACTGGGGAACGAGCTTCGTACGGCAATGAACTGAACTTTATAAAGACCTCCTACCCTGATTACTGCTTTTTTGTCAAGAAATGGCGACAGCTTTGCGAGCCTCAAAGACGGAGACTGGCCCTCAAATAGAAAATTGAGATCCTGAGGGAAGGTTTCTTTCTGGGCCTTTTTAATCCAGGCCAACAGGGCATTTCCAAGCTCTTTGGTGGTCAATGGGCCAGTTTCCCTCTCTACCCTTTTTTTACCGAACCGAAGACAGTACGCCGTAATCCTCTGAAGGCGTAGGGGAGACGAGGATTTGTCAACCAGCTCAACCCCTCGTGGTTGGTTGGCAGAGAGCAGGACGACTCGAGCTTTCTTTTCTTCGATGAGTGAATGTGACTGTTTTCAATCGATAAATCTTTATCGGTTCCTCTTCATCGAATCGCCAATAAATTCGCTATGGAAAGAAAGATTGTCAACTCTGAACGTGGACTCTGGAGTTGACGTTCTTTCTTTCCATAGTGAACTGTTGGATTTATACGTAGTTTAATTAATAAAATACACATAAAAAAAACTTTTTAGCCGTTTCGGCACCCGCGTAGTCCACTCTTACCATAGAAAAGCGTATTGTTCACCGCGAAGATGTTACCTGCGTGGTTGGAAGAGAGAGAAAAAACCATGTACATTTGAATGTTATTGACTTAACTTCCTGTTTTTCGTTGCCCGATGAGGTTGGCTAATTGGCCGACGAAACATCGCTGTATTATGAAAAAAACAGCGTAGTTATTTTTTCATCTAATAGCCCTAATTGGTCGATAATTTGTGTATAAATCTAAAGTAAACCTTTGTCGTCTGCAGATCTGGTTCTGGAACTTTCTCCATGAATCCATTTTTCAATAAATCTGACATAAAATTTCCGTAAGCGTCCTTAAGATTACGATCAAGTCGCATTTTGCCTTCGAGAGCGTGTAATCACCGCAGTGCGTTTTCAGACGATGCACCCAACTCAGGTGGATTTTGACTAAACGTGAGAGGGACGATGTACCGCCCTTCTTTCGTCCTATGAGTGTTTGCTGCAAAATATTTATTCGCATTTAGCATCTTTAAGGTGACCAGTGGTTTCTCCAAGATCTCCTGTTCCCAAAAGCTCTGGACCATTTCCTCCAGCGAGACATGGAGCGACGATAGTGATCCTATAGAACAAACGAGAGAGCTTGAGGAACCAACACTGGAAGGAGTTGACGCCTTTCCAAGTAGAACCCAGCCCAAGGATGTTTCTAGAGCCAGTAGGGTATTTGTGGCCTCTTTTCTTGGACTATTTTTCAGCAAAAACGGGTAGATATCTGCTTCCAATAGGAGATCGACAGGATTACGACAGGAAAGTTGGATCAGCTAGCTCCAGACCAACAACGTGTTCCAATTAAATTCATCGAGCCTAATGGACGGAGTCTCTCCGGTAATTTTGTGTACGCAGTAAGCGTTCAGTCGGTACCGTGGGTTCAACTTTGACGCCGGCGAAACAACATCCTACATCGCTGGAACATGTCAATTGCTGGAAATGTCGATTGTTCCTAGACCTAACCTTTCAACGAGATGGTTCGTGATGAGGGAGCACTGGGAACCCGTGTCTAAAACGGCTGTGGCTAAAATTCTATTACCATTCAAGGCACGACGGAAGCGAGCGCCGTAGACAATAATACTACGTCATTTGGCGATTTTTCCTGGTTTAGGGCACAGGCATGTCATGTGACGAATTCAGTTGGAGAACCTTTCAAGTCCACATGACGACGAGTCAAATTTTCTACTTCTCGTTCTCTCTTGTCGTCGATGAAATAAAGTAGGTCGTGATGACCGGATCCTCCACAGGTCCCGCAGTTTTTTTGGGACGGAAACTGAGATTTTGGGAGCTCAGCTGATAAACACCTGGCACAATTATTTGTGCTTGAGTAATAATTTAGTAATAGTTTAGTTAGTAATAGTTTTTTCTCTATTTTTAGTCGCAAACTAGCACTTTACATTGACTTTAGCCACGAATTACTGTTTTTTTACCAATTTGAACCTCGAATATTCTATTTTTCCAAGTATTAGCCGCGAATAAGCGCTTTTTCTCAACTTTAGCCACTAATATAAGCGTTGTTTCTGCTGCGAAGCTGTTTCTGCTGCGAAGCGGTGTCTTCTGCGAAAAAGGTAGCAATTTTCTTCACTTTTAGCAGCAAACTACCACGTTTCTTCAACATCAACCGCGATTTTAGCGCTTTATATCCATTTTAGCTGGGAATACCGGACGGTTTTTCTCGCTTCAGCCACGACTGAACGCATTTTTTTCAATTTTAGTCGTTTTCACTCCAATTTAGCCGCGAATGTTCTTTATTTTACCCCGCGGACTTGCCCCGCAAGAAACACATTTCAGGCGTGACTCTTCGTAAACTACGAATTTGTTTGTTCTAAAGTTTGTTTTAAAAGTTTTATCGTGAATTTTTCTCAATATGAATGAACCATTTTTCTTAATTTTTGGCCGCCCGATTGCTCACCCTAAAGCATCAAAACCAGTTAATTTTGAAATTAACGGTTATGAATGCTCAAAAATCCCAGCGCATTAACAATTAATAATGTACTGGGTCCAGCGCAAAGGCACTTGGGACTGCTCGTGACGTAGATGAAGGACAGTAATGGCAGAAGATCTGCGGCACCTATAGAAAGTTTAGTCACCTTGGGTGCCGCGACTAGAAAAACCGCATGTGTGCATTGTTTCATAGCAACTAATGTATTTTAAGACAATTACAGACCGCCAGAGCGGTGCCGCTTGGAAAAACGCAAGTGTGCACTAAGCCTTAAATACGCGCCTGCTGAGGGCAACTGTGGCTAATATTGAGATAAACGTCAAATTCATGGCCATAAGCAAAAAAAAAAAAAAAAAAAAAAAAAAAAAAAAAAAAAAAAAAAAAAAAAAAAAAAAAAAGCTGATTCGCGGCTGGAACTGAGAAAAAGTGCTAATTTATAGCTAAAAGTAAACCAATGCGGTGCTAAAGTGTACAATAACCCGCTAATTTGAGGCTAATATTCAGAAAATCATTAAGAGAAAAGTTAATTTTGGCCTAAATTGAGAAAAAATTGCTACTTTACTGTCAAAAATGGAAAAATTGCCAATTTGCTGCTAAGATGACGGAAAACGCCAATTCGTGGCTTAAATTAACAAAATTCGATAATTCGCGGGTTAGAAACGCTACTGCGCTGCTAAAGTTAAGAAAAACAGCTAATTCGCGGCCAAAAATTGAGGAAATTCACTTATTCACGGCTAAAATTTGGAAAATTTTCAATTTGCTTCGAAAATTTAAACTACGCCAATTCGCGGCTTCCGCAGGCAACATGCACTGAGGCTAAAATTGAGACAAAGCTCCAATTTATGGCTATGAGTGAAAACCCCGCAAATTCACGGCTAAAACTGAGAAAAATCGTTAATCCACTGGTCCCTGCTATAGAAAAAATCCCTAATTTCTAGCTAAAATTGAGGAAAACGCCAACTCGAAGAAAGTTAAGAAACGTCGCTAATTCACAGAATAAAAAAGCTACATTGCTGCATAAGTTGAGAAAAAACGCAAGTTTATGTCTATTAGTAGGGGGGGGGGGGACTACCCCACTATTCCGTGGCTGAAATTGAGAAAAGCGCTAATTTGCAGGTAAAGTTGACAAAAAACACTCATTCGCGGCTAAAATTGAGAAATTCATGGCTTAAACTTAGCATAAGCGGTAATTGGCGGATACTGTGTGCAAATAGCGGTAATTTGGCTAAAATAAGGAAAAGGCCTTAGAGGTTACCAATAGTCGTTTATATGTATTGAGACTTCCCAGAGACTGGCCAGTGAGAGTGAGGCTTCTGGATCTATTATAGTTCCAACCGGAGCTTGCCTCGCGAGCAAATGGAGAACGCTAAAAGGAAGGGCTGGAAGGACTGAGTTGTGAACCTTCTTTCGATGTATTTAGAGATAAACTAAAGGTATTTGTCACTAGTTGACGCTGAACGAGAATAGTCTTTCCCCCTTACCCATCACGTTGCACACCGGGGGGCGTAACAATACGGGCCGTCGATGCAGTAAACGACTCACCCCCTCCCCATTTCAATAAACCTATTTCAAAATTCTTTCACTCACTTGAAATTTGTCGTGATGAACGTTTAAAAAACGCTTGACGCGAAGCGTGTCATTTGCTCTTATGGCCCTCTCGAGTAGTAGAGCGTCCGTGGTCAAGTCGCAGGAGGAGGCCAGGCTGAAAAATTTTCAGGAATTTTATTAATTTGTCGAACAAATTCTTATTTAGGTACGTCATAAAAAAAGAAGAAAGTTTTGGGTGGTATTTCTAGTGGACAGAATGACGGGCAGACAATATATTTATTGGCGTTTCAGAGACCGCAGGACACGAATCGTTAATCAATTTGGGCACTGATTATCACAAAGCCGCCTTTGGACAAAAAGAAATAAAAACAAATCGTCTGTTTTCGAGAAAACTTATCAATTTTATTTAGGAAGGTACGTTTGATCACAAATATACTAGCTGAAATCCAACTGTCGGTGGGTTCATTCGGAAAATTCCATCTCCAACGTATTTATAAGTTAGGGGTTGATCAAACGAAAAAAGTAAACAGTTCAACCAAATGGGGTGGATTAGTGCCTGTCTCCCATTAGCTTTCCTTCCCCAATGCCACCACATCAGGACCTTATTTGCCAAACTACACATTCCCTTTTTCCTCGGGGCAGTGAAACGTGGTCCCCACCGCCGCACTCCATCCATATAGCAAATTACGAAAACGTTGTTTGATAATTACTTGAGAGACTTCTAATGAGCCTCTGAGCTGCGGGCAAAGGGCGAGACAAAAGTGGAACTCGTAGAAAGGGCCCCTTAAGGTTTTAATGGTGAGTGGGGTGGGGTGGGGTAGTGCGTGTAATTCGTATCGAATAGACGAAACCAACGGCGACAGACGCGGTATATAGGATCTCTTTTAACAAGTTTCATGCCACCCCCCCCCCCCAAGACATTTGACCCCTACTGTTTCACTCCAGGTCATTTTCCTTCGTCTACATTCCCATCAAACCCTTTCCTGGAGTCAGTGCCTCTATGGGAAAACTTGAAGAGGGAAAAGTTTACCCCTTTAGGGAGAAACGTCTTGGAAGTTTGTAACTCTTTCCCCCTCATCACTGGGTCCAAACCGTCGTCGTCTCTGCCGTAAGGTTTGGGTGCACCAAGTGCTCAAGTGTAACGAGTTCTTCAATTATGGGACGAGTGGGTCTGCAATTTCTTCCCAACAAATGTACAAAATCCCCTTCACCCCCACCACCAAGGTTAGAAACATTGCGAACGTGAGTCGTGAGCTGCGCTATTGTCCTGTCAAGGGCTCAATCTCAATGAGAGGACAGGGGTTTGCAGCAACCTCTACGACACGGTCCATGGTTTGCACGCTCTTTATAAGTATCATGCAACCAATAATTTATATCGTCCTCAAATCTCCTCTCAAGTAATTGAAATCGGTGGAATTTTTGGGGATGCCGCTGCACAATAATTTGTGTCTTTACTGAACGTCACAATCTAACAATTGGCGCTGACAAACTGAGCCATTCTGATGCTTCTGAGACTGAATGTAAAATAAAAATCCTATGAATTTTCGAACATTAATTGTTCAGTTATAGAGCCGATTATTCTATATTTTGGGCTATACGACTGATACGTCTATTCAAGACGAGGTTTTTCACGATTCGTGCTCAAAATTTTGTGGCACTGCAGTCGCGTTAGCCTCTTTCGCGATCGTTTTTCATATATTATGGGTTATGAAGAACTCCCCTCCGTTTGATATCAGTGAAACCCATTTAATCGTTCCCCTCACCATACTAGTTTAATTAAAAATTATCGAGTCGAGGAAACAGGACCAAAAAGGTTTAAATCATCAACCGCAACAGTATCACGTAGCGTAACCCTCTAAAAAAAATGATAAAAATAAAACGAGCTTAACGTGAAAAAGAAAAACGACAAAATACCACCTGCGCGTCGCGGTTTGAACGAGTTGAGCCTCGGTGGCGACGACGGTGGGAAGGGAAAACGCCACAATTGTGGTCATTTATGAAACAGACGTCACAAAGAATTAAAACTTTCGCTCCTGATCCTTTTCTCTGACTGTTCCTCGTGGGAATTAGACTATTGAATTTTCAACAGGGGAAAAAAGGTTAACAATACGACGCTTTTCGTGTTTCTGCGCGTTAAATTTTAACTTTTTCAGCAGACAGTGGCGTTTGTGCAGGACATTGAAGGGGAGTTTTGACTGTTTTATGGAACGATGGTGTGGCGTTGGTTGGTAAGAGGGGTGAATCTTTTCGCACGAAGAACACCTTTTTGATAAGAAAGTTTTAGTTTTAAAAGATCTTGACGGCATTAAAGATGCCGGCGGATGGAAAGTTGAAGGAGAACGAGAAAGAAGAATTGAAGCCGTGTCGGCAGGAAAGGGGTGTGAGGGGATTCTTTAGAGCGAATAAGGCACATCAAACACAACCCTTGGAAGACATGTGCGCTGTTAATGAGATAAAGATTTTAAGCTCGTTTTCACTTTGAGCAGAGGAAATTTACTCTCGGTGGCTTCAACATCTTTGCCGTGTAATGTCTCTTTTAAGCCTTTGGACACTTCCGCATAATCGATCGCAGCGTTAATTGGGATTGAGACACAAGGAGTACTCGTGCCGTGGATTCAACGACTAATTCTTAATGTTTTAGTAGAGAAATATGTAATTTAACGAGCCAAAAAAAAAAAAAAAAAAAAAAAAAAATTGCTACCGCCCTCTGAATTTAATAGAGGAAACATCAAAGTCGTCGGACACTTGGGCGGTTGGCTTCAAAGACTAATAAAAATGAAATATGAGAGCTCTTACTCCTCACTCTGCCTGAGGCAAAACTTCAAAAGACTCAAGATGAAGGGTGACGTGGAAAAAAGGACTTTGCGGCGGAGGGCGGTAAATAATGAAATACTTGACCACTACAGGCCCACCACTTTATACCTTCTCAGATCCTTAGAAGTAAGCTGAGAAAATAGCGTGAAGGTTAAAGTAATCAAGGTAAATTGGAGAAGAAACTTGGAAAAATGAGTTTCGAAGATATTTGACATCTCTCCAGTTCCATTTTATACGAGTACATCACTTCTCTCCCAGTTTCTTTTATTTTGACCTGAAAGAGAAATCCCAAACCCGTCATTTGATTTGACGCAACCTTCTCCCTCACCCGCCACCACGTCAAACAGTTCAACCGCACCGATTCATTCTAGCTATATACTCTTTCCCTTCCCCATCCGTCTAAAACACCCCGCCAAACCGTATCACAATAGAATTCATCTTCCAAGACAGCTATTGAACCCTCCACTATATTCTCACTATCACGGCCAAAACCCCTTAGGCACCATCGCCATGTCTCTCAAATCGGTCTAGATATTGTTTTCCTCCCTTTTTGAAGGACAGATATTACTTCTTACGCAACTGGGTCTTGTGATGAAGGGGGGGGAGGGTATAAAGCTGCAGGGAAAGTTGAAATGAAGAGACTCGTTCAGGTTGATAATGGAGTGCGTGGGTGGGTGGGGGGAACCCTCTAGGGTCGATGGAGTTTCTGCGCAAATATAATAACTCGATGCACTATACAAAGGTCCTCGAATTCTTAACGTGTAATTACCGCGAGACCCTTTTATTGTAGGGAAAACGGCGAAATAATTGAAATTTTGGACATTTGAGTTCACGATGGAGGCAAATTCAATTCTGTTTAGGCCCCGGGGCCATGCTGTCAATCTAAATCTGCTCATTCGGCCACCGATCCTAGCAAGTTTGGGAGTCATACGGAAGGACTCCCATGTTTTCGAGAGATTTTCCAAGAAAGGTGAAACTCCCCCCCCCCCCCCGCCATTCCAGCAACAACCACGGCCAAGAAGTGGGCCGCTTACAGCCTTTCACAGTAGCCCACAGAGGTGTTAAATTACCAATTTTTATGTTGGACTATGGCGCCCCTCGGAATTTAGTACAAATGGAAAACGCTACAATTCGCGCCTCCTCGAGGTCGGCTAATCCCCAACTTAGTGCCTTCTTAATCCAGACCAAAATTGGAAATAACGCTAATTTGGGGCTGATATTGAGATGAATAGGGCTAACTCACGGCTGAAATTATTGAAAAAATAACTGATTCACGGACAGAAGTGAGAATAAGAGCTAATTCACGGATGAAATTGGGGAAAATCGCTCTTCAGCGGCTAAAATCGCGTATTCACGTCTTGAGTGGAAAATAAATTTAAAAAAAAAAAAAAAAAAAAAAAACCCTTAGGCCCGGCGCACACTAGGAGAAAAAAGACGCCGACGCGCGAGTCGGCGTCTTTTTTCTCGGGGAAGAGACGACTCTCGCGTACGCGTCCAACGTGAAAGGCCCCATAGAGTTCTATGTGTTTTTACTGCACGAGTCGGACGCTGACGCGCGCGTCGGCGTCTTTTTTCTCCTAGTGTGTGCGGGGCCTTAGAGGCTAGAAGTATGGAAAAGGCGATTTTCAGCTTCCGAAAGCAAATTCGTGACTCAAACTGCGAAAAACGATAGTCCATAGCTAAAAGCGAAACAAATCCCTAATTCGCACCTAAAAGTGAGAAAAGTTGCTAATTAATGGAAGAAATGGGAAAAATCGCTAATTCACGGCTAAAATGGTGAAAACTTGCTAAAATAGCAAAAAGTCGCTAATTCGCGGCTAAAATGGGGAAATATCGGAAATTCACACTTTCACAGATGGCATTTGAGAAGAAGTGCTGACGTGTGGAAAAAATGCTAATTCGCGGTTAAAATGGAGAAAACACCTTTTTCGACTTCTGAACGTAACTTCGTGGCTGAAAGTGAACAAATTCGCCAATTCACGGCGGATAATGGCGCTAATTCGCGGATAAAATTCAGAAAAAGCTTTAATTCGCAGCGAAAATTGTGTACAAAACTCTCATTGATGGCTCACTAGGAGGCTAAAATTAGGTAAAACGATAATTCACGGCTGAAATCAAGAAAATGGGTTGCTATATCACTTTTCTCAATTTCCATTTCACAATTGATTCGAGGTAACGATAATCGATTGACAATGATCAAATTTTTCAAACCTACCTGCACTGAGGACTCGTTGACTGTAGCGAGGGAGACGATTGTTGACGTTGAAAATGCATTCGCCATCGTTGCGACGGAGGAGTCACCGTCACCGCCGCCGCGGTCGGTGCCTCCGTGGTTGACGTCACGGGGGTGGATCTTCCTCCTGTTCCCACGTGTAGCACCTCGGCCTGCGGGAACGTAAACAGACAAAAAAAACCAACAATCAATTGATGTTTGCGCTACTCATTCCTCTCTATTTACTACGACTTTTTTTTTTTTTTTTTTTTTTTTAGGAGTTTTTAGACTTTGTCGCTGTATCGACGAAACGAAATTCCATTAAAAACCTTAAAAAAGGACACGGTTCTCAACCACAGGAGTGAAATCCCATTAAAAGCAGCAAAAAAAAAGAAGAAATGATGTGTTGGTGCACGGGATGGGGATGTCGAGCAATATGAGGTTTATGTGGGACGGCGAAGCGTGACTATTATTTTGAAAAGGATTTTCACTCCCCCTTCCCTTTTTCATCGACAAAATTTGATCATTTTGCCCCCTCCCATCCCATTTTACGTGCTCTAGTAGATCTTACCCATTTTTTCCGTCTTTCTCTCAGATATAAAAGAAAGAACCTTAAGATTAAAGACTCTGAAGATTTATTATTAGAAATAGAAAGGGGTACTGTGTACCGGGATTGCGGCAAATTAGTCGGTAAAAGGAGCCGGAAAAAAAGAGAGAGAACTTTGATAAGCCTCACCTTTTCCACAAATGCTTTTTTTTTGTTCTTTCATTTCCTCCAGTGATAAATAGCACCCTGCCAGATTGGCAATAAACAGGGTATTCTCGTTTCATTATCAGAGGAATTAAACTAACGGATAAGTGGTAGAAAAAGAAGCTCGCCCGCTGGTACAGCAAAACCCTGAATCGGTTACAGCCGCATACCCCTCGCCACCGATAAAATGGAAATGTTTATCAATTCACGCAACCGGACTCAATTATACCCGCCCAATCGCATTCTCCCTAAATTTCAATCACAGCCTCAAACCCATTCAACGATCAATTGTGCAATGACGTCCAACGGGCGGCCGATAAGCTATTTCTAATTACGTATAATAACATTGTACCACCTGTCTCGTTGCTCAGTGACCTGTCGGCAACGCTTTCATTCTTTATAATCGATTTTTTTTTTCTGCGACAAATTGTGTTTTACAGCGATCCTGAGTTTCTTCCAGGTCAATTACAATGTTCCCCACAAGCTCTATAAAATACTTTTTCCCTCTTGCCGTTATTTTCAATTCATTTTCGATTCAATCAAATTGAATGAGAATTGAATCAGGGGCTGAGTATCTGATTCAGTGAAATTTATCAAACAAATTACCTCTCCTGTTTGCTTCTATTTCAATGCTTATTCCAATTGATGGATGGAACGTCTTTGTCGTTGCCCTCACGAAATTACCATTTCTCTCTTCTCTTTATTGACTCTAATAGAGATTAGCCTGGTATCGAAGGTGTGCAAGAGGTAAAAGCAGCGAGGAAATAATAAGATGCGATGATTTTAGAACAGCCTGTTGAATCGGGAAAATGATGCGGTAAATAGGAAATTGGATGAACAAATAGGAATTACTGTAAATGCCTGGGGTATTAACCATGAGCTATGTCTCCACTTGTGCCTTTTCGCGTGCGTCAGAGGCATACGTCATAGTGAACGGTGTGTTGAACGTGAGGAATGCACTGTTGCCTGCCTCAAAAAGCTGGAAGGATATCAGAAATTGCGTGCTTAGCTTAAACGCATGCGTTGCGATCCCAAGTTTCTTCAGGTCCTTGAGCCGATAAAGTTGAGACGGCGCACTAATATGCTGCTCTTGGGGGCCAATACGCAGCAAAAAGTTTGTAAAAAGCGATAATATTCGTGGTTAAAACTGCGAAGAAGCCTTCATTTGTAGTTTCTCGATGCGATTTCCAGACCAAAATTGAAAAAAAAAAATCGCTAAATCTCAGTGAATACAGGGGCCACTTCACGGCTAAAATGAGAAAATGTCAAAAATAAAACAATAATTTGCGGATAAAAATGAAAAAATCGCTAGTTAGCGGCTAAAATTGAGAGAAACCCTAATTCACAGCTAAATCTTAGGTAAACGCTGATTCGCAGCTAAAATTTAGGAAAATGTGAATCTGTGCCCTCTGAAGTGAATTTCGGGCTTAAAACTGGGAAAAAACACTAATCCATAACTAAAAATAAAAAAATTAAATTCAGAGCTGAAAAGGTTAAAAACTGCTAATTTTCGGCCATTATTGAGGAAAATCACTAACTAGCGTGGCTAAAATTAGGAAAAACGCTAGTTTGCAACTCAAAAATTGAGAAAAAGTGCTAATTCGCTGCTAAAAAAAAGACAAAACATCGCTATAATTTGCGGAAAAGATTGAGGAAAACACCAATTCAAGGATAAAATTTAGACAAATCACCAAACAATTACGAAAAAATTGCACCGAAGGTGAGGTCCAGTCTCCGTTTCGTCCTCAGACCTTCAGCTACCTGAGCGTACACATATTTTTGGATCGACTTAACAACGGTGCTCGCCTAGATACAACAGGACTATCCTTGGGGCGTTTTTTGAAATAAATCACACGACCGAATAGACGCAACGCGTTCTTGGGTTTTATTTGTTTTTTGTTGTTTTTTTCCCCCCATTACGATCGATTGAACTCTCAGCGCGACAGGTGAGGACCCCATAATTACTCAGGATTTTTGGTGTGAATGTATAGCGACCCTGCTTCAACAGTGGGAGAGAGTCTCCCACGTAAATTTGCGTTACTTAGTGATACATCTATTCCGGAGCCATTCGTACATGTAAACCAAGTCCACGGCAAGTATCATTAATCGAAAATACAGTGATTGTACCATTCTCATCGTTTTTATTGCGTCATTTTCTCCATTTTTCATCGATGTAGATAGCAAGGGGTTTTTATCATTTCAAATGTTCGATTTGCGTGCCTTAGCTTCATAGCCCAGGGGAATACTTTCGTATCTCTGCAACTATTTCTCGGAAAATTTACTACTGCCACACAAACAAAGAAGGAGCAGCAACTAATCGATTTTTGGGAGGTTGTACTTGAGTTTTACTTCAATGTTTCCTTCGGGAATGGAAGTTTGGTGTGCGTAAAAAAAATCGAGTCCGTGCTGGCATCACATTCATAATGTACAACCTCAGAAAAGTTGAAAAAAGTGGTTTTTCCATGCCGTCGGTCTGTAGGTCTGTTGCCTTTTTTTCGATAAATTGCATGAAAATGAAAACCTGGCTATTTATTGGTATGAAAAGCACAAATCTGGCCTTTGTTTTGTGAAAAAATTATTTATCTCCCGTACCGAAATATAGTTTTTAGACAAATTGGATAAGTAGCCGTAGTTGCCTACGTTGTCAGTCCTACCTTGTTGAGGTGTTTCCAACACAAACCGGTTTCGCCTGTTCGGCATCTTCAGTGTTCAACGTTCAAACACTGAAGATGCCGAACAGGCGAAACTGGTTAGTCTTGGACAAACCTCAATAAGGTATGACAGACAACGTAGGCAACTACGGCTACTTATCTAATTTGTATTATTGTACACCTTGTATATACAGGGTGATTCAGGAGGAATGTGACAAACTTGCACAGGTGATAGTGTGGACGCACAAAAAACGTCATAGGGACGCATAGCCGAAAATGCTTTGGTTACGAGATATGAACATTTTCCTGTTGTTTCCCAGTTTCATCAGTTTTTACGGTAATTGTCGTGTTCACGACTCACCGTTAGTGGTTAGACAAAAAATGACGGTGGATTCGGAAAGAGAACGAAATCCTGTTCCTGAAACCACCATGAAAATCAAAAAATGTCGCTTGCGCGTGGCTATTTCAGCCATGTGAAAAGTTAAGAAAATAGTTTTTCAAATACCTGATAAACACATCAGTATCAGTCAGCTGCTAGTGCACGCATCGACGGGCAAAGTTGTGGAAAACTACCCCGTTCTGAGTACTTTCGAACGGTGTCCTGACAGTTGAAGTTTGCAACCCTCCGACTTAAGCAATCAAGTTTAAATGCAAAAAAATACAAACTTGCTTTGTTAAAACAAGCCGAGTAGGTCAGGGTAAATGTCCTTTCCTTGGAGTATTGCGTTCCTACGAGCATGCTCCTCTCAATGCCTAAAGTAAGGATTCAATTGACAACGAGGTTTTCCATGTATGGAATGTGAATTGAGATGATGGATGGACAGCGTTAGGGTGAAAATTATGGACTTGGACATTTCACCTTGTGAGATTCAGCCGGTACCCTCATATCTCATTCGGTACACTCATATCTCTCATTCACGGAATTCATTGTACATAGTTTGTCCCTCCAACTTGTATGAGATCAATTTACAGTAACAACCTTAAGTTGAAATAACAACATAACATCATTTAAATAAGTGTTCAAAAAATTCCTCCCCCTTGCGGACACTCGGAAGTTCTTTTATGTAAAGCTCTGGTGGCTCGACGAATTTCGGCGTGTCGTTGTCTGATCGATTCAGCACAGACCACAACTTTGTTGATCAGCTCCTCGCGTTTGCTGGGCTTGTGTTCGTATACCAGTGTCTTCATCCACCCCCAAAGACAGTAATCGAGGGACGTTAGATCAGGAGACCTCGCAGACCTGATAATTGGTCCTCCTCGCCCACAATCTGCTGAGCTGAACTGATTCAGATGAGATGGAACGGCCAAGTCCCCGTTCAAGTCCTAACGTAGCAGTTCATCCACTGCGTCTCTCATGGTGAGCCTCGCGTAGTGAATTGAATTCTTACTTTTTCATCAGGCATTGAGGGGAGCAAGCTCGGAGGAACACAATAGCCTAAGGAAAGGACATTTAACCTGGCCTATTCGGTTTGTTTTATCAAAGCAAGTTACATTTTTTTGCAATGAAACTTGATTGCTAAAGTCTGATGGTAGCAAACTTCAACCATCAGGACACCGTTCGAAAGTACACAGAACATGGTAGTTTTCCACAACTTTACCCGTCGATGCGTGCACTAGCAGCTGATTGATACTGATGTGAAATTTATCAGGTATTCGAAAGAACTACTTTTTTCACTTTTCACATGGCTGAAAAGCACCGTGCAAGCGACATTTTTTTAATTCCACGGTGGTTTTAGGAACAGGATTTAGTCCTCTTTCAGAATCCACCGTCATTTTTTGTCTAACCACCTACTACGGTGAGCCGTGAACACGACAATTACCGTAAAAAGTAATGCAACTAGAAAAAAACAGGAAAATGCTCATATGTCGTAAACAAAGCATTTTCGGCTATGCGTCTATATGACGTTTTTTGTTCGTTCAGGTACGCACTATCACCTTTGCAAGTTTGTCACATTCCTCCTGAATCACTCTGTATAACGATGTTACTAATCGTAACAGTTTTTAGACATAACTTGAAAACAAGTGATTCCAAATTTTTAAAAATACTTTTTTCGAATTCCTCGTGAAATTTCCTTGCAAATTGACCATAACATTGCCGAAAAAATGCAACTTTTTTTGTAGCCAAAATCGCCGTTTTTAGCGCAAAAGGACCAGTAGTACGTAAAGACGGTCGAAATCGGAAAAAAGGGCCACGGGAGCCCCTATCTATCTTAATTGCAAATATTTGTACATGAAAAAAACTGAGGTTAAGCGAAAATTATGGGAGGAGTAGGATTCGGCGTGACTACGTCAAAAATTATTTGCCACAGAATTACATAGAAACGTAAATCTAGTTGTTTCTTGGCATGAAAAACGCGAATATGACCTTTGTTTTGAAGGTAAATCATTTCCCAGGCATGTTCTTCCCGTATAGCGGAATAATATTTTCGGTATTATAAGTTTGAAACAATTGGTTTTGGAATTTTTTCAACTATTTTGCTAGGATTTCAACGTACAATTTCCATGCGAATTGACTACAACGTTGCCGAAAACAAACCCCTTTTACTTCCATGTTGCCTACGGGCTTTTTTTGCCACCTTGTATTTATAGGTCAGAAGTGTTCAAGAAAATAAATGCTTACTCAAGCCCCCCCCCCCCAGCCACAAGCCCAAAAACCGAAATCTTTTGGCACTTCTTTTAGTTTATTCTAAATATCCCGAAAATGAGTTACTTTCGATGAAAATCGTCACTCACAAAACTTGTTGAGCGATAAATTTCCAACAAATTTTTGTATGTACAGTAGTTTTCCACGATGAATATGGAACGGGCTACAGCCTTTCGAAATTGTTGTTCCAAAATGGTCGAAGGTCCTAAAATCTTTTTTGTAACATTTTTTTTTTTGTGATTTTTTGTATGAAAGAGAGAAGACGAATGATTGAAGGAGGATTGAAAATTGAGTGACGATTGATGGTTATAGTCGTAGTCGTTGATGGATAAGGGTCGGTAATTAAAGTTTATCCCGTTTTTGGCGTTCATCAATAATGCATATAAAAAAATAAATAAACAAGAAAACTTCCATGGCCGTATCAATTTTTTCAGTGCTCCTCCGATTTCATGCTGGTTAAAGGGTAACATGGGCACTCGAGTTTTATTTCGCATTTTGTCGACTAACGCGCCCATGTTACCCCCTTCGACCAGCATGAAATCGGAGGTGTCGGAGCACTGAAAAAATTGATACGGCCATGGAAGTTTTCTTGTTTATTTATTTTGTATGCATCATTTTCATTTGCATCATTAGCTCACTTTAATATCGTGTTCAGAAGAATATACTCAGTTCTCAATAAGGGGAGTGAATACAGTAGCATACCGAGGTAGGGGCGAGGGAAGGCGGACCGCCCCGGGCCCACAATCAGATGGGGCCCCCGAAAAGTTTATTAATACAGGAAAATGTGGATTTTAAGGTTCTATATTCATGGATGTAGGTAAGTGAAAATGTTTGGACAGCGAGTTGTCTCCTTCCTCTACGAACTTCAGTCCATCCGACCTGGAGAATATAACAGTGCAAGTGATGTCAGCAAAGAGTGTGGGATGAATATTTGATTGAGTTCCCGAGAGAGCCATTCTTGAGGGCTCAAATTGAGAAAATTCGCGCCTTCTTGCTGAAAATTCGCGGCTAAAATAGAGAAAATACACGTCCCGAGTTTCGTTAGATCCTTAAGCTCACTAATGTACTGATCGGCAATTTGAGGGTTTCATGCTGGCTTGCGCCATAAACCGAAACCGGGCAGGGAGCAGGGAAGGTGCCCCGGTACCCTGCATAGTAGCCAATACTCAAGAGTCGTCCTTGCCAATCTGGGCCTTCATTTTTTGCCCAATATTCTGTGTGGGAGACACACACAGAATATTGAATAGAATTCAGAATAGAAATATTACTCGAAAACAAAAAGAGATAGGCCACTATCCGAATGGGACTTTTTTATCCCGTTTTTGGTGTACTATTACCCATTTTTTATTTATTTTTGCTACTCAAAACCGACCACCCTGTATTATGCATGTATATTGAAGTATAATGCTTATTCTTGCATTCCCTTTCAGACTTTCTATTGGCACGTGTGCTCGTCGTGTGTCACCGAGCCCGAATCGTGTCACCTGAGTGGAAGAAGGAAAAACGTCTAGTTTTGAAGTGAATTCTTGCATAAAATACCGCGAAGCTTGGTATGGTACTCATGTGTGTCACCAAGAACATCGGTAACGTGTAATTCAAACATACTGTAATTAAATAATAAAGACTAACCATATTCTGCACAGTTAAGAGTGAAATCACACCTCTTTTGTACATGATCCTAGAAAAAAAAAGAAGAGGTAGTATTAACCGTTAAGAAATAAGAGGAAATTGCACGAGTTACCGTGAGCAGTCGGTGGATTAAGCTGCGATTCACGGTAATAGTGCAATAACTGTTACCGTGCCAAACGCTGTTTTCAACCGATGTAAACGGTTTTAACTACCGTCATGTCAGTGAGCAAGCGGTAGAAAAGCCTCCTAGCATGGTTGCTTCAACAGTTGATACACGTTTACTATTAACGTGACTGTCTTTAATTTCAACCGGATATTCAAGGGCAGACGTTAGTTTTTACCGTTAATCACTACCGTTCTACTCTGTAAAATCAACACTCGGTAAAACTCATTTTTTTACCGAGTTGCGATTACCGTGAATTTTCTTACCGCGTCCGTCATTAATTCCTACCGTGACGTACAAAACCGTCTATTTTGCCGAGTTGACTCATTCGCCACGATTTGACCGATTATGAACGGTAAAATTTAACCGAGATATCGGTTGGGTTTTCTCTGAGTGGAGACCGAGACTTTCGAGACGAGACCGACTTTTTAAGTACGAGACCGAGATCATCTTGCTAATGACCGAGACGAAGATGAAAAGGTATACATCGTTCTATTTAAAGGCCGGCCGTTATCCAAGATTTCTATTTTACGTGGGGATAAGAAATCTGGTAAGACGTTTTATCGTTCCTTTAATTCTTCATGGCACAAATCACAATAAACTGGCTTAACCAAGGTTACTTGCTAAGTACTGCATACACATTATTGTAGTTCACATAAAGAATGTGCAGTGAATTAGGGGG
This sequence comes from Corythucha ciliata, assembly GCA_038030265.1. Classification (NCBI taxonomy): domain Eukaryota; kingdom Metazoa; phylum Arthropoda; class Insecta; order Hemiptera; family Tingidae; genus Corythucha; species Corythucha ciliata. The sequence continues at coordinate 21,729,609 of CM075937.1, read as the reverse complement.
GGGGGGGCAAATATTTTCGCCTACCCTGGCCAGAACCCCAAGAACCGCCACTGGCCCCACCGATACGAGAGGTGATGTAAATCCAAAGAAATTCCTAACGGTAGTCTGGTTTCAGGTAAAACAACCACAATATTATTATAAATAGGCTATAACAAAGCTATACAAATATACTAGGCTGGGTGAATGTGATGACAAGGCAAAAACAAACCAATCAAGACTAAAAAACACAGTGACAGAAAGGGCCCACGAGTGCGATAACATCACTATTTTAGAACCTCTCACCTCACCTCAAGTCTAACCCGGGTGACGTAACGGTTGCCAAGGGGTAGCCCCTAGATACGAGGTAGTCTGTATACCTAGGACGGAGGTTCGTCACTAGTCAGCTCCTCGTAGCTAACTCTCACAAACCATTCAACGAAAAGTCGGTATTAATGAGCCTCAGTAACATCTGATTTTGATCCATAATGAGGCGTATGAACAGGCCCACTTCTGATATCGACACCTCTCACTCTTCGCTTTACCTTACCCCACGACATTATATTTATTATTTTCCAATATTTTATAAATAATAAACATTTTAATTTGTTGTGGTGTAGGTATGGATCAATGCGAGGATGTGGTCGTGGCCGTGGCTTCATTAAGCTGACTGTGCAGGACCCGCGAATGCAGATTGTGGGGAAATGTGGAATTCCTACAGCACATTTTCACGATAACCATTGAACTTTAACCCTTTCATGCGATCGTGTCCAGTTTAAAATAATAAACCTTCTGTTTAAGAATTCAAAGCTATTTCGTCTCGTGACCAGAGAGAGAGAAAAAAAAAATCTGATTCCCCTCCCCCTCCCTTAATAACCATGATTCATCGCCGTCACCTTTTTTATTTTAATTGTTATTTAAGTCACACACTGCATTAGATTTACCCTTTCCTAATTATGAACCAACCCACTTTTTAAAATCGTGCAGCTTACCTTTAACACGCTGCACAAAATTAGGGGGGGGGGAGCTCCCTCAGGAGTTAGAAATTATCCCATTTGTATAAGAGAAAAAAACGAACTTCTATTTATTCATTAATTTTATATTTTATATGACTGTGGCATGCAAGTGACTCACTCGTCGCTCCCTACTGGCCATAGTCACTCCGAGAGCGAGAACAACATTAGCTCCCAAAACTAGAGTCATCTCGAGCACGTTTTCTGTATGCCCGCGGGTTTCATCTCAAAACTAAAGGTCGGTTTTTTGTTATAAGGGAAGAATGTGGTTCGATATGGGACACGTTTTTTTTTTGCCCCTTTAAGCGGCTATACAAGGAATTTCATTCCTCATCACGAGGGTCGTCCATTTAGCGGAGATTAAGTGCAGCAGTAAAAGCGAAATCACTAAATTATGCATGCTCTGCGGACCCCCCCGAGAGAACGCGCTCCAAACTGTTCAAATTCGGAATGCCTCATCGCAGGACTTGCCTTTTGTCTCTTCAATAAAAAAGTAATAAAAATTTATGGTGAAAAAGGTTTCACGTCCGGCAATAAAATAGTTCCTTCAAAATGTGTCAGTAATTTTATGTTATTGAATTATTCACGCGTGTCGTGGGTGGGAAGAAGTTGAAAAGCACCGCACTGATCCTCAACCCAGCAACCCTATTGCCACATTTACCACATTTTTTTCCACAAAAACAATAAAAAAAAGAAGAAAAAGATCGTGCCTGTAGAGAATTGCGAGGGGGGGGGGGAGTTAAAAACGCAAACAACAGAAAAACTAAGTAGTTAGTGATGACTCCCTTGACCCGCTTTTCATTTTTCTCCCAGCCTCCCTCCAATCATCATCACGACCATTACTTTTTTAAAACCCCTCCCCACAGCCACCTCTTAACACTCCAACGTTTTATCAGACGTTTTGATCCCTACAGCGTACCCGCGTTTCCATCCGAAGCCCTGATAATATATAAATAAATATATAAAGGGAACGACGTGTTGGGGCAAATGGGCTAGAAAATATTTATAAAGTGCCTTTCTGTTCCCTCTGAGTTGCTTTTCTATTCCTCGCCTTCCATCATCATCTTCTTTCGGCGCCAGACCGTTAAAGGTGAAGAAAAAGAGATTAATCTACCCTTTTTTCTTAGATAGATTGAGGGAGGAAAAAATACAGAAAAACCCCTTTGCGGGAATGAGAATGACAGAAAAGCGTGACGGTGAAAGCGAGGGTAAGACGGATGTTTTTAAAAGCTTAATCTCTAAAGTAGAGTGAAGAGTGAGGAAAGGGGGCGGTTTCCTTCTAATTACAACGAAAAAATAAAAGAATATCGTGAAAAATTAACTTGTATTATTTTATGCTAGGTTTTTAACGCTTTTAACCTCACGGAATCCATCTACGTTCATGTCAAGTTAATGTCCATCGCAAAGTATTTCGATTCATCACAAAACTAAGCTGTAGGTGATTATAAAATTCACTCTGGGCATAATTCAATTCAGATTACCTCATTATCTTGAAAACAACAACAAAATATGGACAAATCTGGACTTTACGCTATTTCCCACGTACCTTACAATGGCTAATAATAAGTTAAAAATCTGTGGCCAAAACTACTTAAATTACTGTTTTAATTTCCCACATACGTATCCGTTCTGTTTTGTTTTTTGTACCTTTTCGCTCTTCGTGCAGGCAATTTTAGTTTCTCGCCAGCAGTGTAGTTCCACATAACAGTTCCTGTTGGATGATATATTGAAGTGGAGAGGCGCAGGGGTCAAAATGGTGAAAAACAAGTTGAGACAAAACAATGAGAATGAGTTCCAGTGAAAGAAGAAGGGAATAATACCATCGATATGATGGTGAAAGGTGGAGAGGGGCAGTTTGAAAAAAAAAAGAAGGATGAAGTTGTGAGGAAAGAACATCAGTAGCGTGTAGATGGGACAGTTGGGGGTGAGGGGGGAGAAAAGAGTGATCCTGAGCACGCTACAAGACACGGTCACTTCTCCGAAAAAAGGGAACGGCAATTTGCTTCCTAGTAAAGTTCTACACCCTCCACCACTCCATCCCTCGTATACAACAACACACGCTCGTGTCCATTCACTAACCATGTCGGTAGTTGAAGTGAAAGACGGAGCTTTTAAAAATGAGGTCGTTTCGAGACTTGAAATTGTCGTTGGCCGTTCTGAAGAGAAAAACTCAGCACACGTGGGATCAATATGTCGCGTCCGGGCAATGACTCGCCATTTTATTCCTCTTACAAACCTTTTTCCACTCGCCTGAAGCTGCGAGAGGACCTAATGTTTCTATCTCTTTTATGAACGAGGCACTTATGTCCTCCATTTTTTCCTCCCTATTGATTTCGATAGGTTATCAACCCAGACGTTTGTAGTACTTAACCCGATCCTGTCACCGTCAATGTTTCTGGGAGGTAATAAATCTATAGAGAGGCTAAGATTATTCACCACTTTTGCTCTCTTGTAGTTGTCCCCGTCAATAATGTTTTTATCAACGGGAACTGTTTCAATATTCTGTACACAGTAACGTACCATGGAATTGACGAGTGGCGCGGCCCCGGGCCCTCAGGTCGCAGGGGAAAAATTGGGATTCTTAGGTTCTATGTTCATGGGCATAGGAAAGTGGAAAGGAGACTGATTATTTGGCTGCTTTTGACGATTTTCATTTTATCCAGGGAAATTAGAACGTTGCAAGATGCTCAGCCGCAGTCTTTGTGACTGAATATTCGATTCAATTTGTGTACTTTAAGGGATAAATAACGTGCCGTACACCCAGGGGCTATACCAAGTGACCAAGAAAAGGCTCAAGGGAATCCTCACAAGTCTAAAATATAAGAAAAAATTTTCATTAATGATGCTAAAATTGAGAAAAATACTGCACCGTAATTCGTGCTATTCACAGCCAAATTTGTGGTAAAATTGACAAACATACGCTATTTGCCATTTTGAAAGCTAGTTCACCGCAGAAATTGAGTAAAGTACTAGTTCATGACTTTTGGAGGCAAAATAATGAGAAAACTCGCGAATTCTCAGTTTTTTCTATAGTCTACACGGCTAATATTGAAGACGTGCGTAAAATGTGTTGTTTTCGGAACAAGTACGTGGCTAGCAGTTTGAAAAAAACCCTATTTATGCAGTTAAATTGAAAAAAATAGTTTTATTCGCGGCTACAATAGAGAAAAAGTACTAAATTCATGGCTAAAATTGATAATAAAAAAAAGCAAATTTGTCCCGGGGAGAATTTTTTTTTTTTTTTTTTATTTTTTACTAAAGAGAGAGATGAACGAGAGCCTTTTTCAATCACCGTAACAGAAAATTCATGTCTTTTGCCCCAAAATTTATATTTTGAACATATCGAATACTTCTCATCTTTTATCCTTCCCGTGAAGAATAATTTTAGTGAAATGTTAATAGGCGTCTCCGTGGCGCAATTGGCAGCGTGCTGGACTGGTAATCCAGAGGTTGCGGGTTCAAATCCCGCCGGGGAGCTATTTTTTCTCGAAACTCGAATCGTGTTGGGCTATGCCCTTCCATCGACGTCCGGATGACATCAGCTTAATTAATTTATTAATTAAAAATACCGGCGACAGAATTATTCATCATATCTATCTGGAATATTTGTCTGTGGAACCTCTAGCATACCGTGGCAGGACTGAGCGGGGCGGAACCCCCGGGCCACCACTCGGATGGGGCCCCTGAACAGCATAAAGATGAAAAAGTCAGGATTTTCAAGTAGATAAGATGAGAACGAATGGCTAAACTCGCTTTTGAAATTGAGAAAAACGCCGATTCACGACTGAAATTGAGAAAAATTGCTGAATTTGATGGCTAATAATATTGAGAACATGCGTTAATTCACAGCTGACATTGAGACAACGCAAAATCACGAGCTGTTGGGGATAAATCAGGACTGTATTGTAATTAGGAAAAAGCGCAAATTCACGCAGCTAAAACTGATATGAAAAACGCTAATTCAAGGATAAAAAAGAGAAAAACGCGAATTCGTGACTTAAAAAACAAGTAACACGTTAACTCAAAGCTAAAATTGTGATAAAGTGCTACAATTTAGCAGCTTTAAAAATTGAGAAAAAGCGCAAATTCACAGCTAAAAGGGAGAAACGCCAACTCATGGATTCTCGGGGCAACATTGAGACTAAAATTTAGAAAAGCGCTGATTCACGGGGGAAATAGACAAAAACGCGAATTCGCGTCTGAATAACAGTGGAGGAAAACTCAGCTAAGGTATGAAAAATAACGTTTTAACTGCTAAAAATCGCGGCTAAAATTAAGAAAATGTGCTAATTTACTGCTAAAATTGAGAAAAACACGCTAATTCACAGCTGAAAATGATAAAACGCCAACTCGCCGATTCTTGGGGACAACTTCGGGGCCGAAATTGAGGTAAAGCGCTAATTCAAGCAACTAAAACTGAGAAAAACGCTAATTCACGAATAAAAAAGAGAACAACGCGAATTCAAGTCTATAAAAATGGAGAAATACGCTATTATGATAAAGTGTTACAATTTGGCAGCTGTATAAATTAAGAAAAAGAGTGAATTTGCACACTCACGGATTCTCGGGGCTGGGACCGAAATTGAGAAAAAGCGCTGTTTCACAGCGTGAAATGAAAAAAAAACGCGAATTCGCGTGGAGGAAAATTTCAATTCACAACTAAGGTATGAAACATTTCAATTTTACGGATAAAATCGAGAAAAAGCGCTGCAACGCGCAGCTAAAATCAAGAAATGTGCTCATTCACTGCTATAATTGAGGGTAAAAAGACTAATTTACAGCTGAAATTGAGAAAACGCCAACATGCTGGTTCTTGGGGAAATTCGGGAATAAAATTGAGAAAAAGCGCTGATTCAAGCGGATAAAACTGTAAGAATGTGATAGTTCGCGGGTAAAATTTAAAAAAAAAAACACACAAATTGGCGTTTGAAATGAAGAAAAACGCTAATTTTTGGATGAAATTTTGACAGAGCACTCAAACGCTACCTCTACTTTGCGGATTCTTGAGGCAAATTCATGGCTAATGAACAGCTAAAAATGAGCTAATGTGCTAATTCGCGGCTTAAATTGGGAGAAAAACGCTAATTCACAGGTGATACTGACAAAACGCCAACTTGGTGATTCCTGGGGCAACTTTGGGAATAAAATTGAGAAAAAGCGCTAATTCGCGGATAATAAATAGAGAAAAACACGAATAGTGTTTAAAATGAAGAAAAGCGCCAATTCACAGCTTAAATTTAGATAAATTGCTAATTTGCAGATAAAATTGGGAAAGATTTCTCAAACGCTGCATAATTTGCGGATGCGGATTATTGAGGCAACTTTCACGGCTAAGAGCTTCTTGAAAGCGCCGATCTGGAACGCCAACATGCTGTGGTTCTTGGGGAAATTCGGGAATAAAATGAGAAAAGCGCTGATTCAAGCGGATAAAACATGTATGAATGTGATAGTTCGCGGGTAAAATTAAAAAAAAAAAAAAAAAACTACAAAATGGCGTTTGAAATGAAGAAAAAACGCTAATTTTTGGATACAATTTGACAGAGCACTCAAACGCTACCTCTACTTTGCGGATTCTTGAGGCAAATTCATGGCTAATGAACTGCTAAAAATGAGCTAATGTGCTAATTCGCGGCTTAAATTGGGAGAAAAACGCTAATTCACAGCTGATACTGACAAAACGCCAACTCGGTGATTCCTGGGGCAACTTTGGGAATAAAATTGAGAAAAAGCGCTAATTCGCGGATAATAAATAGAGAAAAACACGAATAGTGTTTAAAATGAAGAAAAGCGCCAATTCACAGCTTAAATTTAGATAAATTGCTAATTTGCAGATAAAATTGGGAAAGATTTCTCAAACGCTGCATAATTTGCGGATGCGGATTATTGAGGCAACTTTCACGGCTAAGAGCTTCTTGAAAGCGCCGATCTCCAAGCTGCGAATCATGGCGGTTAAAGTGTGGAAAAACTGCTGAAATCGGCAAAAACCCTCTAATTCACCGCTAAAATGGGGAAAAACTCCAATTTGCGGCTAAAATAGATGAAAATGCTAATTTGTGGCTAAAATTGAGAATAATCGCTAATTTACAGCTATAACATTGAAGCAGCGCGATGAAAAAACACTCCGCAGGCCCAACTATTATTTTTAAAAAACGCAAATTCATGATTTTTCGAGGCAACTTTGTGACTAACTTTCACTACTAACTACAATTTTTGTTTTTTAGGGATTGATTCGAGGATAGTATTGAGAAAAAAAAGCACATTTGCCTCTAAAATTAAGGCGAATACGCCAATTCTTAAGCCAACCAGCACGACAGCGTATCTGAAGGCTACTTCGCCACTAAAATAGAGAAAATACGCTAATTATAAGTTTCTTTTGGCCGTTAATACGTGGCTAAAATTGAGAAGTCATGCAAGTGTGCGCACTGCAAGAACGTGACAAAAAGTTTGTAATAGTGCTAATATTCGCGGTTGATTTAGCGGAAAAGTGTTAATTCGTAGCAAAAAGCGACAAAATAGCGAATACTAGGCTAAAAATTCATAAAAAGCCCAAAATCACGGCAATAATTGTGAACAATCAATTTACAAACAACACAACAAACAAAAAAACGTAGATAAAGCAGCATTTGAATCACTCAGCAGGTTCGTCGTGGCTTAAATTTGGCTAAGTTTATCAAAAAGCACTCATTCGCAGCTAAAAATAAATGAAAAATAAATTTGATAAAAGTCGGTTATTCCCCTGGGCTAAAATTGAGTAAAAGTTGTTGGGTACATCGCGGCTGAAACTAGGAAAAAATAAAGAATTAGTGAATTTACAGCTAAAATTGATTGAAAGCAGTGATTTTCGCCTAAGTTGAGAAATTATTCTCTGCTATAGATGAGATATCGCTTTTAATTTCTCGGCAGAAGTTCAAAGCTAAAATGGAGAAAAAAGTGGACGACGGACGACAGACGCCATACTGAAAATCGAGATTTAGGCCTTTTCGGGGTCCAGGAACAAGAATCTGTTGTCATCTAAAATATTTTTTTTTTGCCATTACCATACTTCCTTCCCTACGGGAACATGGAAGTAAAACGAGATTCTTTTGTCCAAAGTTGACAAAAGGCACTCATTCTCAGCTTAAAATGGTGAAAAAACCCCCTTTTTTCGCGGATCAACTACTTTTTTCAACGCGGATGAAATAATCTGCCAATTAACGGCTAAAATGGAGTAGAAGTTGTAATTCGCGGCTAAAGATGAGAAATTATTTCCGGCTAAAATCATAAAAGCTAGAATTCGTAATGAAAATTGAGGAAAAGTCCTGATTCACGACAAAATTGGGATGAAGTGCGCTAATTGCATAAACGTGGTACTATTACCTGCGATAAATCACTAAATTTTCCGACTAAAATTCGAAAAAACGCCAATTCATGGTTCTTACAGACAAGCTTGTGGCTAAAATTTTGATATTCATCATTCATCTTTCATCATTCATCATTCATCATTCATCATTCATCATAGAGGTGTAGCTGCTGCTACACCTTTGATATTACAGCGTCGGCTCTACTGGACAGACACATTATCTGACAAAAAGAGCGAATTCCCATTTATTTAAACCATAAAACCTAGAATTATTCAGTTAGAACACAATAAAGCATAATATCTTTCTGTACGCCGCATTTTAATTACGTACGTCTACCCCATCCACAGCTTAGTGACAAAATCCGGTGGTTTTCCGAACATAATTTCTCACAGCCCTCTCCATTGTTCACCATTTCTTTCAAATGTAATCATAGCCTTTGTTAGCTCAGGATGGAGAGGTTTTCAGAGATTTTCAGGTAATCCTACCTCGTTCCACTGGCTTCGATTGATCAGTTCATTATTGACGAGAGGCGGAACCGTGAGCGGGTGCAAACTCCCCCCCCCCCGCCTCACAACCATTACTCATTGATTTGATTATTAAAGGTTTCAACAACAAACAAGAAGGATTTACTTTTATCTCCGCTTCTCATCAATCTATGCTTAAATGTACGTACGTTTTTAATCCTATTAGATATAATTAAAGAAACCAGAATAACTTTGAGGGCGAACCCCCTCGAAAAATGAGTTTTTCACACGGAAAGTTTTTTTTTCTCTCCTTGTTCTTCATTAGTGCATGAAATCAAGTGAAATGAAAATTGTGTTTTCGTCCCTCTTCACTGCCTTCAATAGACAAGTGCGTGGTGTGATGTTTTTTTTTGTTTTCTTCTGGTTCACGCTTCGCAGCCTCTCACATTATTTTTTCCGCGAAACACCTCCATTTCTCTCACACCTCCGGCCTCAAAACAATAAAGGAGAGGAAATTAGGCCAGGCAGTCAGAAACGTTCCATAAATCTGCTTGTCTCAGAAGGTTTTGCTACAGTTTTTAACGACCTGAGAGTGCTTCTTCTCAAGGCTCTTGTGCGATGAATTGGTTGGTTTGGTGAATGGTGGAGGGGAAGGGAGGGAACGACGGGATCCTTACTTCAGTGTTGGTGGTGGTAGCGGCTGTTGAAGAGGATAAAGAGGAGTCGTGAGAGTGTGGCAGCAGTCTGTCGCTGAGTTTGCTTTACCCCTCCATATATTACTTTTTAGTTGGATCCCATTTGTGCATTTCCACGCCTCTGTGCACGTTTTCCTCCTTTTTTTGGTAAGCTACGAGAAACCAATTTATTTTTTTACATTCGTGGAAACTCGTATAATTAAGAAGAGGGGTGTAGGAAGAGATCCAAAAAAAAAAGAAATAAAAAAAAAGAAGAAGAAGAAAAAAAAAAGCAGAGAAACTAATCAAAATCCCTCGGTTTACATTACAGCATCTTTGATCGACGAACCAACCTTTTTCCAGAGTAAAATAATTCACGCAGCTATTTAAGTGTATGGGCGCACCTGTTAGTGGGCCCAGGTGAGAGTGGGATGCGTTGAATTTTATTCATTAGGGATTGATTTCTCAATGGAACGTTTCAGCTCAGCGCCTTTACAGAAAGAGAAATTCGACCCTGTTCGAAACGGAACCTGTGGAGTCGAGGAAGGGGGGAACAAAATTGACTTTTCACCCGCCGCCGCTCCCTTATACAACAACCTGCCTGAAAAGCATTAGCTCCTTTAAACTACGAAACGAACCAGAATTTAATTGAATTCCACTCCCCTCCAACGCTTTCCAGCGAACACACATCTTCCGTTGGACCCTTTTGCTTGATGTTGATGATCAGAGAAAGGAACAACCGAAGGTGGCCTTTTAACGCAATTATATACTCCCCGTCCCGCGCCACGCTTCATTTCTACTCTTTTCATCTACCCCGGCATGGAGCGGGCATTGCACGGCTCATCTTAATTGCTTCAAAGTAGAGGAAATATGACAGGGGTTATAGGCTCTAATAACCCCGAATTCGTCTTTATGGACTCATTCACTTCTCCACAACTTTATCGTCGTTACTTAGAACATGGAAGAACAATGGCAATCATGCAAGACCGATGAAAAAAAAAACAAAAAAACACACACACACACACCACTCCTTCGCCATAAAGTGCGTGGATGGAGAGCAATAGAGAACGTAAGGGCCTTAATCAGCGAAAAGTCGCTCTCCAGGCTGCTGTAATAATTTTCATTAAGCTCGTTTTAAATCCCTGAGAAATCCGAAGAGAGAAATAAAAGAACGGGAGGAAAAAAAAAAGAGTTAAGACTCCCGAGTTTTCATGCTATCCCTTTTCACTAAATGAGAAAAATATCTGATGACTGCTTAAACTGTTGTTCAAACACTAACAACACCCGGACTCCTCCTCCTCTTTTATATTGCTAATTTCAAGAAAACAAAATCCTTTTCATTTCATAGACCTTAAAAAGTTTTAATTCTTCGGAGTGCCATTACTTTCTTGAAAAGAGGAGGTTTTCAAATATTTAACCGAGGAATTATAGTGGTTTAATAAGCATTTCAACAATACCGGGAAAGACCCTTTGAAAAAATAAATGGAGGTTTCATTGCTTGGGAAAATAAAGGAGTGTTGCAAAGGCAGAAGTAAGTTTCGACTTGAATAATACAGAGGCTGTAATTACAAAGATTATTTATGATTTATAATGCAGGAGATTAGGATCATTAGTTGCCCGGACCGGCCATCTTTGCAGCACTGGCGGACCTAAACGTGGGACCCGGGGCGAAAAACTTCAAGAGGTCCCTAAAAGTCTCTATAATTACAGACATAAAACTCTACTGGTAACCTCTAAGGTTCACTATAAACATACGGAATTTTTCTCAGTTTTAGCCGTGAATCAGTGTTTTCTTTTTTTTTTTTACACACAATTTACACAATTTTAGCCACAAAGTTGGCCTCAGAAAGCGAAATGGCGGAATTAGAAATTCTAACACACTTTATCCGCGATTTTTTGTCTTAATTTTAGCCTCGAATGAGTGCTTTTTTAAATTTTAGCTGCGTAGAAGCGTTTCTAGCCTGTGAGTTCAAAAGTGTTCTCAATTTTAGCCACGAATTGGCGTTTTCCTGACTTTTTACCTATTTGAGCTGAAAACTACAGTTTTATTTATTTATGCCGGGCTAATTAGTGAAATATACAATAATAGCTGCTTTATTTTTTATAATTCAGTACCGCATTGGCATTTTTTCCTTCAATTTTTTTGCCATGGATTAGCGTTTATTGTTTTGTTTTTGCCTCGAACAGAAGCGTTTTTTTTTTGTTTTTTTTTTGTTTTTTTTCAAGAATTAGTGATTTTCCTCAATTTCACCACGGGTTAGCGCTTTTTCCAAATTTTAGCAGCGCAGTAGGGTTTCGTTTGTTTGTATTGGCAATTTTCTTCCATTTTAGCCACGAATTAGCGTTTTCCTCATTTTCAGCTTCAGATTAGCAATTTTTGTTCATTTTATAGCAGCAAATTAACAATTTTTTTCAGTTTGAGTTGAAAACTAGTGTTTTTTTTTTTTTACACACAATTTACACAATTTTAGCCACGAAGTTGGCCTCAGAAAGCGAAATGGCGGAATTAGAAATTCTAACACACTTTATCCGCGATTTTTTGTCTTAATTTTAGCCTCGAATGAGTGCTTTTTTAAATTTTAGCTGCGTAGAAGCGTTTCTAGCCTGTGAGTTCAAAAGTGTTCTCAATTTTAGCCACGAAGTTGGCCTCAGAAAGCGAAATGGCGGAATTAGAAATTCTAACACACTTTATCCGCGATTTTTTGTCTTAATTTTAGCCTCGAATGAGTGCTTTTTTAAATTTTAGCTGCGTAGAAGCGTTTCTAGCCTGTGAGTTCAAAAGTGTTCTCAATTTTAGCCACGAAGTTGGCCTCAGAAAGCGAAATGGCGGAATTAGAAATTCTAACACACTTTATCCGCGATTTTTTGTCTTAATTTTAGCCTCGAATGAGTGCTTTTTTAAATTTTAGCTGCGTAGAAGCGTTTCTAGCCTGTGAGTTCAAAAGTGTTCTCAATTTTAGCCACGAAGTTGGCCTCAGAAAGCGAAATGGCGGAATTAGAAATTCTAACACACTTTATCCGCGATTTTTTGTCTTAATTTTAGCCTCGAATGAGTGCTTTTTTAAATTTTAGCTGCGTAGAAGCGTTTCTAGCCTGTGAGTTCAAAAGTGTTCTCAATTTTAGCCACGAATTGGCGTTTTCCTGACTTTTTACCTATTTGAGCTGAAAACTAGAGTTTTATTTATTTATGCCGGGCTAATTAGTGAAATATACAATAATAGCTGCTTTATTTTTTATAATTCAGTACCGCATTGGCATTTTTTCCTTCAATTTTTTTGCCATGGATTAGCGTTTATTGTTTTGTTTTTGCCTCGAACAGAAGCGTGTTTTTTTTTTTTTCAAGAATTAGTGATTTTCCTCAATTTCACCACGGGTTAGCGCTTTTTCCCAAGTTTTTGCCGCGTCAGCCAGTCGTAAATTGACGATCACCGATCAGTACATTAGTGCGCTTAAGGACCTAACGAAACTGGGGACGGTCTATTTTCTCTATTTTATCCATGAATTTCACTCTAGATGGCGCAAATTTCAGTACTTCATCCACAAGAATAGCACTCTCGGCGGGGGCTCAATAGAATATTCAGCCCACACTCTTTGCTGATATCACTTGTAACTTGATATTCTCCAGGTCGGATAAGGCTGAAATTCGTACAAAGGAGCCAAAACGCTGTCCAAACTTTGCACATGAATGAACCTTAAAATCCTAATTTTTCCGTATTAATGCTTTTCCCAATGCTTTTAATGTTGTCCCACCAGCCCCTGTGGGTGGGGGTGGAAGAGTTAGAATACACCTTCCGTATCCCCTGCGTGTCGTAGAAGGCGACTAAAAGAGGCGGGGAGGCGGACCCGTGAGCCTGGAAAGGCAGCTGCCTAAGGGAGCACACCCTGACAGAAAAGCCGGGGGTCGGGCCTCGTTAGCCACTGTTAGCACCCCGAGAGGGAGTGCCGCAGGAGCTTAGGGAACTCCTGCGGCACAGACTTGGACAGGACCGGACTGTACTTGGATAAGGATAATATTGACTATAAGGGCTGCCGCCCGGGCGGTTTGTGGTGAGGGCTCCCTATCCCTTGCTGTCAACTGTCCCGGGGGTCCCGGCGATGGCAAGCGCTTTGTTGGGTACCCACGTCGTCGGAGGCGTGGGAGCTTCTGAAAGGTCGTCGGGGCATTTGCCCGGGCCGAGTAGGAGGTAGTGACTGCCGAGGGTTGAGTCTCTTCCCCTCAAAGGCAGTGTAGGACATTTCCTTGGGGGAACCCAGGGACCCTCGCACTGATGGTTGGTGGTCATGTCTCGCCAGTCAGTGGGAGGTGCGGGCATGCCCGGATGTCTGAGCCCCTCAGAGTACGGGATAAACCCAGATATGATTCGCTCCCCCCCACAGAAAGACAAAGAAGTAGTAGGAGATGATGGATGTTCAACTCCGCCAGCAGGAGCACAGAGTGATGTACAAATGGACAGTGATGCATTAGCAGGCCACTCTGCCGCCCCTTCCCCTGCACCACACCCTCATGGTGTGGCCAGGTACTCGGGCACCGATGCATCTCAATGGAGCAGTTGGAAGGAGATCCAGACGCTGGAGAATGAAGACAGGGCCAACCTCCAGCTAATGAAGAATGAAATATCCAAGATGCTAAGTGTCACTAAGCAGCAGAGGAACGTTAGCATGGTCATCAAGGACGGACTGGTACTTTTGGTTGAGCTTTACGACTCTCTTAATGCCAATCTTAAGAAGAAGAGCTCCCTCCAGGAGGTACTAAAGACAGAGGTTGAGCAGGCGATAAGGTGGTCACCACAGAAGGAAAGGAAGGGCCCGTCACGCAAGAGGCCGCGTAAGGAGGTGCATAGCGAGGTCTGCAGCACTGGAGAAAGTGAGAGTGAATTTACGGACTCCACGTTCTACTCAGGAGTGACAATCAGGGGCGCCAAGAGAGTTGCACCTACGAAGGTGGTAGCTGGCCTTTCATCTACGGCAGATGTCCTCGACTCCAGAAAGGCGGTTAGAAAGGCGAAGGACCCCAAAAAGAAGAGTGTACAAGCAAACATAGAGCGGAACAGTAAGGAGAAGGGCCAAGAAGCAGTTAAGGATGGGAAGACGAACAGAAAAAGAAGTCGATCCAGGAAAAGACTGGAGGCTCTGGTGATTAAGGTGTCGGAGAGCCTGACATACTCAGTCATCCTGAAGAACCTTCGTGAGAAGGTGAGACCAGAGGATACAAGTACGGAAATCTGGTCAATTAGGAAGACGGTAAAGGGGAACGTGTTGCTGGAGCTTGGGGGGACTTCTGAGCTCTCAGAGCGATTTCGAGCCGCAGTCTGTGGAGCTATAGGCGATCCGGAGGCGGTAAAGGATCTGGCTCACCGTATGACCATCGAGATCCGGGATCTTGACGCGCTAACGACGGAGGAAGAAGTCAGGAAAGCTCTGGAAGGAAAACTGCAGGGAAAAAGGGGTGATGAAAATAATTCCTAACTAACCCCCAATAGCCAAGCAGCAGCGAATGGCAGTTGTTGAGATGGCGAGAAATGGAGGGCAGATTACTGCTTAACAACGGCCAGAAAGTCGTATCCGGCTGGATTAACTGCAGAATAAGACAGAGGGTGGAAGTGGCCTCGGTGTTTTAATTGCATAGGGTACGGGCACATAGCTCAAGGTTCGGTCCTTGGGGCGGACCTATGGAACATAATTAACGACGGATTCTGCGTTTGTGATATTGCCGGAGGGGTTTTCCTGGTAGGGTAACGCTGACGATGACGTCATTGTCCCCCCCCCCCCCCCCCCTAAACCGCTCGAAGGGCTGAGAGCTTCAGTTCAAGTGAACCAGGCCATGGAGGAGGATTCTGATTAGCGCTTTTTCCCAAGTTTTTGCCGCGTCAGCCAGTCGTAAATTGACGATCACCGATCAGTACATTAGTGCGCTTAAGGACCTAACGAAACTGGAGACGGTCTATTTTCTCTATTTTATCCATGAATTTCCCTCAAGATGGCGCAAATTTCAGTATTTCATCCACAAGAATAGCACTCTCGGCGGGGGCTCAATCGAATATTCAGCCCACACTCTTTGCTGATATCACTTGTAACTTGATATTCTCCAGGTCGGATAAGGCTGAAATTCGTACAAAGGAGTCAAAACGCTGTCCAAACTTTGCACATGAATGAACCTTAAAATCCTAATTTTTCCGTATTAATGCTTTTCCCAATGCTTTTAATGTTGTCCCACCTGACAGAGGGCCCTTGGCGGTCCGACCCCCCCTCCCCCAGTCAGTACTAGTCATTTGGCGCCTTCGAGCGAATCTTTCACTAGCAGCCCGGAAACGATTTAGAGCTTTCTCAATTTTTACCGAAAATTAGCGTTTTTCTACACTTCCACGCTTCCTCTCGATTTCATTGATCAATGAGATATTTGTCTCCATTTTAGCCGCGATTAAGCGATTTTTCTCAATTTTTGCCGTAAATGGGGAACTTACAGATTTTTCGAAAGTTGTTGTTGCTTTAAGAGGGCTCTTCCACAAGTCTATTGCTCATATTAAACTTTGAAATCAGTCAAGGACGCTTTTGAGTGCATTTTTAAAAATGTTGAGTGGGGGTTCGATTACGTCAAAACTTACTTATTGAAATTGATGATGCGGGGAAGAGGGGGTTGGACGCGTTCTCTAGGGGGGAAATTGTTAATGTTATTTGTATAAACAAACAATTTTAGAGTTCCCTCAAGTGCTTCACAAACAATTATTTACGTCATTTCCTCTCGCACCATCCACCCCTTTCTGAAGAACTTTCGACCTTTTTTAAAAATCTTAAAACGCACCAATCGGGTTGCAGCTTCCGTTGTTATCCTTCAGTTCTCAGGTCAAATCACCGGTATGCTTTTCTACCCAATCAGAGATTCATGCAAGTTCCCCATTAGCGATTTTACCTAATTGGCAACGAAGTTGTCTCCAGAAACCACCCCAAGATTAGAACAGTAGCCGCCTATTAAGGGCCGTTTTAAATTTATTGGGATTGGCATATTTTCTCCAATCATTCAGCCACGAAGTTTCCTTTCGATTCAGATGCGTCTAATTCGTGTATTTTTTTAAAAATATGGTGGCAAATGTGCACTTTCTTTCAATATTAGCCACAAATCAACGCTTAAAATCCTAAAGATCTCTCTTTTTTCATCTTTATAGGTGTCCTAGGGCGATCAGCACCTCTCACCGCTATGTCGGCACGTCTACTAGAACCACGCTTGAACCACAAAACGTTCAAAGAACCACTCAAGACGCGCGAACCACGCTGTTATAAGACAGGTGGATTGAGCATTTTGTGGACAGGTTCACAAAATTATTGAACCACAAAATGCTCAATTCACACAATGCTCTAACTACAAAATTTTCAGATCACAGACAGTTCTAACCTCAAATTGCTCGCACCACATTTCTGCGACACACATTGTGGTATGAAAGTGCCAATGTCACGATCAATTGGTTTTCGAACGAGCCATTTTTTAAAAAATGGATAGAGCTAAAGCCGTGAAATTTGATTTCTCATCAAGAGTGAATCACCGAAATTAAGTTTTTAAGGAGTCAAATCCAATAAATTTGGTTTTAAAAGAGCAAAAATGACCGTAAAATTGGAAGTTGAAAGATGGACCTGTGAAATTTTGTTTTTAAGAGATCGAAAATCAAAAAAAAAAATTGGATTTGGAAAAAGCGAAATTTAGGTTCAAATTAGCCTAAATGAGGTAGTTTCATGGGTCAGAACTTATTCATAAATTTATTTTTAAAGGTTAATTTATGCTAAAATAGAGCATAAATCGTGATCCGTTCGTAAAATAATCCAACAGTTAATAAATACGCGATTTTTGCCAGCTAGCATGTTTGCGTCATGAGCGCTTTCCGAAAAAAAGTCACCTGTAATGTAGCTGTCGAAGAGCGGTTTGTTGTGTTTCTTTGCCCTATTTTCTACTAGAGCTCTCCAATAATAAAATACAAAGACTTATTATTGAGAAATAATAAGTCAATAGTGGAGGATAAACAGATGAGCTATTTAGAGGCATGAAAAGGACAGCGAATACAACGACGATTACGCTGCGGAAAATGTTCCTTTTGGCAGGATTTCAAATATGCCAACTTTTGTTGAAAAATAAAAAATATTTCTGAAGGGTTGAAAATTTTTATTCATTTATTTACGTGGAAGGATTAATGTGCCTAATCGAAAACAAATATTTTTGGAAAATGTGAAACTTCCTCATTGTGGTAAACTTTGGTTATTGAAAGAGTGAAACGCGCATGCTTCGTTTTGGATTAGATATGGAGCCAAACCCTCGCTCAAGCAGCGCAGCGCGAGTCATTGGGTGGGCTTTGTCGGCATCATGTTCTGGGTTGTGGGACCGAATTCCCAGATTTTGTTTTGTTTTTTGTTTTTTATTATTCAAACAATACCATTATTTACCCAAAGTCTTGAGCAGATCTCAACACTTCAATAAAAGATCCAGTTTTTGGGAACCAGACACGTTGGGCTTTCGGGCCAAAATAAGAAATTAGGCCAAAATTATAAAGTGGGGTGGGGTAGGAAGAAAGTTGACCGCCACTCCGTCACTCAGGCATAAAACCGCCCCTGTAATGATATATACTGAAACTCATTATTATCAAGCCACCAAATTGATAATTCAACTCTGAAAACTGGCTTCCCTAAACTAAAATTGCTTGCAATTTATCGGAAAAAAGCGAGTGACCGACAGACAGACCGACGGCATGCCAAAACCACTTTTTTCAACCTTTTTGAAGTTATGTATCACGAATATGAAGTAATCTCGGACTTGATTGTTCATTCCCTACGGTAACGTGGAAGTAAATGGATAGAAACTTTGGGGGGGGGGGCATGAGTGCATTGCGTGCAATCGGTGGAAAAACATTTTAAAATCGCAAAGACGACACTTAAGTGTCCATCTTGGGGAGCATTGCTTCTATAAACTGGTAGTTTAGCTCAAGATAACTCTTGAATAATTAATTTCGGCTTTCGAATTCACTTGGATATTACTATTCGTCACTTGAACTGGTCCTTTTCCATTACTCAAAACTTTATGGAATTGAAAATTGACGATCTTACTCAAAGCAAGGGCTCGGCCTTCTAACGCTTTTGGTATTTAAACTTGAAGGGGGAGAATGAATGCTGAAGGTTGAAATGTTTGATACTAGCATGTAATAGAGTGGAATAAAAGGTTGATTAATAAACTGAGAGCCACACAAAATAGTAATGCAAATGCATTAACTGGGTGTGATGTTGAAGGGGGGGGGGTCACGCCTCGAAAACGATCGAAAAACGGCTCCCAAAACTTAAAACATTCAGTCGACCTCACATTTCGAACAAAAAATATCTATTTAAACTCGTTTCAATTTGTTTTAAGCCGTGGGTGCAAGTATTTACGCCCCGGGGAAACATGCCCTACTTTAACATCAGAGATCCCCGTGTACCCAACGCTCGTGGAATATTTCAACTTCATTAGTAGGCTGAAACCCACTACATCATCATCCTGTCCCTGAAAAGTATTTTAATATTTAACGAGACTGGGATGGGGGGAGGTCACATCGTGAGAGTTTGCCGTTGAAATTGGTTGGGCTGGTGTGATCCTGATGGGTGCGGGGAGTGGGGTGAGGAAGGATTTTAAGATTCGCCGACCCATCATTTCCGTAACAAGATATTGAAACTTTAAAAGCGCGGTGTAAACAGAACGACTGAGTTTGTGACGACACCCCTCTCCCACCACTGCCAGCCAGTTATGTTAAAACACAAGAAGGAGGAATATCCTTCCGCCTCCGAAGGATTAAAGGGGTCATTAAATACATCCTGCTAGTAACTATAAGGCATCGTTCATACTGTGGCGATGCGATATCGTTTCTACATCACTCTGACACATTTCCAGTTGTTTCTATCTGTCAAAGACGCTGTTAATTTGCGTCGGTGATGTCGAAACGATATTGAATCGCTCTAGTATGTTCGCTACCTAACAGAGAAAATTCTAACTGGATTTCGGATCTTAACCCTGGTAGTGGTTTCAATATAGCGGGGAAGGGGGCGGAGGTTTTTCTGTGATTAATGACTGTAATGAACAGAAGCCAAATAGGCACTCGAGGAAAATCTGTAGGATTATACTGGTCGTATTGCTAGTTCATAGTTTCCTTTAGTAGTGTTGAAAAAAGGACCAACCGGTAGATCCCCTCATGGGTAATTAAAGAGGTCTTTTGTATATAAGCGTGAAAGCAGTCTAGGAGCTCAATTCCTTTTCTATTTATATTATTTTCTGTTCTCAGTCGACGAATTGATCGATAACTAATTCTATTATTTTCCGGGTGGACTGGATTCCTCTCTCAAGCTTTCTTATTGGAGCTCCATAACCGAATGATTGACTATCGGAGTGCAAATATTTACGCAATCCAACTTGGGGGGGGGGGGACGAACGAGAATAAACTGGGGGGGGGGGGTGAACGGAATGTTTGCCTTGCTAAGAGAAAACCATTCTCGAACCAACAAAAATTATTCCAGTCTTTCCATTGCCACCCACCCCCACCTTACCAATAACCCCCGGCGCGCGCCATTACCTTGTTCTTCGGCGTCGGAATCTGAACATGTCCAAGATCGTTCTGAACACCAAACGGATATTTGACTTCTTTCGAGTTGCTCTGCTGCTGCTGTTGTTGTTGTTGTGTACTCGATACGCTTGGACGCCTCCCGCATGACCTCATCCCAGCACCCTCATCCCCACCACCTGGAAAAAAAAAAAAAAAAAAACGAAATTTAGGGCGAGGAGTGTGTTTACAGGAAAATGTATCAAAGTGAAGAGGGGAAACAACGAGTTTTATTCGTCCAAGGAAACTAATTTTCGATAGAAGGATGTTGAGCACGAGGAAATGGGAAGAGAGGAATGAAAGTTTGCGGATACAGTGCTCCCTCATCACCTCGCTAAAACAGCGGGAAGTAGAGTGTAAAGTCTCTGAAATTAGTTGAAGCGAGAATTACATAAGCATTTAAACGCAGGAATACTACTAGTGTAGTTTCAGCTTTAACGGCGTAGGAAGAGGAATATAAAAGTTGTATAATAGATCGAATGAGATGGGGGGGGGTCGTTTTGTACGAAAGATTTATTTATTTTTCCAAATTACGGCCAATTTGCGGAAATTCTAAACTGGGGCAGACAGATTTATACTTTCCCATTAATTAAACGTTAATTTTCCCGGAAGGAACGGCTGAGAACGGTGACACATTTGAGTTCATAAAACGAGGTCAAATACAACAGTCACAGGAAAATAAAGAAATATATAAAGACGATGCGGTTGAAGAGGGAGAAAGGAGTTAAGTGAATTATATACCTCTCTCACCATCCTCAAGTTTCCCGCAAAAAGTAGTTAACTTCATGGTCAATAATGTCCAAAGAATGCTCCCCGTTTCTCTCTATTGTGCCCGCCTCGAACAATTACTGGACTGCCCCAACTATTTCAAAGCTTCGTCTATTTTAATCCCCCCTCACCCACCGTCACTGACTTCTTCGGATAATCAAAATTTATTCCAGTTCCCCGAGAATTTAAGTCGGGGTGGTTGACGGGTGACGAGAAGGGTGGGGTGGGGTGAGGGGTAGCTTTTTACGTCGAAGAGTGCGTGTCAAGTCAATGGACCGAATTAATTGTACTAGAAAATTAGTGAACCGAATCAATTTGATCACATCGCACCTCCTTGCGTCTCACCCCTTGAAAAACTTGACTCGGTCTTCATCAAAATCTTCATCTCGGGTGCTTTCGCCCTTTGAGAGACCGATCACTTGGGGGAGGGGGTAAAAAGCGCGAAATAAAGCTTTTTGATCGTTCGATCGTACTATATAAATCTCTAATGAAATTTAACTGTTGAAAAGTAGTCGGAGTGAGACCCCCTACTTTTCTTTGGAGTTAATGAACTAAAGTTATTCCACCTGAATGTAGTTTTGCTCTCCCTAAACTTATTTTCATATTTAAAATCCCTGTTTCGTGTCGAATATCCTTATCTTCAGTGCAAGAATTAAAACTGTTCGCTGGAACAAGCAGGGGCTCAGAATTCTACTAATATTCTATAGTAAGTTATGCTTTCACCCTCACAAACGGCAAGTCTTGGGAAGGATTGCATAACTTAGAAGTAGTTTTTCCGTGAACTGTAGCCAAACAACTTCATGATAGACGAGAAAAATTCGTTTTTATAGCTAACTGAAAGCGGGTAAACACTGTTAATAAGAGTAAAAAGGACCGTAGTAATCCTCGGAGAAACAATTAAAGTCGAATTTTGCTGTAAGTTGAGGGAAAGAGATGGGACTGCTGAACCCATCCCGCGGCAACGAAAAGATTTAGCACCACTAGAAGCCCCCTATCTCGTTCCTTTATTTGATCTCATTTCCTCAAACAGTTTATCTTGTCCGGAGGCGACTTTTGCAAAAAAAAAAAAAAAAAAAAAAAAAAAAAAAAAAAAGGAGTGTGAGAGAGGGAGATTTTCGGGCCCCCTCGTGGGGACTTCCATGGGGGTTAATGGAACACAGAGCGGAGAGACGTGAAGGAACGAAGGTTGACTTCTCCGTACTTCTTCTACCGCTTTTCTTTTCCCCATCCAGTTCGCGAGCGTTTTTCAAGTTTAATGGGTTGGTTTGGAATGGCGTGAAAGGAATAAGGGGGAGTGGTGGAGAAGGGTAGTGATGAACTGTATCAACCACTCTCACCATCCAGCTCTTATCCACTCACACTACCCTTTCCTTCCGCGCGAACTTTTTCCTAGTAATTGGAAAGAAGGGATCCTCTTTTCGCCCATGGCTGAGTTTTCGAATATATCTTTCACCTCTTTGCCCTCAATCATTAACTTGTTCCTCTCCCCCCCCCACAGGACCAAAACCTTCGTTTCCCTCAAGATATCAACCCCTTCGCATTGCTCTTTTCTAGTTTCGTCTTTTTGCATCGAACCATTCCTTATTCGCTATCTGGATTCTACTAAGGGCGCATTCATGAGGCAAATTACGATTTTTATATTTTTCGAAAGATTCCCTCACCACCACCCCACAATACGAGACGATGGTGTAAGAGAAGTCAATTCAATATTTTGTTTCACTCCACGTTTTGAGGAAATGAGCTCAGACTCCGATGTGACACTCCGGAGCTCTTGTTTTCATAACTTTAAAAACAGCGGTTTCTCTCATTTCGAGAGGTTTTCATATTCCCCGGAGCGATGAGCGTGACCCCTCTCCACACGCACACACACACTACATAAAAAGAATGGCAGGATGGAAGGCGCGATGTCATTACATATTCTAGGCGTTCACACATCTGTTTCAGAGGGAAGCACGTGAGAATAGCGTTAAACTTGATCTTACAGTCTCTGGCGTGTCTATGAGTGGGTTGAAATGAGAGAATCAAACGACGCCCACGTACAAGTGTATCTGCAAGCATTTCCCACAGGGTATAAAATTAGAAAACTGTAATCAAACTAAAGGGGGAGGGAGAAAAAGAGATGATGCACCCAACCGCGTGTGTGTTTGAGACGACCCCACGACTATGAAAAGTTATTTTTCACTTCAATTTACTAAACTGAATGGGTTTGAAGGGTACACCCCGCCGCCACACATATTCACAACCCATCCGCTGTGTAACACACATGCTCATTTCGCCCGTCAAACTTGGAAAATGGGCTTACAGCGGAGTTAACAGTGAGAGAACGTAGCAGCGCTTGAGAAACACAAAGTTTAATAAGTAGTGATGGTGGGATTTTGAGGGTGAACATTGTTTAGCAGGGGGGGGGGGTTGATATCCTGGAGAGCGTGTGGGCGGCTGTGTTTCACGTTGAATAATTGGGCTGACGAGAACCGAAGAGCTTAAGTAATTAATGACAAGGTGTCTCACTATACGCGTTCCTCGCTCTTTAAACACCCCCCCCCCCCATCATGATTCAACTCTCTCACTCAACACCAACACATTCTCATAGCTTTGAATTTCAAGTTCTACAATTTTGACCCACAACGTGTCTCCTTGTGAATTCTCAAAATCAGTTCTCGAGGTTTCTACCCCAAATCTGCGGATTCCAATAAGCCAGGCATAAAGTTTTCCATTCTCATCCTTCTCCGATATAATTTTGAGTTCACAACGAAGAAAATGACTCTTTTTCGTGACCTCATTACAGTAATTTCGCAAGTCTAGATCATGACAACAGCCTTAATCTAGATCATGTTGTACCAACAGGTTGTTGGTCTGTACTTGTATCCGGGTCATTCTCCAGTTCATTGTCAAAGACTTCACAATAATTGCAACTATAATTTGTCCACTTCCACCGTTTTTCTCGAGTGAAAAGCCTCCCAAGCAACATTTATGCTTCTATATTGTTTCGCGAAAGCCGCAGGGAAGTCAATGATAGAAGTTAGCGGCTTCTTTTAAGCATTCTATAGTTTTCTGTAGAGGTAAAAAGGAGAACGTTACCGAAGCTCAGCAATTTCCTTTCAGCTTCGATAAGAGCTCGGTGCAGTCGAATCAAAGTGACGTTGCAAGCTCCATGGACCACGTCGCTGATTTTTCAATGAGCAAGAAATATAGCTCCAAAACATTATTTCCAACTATGAATCTAGTTCTTGACGACAAGCTCGATTTTCTTGTTGAAGAAGTAGAAGGCTTGTTTTTTCTAGTATTTCTTTTGTTTTTTTATGTTTGTTTTGTGATGTCTGATTTGTACGCAGTCTGGAATGATTTTCTGATCGTGAGGAAGGTTGTTCTTGCCAGGTTGTTCGCGCGTTTTGTCTTGAGATAATCGAATTTTCTAACCAAGCGGAAGATATTGCCACCATACTTCCAGTTCAGATAGTCTCGTAGTGACAAATTTTCAGGGTTTTTGATTACTTCCTCCCTAGAAGGAAAAACGTTATAATAGAGCTATCACATCGCCCACCTGAAATTGCGTACCCCACACTCATAAAGCACCCATTCGATTGGAAACTCTACACTTCAACCCTCGACGCACTAACAGAGCTCAAAATTCCACTTAAAACGTTCAAGATCTGGACAGAGCGGTCACCTGGATAACCAGAATTGTCCAAACTGCGGCAACAATAGCATCGTCAAAGACTGCTAAGGTTAGTGCTCCGTCAAAATTCTCGCACCGCGAAATGATGATGACCAACTCCGCATCCGCTCCATAAAAAAATCTGCAGAAGACGCTGGGAGGCAAAAAAAATATCCAGATCATAAGACTGCTTTCAATCGAGTGACAAGAATACACAAAAAAGCTCAGCAATAAGAAACAACATCTTCCATTTCACATGAACTGGCGCCCTGCATGAAATGATAGCGCAGCCTGAGGAGAAAGAGTAGATGAATGACCAGAGCGAGCAATGGTTTTCCACCCCTGAAAGTTGGCAATGAATTTTTTTCAACGTCTCAAGAGAAGTCAAACCTGTTCTCGGATCTCCTTTTAAAACAATATCAACCTAACCCTGTGCATGACCATGACTTGAATGCAAAAACAGAAGCCACGCTCGATGAACCGCTGCAGTCAATACCTTTCTCTCTCTTCTTTACACCTGGCCAGGTTAAAAACACCGTAAAGTGCTCAACTACGAAGAAATCTCCCAGCCATGATAATGATCGTGCAATCATTGTGGAATGCTTTCCCTCGTGAAACACTCGTGTTATTAACACAGATCTACAATGCAATCCTTCGTCTAGGTTACCTCCAAAAAACCTGGAAGCGTGCCATTGTAATCATGAGTCCTAAGCCTGGGAAAACAAAAAAGCGTCCCAAACAATTATAGGCTTCTCCCATTGTTCGCGAAAATCCTAGAACGCCTACTAATACCTCACTTTCTGAAAAATATTGGGCCGCAGTTCTTCCCACTACGCAGTATGAGTTTAGATAGAATCGCTCATGCATACAACAGATTCATAGGATCGTGAATGTGATTCTGGATGCCTACGAGGAGAAGGGCAGTATGCCACGCCATATTTTTCGATTCTGAAGGGTGTGGATTCAAGGACTTCTTGCGAAAATGAAAACCATTCTTCCCGATTCACTTTACGACCTCCTTGGCAGAACTTTTAATGTCTAATGAACCAGACAATGTCTCGGATAAATCCAATTGGCGCCGGAGCCCCTCAGGGTAGCGTACTGGGCCCTCTTCTGTACCTCTTCTACATACATGACATGCCAAGTCGAGTCAACCTTACAGTGGCCCAGTTTCCTGACGACATCACAGTGCTCTCGAAAGGTGATTACAAAAGCTCTGTAAATAAGTTGCAGAATTTCACAAATGAAATCCTTAATTGGTGCCAACGGTGGAGAATAATCAAGAACCCACAAAAATCGGTCCTTATGCAGTTCACCAATAAACGCAATCTTCCACGGTCATCTCTCCGCATGGGACAAGCGCATATTCCCAACCAGCCAGTTGTAAGATATCTTGGGCTACGACTAGACTCCAAGTTGATTTGGAATGATCACATCATTAACGTAACCCATCGTGCCAGGCACAGACTTCGACAACTGTACTATTTGCTGAATGGAAGCTCACACCTACCACTACGGCTGAAAAGGCTGATATTTACACCACTTTAATTCGACCGATATATCGGAGAAATGGGGATCAGCCTCCTCTTCACAATGCAGCTATCCACAGGGACCTACATATTGAGGAGGTAGCGCAAGTTATTAGTAACCAGTACAGGAAGCTCCACGCAACCATGATGAATCACGAAAATGAACTCCTAGTGAAACTCTCTAACAATCCTCCGTTGCCCAGACTAGAAAGACGTCTCAAGCGCAAACGGCCTGCAGATTGGTTGTGAAAGACATTTAAACTTTTATTTACAATTCACATTCTAGTCATTCTCGCTTTCACACAAGTACCTACCTGACGTAAATGTTCATAATATAATATGTATTGGCGATTGTACCTAAGTGATACGATATCTGGCGGATTTTAGAGAAACATTGAGTCCGGTACTCCATGTGATTTATTGTTGTCGTTCGACAAGAAACCACTAAAGAGGTTTTCTACAATGAGGAAGTTCTATGTATCAAAAATGTGGGTCAGCGACACTTTTTTACCGTGAACTACGGCTAAATAATCCGACGGTGACGAGGAGACCTCGATATTGTACCTTTGGCATCACCGAATCAAGAAAACAAGACGGTTATGCGGGTATACACGGTACCTACACCCGTACAGAAACTTTCACTGCCTGCTACATGTTGGGGCAAGAAAACTCATCGATTCAAAAACGTTTTTGACCACTTTGCTGAACCCGGGCCGTTCTCTGAGCACTAAAACGAAACGGTGAGCTGGCGAGTACCAAAAAAAAAAAATGATAAGGCGCTCGTGGGATGTCTCTTAAAAGTGAATCCAGAGAAAACTGCTGCACCTTCGGTTGCTCTTCCCGTCGTAACCTAGACACAACATTGTCATTTCATTGTTTCCCAAAAATTGAGGGTTCAACGGTGTCAGTTATCAATTATCCCATTGTTGGGAGAAAGTCGACCGCCGAAAGGCTTGGGAGCTTGCTTGACGTTTGAGTATAAATGTATCAGAAACCATGTTCGTCTGTTCTCGTCAGTTTAGGCCAACTGACTACTTTTTTCCTGGCATGTTACGGACGTTGACCACGAAAAAACACTTTAAAAAAACAATAAACTTGTTATCATTCAACATATTATGAAGGGAGTACCCAAGGTGACTAAACTGGCTGCGAATGGGCAGTAACCTACAACATGTCACAGCGGGGGCTAACCCCTCAAGTTGTTTCTCATACGCTTTATCCCAACTATAATGTAAATTTCATTTTATTACAGTTATCTAGTTATTCGAAAAAAAAGTTCATGGAAAACATTCATGCAGTATTGCTTCAAAAATTAATCAGAATTATGATCTGGCCTTTAGCAAAGTCTCTGAGTAACAACAATGCTCACTACCACGTGTAAGAACGTCCACCCATTCTTTATACCATAATTATTTTGTCAAATGAGTTCAAATCACGGAACTTTGAAACACGAAGCGCCATATTGAAAAGCGCTAGAAATTCGACACCAACCGATTCCACCAAAGGGACGAAACCCGAATCAGTGCACAATTTATTTTCCTGTTGCACCGCTATTGTTATTTCTATGTCATTTTCCATCAGGGATATGGACAATATGTAGAAATTGTACCGAGATATAAGAAGTCATTGGGGTGAACGTGAAGGCGGTCTTCGTCAATACACTTACCTTTATCATACATATACGAAAGGGTTTTCCCTCGGGAAATTCATCCTGTCCAAGGCTTCGAAAATTACTTATTCATATTTATTTCCCTTCGCGATCAGTTTGTACTTTTTTGAGAACTCAGAAAATAAAAAGATAGTTATGGGTGGGTGGGTGGCGGGGTCATTCGCCCCTATCCATGCAAGTGCATGAAGATTCTTTGGAAGGCATGTGCGTATACGACCAAATTCTTTACTTTTTTTTAAACATTGCCAAAATTATTATTTTGCTAAAAATAATTGCGCACACATGAATGAAGGGGAATTGTGAACATGGCAATCTAAACATTCTTTCAACCCCCCCCCCCACCGACGTGTCACACAAAGAATGTAAGCTATTTATTGAATTAAAAAAAGGTGTACGGGCTCCTATCCTTTCCCACTTGTTTAAATTTCGTTTTAGGCTAATTCCTCCTTTTTTGAGCGATCAGCTCAAACCCATCTGAGAAATACAAGGAAATACAGCCGCTTCCCAAAAGTATAGTTTGATACCAATTTAAAATTATCGGGATTCAATGCAATAAACTAGTGATGTTAGTGAAGTTCACCCCTGTTACTAGAATGTGAAACCCAAATTTAATCCCGCTAACTTGGCCAAACTATTGATTTTTCATCAAAATTTCATCATAGCAGGTTAGTTGGATATTTGAAAAGTTAAATTCGTGAAAATACTTAGCATGACTGCGTAACTCATAGTGGCCACCATAAAATAGTGAGGTGGAGCAATACTGCAATTTTTCACTGTAAGTTACTCATACAATATTAATAATCTCAAAATTCAATGACGATCACTTTCACTCAACCATGAACCCCCCCCCCTCATACACACACTTCTACCACACTATTCGGCTTTACAAACAACCCTAAGGGGAAACAACTTTGCAGAAGGTTGAAATAGGGGAGGGGGCATACAAACGCCCAAGATTCTTCACCCTATAGGCTCTTCACGCCCTTTTCCGTGGCACTAACGCACTCTCTCAGAGGAAAAGGGGGTTGACCTAGCTGTGAACTCTTGACCTGAACCACAAACTCCTTGAATGAATCTTGAATCATTGCCTTCCCCTATCTTCCACCGAGCTCTTCACACCTTGGAGAAGGTCCCACCTGTTTTTTTTTTTTTTTTTTTCTTCTTTTTTTTTAAACAGGGCAAACAAACTCCCGAAAATATGAATATCCTGGATAAGTTATTGAGGGTTTATCACATGAAATATCGGGTGTTACCGTGCAACGTTACATATTTCACTGAGGCAAAAATATTTGAAGCTATTCAAATCTCACGGGGAATACACAAGGACAATCCCCTACTTCGAACTCACTGCTCATTGCGGGCCCTTTGTACAAATCGTTTTCGTGAAAAAAAAAATAATAATAATAATAAAATAAAAAAGTGACCACGAAGCTGGAATTTTCTTCCAATTCTCCATCGGTATAGTACGTGATTTCCACAAGGTTTCCCACCGCTCCTCAAACAGCCTCACCACCCCCACCCACCCATGTCAAAACAGTTCGGGAGGGAAACCATTAAAAATATTTTGACAACGTGGAGTGAACAACCACCGTGAAAACTTCTAAAAAGAGATGGGTGTGAGGCAGCCAACAAAATTTCAAATATACAAGTTCGCGCTTTGGGGCTTATTAAATGAAAAGCTCACTAAAGTAAAGAAACGAGATGGAGAAGTTCTTCTCCTTTTTGTTACAAAGTAACACTGAATTACACGCTTTTTAGAACATTTCAACATCAACGTCTCTTTCTTTCACAAAAAAAAAAGTCGGGGAGGAGGGGAATAAACCGAGAAGAAAGAGCTCCCCTTTTACGCTCGATTCCACTAAAATAAATATGTACTATGAAATTAAAAAAGGAAAGAGAACATCAAAGATTTAAAACTAAAGATAAAATGACAAGTTTGATGGGGACGCGGGTACTTTAATTTTTAAGTTTTTCGGCGGGGTAAAAAGGGATTGACGACTGATACTTCCAAAAAGCACGAGCTCCGTAAATTTTCGTATAAATTAGTTTGATCTCGTGCGAGGCGTAATTTTGTGCTTGGTGAAGAGAAAATTATGGGGAAGGGAAGAAAGCGTGAAATACGCCCCTGAAAGTTTTAAAAAGGATGAGTTTTTTTTTTTCGTTTCCAATTTATTTTGTTTCCTCTTTCGTTTCATTCGTATTTTACACCTGCTCACCTTCCTCTATAGTTGAGAAACCGAACGAAAATTGAAAAGCATACGAATTCCAACTTCCAATGTGCTTCTTTCGAAGTGATGAATTGTAACGATTATTGTACCAGTGCTAGACTTGTTCTGTCCGAAGGACTTATTCTTCAATGACCTCACCCCCACCCCACCAACTCGTCAATAATAATGTTTCTTTTTTTTTCAGTGATTACGGGAATCACTTGGATTGCAGGAGTCGGCCAGACAGCGTTCTATACAGGTCTTATGAGAAGTCAGCAAAGTTTCAATATTTTTGAGGCGAATACCTACATAATTGGAAGACATTATTTTATCTGAATATTCACGCTATAGCAAGTTTATACTTCTTAATTTCATAGAAATATCCGCAGTTTCGGGTCTAAATATCCCTGAAATTGCTAATTTTGGGTCCGAATGTCCATGAAGTTGCTAAATTACGGTTTTCAGACTTTTGGGTTTTTGTTTTCAGAGGACACAGACCCTGGTGAACGTTACAATTTTGACACAGCGCTTACCTATCACAATTAAAATGGTTGTCACGTGGACACTACCAGTGTTATTTCCATTTCATTCAGCATCGCTTGCATCTCCCCCCCCCCAAAAAAAGCACCCCACCCGTGATATCACCGCCAAAACTTAACGGGACGAACACATTTTGCGCAAATTGACCAGATGTATTGTCAGTTGAAGGACATAACCTCTGGGAGGTACTGCTTTACTTTTGGTCATCGACCAGAGACATCGTTATTAAAACGTTAACTCGTTAATTCGTTAACAAAAAATTATCATTTTTATTCGCGTTAGGAACTCGTTATTTTGTTAGCAACCTTTTCCCGAAACCAATCAGTCTGTAGTCCAAATTTGTCTCACAAGAGTATTATGCATAATTATGTCTGTCTTTCGTGTTGAATTGATGTTTCACGATTTCGAAATTAAACATCCCCTTTGTTGGCTGCTTGGGAGTTTCAAGTGTAATTTTCTCCTCTTCGAACTACTATATTCCGGAGTAATATGTTCAGCTTTTTTACTCATAAAGGCCCGCTGGATTCATCACAATTCAAATTATTTCCTTGGCACACACCACCTTGAAACACCTTCTTATCGTTAACCCGTTTCAACGGATCGTCTGATCAAAACTCAGCTTTGATTTTCGGATTCCTCGTGCATACTGTGAATACCGGCGACAGAATTCCTCGCATCTATCTAGCAACAACTAGGATAAGATCAAATTCGACGTGGTTTACCGATCAAGAGAAACGCCTAGAGTTTCAAGAAATAATGACCCTGGGTGGGGTTTGGCTACAAGTTCATTCCTCTCTCTGCGTCTCCCAAGGGCGTCACCATGGCGCAATTTGTAGCACCCAGAGGTTACGGGTTCAAATCCCGCCGGGGAGCCCATTTTTTGTCCGGGTAACATCAGTTAATTAATTTAAACCTCTTTTATTAAAATACCGGCGACAGAATTCCTCATTTCTACGTGTACATATTTTTCTCGACTTAGCCACGAAGTTGCCTTCGAAAACCGCGTACCCAGTGTGTTTTCTCAACGTCAGCAGCTACGAACTAACTTTAGCAGCGAATTAGCACATTTTTTCATTTTTAGCTGCGAATCTTCACTAAATATAAACTCCCAGGCGTGAAGTTGCCTCAAGAATCCGCAAATTAAGAAGCGTTTGAGTGCAAATTAGCAATTTTTCTAAATTTAAGCATTGAATTGGTGATTTTCTCCAATCACCAGTTCATGTTTCTATCCATTTATTACCCTCGAATGAGCGCTTTTTCATAGTTTCAGCAACTTGAAGTAGCGCTTTTTCTCTATTTTATTCCCGAAGTTGGCAGTTCTCACGGTTTCCTCAATTTCAGCTGTGAATTATCGATTTTCTCTCAATTTATAGGAAAAAATGGGGCAGTACGCCTCGATTAAATTCAATTTATTATTGTGTGCCGACGTTTCGTCAGCGTTTAGCAACGAATTAGCACATTTTTTCATTTTTAGCTGCAAATCGGTGCTTATTATGAACTCCCAGGCGTTAATTAGCCATAAAGTTGCCTCAAGAATATGCAAAGTAGGTAGCGTCTGAGCGCTCTGTCCAAATTTTATCCACAAATTAGCGTTTTTTCTCTATTTTAAACGCCAATTCGTGGTTTTCTGCATTTTACCCGTGAATTAGCGCTTTTCCTTAGTTTTAGTCGCTTGATCTAGCACTTTTACTCGATTTCATTCCTAAAGTTGTCGCACGAATCCGCGAGTTGGTGTTTCTTGCGTTTTCTCAAATTCAGCTGTGAATTAGCCTTTTTTTACCCTCAATTTTAGCCATGAGTGAGCACATTTCTTAATTTTAGCTGCGGATTATAGCCAGGGCGACCAGATTTTTCCCAGACGAAAGAAGGACCCAAATTTTATGAAGGGAATGAAGATATATTATGAGGGAGGGGGGGTATTGTTAGTTCCATTATTCTGCCACTGATTATAATCAGGACATGATCAAAACTGCCTTTTGCCAAAACTGGCTTTTGAATGAGCCAAAACAAAAAATTGGTTTTTGAAAGAGGCAAAACTCACCCGTGAATTAGCGCTTTTTCTCTGTTTCAGTCCCAGTGACGCACCGAGAATCCATGAGTTGGCGTTTCTCACTTTTAGCTGTGAGTTCATGCTTTTTCTCAATTTTTAAATCTGCTAAATAGTAGAACTTTATCACAATTTTAGGCGTGAATTAGCGTGTAAGTGAATTCGCGTTTTTCTCATTTTTAATCCTTGAGTTAGCGCTTTCCTCAGTTTCAGCCGCGTGAATTAGCGCTTTTCCCCAATTTCCTCCATGAATTCGTGATTTTGCGTTTTTTCAATGTCAGCTGTGAACTATGGTTTTTTCTTAAAAGTCGCATATTGTTGCGCTTCATCACAATTCTCGCTACTAATTAGCGATTTTCTCCATCACGGGACCGAAAATACTCGTTTTGCTCAATTTCAGGCATGAACTAGCGTTGTTTCCCTCAATTAGATGCGAATTAGCACTTTTTGTGTATTTTTTCCGCAAATTGGCGTTTCTCAACTAATTTTTCTCTCTAATAATTGCGACGTTACTTGTCGAACTTAATTTACATTTATTTTAACGTGCAATGAAAAAATGAAAATTTCCACCATGAATACGCCAATACGTGTTTTCTTAATTTCATCTGTGAATTAGCGCTGTTTCTTAATATTAACAGCCACAAATTTTAGAGATTTTTCTAATTTCAGCTGCGAATCAGCGTGGTTCTCAATTTTACAAGCTAGTTACATATTATGCACTTAAAAATCCCGATTTTTTCATATTTAAGCTATTCAGGGGCCCCATCTCAAGTGGGGCCCGGGGCGGTCCGCGCCCCTCGCCGCTGCCTCGGTACGCTAGAGCCTACATTTCTGCGATATCTTAAGTTTTACGTCTTAAATAGAGCAAAACTGCAAGTTCGAGGCAAGATTGAAGATTGAAGATGTTTAAAATAGTTTTTTAACCATAAAAAAGGGTGTTTTTTAGTGAGCCATAACCGCCAAAATGGTTTTTTAGTTTGCAAAATATCGCGAGAAGGGTTTTATAGCCATACAAATCCGCGAAATGAGTTTTTTAGAGGGTGACATCCCGAAAATTGGGTCTCACTAAATTTTTTTTAGCGAGTTTCACCGTCGAAAATGGCTTTTCAGAAAGCCAGACGCGATAAAAAGGTTTTACAAAGAGCTGATTTCGCGGAATTTGGTTTTTAGTGAGCGACATATTCCATAAAATGTTATTTTATTGAGTCAAACCAGTTGAAATGGGCTTTAGTGCAAAAAAAAATGAGCGTAATCGTTCTCTGAATTGGGCCACCGAGTGAAATTTATTTACAGGCAACAAAAATACTAGAAAATGGTTCTTCATAAAATTGACAATTGCCTGTTAAAATTGAAAATTCATCAATTAATTGACAACTTCCTCTAAAAATCGGAAATTTCTGCTAAAAGTTTAAATCCCCCCCCCCCCAAAAGCCAGTTACTGAAATAATAGCCCGCCAAGAAGAACATGAACCTGCGGCCAGCTCTCTCTCATTCGATTACTTTGATCTTCTCTTCCCACTACTTTCGTTACAGAATTGTTTGTCCCACTGTTTACCAAAGATAAGTGTTATTATCAAGCCGTAGTTTCATTGGGAGGGGGGGGGCAACGAAAATAGCTAGAGGGGCGAGGTCCACGTATAACTTGACGGGCTATAACAATAATAATAATCGCCGATCGAGTCATGGGGCAAAATTAATTTCTTGCCAAAGTTGACGTTTTACCCCCCCCCCCTCCCCGAAACTTCCAGAAGATGTCACTACAAAACTAGCGATTTTAACCTAAAACCAAATTTTTTCTGTTTCATTTCAAAAATGAATATTTTGTACCCGAAACGACGATTTCCCCCCGAAAGTGAATTTTTTTTTTACTCAATAACTGGCAATGTCACACTGCAACTGATAAAATTTTCTTCAAAACGGATGATTGTAAGCCAAAAAGGACGACTTTGACTTGAAAACCGGCGGTTTCACCACACAAACTGACAAAGTCATCTCAAATGTGACGATTTTATGCCAAAACAGGTGATTTCATGCCAAAGCTGACGTGTTGCCCCGTAACTGATGACGTCACTGCAAAATTGGCGATTTTACCCCAAAGCCACATTTGATGTTGATGGTCCTTAAAACCCCAAAAATTTATATTTTACCCCAAAATTGGTTATTTTACAACTTACGGTTTCATCCCAAAAACTGGCGGTCCCCACTCCCAAATCAAAACCTCAAAACTGGATGCTTTACTTCAAAACTGACAATATTACAGCAAAACTGGCGCTTTTCCATAAACATGTGAACACAAAACTGACGATTTCAAGCCAAAGCTGACGTCTGATATGCAAACTGGAGATTACACTTCAATACTGGTCATTTTACAGTTGAACTAATTTTGTTAGTTTCCCTCAAAAAGAAAAGTCTACAATGGAACTGGAGATTTTACCTCAAAACCGGAAGTTTTATCACAAAACTGACGAGTTTCAACCAAAATTGAAGGGGAGGGCAGCTGCCCCCTGTGGCTACGCCCATGGTCCGTTTTTCTGAATAATCCACAGTAATTCTAGACCACAGAAATCAAAATATTGCATCAGCTCCAGATCAACTAGCAAAGAAAAGCCTCCCACTATTATACAAAACTCGAAGCTCAATATTGGCGCTGCGCATTACCAGTGAAAGGCATGATTAGAAGGGGTTATTAAATGATTCGCTCTCAGACAGTTTATAATTAATTGACCACCTGTTTGATTAAGAGACAACGATCTTCCCCCTCTCCCCTGCAAATAGACACACCTGCGAGGCATTCAATGTTATACCTACACAACTTGGCTCTTCCTTTGTCTCTGATTCTCAAAATCAAACGTGTATATAATGGGAGGGGCCGGTGGACTGGTTTAGAGCGAAGAGAATAATAGCGACATCACCCTGGGGCGTCGTAAATTAATAATGGCCCTCAGGGCTCCTGCTCCTTTTGGAGAAAGTTGTAACTAAACAACGGTCCCAATGAAGGATTTTCCCGGGGTTTTGCTGGATGATGGGTGAAAGGGGGAGGAGGGATTAATTATTAACGTTGTTTGCTCTTCTTCGCCTGGTAGCTTTTTTGGCCGGAGCTTCATTTCTAAGTCAAACAGTGAAACTTTTTTTTTTATTTGTTCCCAAAGTCTATTGATTGCTTCTGAAATCTCTTGTTGTGACATCGTCTTGAATACAAATGAAAAACCGAAGAGTTTTCATTCATGACTCTTGTGCCATTTACCCCGGGAGACGCGGATAAGGTAGGGGAGGCAACAACAATATCTTGAAAGGACAAGCGAATGCATCCGTGCTTTTCTATTGTAAAACTACCTACTTCGGGAATAATTTGAGGGGCACGGGCACCCGTCTCTTTCTCTCACTTTTCTACTCTTTTCGAAACTCTTAAAAAGGCAAAAACTTCTTCCCTTTAAAGGAATTCTCTCTCACTCTCTCTCGCTTTCTCGTTAAACCGAGAAGTAATTCTGAGAAAATCCCAGCGTCCTCAGGAAAGCAAAAGTTTCGCTCAAGTGGTTTCTTGGTGAGGCGAAGAGCAGGAAGTCGGGGAATTTAAAGAAGCCCAATTTGGGAGCACACTTGACGAACTCTCTCTCTCTCTCTGCTTCCCATCTTAAACTTGATTCCTCGACCGCAGGTCCACCATCTCAAAACATCGAGTCTCTTCACTTTCCTCTTCATTCACTTTTGATTGAGTTCCATTTTCGTAATATGAATGATCAGCAAAGTTCCAAGTGGGTGAGGGTTCTTAGCTCAATTCGTGAGGGATTTTGTTTCTCTCATGATGAAGCTTGAAAATGTAATTTACAATTTGCGATGAGTTATCTCTTATACTTAAGCTTAACACGCTTAAACGACATACACCGCACCCACTCACGTCACGTCACATCATTAATACATACACACCACTAGGTGGAACATTTCAAAAAGAAAACAAAAGAAAAATTACTTCCCGTAATCGGATTTTCTTTGAAGAGGTACCGCGATAATCTTTCACGCTCTTCTACCCTTGCTACTTCTGTCTAATCTAGACAGAAGTTGAACCCGGGGAAGGAGTTTTCCGGTAGTAGAGTTAAATCTCTCGCTCCGACTCTCCTTTTCCTCATCTTCTGAACTCAGCAAATTTTCCCCACTTTTGATGACCTATTTTGAGAGCCTCCTTTACCCCCATCCCAACATTTAAAATCCTTTTTGTTCGTAAATGTATAGCTTACGTCATCTTAACGGTTTATAAAAGAGGTGTATCTCAGAGTAGATTCTGACTATTAGAACATTATATTTCCTAAGTCGTTCCTTCATCATCACAACGTCTAAATGAAACTTGAATCATGTTATTTTGCAAGCCGTGGAAACAGGAAAAACTGATGACATCAACACAGCTTCGTCAAATAAAAGACTCAACCGAAACCGATGCAATGAAGGCGAAGTGGAGCCACACGAAATTGGCATTTTCACAAACATTTTGGCGGAAATTAAGACCCGAAAGTGGCATTGCTTGGGATGTTCGGCCACGGTAACTTCCAATTTCCTGGGTCAGGCTCTGGGCTCCATTATTTGTGCCGGCTATAAGCCTCTTGGATCGACCGCCACGAAAAAGTTCCTAAAAGTTGCAATGTTGCTTGAAATAAATACCCGAAACTTTCAATTTCACGGATATTCTGCTAGGAAACTTATAATTTCATTAAAATCAGGACTCGAAATGGCATACCAGCAAATATTTATCTCTATAATGCTGCAATTGCACGGCTACTCGCCAGTTTATATGAGCACAAGCGAAGATGCCTAGTCCACGATATCAGTGCGCACTATAGAAAGGGGAAAAAACACCTGAAACTCGCAATGTCGCAAAAATTAAGTCGGGAAACTTCCAATTTCACGGATAGTTGCCTCTAAAATATTGAAATTTTGTTTGGGGCACCTGCCCGTTTCTCGAGCACTCAAAAAACAAGTCCTAAATTGCAATTTTTGCGTATTTTTTTTTTATATCCGAGTTATATAGAGAAAAATCCATTTTTTTACCGTATTATATGGTCACAAAACTTCCAGATATATCTTTCTCAAGTCTTGTACAGTTTCTAGGAATTGTTTTCCTCTTTAATAAAATTCTAGACTTTTCCCAAGCAAAGCTATTAAATACTCCCACCACCTTTATTGAGTAGTTCAGTTCAGTTTCAGTCTCGACAGAGTGATTAAGTTGTTAAGTGCGGTAAATAAAAGTTCTTTTTGTAGTGTAGAAAGTGTTGAAATTGGTTTGTGAAATAAAAACTTTTTAAAAACCTAACGTGGACGACCATCAATTTAACTCCCGAAACTTGCCATTTTCCCGGAAAAAAGACCCTATAATGGGAAGAATTAGAACCAAAGCTTCCGGAACTCCGCAGGAATGAAGACTCGAAGCTTGCAAATTACGCAGATAATTAGTCAATAAACTTCCAGTTTTGTGGATTTTCACCAAACTGTTGGAAACAGCTAGCTGAAATTAAGTCGTTTCAGATATTCAGCCAGGAAACTTTTAGTTTTACGGATGATTGCGCGAAAACTTTTGCAATTTCGTGGCTTTTTGTCAGACTTGCGGGGGCCCTGCGCGCCGCAGCCGGCCCGGACTCCAAGAAACTTATATAGTCCGGGAAAAATCCGGGTAATTTGATCGTGTCTGGCACCTGCGCAGGACGTTTTTTTATGGTCTAGGTCAGTGATTCTCAACCTAGCAGGGAGGGGCGCAAGAGATTTCCAGGAAAGGGGTGTACTTGTCACCATGCCATTAAGGTTAAGACCAACCATTCAAATATCGGAAACTTCAGGAACGTCACATTTTTGTTTCTTTACGCTTCCCCTGAGTCCCTCAGCCCAAACTCAATCGAGAAATGCAGTCGGCAGGCATTTCGAGAGAGGGGGGGAGGCATTATCCCCGGGGGAGGCATTATCCCCGGGCCCGGTTTTCCTTGGGGGCCCGGATTTTAAAAATCAAGAAAAGGAAGAAAAAAGTGAAAGCTTTACTAGGAGCTCAACTGTGGTTGGGTCTTCTTTGTGTTTCGAGCTTTTACTGTGGTTTGGAGGTTAGCTGTGATTAGACCTTTGCTGTGGTCGGACCTTTGCAGTGGTTGGACCTTTGCAGTGGTTGGAACTTTGCTGTGGTTGAGACCTTTGCTGTGGTCGAAGCTTGCTGTTGTTAGACATTTGCTGTGGATAGAACTTAGCTTTGGTCGGACCTTGGCTGTGGCTGGGCCTTCATAGGCTTGAGACGTTGCTGTGGTTGGAGGTTGTACTGTAATTACAGCTTCACTGGGGTTGAACCTTGGCTTTGGTCGGGTCTTATGGGGTCATTGTACTGTGTTGGGGCTTTCTTTGTGTTTTTGGAGTTTGGCTGCGATTGGAGCTTTACTGTGGCTTTATGAAGGCCTTTCGAGAAAGAAGTGAGGATTTTACACTTCCACTTTGGAATCCACTTTTCAATCATTGGATAATTATTCGATACAAACCTTAACAAACGGATAGTGCTGTTTTTGCGATTTTCCGTGGTATGGGCCGGCTCTGGTTCAAGCGCATCGTGCATCCTTCCAGCGATGTTCGAGTGAAGCTGCTCTCTCTCTCGAGATCATAAAATACGCGACAATAACTTGACTGCTTCAAGCCACTGCTGTGCAGTTATCAGCAATAAGTTCCAAATGTCGCTGATGTTTGCCTGATATTGTCGCAGGAGGCACTAAAATCAAACTTCAGTATCACTAAAAATACGAAATTTTGAAATTTACAGATATTTAGACCAGAAACTTTGACTTTCGCTGATATTTAGGCCTGAAATTAACCATTTCACAGATTTTTAGCCCAGATGGTGTGATTCTGCGACTAATCCTTTCAATTTTCGCTGTGAATCAGCGCTTTATCTCAATTTTATTTTGGAATAATGAGCGATTTACAATTTCACCTGCGAATTGGTGATATTTCACTTTTAGCCTTGAATCAGCGCTTTTTCATAATTGCAGCTGAGAATGAGCGATGAGCATTGTCCAGGGGACTCATATAAGCCACGTCTGGTCCAAATCGAATTCATGAAAAAAATCAGTCTTAAAATCCGGGTAAACATCCTTGCCAATTTTTGCCAAAAATGGTGAAGTGTTAAAAATGGTGGACTAAACCGAGTATTTCGAGGTTTTACGACACTAGGGAATCCGAAAATCGAGACGAATTTCCAGTCAGGGTAAAAGCCGTTCAAGAGGTTATCACTGTGATGCAACATGGCATAAAATTGACAATTAACCCTTGAAATTCACTATTTCATCATGAAACTGACGATTTACTCATGAAATTGATACTTTCAAACTGTAAA
Source organism: Corythucha ciliata (assembly GCA_038030265.1). Taxonomy (NCBI): domain Eukaryota; kingdom Metazoa; phylum Arthropoda; class Insecta; order Hemiptera; family Tingidae; genus Corythucha; species Corythucha ciliata. Next base: position 21,689,784 of record CM075937.1, on the reverse strand, counting down.
TTTTCTCATAATATCAACCATTAGAATTCCCATAAAAGTGCCACTATTCTCATAAAACCGACAATATTCTCATATGAAATGGACAATTTCACCATTAAATAGCCCTTTTGGTGAGGCATTGTGCATAAATTGGCGACTCGCGTGTTTCCCCCCAATGTTGCGTTCGGCCGATTCGGAACAGTTTTTCTCACACTCATCTGACGTTTGGCAACTTTATCGCCACTGCGGTAAACAAGTAAGTTTGCCATTTCCAAGGTGCAAATTACCAGATAATTTATACCTGACACCACGGCGATATATTCAGGGCAAGGATCCATGTCATTTCAGGTCCGAATGGTCGGTTTAGCCGTTTTCAGAGCTGAAATTGCCAGTTCGGCTATTTTTACAGCAGGTAATACATGTTTAAAGTTTTGGCCATTTTCAGAACAGGAGTTACCTGTTCATGCATTTTTAGAGCGCGCGAATTCTGGCCTCGTGAAGTCATTTTGGCCATTTTTAGAGCGCAAATCGTCAGTTTTCCCATTTTTCAGGGCGTTTACAGCCACGTCAAGTTGAAGGCGTGAATGGTAAGTTTGGCCATTCTTTGCATGCGAATGGTCAATTTCACACTTTTCAGGGCAAGATTCATCTGTTTCTAGGCATTTTCAGATTGCGAATAGTTAGTTTAGCCGTTTTCGGAACGCGAATATATAGTTGGTCAAGCAAAATGTGAGAAAAAGTCAGTACTGGTAATTTCTTGCGCGCGAATGGTCAATTTAGACGTTTTCAGGGCTCCGAGAATTGTCAGCTTAACCATTTTTCAGGGCACTTGAAGTCCGTTTGGCTATTTTTAGAGCGGGAATTTCCAGTTTGGCAAATTTTTTAGGGTGCAAATGTATAGGCAACGCACTAATCTTCAGTTTTGCCTCTGTGGGGCGCGATTACAGTCAGTTGAACCGTTTTTGTGGTGGTAATAGCCGTAGTTTGGTTATTCCGTTGCGGACGAAATCTAAAATTGTTTTGTCTACGAGATTCATGTAAATTCTATTCTCTTGGTCGTTGGGGACGAAATTTTGTCATTAACGACGATTTTGCCCCTTTTTACCAGTGCAATGCGGTTATTTCCTATAGTGATGCACAAGACCGAGACGAGACCATCATTTCTGGAGCGAGACCGAGACAAGACCTTTATTTTCGAGACGAGACCGAGACTGGTCTTGGTCATAAATGAGATGGCTCATTTATGAATACAGAACATTTTAACAATGAAATGACCTTGTTTCATGCCGAGACGGCTATTGTGTTATGGGCCTCCGGGCTGCGGTGGATCCAATGGGTGGACATATCCCCCCCCCCCACGCAAAAAGTGACATAAAATAATGGGAAAAATTCACTTTTTGTAACATTATCGTTGGAAACACGCATTTTTCTCTGACGAATTATACATGATGGTTTTCGCACGAACAGGGAGGGAAGTGATACTTAACAACCCCAACAGGGAAGTTGATTTTTACTTGAAAAGAGCTAGGTGAACAAAGTATTTTTTTCCTACTCGATGTGAAAACGCGTGCTTTCATGACTCGCAACTGTCATGAAAATACGATTTTCATGTCTAGGCATGGCAATTTTTTTTAAAACAGCTGATTATTTTAGAACATAGGGGATAAAACACACTCTTTATCGCCGTGTCCCAAAAAATCAGCCCATGTTTTAATTAAAAAATACTGTACACACCGCGTCAAAAAAGTGATTTTGGGGTCTCGAGATTTTGGGTTCTCTCGGCCTCCAAAAAATCGCTTTCTTGCCTAGGCGTATAATCTACTATTCCTAAGATCATTCTTAAAGAAGTGTTTAAGCAGATGTTCATCGTGCATAAAGACCTACTTTACACACGCCGTGCGGTAAAGAGTTCACGGTAAAATAGTTCACTCTTTACCGCACGGCGTGTAAAGCCGCTACGGCGGGTAGGTCTTTAAGCACGATAAACGATGAGTGAAGGGTGAGAGGAACCGTGGAAATCATATCACAAAAAGGTCAAAGTTAGTTGATTATGTTGGTGAGTTTGTAGAAGAATTGAGGCAGGGAAGCCCACCTTCATCTTACGCGCTTCTTTTGTTTCTTCTATTTTATTTCTCTGAAATGAAGTTGTGTGGCAAAGAGGAAGTTTCATGGGTCAGAACTTATTCATGAATCTATTTTTTAAGGTTTATTTATGTTAAAATAGAGCATAAATCGTGATCCGTTCGTAAAATAATCCAACAGTTAATAAATACGCAGATTTTTGAAGTTTTAGGTCATTTCAAACACGCCAACTAGCATGTTTGTGTCATATGCGCCTTCCGTAAAAAATTCACCTGTAATGTAGCTGTCGGAGAGCGGTTTGTATTTCTTTGCCTTATTGTCTACTAGAGCTCTCCAATAATAAAATAATGGAGGATGAACAGATGAGCTATTTAGAGGCGTGAAAAGGACAGAGAATACAAGGGATATTATATACGTTGCGGAAAATGTTCGTTTCGGCGGGATTTCAAATATGCCAACATTTGTTGAGAAATAAAAAATATTTCTGAAGAGTTTACAATTTGTATTTATAAATACTCGCAAAAACATTTTTTTGGAAAATGTGAAACTTCTTCAATGGGAGACTTCACGGGACCGTTAAATTAAAAGCCTTAGTAGATCGAAGGTAAAAAAAAAAAAAAAAAAAAAAAAGCGTACGATTCTGAGGCGTATAATCGTACTACAAACTCTACCGATGATGGCACTCGACTTCGTCTCGTGTCACAAACATCGTGCCTCGTTCCTTAAAAGCTCCTTTATACCTACGTATCGTAATAGAAAAAAGGGTTAGGGTTCCCGGGGGGCCGGTGAAATACATTGCAACCAATGGGTGCCCGCGCACTAGGCATCAAAGATTTCCAGGCTGGGCCAGCCACTAGAACAAGCCCAACTGCACAGCAGCCAACTGGCTGCCGCGGCCAGGCTGCTTAGTGCAAGGGAACCCTAATTTTGCGTTTGAAACTTCCCTGGCCCGCTATCATCAAACTCGACACCGCTTTCATTTTTTTTTTTTTAAACTAACACTGCCAGTCGAAGGAGGGTCTGATGTATGAGGGGGGGATTGTGCACCTCTGCCTCGTCATGTCTGGGAAGGGAAGTCTCTTGCTTGAACTAAATGTATTGACATGTGCGAGATTTTGAGTTGATCTCGTTGAATTCCCAACTGATGTTCCCCTTTCACGTTCTCAGTGTGACGATTGTTTTAAAGGCACGATTCTATTTTGGGGAAATTACAAAGCTCTTTGGTCATTAATCAGTAGTGTATCACTTATCTCACTTCGTGCCACGAGTCACCAAGGAAGGAAAGAATAGTATAAATTCATCTCATCTATCGTCGTCATCTGTAATCATTGAGGCGAGAATAGGATCACTCGTCACTAGTATCACACATACTTTGAATTCGCGCCTTCAACTTTTCGAGACGAGACCGAGACCGAGACGAGACCGACTTTTCATAATCGAGACCAAGACCACTCAAGTCTCGTCTCGGTCTCGGTCTCGTGCATGACTAATTCCCTATCTTTCGTATTAGAATAATATAACGTTCTGTGAGCTCGGCTTCCGTCAATAATTGTATTCAATGGACCTCGTGTCTCTAATAGAGTATAGGGGACATGGCACCTGAGGCCCCTCCCTTGGATCCGCTATTCGACCTGATGAATCAAATCAGGGAGGAGCCGGCTCGGTGGAGCCCAACGAGAACCAGCGAGGACAAAACGGTATGCCACTCGCGATGCGTTGTGGCTAAGATGCCGTCACCATCAGTAGTTCGAAAACGAACAACAGACGATAGAGATGTTGAAGCTAAATAACACACCGTAACAGTGCGGTCAAGCCTCTTCTATATTCGGCCTTACATTTTGGGCCTACTGGATTCATGAGGTGCTTTCAGTTCTGGCACTCTCATCCGCAAGCCAATTGAGATGAGTTCGTCAATTATGGATTCTCGCCCGATTATATCCTGATGTGGTTCACAAGGGATCCAGCCGCGTTGGCATCGTAGTGCAGTAGTGGGGAAGAGAGTTTCGTTAACAAGGTCACATCGTGTTGCAGTCTTACTCGTGAACGCCTTTCTCCACATTTGACGACATACTTTTCACTGCTTTCGGAATTGTAGGCCTAATAAATGTCACGTTAATTTAAACACCTAATATCCTTCTGGACCTCCTTATTCGAGCTCTGAAATTCGTTCCGTGCCTTCTGGTTAGCTGTAATATTAAAAAGCACTTCAAACGCCATTGAATGATGCGATTATTTCACCAATGCCAACGAGTCCCCATTCGCTTTAATGGGTTCTACATATTCAAACACTCTGGTTTCACAATAACTAAGATAGTTCGGATTACGTCGTTTATACTTATGTGTTGTATACGCTAAACACGGTATTAGCTGTAGCGAACAATTCCAGTATGATAACGCGTGGGTTAACGTTGAGGGTTACCTGTTTCACACCCTTTTGTCCTTGCTAACGAAGTTGAGCTGTTCGAAATTAGGCTAGGTGGCCTGGAAGGGTTCAGTGGAACACCCTTTGATTTCTATTCCTTCTACGTTTAGGTCAGCGAGCAAAGTACGAGGGTGAAGGAGCCATTGTTTTATTCGATCTTGTTCGATTTGAGACCATTTGAATTTGACCTTCTTCAAGGGCTTGAAATTGTCACTTTCCATTGGTAAAGACCACATTTAAAGTTTTCGTGCAACTCTGAAGCCTCCCCCCACCATCACCTCAACCTCCCACCCATCTCAGCACACGACACGCCAACATTGAAATGTTTCAACAGAATGGGCCAAAGCGAAATACAATTAAGTGCAAAGCCTTGGTCATGCCAGCGCCCATTTCATATCTGACGACAACATAATCCTTGAAACTTAATCGAAACTCTCTCGCCATCATCCCCAACGTTTTATCATCTTCACTTCCGATGCAGGCATGAAACTTCTTGTACCGCACAATACGTGTATCCCATCTACCACACTGTTCTTCCCACCCTAAATCAGAATCGTAAACCCCCTTGTTTCTGTTCGATCCTTGTTTCTGTTCGATTCTTTTTTCAAAATAAATCGATGCTATGACGCTCAAAACAGGAAAACATCTTTATTTTCTTCGGCAATAAAGCATATGAATCAACTAGAAAGCTTCATTTTAGTCACGTTTACAGAAACTGCTGACTGTCTCAAACTTCCTTTTTTTGGTTTCATAAATCTACCTGCCAGGGGAGGAGGGGAATAGATAGAAACGTTTTTTTTGTTTGTTTTCAAGGAAAAACGAGGTGTGGAGGGAAAAGCTTAAATTGGAATAAATCGTTTTTTCATTTGCATGAGTTCCTTTAAAGGCTGAGAAAAGCCCCGGTGGTTGGTCGGGTGTGAGGATGTCGAGCACGGGATTTATGCCTCCAGCCCTGTAATTTCTACCGTATGTATTACTCCCTCCCACACTCCTCCTGTCTCTTCATCGTTATGTCGTTGGAGAAAGAAAAGCAAGAAGAAACTTGTCCGCGTATGCGCAGTTGCCATTTCAATTTTACTCGCATCAACTGGCTATTGTAATCATTCGTAAGATTCATATAACTGAAAGAAAAGTTGAAATAATATCGAACCGTTCTCCCTTTCGATATAATAAACAAACTTAAAAAGGAACGATGCGGTGTTTCAAGTACATAACATACTTGAACCTTAATGGAATGGGACAAGAAGCGTATTATTCTTCCGTTTGTGCCCCCCCCCCTCCTTCGTTTTTCTTACTTTCGAGAAATGTCTCTTTCCTGTACTCCCGCGAGGCTTTCAACTTCAGTTCCAATTTAAAAATTCCCTTCAAGTCTAAACCTCCATTTTAAGCATTCTTTTATTGCCATCCGCCCCATCTCTTCATTCTCTGTTACAGCGTAAGGAATAACATGATATTCTGAACAGAGAAATTCTTCTTTTTATCTCTTCTATATCCAGACCAAATTGTAGGTTTAATGAAAAAAAAAGCGAACATATTGCCGTAGACAACCCCCCACATACAGCGCCAGTTCCTCAACCATAAACCATAACCCAACCACATTGCCTATTCCAACTTGTACTCGTCGTCTCGAGGAACTTTAGGTTGATTTACACAAATGAGCTTTTCCCCGTCAATCTTCACACTTCATCCTACACAATTCATATAACACCGGCGTGTAACAACTCACATTCTCATCCATTTTGGAGACTATTCTTGACTGCGTAGACTGTAGACTCATTCATTTATAAGAGTAAGAAGGAAAAAAAAGGCCGTTCGTCTCGGTTTCTCTGCAGTTGCGGAGAGGGTATGAGTCATGGGAAGGCGCACGGTGAACTAATTCCCACTCACGTTCGCTCATTTTCTTTACTCACCCAGCGAGGACTTTTACGGGAAAACCCTCGCAATTGGGACGTAAGAAGAAGACAAGTTACTTTCCGCAAAAAGACTCATAAAAATTGGAAAGTGTTGGCTGGGCAAGAAGATTGGTTGAGAGGGGGGAAGTGGTTAGTGTGACTTATGTGTACAGTAGTCGGGTGTATTTTCGTGAAGTCCATTACATCTGGTCTACATTAAAACATTAATTTGTTCAGGGAAACGTAACTGTGACAGTGTTAAGAATAACGGATGGAATGTGGGTGTGGAAAGGGTTGCGGAGGCTAAAATGCTTTTACGCGCGATCAATAATAAAGAAGGTCCATTTTTTTTTTTTTTTTTTACGTCATAAAAACAAATATAATACGGGGGGGAGGTCACCCCGTGGTAGGCCGAAGAAACATCAGTCTTCTTTGTCATTCACATGCGCCCACCTCATACTAACATTGTTCGTCTGGGGTGGCATTTTACCCCTGTCTCCTCGCATGGGTGAGTGAACCCCAGAAAGACTTTTCAACAACTCGACCTCAGCTATTAGCCACTTTGCTCACTGATACTACGGACAGATTATTTCAGTTTCATCCCACACTGCTTTCAGATACGGTAAATGAATATTCACCACTGTACCTTTGCCCCTTCCACATCATCAAAAAATACTTAATTATTCGGTCTAGAAACCCCTTAGTATACCGTAAGTAAGGTCTAAAGCCCCTATGCAGAGTCCGAAAAATATCCCTCGACCACCCACAAGGAGTTGGGGTGGGGGTGGGGGCACAAATAAGTATTTCTTGCCAGTTTCTCCAGCCGGGAAACTGTCGCATATTTTAAGCCCGAAGAAGCCGAATAATCTGCTGAATAAAATGTATCTGTCCCACAAGCATTTGCTGTTTGGCTACAAAACTGAAACTTGGGCCATGCGACTGTCAATGGAGCCAAAATTGTGAGTTTTTTGGCTCCAAAAATCGTCATTCCATCAGCTGAAGGCCAAAATGTCAGCTACGAATCAGGGAAATTCCTTAATAAACGCTCTCTCTCTATTCGTGTCTCCCACCCAGCCGAAATTGTTCCATTAACTGTTTCACGATTCACTGCGGTCGTAAACCCTGAAGCATGTCAATGGAGTTGATAGTGTACGCGTTGATTTACTCCCGGCAAAAATCAACTATATTTTGATTGAAAAATCAGTTTCTGTGACAAAAGTGACGTATTCAGGCGGGGATCTAATGGATATGCCCCCTGTAATATAAAACTTCTCCATTTTCTACCCCTGCTACGAAAGCAATTTGCAAGTATTGTTCAAAAAATGGGCATTACGAAAAACTATGCCTATCGAAAAACAAAGTGAAGGGTTCTTCTGTGTCAATGAGGAAAAGGCAGTGAGGAAAAGTTGAAAAGTCAGGCTAAACAGCTGTGATTCTTCAGCTTCACTCTTAACCTTTGGGAAGATAGCATAATGGAAACCTCTTTCCTTTTGCGTGGCCTTCGCCAGGGGCGGATACACAGATTTGACCGGCCCGGGGCACTGGGAAAATATCGACCCTATATATATATATACAGGGTGATTCAGGTATGATTCAGGTATGTGAGAAACTTGCACTGGTGATAGTGCGTACCTGGACGCACAAAAACGTCATGTAGACGCATAGCCGAAAATGCTTTGGTTCCGAGCTATGAGCATTTTCCTACTTTTTTCTAGTTTCATCACTTTTTACGGTATTTGTCGTGTTCTCGGCTCATCCGTCGGGGTTATAGACAAAGTGGATTCGGAAAGAAGAGAAAATCCTGTTCCTGAAACCACCAGAAAATGTCGCTTGCGTGGCTATTTCAGCCATGTGAAAAGTGAAAAAGTGTAGATTTTTAAAATAACTGATAAATTTCACATCAGTATCAATCAGCTGCTAGTGCACGCATCGACGGGTAAAGTTATGTAAAACTACCCCGTTCTGTGTACTTTCGAACGGTGTCCTGATAGTTGAAGTGTGCAACCCTCTGACTTCAGCAATCAAGTTCAAATGCATAAATTGAAAACAAGCCGAGTAGGTCAGGGTCAATTTCTTTTTCTTAGGGTAATATGTTCCTTCTAGCATATATGCTCCTCTCAATGCTTGAAGTAAGGATTCAATTCACAACGAGTCTCAAAATTTGCGATTTTTCTCAATTTTTTCTGCGAGTTAGCGATTTTTCTCAATGTTTGCCGTAAATTAGCGCTTTTTGCTAATTCGCTACAATGTTGCCTCCGGAAGCCTCGGCTTGCCATTTTCTCAATTTTCTGTGAATTGGCAAATTTTCTCAACTTAACCCACAATTATAACCCCACATTAGTGTTTTTCCTCATTTTAGCCGCTAAAATTATAGATTTGAAATTAATAAATTAGATAAACTGTTGTTATCCGGACGTCGATGGAAGAGCATAGCCCAACACCATTCGAGTTTCGAGAAACAAATGGCTCTCCGGCGGGATTTGAACCCGCAACCTCTGGATTACCAGTCCAGCACGCTGCCAATTGCGCCACGGAGACGCCTTTGGGAGTCGTACTCCGAGGGATAAGCTAAGCCGAACCCCACCCAACGACTCCCAAAGGCGTCTCCGTGGCGCAATTGGCAGCGTGCTGGATTGGTAATCCAGAGGTTGAGGGTTCAAATCCCGCCGGGGAGCCATTTTTTCTCGAAACTCGAATTGTGTTGGGCTGTGCCCTTCCATAGTCGTCCGGATAACATCAGTCTAATTAATTTATTAATTAAAAATACCGGCGACAGAAATATTCATTATATCCATCTCAAAACTTATAGATTTGTGTGCATTTCGATATCAGCCACGAATTAGAGATTTCCCCAATTTTCGTCGAGAACTACGTAAAGCTTTTTCTGTATTTGGCTGTGGATTAGCGATTTTGTCACTTTCTGGCACAAATCTACCTTTAGAAGCGGCGAATTTGACATTTGGCCATTTAAATCGCAAATTAGCGTTTTTCCTCACTTCAGCGCTTCTCAATTTTATCGGTGAATTAGCCACGGATTAGCGATTTTTCGCCATTTTAGCGTTGAATTAGCGTCTTTTTTTCTGAGTTTTTGCGGTGATTTCGTATTTTACTTGATTTTAACCGCTAATAAGCCATTTTTCTCAATTTCATTAATGAATTAGCACTTTTTCTGTACTATATGTCCGCGGAAGCTTTAAGGAAACTGGTAGCCGCGAAGTAGCGCTTTTTCTCACTTCTGTCCGTGAATTAGTAGTGGCGTACCGAGACGGCGCCGAGTGGCGAGGGGGCCAGATCGCCCCGGGCTCCCTACGTGGGCCTAAAAATGTGGATATTAAGGATCTATTTTCATGTTTGTATACGTGAAAACGAGTTTTTGGCATGCAGTTGGACAGCGATATTGGCACTGAGTGAGTTTTGCCATTCTAAGTACAAAGTACAAAGTACAATGGTACGTCAAACCATTAACCAAGGCGAGAAGGGTCGTTCTTGCCATTTTTGGCGCGCGATTGATCGATTTAGTAATTTAATGGCAGGAATCAAAATAATTTTCCGCCCATGATACTCCACATGCCAATATGAGTCACCCTCGACTACACTCTTGCGTACTCGAATCTGAGCAAGCCAGGAACAAGATTACGCACGACTGATCAAGTCCGTCAATCCACAAGATAGCCCCATTCCATGTTTTATACATATAGCTCAAAAAGTTGATTTGTGGCTCATTAGGCAAGTAAAAGAACGCGGAAACAAATCATGAGTTGTGCGCAGTCCTGTGCTTAAAAATTAAGTGTCTCTTTCATTGATTATATGTCCCCCAAAGGAGTAAACTCAACAAAAAAAAAAAAAAAAAAAAACAAACAAACAAAAAACGTCAATCTCAATTGTCCAGAAAAAAACTGTCAAAGTCAGTTTAAAACTTGATTTTAACTATCCGAACATCCTTCTTTTCCTAAACTCCTTTAATAAAGAAGAAAAGTGAAGCCTTCGGGGTCAAGGGGGAAGGAAATAATAAAATAAAGAACAACTTTAAGTGCATAAAGAATTTACGAGGCGTCGGTTTTTCGAGATAAAGTTTCTTTGATTGAAAGCCTAGACATAAATCCCAGGTATTGAGTTTCACTTAAAGCTCTTTCATCCCATGCTGAACCCCTCCATCACCATATTTACCCCACGACTCATCTCATCATCGTGGGAAGCATGCTCAGTGTGTTGGATGGAGGAGGGTGGGGGTTGAGTTAAGGGATACTCCGGAATAACCCCCCCCCCCCGTAACACTAAAAAAAACATTACGCCTTTCACCCCTGAGCGTATGATCAATGACTTTCTCTTTAGTCGAATATCAAAGAGGTGGGAGGAATGGACTGGCTGCAGGATGAAAATGGCTGACGGTATGGATTATTCTTACGTTTACGGTGATGGCGGAGATGCTGGAGAGCAGGGGTTGGTAACTTAGCGTTGACAATAATGCTATTTCGATACTTTTTAAAGCGCAGGATAGGTAGTGAATTCTCATAATAGGGGATCACTGTATAGTGAATAAGGCTCAAAATATAAGGCACATAGACTACGCTTCCAACGGCCTTTATGCGTTTTTGTTGAAATGTCTGTGGTCTAAAAACTGACCGGATTCAATGCAATCAGCCTAACAATCCGCAGCAGTTAGCAATCCACGTGGTCAACTACTTTACTCAGTCTTGCATCATCTTCAGCTTGATGCTGTCCACCCACTGGTGGACCTACGCCTATCGGGGCACGGGGTGGTAACATTCAAGAGGTCCCTAAAAGCCTCTAATTATACATTATAAACCTCTATTGGTAACCTCTAAGACATTTTCCTAATTTCAGCCAATGCCGTTTCCTTATTTTAGGCAAATTACCGCTATTTCCACATCCTATCCGCCAAACAGCGCTTTTGCCAAGATTAAGCCACGAATTTCCCCATTTTAGCCACGAATGAGTGCTTTTCGACAACTTTACCAGCAAATTAGCGATTTTCGCCGCAATTTCGCGCAACTTAGCCGCGTATTAGCAGGATAACCCCCCCCCCCCCAAATCACCCTGTGGACACAACCAACAACCAACTTTTGACGCAAATTGAAAATTTTCTCAATTTTAGCCGTGAATTTGTGATTTTCCTCCATTTCAGCCGGGAATTAGCTCTTTTTCGTAGACTTAGCAGCCTAGTAGCGTTTCCAACTCGTAAATTAGCGAATTTCGTTCATTTCAGCCTCAAATTGGCATTTTCCAATATTTTAAGTGCAAATTAGCAATTTTCCCATTTTTGGCAGCGTATTAGCAATTTTTTTTCCAATTCAGGCTGAAAATTAACCTTTTTCTTAATCTCAGCCAGAATAATTACTGATTTTCTAATTATTAGCCACAAATTAGCGGGTTCTTTTTCATTTTAGCAATGCATTAGCATTTTTTTAAAAAATGCTTAACTATGGATTAGCGCTTCACAATTTTAGCCACAATGTTATCTGTCTTATCCGCGAATTTATTCCTCAACTTTAGGCGCGAATTGGCGTTTTTCATTTCGATTTTAGCTGCGTCAGCCAGTTTTGAATTGCCGATCAGTACATTAGTGCGCTTAAGGACGTAACGAAACTGGGGACGGTCTATTTTCTCTATTTTATTCGTGGATTTTCCTCAAGAAGGTGCAAATTTATGTATTTCATCCACCAGAATAGCACTCTCGGGTGCTCAATCGAATAGTCAACCCACACTCTTTGCTGATATCACTTGTAACGTTAATGTGGATAGTGTTATTTCTTATTCGGAGTCCTTTGATTCCACTAGCGGTATTTTTTCCTTTTATTTTTGCTATGGATTAGCGTTTACTGTTTAGTTTTTTGCCTCAAACAGAAGAGTTTTTTCAAATTTTCAAGATTTAGTGATTTTCCCCAATTGGGCACGATTAGTGGTTTTTCTCAATTTTAGCCGTGAATTTGTGATTTTCCTCCATTTCAGCCGGGAATTAGCTCTTTTTCGTAGACTTAGCAGCCTAGTAGCGTTTCCAACTCGTAAATTAGCGAATTTCGTTCATTTCAGCCTCAAATTGGCATTTTCCAATATTTTAAGTGCAAATTAGCAATTTTCCCATTTTTGGCAGCGTATTAGCAATTTTTTTTCCAATTCAGGCTGAAAATTAACCTTTTTCTTAATCTCAGCCAGAATAATTACTGATTTTCTAATTATTAGCCACAAATTAGCGGGTTCTTTTTCATTTTAGCAATGCATTAGCATTTTTTTAAAAAATGCTTAACTATGGATTAGCGCTTCACAATTTTAGCCACAATGTTATCTGTCTTATCCGCGAATTTATTCCTCAACTTTATCCGCGAATTTATTCCTCAACTTTAGGCGCGAATTGGCGTTTTTCATTTCGATTTTAGCTGCGTCAGCCAGTTTTGAATTGCCGATCAGTACATTAGTGCGCTTAAGGACGTAACGAAACTGGGGACGGTCTATTTTCTCTATTTTATTCGTGGATTTTCTCAATTTTAGCCGTGAATTTGTGATTTTCCTCCATTTCAGCCGGGAATTAGCTCTTTTTCGTAGACTTAGCAGCCTAGTAGCGTTTCCAACTCGTAAATTAGCGAATTTCGTTCATTTCAGCCTCAAATTGGCATTTTCCAATATTTTAAGTGCAAATTAGCAATTTTCCCATTTTTGGCAGCGTATTAGCAATTTTTTTTCCAATTCAGGCTGAAAATTAACCTTTTTCTTAATCTCAGCCAGAATAATTACTGATTTTCTGAATTATTAGCCACAAATTAGCGGGTTCTTTTTCATTTTAGCAATGCATTAGCATTTTTTTTAAAAAATGCTTAACTATGGATTAGCGCTTCACAATTTTAGCCACAATGTTATCTGTCTTATCCGCGAATTTATTCCTCAACTTTAGGCGCGAATTGGCGTTTTTCATTTCGATAGTTTAAGGACGTAACGAAACTGGGGACGGTCTATTTTCTCTATTTTATTCGTGGATTTTCCTCAAGAAGGTGCAAATTTATGTATTTCATCCACCAGAATAGCACTCTCGGGTGCTCAATCGAATAGTCAACCCACACTCTTTGCTGATATCACTTGTAACGTTATATTTATAAGGGGCCGTGTGAAAATGGTGCTAAAATCGGTTGCTATGGCGGGATAGTGTTATTTCTTATTCGGAGTCCTTTGATTCCACTAGCGGTATTTTTTCCTGACCGTTCGTAATAAGGCTCCAGGGCGGATATAGACTGAAATTCGTAGAAAAGAGCCAAATTGCTGTCCATCCTTTTCACATGAATGAACCTAAAAATCCTCATTTTTGCCTATTTAAGCTTTTGGGAGGCCCCGTCTGACAGCAGGGGAACCGGAGCGGCCCGCCCTCCTCGCCCATAACTTCGATACACTACTGCTTTGTAGACAAATTTGTACTTCTCCCACATAAGAATTCACTTTCGCCTCACGCAGGGCACTCAACCAGAGTGTCCAGAAACCACTTCTTTATTGAGGAAACGCGCGTACTTTGAGTTTAGAGCGAAACCGTATAGTGCATCGTAGTGTAGTAGATTCGACAGAGTATGGCATACAGACTGGTCCACTCTTCAAGCTAAAGCGATCCATACCTGATACCTACTGTAGGATTTGGCAATCCTATCTCAACCGACGGACCATCTGCGTAAAATGTGATATCTCAAGATTGGAGTCTAAAGAAATCAGATCAGGCGTTCCCCAGAGAAGTGTCTTGGGCCCGCCCTCTATCTTATCTATTGGGCCCTCTACCTATCTTGGGGTCTACTCTACCTAATCTATGCCAGTGATGTGCCCTCATCTACAAACACTACAATAGCTATGTTCACTGATGACCGGGCTATCCTCAGTCATAACATTGATGAGAAAACCACTGTCAACAACTTACAAACTCATACTACAGCCGCTGAAGAATGGAACAATAAGTGGCGGACAGTGGTCAACGTCGGAAAATCGTCAAAAACCGTATTCACTTACCTCAGTAAATACGATAACCTATCAATCTACCTTGATTCCTCTCCTGCCCAGAATCAGACTGCACACGGTACCCTTGGAGTCTACCTTGATAGAAGGATGACCTATTCGACACACATTGGTGAACCTGTCAACCGCATGCGACCACACATATGCCAACTGAGACCACTATACTTAGCACCTACTCACCTTCAACAATCGGCACTAAGCGCTTATTATAATCTACCACTCGTATACGGCAGTACATGCTTCAGGGCCTTGGGGATCTGCAAGCGCTACTCAAGTATAAACAGAATCCGAGTGTAACAGAACAGAGTGCTGAGACATATCACGTGTGCACCTTATGGAATGTGAACAACTTAGTTCTCCACCGAGATTTGAATATCTCCCTAGTCAGCGGCGTCATTACGAAAGCATACCACCGCCTCTATGATTCTATATCCGACCATCCAAACATAATAGTCTCAAGCGTCACAGTAAATCTCTCTCCACCAGGACTTTTCCGACGCTTCAAAAGGAAACATCATTCAGATAACCGCCCTCAACAACTTCGAGTAGGGCTATCAATGGATAGCACCCTACTTCATCAAGTTCCATGCATTATGCATTGTATTTATGTACAGTGTGCAATGTGGTTGTTTTTGCTCTAATGTTCCCAACTGAAATGTGTTGAATTATGCAATGAAGTTGACTATTTTATTTAAAAAAAGTAAAAGAAAAGAAGGAACGATAACAATCTGTTGATAGAGGGATCGCCCCGTTGATAACGCCCCGAAGCATTATGCATAAAAAAATATATAAAAAATCCAACGTTCGAAGAAGCCCAATTGAAATTAAATTACTCCAACAGTTTTTTTCTTTCTTTTTCCGCAGCAGCAAAAAAAAAAAAAAACATAATCTCTCCTGTTAAAATTTTCCCAAGAGTAGCTGGAAAAAGAAGTTAGGGACGAAAAAAATTTCAGATTGCCCTGAAGCTTTCTTTTTTGTTGTTGTTGCAACGCCCCTCACGGTGCCATTTTCCACACGCTTTTCGCCTTTTTCAAATAATTATTTCCTCCTCCTGCACCACCATCAGCCAACACCATTTTATCATGGAAGCCCATCACCGCGTCCTTTACTGATGGGCTCACGCAATTTTCCGTTTATTCTAATGTAAAAACGACGGAATTAGGCGTGTCTTCAACGAAATTTGAAATCACCCATTCGAGAAGCGAAAAGAAGTTGGAGGGGGGGGGGTAAAGGGGTGAGGTTGGCAAAGTTTAATGAGGTGGCTGGTGGGCGGGGGACCTCACTCCTCTATTCCGTTCTTTTCTATCTTATTATGCGAGTACAGGGACAATAAAATATAATTAAAACGAAACTTTTTCGTGGGTTTCGGTTTTATCGACACAATAAAACCGGAGTAAGAAGGGATGCGAGGAAGGGGAGCTTGATTGTAATTAGCACACAGCTCCTTTCTTTTCTAGCGCAGTTAGGGGACAAAAGAAGGTGAAACTGATTGAAATTAAATTGAGGTGCTCTTATGGGGAGATTGGTTATGGGTGCAGGGTGGGTGGTGAGGGGCCAAATTAATCAAACTGCTGCGATTTTCCTTTAAAAGGTAGACGGGAAGGGAAAAGGTGATCCAAAATAATTAAGAAATTGACAATCTCACTCCCCTACTCACTCCAATCGCCACGGTTCCGTGTGGACAGAGCGAGGGGAGTACAATTATGGATGCAATAACGCTTCCCGAGTTTAAAAAAAAAAAAGATGAAAAGGGTCCCCCAAAAGGTGAACTTAATTAAAAGCCCCAAAAAAATTGTATCCCTCTTTACCCTGTCCACAAAAACGGAATATTTAAGGGGTGAATACTAAAATAATCAATAAAAGGGATCGTAGCTACTTTTTTTTCTTTCTCTCTAAAGAGCCTCTTTCCACCCCCATCATCGGAAAACTCGCGAGCCCGATTATCCCTCGCCCCTATACCCGACTGCCTTCGTCCTTTCGAGTACAGGAAAAAGCTTTTCCGTAGCATTCTAGGGGGTTTTGGACGGGTTTACACGAATAACGAATGGACGGAGAAAAGGCGTAGACGGATGAAGTGTAAATGGTTGGGGGTGGAGGAGGAGGTTTGGGTTTACAAAACACCATTGCTGGCAACCGCACTTCCAATGCCGTCAGTACGGTGTCTCACGACTTTCTTGTGCCACCTTTTTTTTTTTTTTTTTTTACTGACGCCTGTCGAATGAATGAGGGGAAGGGGGTTGTGGAAGGGTCGTCTGTTTTCCCATTCAGCAAACGTCGTTCCAGTCGGTTCCCTTTAACAGTTTTTTTTTTTTTTTTGTTCGCGATTGAAGGAATCTTTTCTTGAATAGCAAGTCTGTTTTTCAAGGTGGGAAGAGCTTATTGAAGAAAAAAGTACAAAAAAGCGGGGATTTGAAAGGTATCAAAGGAATAGAAAAAGTGTTATTGAAGAAGTTCCAAGGTTGTCCTTGAGTTTAAATTTCACCTTAAGAACGAAGAAAAGAAAGCAAATTCAGCACCTTGATCTGTCAAGCGTTGTTGGTAAAACAGACGGGGGTGTACTTACTACAAAATAGCTCCTCAGCGGTTGAGTTATGACTCACCTGAAGCAGAAAAAACAGAAGGCGAGGATTAGATATTTTAATAATACTTCAAACAGTATATTTAATTATTTAATGAATACAATTCGAGTGCTCGTCAGAGGACGACGTATACGTCAAATTCTCGAGAGGAAAAACGACTGATTAGTTCTTCAAGTGGCACAATTAAATTCACTGACAGGAACTGAAAAATTCATGAATACGGGAAATACACGAAGATCATGAGACGTTTCATGCTGTACAAGCCCTAGTAATGCGCATCATCAGACAGTGCCACGAAATCGATTTCTGAAGGAACCAAACTACGAGAAAGCCTAACCCGTGCAACATGATTCTCAAATGAAAGACATCGAACAAATTGGCCACGGTAATGACTGAACTGTAAGTGTCATTATGGGTCCATTAATGGTCAGATTTGTGGGGTAGTAACCGCTCTCGCCTCACAATTGACCATTATGGGTGAAATCAATAGCGCCGACACTATATCCAGCAGCGGCTAAACCTCTCTTGGGAAGGGGGGGGGGAGTCCGTGATTGAGGAGGTGATAAGGGTTGTCAAAACCAAGGATGGACAGGAATACATTTATAGGACAAAGTTGATAGTGTCTAGGGTGAAACTGACTGGGTTTCGAGGACGATATTGACAGATTGAACGACGATCTTGATAGTTTCTAGTTTAATCGACTGTTTCAGGTGAAGGGGCTTAGACGGTCCAAGCCCGAATGTCTGATGCTTAACCTCGAAATCAACGTTTGGAATCCTTTGTTATGTAGGAGGTAATTGTCAAAATTGTCAGTTCTTCGGAAATTGACAGCATTGTAAGACAAAACTGACAGATTAAATTACGAAAATCACAGTTTTGAATGTCGAAATTGACAGTTTACAGGATAAAATTGACAAATTCGAGAACGTACTTGACAGTTTATGGGATAAAATTGGAAGTCCTAGGACGACATTGATAATTTTGACAAAGTTTACAATTTTTAGAGAAAATAGGCAGTTTCTAGAGCAGAATTGACTGTTTTCAGGACGAAGTCCAGTTGATAGTTTCCAGGACGAAATTGATGACAGTTTTGAATGACGAAGTTGGCAGTTTTGAATGATTCTAGAACGAAATGTATAGTTTCAGGACCACATTGATAGGTTTGGCGACAAAATTGACTGTTTCGAAATTTACAATAGTAGGCAGAGCCGGATTTGTGCTTAGGCAGCTCCCTAGGGGACCCGGCCAATCGGGGGCCCCTGGCCTCTGGATAAAATTGTTACTAACATTAGGAAAAACGATAATTCCCGGCTAGAATTGAGAAAAATGTCTCATTCACTGGGTAAGTTAATTGAAAGCCAATTCGCGAAGGAGTCAATTGTTGGGGTGAGAGAAAGGGGCTATAAAGGGGGGATAAAATTGAGAAAACATGATAATTCACGGATAAAGAGTATAAAAACTCCAATTGACTGGTGAAATAAGGGCAAATAAATATTTAGCTGCTAAAATCGTTAATTATGGTGCCTGAAATGGAGCAAAAAGTGCTATATTGTAGAAATTGAGAAAAATCATGAATTATCAGCTATGAGAAAAAACGCAATTTCACGGCCAACATTTTGAAAAATCGCTAATTCACGGCTAGAATCTAGAAACCCTCGTTTTCTTAGAAATTGACACTCGACTGCTAAAATATAAAAAATACGTTAATTCATAGCAATATGTGAAAAAATACTAGTCCACAGTGTAAAATTGAGAAAAAGAGCAAATTCGCGGATAAATTGAGAAAAACTGCTAATCCACGGATAACATCGAGAAAAAAGCCAATTCACAGATGCTCATTCTAATTCACGAAAACACAGTTATCGTTCTCATGAGGCAACTTCGTTGCTAAAATAGAAAAGCTAAAAGTTAAAAAAATTGCTAAATTACGACTAAAATTAATGAAATTGGCTAACTCGGGGTGAAAAATTGAGAAACAGCGCTAACTCGCAGTAGAAATTGAGAAAAACTCGATTCATGGCTGAAATTGGGTAGAATACCTGTTTAGCTGGTAAATTAGAAATAACGCTAATTGATGTCTAAGATTAAACTAAAAACGCTAATTCACGTAGAGAAAAGAGAAAACCACGATTCGCGTTTTATTGAGAAAGGGCTAATTCCCGGTAACGGTTACAGGTATCGTGTCGGCCTTGAGCAGCTGGTGAGGACGCAGGATTTCTATGTGCCCTCCAGGGCATCAAATCAGGGTGAGAAGAAGGACACCTGTTACCGCGCTAATTCTGTACAGCTAAATTTTTAAGTCAGGCCCTAAAAATGGCAAAGATGAGTATAATGTGGTACAAAAACAGCTAAACTGACAGTTCGAGCCTTGAGAATGCCCAACGTAGCTAGAATCGCCCTGAAAATGGCAAAACCGACCATGCGAACTCAAAAAATGGTAAAAACTAGCCATTCGCACGTAGACGTAATGTTAAAAACTGACGATTTGAGCCCTCAAAATGCAAAAAAACTGACCACTGGTGATCGAAAAATGGCCAAACTGACCATTCAAGCCTTGAAAATGGCTAAACTTACATTTTTCGACCTAAATAGCAACCCAACAGGCAATTAAGCCCTGATGGTTTGACGGACCATTCTTGTCTCATGGTGCAATTACACGTGAGAGTAATAGTTTGAGAGCTAGCGACAGTACCATTCAACCGGAAGAACATAGTACTAAAGGTGTGCAAAATGATGGCATTTGACCCCCTATTTACGAGTCCGGAAGTCTGCCATGCTGAATCTGGTGCCTAAGGATTTTATAGCTAATTAAAGTCCTTAATTTGGGACATGACTTTAACCAGAAGAACATAGTTCAGAAACTAGTCTAATTCGAAAGGTTTTATGGAGCTGATTACGAATATGATCGTCTGCCGCCGTCTGCATGGGGCACTTGCCCTCTGTAGCTCGCCAAACTCACGTAATTCGGTAAATTTTAACTAACCGGAAGAACATAGTCCTGAAACTAGTCTCATTCGAAAGGTTTTATGGAGCTGATTACGAATATGATCGTCTGGAATCGTCTGCGTGGGGCATTTGCCTTTTGGCTCGCTAAACTCTTGAAATTTGAAAAAACATAGCCGAAAGAACATAGTCCTGAAACTGGTCCTATTCGATAGGTTTTATGGAAATGATTACAAATATAATCGTCTGTCGGCGTCTGCCTGGGGCACTTGCCCTCAGTGACCCGTCAAACTGCACAGATGGAAAATGATTAACCAGAGGAACACAGTCGTGATACTAGTCTAATTCGAAAGGTTTTATGGAGATGATTACGAGTATGATCGTCTGCCGGCGTAGATGTAGGAAGCTTAACCGGCCACCGAGGGCAAATGCACTAGGCTGACGTCGCCAGACGATTATATTTGTAATCATTCCCATAAATTCTATCGAATAAGACCAGTTTCAGGTCTATGTTCTTCCGGTTAATTAAAATTTCCCAAATTATGTGAGTTTAACGAGCCACAGAGGGCAAATGCCCCAGGCAGACACCAGCAGACGATCATTTTCGTATTCAGCCACATAAAACCTGAAGCAAAAGACCATTTTCCGGATTTAGTTCTTCCGGTTATTAATATCCCTGTTTTAGGGGGATTGACTGGCCACTGAGGGCAAATACCCAAGGCAGACGATCATATTCGTAATCAGCTCTATTAAACCTTTCGAATGATACTATAGTTTCACGACTATATTCTTCCGGTTAATCATTTTCCCTCTGTGCAGTTTGACTGGCCACCGAGGGCAAATGCTCCAGGCTGACGCCACCAGACGATAATATTTTTAATCATCTCCATGAATTCTATCGAATAAGACCAGTTTCGGGACTATCTTCTTCCAGTTATTTAGAATTTCAGCAAATTTCGTGAGTTTGGCGAGCCACAGAGGGCAAATGCCCCAGGCAAACGGTGGTAGACGATCATATTTGTAATCACCTCCATAAAACCTTTCGAATGAGACTAGTCTCACGACTACTTTCTTCCGGTTAATCATTATCCCTCTGTGCGGTTTGATGGGTCACTGAGGGCAAGTGCTCCAGGTAGACACCGGCTGACGATTATATTTGTAATAATCTCCATAGAAGAATAAGACCAGTTTCAGGACTATGTTCTTCCGGTTAATTAAAGTTTACTGAATTTCGTGAGTTTGGCTAGCCACTGAGGGCAAAAGCCCCAGGCAGACGGCGGCGGGCGATCATATTCGTAATCAGCTCCATAAAACCATTCAAATGAGACTAGTTTCAGGACTATGTTCTTCTGGTTAAAGTCATGTCCCAAATTAAGGAATTTAATTAGCTATAATAAGTATGTAAGAAATCCTTAGGCCCCAGATACAGCACGGCAGACTTCCGTACTCGTATATAGAGGGTCAAATGACATCATTTTGCACACCTTTCGTGACTATGTTTTTCCGGTTGAATGGTACTGTCGCCAGCTCTAGGACTATAACTCTCAGGGGTCTCTATAAATCATGGACGAATTGTCCCTGACGCTTTCCAAAGAGCGCGAATGACCAGTTTGACCATTTTTTGGGCTATGAAACCAAGAAGATTACAAGTTTTTAAGGCGTTTAGTTATTTTAGGGTAGGAATCGTTAGTTCAAACATTTTCAATAGCGCGAATCGGCAGTTTAGCTATTTTTGAGGCACCTATCAATCATTTTTTGGGTGTGAATAACCATTTGGCCTTTGTAACCAGTAAAGGCGCAAATTGTCTTCAGCTTTTCCATTATTTGTAGAAAATAGTCAGATTTGACGTTTTATTAGACGCGACTAGTCCGTCAAGCTATTCCTTAGGGTCGAGTTGTCACTTTGGTTATTTCAAAACTGCGAATCGTCAGTTTTTCCATTTCGCGAGTCACCATTTTAAGCCTTTTCAAGGCGCGAATCGTCATTCTGAGCCATTTTTAGGGCGTGAATAGTCCGTTTGACTATTTCTAGAGGACGAATAGTCAGTAAAGTCAATTTTAGGGTGCGAATACGGTTATAGTTTAGCCATTTATAAGGCGTGAATCGCCATTTTTTTTATACAAATGGACAGTTTTGCCATTTTAAGAGCGTGGATCTCCATTTTTGCCATTTTATGGCACGAATGATCGATTTTCGAGCATGAAATGCCAGTTTAGCTATTTTCAGAGCACTAATTGTCAGCTTAGCTATTTAAAAGTAGCGAATACATAGTCAGTTTTACTATTAAGGGGCGCAAATAGTCAATTTAGCTGTTTTTAGCCATTTTTAGTGGAGCGAAGCGCGAATAGTCCATGACAATCTACATAATATGGTCATTTTTTGGGGCGCCAATCAGTCAGTTTAGCAACTTTCAAGGGGCGAATCATCCCTGACGCTATGCAAAGGGCACGAATAAACAGTTTGACCATTTCTTGACGGAAACACATTGAAGGTTGACATTTTTAGGGCGTTTGGGGAATTTTCTTATTTTAGGATATGAATTGTCATAGTTTAGCCATTTTTCATAGTGACCGGAATTGTATTCTTGGCCGTTTCCCACCCTTAAAGCATCCCGAGAGGTGGGTGGGTCATTTTTCGAGAATTCTGCTACCCCTCATTGAAGCTGTATCGGCATCACTGAGTGAAATGGCATCTTAATTCGATACTTAACCGAAAAAAGTGAGCCAATTCAGTCAACACTGGCTATCATGGGTCAATTGGTATTTATTATTGACTGCTGTTTAGCCCACAAAACTCGATATTGTTCTTCTGATAGTGGCAGTATTATGGGCCAGCTATGCCGCCCATAACCATAGGGTTCACCATAGGATTTCGCACTATAAAAAATTATCGGGTCTCAATCACTAATAACCACCAAATTCTCTCTTTAAACCCCAATTTCGCGGATGTCTCTCTCTATAAACAATTTCGTATGTCTGTCTCACCAGTCAATAAGGTAACAATTAAGCGAATTTAGTTCACTAAACTATTTTCGTGGTTCTGGCTCACTGAGAAACCAATTTGCACACGTTCCTCTCGCTAAAAACCATGTCAGAATCACGAAAAAAGAAATAAAGAAAAAATCGCTTATTTATGCCGCTGAAAAACCCATTAAACTATAGGGGTTGGCTCATTTGAATACCGATTTCGCGGACTACGTGCATAGTAAAATGTCACACTTTCGCAGAGTCAGACCTGCAAATGGAACATTTTATCGAATTTCGCAGAGAAAAAGAAGTAATTTCGCGGAGTTATCTAGCCAAACCCGCCTATTTTCGCGGGTCTGACCCTCTGTACATCAATTTCGTGAGGTTGCCATTTCGCAAGAGTGGTGTGAGTTCTTGGCTATATTTGCCAGGTTTTGAGTTGTGACTGGGCTTACTTTCCCGAAATCCACCGGCGCTAAAAAAAAAAAAAAAAAAAAAAAAAAAAACCTGAGTACTGTGACACCAAAATGTTGTAATTTTGCGCTTGTTTGTCAGGCTTTGAGCGCGGGTGATGTAATGACCGGCTAGCCCGGCCATGGGGCCGTTCAGCGATCACTAATAAAAGAAGCGCTGTCTAAAAATAGACTTCAGAACTAGAAATTTCGCTGATATTCAGACCGGAAAGTCACAATCCGGATGATGTAAAATTTGTGGTTTTTGTATAATGATGAAGCCTTGCTGACTTTAGCTTCAAATGAGCGTAGTCCATCTATTTTATCCTCGAATGAGCACATTGTCACAATTTTAATTAACCCAGGAATTAGCTATGGTTTTCGCTTTTATCTTCGAACTAGCGATTTTTCTCAATATTAGCCTTAGGTGGCGAACATTTTAGAGCGATGTGACGCTAATTAACAGCGTTTAGGACAGATAGAAATAACTGGAAATGTGTCAGAGTGATGTAGAACGATGTCGTATCGCCACAGTATGAACGCCGCCTAAATCAACCGTTTTGAGGGGGCAAATTGAAGGCTTCCGAGACTGTAGTTGTTTTCGAATAAAGATGAGTTGAAGAAGGGTGGGCAGCTGCCGACACTTACCGCCGTCCTTGCTACGCCATTACTGGAGCTAAATGAGCCCAGTAATAAATCTGATGACTTGCAATGAATTTTTTCAACAAAGAGTCATTGAAATACGGCAACGTCTACCAAATTTAGCTAGCCAGTAGGAATTAGGAAGTTCAGCTACTCATAACGACAGTGTCTGAGGGGGAACTAATCTCCAACTCTCGAGTCTATATTAACCGACATTACCAAGCTAAAACTCGTGACTTGACTGCAAAACAAAAATATTACCCCGCCCATAGTCAAATTGGTCGTGCGGGCAAATGTATACCACAACAATACGCGTTAATCTCACACGGTCTTAAAGTTTTGCCACGCACAATACTCTGGAAACCGTCCCCCTTTTCTTTCATTTTAATCGCTTTCTGGAAGCTGGAAATTCCACGAAGTTTACAAATCAAGGAAGTCAAATGACTATAAAATGGTTGGAGCTTAGAGGTTGGACTAATATTGTGAGAAAGCAAAATGCTTTATGTGGTGAAAGGTGATGCACGTGGGAAGGTTCTTTGTACGAACCCCACCGAAGGTAATAGTGGCAAAATCTCTTCCTTTGAGCCGTTATTCTCCCTTGTACATTCCATTTCCAGTTTCCACCAACGAATTCCCCTTTTCAAACTGCTACCATTGCCCGTATGCTTACATTTTGAAGGTTTATATTTATTGAAACAATATCTTTCAGTTTGCAACAATGGATTGCCACGAATTATACATTCATCTTTTTGTGCCCTGATCTCCAGAATAATGAGACTAATTTGAAGCAATTGTTTGCGTGAACCAAAGTGGTGGCAATAAGGAAAGAAAAAGGTGAGCAACCGCTGTTGGTTTGAGTGTTGAGAAGTGCGAGGGACTCGTGCGACAAGAAAACAACGTGAAAAAAAAAAAAAAAAAAACACGTGATGACGAGGTGTGGAGGGCGACATGAGTATTTTGTAGACAGCAGCAGATGATGGTTTTCAAGAGTGCTCCTCTCGAGCACGAAAGGTTTCACAACCCAGGCTCCAATTTGACTCCGCTCAACCCTCCACAGCATCATACACTTTCTCTCCCTCGCATCTCTTCACACTCTGCATACAACTACCTTCATTAGAAACCTTCCCCTCTCATCCTAAACTATACACAACCCCTTCTATGACATTGCTGGGAATGAGATTCTCACTCGTCCTGTCATCGCCAGTTATATATTTTCAATGGTTGGGGGATGGCAAAAGTATGAAGAGTATACGCTCAGAGGCGTCATAACATCGGAGCGAGCCACATCAACGTATAAGGGAACACAATGTGGATGATAGTGCGAGGAGGGGCTGATAAAATTCATGAGTATTTTATCAAGATTTTTCTCGCAATTTTATCCACTAAGAACCACTGCTAAATGTTACTCTCACAGTTCCGCGGTCCACCGTCACAATCAATTGTTACCTTCTACCATCTGGAATGTATAAAAATGTGCAAGCTGTATCACGGACAGAGTTTCATGCGAATCGTTAGCGCGTGACAACAAAAAATTTTAAAAATTTACGGCTCGATAGGAATATTTATACAGAAATTAGTCCAACACAATTCAATTACTCAAAACAAGTTTACCGTAGCATTAAATACAGACAATTGCAATCAATGCCTCGGCGCGATCACACTCTTCCAGCTTCTTCCTATAGCGCCATTTCAATAACGAATCACTTGAAAACTCTCTCTCTTCCTTGATGCCCCCAACCAGTTATTGCCGTGGAACCTACAGCGCCAATTTTCCTGATGATTGTGAAGAGGGCTGGGATGGTGGGAATCAACCCCGAAGGCTTGTTAACACCATCACACACACCACCACCACCCACACACCATGTGCACACCACCTCTGCGATTCTCCGAACCAATTTGTCCTTTATTTCCTTGAATCATCATCAAGGGTTTCCCAAAGTGCGAGAGACACAATGAGCCCAGTTTCCAACATTTCCTGTGAGTTGTCTAGATTGGTACGGATGGTTAGTGGCAGTTTCGTTTACGCAGGGGGGGTAGGCAAGGGGAATTACACAACGAGGTATTTATGCGGCGAGCGGGGGTGTAGTCGTGCGGGAAATTGTTTAGAGACGCCCTGGAAACTCGTCTCAAAATCCACCGCAACCTCCCCTATTCTGCAATTCAAAATAAGCGGTCTGAATGGAGAAGGAAAATAGGATTGCCAAGAAGATGGAAAAACATTGAAAGAACAAGACGTCCGTTTGTACCAACTAGACGACAAAGTTAATTGACGTGGATGACTCAGATAAGGGGAAACATTAAGCATTCAATTCATCTTCGAAACAATACAAAAAATGTGGTTTTTAGAGGCTGAGGGTACCGGTCAAAGGGGAAGGGAACGACTCAATCATGTCTCCTCGATTAAACCCATGAAAAAAGATTGGCCGTGACAACATTTCGCTGCTCGCCTCACTTAATCACTTAAAAAAACGGTAAAAAACGAAGTTCCCCGACCGTTTTCGACCGGAAGGGGGTTGAACTATTTCCAACTACTTTGGTATTCATTTCGCCTAAAAATGAATGTACAAAAAAAAAGTCTAAATCTCCATCTTTTTTTCAACAAGGTTTGTTCCCAGACTTTCCAAAGAACAGCAATTTCCCCCGTCGCTCCTTCATCATTCCCGCACGTTGTCTACATCCAAAAAATGAAATATCCTCATTTTCCCCCCAACCACCACCCTTGGAGGAAAAAAATGAGAGCGTTAATTCATAGGGCAAAAAACGTTCGAGGTTGTGAAGATGATGGCGAGGAAAAGAGGAAAAGCTGCTTTTAAAACTTAACGCTGAAAGCATTTTCATAAAAGCCTCGCGGCTCCCTTGATGAGTACTCAGGAGAACGCGTTTTCTTTGCGAGAAGCCCCCCCCCCCTTTTTTTATGGAATGCAATAGCAATGGCGCTCGTTAATAGCGGAGTCTAGGAAAAACGGTTAAGGGAAGGGCGGCGGTGTTTTTGTTATAAGCGTGGGATATCGCTTTTTAAATAATTCGCATTGTCTTGAGTTGCTGTAAAGCACTTCGGGGAACAGTGTGTGTAGGCGTATGCCACTAATAGTGGTACTCTCTGGGTAATGGTTCCTCAGGTGGAGATCACCTCCCAGATTATAATTGTGATAGCAATTAAAACAATTGATCTATTCAATGGTGTGCTGTGGTGAAATGTAAGAGGTCATAAATAGCGCAAGACAACGCGAGTAAAATTGTTAGCAGTTTTCGGCCTCAATTTACCCACACGCTGTCTGGAAAAAAGAGTCCTATATGTAAATTATACCGCCACCGGCTCAATTTTCAAGTTGAAGTTCCGCGGTGTCCTTTTAGACATAGTCACGGGAGAGTGGGGCTTTACTTTGAGGGTTTTACTGCTTCGTAAATCATATTTCTGGGAATTTCGCGGGCTTGGCTATTTTACAACATAATTTCCTCACACCGGGAGAATTCCGCTCCGTCAAAAATCAGATTAGACGAGCGTGAGTGGCTTATTTCACATGCAATTCCCACCTCAATGTTATGTGAAATCTTTAAAATTAACTATTTCGTCAAATACGTAGGAGTCGTTCCCACATGCCAGAGGGTGACCAACCCAGGGAGGCCGTTCACGATTTCCGGAGGCGACTTTGTGACCAAAATTAGAAAATAGCGCTGATTCGGAGAAAATCACTCAAATTCCCAGGTATGGGGAACATAGCTGATTCATTTTTAACGTTAAGAAGAAGCACTGAAGTGTGGGAAAAAACGCTAATTCATGGCTTCTGAAAAAGCGTTAATTCACGGCGATCATTGGGGAAAACTGTCATTTGTGACTGGTTAGGAGGTTAAAATTAGTTAAAACGCTAATTCACGAATAAAATCAAGATAAATTAATATTTAGGGGGCTAAATAGTTTATATTTTGCTAATTCACAGAAATAAAAATTGAGTAAAAATGGCAAGTCACGGTTTCCGGGGGGAATTTCATGGCTAAAATTAGAAAAATTGCGCTAATTCACGGGTAAAATTGGGGAAAATCGCTCATTAGCGGCTACAATCAGGAAAATACGAATTCATTACAAGAAAATTCGCCGCTAAAACGGAGACAAATGGCTAATTCACCGCAAAAATGGAGACAAATAGCTAATTCGCGGTTGAAATGAAGACTAATCACTAATTCACCAATTAAATTGAAAAAAATGACGAAGTGGGGAAAAACGCTAATTCGCCGGAACTTGATAATGGGGGGGGGGGGAGGCGCTGTTGAAAGATTCGCTGGTGAAGATTTCTAGACCCATCTGAGTGTTACACACTCAGATGGGTCTAGAAATCAATAAAACTAATTTGTTTTATTTATGATTAGGTCCATTTTCATCTGGAAATTTTGTTTAAAAATGCCATTGGAGTTCGGTCGAGTTATAGTTTAACTATTTTAGGCATTGAATGCCCGTCTAGCTAATTTCAGCAGAGCAACAAGCTCCGAGCTACATAAGTGGGGAAACAGCTTATACACATAGCTTGATGTGATTTAGGCCTGTTTTAAGTGCATTTGAAAGAACAGGAGGGGCGTTCACCCCTTTCATCCCTCTTTGTAACCTCCAGTGATTGGACCTAATGAAGCTTACTCGGGACTGAAACACTGCGCGGGCAAGAGTGCAAGCGAAGCATTATTTTGTGACCAATGGGGACAATTAAGGGATTTACCCTTGTTGATTTGGTTAGGCTAAAACACGCACGACGCTTATTTTATGCTGGCGCTGGCCTACCCTTACCAACGCAACATTGTTAGCTTTGTTCACGAATGAATTTATCGAGTCGTTTCAATTCAATTAACAAACTCGCATTTTCACAGCACATTGGGTCCGCTGTAAAACTATAACACGATTAATTGCGATTAATCCTTCCCTCTTATTTCACATGTTGTGTCGAAAAAAAAAAAACCTCATGAAGTGCTGAGCAATTTTTTTGAGTTTTACAGCGAGGCCGTAGATCAGGCACCGCGGGGCATCACATGCTGTAAGGGGATAAGGGGTAAAGTATTTTAAACCCGATTTTATCAACATTTTGTCCATATTATACGCATGCTGAGACCTAAAAATGTGTCCATTTCGTTTACACGTCTCCTCAATTCACTTGTTCCTATACTATGATAATGGATGAGAGTAAATTTCATTGCTGAAATAATCGGACGCAGGAAAAGTCTCGTTGAAAATAATTGAATTACCCCTCTAATTCATTAAGAATATTTAAGTTTCTGCGATCTTTCCTTTTCATTCACGTCGCTTTTCCTACCGTTCCAAGAAAATTTGAGAAAGCTGGAGCCAATCCCTGTCAAGACAGTACGACGTGATGCTGTGTAGATGGATGTTTTAATATAAACAGAAAGGTTGGTGGGGTGGGGGATAATCTATCTTAACATCCCTCGCACTTCCGATCCTTCCGTTATAGCCTTTCCCTTCACCCCTCCTAAGTGGTTCTTCGATTACTTTTCACTACTCTTGGAAAAAGTAAATCAAGTTCGACGGAGGAAGTGAAGCCCCTGAAGAGGTTGTTGAACTTACAAGAAAAAAAAACGATGCCTCCACCATAGTGTACAAACCGCCTTGCACGTCTAAGGGACGTAAAAGAGTCATTTTGTCTGTTGGGGAAGAGGTAAACACTACCGGAAGCCTTAACAGTTAAATGGGCGGGGCACTAAAATGGAGAGTCTTCTTCCAACTATGAACGATAAAGTCACTGGGGGGGTATTGTAAGAAAGGATGATAATGTTTGGTGAGGGGAGTGGGGAAAGAGAAGAAGAAAATGAGCGTGAACCGACCGAGTGAGCAACTTAAATCTTGGACTTTTTTTTTACGATTCAAACGCCATCTTGAAAAGCTACTGAAAAGCACAAGGAAGTCTTAAAGCGTGAGTTCCTTCATTAGTTCTTTTTGTTCTGTGACATTCTCATCCATCTAATGAGAAATCTAAAGTTACTTTTCTCAATGAATGGAGTGGGATGGAGGTGACTTTTTTTGTTTCAACGCACTTGAAATCCCTAGATTAGAAACACCGGAGAATACCTACTTGGACAGTTCAGAACTAGTTATGTTTCGTTCGGAAATAGTTAATAAATCAAATATTCGGTGAGGGTGGTAAATGAAGAGGGGAGGGTCTTTCCGTCAGTTTTGAAAGGAATGAAAACTTGGCATCTGAACTATAAACTTATCAAATACGTAACAACTCTCGGCACTTGGAAAGTGCTTAGAGCACCCTTTGTAGCGTTAAGTTAAACAGATAGCTCCACTTACCTTCTGTTGCTGATGAAACTGGCATTGAAACGGAAAAGGAAAGGGTTAGTTGTAAAAAAGGAAGGTGGAAACGATTCTAAGAATGTTTAATTAATGCTCATAAATTTGGTGGAATCTGTTTACTTACAGCTCTCAGGTCTTTTTAATCATTATAACCACCACCAGCCCCCACTGCTGCTTTTCGCGCACCTCCCTCGACAATTAACGTCGCTAAATCACTCGGATTTTAAGTGTTTCTTAGACGGCAAAAACAGGCCTCCTTTCTTCTCTTCACTTGAGTCCAAGAATTCGATCTGGACGCACTTGAATATAATGACTCGGTCCCTGTTTTTCAAGAACAACGTTTTATCGCCTTCTAAATAATTCATTTCTGATGGACTTGATAAGTTATGGGTACTCGGTCACGTCAGAGGTTTAGAATGAGCGAAAAACGACATCAGAAAATGAACATAACCCATCTAACTGGGCGTGTGTTATGTACTAAATACGCGCGTTAGTTGAGTGATCTACACTGACAAATCTTTCTATATTCTGTCGTATTTTTAAGACCTTAATAATAACATAAACATGTGTCGAAACAGATTCATAACATTCTCCCGGGCTTAATATGTTCCACTTTGCTACTATCGTAGTCGTTCAAGTAATTAGGTCTTCTTCGAATTCGCTGAGACCTTCTGAGAGAATCGGTTTCTTCTTCTTGGAGACCGGAGTTTGAACGTGGCGAGGAGCCGTGTTGGACTCTTTCGGTGTGGCTAGTGGTAGGGTGCAATGGCGGATCCTGTGTACTTTCCTCGCACACCGGAGAATGCTCAGCTTGCACTTCCTGCTCGGTAGGAGGAGGCTGCGGATTGTGGTGCCTATGAAACCACACTACTGCCTCCTCTTCAGGTTCAACTTGAGAGGGTTGTTTTTCTGTCGCGAAACATTTTTTTGGAACTTGACTGCTTCTAATTTGGTCGACGTGCCTTTTAATTGTATGACCATTGTCAAGTTCAATGCTGTAGTGAAGATGTCCCAATTTCGCTACCACTATTCCAAATCTCCATGTGTTCTGTTTATCCGAGTACCACCTAGCTTGAATTCTATCTCCTACTTGAAACTGACGGACTCCAGGTAGTCTTAAAGGCTTCGAATCCTCTTTGTGAGGTAATATCGCATCCAGTTTCAAACGTACTTTCCGCCCAAGGTAGGCTTCGGCAGGGCTTATACCGTCTGCTAGTGGGGTTGCTCGGAGCTTCAGCATGATTTCTCTGACTTTGGATCGCAATGGTAGAGTAGAAGTCTTCATTGCATTGAGTTTATTTTTGATTGTTTGGATCTGACGCTCAACAAGCCCATTCGTGGCAGGATGACCTGGAGCGGTATAAACTTTTGAAGAATCCCGTGTGCCGAGCAGAACTCTGAGAAAAGCTCGCTTTTGAAGATCGACGCATTATCGGATACAAGAACTCGCGGAAAACCATGAAACGCAAAAATATCTGAAAGCAGCTGTATAGTGGATTGAGACGATGGATAATCTTGATACATTCGAATTTCAGGCCATTTTGATTTAGCATCGACTAGAACAAGAAGATGGCAACCGTCGACAGTACCAGCGTAGTCAACATGGACTCGATCGAAATTCTCGTTGGGATCTTCCCAATGGTGCAGAGGTGCCTTAGCCAGATTTTTTTTAATGAGTGCACAGTCTGCGCACGAACTAACTAGTTTTTCGATGTCCTTGTCTATGTTTTTCCAGTGACAATACCGTCTGGCTAGTTGTTTCATTTTCACGATCCCAACGTGTGTGTGATATAATTCATTGAGAACCGCCGTGTGTAATTTTTCGGGGATAACAATGCGATTGTATCAGAAAATAACACCGTCTTGAAGAGAGTAAGCGGGATCTCTATTCTTCCCAGTCAATAAATCATTTTTGAGCCGAATGAGGAAAGCGTCGTTCGAAGTTTCACTTTTCAGAGAATCGAAAGTAAGAGAGGGAGTTGAAATTTGATGTACGACTTGATTATTCAAATCGCGTAGTTCCATGTCCATAGCCATGTCAGCAGTGAAAGAGTCTGTGCGTGACGTTGAGCGAGACAGGAAATCGGCGTTTGAATGTTCTTCTCCCTTCCTATGCTGGATTGTGTAGTCGAAATTTTGGAGGAATGTCGCATACCGTAGAAGTCTTGTGCTGGTGATCGCTGGTAATTTTGAATTTTGGTGGAAAATACGGGTGAGAGCGGCGTTATCTGTAATGAGGGTGAACGATCGACCATAGGGGTAGTGAAAAAATTTGGTAATCGAGAATATTATCACGACGGCTTCTCGATCCAACTGACTATAATTCGTTTCAGCAGCAGTTAGAGAACGTGATGCGTATGCTATGGGTCGTTCCGTGCCGTCTATGATGTGGGATAAGACGCCTGCGACGCCTGTCGGACTAGCATCACAAGCCAGTGTAATCGGTAGTTCTGGATCGAACGGAACGAGAACCCTTTCGCGAGAAATTTCGTCTTTTAATGTTTGGAAGGCGAAGTCTCATGCGCTAGTCCACGTGAAGCGCTGATGTTTCTTCAGAAGACATCGCAATGGAAACGTTATTGAAGAAACGTTCGGAATGAATTTAGAATAATATGTTATCATTCCCAGAAATCTTTTTACCTCTTCGGCGTTTTGAGGACGCGCAATTTGAATAATTGCTTTTACTTTTTTTGGACACTTGGAGATGCTACTATGTTTGAATATGTATCCTAAATAAGATATTTCTGTCTTAAAGAAATGGCATTTTCGACGATTCAAGTGCAATTATTATTCTGTTTCAGACGTTGTAAAACTTTCAACAGGTTGGAACGACATTCTTGGAAGGTTTTTCCAAAAACTGTAAGGTCGTCGAAGTACCACGTGATACCTTCCAGACCTCGGAGTACTTGGGAAAGTATCCTGTGAAATTCACTTGGCGCATTTTTGATACCGAAATTGAGTCTCCTCACCCTGTAAGTGCCTCGATGGGAAGAAATAGTCTGTACTTCACTTGTGTTGTCGTCAACTTGAACGTGCAGATAGGCTTTATAAAGATCGAGCGTGCAAAAAAAAGAGGCATTTCTTAGTTTATGCAACGTGTCATCTATTCTGGGAATAGGGTAGTGGGAAGCCTGTAACTGAGGGTTAACGGCTACTTTATAGTCGACACATAACCTTACATTTCCGTCTGGCTTTGGTATTACGACGAGCGGGGACCCCCAATCGCTATGTTCAGTTTGTTGTATGATACCATCCCGCTCCAGATCGTCAAGTTCTTTTTCAACCTTCTGTTTTAGTGCATAAGGGACTGGTCGTTCTTTGACGAAAACTGGTTTTGCATTTTCTCGCATTCGGAGGGAGCAAGTGAAATTTGGGATGCATCCTACTTTAGGCTCAAAAATATCTGCAAAAGAACGTTCAATTTCTTTAATAGTTGAAGAAATGTCAACAGAGTTAACAGTTTGACAAGAATTTTTATCGATTTGGTTCAACTCAATGCCAAATTTACGAATCCAAGCCCTTCCTAAGAGCGGGGTGAAACGATCGGAAACGATGAAAAGCGGCTCCCTGGATTTTTTTATTATTAAATTCGGCCGTGACGAAGCAGACTCCAAGTGGATCGAATGTTCCAGCCGTATAAGAACGGAAGCGGACGGACGATGTGCGTATTGGGCATTGGAGGTTGAGTCTTTCGTAGTCATATTTCGGTAGAAGGGTGAGTCCTGCGCCAGAATCGACTTCAAATATTTGTTCTTTTCCTTCAAGGTGAAAAGTTACCACGTACTTTTCAGTGTTTCCCGTGAATATGACATCATTATTGTAAACTTCAACGGTGCTGTTGAATTGGAAATATTCGGCGTCATCCTCTGTTGTAGGGGAACTATTAAATTCTATATCAGAGTTATCAAGGTTTTTAACATTGTAGCGAGCGTGCTGTTTTCGAAGTGTCGTGAGGCACACTTTTTTAACGTGTCCGGAACGTTGGCATAAGGGACAGAACAGTTTTGATTTATCTGTGCGACACTCGACGGTAGAATGATTATCACGGCCACAACGAAGACAAGAATTTTGAAGACCGTGTTTCTCGAGATCCATTTTTCTGTTCCGGTTAGAAGCATTGTGAGAAATGGTTGACTTTCTGGAGCTCAGAGAAGGATGAGTGATCTTGTTGAGCGATTCAGTCGTGAAAATTGAGGATGGCGACATTTCTTTACTATCACGTTTTGACGCTTCAAGAACCAGGGCTTTGTCGACCATATCTTGGAACAAGGTTGTATTGTCTACGAGGAGAGCCTCCCGAATAGATGAGTTGTTGAGGCCTCTAATGAATTGGGACGTGAGAAAAATTTCCGAGACTGACTTGTTACATTCACAAAAAAACTCGCAAGATGGGATAAATTGTTTCAGGCTTGTGGTATAATCGGAAATAGACTGGTTTTCCGATTGGTTGCAATTGAGAAATTTGTGTCGTTGAAGTAGGACGTTTTTCTTGGGATTCAGGTGTTTTTGGAGGAGGGTAGTTATCTCATTGTACGCGAGGTTCGACGGAAGTGACGGGGCAGCTAGCAAAGCTAGTAGTGAATAAGTGGTGGGACCAATGCTGTTGAGTAGTATTCTCTTACAAATGACTTCGTTGTCCGACACATTTTGCAACTGTAGGTAGTTTTGAAAACGATGAAAGTATTGACAGAAATCTTCCTTGTCGGAATCGAAGGTTTGGAACGAACTAGTCAGTGGCGGCGTCGATATGGGAGGAGGATTCCGGTCCGTGAGAAGCGAAATTGACCGAGCAATGCGTTCGTTATTCTGTGTGAAGGCGTCCATAAAAATCTGAAATTGTTCAGGGTCCATGCCGAGATGAAAGTTTCACCGCGTCGCCAAGTTGTTATGTACTAAATACGCGCGTTAGTTGAGTGATCTACACTGACAAATCTTTCTATATTTTATCGTATTTTTAAAACCTTAATAATAACATAAACATGTGTCGAAACAGATTCATAACAGCGTGCAAGGAAGACAGGAATATGTTACTGTCAAAGTGGGAAATCAGGCATTGTGGGAAATGGCTAGACATTGTACACAATGCCTGAGCCTGTTAGGCAATCTAAGAAACGAGTTCATAATTTCTCACATTTCCTGGCTGTTTTCAGGTATTGTGGATAATGCCTAATAATACTCAGGCAAAGTGGGAAGTTTAATAGTGTGGCGCTTGAAGTTTTTATTTTGTTTTCCCCTTTAGAACAGGGCCGGCCAACCTTTTTTGTTCGTGGGCCACAAACCTGTGGTTGTAAGAACTCAGGCGGACCATCCATCCTCACCCTCCCCCCCACATTCACAGCAGAACATCTTGATCTTTTAGCAAAATGCCGTAACTCTCTAAATAAAACACGTCAACTACACTATAATTAACGACAGTATAGTAGTGTTTTCCATTTGCACAAAAATGTGCCCTGGGGCAGCTCATTGCAGTGCCCGCCTTAAGGCCAGGTCACACCTATCATGCACGCTTCCGATCCGACACCGATCATGCATTTTTAACGTGTCCGGAACGTTGGCATAAGGGACAGAACAGTTTTGATTTATCTGTGCGACACTCGACGGTAGAATGATTATCACGGCCACAACGAAGACAAGAATTTTGAAGACCGTGTTTCTCGAGATCCATTTTTCTGTTCCGGTTAGAAGCATTGTGAGAAATGGTTGACTTTCTGGAGCTCAGAGAAGGATGAGTGATCTTGTTGAGCGATTCAGTCGTGAAAATTGAGGATGGCGACATTTCTTTACTATCACGTTTTGACGCTTCAAGAACCAGGGCTTTGTCGACCATATCTTGGAACAAGGTTGTATTGTCTACGAGGAGAGCCTCCCGAATAGATGAGTTGTTGAGGCCTCTAATGAATTGGGACGTGAGAAAAATTTCCGAGACTGACTTGTTACATTCACAAAAAAACTCGCAAGATGGGATAAATTGTTTCAGGCTTGTGGTATAATCGGAAATAGACTGGTTTTCCGATTGGTTGCAATTGAGAAATTTGTGTCGTTGAAGTAGGACGTTTTTCTTGGGATTCAGGTGTTTTTGGAGGAGGGTAGTTATCTCATTGTACGCGAGGTTCGACGGAAGTGACGGGGCAGCTAGCAAAGCTAGTAGTGAATAAGTGGTGGGACCAATGCTGTTGAGTAGTATTCTCTTACAAATGACTTCGTTGTCCGACAATTTTGCAACTGTAGGTAGTTTTGAAAACGATGAAAGTATTGACAGAAATCTTCCTTGTCGGAATCGAAGGTTTGGAACGAACTAGTCAGTGGCGGCGTCGATATGGGAGGAGGATTCCGGTCCGTGAGAAGCGAAATTGACCGAGCAATGCGTTCGTTATTCTGTGTGAAGGCGTCCATAAAAATCTGAAATTGTTCAGGGTCCATGCCGAGATGAAAGTTTCACCGCGTCGCCAAGTTGTTATGTACTAAATACGCGCGTTAGTTGAGTGATCTACACTGACAAATCTTTCTATATTTTATCGTATTTTTAAAACCTTAATAATAACATAAACATGTGTCGAAACAGATTCATAACAGCGTGCAAGGAAGACAGGAATATGTTACTGTCAAAGTGGGAAATCAGGCATTGTGGGAAATGGCTAGACATTGTGCACAATGCCTGAGCCTGTTAGGCAATCTAAGAAACGAGTTCATAATTTCTCACATTTCCTGGCTGTTTTCAGGTATTGTGGATAATGCCTAACAATACTCAGGCAAAGTGGGAAGTTTAATAGTGTGGCGCTTGAAGTTTTTATTTTGTTTTCCCCTTTAGAACAGGGCCGGCCAACCTTATTTGGTCGTGGGCCATAAACCTGTGGTTGTAAGAACTCAGGCGGACCATCCATCCTCACCCCCCCCCCACAATCACAGCAAAACATCTTGATCTTTTAGCAAAATGCCGTAACTCTATAAATAAAACACGTCAACTACACTATAATTAACGACAGTATAGTAGTGTTTTCCATTTGCACAAAAATGTGCCCTGGGGCAGCTCATCGCAGTGCCCGCCTTAGACGCAATGGGCGCCCCCAGGCGAATCTTTCACCAGCGCCCCACCCTCCCCCAATTAAGTTGCCTTCAGGGCCCACGAATTAACATTTTTTTCCCACTTCGTCACTTTTTTTTCAATTTAATTGGTGAATTAGCGATTTGTCTTCATTTCAGCCGTGAATTAGCTGTTTGTTTCCATTTAAGCGGCGAATTAGCTAGTTTTCTTGCAATGAATTGTGTTTTTCCTGGCCTCGCCGACCTCTCGGTATCCACAAACTGACCATTCGCGCCTCAATAATTCTCAAATCGACGCAATTCATGGCAAAGGCGACCATTTAAGCGCATTTCGTGCCAAAATGGTTATTCTCGTCCTACAAGTGTCAATCTGGGAATCCACCCTCTAAAAAAATGGTCAAATAATATCGGCGAATCAGCGATATGAGCCCCACAGATGACGCACCTTACGAGATTCACCCATCGAAAATGGCGCAAAAACTAACTTTCTGCTTCCAAAAAATGGTCAAAACGCCTATTCGTGTTTTTCAGTTTCATTACAAGCGGTAGACAAAGAGTCGAGATTCAATGAATAAAAAAACCATGAAGATTCAAGTTTCGGGGCTGAATTATCCGTAAAATGAAAGCTTGGGGCTATTATAGCCGCAAAACTGCACGTTTGCGACTATGAACAGCCATCACGAAATGGAGAAAAAAAGCGAAATTGTAAAGCAATCATTTGCTTTTGAACGTGATTATACGTGTGCTTGAATGTCTTAGCAGATTAAGTCATTCAAGAAAAAAATTAGGGAGTTATTGCATAAAGCCTTGGTTTCCTAGAAAAGCGGTGCCGTGATATAAGCGGTGGAAAAAACACCTCTTAAATCACACCAGAAGTTGCCTAGAGAGTAAAGTTCGTTCAACATGACAGCGGCACCGCTTCGAATGAGACGGCCGTTCGTGACGGTGATGAACTGTTCATCAACGGTTTTTAACGGTGAACTTCTTTTGTTTAAAATGAGCGTGAAAACTGCCTGGGCGCTAGACGGTAACAAAATCGTATTATAATACTGTCCGAAAACGACTCTATTCTGATGTTAAAAGAAAATACTACCAAATTGTAGGAACTACGAGGAAAAAAACGTCCATGACCTCCGTCGCAATGGAAGCGGTGCCGCTTTCTGTTTACCGCTCTCTGATGGCTTGATTTAAAGGGGAAGTTTTCTACCGTAATATCACGGCCCACTTTTCTAGGAAACCAAAGCTTAACGTCATGATAAGAGTAAAATTCAAATTTTGAGTTTAAGCGTTAATCACAAACGTTTAAAGACCGCAGTATGAGGAGGTGTTTTATTTTATTAATTGTATTTATTTGAAGTAATTAAGTGCAGAAATTAAGTGCATTAAGTGCATCAAATATGAACACGTGGTAGGCCACGTGTTCATATTTGAGTGCAACTATTATTTGCAACAACTCTCTATCCACCGACACAAACGGCTACGCTTATGGCGACGACACATATCCGTAAACGTTAAGCTTCAGACAGCTATGCTTCAGACCAACCAGTGGGCCAATGACTCTGATTGTGGGCCGAAATTGTCATAGTGCAATGTAAAATCCACAGCGTTCGCATGATAATAACCAGTTAATTCTTGAGGCTTCATTGCCCTCGTGGAGCCCAGAGAGTCAATATTGAGTACTATAAACGAATTCATGAATTCCATTAATGCTTGGAGAAAATTTGAAAAAAAGAAAGAGGTAAGAAAAAATCGAGGAGTGAAATAATTCAGAGATTCCACCTCTCCGACCTTCATTTTATACGAAGTATGGGAGGAACCAAATTGATGTTCATTAAACCACGGAGAATGGAATAAAGCAGTGATTTAAAGAAAAAAGTTTAACAAGTGACAAAAGGGTTCTGAAAAAAACAAAAACAACAAAAACCAGAAAGCTGATGATGTGATTCTTCCCCTTAGTTTTCTTCTTCGTTATTCCGATAAAAGGTATGAATAATTATTATTTATTCTTTTTTTTCTCGGAAACTCTGACTTTAAAATTTCTGAGGGAAATAATTCCTTCCGCTTAAAAAAAAGGGGCCAAGAATAATAAATCATCGAAGATTCATCTATTCCCTGCCATCTCGCAAAACCCATCATCAAAAGTCTAAGGAGCATTGCGCCTAAAGCCTCAATTTATAAACTGCCAGCATTGGCAAGATTTGAGCTTAGTATGTTTGTCTGAGACCTGAATAAATGAAGCTCCCTCTAATTGATTAATTGAAGCACCGTGGATGAAGAATTGAGTGGGGGGGTCGAAATGTGTCTAAATGCTGCCTAGGAGGATCCTCAACTCCACCCCTTTGTTCTCATATGGAAGAAGATTAATGAATGTGATACAACTCGTTCACTGAGCTCCGCTAGAACCAAAATAAATCAATACGCGTTTTTTTTTTTTTTTTTGTTTTTTTTCTAAATCTTCCCCAACAACTCGATTCCACGGTGCCGATAAAATTTAGTTCGCTCCCCGGGAATTCAACGTCGGAAATTCACTGCACGACTTCAGTTCGACAATCGCGGGCGCGGAACAGGAAATTTAAACACGAGCAGCCAAAGTTGACAAGGATGAGGGTGAAAGGTGTGGAAGGGAGAAATACTTGAGAAATCAGGACACCATCCGGATTTCTTCGCGAAAAAAAAAGAAAAAAAAATGTTTTTCACTTACACCCACCTGCTTCAATATTTGCTTAGTTCTCTGGAGACGCTTTTCCATTACAAGAAAGAAAAGCGCTGGCGTGGTGAAAAAAAAAGTCTGGGAGAGAACACATTCCTGGGCCTTAATTAATAAAACAAGAAAGAAAGGGATAATTGGAGGCGGGTAGAGGTGGAGCTGCCAACATAAGTTACTCCGATTTTCTTTAAAGGCGTTGTGGAACTGTGTTACTGAGAAGGGCCACCCTCCCGTAAGAGGGTTCGTTGCGTGAAACACAATCTTGCCTCTTGCATGCTAACTAAGGTGAATGATGGCGAATAAAAGGGGCAACTCTCCCTTCACCACCCACCAAAACTGTAAAAGAGTAAGAATGCAATGCGATACCGGGAGTGGAGAGTTCAATTAGGTGGCGAGGGTTGGTGAAGGAGGGGTGTAAGGATAGTTGTATCTTCTGTTTCTTCCAAGTCCCTTCATTCACAACACGTATTTTGGACCTCTATCGCTCTTAAGTTCAAAACCAATTACCTGAGTTTTTTGTTCTCAATAGTCTTCTTCATTTTAGTTCACAAAGCGAGTGCAGTACCAGGGTGAAAGTTTCCCTCACGTCCGTAGCCTATGCATTATTAGTTTTCCTCATTGCGATGGCTGCGTTATTAACGAATTTATTTTCTCTAGAACCTTCCATTCAATTCATTTCTATGCCCCTTCTTTATGGTCCATATAATGGTTACAGATTTATTCTCTCGACATCCATTCCACCCTATCTTTACCAAAGTCGTTTTAGTTTTTTGCCCCCGCTAGTAGCCACCTGTCGATTAGGCTCTGAAGTTCACCATTTCCACTTTAATTCCAAAGCCACGCGTTAATTCTATGCTTGTTGATTTCATGCATTCAGCAGCGTGAACAGCACGGATTTAGTTCAAAATGGACATATGTATACATATAATAGGGCTCATATTTGGTGGAGGTACTCAAGTAGGTACAAGGTATCCGCAGTATAATAATCTGACGCGCTTGAGTAAATCCCGAAGTCCCCTCTTGGGCTCCCCTACTACAACAGACAATACATTTTTTAAAAAATGTTGTAAATTGCGACTTTTAGTGCATTTCATTCAAAAAATGCACTATTGGTCTCGCCCTGATGGTCGCACATATGGGTTGTGATACTTTTTTTTCACGTTTCAGAACCCCTAGAACACGAATCCGAGGTCGGTTCGATTTGCTATATAGTGTGTATATATATATGGCCCCTCGCTTGTTAGCACGATCACGGTCGCAATTTTTGACTTAGGGCAACCAAATTTGGTCTAAAAATCAATAGCGTGAATATCTCGGACGAGTTCGTGATCCAGATGAATCGGTCCACGGGAACGGTGTGAAAGAGGGGTTTGAATTAGTTGAAAATTTGCTACCGCACGGCTGTTGCTGCAATTGCCCCCAAAATTGACTCGAGTAATGAAAAATGAACGCGCTTTCGTATGAGACCCTTGTAAACCAAATCCGTTGATATGGCAGGGGAGTTCACGGCGGAGGGGAGCTATTAAATTAACGCTATGCCTTACTGGACCACCCAATTACCAAAAAATTTCATTGACACTGAATTTTGAGCCGTCTCTTTTATTTGATTTGCCTACAGCCTAATAAATATTGAGTAAAAAATCCTGAGGTGGGCCAAAAAGGGAGGAACAAACAAAAATTTAAAAAAAAATTGTTTCGGATTCGAACCCAGGCACTCCGCATTGCGCAATGGTGAAATTGTGACATGCCATTTAACCTAATTTAACTGATCTGAAAATTAACGTAACCTGAAAAAAGTTTTGTTCCGACAGCAGCCTGTCCGGAAAAGTGCATTTCATTCATGCGACAATCGAGTCAAACCTCATAAGTTAGAACGATATCAATCAATTATGAATGAAATTTAGGCCGGGATAAAGATTTTAATTGCAAATAACTCCTCTAACAAGAGTCCACCTTCCCATATCGTATAGGCAACCAAACCGACTGTGTTTCATTTTCATCATTTTGTTCCCCCTCAGTTGGTGCCAATAAAACGGGCCTGCGGTAAAAAGAAACATGATTTTATGATTTTGACTTTCTATACCACGGCCTAAATGTGATTCATAGTTGATTGATATCGTTCTAACTTATGAGGTTTGACTCGATTGTCGCATGAATGAAATGCACTTTTCCGGACAGGCTGCTGTCGGAACAAAACTTTTTTGCTATTTACTTACTCTTTTTAGCCCCTAAAATTGGCTTATCTCGCCATAAAACTAAACTTTTTGGTCCACAGCTTCCACAAGGTCATAAAATAGTGTTTCGCCCTACGAATGGTGACCCAATCACCACCCTTCCGCCAAGTTGGACCTCGCCAATGATACGGAATTACAGCCTTTTGAGTCGAAAAACTTGTTTTCTTGGTTAATAAATTAGGCAATTCACGGTGCAAGAGTGTTCGTAGGCGGATAATCGTCGTCGTCGGAAAACACTTGAATCGTGCAGTGTCAATTTTCTCGACTGAAAAGTTTTAATTTGGCCGCTTGAACGATTACGTGGGAGTTCAGCACGTGGGGATTCCGCACCATACCTGCGAACAACGCTTTTACAACTCTAATCCCATAATAAACGTTCTACCCTGAAAGAGTTCTCCTTTTAATGCCTCTTCCTTTCTTTCTTGCCTACGAAGAAGGAAAGGTAGTAGTCGAGAAATATCAAAAATAAAACAACACTGCAGAAAAAGAGCCAAGAATGAGGTCCTAACACCGGTCAGCCGCATCTTCCAAGAGGAGTTCATTCGAATTGGGAGTAGAGGATTAGAGTTTGTGACGGAGATGCCAGTGTATGCCAATGCCAAAACTTCGCTTTTGTGACATTCGTCGAAAAACGCTGGGTACTACTACTGGGTTAACTTGAGGAGTTGAGCGAAGTGGTAATTTGAAAATGTTAGGGGTACTCTCCTCTTTGCCATGGTTGTTTGAACAAAGTTTTCTCGACTACTACCTTTCCTTCTTCGTCGGCAAGAAGAAAGGAAGAGGCAATGGAACGAGAACTCTTTCAGGGTAGAGCGTTTATTATGGGATTAGAGTTGTAAAAGGGTTGTCCAGGTATGGTGCGGAATCCCCATGTGCTGAACTCCCACGACACCGCTTGAACTGACTCATTAGTGGTTGTGGAAGAGGGTGGGGGGTTGGACTGGGTACCACTCGGGCCCGGCCATCATTGGCAGCCCGGATTTCGGAAGTTAAGAAAGGGAAGAAAAGAAAAGAAAGCTTTATTATTGTTGTTGCGGAGTTTTACATTCGACCTCTTTGTGCATGACTAGACGTTTACTATAATGCTGCACAGGGGCGTGCCTATCTCCAGACGGAAAGGTAGGCAGCTTTTTGCGTCCCCCTGTGAGTCCTCAAGCGTATTCGTCTCAACAAGAAATGCATCGGATAATGACAGACGATGTGGGGGGAGGGGTTCACATGAAATTAAGACCCGAAACGTGCGTTTTCACGAGAATTGAGACACGAAAGTCACTTTGCCATGGATATTTAGCCAAGCAACTAATACTCTCCACGGTATTCATGAGGGTTCGGGCTATGCTAGGGCGGCTATAAGTCTGTTTGATTCGCCCCCACAAAAAAGGCCTCACAACTTGCTGCAATTATGCTTAAACTAAGGCCATGCGAGCTTGTGATTTAGCTTGAATAAATGCGCGCCTGTAAACTTCGAATTCCGCAGATATTTACCAGAATCAAATTGCGCAGAAACAATGTTGCACTTTTGTTTAGCCCTTAACCCGGCAGCGTCCTCTATATAGGACGTTCCTTTAACAACGTTATTTCGGACCCATTTTGGTTTTGTTTACGGGCTTTGAGGCGTCGTACTTTTTACTTGACTTGTAAGCTTCCAAAAATTCTGCTAGGAGGGTCACTCCATTCAAGATAGAAGGCATTATCTCAACAGTATATTAGAGCTCCACAAGTTGATGCTGATGAAATGGAGCCCCCAATTTCTCGTGAGTAAATAATGCCTAAAATGTTCTTTGTATCAACAAATTTATGCATATTCGTAATTTTGGGGTATTAATCTTCATTATGAACCATTAGTTTCTTGATATTCTTGGGAATTGAAATGGAAATATGTTGTTGAAGTTGATGTCCTTCTCAACGGACGTTGCCTGGAGTGGCTGAAACTTTTTCTAGGTTGGATTCGTAGGTTATGTACTTCATGAATGACATTGCCCATAAAAAATAAGACCAAGTGTTCGAAACATCCAGATGATGTTGGCATAAGACTCGCATCTGCCTTATGTTGTTTGTACCAATCTTTAATTTTTTTGGTACTGTATTCTAATGTTAGCCGTGATGATGGCTGTGTGGTTTTGATACTTAATTATTTTGTTATTTTTGGTATTTTTTTACTGAGGCTGTTCATGGTATTTTGTTTCTTCAAATTAATCAATAGGATTTGGTTTCAAATTTAAAAATGTATATTAACAGTAAATTTGTTTTGGGTTTGTTTTATTTTCCAAATTATTTACTTTACTCGCAAGATTTCGTTTGACTGAACACCTTTCATCGGCTAACTACAGCAATTACACTTCCAATGAATGGGCAATGTCTCACAGAAATGACATAAATTTGGTTCTATTAAAATCCGAAGAGCCGGCAACGTCCTACGTGAAGGACAGACCCTATTGACTATTGACCCTATGAGGGTACCATTATAGATTTCATTGATCATTTATGTCATTTTGACAAATAAATAGGTGAATAAAAACAAGAAATAATTGTTTACTACAAAATTTACCTCATTACCTCAAAATTTAAGACAGGTTATTTAACTGAATAATCAGCAAGAACCAACTTTACTTTGTAATAACGCCTTTAAGGAAGTTTCACCTATGCCTTAATTGATGACTTACTCTGTGTTTTTTCACACGTTAGGAACAATATCTCATATAAAAATGAACCGATTTCAATTCTTCAAAAATCAATTGAAAG
Organism: Corythucha ciliata; assembly: GCA_038030265.1. Taxonomy (NCBI): domain Eukaryota; kingdom Metazoa; phylum Arthropoda; class Insecta; order Hemiptera; family Tingidae; genus Corythucha; species Corythucha ciliata. Next base: position 21,644,806 of record CM075937.1, on the reverse strand, counting down.
CTCACGAGATGGAGATGTTTTACTGAAATTGGCGAAAAATTTTCATTATGATCACTTGGTCAGAAACTGGCGTTGACGTACACAGGAAAATTCGAAAACGCCTCTTTCTTCATTTTTAACGAATTACTGAAATTTTTGGAGGCAACTACAATGATGTTGATCGACATTTCCTAAAGTAAAATTGAGTGATCTTTCCAAAAACGTCAGCAGTTTGAAAGTACAAAAATAGGTTTACTCGTTGTAACGACTTTTTAGAGGAAAAACAGCAAGTGGCTAAAAATACACAAATGTGCCTGTAACTTCAAGAGAAATCATTTGCGACCCTATGTTAATCGGGTGATTTTGGTCGCAATTACTTAAAACTACAACATATTAAAATATACGGCATTCGTCCTGAAACACCCTGTATAAAAAAAAAATCGACTAAAAGCAACGACCACCCGAAAGACGGTCATTTTTGGCCGCTCTGTGAGCTTTTGGGTGGAGTCCAGCCACATTCATGGCATGGAAGAAGTTTTTGGGGGTTCCAACCCCCCCCCCACCCATATGGCGTCTGGTATAATTTGTTGATATAGTTATTCCAGAGATTTCATTTACTTTTCACGCACCAAAGGACTGTTAAACGGAGGAGCTACACGTGCAAATCATTAATCAACACCCTCTATCCAACCCTTGCGTACATGCAGCCAATAGTGCATCGATGGTGATCGTGATGCCACCATTCAGGGGGAGGGGGGGAAAATGCTTAAAGTAGAAAAATATGGGTTTTTAGGGTTTTAGCGTCGATTAGCGGCAAATATTGAGACCAAGCTCTCATTTGTAACTCATATGATTTCTCGAAGAAAAAACGGGACTGAAATTGAAAAAAAAATAAAAAATAAATAAATAAAACGCTAATTTACGTGAGTATTCAAAAGTGAAAAAATCGCCAATTCACCTGAAAGGGATGGTTTTCTCACCATCTAATTTGCGGCTAAAACTGAGAAAATCTGCTAAATTTCCGCCTAAAATTAATGTAAACCGCTCATTCGCAACTAAAATGGAGAAATACGCCAATTCGGGAATCAATTTGAGAAAATGCGTTCCTATGGAGGTAATTTTGCGGCAGAAACTCTGAAAAAAATATAGAGATTTTATGGTAGAACTCCTCCCAAGAGATAAAATCCTAGATCCGCCACTGCGTAGTACCTCAGTAGTGGGAGTTCTGAGCCAAAAAAAAATGTTGCGGCTTCAAAACGACGTCATAAAAACAAAAAAACAAAAAACAAAAACAAAAAAAAACAAAAAACAAACAAAAACAAACAAACAAACAAAAAACGCTGTGTAAGGTCGTTCAAAAACCAATTTTCTCAAAAATGAAGCTCCTTAAAAACCAATTATCATGGATCTCAGCCCCCAAAACCAATTTTCTCTCAATTTTTCCGGGTTCAGCTCTTCAAAACCTCAATTCCGAGGGCTTAAATCAATCCTGTGGGTTGAGAAAAGTATTTTTTGTTAACGCTCTCGCATATCTGGCTTTTAGTGAAACCAATTCCACGGGTTTGGCTCTTCCAACAAAATCAATTTGCTGGTTTGGTTATTCAAAACTGCAATTCCGTGAGCTTTAGTCCTTAAGAAAACATTTTGTCACAAACAGCTTGCCTCGGAAGCCGTATATTCATCCCTTCATTCTAGCTACTTGACCGGACAACTGACCATTTTGCCCCTATAAGCTAAAATCCAAGAAATTTTACTTCAGAAACATGCCTACTTAAACAATGAACGATAAAGTTCTTGGGGGCCGGACCAGCCGTGTACGACACAAGGCAGGGGGGGGGGGTTCGGTTTCATTGTTTGGTTATTGTGGGCCGGGGGGATTTCGGAACCTTTTGAACCAGGCAGCGCTGAAGTAGTTTTTGCTAACCTGACATGAACAGTCCCTACGCCTTTCTTTTGTCTTCCTTCGGTTTTCAACTTGAATTTTTGTGAAGCATCGGTCGATTTTGATACTAGCGTCTAAAGAGAACTCCCCGTGGGATTCTTGTAGTACACCAAAAAGTCGTAGCTCGTACGGAGGTGTAGTGTTCCGCTTCTTTTATTAAAAACCGAGGATTAGAGTCCTCGTTTTTTTTTTTTTTTTTTTTTTTTTATCTTTATGAAGTCCAACCCGAAATCGGAACATTTTTGGGGAATTGGGAACGCAGGGCCGATTGCACTGTTTTTAATATAACGTTTAAGGAATGAAAATTACTCATTAGTGTCAATTAAAACCAAAATACTGATTCATCTTCGTTTAAATAATTTCGGAGTTCAAACTCGATAGAAAATTTATGCCTCCCCCCCCCCACCTTTTAACAAGTCATAAAAGCTAGCATAATAAATTTCTAAAAATGAAAGGGCGCGTTGAAACTCCCATCCCCAAGCACAACTAACGGCTTTTTGGTGTACTACGAGAATCCCACGGGGAGCTTTCTTTAGACGCTAGTAAAGAACTAAACTAACAACAGTTTTGATAATTATTGACGAACTTCATTATTGAATTAAAAACGATTGCTGAAAATATGTTGAACAAGGATCAATTAGTGGGGTGTCTTAAGCCAAGGGGAGAGTTGAATTGACTGACCTCTGTGTTATCTTCTTTCAGCTTCTTCAAATTTAATGCCACTAATTGAGAGGTGGGGATGGTGTAAGTGGTGCGTGTGGTGTGACTCGTGTAAGTGGTATGACTGGTGTAGGTGGTGTGACTGGGGATATTGACGAGTGGACGGCGAGCAATGCGGTCTTCTTCGCGACTTCTAGGTGATTGCTTTTTTGGTGTCGACTTTTCTGGTGTTCCTCACTTCGTATGACTTCCGTGTTCTGGTATCACTGGCGGTCCTCCTTGCCCCCGTGAAAGTTTACTCTTTCTTTTTTGTGTCTTTCTGATCTCGTTCCCGATCTAGACTGACTGACTTTGGGAATGTTTTTGCCTTTCATACTTTTGACTTATAATTTCTCAATAATAAGTCTTCGTATTAATATCGCAAAAAAATTTGGTTGACCCCCCCCCCTCAAAATTTGTAGTTTTACGTTTCAAAGTGCGTAGAATACAAATCTGCATAATTAAAAAATTGTCCGTCCGCCGTCCTGGCTCTTATTCGCTGCAGGACCGATAGAAAAATACCAAATTTCTTATAAAGGCTCCACTCAATACCTATTAGTTGGTCCTAACTTCTCGTCAGCCCGAACCTCAACTCCAAAGGGGTGAAAAGTGGGTGTTACAGTTTTCAAAATGCTGCTAGAATCGACTCAGATAATCACCAACTAATTATCTTTCTTCTGATACCACGATGAACGAAATCGGTTGAGTTTGAGAGCGTGGTTCTGGGTTGGATGCAGTTATTTTGTTCGCCTGAAATTTCAATTTCCACTCCATTATTATCAATAAAGTGATCTGGAACAATCTCCACTTTATAGTATTATTAATTATTCATTTTTTACATAGGTATTTGAAGTTTTGAACCAATAAACGATCTACAGAAGAATCACAATGGGAAACTGAGGAGATGCTGGGACCAACTATAGGCGTTGAGTTGAGCCTGTATACGAAATTGGAGATATTTCTATTCATCCTGCAGCGGATAAAGAGCAAAACGGCTGACAGACTTTTTTATTACTACGGATTTGGATTCTATACGCATCTTGAAACGTAAAATAACATTCAGGGGAGAAGCCAGCCCATGATCAAGGGGTGGGCAGCCAGCCAGGCACACCGATTCAGAGGTTTTTTTTGGGGGGGGGGGCCGCACGTCTTGAGAAAAAGTGCTCGCTCGCGGATGAAATCCATGAAAAGGACATTTTCCGGATAGTATACTGAGCGAAAACACCCATTCACGGCTAGAATTGAGAAATAGCGCTGAATCACGTTGAACTTGAGAAATAAATCTGCTCATTAATTGCAAATTAGACGACCCTTGTCTTAGGACTTTTCAAGGGATTACTCCCCCCTAACCGTGAGCCCCCCCACCCGGTGAGGGGGGAGTAATCCCTTGAAAAGTCCTAAGACAAGAGTCGTCTAATTTGCAATTAATTAATTGCTGGGACACATAAAGAAAAAAGAACAAATCTGCTCATTGTTGCCGGATGAAATTGATAAAACACGCCAATTTGCGGTTTCGCGATCCAAAGTCCGGGCCGAAATTAAGAAAATGCGCTAACTCACGGTTTACAGTGCTCTTTTCACGGCTAAAATTGACAAAATAAATTGCGCGTTCAATGTAGAATTGAGAAAAATCGCTCATTTGCGGCTAAAATTGAGGAAAACTGCAAATTCACGGCTAAAATTGAAAAATGGAGCTCATTCACGCAGGTAAAATTGAGAGAAGGTACCAGTTCGTGGTTTCTCAAACCAACATCTCGGTGAACCCCTGCCCCCCGCTGGCTACGCCCATGACAACATTATGCTAGTGAGGGGAAGAGGGAATAAACTGCTACTTCCCCGCACTTATTTTTTAATATTCTGGGGAATGCAACTAGTGAATTTACAATAAATGAAAATAACAGGGTAATGTAAACCGACGACCAATGACCCAAGATCACGGTTAATGACGCCATTGACCAGGAAACAACAGCATTACCTGAAGCGCTCGGTTAATTGTGTGAATACGATTGTGATAAATTATAAAAACTATTGGCGTTAATAACCATCAACGCTTAGTGGACGAGTTGAAGGTAAATAACTGGGTGATGTTGATAACATAAACATAATAAAAATTCGTAGACGTTAATAACTGGTTAATGTCAAGAATAGCCGACTTGGACGGTTAATGATGTTATTAGAGAGCATAGTTGTCTGACGCTTAACCTACGCTTAACGACGCTAAACGCATTTGCAACATTACTGTAATATATATATATATATATAAAGTTTACACAAGCTCCAGTACAAATATTGTATGTAACTACTTTTAGTTCATCCTATCAATTAAATAGTCGAAATAATATTAAGGCATTGTTCGATAATTCGCATGGTTTTTTGTTTACTATGTTTTATCCCCACCTCTCAATCATATGAGGAGGGGATCTTCTTTTATAATATAATAGGACTCTGTATAGTTCCATCCATTTGGAAAATGCGTCCACAACGCACATACGTCCCTGGAACGGTCCCAGATGGTCAATGTGTATTCTGGACCACGGAGTCTGAAACATCGATGAAGAACAAACATCAATAATTGTATGGGACTGTTCATAGTGAAGCACGCTCACTGCGATGTGATCTTCGATACCTCGCTACTATCATCGATGATTTGAACCATATGGTTCCTCGACCCCCCTCCTGCCCGTTGCTTTTTTTTTCAAAATAAGGGTTAAAGCTTGAAGGAAACAGGTGTGCGTGACTTACGTAAATTGCGTGAAGGTGGACTTTGAAAGATTTTGAAAAGAAAAAAAAAGGCAACGGACGGGAGGGGGTCGAGGAACCATATGGTTCAAATCATCGATGATAGTAGCGAGGTATCGAAGATCACATCGCAGTGAGAGTGCTTCACTATGAACAGTCCCATACAATTATTGATTTTTGTTCTTCATCGATGTTTCATCGGGGCATCGCTCATCGAAGTATCGCAGTGAAGGTGATTCACTATGAACGCACCCTAATGATGATGTGAGAGCGAAAGTTTGAACAGTCGACGGTTAGAAATCTTTCGGGTGAGCAAGTCCTTTCCTCCCAACGACACCACCACACGGGAAAGGCGAAATTGGTTTTAGAGAATATTCCGACTCGATCTCTTAATTCACGGCTCAGCGAAAGGGGTGAATTCCTCCCTTCTTATAATATTTTCCACGTTCGAAGGTCAGGGTTCCCTGCTTTGAGTAAAGAACGGTTTAACTTGTTTGCTCCTACACGGAGGATATTGGGCGGTTTGTAAGTTAAAGTTGAACTTCCAATTTATAAATTATTTACCATCAGAACCCTCCATAAACATCTGTGTTGTTTAAAATTACCTCCTTTCCATTTATTATCTTCCCCTCTCGATTTTCACGTTGCCAAGAATTCACTGGGTAAATATAAATAAATAAAGGCTGGAGCTGTAATTTGCCCTTCACATTTTCACTCACTCAAACAAAAAAAATTGTGGAAATTTTACGTGGTGGTTGTGCGTTCATTGATTCAACGCCGTTTAGAATGTAAAAATGTGCTGTCAGGATCAGAGATAAACGCAGTGAGTATTTTATGCAATAAAATTATTATTATTTTTTTATTATTCTAGTTGCGTAAACAATAATGGCCCTTTTTTTGTCCGGCTGAAATATTGTCAGAAGGGGGTCGAATGCAGAACCAAGGACATCTCAATATAAAGGTCAATACAATGTGAAGGGATAAATTCGATACTCAAGTCCTGCCACTCACTCACTCACTCCCTCTTTCACTCACTCTCTCTCTCTCACCCAGTTCCTCTGCCCGCAACGTTTATTCAAGCGTTGGAAATGAGCGAATGGTTGAAGATCCCACCTCTTCCAAGCTCACTTATAATGATGGATGTCCCAAGACCGGCCAGCTCAGATCACTTCTGCTCAAGAGAGATATTGTGCTCGGGCGGTGTTGTTGGTTTTCCCTTCTTCATTCCCTTACCTTTTAGCCCTTCGGCACTGACCCCCCCCCCCTCAACACGCCGTATCTCATCACAGTAAATCACTCTTCTTACTCTCATTTTATATTCAAGGTTTTGAGAACCCCAAGAGGGTAAGCCACAGTAATATAATTTCCTTTATGATGTCTAATTTGTATTCGTGTACAAACTAGCGAAGGTGATGTAACGGGGAGAAACGAAGGGAGTGAGAGGGGATAGTAAAAAAAGGTTAATACTTCAACTTACTGGGAGTCAATAAATGGAATAAAAACAATGAAAATCGTCAAAGAAACATTAAATAAGGTTTTCTCTACTTTTACGACCCGTCAGCACACTAGAAATGAAAGCCGTAGGGGCTCCTAAAAAAAAGAGAATAAATCACCGACTGTAAAGTTCGTACAAAAGTCCGCCGCCCTTTTGGATCATTCATCACCTGGTACAAACCCTTCGCCTCTTTCATCGTCAAATCGCTCGTTATCGGTTAATGCTCCCGCAGAGTTGCATCCTTTTGGGGACGTTCTTCTCAATTTTTATCGTTCTGGGTTATATGCGTCCCCTGGATCTATTGCTTTCCAGTTTTTTTTTTCTTTTTAACTCTATCTCTTCGTTTGTCGCTATTTTTTTGTTTTGTTTCATGACTTCCTGTAATAAATTAACGATTTTGACGTTTTTGCACAGGATGAGTCAACGCAAGAATATGAATCCTTTCCCTTCTGATGCAAACGACAACACCCAGCCAGCATCCATCTTCTCGAAACAGACCAGCCAGAGTAACTGAGCAAAAACAGAGGGGCAGCAATGATGATTCTGAGCAACGGTAGCTATTTTGCGCCTTTTTTTTTCTTCACCTTATTCATCCTTCATTTTTTTTTTTTCTTATTAGGCATAAAAGGCCCTCCGCTGGGAGTCAAATCGCTCTCACCGACCGTGAAGTATACAAATTAGAGAAAAAAGGTTATAAATTCGATAAAGTTATATCGTCAGGGACGAGTGGTAAACTATTCAGCGTTTACTACCGTCCTCCTGATAAGAAATCAGGGCGAGTCATTAGAATGGCATGCAAGGTGATTGACAAGGAACTCTCGGAGGATAAATTCGTCAAGAAATTTCTTCCGCGAGAAATGGCCATTCTATCACGTCTAGATCATCCTTACTGTATTCAAACCTACTACATCCTTGAGATGAACTCCAAGTGTTTCTTTTTCATGAGGTGAACTCCCCCCTGCGCCCCCCTTTCCATCGCATATTTTAGAGCACCCACAAAGCGCCCCCCTAGCAAAATCCAATGTTTATCGCTCAGAACCGGTGTACAGATTCGCGGAGAATGGCAATCTATTGGATTATTTGACGGAGAACGACGGAACCGAGGATGCACACGCTAGGGCGTGGATGCGAGAGCTTCTACTCGCCCTCGACTATCTTCACAGTAAGGGCATAGCTCATCGGGACATAAAATGTGAAAATATTCTCATAACGGAGAACATGAACGTTAAGCTGGCAGATTTCGGCTTTGCCAGGTTTTGCGATCAGATTTTTTTTTTTTTTTTTTCTTCTTCAAATAAAAACGTCCTGTTCACGATTTTTTCCACCTTCACCGCTAGATACTGGATCAGTGACAGCAACGAAGAGCAATTCTCAGAAACCTACTGTGGCTCCCTGTCCTACGCTGCCCCTGAAGTTCTTCTCGGTCGACCCTACTGTCCAAAAAAGGTCGACGTCTGGTCCCTCGGTGTCGTCCTTTACATTATGTTCAACGTTACGAAACCGTTCAATAAAAGAAACCCGTCTCACGTGTTGCGGCTCCAGATGCAAAGAAATTACAGGCAAGTGAAAATGAATGAGAGTCCACGAAAAAAAGGAGGGTAGTTTTTAATAAACTCGCTTTAAAACTTCTTAACAATGAAGGGGTTAAAAGATGAAAGATGGGGACGAGTAGTTAAGTTTGAAACTTAACCAAGAGGAAGAAGAAAGTGTGTGAAAAAGGAGGGGAAGGGGAAGTTGATAATTAAAAGCAGGCCCGGAGGCAAAAAACGATTTTTTAAAATTATAAATCTTTGTGGGGGTAAAAAAAATGGTAGAGATTAAACCCTTCACCATCACTGTAACCCCTTCAATCAATAAAAACTCTCAAAAACGTCACTTTTACCCCTTCACAGATGGACGAGCAAAGGAATCTCCAACTCGTCGTCTAACAGTCGAAATATGGTGGCCAACATGCTCGAGCCGGAGTACAATGTGCGAAAGGCGTCGCACGAACTACTTCGCCACCCTTGGATGACGGAAGACCCGGACCTATTGAGATTGGTGCCAGATCCCAAGGACTCACGATCTAAAGGCACCGTGAAATAGACACAACTTTAAGGTGATCAGACCTCCCTGTGAAACGTCACCAACTTCTGTATTAAAATAGTGGACGAACATTATTTGTTGTACTAAATTAATCAAAATGATAGAAAGAGCTTCAGCCGTGAAATTTGGGTTTTCATAGAAGCGCAAATCCCTGAAAGGGGTGTTCGAAGGAGGAGTCAAATCCATTTTTGAATGAGTAAATGTTCACGAATTTTAGGGTTGAAAGAGTCGAACCAACGAAATGTTGTTTTTGAAAGAGTATAAATCACTAGAATATAAAAGAGTCTGATTGTTCTAGCCCCCCCCCCCATGACGAACAGCTATTTACCGTTAAAACTGTTAATCAATGGCATTGATTTTGAGCTACGCCATATGCAGGGCGCATATGAACAGTTTAGCCATTTTCAGGGCTCGAATTGTCTGCAGATTGGCTATTTAAAAGACGGGAAGCCTCGTATTGGATATTTTCGAATCACGAATGGTCAGTTTCGCTAATTTTCAGGCTCAAATCGTCTTTTTATAGATTATCGGGGCACACGAGTATCCAGCGGAACACGAATGATCGGTTTGTACATTTTTAAAGCGTGAATAGCCAGTTTTGCTATTTTATGGCGCGAATATCGTCAGTTCAGACACATTCAAAGCGTGAAGGCTCAGTTTTGGCCATTGCTAGTCGCAAATAGTAGGCTTTGTCAGCTTCAGGACAGGAATACTCTGTTTGAGCCTTTTCGAAGCGAATACCCGTCAGTTTAACCATTTATAGGCCGATTTTACGAGATTACGAACTGAGTTCAGCCATTTTCAAGCCACGAATCGTACCGAGTTAGTTTTGATATTTACAGGGCGAGAATGTTACGTCAAGCTTCTAGCGCGAATACTCAATTTGCCCATAAGCCGGTGGTCGAATGGTCGATTTTTTAATTTTCAGGGCATGAGTCAATATCGTTTGAGGGCTCGAACCGTCAGGTCAGCCATTTTTAGGGCAAGTAGAGTCAGTTCCACCAAATTTAGAATGGGAGTCACCACAGTTTGAACTATTGTTAGCGCGCATAATAACCAGCTTTCAGGCTTCACCATTTTCAAAGCGCGAATCGTCAATTTTGCAATTTCAGGACGAGAATAGCCAGTAGGTATATTTAGTTGTTTGTAGCGCACGAATGGTCAATTTGGCGCGCGAACGGACGATTTAGCCATTTTCAGGGTGGGAATCAGGATCTTTTCAGATCGCACAAATCGTCAGTTTATCTATTCTTTAGGCGCGATTAGTCATTTTGACTATTGTTAGAGCGGAAATAGTCAGACTAGCTATTTTCAATGCGTGAATCGTCAGTTTTGCCATTTTGGAGCACGAGTACCTACATTCAGTTTTCAGTTTTGTCGTTTTTCTGGTGGGAATAGACAGTTTAGCAACTAGCAACCTCACCACAACCTTAGCCGAAGATCAGTGATTTTCCTTTATTTTACCCGAGAATTAGCGCTTTTTAGTGCATTTCATTCTGAAAATGCACTATTGGTCTCGTCGTGATGGTGGCAAACATGGGTCAAGTCATGTTTTTTTCACGTTTCAGAACCTCTAGAACACGAATGTGGTGGGGGTGGTCCTTCCGGCGTGGAAGTGTAAAAATAGCGTTGAACTTCGCTAGTTCATCTTAGCGCTCTAAAATTCGACTCAGTAATTTAATGCAACCTAAGCCCTGGGTTCTATTGAGATTTATCAAAAACTTTGATGGGGGGGGGGTGAAATAGGGGATGAAATTTCAAAAAAAATCGCTTAAATTCACACGTTTAGGTATTATAAAATACGGCACAAAAATTTAATATAACAAGGCCCTTGGAAAACTACCGACACTTTTCGACATTTTTGAAGTGAGGGGGGGGGGTGAAAATAGAGGAAGTAGTTCGGCTTAATGAAACAAATTATGGTATCAAAATTATTACTTCTGGGACGGCTTAGGGTATCCGTATACGGAATGAAATGCACTCTTTCCGACCGCCAGCTGCCGGAGCGAAATTTTTTAAAATTATAGCAGAGTTTCTAACCCATGCATTAGCAAATTTACTCAATTTTAACCACGAATTGGCGTTTTAAGCAAATTTAGATGCAAATTAGCGATTTTTAAAAAACAAATTTAGTATCGAATTTTTTTGCCGCAAATTAGCTTTTTTTTACATTTTAGCACAGCACTGGCAATTTTATTTTACTTTTAGCTATACATTAGCGCTTCTTCTCAGTTCTAGCCACGAGTAAGCGATGTTTTTCAACTTACAGCCATGAATTTGCCGTTTTTCTCAATTTTAGAACAAAGTTGCCTTCAGAAGGCGCGAAGGAGAGTATTTAAGTAGAAGATTTCACCACACTTTGTCCGCGAATTGGGGTGATTTTCCTCAAGCTTAGCCACAAAATAGCGCTTTTTCTTTATTTTTAGCAGCACAGTAGCGCTTGTAACCTGTAAATACCTGAATTATCTCAATTTTAGCCGGACTGCGCAATTTTAGCGTAGACTGTGCCCAAAAACAACACTTTGGCGTTGGTTTTCACATTCTAGTCATAGAATGGCCTCCATACAACCGCGAATCAACGATTTTTTCACGAATTTGGTCTGAAAGTTGGATCGCGAGACCACGAATTAGCGCTTTCTTGCAGTTTTATAGCCACGAATATTGGAACTTTTTTCAAAGTTTTTAACGCGTCAGCAAGTTGCACATTTAGTATCAGCACGTTATTAGTGCGCTTAATGACCCAACGAAACATGGGACGCTGTACTTTCTCCATTTTAGCCGCGAGTTATCCTATAGAAGGCGTGAATTTTCTAGAATTTGAACCACCATAAGCGCTCACGGGGGCTCAAAGGAATATTCAGCCCACTCTTTGGATATATCATTTGCAACGTAAGGAGAGAATGAAATTCGTAGAAAGGTGCCAAATCCCTGTCCAGCAGTCCAGCCTTTTCACATGTCTACATCCATGAATATAGAATTTGAAAATCCTAATTTTTCCGTATTTAAGCTTTTCGATGGCCCCGTCTGATAGGGCCTGAGACGGTCCTTTCCCCTCGCAACTACCTCGGTACATTACCGCGGCCAATATAGCTGAACGGAAGGGACTGCAGCCTCGAATTACTTTTTTGTCGTACTCATCCGTTTTCGCAACGTTTTAGCGAGCGACCGAGCCCTTGTTTGATACGACCCGACTCTTCCTCTTGTTTTAGCAACATATACGCAAGCCCCGTTGGTCTCTCGGCTGTCCTGTCTCACAAAATCGAAGGAAAGGAGCAACCTGTATTTTTCGCATCCCGTAGACTGTCAATAGCAGAGAAAAATTACTCTCATCTCGATAAATCCTTATGTTTATGGCAGAAAATTCACCTTGGTAACTGACAACAAGCCCCTTTTCCACATTTTCAATCCCCACACTCGAATGCCAGTCATCACTGCTCCCCGGCTTCTCCGTTACGCAACCTTTATTACAGGCTTCGAATTCAAAATTTCACACCGGAAGTCATCAGAGCATAGCAGTGCTGACTACACTCTCCTCTTCCCCCCATGACTGAAGACGACTTCACTGTGTTCAATATGGTAATTTCTCAACTTTCCGGCGCTATCTTAACGCATTAGTCCATAGCCAGCGCAACCAAAGAGGTTCCGGACTGTCTCGAACTGTACAATGACCTGATGTCAGGTAAAAACAGCTCCGCGGAATTTTCTCTTCACAACGTTACGATTTTTCGCGGCACGAAAATAGTAATTCCGAAATCGCTTCAACTTCACGTACTGAATGAACTTCACCAGATGCACCAAGGTGTTCTACGAATGGAAAATTTAGCAAGGCGGTATTGTTTTTGGAAGCAAATCGATCAGGACATTGAGCGTTTTGTCAAGCGGTGTGACGCATGCGCTGAGGCCAGATGTGACCCTCCTATAGAGAGCGCTCATCGGTGGGAGACATGCACCTCAAGAGGTTTGGCAGCGCGTACATATTCACTTCGCTGGACCATTTCAAAATCATTTTTTCTTCTTAATCGTCGACGCGTTGTCGAAATGGCCCAAGGCCAGAGATAATTGCCTCCAAGTCTCCTCCCACTTCTTCTTCAACAATTATTTCTATATGTTGATAGACGTATTCAGCCGAAATGGTCACTCTCGCCAGATGGTTTCTGACAATGCTTCAATTTTCAAGTCTCAAGAGTTCAGAAATGTCTGTTCTGCGAATGGAATTGAACAATAAATCCATCAACAAATGGGTTGGCTGAACTGTGCCGGACAAGATATCTGCAATTCTTATATGCGCTACCGGGTGACTCCCCGGGAAAAATCCCCGTCAGAAATTTTCTTGGGCCGACAGATCTGATCTCGATTGGTCTTGATGACCTCTTCCCCTCTCTTAAACATTTCAGAGGTAGAACATTTTAAACAACCTGTGCTCAGGTTTTTCTTAGCGGGCGATCGGGTTCAACCGAGAAATTATTAATCGCACCAGAGGTGGAAGTTTAAGCTATCCTTCAACGGCTCGGTAAACTACATTACCTCGTTGAATTGGACGTTTGGTGCGTCGTGAAAAGGCATATTGATCAACTCCGGTTAATTATCTGGCGTTCCGAAAACCAAAATCAGCAGGCAAAATCGATGTCGTCCCACCCATCTCCAGGAGACCAACTCAATCTACAAAACGAAAAAAAAAATCCGTTTCTCTTTTTATTACCCCCACTCTTGACACTCCGGAATCCTTCCATCATGACAGCGGGAATCCTCAAGAAGTACAGCAGCTTGAACCACCGAGCGCACTCCGTCGCTCGACTCGGTTCAGACGACCACTCGTCCGCCAGGATATAATAAAGAGATTTATGTTGTGTATTTATCTCATACGAGAAATATTAGTTTTTGAATTGACAATAAACAGTTCACATACTATTTTCTTGCCGGAAGGCAGAAAAACAAGTAATAGAGGCGTATGTCCTAAAGAATAAAATAACTGATTTTATTCACAAATATTCAATTTTTCATGTTCGGACTTAAACCGGATTATTCAATGTGCAATTTACGAATGAAATCCCTGAAAAACAAAAATCTCATACCTACTATGATGAATAATTTGAATTTCACCAAGATCTCTACATCTGTTAAAGCCTCTTCGGAGGCAGCAACATTGAGTTTTGCAGACTGTAGAAAAGATAAGTTTTTTTTTTCAGTTCTCGTATTCTCGCGTGCTTAATACACTAACCCTGGCTAAACAATACATTGAATAATTGAGCTTAGATGGCCCTATCTACGGACATTTAAAGGATTACTCCCCTCCTCACCGCACCAACCCTAGTCACAACTGTGAATTCGAGGGAGTGGGGAGGCTGAAAATAAATAAATTAATCTTTAAATTAATTACTTACTTCTTTTCCTGTTTGCACTGACCCGATAGGTGCAGTTTGAGTTCTGAGAGGGGATTTCTCCTGGGAGGATTCGATCTTTGCGTGGACTCCCTGGATAGCTCAGTTGGTAAGAGCATCTGGGGCGAAACTATGAGGTCATGGGTTCGAATCCGACCTGGGCAGCAATTTTTTCTTGTATCTTAAAACAAATAAAGAAAAGTAAGTATTTAATTTAAAGATTAATTTCTTTATTTTCAGCCTCCTCACTCCCTCGAATTCACAGTTCTGACTATGGTGGTGCGGTGAGGAGGGGAGTAATCCCCTAAATGTCCGTAGATAGGGTCATCTAAGCTCAATTATTGAATTAATTGCCGGACACATTAGGAAAAAATGAATAATACATTTTCGTGGCCAATCACTTGAATAGTTTCATAGGCAATTAACCAATTTCAGTGTAAACTTTAACTGTTGTCATTCCTTGCATGTAAACCTTGTAGCCAAACAATTTTATTGGCAAAACAGCCTGTGACTAGAATTACATTTTTAATCATTCGAACAACTAGAACTACTAACAATTTGTATTGAACGAAGTTCCCAAGTGACCACCAATCCACGGGGATGCTATCTTGAAATAATTTATTGTTTTTACGAGCTGTTTATCTTTGTACTGTGGGACATTATGAGTGCGCGCTGGAATTTTTTTTTTCGGTCTGGAGTTTGCTGTTGTTTGAACGGCTCTATAATACGAGTATGAGGAAGTGGACGACCCAATGCTGATTAATAGCAGCAATCACCATAAATCTGATAAATTCCACGATTTGGGAACGAACTTAAAACCACCCTTTCATTCTTTTCAGTCTTTTATCTTTGGTATGGGTGGCAAGAGGGGAGAGAGAGGATATTTGTTTTATTGATTGTTAAAATTGTGTGCTACCCGTCCGAAAAAAAGACGAAGAAACAACACAATGTAAAAAACGTGTTAAATGGGCGAAATTAAATTCGTTTCCGAAGAATGAGACGCTTGAATTATTCTGCAAAAACACGTCGAAATAAACTAACGTTTTTCGCCAATACTGTCATTTTTCTTTTCTTAAGGTCTCTTTTTCACAGTTCACTGAAGTCTCTCTCAGTTACAAACAACAATTAGAAGATGTTGGCAGCTCTCTTTCTCTCACCAAAACCTAACACCAGCTCAAAGATATTTTTTCTCCCTGTCCTGCCAAGAAAATACGTTTGCCCCCACCCCCTCGGCCACAGCCACATTTTGTTACAACGGGAAATAACCACCCTTTAAAAGCTTGATTGAAAGGTAGATCATTTATTTTTCGAACCTTCTACCCCCCTCCGCCGCTGTTATTTCTTACTTATACCCGTCATGTTTGTGTGCGCACATAACACGTGCTTGAATTCTTATCCCGCCGCCGCCGCCCGCAAGACTTTTCACTTAACCCACTAATAAAATTGTTTCTTTTCTTTTCTTACAACGTTGCCTTTTTCCAGAGACTTTTAGAAGTTACTTTTCTCTTTTAAATTGCCATTAAAAATGTTGCGTGGTTCTTCTCCCAACAAAAGCTACTTCCCAAGTAACACGTTTCAGTTTACAACTTCCACGGGGACACATTTTCCGTATATACTATAAACTCTACCAGCACCAGTTTACATCGATCTTCATTTCACATTTTATATCTCTTGAAGCCTATGTCATGCGTTCCCCTAACCCCGCTCATTCTATACCCTACCGATTCAGAAGCCGTTGTTGAAGGGAAGTGCGTGTGGGTTATAGAGGATGCTGGTGAAGAAGGCGCCCCTCTTAAACCGCCTTTCCAAACCGCTGCTGGGGTGTTTTATATTTTGAAGTATTTTCTCAGCATCGCCCTCCTCTTATTGTTACACGACCCTTATAATATAGACAATAGGGTATATATTCCCCATTTGGGAAAACGCTGTCTTGGAGAATGATTCTAATGGGGGAATGTTGTAGTAATAATTGCGTGAAAAGGGTATGCGTGTGTTTTTTTTGTTTAGTTGCTTATTACAAAGCTTAATTACTCGATTTGTATCGACGTTATTGGCCATTGACCCTAACCCAATTGACCCAGTTTTTGAACATGAGAATTCGAGCTCTGTTTGTTGCACTGTAGCTGCATAGTGTAGCTTTTGACTGTTATTAAATAAAAACGTTAATAGTTAGCATCAATTAAAAAAAGAAGTAAAAAAAAAGTGAAGTAATACAGTTCTCGCGTAACATGTACGTTGATAAAGGGGAAGCGTGATCAAGTAATAAAATTCACTGACGAGTGGCTCGTCCATGACGTGTTGATTTAAGTTAATCGCGCTTCACGCTCCTTACTGTAAAACAAGTTTCTCGATTTTTAACGGAGCGATTTAAATATCTAATTTAGTTGCAAACTCACGTTCTACTCAAGTTTACTACGCTCTAATGCGAAAATGAATGCGTCCGTCGGTCAGCGTGCGTTTTCTAGCTGTTACAGAAAAAAAAAAAAAAAAAAAAAAGCCGTGGAATTTCCCCTCTCTCAAAACTGTTTACCGAAACAACAAGAAATGTTTACAGGACAAGGGCTAAACATAGCCTTGGCGGAGCCAGTGCAACTCTTGTCTTTACTCCCCTGATCAAATATTTAGACCTCGATCCCTCTCCTTACAACATCATTCATGATCACGCTAGAACGAAGACGGGGTATATACCTTTACTGAACAGATTTGCAGACTATAAATGAATTGCTGATATCAGCAATCTTCTTAAGCCGTGACTGCGCGTGGACTGTTTAATTTCAGTTAAATACGACTGTTTGGCCTATTTTTTGTTTCATCAATTCAAGCGATGGTAATATTTCTGTCGAGCAATGTTTACCAACGTTTTATATTAAGTAAAATCGCGTTAGGGAACGATAAACAAATGAAAATATGAACGAACTGAATATACAATAAAACAAAGTAGTGAAAAAAAAACAAACAAACAAAACTTGCAATATCTCCGAAATGAAGTCCCGAAACTTCCGGTTCCGTTAAAAATTATCCCCAAAACTTGCATTTTCGCAGGAATTAAATACCTGAAAGTCGCACTCCCTCTGATATTCGGCCATGGAACTTCGGATTTCCTCGGTATTCGTCTATGTTAATAGGGCCAGCTATATCCGAAAAAAGAAAAAGCCACAAAAATGGCAATTTTCCCTAAACTATAAGGCTCTGCACTCGAAATTTTGCTTAAATTACCACCTGGAGACTTTCAATTTCATGGATATTCAGCCGGTAAACTTGTGAAGCTCAATTTAGGACCCAAATTTAGGAAGGTAAACTCACAAATGATTATCCCTAAATGTTGCAACTACGTCGTAAGGTTCGTAAGTTTATATGTATGAACAGCTACTCCAGAACACGCAACTTCGTGAAAAATGGCACTGAAACTTGCAATTTTGCTGAAATTGGAACCTGAAAATTGCTAGCGATAATTGTGTACGGAAACATCAATTTTTGCAGATATTTGCCTTCCAAATAATGAAATGTTGGTAGTGAGGCGTATATGGGCCCCGTCAGCTGACGAAGCGGTTCACCGTGGCTGGCTGGCCCCTGGATCGGATCCCACAAAAAACAATTCCAAACTTGCTGATTCACGTATATTTAGCCCCAAAACGTGCAATTTCTCCGAAATTTAGACTTGTAAAATGCAATTTTACCAGGATTAAGACCCAAAACTTGCGTTTCCGTCGAAATAAGATTCAAAATTCCAATTGTAAGTACAATCGTCCGGCTAAGACAGGAGAGTGGCCAACCGAGGGCCCCGCGAGCCAAGAAGTGGCCCGCTGAGCCTTTCACAATGGCCCGCATTTGGTGAGCAGTGATAAATTATCATTTTTAATGTTGGATTTTGGCACCACTCGAGTTTTTGTGCAAATGCTGGAAATCGCTACAATTCGCGCCTCCTCGTACGGTCGGCTAAAATTGATAAGTTGCACTTATGTGCTGTGGGGCAAGTAAGCGGACAAAAGTTATGAAAGTGCTAATATTCGTGCCCATCTAATCCAGAGCAAAATTGAAAATATCGCTTATTTGGGGCTGAAATTGAGATAAATTGCTAATTCACGGATGAAATTATTAAGAAAAATCTCTGATTCACCGGCGAAGAAAGGGTGCTAAACATGGCCAAAAACAAGCAAAATACGTCCCTAATTTGCGGGGTAAAACGTTACTTCACGGCAAGAACAAAGAAAAAGTGCTAAAATCGCGCTAAAGTGTTACGAAAGCAGTAATTCAGGTTTAAAATTACGAAAAAACACGCTAGTTGACGGATTAATTCACCAATGGTTTTGCGAAATAGCGCTAATTCGAACCTAAAATTACGAAAAAATAAATTCTCGGCTTAATCAGAAGAAAGGATAGTGACTCATTCTGAGAAAAAGCGCTAATTCATGGCTAAAAGTGAAAAAAATCGCTAATTCGTTGGGAGGGGGGTAGAGAAAAAGTGATAATTCACAGATAAAATTGGGGGAAATCGTTCTTTAGCAGCTAAAATCACGAATTCGCGGTTGAAAAAGGAAAAAATCGGTAATTCCCCGCGCGAAAAAAGTCGAGAAGCGCTGAAGAGTGCGGGTTCAGAAGGTAACTTATTTGCGTCCGAAAGTGAACAAGATCGCTAATCCACGGCTATATGAGGAAAATGCGCTAATTTGCGTGTAAAATTCAGAAAAAGCGTTAATTCATGGCAAAAATTGCGAAAAACGTTCGTGGCTAGCTATTTGCCTATTTCGTAATTCAGACAGCGCTATCGTTGGCCACTTGGGAACTAGCTCATGTGGGCAGTCTTCTACTGGCTACTGATGCAAATCACCCGCTACAACTGTTTCCCTGAATGGCCCTAAATGGCGCTGCCTGAATTATGATCAAGGCGAATAGGAGGTTACAATTAGTTAAAACGCTAATTCACGACTGAAATCAAGATATATGGCTATTTAGGAGGTTAATTTGGTTGATATCATTTGCTAATTCACAGAAATAAATTTAGTAAAAATGGCAAGTCACGGATTCCGGACGCAACTTCGTGGCTAAAATTGAAAAATGATTTTTAAAGTAAAAATAGCGCTAATGCACGGATAAAATTAGGGAAAATCGCTCATCAAAGGCTAAAATCAGGAAAACCACAAATCCATTGAAAGAAAAATCACTAATTCGCGGCTCAAATGGAGGCAAATCGCTAATTCACCGGTGGAATTGAGAAAAGGTGATGGCGTGGGGGAAAATGCTAATTCGCGACTCCTGAAAGCAACTTCATGGGGCGCCGCTGGTGAAAGATTCGCACGGGGGCGCCAAAAGTCCAAGGCCAGCACTGCAATGAGCTGCGCCATAGGGCACAGTTTTGTGCAAATGGAAGACACTATTACGTGCGTTTTATTCATAGCGTCACGGCCTTTTGCTAAAAGATCACAAAGTGGTGTGCTCAATGTTGGTGGAGGGGGGGGGGTGGCCTCCCTGAGTTCTTACACCTGAGTTGCCCACAACCAAAAAAGGTTGACCGGCCCTGGGCTATGGCTTCAAGGTCGCCGCCACAAAAATGGTTTCAAAACCTAATTTATTGTAATTTTTTTAACATACAAATAATGCAAAGTTTAATGACTTGGTTTTCCATATGACTTTGCTCTGGAGCTGCTCCATGCCCGAGCAATGACGTCACTTGCTCCGCTCCAGAGCAATCCGCCTTGGCAAATAGAAAACGCCATTACAGAGGTATGCTCGTAACTAAGGAAATTTTTGTCAAAATTGACGTCACGGGAGTAAAAAAAAAATTTCGCTCCGGCAGCTGGCGGTCGGAAAGAGTGCATTTCATTTTGTATACAGATACCCTAAGCCGTCCCAGAAGTAGTAATGTTGAGACCATGATTTGTTTAAGCTGAATTTAATGGGAATCAAAGGCTATTTCAAAATGGAATCATCATACCGAATATAATGCTTCTGGAATCAACTGGTGATTTGCAGTGATTTTTTTACCATTTCAACCCTTATTTTCCCCCCTCCACCTTGACCGATTTGGCCCAAATGCAATACCGACCGGGATCTTATGACTACTGATTTTTTAGATAAAGCGCGTTCTGCTAAATTAATTTCTACGAGAGTTATCGTGCTAACAAGACCACACACTTACTTCCACCCCGGGGGCACCACCCCCTCCTCCTTGACTTTTTCAAAAAATTAAAATGGGAATCAAAGGCTAGTCTAACATGGAGTATACGTACCGAATATGATGCTTCTAGAATCAACTGGTGATTTTTAGTGATTTTTTTACCATTTCAACCCTTATTTTCCCCCCCTCCACCTTGACCGATTTGGCCCAAATGCAATACCGACCGGGATCTTATGACTACTGATTTTTTAGATAAAGCGCGTTCTGCTAAATTAATTTCTACGAGAGTTATCGTGCTAACAAGACCACACACTTACTTCCACCCCGGGGGCACCACCCCCTCCCCCTTGACTTTTTCAAAAAATTAAAATGGGAATCAAAGGCTAGTCTAACATGGAGTATACGTACCGAATATGATGCTTCTAGAATCAACTGGTGATTTTTAGTGATTTTTTGACGACTTCAAGCCTGATTTTCCCCCCCTCCACCTTGACCGATTTGGCCCAAATGCAATACCGACCGGTGTCTTATGACTACTGATTTTTGTGCCAAAGCGCGTTCCGCTAAATTAATTTCTACGAGAGTTATCGTGCAAACAAGGAAACGGCCATAAAGATATATATATATATATGAATTCCGGAGACCACTGAATTCGTGTTGTAGTGGTTCTGAAACGTGAAAAAAACATGACATGACCCATGTTTGCCACCATCACGACGAGACCAATAGTGCATTTTCAGAATGAAATGCACTAAAAAAAATAATGAAGGACCCAACTTCAAATATGAAGCTTTCCCTCCCATGGTTGATTCCTTGGAATTTCTTTGTAGATCAAGCAAAACCGCTGCGAATTATCGAACAATGCCTTATTATTTCGACTGTGGGTTTATTATTCATGGATGTAGTCAAATCCGGCTTGAAATTACATGAAAATCGACACCCCACACCCCTATGACCCCAAATCCTTTGAAAATCCCCATTTGGACCCACTTTTGGCCCATAAAACCCAAGGAGGTTATTTGATCAAACTGATCAGATGTTAGGACCAACTAGACCCCAAATGGAGTCTATGTGCGAAAGAACGAGTTTTTTCGAGCAATCCTAGGGCAAGATATGGCCCGGACGGCGGACGGACATTTTTTTTTTATTGCAAATTTGGATTCTACGCACTTTGAAACGTAAAACTACAAATTTTGAGGGGGGGGGGCAAAAAATTTTTTTGCGATACGATTACAAAGACTTATTATTGAGAAATAATAAGCCAAAATTGAATGAAAAGCCAAAATAAGTGCCAGGAATTTTTTTTAAAAGCGATATAATTTGGCGGAGTTGTTCATTAGACATGTACCGTTTTAAGGCCCAGTTAATTGACACGTACCACGTGAAGCCCCGTGTATTCAGTACGACGGCACTCGGCGCAATGACGGGTGAGTTTATTAGGTGAATCAGTGAGAAACGCTCAGTAAGCTTCGTGAGGGAGCAAGGCAGGGCTTCCCTGCTGCCCGTGACAATCAAGCTCACGAGCATTCTTAAATAGGTCGGGCAATAAAGATGAAGTTTAAAGTGTTCCCTGTCATCCATGTATAAAAGTAGAAGTAATTTAGTATTTTAGTATTAATGGTGTCCTTCGACCAGAATCCCGGCCTCGAACCTTCTCCGGCCTCATCTGGGGCCTTAGTACAAACTCGTGCGAAAATGCCGCTAGACGTGATTGCTATGGCGGGATAATGTTATTTCTTATTCGACTTTTTCCCCGACCGTTCATACTAAGGCCGCTGGCCGCATACCCACGATGGGGTAGGGCGATTCACAGCCTTACCATACGAGCGCATTGGTCGATGTGCGGTTTGTTGTCCAAACACCGCCTAGAACCCTTGATACGAAGCCAAGTGTTTCGGGCATAGAGGTAAATAAGTGGAGAAAGCCTGAATGTGCTTATGGGGGGGGGGGTAGAAGGGTTGTCACAAATATGGCCGCCAAAGTACACCTTCAGAACCTTGAATTTACCTCTACATGGTCAGGTTATCAACAAAAATGCTCACCTCCCCCCTGAGATTAATGCAAAATTACAAAAAAAGAGCCCGAGTTAGAATGAACAAGGGGTATTTCGGGGAATTTGTTCGGTAAAAACTAAATCAAACTCGTCAACACTCTCGTTCTCAAAGCGTGGTCGACTTGATGTTCATACGATTTCATTGTAAATGTCATCGTTCGTGGCACGTAGCCGTGTTTTCAAGTGTATTTTGGCGCTTATTTTCTAAAATAAGTCGCCCTGATCGCGTCTCATCAACATACCAGGAAAAATATTACATGGGCGAGACAGTCACGAGTTCAGAAAGAGCCGTTCCGTCTCTTGAGGACTGCGAAACAAGGATTTGAACAAAAGTCGCCACACTCATGCAGTTCTCGCTGTGCTCGAACCGCAGGTCTTCTCATTCGCAGTGCTGGTACATGTAATGTTTCTGAATTAGTTTGTTTCTTGCTTGCGAGCGATAATTATGTGAAATAAACGTTCGTGATTTCTTAGCCCTGTATTTCTCTTTGCTATCAGAGGATCGACTCCTGAAGAAACATACCCAAAAATACACAACACATCAGTAAAAAACAAGTTATCTCGAACTCAGAAACATGACGTATTCCATAAAAAAACATGAGTGACGGATTTCCCGGTGGCTTCTGTCATGACCCCCGGAAGAGGATTGGAGCTACTTGCGCACGTTGAAATATCCGGAAAAGAAGTTCAACAACTCGCGCATGGTCGACCGTTTAAAATAAAGATTCTCTGGAGTATATTTGTGGATTATTCACTTTATTAATGCCCTGTGAAACAATCTAAAAACTCACAGTGACAATTTCTACACACACTAGAGAAGAAAAGAACAAAACTAGACCTAGCATACCTCTTTAGTCTATTTACCTTGATGGCGACCGGCTTCACGAAAAATGCGTTTCACTCCCTCCACTAGTTCCTACCTCCATGGCCTGTAAACCTTCACACCACAGATGTTTGCCTTTGAAATGTTGCATTTTGTGGCTATTCGTCAGGCTTTGAGAGCTGTCGGGGCTTGCTTTCTAGGGATTCACTGGTCCCTGGGCTGGACTGAAATTAATTCGACAGAGTGAAACTCACAATATCGCGAATATTGAGTACGAAAAATTCAAAATTTACGAATATGTATATATTTGCTTTCGTGAGAAAGACACTAGCAGGTTTCGCGGTCGCCAAGAAAGATCCCTAAAAGTCTAAATTTTCTCGGAAATAAATACCATCAGAAACTGACAATGTCTCGAGCTGAAAAACAGAAAACTCCAATGAAAATCAGATCCATACGTGGCAATTCCGCGGATTTTTAGTTCCGGGTGACGTAATTTAATGGCTGTATTTGTCAGACTTTGGGTCCGGCCGGGGTTGGGTAGTGGATAGCTCTGGGTCCCCGAAACTTGTTATTTCCCGGAGGTTAAGACCCAAAACTTACAATTTCACAGATATTTAGCTCCGAATTGATGTGATTCACTGGCTAATTGTCCCAATTTGTATCTAAAACTTTCAGGTAAAATTGAGACGTCTTTCCTCAACGTTAACAGTGAATCAGCGCTTTCTCTCAATTATATCCAAGAATTAGTGTTTCTCATAATTTTAGCTGCAAATTTGGCGACTTTTTTCTTTTTCAACGCTGAATTGGCCACGAATTCGACTCCAATAACAGTGCAATAGCTATTTTTAACAATTCCAGCCGGGAATTAGCGATTTTTCCACTTTTAGAAATGAAGCTAGGCTGGAAATGAGAGCTTTTTCTCATTTTAGCCGCGAATCAGCGTTTTTCTCGATTTTCGCCGCGAAAGGACTTTACACATTTTTTTTTTCATGTAATACTGTGAAACTTCGGGATTATTTTGTTTTGTAAAGGGAAAAACGTTCAGCTCTAATTTTAACTCACAAATTTAAGCTCACAAGTTTATTATTAATGAGATTTTTTGGGAAAATTTTGTATTCACGGACATGCAAGTGATTTTGGAGAGGTAAAAGGCCGGCTACAAACCCAATAATAATTGAAAGCCGCGACTAATTAAAATTGTTTGCCATCTCTTTGTATGATTTTGCTAATTAGCAATTGAAATTGTATACAAAACGCTTGTCAACTTATTATCCCTCCCAACACTTTCAAACAATATTCAATCGCTCAATAGGTTTACTCGTTCGATCCCCTGTGCTCTATCAACAATATTCCCAAGCCATTTACATTTCATCAAACCGGGATCAATTAAACGCTAAATCAACTTCTGAACAAACTGAACATGAAATCAAGAAAGAAAATAAACATAGTAGTAAAAACAAGATATCCCACCTGTAAAACCGGGTTTATGTAGATGCATTGTGAGAGCTTAAAACAGAGTTATATGTAGTGCTTTATTTCTCAAAAAACTGTAACTTTGTTTTAGTGAAAGCTACATTTTACGCCGATCCTGTGCAACAATTTAAAGCCCATTCTATTTTATTTTTCGTCTTAATTTAAAATGACTCGAATCTCGGTCGATGGAAAAAGTGGAAAAAAACGAAAAGCTTTCCACTTTTTTTTTTACGCGCAAGCTTTCCTTCTTAATCAAGCCATATCACCCCTCCCTGCATCACCCACCCATCTTTCACCTTATCCTTCATTTCCAACTGCGCTCGGCTTGTATAAGAAACGGGTGTGAGACTGTTTTTACGATGACTGTAAAAAATCCCTTTCAACTAAACTTCTTGTATCAAGAAGAGGGGGGGGGGGTACGGACACGAAAGTGCCTCCCCTCTCCCACTCACTGGCCAACCTTTCTGCCAGACCTTGAGCCACACGCCAGCTTTAGTTTATGTCACGAGACCGGATATTTTCTCTGGTTGTACTTATTAAGATAAAACCCAAGAGGGGGGGGGGAGTATATTAGCTTAAAACTCGTCTCATCAAGAGACCCTCGTTTAATCCATTAGCTGTTATGATCCAATTCTTAAATTGTTTTCGTTTATGCGTCAAATTAAACCTGAAGTCGTCAAATTTGATCCCTCATCTATTATAGTGAACCTTTTTAAACTACGGTTATTTGTCATGTTTATTAATGTCTGAGAGACGCGCTTTTCTTCTTCCCTAAATCCCGCCCCCTCCATTCGACGAGCAGCCATCTTAGCCATGTGACTCACGTAAAGCCTGGAATTAATTTCAATTCTAAATATTCTGTTGTACTGAAGGATATTGACGAGGAAGAAGGGATCAATGTAAGGAGGAGGGAAGGTAAAGGGAAAATTATTTGTGATTCAAATCGGTTCAGGTGGCTCTCTATTCCCTTTCCACCGCTTGTTGTCCGCTTATATCCCGAAAGCCATTGGCGAAACAGGGAAAATCCTTCCTTCCCTTCTGACTTGGCATTTGCCTCGAGAGCTTGCAACTTCGTCGCACCATTCTACTGGTTCAACTGTTTGCTTTATTTTTTAATAATAAAAACGTCGAATGCGTGAAGAAGAAGAAGAAGAAAAAATAAAATAACTTTTCCAATTTCCATACACAAAAAATGTTGATATTTCAACGCTTCACAAACTGTCGAGAAACACAATAATCCCGAAAAAGGCTTCAACTAACGAGGGAGGCATTCTCTACCGCTAATTCCTAATGCATCCGGTACTAATGGGCAAACGGAGGATTTCCCTTTGCTCCCCCACCTCTCCACCCACCGCTCGTGGTATATGAAATGGCGTTACACGTACATAGGAAGATGATATCAATTCCTTTTAGCGTTGTGTGAGGGGGGGGGGACTCGCTTAATGGTAGCTGCGACGCAAGTGTGGCGCGGGGGTGGGGTCGAGGATTATGCCCAGCAGCACGAATATATTGAGAGTCCCAGAGAGGAAGCAATCCGGATGGTGCGAGAGGGAAAATGTTGGGTTAAGGAACACCTCCCCGCTCTCTCGTCTTCATCATTGTCTAAAATTCCCTCGCAATCCATTCCCATGATGGCAGCACGTGGAACAAAGTAACTTAATTTGGAGGATGAAAAGGGTTTATAATGTTCGGTGATTTTAATATTATAAGGCGGTTTCATTTACTCGGTGGAACAACAGCAACTGCGGGGATAGCTTGTTGCATAGTAA
Organism: Corythucha ciliata; assembly: GCA_038030265.1. Classification (NCBI taxonomy): domain Eukaryota; kingdom Metazoa; phylum Arthropoda; class Insecta; order Hemiptera; family Tingidae; genus Corythucha; species Corythucha ciliata. Next base: position 21,618,256 of record CM075937.1, on the reverse strand, counting down.
TGCGGGAGTACTCACAAAACCCCTATTTTTCGGCCGGAAAGGCTCAGGGGATGAGGGCATAATAGGCCACTAACTTTCTCAACGCTTTCGGCCATCTGTATAATTTCTGGCCTTAAGAAGTTCACACCATAGAACCAATAATTTTCTGGAAAAAATGAATCTTGTGAGTCTGGCTCAGAGAATTTGTACATTTTTTCATAAATTTGGGTATTCCAGGGTCTGGAAATTCGAAAATTAAAATGCCAATGCGATGCCAAAATGTGAAAAAACCGCTAATTTGCGGATAACATTTAGAAAATAAATATAGTCTGGCCAAAATTAAGAGATTTCAATTGTTAACCTTAAGCCTAAATTGAGAAAAAGTGCTAATTCGCGGCTAAAAATGGAATAAATTACTAATTCACAGCTAAAATTGCGAAAAACGCGCTAAGTTAATTCACTCCAAAACTGAATATACCACCACTCATAAGGGAGGTGTCACATTTTAGGGCTAAAAAGCCGTTGTGGATCGAACAAGTCAAATTGTTATGGGCGGAGTGTTATACATCCTCCCCCTGCCACACTTGGTAGAACCACCTAATTTTCGAGACTAAAGCGAAAGAGCGCTCATTCGCAGCTCAATATGGATGGAAATGCTCTAATTAACGCTATTTCGACGCAACTTCAAGACAGAAATTGAAGGAAAAAAACGCTGAGCAAGTGGAGGCCCTCTGATGGCATAATACTGTTAAAAAGTTTAAGTCCGCGGTTGAAATTGAGATGAAAAAGGCTACTTAGGCCTAAAAGAGAAACAAAACAACAAAAAAAGACAGTATTTTGAGGATGGAGTTGAGAAAAATGCTGCTTCACGGATAACATGTTTAAAAAGTGCTAATTCATGTCAATAAGTGGAAAAAAGTGCATATTTGCGGTTCATGGGGGCAAATTCGGAGGAAAGTGCTAGTATATTCATATTAGCTGAAAAAAAAGAAACTCCTAATTCGCGCCTAAAATGTAGAAAAACGTAAATTTGTGGATGAAGTGGGGAAAAAGCACTAATACACGGATACAAATTCAGAATAGTAGCTATAGTTTGCGGCTAAAACGGAAAAAAGCGCTGATTCACGGCTAAAAGAGAAAAAAATCGCATGGCTGAATAGTTTGAGAAAAAAGGGGCCAAAAAGCGATGGTTTCCGGAGGCAAAGGCGGCTAAAACTAAGAAAAAGAGTCAATTCACTGTTTCTGTGGAGGCAAATTAAGCTAAAATCAAGATAAAGCGCTAATTCATTAGGTATGATTAAATGCAAAAAAAAAACTGGTGGTTCGCGGCTAAGATGAAGAAAAACGTAATTTATCAGCTGAAAAATCTCTAATTCTGGACCAAGATTTATGAGGCGCTAATATGGCATAAATTGAGAAAAAGCGCTAATTGACGACTTAAATTAAGAGAAAAATATCAATTTAGTGGTTTTTGGTGGCAAAGACGGTTAAAATCGAAGAAAAACGCTAAACCCTGGCTAAAATCGAAAAAAAAATGGCTACAGTGCACGGCTAAAATTAAGAAAAGCTTAAATTCGTTTCGAAAGCTAGGAAAGGCTGTAACTTATGAATGAATTTAGAGAAAGTGCTAATTCATGGCTAATATCGAGGAAAACGCAAATTTGTGGCTACAATATTGAATATTCGCTCTAATCTATCCATGAATTAATTATGAATTATCCATGAATTTTTGGATCTTTAGAAAAGGCGCTTATTCACGGCTAAAATTGAGGCAAAGTGCTAGTTCGCTGCGGCTAAATGAATAAGACGCGGTTTCTGGAGGCAACTTAGAAAAAGACTGAGAAAATTATTTCATTCGCGAATGAATGTGAATGTGAACCAATAATTACTAATTCACTGCTAAAATGAAGAAAAACGGTAATTCGCGGCCCAAATTGACAAAAGGCGCTAATTGACAGCTAAAAAATGATAAAAAGCGTTGATTCGCGGCTCAAATTGAGAACATTTGCAATAATTCAGGGATATAAAGTTGAATAAATTTAATTTCAAGCTAACATGAAATGATATTTCTTGTGCGTTCAGAGACTTAAGCCCTGTTCACACGGTGCAATGTTTGAAGCTATATTGCATGCTGGTTTTTAAAAAACATATATATTCCTTGGTAGTGACCGGATGTTTTTGAAAAACCAGCATGCAATATAGTTTCAAACATTGCATCGTGTGAACAGGCCTTAAGGCCTGTATTCATAGACATTTCTTAAACTTAACTTTCCCAAAGTGGACGTCTAAACATATTATTTTTTTCAACAACAACTGACTTGATTTTGACTCAGGAGAATTTTAACTTAAGTAGCGACTAAGAAAGAGGGCCTAGAACAACGCTCATTCGCTGCTAAAATTGAGAAAAGCGTGAAACCACGCGTAATTATTCTTAAAAAATTTGCTAATGCGCGACTAAAATGAGAACAGTACTCATTCAAGGCCATAAACGGCTAATTTGCGGCTACAGAACAAGACAAACTGCCATTTGAAGTTCCAATTGAGCAATTTAGCGTTAATTAGCGGCCAAAAGATCACATCCACACAAGAGGCGTAGAGTTAGGGGAAGGGGCGAGGTGAGTCATCGCCCATCCAATGTTACTATTGGGTGGGCAAAGGCACCTTTTCGCCCCCCCCCCTCACCGACAATGTTTTCCCCTAATTTTATCAATATCGTCTAACAAAGGGTGAAGTACTATGTTATAGCGATGAGTAATGGTATTTACTTAATTTAAACCGCGAATTAGCGCTTTTTGTGCATCTTCTCCGCGAAGAAGCGATTTTTCTCAATTTAAGCAAGCCTTTAATGTAAGCCTTTTTCAATATTTTAGCCGCGAATTAGCACTTTTTCTCAATTTTATCCATGAATTAGTAAATTGGTGGCGACTTCTGTCAAACGTTTTTCCATTTTACTGCCGCAAAATTGGCACTAGAAGCCAACGAATTGGCTTTCAATTTTAGCCGCCAGCCGTTGGGTTTTTCTCCATTTAGAATTTCCCGATTGGCGGTTTATTGGCGGGGAATTGGCATTTTGCTCAATTTAATAGCGACGAATGAACGATTTTCCCATACTTGACCCGTAAATTAAATGTGTTTTCTCAATTTCATTGGTGGATTACTAATTTTTCTCCATTTTAGCTTTTCATCAGCGACTTTTGTCAATTTCATAAGAGCACTAGTGTATATTCTCAGTATTTGATGTGAAGTACAGTGTTTTTTACCCCCTGGATTTTAAAGACTTTTCCAAATTGTAGCTTTGAATAAATTAAGACTTTTTATCTGTGAAATAACGCTTTTCCTCACACTGGGAGAAAAAACAGCTCAAAACGATTGAATTTAACTGAGCTTACTTGGTTAATAATTTGCACCCGAGTAAGTTCGGTCGTTTTAACCTGGTATCATTTTCCGGTTAAACAAAATTTCTAACCGAGTTTGATTTTAACCAAGTATTTTGGCAGATTATACCTAGTAGATGTGCTCGGTTAAATCAAGTTGATTACACGGTCCAAAAATTTGCACCCGAGTCATTTCCTCATCAACCAAGTAGCTTGGTAAAAAGTATTCAACCAAATCATAACATTATTAACCGAGTTACTCGGTCATATTATACCGAGTACACACACGGTTGTTTTTATCCGACTCACTCGGTTGTTTTAACAGAAATGACCTAGCCAAGCTTGGTAAAAAATAACCAATCTCACTGGGTTTCTTGTCATTTTCTTGCTCGGTTGTTGCATGTAGCCTGCTCTATAATGAAGGTATTAAAGCGAACAAGGAATTGCATTATTAACCAGCAATAATTTCGTTTGCAGAAGTTGCTAAATATGTTCACATTTATTCAGGTAACTTTGATGAAACATATATAAAAGCCTTTGAAAACAAATATCGACCGCTTCTAAAATGTTGTCGAATGAATATAAGAAACCATCTGTAACGTCGTAGGCTCGCCTGACTGATTCCCAGCTGTTAGCCCAGCTGCTAGATAAGAATGATTGAATTCCAAAAACTGCTCGCTCCCGGTCTCTTGGTTCTCTCCGTTATTCAGTGCGTAATCCATTATACGAACTCGTCTACCTTCGTACCATAACCCGTTTACTCGGTGAAATCATCCGAAGGTCACTGAGAAGTAGTGGGGATTATTCTCTTACTCGGGTAACGCAGCCACCTCGCTGTCTAACCGAGTGTCACGGGCTCGGTTGGTGCCTTATTTAACCATATACTCGGTTATTATTCGTGTAATTCACAGGTCCACTCGGTCATCATGGCTTATTGTGGCCTAGAACTCGGTCAGTATTTGATTCAACGCAGTTAGAAGGTCATTACTTGGTCAAAAAGTTCGGTTAACCCAACCAAGTATTCACTTTGACCGAGCCAAAAAACCGTATCGTTTTCCCAGTGCAAAAGCCATTAAGTGCCGTTTTTGTCCTGTAAATTAGCGTTTTTTCTCAATTTCAGCTGCACACTCGCGTTTTTACTCCTGAAATTACCGACTTTTCAAGTTTCACAATTCTAGCCGAGAATAGCGACTTTTCTCTTCTCTATTTTAGTCGCAAATTTGGCTTCAGAAGCCGTGAATTTCTGGGAAATCATGGAATTGAGCGAAAGAGAGCTCATTCGCAACACAATATGAAAAAAAAATTATCTAATTCACAGTATTTCGACGCAACTTCAAGACTGAAAATAGAGAGAAAAAAAAAGCTGAGCATGCGGAGGCCCTTTAATGTCAAATATTGATAAAATGTGCAAGTCCGCGGTTGAAATTTAGAAGGATAAATGAAATTTACGGCTATAAACATCAACAAAAAACAGTATTTTGAGGATGAAGTCGAAAAAAATGCTACTTCACGGATAACATTTTTAATAAGTGCTAATTCATGTCAGTAAGTGGAAGAAAGTGCAAATTCGCGGCTAACAATTGAGGAAAAGCTCCAATTAGCGGTTTACGGGGGCGGATTCGAAGAGAGGCGCTAGTCAATTCTAATTGTTAGCTAAAAATATACATATATGTATAGAAACTCCTAATTCGAAATGTAGAAAAGCGTAAATTCATCGGTGGCGGGGAGAAAAAACACTAATACACAGATACAAATTTAGAACATGCGGCTAAAACTGAATTAACACTAATTCATGGCGAAAATTGAGAAAAAAGTCGATTCACGATATCTGTGGAGGCAAATTCAGCAAAAATCAAGATGAAGCGCTAATTTTAAGCAAAGATTTGGGAATAGGTGCTAGTTAGCTAAAATTGAGAAAAAGCGCTAATGGGCCACTAAAATTAAGAAAAGGAGTTCTCATTTGTGGCTTTAGGAGGGAAAGGCGATTGAAATCAAGGAAAAGCGCTAACTCCTGGCTGGAAATCAGAAAAAAACGCTGCGAATTATCGAACAATGCCTTATTATTTCGACTGTGGGCTTATTATTCATCGATGTAGTCAAATCCGGCTTGAAATTAAATGAAAATCGACACCCCACACCCCTATGATCCCAAATCCTTTGAAAATCCCCATTTTGGACCCGCTTTTGGCCCATAAAACCCCAGGGAGTTATTTGATCAAACTGATCAGATGTTAGGACCAACTAGACCCCAAATGGAGTCTATGTGCGAAAGAACGAGTTTTTTCGAGCAATCCTAGGGCAAGATATGGCCCGGACGGCGGACGGACATTTTGTTTTATTGCAGATTTGGATTCTACGCACTTTGAAACGTGCGGGGGGGGGTCAAAAAAATTTTTTTGCGATACGATTACAAAGACTTATTATTGAGAAATAATAAGTCAAAAAACTGCTAGGTAGTACATGGCTAAAAATTAAGAAAAGCGTATTTATTACTGTAATTTGTGGATGAATTTGGAGAAAAGGCACAAATTCGATGATAAAGTGAGAAAAATTGCTAATTCACAGCTAAATGTAATTTTTTGGCTACAATATTGAGTATTTGCTCTAATTTTGGGATCAAAATTGAGAAAATACGCTGATTCTGGACTAAATTTGAGGGAAAGCGATACTTCGTGGGCTAAATTATTAGCGTTTTCCAATTCAACACACCACTCTAATGTATCGCACCGTCCTCTCCATAAACATAATATGTTCAATTCAGACAGAACGGGTAGAAGAAGTTAAGCGGTCCATACGCGTACAAAAAATATTGCGCTAACTAAGGGGTTGCACAATAAAATTGAACGTTCGTGGGTTTGTATTGGGGCGGGTTGCACAACGCATGTGAACCTGGCACAACACATGTCAGAAAATTTAACGAAAAATGAATCAATCGTTTGTTTCCGTTTGTTTTGCCAAAATTATCGTTTGTTTACCATTTCGAATAGGTATCCTAAAAAAAAAACAGTAGGTATGTGTCCGGGTAAGTTCGCGAATTTATTCAGGTCGGTTTCACCGTAATTCTGGACAGAAATGATTTGCTTAGGCATTTACAGAGCGCGATTGTTTGCCTATCAACTTATAAGAGAGGACGAGCACTCATAGATTCTCCCGGAATAATGTACGCCACGACGCTTAATCCAATAATTACGGTTCGATGATCCAATAGGTACTTTTGAGATGTTTATTCAAGTAATTGTTATGATTACGGGGGTTGGGTGGTGAGGTGGTATAATTGGTGGTATATCTCACTCGTCTCACTTTCGCAAATAATACCCTCCTCTTCGTGTGATTTCGAGTAGTAAAACAAACAGAGTCGTACTCTTTTTATATTTACGCCCCACCGTTTTTCAAACTCTGAAACCTCAGAATGAAAATACAAAGAACAAACAGGAGACCCAAGCATATCGTTTACATTTCGCGGCGAGGGGGACAAAAACTGGGGAATAATTTGAGGGTTGACTGGGAGGGAAAGAAAAAGAAGTCCACAGTTTAGAGGTTTTTAGATAAGCAAAAAGCTTTGTCGTTGTGGGTATGAAGTCAAGAGAAGGAAATGGGATGCCCCTGGTGATATTTTGTTGTTTGCCCAGGCGTGTACAAGATTTCTATTTACATTGTAGAAATAACTTTTAAAGGATGCAGTGGTTTAGTTCTCAAATCCTTCGTGGCAGGTGTTAAGGGACTTTAATTAAAAGTCTTTCCCTGTAGTATAATTTATCGTATTTTGTAGGGGAGTCTTTCTCTTATCAACCCTTGTGGCTAAACCTTTTTTTTTCTGCCAAGGCGGTTAATTTATGGTGGTTTCGTGAATTTCAAAGTTGTTTATGGATGATTGAAAGAGAAAAGTGAGAATACTGGGTGGGAAGGGTGGGCGGTTGGAGAGGAATTGAAAGGGCTGGTTGGAATAGTAGGGTGCCTTTCATGTTCCTGTTTAAATAATCAAACGAAGGAAGCACTAGATGTTGACACAGAATCCAGGGCTCTTCCGGATTGACAACTTCCTGCAAATATTTGGCGTACTCCTGCTTCAAATTGCCGGAGCGCAGCACCGTTTCCCTTTTCTTTTGTCGCCGTGTCATTTGTTCACAGGGAGCTCCTCATTCTTGACAACATCCTTCTCACTGCAAACTCATTATTTCTCCTACCTTTCATGATAATTAAACTTCCTGATAATTATTTTGATACAACCGCGGAAAAACAATAGTTTGGTTTGGTTGTTTTCATAATCAATATTTCGATAATTTGAATAATGAAAACCATGAAAATAAAGTGAAGCTCACTGCTGGAAATTCACCTTTCTCCTCATTTACGTTATACATAAGATTGGAAATTCCGACTGAAAGGTCTCTTCTAAATATACAGGAATGACCCAAAAACACCAATAAAGCCCTTCCCACTTCTTTTAACAACCGCCAACTACTCCAATTTCAGAATAGCGAGCTAGCATGGATAATACACTATCGAATCGAAGCTCTGTTCCTCCCCTCCCCAACGCATCCCCTAAAAACACCTTTTCTCGGCCTACAAACGTTATTCAGCCGCAGCCACCAACCACACCGGCGGCCAATCTTGCCTTCGTCTTTCACGCAGGCTAACCAATTACAACTAATCACAAACCTATCCCAGTGTTTTCCTCTTGTGTTTCTTCTGTGTGGATCGATGTCCTGTCATTCCAAGTTTTGTGGTTTTGGAAGTCTTCCAGTGTAATGACTCAAAGGTGGATATCCAATTAATTACCGTCAGAAATAATACACGCAACGAGTAACGAGGCATTCATCCGATATTCAAATTCTGTTCTATGATTCCACAAAAAAACTGAAAAGCCCGTACAAAACGTATCGAAGCTCAACTCTCATGAAAAAGGTTTTCAACTGCGACTAAAACAATAGGGGCGAAGCTTGAATAAAAGTTCGAGCTTATTTTTAGGAGGCAGCAGAAAGAAAGATTTCATGGTGACAGTGCTCTCGTAGTCGTTGAAATGGAGGTGATGGAGGGGGGGGGGGGAGAGCGAATGAACCAATCTGTAAGATAACCCTAACTCGCCACGAGTTGATCGAGGAAATTGAGATTTGACGTGCAGGAGGAGTGAGAGTTTCCCTTTCAATTGGGCTGCTGATTTTCACGGTTGATTACATCTGTATTGACATTGAATCCAGAGACTTTATATCATGATAGAAACTAAAACCGCAGGAAGGTGAAGTTGTACGGAGTAATCAGTGAGCAATGGTGTGGCGGGGCAGGGAGCGGTTCAAGCACTGGATTGTGGTTGTCTCAAAAACTCAAGAACTATCGATGGGGTTTGTTGTGAAGGTAGGGGAGGTGCTCTCATAAAGCTCGTGTCTAAGTTCGGTAACAGCGAACCTTCTCTTCTTGATTATCAAGTATCCTTATTAGTTATTACTCGTTCTAACGTAAAAGAAAAAAAAAATTATCGCTCCCGCAATGCTCAGAGTGACGCGAACCTCGCCCATGATGATGTTGTCCCACCAATGTTTCCGTCTCAAAAAATTCTAATACGTCGATAAATTTCCTAGGTAAAAACCCTATATCCGCGTTCACCTTTCTCAACCGCCATCAGCCCCCACCCCTCATCATCCCCTCAACGCCTTTTATGGGTGAATCGTAAAACAGCGGAAACAGGGTAAAGTCAACCGGAACGAATCGATAGATTGAGCTGCGGGAGCGGTTAGACAAGGATCGAATGAGAGGAAGAAGAAACACGATGAATAATAAAGTCAAGTAAAACATTGGAGCCTATGGTGGTGGAGGAGGACTCGTGTCGTAAAAAAAAAAAAAAAAAAAAAAAAAAAAAAAAAAAAAAAAAAAAAGTTTCGAAGGGCGATACAAGAGGGATGAAGATGGAGGGCAGGGATGAAATTTGCTTATAAACCCTTGTTTTCTGTGTATCGAGTAAAGTCACGAACTGGTTTAATATCCTAATGAAAAGGTACGGATTCCTGTTCTTTTTCATTACAAAAAAGAACAACATTTCCATGTTTTCAGGAAGGGAGGGAGGGTCAAGACAAGGTGAGTGGTGAGGGGAAAGGGTAATGGTTGAATATAAGCAAGGGGTATTTCCAAAAGTACGCAGTTGGTAATTAGCGGTGAGGGTTTAAGCGTAATGGGCGGGCATCGGAGAATGTTTATTGTACTCAGAGGATTATTGTCTTCAGACCACCCCTGGGAATGTCTGGGTGTGATGTCTAGACGTCTGACTTATAATGTACTTTCATGCTTTTCTCATACAATTGAACCTTCTAATTTATTCCACCCCACCCCACCACACACACCGAGATACACTCCTAATCGAAAAACCTCAATTTTAACGGAATCGAATTCATGTAAAAGCCCACGGGTATTACGATCAAATGCTTTTCTACAATTCTACAAACGCTTACAAAAAAAGAGCCGCATCCAAGAATGTTGGGAACCAAAGTGACCCGGGTTTATTCTTTTCGACCGTGCTTTGTTGAGAATGAAATACGCCTTCTTGATTAAAAAAAAAAAAAAAAAATGAAAAAAAAGTTGTAAGTTCTTTAATTTTATTATTAATTTCACACTTCAACTTTTCGAGATGGATTAACATTGTTTGGCGACCGTGACACGACTGGAAATTGAAGAAGGATAAACAGGTTGACTGCACGACGAAATATTCAAAGAAAAGCTTTCGTCTAGCTGAAAAAAGGCTTGACTCGCTGATAACTCGTTTAAAAATGGATGGCTATCTAACTGATTATTCGGCCGTATAATCAAAAATCCCTGTATAAGGAAGATGTCATGGCTAAGTTTTTTAAAAAATCCTTTTATGTTGACAATTGTCTCGCTAGTTTCAATGTAGATGAAGGAGCTGACTCTTTCATTGAGGAAGCCACTGCGATCATGGCCGAAAGAAAACTCGAACCTATTTAGGATGGAAGCGAAGCTTCCAACAATCATCTTCGGCGACTGAGATTTCTATCCTAAAGACATCCTCAAAGTTCAAGAAGGCTGTTTCTCGAATGTGACGGCACTGAAGGTGACAAAAAGGATAATTTTGTCTGTGGCTCAGATACTTTGGGACCCTATTGGCTTCACGAGCCCCGTGACCTTACAACCGAAAATTTTACTTCAACGATCGTGGGTCGAAAAAATTGGTTGGGACGACGAGGTAAATTTGGAAACTAGAGTGTCTTTTATGCACTGGATCAGAGAACTGCGGTCACTCGAAAAAGGCCATTCCGAGATGTTTTTTGTTAGTTCTGGAATCTGCATTGTTTTTGCGACGCAAGTAAGAATGCGTATGCTCCGGATGAGATCCGGAACGAATCGCGAACCATTTGTACAATTCGTTCAAGCAATTACGGGTAGCCCCAATTGCGCCCATGACAATCCCGAGGCTTGAACTGCTAGCAGCTCTAATCTGTGCTCCACTGGCATCATCACTGAAAAAAGCTTTGGAGCTGCAGGGCTTCAAAACTGTTTACTGGACGGATTCAACTACAGTTCTTTTTTGCATCAGACGGGAGGATCAATGGGCTCCATTAGTCTGGAATTGAAAAACGGAAAGGAATAACCTCGTCCTTATTCAACAACGAATCTACCGATAAAACTTGGTTTTACAGGTATTTTTCGAAATTCTCTAGTCGCGTGGATCAAAAGATTCGTTTCGAACTGTCGAAATCTTCCAGAAAAACGATCGAAGGGACTCCTGAGCATTGAGGATGAAGCCGAGACGCTAATTTTACGACTCATTCAAGAATCCTCGTTTTTGGGGATGGACGACTCGAAACTATCGACTTTGTGACCGTTCACGGGCGAAGATGGCTTGATTCGTTTGAAAACTAAAGTTTCTCAGCGGACCGATGTGATGAATTTCAACTATCCGATCGCCCTTCCCGCGAAGCATCACGCTCTGAGTAGAATGATAATGCACGTTCATGAAAGTAACTGTCATGAAGGTGCGCAGGGCGTGCTGAATTTGCATTGCGAAAAGTGCTGGATCCTTGGAGGGTGGAGAAAAGTGCGATCCGTTCTGTCAAAATGCGTCAAATGTAAACGTTTTGATGTCAGAAATTTAAACACGAATCCATTATCACTTTTCTGGAAAAAAGAGTTAGAGAAGCTGTCACCTTTGAAATCACAAGAGTTGATTTTGCTGGTCCTTTGAGACTTTGATGTGGAAAAAGGGCGTGGATATGACGTGTGCTGTATACCGGGCAGTTCATTTGGAGCTTGTGACGTCATTGAGCACACACGATTTTCTTCAAGGTCTTCGCCGCTTCGTGGCTTGACGAGGTCATCCAAAAGTGATCTGGAGCGACAGTGGCAGGAACTTTGTGGGCGCTTACAACGCCTTTGGTAATCTCGACTGGGACGTAATCGCAGAAAAGTGTTCGACGCAACGCATTAAGTGGATTTTCAATCTATCCGCTTCTACATGGTGGGGCGGTTGGTGGGAGGCGCCTGGTCGGTACGGCAAAGAAGCTTATATTCACATTACACCACTGCAACTTGGGATTTCAGAATCTGAATGTGCAAAACTTTTCCTTCTTAAAATAAGCCACCCAGCAACCACGCGCTAACAATTTGGTCCGGAGTGTCGAGCAAGGGTACATTTGATTTTCTGAAAGAGCCAACCCCTTGGAAGTTTGTCCCATAAACTGACTGTTCGAGCATAAAACAGGGATTTTAGACCCTCACATCTGGCAATTTGGGCTTTGAATCGTGTAATTCAGCCCGGAATCCGCTTTGGCTGGCAATTCAATACCCAAGAACTGGATGTTTCACGAAGTTTCAATTCAACTTACCGCAAATTGTATGTTTGAAACGTATCTGTGCTGTTTGGTTGACCCTTGACAATGTTAAATTGGCCATATAAATAGATTATTAGGCCCCAGAAACTGATTATTTCACTTCAAAGGTTGACATTTTCCACATAGAAACTCACTTCGACTATGAGCAGCTATTATTTGACTCCATCGACATTGGCAACCATAGATTTTTCTCAGTTCTGGACATGCTTGCCGTAATTTACTTTTAGAAAAACTGACTAACCAGCTTCAAAATGCTGATTCAGCCTCAATGTCACAACACAGGTCCTAGAAGACCCACAGCACATAGCATTACTCGTGACACAATCTGTTTCCTGAGCCGTAATATCACCAGCCCTGTGGCTGTGACTTGTCCTTTCGGCAAGTGAACCAACGAAAATAACTGTCCAATAAATTGTGAGTTACACATATAATAAAATAAAACAGTCTATAACGGCAAAAATCTGCTAATTTATCACAATTTGGCCGTTGAATATTGGTATGTACTTATTTTCAAGATTTACACCAAAATTTTTCCAAGATTTCAACGTCTCATACGTTTTCTGAGTCACCGCTCTCAGCCTATTTCATCGTTTTCATCCTTTGTGTAGTATAGGACATTCCGAAGAAAACGATGGAGGTTCGAGAGTAAATTAATTAAAGAGCCTCGAGAGAGTTTTAGACCCCTGTGCCCTGTGTATAAAATGAAAATGTAGGTATTACGTTTTCGTGTCTGTCTCCATCCATTTACTAAATTAGCTGTAAAAGGCGTGAGTAAGGCTGGATGAAATATACAGACCCGAGGTAACATAATTCTCCCTTCATGTCTCCCCTCATGTTAGGACAAACAACGGAGCTTTTCAGTTGTTTTATTTAGCAGACATTAACTGTCTCTTTTTTTTCTGCTTGTTTCAACTATTAACCAATTTTTAAATAGTTAATTCCACAATGTTCTCTCGGTTGAGTAAGCGGATGTTTTAAAATTACGTTTGCGGGGGAGTCACAGGGGTAGGCACGGAAGTGTGAAATTTACAACTTAGGGATTCACAGAGACAAGGCCATACAGGCCCAGTTCGAACGCAGCAATGGTAATTACAGTGTAACCCTCCCTCCCTTCATCGCAATGGCACAACCACCGACCGTCAGAGCCATTTCCCTTGACCCTTTATCTCTTCAACCCCTCTGTTTCCGCTCCACCGAAACCCCTCTCGACAAGTTTGACGCTATAGAAACACAGAGATTTTCATTCCCTTTCCACCCCACCCCACCCTTTCTACCATTACCAACCAATCATCCTCCTTGTCCACATTACTTTCCTCGTTTTATTTTCTCTTACAGAGGCCGGTCACTCTTCCTTTGATTACAGCTTGTCTTTGATGAGCCAGCCATGCCATTGACGGTGAGGGTGATTCCTTTCGTGTTTATTTATGTGTGCCCTTCATTTTCTCGGCAGATCCATAACATAAATGACACGACCGCCCCATCCCCTTTTCACAGCCTCATTCTCATAACCCGTTGTCACGACTGAAATGGATTCTAATTAGCGTAAAGAAAGTTTAAATTACCCACAAAAGAGTCTCCCCTCGCGTCTTATAGGCTGTGATGAAACCAAAGCCCCCCCCCCTACCTCTCTTTTATTTCTGTTTCAAATTGACCACGACGAACGGGTATTGTGCGCAACAAGGACTTACCTCTTTCGTCGGAAATAAAGTGGAAAGATGGGGCCGGAGCAGATTGGTAGCCTCTTACCTGGAACAAAGAAACAAGTTGGGCGAAAAATTTAGTTAGCGAAAGGATGAAAGGGGACTCTGGAAAACAAATTGTTGTACAACATTTCTGCCATTAATTTTCACATCTCGCACGTTCTAAACTTTTTATTAAAGTCGCACAATTTGGGAAAATTGAGAGAAGGGAGGAAACGTGGTAAAGAGGATAATTCTTATTTATATTTTTATTTTTTTCTCTTTCTCCCCTCGCAAGGCTTTTCTCTAGAAAACAGAGAAAAAAACTTTTTTCACCCCTTTAACCTACCCCTAAACCCATCCATTTATGCTAGTTCTCGTATTCAACGCCCCTTTTTTTCGAATTTAAAACTTTATCCCAGTTATTTTATCCTATAGCAGCCACTCAACTCTAATCTCTTCGCCGCTCATCCCGAAAAGCTTTCTGTCCCTCTCCACGCCTAGCTCAACCACCTCTAGCCTTAATATCTTGATTTTCATCTTTAGAAAATTGGTTCATTTACAAGAGTTCAAAAAGCTAGAGATTCATACAGATTTGAAGTATATAAAGAGGGGATCGCGAGGCAACGTTACCCCTTCGTACATAGAAAATACATTTGTCATTTTATTTTTTATCCCCCCCTTTCCTGCCATCGCTGTAACTCTTTTCTATATCGCTTTAACGTTCGACTGAAGTTCTATAGAAAAAAAAGCAGTGGTATTTCACAGGGGAGGAATTTTTCCGTAACTGAAAGAGATAAAGCCCCCCTTCTCCCAACACTTCAAGTCATTCCCACTCGAGTCTCTTTTACTCCCATTTTCCTTTTATTTCCTCGATCGACCGTCTTTTGGCTTGTCCATTCATATTTTTTCAAGAAATACGCCTTTTAAAAAATGCTGGTATGATTGTGCGAGGGAATAGATAAGGCCTCCTATACCGTTTTACATCAAGCGTGAAGCCCTAAACATTTTTTGTGTGTGAGAATATATATATATATATAGCGTTTAATTCGAAACAGTTTTCCAACAATTCCTCTTTGTAAATAACAGACGGTGGCCCGTAAGCAGGGAGCAAATTTAAAGCCAACGCCAAAAAGGTGTTCCGAGTTTCAAGGGTCTACACCGTAATTTTTTGGGTAATTAATCAATTTCTCGTCGGCTTCATAATTATCAAAAACGCTGTTACTGTGTCAAAATAATCCATGTTTGGACTAAAAATATCTGACTCTAGAGGTAATTTTGTTTTGGCTGCATCCATCCGAGTGTTACGTACTTTATCGCCTTTAGCGTTTCAACTGCGAAGTCAATTTTTACCGTTTCACACTATCAAAATCAATCAAAATTGTCTAGTTCACCATGAAAACAACACTTCTTGCATCGGAAATGGTAAAGAGACACTTTCACTCCTAATCGTTAATATCGTGGTTCAGTCTAAATCATAGGCATAGTCTGAAGGGGGCAAAGGTGGGCCATTTCTTTAGCTCGTCTCTTCGAAACCATCAGCTATAATCGGAAACCGTCAATTTACCCCCTTCAAACTGGCTGATTAGCACATTAAAGCCGAAAATTTGCCATTACGAAAACAAAATAATCCTGAAATACAAGTGAAAAGAATCACCAGATTCGCAGATGAAATTGTGAAAACCGCTAATTCACAGATAAAATAGTGATTAAGCGCCCATTCACAGCTAAAATTAAGGAAAACACTGGTAAAATTTAGAGAAAATACCGCAGAATACATCATTTGGAGCGTTTCGGGCCTAAAATATCCTGCAAATTGCAAGGATTTGGTCACAACCATCGTGAAGCTAAGAGTTTCGGGCCCTTTGTCTAAGAGGCCGTGGACCCAGAGCTGTCCAGTCGAAACAGCACCAAAAGCCCAATAAACATAGCCATGAAATTTCATCACTTGGAGCTAAAAACCTGCGGAATGTCCAATTTTGGGTCTAAATTATCGATAAAATTTATAGTTTTAAGTATATTTACTCTGGTGAAATTGCCAGTTTCTAATATTTGTTTCGGTGAAATCTCGAGTTTCAGGGATCTATCTTAGTGACCGCAGAATCCGGGCTATAGCTGGGCACTCGACGCAGTGGCCTAAGTCTTCTGACGAATAGCTACAAAATTGCAACATTTTGATAGTAATTATGCGCGGAAAATGTGAATTTTCCTTGCTGAATATTGATTTCCAGGTCTCAATTTCAGCGAAATAGAAAGTTGCGGGTTTTATTTTGAAGGCTGTAGATCACTGGCAAGCCAGCCGGCCAGCCGCAACAGATCTCAAAGCCACCGCTGACGAATAGGCGCAAAATTCCAACATATTAAAGACAAACACTAATGAAATTAAAAAAATATTGGAGTACTCGCGGCACTGGAGATTTTTTTATGGTCTTTTTTTTCGTAAGCGCGAACCCCGCAAGCAAGCCTAACAGTCCTTATAAATTTAAATTTGTTTATTCGCAATTTAAATTAAAATGAACTTGCAAGTCGGGCTCCCAATTTGAGTGAAAAAACAAGTTTTCTGACTGAATATACGAGGAATTGACAGTTTGGGCTTTTAATATCGGGGAAATCGCCAGCTTAGGGTCTGTAATGAAAGCAAAACTGCTGTTTCGAGACCATATTACTGTAGCGGTGGTACCCAAACTATAGCCAGCCTCAACTCGGAGTTTCTGATCTTATTTCTGAGAAAAGGCAAGTGTCAGGTTTTGATTTCAGCAAAATTTCAAGTTGCGGGTCTCAATTAAGCACTAAATTTCCATGAAAACGCAATTTTGCAATTGCTTTATTTCGGCCTATTTGGCCACAACGGACTGCGGACCCCCGACAAAATTGCAATATTTTGGAGGAAAATTGCATGTTTCCAGGCACAATTCTATAGCGACTAATTTTTCTTCTGAGGTCGTGGATCCTGAGCTAGTCTTCCTCCACTTCACTACGCCCATATGCCCTGACGAATAGCTGCGTAATTGAAACATTTTGGTGATAAATATTATTGAGTTTGCAAAGACAGACCGTGTTAATTAGAGAAAAATCACGTTCCAGGCTCAATACCTACGAAAGTTTCGGGTCTTCGGGTGGTAATTGAAACAAAATTGCAAGTTCAGGGCGTTAGTTTAAGAAAAATTGTACTGAAGGCCTTTTTCTTAGTCGTGGATCCAACAGGCTAGCCGGCGCTAACAGATCCCAGAGCCTGACAATTACCCGTGAAATTGGAAGTCCCAAGGATGAATGTCCGTGGCAATGCAACTTTCGGATTTCGGGTCATGATTCCTGTAAAAATGCATGTTTCGCCTCTTAGTTTCAGCGAGAATGCAAGTTTCAGGCCTTAATTAAAACGAAACCGGAAGTTTCGGATCGTTCACCTAGTGTCGGAGAAATAGCAAAAACTGGTGCCTTTTTGTTTAATGGCCGAGCATCCAAAGCCACTACATCATCATCACCACATCATTCCGCTGCTGTCATTACCCGGCGCGTTATTTTTTGAGATCACGCTCCAGAGCTTAGGGGAATGAGAAAAGCTGACCACCTTTCTGTATAAAAATGACGACCATGGTCTAAAAATTTGCTGTTGGCCCACAAAACTATACGAACTTGGTGTTCAAAACTTGGCATTGAGACTCAATAGCTGCGGCAGTTAAAAGACGCATCAACCAGCCGAAACATCGAGTCATACAGGAAATTTATTCAGATTCATGTGAAAAATTACAATTATTGAGACCTAAAATCAAAATCATTCACCTAATTATTTATAGAAATTATCTTAATAAAATTCCGTTGTCCCCTGGATAATTTTTTCTGGAATCATTTGTAGCCTAAAGGCGCAGTTTTCTTACTATGTGATAAGCAGCGAGTTATAAGCCAAATCAGCTAAACAATGGCGTAGAACGTTGCTGGTGATCAGCAAACAGTGTCGCTGAATAATCGATTGAGCACACAAAAGCGCTATTATGATGGCTCAAATTGAGAAAATTCACGCCTTCTGGACGTGAATTTGCAATTAAAATAGAGCAAATACGATGACCCCTAAGTTTCTTTATAAGTCCTTAAAGCGCCCCATACACTATGCGATTGCCTGCAGGCCGTCGCCTCAAGAGGCGACCGTCCGGTCAAAATCGACGGGCAACATACACTGTCAGTCAACGATCTCATGTCCGATCCTAGCCGGTCCTACGGCCACACACCTTCAGTTTTCACGGACTGCAGTTCATGGCCTTCAGATTAACTGAAAATGTGTGGGTAACCCCGATCGAAGGCCTCACGATTGCCTTCAGTTAAACTGACAGTGTATGGGGCGCTTAAGCGAATAAAATTAAGAATATGATCTAATTTGCCGATATCGCGGGAAAAGCGCTAATATTCGTGGCTAAAATTACAAAACAGCTCTTATTGGTGGTTTCTCGATGCAACTTTTCAGACCATAAATAAGATAAAAATCGCTGATTCCCGGTGTATGTATAGAGGCAATTTTACAGCTAAAATGTACAAAAAATGCTAATATGCTGTTTTTTGGGACAAACCCGCGGCTAAAATTGAGAAATACGTTATATCAAGACTATAAAAGTGAGAAAAAAATCGCGGCAAAAGTTCAGAAAAATCGCTGGATATTTCATCGAAGAAATTGAGAAAAAACCCCAATTCGCGTATAACCTGTACTGGAAAAACGTTAATTCGCGTATACAAATGAAAAAAAAATCAATAATTCGCGGATACGAATGACAAAAAATCAATAATTCGCTGCTAAAATTGGGAAAACACCAATCTGTAGCTTTGGAAGGATATTTCGTGAAAAAGTGCTAACCGATAACTAGAATGGAAAAAAAAGTACCAATATGGGGGATAAACTACAAAAAACACGCTAATTCACGGCTGATACTGAGAATATCACTAATTATCTTGGCTAAAATAAAAAACGCTGTGTTTCAGCTCAAATTGAGAAAAAGGGCTAATTCGCTACTAAAAATTGAGGAAAACACCAATTTTTACGCGAAAAAGGAGAAAAATTGCTAATTTTCAGTTCAAACTGCGAAAATATGCTAAATCCCAGCTAAAATGGGAAAAAGTCTATTAAGCCCTGTACACACGGAGAATTTTCTGTCCTGTCATGAAATTTTTAAGATTTTTAGGAATGTTCGTTTGTCGTGATGTCAAAAAGTGTAAAAGCCATATGTTTCTATGAAAAAACCATGAAAAAGCGGAGAAATTTTGGAAAAAACATATCTCTACATTAGCCCTGTGAACAAAGGAAGACTGGACATAAAACATTGGAGTAACTTTTGGGGCTTAAAAATAAACAATTTCTGTGGTAATAATATACATACGGTAACAGGGACGGACTTAAATATTTTTAAGCACTTATACATCGGAGCTAGGATAATATCGAGGACAAATCCTGATCATGGAGGATGTAGAGTGTCATCGTCGCAGCAAGCGTTTTTTATTTGGCCATTTCCCTTAGGCCGGTCTTCCACTCGAAGCGTTTTCGAGCGGCGCTACAATAACGCGCTTCAACGAGCATACATTTCATAGCCTTGAACGAATGTGAGAAACAGGAAAAAGAGCCGGGAAAGCATTATTTTTCATGAATCCGTCAAAAGAAACTCAAATCGAGAGTTTAAAGCAATGTTTGAAGAAACAAGACATTGTTGAACTCACAATCTATTGAAACCAAAGGAGTCTCGCTGCCTCGCATTACTCAGCGGATGAAGTATCGACCGGATCCTCAGACTCACAGACTGAGAATGTTGAAGATCTCTTTGAATCGCAGTATTCGTACCATTTATCAAGGGAATCTTAAAGGGCATGAAGGAGAGATTCAGTCCTCGAGTCACGAGTTCGAGCTCCTTGTGCTCATTCTGCAGAACATCAGCTTCTTTGCATGTAGAGTTTATTGGGTCAAGTTCAACATACTTAATTACTGAAAAATGAATACTCTTTCAATGATTGATCCAGTTGAGGGTCCAGAAGTCCAGGCCCTCAACTTTGTGGCCATCAGATGGAGCAGGCCTTGCCTATCATGACAGCAAACACAACCCTGTATACCCCTGCTGCAGATCTCTTTAAGATGTGGCCAGTGCCTAGGCCGTTGCCGGCCCTTACCTGGCCTGTAACCTGTAACCCATCTTTGGCCCGGACTCCCCAGCAGAGTCGGTCCCATCACTCAGCTCGACCCGTTAGCCGCGACTGGTGGTCAGCCAGTCGCGCCCGAGAGGCACCACGTGGAGGTGGGTCTTTCAGAGCAGAGGGTGCCATGGACCGAAACAGGTCAGCGAAGGTGCCCCTGCACTCTGCATAGTAGCCAAGACTCAAGAGTCGTCCTTGCCAATCTCGGCCCTCATTCTTTGCCCAATATTCCGTGCGGGAGGCACACGACACACTTTTTTATTGTTTGATCTTTTAAAAAATCTCTTGTCCTCCACGCCCATTAATGACCACATTTCAATTAAGTACGTAATTTAATAAATGCATAATTAAGAAGAGAAAAGAAGACGAGGGGTGATAGGACGGGGGTCGAGGTATCATCTGTTCAGTTCCCCAAACCCCTAGAAGGTAGAATGTTGCCTGAAAAAAAAGGTCTTGAAACAAATCTGGGAAACAGTCGGACATTTCTTGCTCAAGTACTTGTCTGCCCATATGGCAATATATTTCAGTGTTCAAACTTGGTACAAACGAAGCATTTTGGTTTTTTGTTTCACTTCAGCAGAGGGATTTAAGAGAGGGGTTAATAAAAATTCTTCGAATATGTGCGAATAATTTCATACTAATGTCCGTATTTATGAACCCTTGAAATTCATTAGAACAGATGTTTTTATTGTGATCAAAACTGTTCTCAATGGTTCCTTGACTCGAGGAAGCTTCAAGTAACGTTCATAAATACGGGCCTAAGCCCCTCCATGGGCTTCAAAGTGCGGATAATAAAAAGGAAATAATTCAATTTCTTGAACTAGCATTCAACCAAACAAACCTACAACTTCACTTTCAATGTTTTTAACTACTTTGAACACCAGCTACAGTGGAAGACAGGACAGGACAGAAAAGTCTCCGCGTGTACAGGGCTTAATAGAGAAAAATGTCAGTTTTATGTTCAAAATTGAAAATAACGCCAATTATTCTCGTCTTCTGAAGGCAATCAATAGCTAAAAACACACGAAAAATTGTTATTCTGTAACTAAAATGTAAAATCCCCGTCAAATTTGCGGATATTTTTGGGTAATCACTAATTTTAGAGCGGCTAAAAATAAGGAGAAACACTAATTTTCAGCTCAAATGAGGAAATGTGCTAATTCATTGCTAAAAATGGAAAAAATATTACTAAGCAGCAGTAGATAAAGTGCAGTATAATAGAACAATTTCAAATTGCTTCTAATGTCGAAAATTTGCCATTTCACGGCTTCTGAAGGCAATTTATCTCTATGGCAGAAATTGAGAAATAGCGCCAATTCATTACTATGGATGTAAAACTTTGCTGAGTCTGCTAAAACTGGAGAAAAAGTGCTTATCCACAGCAAAAAGTGTAAAAAATACTGTTAATGCAGGACTGACATGTAATAAGAAACACTAATTTGGGCTAATTACGGAAAATTACCAAATATCGTGCCTAAAATTAATGTATAAAATTTAAAATGTGGGGATAAAATGTAAAAAAAAACAGGCTAATTTTTGAAAGTCACTAATTAGCGAGGCTAAAATGAAGAAAAACGCTAATTTCCAGCTCGAATTAGGGCGAAATTGTTAATTTGCTCTAATTAACTCTCTTGACCTCTCAAAAAAGCCAATGCGTGACTAAAATTGAGGAAAAAAGGATAATTGACGGAATGAAAACGCTATACTTTGCGATTCGCGGGTACAAAATACAGAAAAATTTCAATTTGTGACTTCTGATGGCAACTTTATGGCCATAAAAGTGAGATGCAACTTTAATTATTGGCTTTAGGAGACATAAACAACAAATAACGGTCTACTTCGCGGCTGAAATTGAAAAAATACGTTTCTCGCGGCCAAAATTGAAAAAAGCTCTATAATATTGCAGGTCAAATTGACACAAAAACACTCATTCGCGGGTAAAATGGATACATTCGTCAATTTAGGGCTTAAACTGATCGTATGCGATAATTGACGGATGTAGGATGTAGACATAAATTGCCAATTCGGGTTAAAATAAGGAAAAGGTCATAGTTTAACGCTAAGTACGAATACTCGTACTGAACTTAGGGGTTTAATAGAGTTATCCACCCCGAGCCCCGATAAGTGTAGGTCCGCCAGTGCTCAGCGTCTCTCTGCATGAGAATGAAGTCCGCCCGAGCAGTTCATAGGCACCAACCTATATGAATGTTCTTTGGAAAGAAGTCAGTTTCAAGTTTCCGAACAAAATAAACTTAACGCCTCACTAATTTGAACGTCGCTCCCACTGTTTTTAATTAAATTTACCTGCATCTCGTGAACTAGATTTCCCATCCATAAGACGGCCAAGAGGGTTGTGATCAAATATTGCTTTGAATTAAATATTTTCCTTAATCATTTACGGGGAAAAAATTGATCGAACCAGTGCAGTAATAAGATTGGATGTTTAAAGTGCCTAACACTCTTCTTTTTCACTTTTTGTTTTACACTATGTCCTCTTCAATTTTGTTCAAGTAAAGAGTTTTTTGCCTTTTTTTTTCTTTTTAAGCCCTTCCCACTCTCTTCAACCAGTGAGAGGCAAAAAGTTACTTAATTGGAACGAAGTTCAGGTCAGGAGTGCAAGAGAGAGAACTTGAGCCTACTGGAGGGAAGAAAAAATCCTGAAAATTGGCGGAAAAAAAAGTTCTCCAGCAGATTTAAACTTTCATTAATTCAGACTTGCTCCCTCCTCCTCCAACTTTTCAGCGATATTTTTTCTTCCTTACTACTCCTCCTTCTTATCATCATTTCTTTTTCTTTTTTAAAATGAACTGAAATGTTATTGATGAGTAATAATGTATTGGTATTGAGTGTTCCTATACGTTGTTAAGGTTTAAACTGCCAAGGTAGCGTGCATTTTTAGCGTCCGCCCCGCCGTCTCCAATCAAGGCCCTAAGTACATAATTTGACTCATCGCCCTACCCTTCTTTTCTACCTACAGCATCATTCCACGTCATTGTTTCAAATGTGCTGCATGATAATGATGACTATTTGTGGAGGAAGGGGGGGGTCAGAGGTATACGAGCGGGGATAGTGGGATTTCCCCGTATGGAACAGTTTAAAATCATTTTAACCCGTTTAATTGCGTCCCTCCTCTATATTGTGTTCCTGCACCCCTACCCCGCCGACCACTCAGTCAACAAACAGCTAAACATCACAACAACGCTCTCTGTTTTTCGGAGATTATACATAATTACAACGCGTTTCGTAAACGACGACTGCATAAAATATCATCCCCCCTCCAGCAAACCATGTGAATTTCATTACTCGGTGTTGATGGGGAAACATGCCTGGGAAAAAGAGGTTATAACGTTGGCGTAGAGGGCAAATGAAATAACTCTAGTGATTAAACCTTTTTTTTTTTTTTTACTGTCTGCCTTTTCATTACGGGTCGTTTTGCACTGTTCTATCGCAGTATAGTTATCGAATAACTTTATTTGAAACTGTTTTGTTGAGATAAGAAGGCAAATTTAACTAATTATGACGTTAGCAAAAATATAGGTAAAAAGCGATAAGTATAACAAAGATGGTATAGGAGCTCAATCCAAAAGTGATAGTTAATCACCAAATAAATATACCTTGTTATATTTATTTCTAAAAATAGAAGCTACCTACTCGTAAAACCTTCTTGCTTCCAATTAACAGTTTTTAATTATTCATTTACTTCGATGTTTCAGTCTCACCGGATGATGGAACACCTGAGCACTTTAGAATTCCCCCGTTTCTCCTTCAATCCGATCGGGTCAAATGCTCCGCGCGTCATATTGAACCAATTTTGATTAAAATAGAAACTTCATCCCACTCACTGGGAATATTCTCACTCAGTTTACGCAACCTTATAGTGAAAGAGAGATACCGATATGGAGGCATAATTTATAAGCCACAGAGAGTTGATACAAAAGTTGGTCTAAATTTCTCCCAGAGGGGTCATGACAATACGAGTTCGTACTCGCCCCCACAAACATAGGCGGAGTATAAAATGAGCTATCTCGAACAGCGGGTCATTGCAATTTCAGTACCTCAGAGCTGGGATGGATGTGATGCAAGTATGAATTGAATCGACATTGTGTGAGGTTCACAGTTATTGTCATCAGCTGTCCTGAGTGGGTTCCAAAGGAAGTGGTTTCCCATTTCTCCCCCATTTAGACTTGGACGAGATTGGTCGGTTTACTTGTTTTTCGAACAGCGCATTTCGTGGGAAGCTTTCATGTCCCATGGCTATAGCACTGCCTCGAGTTTTGGGCATGACGAACCCAAAAATCTGAGTGTTCAACCTGAACCCACCACATCTTTTGACGTCTTATGGGCGCGTTTTCCAGGGGCAATTTAGTAGTACCCAGGGGAGCCATAAGCGCGACGTCCGGCTCAAACTGAAACACTTACAGAAAACATTCAGAAATCGGGAGTTCAACCCCAAGGCAATATTTGTAAAGTTTTGTTCCGACAGCAGCCTGTCGGGTAAAGTGCATTTAATTTATCCGGTCATGCATCATTTATCCGGTAATCGTTTAAGTTTGAATGAGATCATCATATTATAAATAAAATTCAGGCCGCGATAGAAATTCAAAATCAACTGTTCAAAAAAAATGTCAAAGGCTGGAATTTCCCCATGTTCCTGGCGCAGGGGGCTAGACTAGATACAATTTAAAATTCAATTGTTCGTTAGTCCCAAAATTTCGGCATGATACCTATGTTGTACGCATTTTTTCTCTCCGTCATTTCGCTCTCCGTCGGAAAATCACAGAGAGCGATTTTATCTTCAGCAAGAGTGCGACAGGAGGACAAGATGAAAATGTTTTGATTTTTTCTTATTTTTATAAAATTGATTTTGAATTTATATCGCGGCCTGAATTTCATTTATAATATGATGATCTCATTCAAACTTAAACGATTACCGGATAAATGGTGCATGACCGGATAAATGAAATGCACTTTACCCGACAGGCTGCTGTCGGAACAAAACTTTTTTTTTAATTTAACAACCAAATTCAGACCACGATCCAAATTTCACTCACAAACAACTCCTTTCTGTATCGTATGGCGACTTGACGGTTTCCGTTAAAGGCGGCTACACACTATATCGTGTTATGTCATAACACGAAACACGAGACAACCGTATTCGGCGAAACATGCCGCAAGTCGGATGCTTGTTTCGTGTTACGGCATAAAACACTGTTCTGTCTCGTGTTACGAGTGTATCCGAAAAAATTCGGTTTTTCAGACACATCAAAGGGTTTTGTTTCGCCATAACACCGAAACAGAAACAAGTACAAATGCTCGTACACACTTTTGCCGAAACAACGAAAGGTTTAGTATACTACTTACTAATACTAGTACTACGTACTAGCACACTACCTGCAGAAGTTTTCAAATAGACCTGAAAGCTCCTTCAAGAGACTTAACATTAAATCCGTGCCGCCACTCCTGCAAAAATTGAAGAGAATTTGTGATTCGAGTTATTGCTTAAAGTAAATTGAGAGATTCCACCATCGCCTTTTATTTTTCACTCTTAAAGCTTTTTTTGTGCAACAAACGCCCGGTTCGCGACTATGTATGCCACGGTAGCTTCTAGCACATCATCGTCTGACATCGCGAAGGCTTCTGAGTGCTTAAAGTCTGTTTCGCGAGACACATTTTAGTATCCGCAGTTGAAATGTTTCGGGGTAACAATCCCTTAGTGTGTACGGGCTGCTACGTTGTAGGCTCACAACACGAAACACATACGTCGAAACAAGCCGAAACATTTTTTTTATGTTTCGTGTTTCGTGTTATGACATAACACGATAGTGTGTAGCCGCCTTTAAACGAAACACAATGTAAATTTTTTAGTCAACGGTCTCATAAATGATAACTACGCTCTAGAATGAATGCTCTTGTTCCTCCCCCCTTCAACCGTAGACGCCCTACATTTTTACGTTTTTATCGCTGTAAACAATCAACACGCTTAAATAAGCGAAAATCACGGCGATTCCCGATCACGCAGGACGGCGCCTAAGAATACTCCTTCATCGGCTTACAGCGTAATTAAATGTGTACCCCTAATTTTTTCCTTACTTTTTTCAGATTACGTACATTTTTCAGATTGGTTACATTAGGTCAAATGGTATGTCACATAATCTTCATTACAGAGTGCCTAGGTTCGAAACTGGAAGAAACTTTTTTTTAATGATTTTTTATTTTGGAGGCAGGAGTGATTTCTGGTTTTTTAATTTTTTTTTTTTTTTTTTTTTTTTTTTTTTTTTTTGACCGATCCTGCCGGCGTTTTCGTTGTCAGCGACGTTTCGTCGAGGGATATTTTTTCAATTGAAAAAATATAAAACCACATGTCATTACAAACAAAAGCCAAAAAAAAGAAGCCTGAGGACGTCGAGGATCCCTCGACGAAACGTCGCTGACAACGAAAACGCCGGCAGGATCGGTCAAAAAAAAAAAAAAAAAAAAAAAAAAAAAAAAAAAAAATTAAAAAACTTTTTTTTCTTCTTTTTTTTTTTCTCTCCTTTTTTGTCCCACCTCATGATTTTTTTACTTAAGACTCATCAGACTGTAGGCAAATCAAAAGAAAGAGACTGCTCAAAATACAATGTCAATGGAATTTTTTGGTAATTGGGTGGTCCGGTGAGGCATAGCGTTAATTTAATAGCTCCCTTCCGCCGAGAACTGTCCTGTCATATCAACGGATTTGGTTCACTAGGGTCTCATACGAAAGCGCGTTCATTTCTGATTACTCGAGTCAATTTTGGGGGCAATTGCAGCAACAGTCATGCGGTAGCGAATTTTCAACTAATTTAAGCCCCTCTTTCACAACAATCCCGTGGACCGATCCGCCTGGATCACGAACTCGTCCGAGATATTCACGCTATTGATTTTTAGGCCAAATTTGGTTGCCCTAGGTAGAAAATTGCGACCATGATCGTGCTAACAAAAAAAAGGATATATATATAAAATAAGTTTAGGCAACGGATATTTCGTTTTTTAAAAAACAACTTTTATTTAAATGCGCGAACCAATTATACAGTAATTACACTCCGAAATACTCATCAAAAAGTGACACTTCCGAATGGGTTGCAGGGAGTTTTATTTTCTAGAAAAGGAAGGTGGGGGTTGTTGTTGTTTACATAGTAAAAGATATCTTACAACTAAGAAGGTGCTTACGTGTCTACTATTGTTTAGGGGGAAACTAGATCTAATGGTTAAGCGGACTTAACTCCTCCCTCCTTAAGAACGAACGCCGTGCTGTTCGGTAGGCACAACAAAGGTTAAAGGAATGCTGTGGTTTACAGATTCTCCTGAAGAACAATTTTGTTGGGATTTACATTTAAACAAAGGGTAAATGTGGACATAAAAATAGCGAGAGATGCAGGCAAAGAATAAAATAATAAGTGAAAGGTATAAAGGGCTGACAAGTAGATGCAAATAATCGTTATTTTGTAGGGGTACTGTAGAATGATCGAAAGGAGAGGGCCAAATAGGAAATACAGAAGGCAACGTTTCTAAATCATTTAATTGTAAGGGATGAGTGGAAATCATCGATTCATTTATGGTAGAATGTTCAATGAATGGTATGCGTGGGGATCCATGGGAAGACTTAAAACTAATAAGTAACTTATTATCTAGGAATACTTCATCATTATGTGGCTTAATTAGAAAAGAGCCTGAAAGCTGAATGAGCTTTGTTTGCGTTACATCTCTTATTTCTAGGTGCGTTAAATGTGGTAGTACTAAAATTAATTGATTCGCGTGGGGTATGTCCTCAAAATAGGTATTATTTATAATCAGTTTGACAAATTTACAATTTGTAACACCATTATTCTGAAGAATGGATTGTTCACACGGTAGAATGTCGGTCCAGACAGGTTGGGTTGAGCAAAAGAATTGTTCATTAGATTCATAACAAGGTTGATTAAATGAAAATAAGATGGTTCGTGTATCATCAACGATAGCCCATTTTTTCCGGGGTACGATGGTCACAAAATCGCGAGTGGCATTGAGTTGAAAAGGGACTGAATGGAAACTATACAAATTCCGTTCTACATTACTAAAGATAGGTATGTGGAGTAAGAAAATTATATTATCATGCTCAATTGAGCATTTAATCTTAGTGTTATACTCGTAATCGAGAGAAGAATCAAATGGCTTAATGTTGTTTTTGGGGTATTTATTAATTAAATTTTGGAGGATTTGGTGGAGATTATCGGAAGAGATGATGCTAGGATGCATAATGCCCAATTTACAAAACGTGAGGGAGGTTTCAATTTCTTCGATATTGGTGAGGATTATGCTGAGTGTGTTTTGTAGGAAAATGAGGATATCTTTGAAATAAGTGTCTGCTGAATTAGTGTATTTGTGGAGTTCAAGTAATTCTCGGCGTATTTGATCGTTGTTGAAATTTAATGTTTGAATTGTGGAGTTGTACTTGTTCATAATTAATTTATTAATTGATAGTTGTTGATTGAAAATTGAGTGAAACGCTGTTTCTTGTTGAAAGGCGTTTTTTAATGCAGTATCGTATTTAATTTCGTCGTTATGATCAAGGTTTCCAGTTATGAATTTAAGTATTGAGCCTAGACCATTAATTAATCCTCGTTTTATTCGGTTGTTATTTGGAATATGAGTTTGAATATTATTAAGTTTATTATCGATTGAGCTCTTAGTTGAGTATGCGATCACTATATAATTGTGCAAGCGATTCCTAATCGTTGTATCCTTATCAATTTTTTGAATGGTTTCAGCAAGGTATTGAGTGGTTTTTGTGAACTGATTTTTGAGGTGGGAAAGATCGTAGGTATGTGCTAAAAGATGATCAGCAATTTGGGTGTAAGCTATACCAGCGTGAATAGGGAGCAGTCCACCGCTATGATCCAGATTTTGGATTTCGGCACCGGAGGTGACCGTTATCAGTCTGTAACACATTTGGAATTTACATTTATTTCATCGCTGAGGATGTCGAGAGCTATTTGTCTTCGGAAGATGGGTATATCAGATTGCTTGAAATCGAAAAAGTGGTTTCTGGACGAATATTCTGCGAAAAGGCATAGGAACACTCCACAATCATGAAAATTTTCTTGTTTAGGTATTAGTTTGTCAGATATCAGTGTCCAGTCACTGTCATTGAGTACTGTGTTAAATTTGGTTTTTGCCTCTTCACGTAAATAAGATAGGATGACGTTCAGAATTTCTTCGCCGGGTCCGAGAAGGGAGTCGTAGTATATCAGTTCTCGTTCTTTAATTTTTACTTTGACTAAACGCCAGTGAGAGGATAGGAAAATAGGGATTAATAAAACATCGAATTCGAATATGTTTTTCTTCTTCGTATAGCGTTTTACTCGTTCATAGCCCTGAGAAAGGGAGATATAAAAGAAAGAGCTGAAAGCATAAGTTTTTGGTAGTGGTGGATTCTCCTCACTCCGTTTGTTTATTAATTCTAGATAATAGTTGACGATACCATCGTTAAGCCAATTATTTCCTTTCAAGGTGAGAAGGTCTTGCCTTGTCAAAACGAGGTTGAATCCTGTTTTGACAGTTTCATTTAGGGGAAGATTTTCGTCTTGGGCGTTAAGTAGTTGTTTTTCCAATAGAGATATGGTGGTTTGTCTGGGTCGTTTGATATTTGCTGTGTGAATTTTCTGACGTGTGTTGTGATGGCGGGGGACTATTTGCGCGGTTTTTAATTCTTTGTCTACGGAAGTCAAGTTCTCTGGATTGTATTTTATTTTTGATTTGTCTTGAATCTGTTTCGTTTCAACATATACTTTTTCAGGTAACTCGGGTAATGGTTCACGTTTCTCATTCGCTTTATCGATAGCATTTTGTTTTTTTGTTTCTTGTCTTTCCTGAATGATTTCGTATAATTGTTTTGTTTTTTCTTTATGTTCGGTAATGTATAAGTTTGTAATTCGTTGTTCCAGGTCGAGTGCAATGGGATTTTCGTTTTCGATGTGACCGTTTAGTACCTCAAAGGGTGTCAATTTAGTGGTACTGTGAATACTATTATTGTAGGTTATTATCGCATATTGCATTTTTTCAGTGATGGTACTATTTTTGAATTCATTACATTGAGTCATTACACGAATGATTTCTATTATTGTTGAATGAAATCGTTCAATGGGGGAATTGGAAGTTGGGTTTTGTGTGCAGACGAAATGAATTTTGATTCTATGTAAGGCTAAAAATTCTTTGACTACGCTCGCGTTAAATTCATTTCCGTTGTCCACAATTAGTTCTGTGGGTTTTCCATGATGACTTATGAACGTTAGAAGTTTGTGGGCTATATTAATTCCGGTTGCCGCTTTGAGGGCGTAAGCTTGGGCATATTTTGAAAATTTATCGATTAAGGTGAGAAATTTTTGTTTTTGTACGGTTACTACATCGGCATGGACAATTTGGAGAGGTCGAGATGGCGTTGGTGTGATATTAAAATAAGGTTTCAACGGATGTCTTTCGTATTTACACTTAAGACAGAGGTCACAGGTATTGATGAATGTTTGAATCATTGTTTTTAGACTTGGCCAGTAATATTTAGTTTTTATTGTTTCGTATGTTTCGTTTATACCGCGGTGTACTTTATCTTCTTGGTGGTAGAATCTAATAATTTCCAATTGTTCTTCAGTGTCTTCGATGTCTAATAAGTGTTTAGTAAATTTAGTTAATTTCAATTCCGCATATTTAAAAGTTTCCATTAAGGTCGTGGTAAATATTCTGTAGACGTCTGTTTCGAAGTAGAGTCCGTAATGAGTTTTGGGTTCGATATATTCTTTCGTAAATTTGATTATTTCATTATTCAAGTTATGAAGGGGAAATTTAACGTTAATTTTTGTTTTTTCTCCTTGAAAGAGGTTTCTCTGTTCAATAGTAGTTGTTGGTACCTGGCCAGCACTTATTATTATTTGTTTTGAACACGTGTTGATTGTTCCTTCCTTTATTGGAATTTCCAATGTGGTGTTTCCTTCTTTGTTAGAATGAATTGTTAAACAATCGAGAGGTGGAGAGTCATCCAAGTTAACTATTAAGGATTCGGGTGGTTCACTTGTTGACATTGTATGAATTTCTATTCTTGAGAGAGCGTCTGCATTAGTGTTTGATTTTCCGTCCTTGTAAGTGATCTCGAAATCGAACTCCTCCAATTTCAACTTCCATCTAAATAATTTTGGATTTGGTTCTTTTAAGGAATGCAACCAGACAAGGGGTTTGTGGTCTGTTATTAAGGTAAATTTACGTCCATACAAATAAGGTCTAAAGTGTTTTGTAGCCCAAACGATGGCTAGTAGTTCTCTCTCGATAGTGGAGAGTTTCTTTTCGGTGTCATTCAATGTTCTGCTCGCATAGGATACAGGGTGTTCTTCTCCGTTAAATTTCTGAGATAGGACGGCACCAATAGATACGCCGGAAGCGTCAGTTGTTAATATGAAGGGCATTTTAAAATCGGGGTATTTTAGTACTGGGTCGTTAATGAGAAGTAGTTTACATGTTTCAAAGCTTTCTTTATAATCGGGATCGTTTACGTTAATTTTTTCTCCCTTTTTAAGGCGTTGTGATAGGGGTTTGGATAATTTTGCGAGGTCTTTAATGAATCGTCTGTAATAACTTAAAAGTCCTAAGAATCCCTTGAGTTCTCTAGGCGTTTTTGGAATAGGATATTTAGTGATTGCTTCGACTTTTTCAGGATTGGGTTTTATACCTTCAGAGGTGATCAAATGGCCTAGATAATTTAACTCCTTTCGTAAAAACTCCGTTTTGTCCAGTTGGATTTTTAATTTTGCGTTTCTAAGGCGTTCGAATATTTGTTTCAATCTAATCATATGTTCTTGTAAGCTTGTACTAAAGACGATGATGTCGTCCATAAAACACGCGCAAATTTCGTTTTGTAACCCACGAAGGCAATTGTCCATTAACCTTTGGAATGTAGATGGGGCATTTTTTAAGCCAAATGGCATTTTTCTATATTCCCACTTCCCATTTTCGGTGCTAAAGGCAGTTTTTGGAATGCTGGATTGATCCATTGCCACCTGGTGAAAACCTGAAACTAAGTCTATTGTAGTAAAATAATTGCAATTTCCCAATTTTGCTAGAATGTCCTCAATGTTAGGTAGGTCGTACTTGTCGTTAATGGTTTTTTCGTTCAGTTTCCTATAGTCGATGACTAATCGAAATTTTTGTTTCCCCGAAGCGTCTTTTTTTTTTGGGACGATCCATAAAGGGGCATTATAAGGGGAATTTGATGGTTGTATAACTTCGTTATTTAATAGTTTTTGAATTTGGTTTCGGACTTCTGTCCTATAAACTTCGGGGTACCTGTAAGATTTGGTGTAAACTGGTATTTCATCCGTAGTACGGATAATGTGTTTTATTTCACTCGTTGTACTCAATTTTTCATTTTCGTCGTACAATATATCTGAATAGTCAATTAGTAATTTTTCCAGTTGATTTTTTTCTTCTTCGTTCAAATGGTCTAATCTCAATTGATTAAATAATTTCAAAATTTTTATTTTGTTTCTTTCAGTTGGGTGGGGCTCCTTTATGTTATTAATTTCAAAATTATTGGATTCTGTTGTCACAATGCAATCTGATCCATTTTTAATTGAATTGAAATTTTCATACGAGGTAATGTAACCGTTCTGCACGATGCAGTAGGGTTCGGCCTCGTTTTGATTTAAAGCCCTTCGCAAATGAATTTCTTTAGTGGAACTATCTGTGTTTATTGCTAAGCAGTATGCTTTGCTGTTTTTTACGGACACTATGCATTCGGGAATCTCGATGGTTCCGAATTTATTATGGTGGATGAGGGCTTCACCGTCTTTTACGGTTGTTAATTGAATTTCAATTTGTTTTGCCGAGCGACCTTGTATCGAGTAACTTTTTACTTCTTGAGGAATGAAGTACATTTGAATTGGAACATCAATTGTTCCGATTTTCAATTTATTTTCTCCTAATTTTAGGGTAGCGTTTAATGATTTTAGGCAATCAAGACCTAAAAGTATATCGAAAGAACTGTGAAAGTTGAATACAAAAAATTTACAGGGGGTTTTTGTTTTTTCGAAAATTACACTGCTACACAGGTCAAGACTGGAGGTGCCAGTACTTTCACCGTGTGCAGTTTTTACCGTGAATTTATCTTCTTTAATTTTTTCTCGAAATAATTTTTCAGCAATGAAGGTTTTAATAAAACTGTTAGAACTGCCGGTGTCGATGAGAACCTTTAAACCTAGAGGGGTAGTAATATAGGGTAGGCATTGAGATTTCTCTAGGTGCATTAAGTTAATGGTTTGGTATTCGCGAGGCCATCGCCTAAAAAATTATTCCCGTCCATTCTATAATGGTCACAGTTGAAATTTTCGCGAATAGTGTTCATGTTTTCTGGACTTTGGTTTTCAGTTATGTTATTTACATTTTCTGGACGGACTTCGTGGTTTAATTTAGTCTGATAGCTCATTGGGGTGGGCGTATAAGCATTGGATTGATAGTTTGGTCTGTGCGAGGTTTGTTGAAATTGTTGAGGTGGAGGTCTTATTGTTTGAGGTCTTTGATTTTGATGAAATTGTTGTTTTTGAAAGTTAAAATGTTGAGGTTTTTGAGGATTGAAATTTCGAGGTTGTTGAGTGTTAAAATATTGGGGTTTTTGGAATTGAGCATTACTTTGTGAGTTAAATGGATTGAAGTTGGATTGAGGATTTCTTCCTTGGTAGAAATTTTGATTGGGAGAAGGAAGTTTTTGATTTCTTGGGTTTTGTACTTGCTTTCCTCGAGCCAGGAACTGGAAGTCATTAGTCATGATGACAAGGGCTTCATTCAAGTCTTGAGGTGCTTTTGTTTTCAACAAGGGACCTATATTTTCGTTTAAGCCATTTAATAAACAACGCAGTGCATGCTTCTCCATAAATGGAATAAGTTCCGGTGGGTATTCAGTTGGCTTATTTTTAATTTGGGCAATTATTAAATACAGCATTTTTTGAATTTGCTCATGAAATTGGAACGCGGAGTCTGAATTTTGTCTATAACGGGCTAGTTCGTTTAAAAGGGTGTGAACATCTCTTTTATCACCAAAATTTGACAGGAGAGCGTTTTTAACTTCTTCCCATGTTGAAAGTGGGTGTGAGTGTACACATCGAGCGGCAGGTTCTTTGATTTTTGCAATAATACAGTTCAAAATATAAAAGTTTTCAAAATGATTGGGTGCTTCGGGGTTTGCGAAGTTCGTTATTAGTTGTTCAGAGGTGTCGATAAAGTGTTGGAGAATTTCCGGTTCGCCCCGGAATTCGGGAATCATGTCCAGATGACATTTTTTGATAGTGGGCCTTTCAAGCGCACGTAGTTGGTGGTGCAAATAGGCGAGTTGTTCGGGTGTAAGAGTGATGGGCGGTTGTGACGTGGCCATTTTTTGACAAGTGAAGAGTGCACAACGAAGAAAAATTCTTTGTTACTCACAGTAAGATGTGAAGCATTACGGTTGCGATCGATCGGTTTGTTTTTCTTTAGCTCGGGATTGAGCACTCGAAATTCCGTTGTGAGAGTTCGATTTTTAGGCGTCTTCTGAATCGTTAAAACGAACCGAAACGCGATGTTTCTTGAAGACGTCCCTGTTCGGGCGCCAAATAAGTTTAGGCAACGGATATTTCGTTTTTTAAAAAACAACTTTTATTTAAATGCGCGAACCAATTATACAGTAATTACACTCCGAAATACTCATCAAAAAGTGACACTTCCGAATGGGTTGCAGGGAGTTTTATTTTCTAGAAAAGGAAGGTGGGGGTTGTTGTTGTTTACATAGTAAAAGATATCTTACAACTAAGAAGGTGCTTACGTGTCTACTATTGTTTAGGGAGAAACTAGATCTAATGGTTAAGCGGACTTAACTTATATATATCAATTGAACCGACCTCGGATTCGTGTTCTAGGGGTTCTGAAACATGAAAAAAATGTATCATGACCTATGTGTGCGACCATCAGGGCGAGACCAATAGCGCATTTTTTAAATAAAATGCACTAATAAATGAAATGCACTAAAATTTGAAAAATTTAAAATCGATAAAACAGCGTCTTTCGAGGTTTCTCGACACAGGTAATTCGAAAATCAAGGGTCCCCATCATACAAGCCGTTGAAGAGGTTTTCACACTGTGAAGCCACAGTTTGCTTTGCATTAGAGCCGCACGAATTTTCCCGCGCACGGTTTATAATCGACCACTGTCTGAATTACATCAAAGCTCGAAACCACGCGGTAAATGCTTCAGCTATGCATACACTCACAAAACACAATAATATGTATTTTGTGAGTGTATGTATTTTATTTATTATACTATAAAATGGCCCAAACCGCAAAGCAAGGCGTACCCCAGCGATACTCTAAAACTCCAGTAAAGCCCCAGCTGAAAAGATTCAGGCCGATTTCCCGAAATAACACTGATTCGTAGTAAATTCTGAGGTTGTACATTATGAATGTGATGTCAGCTCGGACTCGATTTTTTTCACGAACACCACACTTCCATTGGAAGTAACATGGAAGTAAAAAAGAAAAAATTACTAATTTGAGACTAAAAATGGAGAAAAATACGAAGATGCGACGCTAAAAAACGCCGATTCGCATTCTATAGCTGCTAATTCGCAGCTATAAAATTGAGAAAAAGCAGCAATCCATCACTCAACACTTCAGCAGGCTCAACTACCTATATTATTTTTAAAAACGCAATTCGGGTTTCTCGAGGCAACAACGGGGTTGTAATGGGGAAAACGTACTAATACATACGGATAAGAGTGAAAAAATCGCTTAATTCACGGATACAATTGAGAAAACTACTTAATTCGCGGTTAAAACTGAGAAAATCTCCTAAATCAAGCCTAAACTTGAAGTGAACCCCTCATCGCAA
The DNA here is from genome assembly GCA_038030265.1 of Corythucha ciliata. Classification (NCBI taxonomy): domain Eukaryota; kingdom Metazoa; phylum Arthropoda; class Insecta; order Hemiptera; family Tingidae; genus Corythucha; species Corythucha ciliata. Next base: position 21,582,340 of record CM075937.1, on the reverse strand, counting down.
CTAAAATGAATAAAGACCCCCATTCTCGAATCCATTTGATAAAAAAGCGACTAAATTAAGAATATAGTGCTGATTCGCGGCAACAGTGGAGAGATGTGAGAAATTGTGAAAAATGATAAAACCATAAAACCCGCTTATTCACGGATAAAATTGAAACATTGCCCTCCTAAAATTGACGTAAATCGCTCATTCGCAGCAAAACTGGAGACAAAAATCTTAAAAATTCGTGGCTAATGTTGGCAAATAGCGCCACACCTACGAGCTAAAATCTAGAACGATGCTAATTCGCGGATCAATTTGAGATAATATTCTGAAAGATTGAGGAATCCGGTGTTTTGCGGCTAAAATTAAGGGATTATCCGCTGCTGAAATTGGGAAAATAATCCGCGGCTAAACTGAGGAATAGTGCTAATTCACGTTAAAAATAAATATAGAGAAAGCGCTAATGTAATGGAGAAAAACGCTAATTCGCACGGGTACATTTGATAATTCCGCTTGTTCACCGCTAAAACAGAAAACAACCTCTAATTCCTGCCTGAAATAGAGATAAAGGCCTGTATTCAGAAACCACACTTAACGCAACCTTAACCTTAATAGACCCTCAGGGAAGCATTACGTTTTCAGAGACCACCCTTATCCACGTCTTTTGAGGGATCCCGTAAGGGGACCCTTAAAGGAAAAAAAAAACTGTTATTCAGAAAGCAACCTTAACCTGCGTGCCCCCCTAAAAAGACGATAATTCTCGGTTATCCGCTTAGGGAGCTCGAGACCACCCTTGTGCAGCATTGATGTGAAAATGTCGGAATTAGAAGAGTTTATTGGTTTCAAAGAAGCTGCAGAATTATTGGTGCCAAGAAATACAATAAGGGGATCAGAAGACAAACCTTAACAATTTCGAAAAGGGTATCGCTTCAAAGCTAAATAAACGGTGGCGAACATTGTCCAGATGATTCTTGATGGCTCATCTGACCGACGAGGACTACGATTTTCACCATTGCCGAAAACTCTTATATCGTTAAGGTTTTACGCCACGGGAAGTTCTCAGGTACATGCAACGATAGTGGATAAATACCAAAATGCGTCATTTTTCATCTATTTTGAGTTTCTTGAGCTTTCGGCCAGTACGATTAGATGATACGGGGCTGAAATTGAGAAAAATTATAATTCGCGGAAAAAATTGAGAAAAATGTCCAATTCACAGGATGAAAACTCTGCTTCGAGGCTAAAATTGGGGAGAAGCGTGAATTTCTAGGAATAATTGAGAAAAAGTAATAAATTGATTCTATAATTGAGCAAACCGCTAATTTGTGGCTAAAATTGAGAAATTATATTGCTACATCATGATGAAAAACACTCATTCGCAGTTAATTCAAGTAAAATCCCCGATTCGCGGCTATGATTACGAAAAATCGACCATTACCTGATAAAATTGAGAAAAAGCGCATGGTAGAGAAAACTTGAATGGGGAACTTGCACTTTTTCTATCTCTGGTGTTTCTTAAGAGGGCTTTTCAACAAGACAATTGCCCAAATTGAACCTTGAAATCAATCAAGGGGTTTTTTTAGGTGAATTTTTAAAAATTTTGAGTTGAGGTTTGATTAGTCAGAGGGCAGTAAATAAAATGGATGGTGTGGGGAAGAGGGGGAAGACGCATTTTTCTGGGGTTTAATTTTTCTTGTTAATGAGGAAGTTTCATGGGTCAGAACTTTTTCATAAATCTGTTTTTTAAGGTTTATCTATGCTAAAATAGAGCATAAATCGTGATCCGTTCGTAAAATAATCCAACAGTTAATAAAACACGCGATTTTTGAAGTTTTAGGTCATTTCAAACACGCCAGCTAGCATGTTTGTGTCATATGCGCCTTCCGAAAAAAAATCGCCTGTAACGAAGCTGTCGGAGAGCGGTTTGTTGTGTTTCTTTGCCTTACTTTCTACAAGAGCTCTCCAATAATAAAATAATGGAGGATAAACAGATGAGCTATTTAGGGGCATGAAAAGGACAGAGAATACATGGGATATTACGTTGCGGAAAATGTTCGTTTTGGCGGGATTTCAAATAAGCCAATTTTTGTTTATAAATAAAAAATATTTCTGAAGGGTTTTAAATTTTACAGGGAAGGATTGATGTGCCTCATCGAAAAAAAATATTTTCGGAAAATGTGAATCTTCCTCATTGTAAACAAAACATTTTAGAGTTTCGTCAAATGCTTCAAAACTGCACATTGAAGTCATTTTTCACTCGCACTATCCATCCCCTCCTGAAGAACTTTGAAATTTATTTAAAAATCACCAGACACACCAATCGGGCTGCAACTACCTTTGATATATCCAGTGCCCCAAATCAGGCATTCATGCAGGTTCCCCATTCGCGACTAAAATCAAGAACTCTGGCTAATTCCCAGATGATATTGAAAGAAAGCACTAATTCACGGCTAAAATGTAGAATTAGCGCGGGATTGTGGATAAAGCTGAGAATAAGCTCTAATTCGTGGATAATAAACAGAAAGGTCCAACATCACCAGCCAAACCACAGAAATGAACCAGTGACGACGAAAGGTGGGACCACAGCTAATTTTCAAACTCCGCTAAGGTCTAACCACAGTGATGGTCCAACCACAGCAAACCACAGCTAAGATCGCACGGAAGCAAAGGTCCAACCACAGCAAAGGTCCAACCACAGCAAAGGTCCATCCACAGCTAAGGTTCAACCACAGCAAAGGTCCAACCACAGCTAAGGTTCAACCACAGAAAAGCTCCAACCACAGTGAAGGTTCAACCACAGCAAAGGCCCAGCAAAGGTTCAACCACAGCATAGGTCCAACCACAGCAAAGGTCCAAGCACAGCAAATCACAGCTAAGGTCGCACGACAGCAAAGGTCCAACCAAAGGCAAGGTCCAACTACAGCAAAGGTCCAACCACAGCCAAGGTTCAACCACAGGAAAGGTCCAACCACAGTGGAGGTTCAACCTCATCAAAGGTCCAACCACAGTAAAGGTCCAAGCACAAATTTCACGGGGTCAACTATTTCACTAGGTATAAATTTCGCCGAGGTTTCTCGCTCAAAACTCCAATTTCGAGGGCTTATCACCTAGCAAAATCACAATTCGATGGGCTTGGCTGATTTCAAAAATCAATTTCACATAGGTTTGACTAATACAAAAATTAATTCCGTCGGATGTGCTTGTTCGAAAAACCAATTTCGTTGGCTTTGCTAATTCGAAACTTATTTCTGGGTATTTCATCGTTAACATCTATTTCCTATACACGTACGATCCATTATTATAATTATTAACCACGGATAGGGAACACGGCCATAAAACTGTCAAATTCACGGATGTTTCAATTTAAAAACTGAGATTTCACCTTTCTAAACTGGAATTTCAATTTGGGTGTTGGATCATTAACCACCGCATGCAGCCAGAAAACGGCTAATTTGGCTCATTTTGCTACCAGAAAAGTGAGTTTTTTCTTTCCAACACATGCTCTTTGGATGAATGTGTGCCCCTACCCCTAAAAACATTCTTACAAATAATAATACTAGTCGTTTTCATGCAATACCGTTATTATGAATGCGGGCTCGTAGGAAACAAGTAACATTGGCCTGCCTTCCCAACATTTTTACCTTTTTTGTGTGTTTTCGGCGCCCGTAATCATCAGTCTGAACAATGTACTTTTAAGAGACGCAAAATCGACCTTTTTAGACTATTTATGAGACTCATTCCTACGTGTGCGGGATTCGTAAATTAATGGGCCTGTCTCAAGCAAGTGCGGCAGTGGTGGGTGAAATATGTGTCCATTGCTAAGCGTACCTCATAATATCTCAAAATGTTTGCTATATAACCAGAAAGTGAACAAATAGAGACTCGTTTGTGTGCCCGATTATTTCCAGTCTATATTGCTGATAGATTTTTGGGTGGTAATCCCTCAAAATTTGAAGGGCAGTGGTTAATGTGAGCTGCTCTTCGTCATGCCCTGGGAATAGGATTTCTAATTATAAACTTGCCAGAATGCTTTCTGTGCTATTTAACACGTATATTGAACGTTTTATTGTGGGGAAATTCTTTGAAAACTCAATTATCAAGCTCCTACCGTCCGCCCACATATGTTGTCCCGTGCCTTTTCCAAAGAAGATTCACGCTTGAATAAAATTCTCGTTAACTTTTCCACGCGTGTGCTATTCCGAACAATCGGTAGAAATTTAAATAATTATAACAAATTTCTCCAACTTTCGTACGATTAGTTCACTTCTTCCCCCCCCCCTCCCAACTCATCCAAAGCTCAAGTTTACCTAACTTTCGAAGCCCTGAGAGGTAGGAAATGCATTGCTTAATTCATCGACTTTAGGGGGTGAGTGGTGGGGTTGGGGGGTTCTCTCTCACTCACTCTTGAATCCCTGAGAGAATTGCGGCCTGCATAATAAAAGCTCGCCGCGCCCTTGTGGCCTAATTAATTGATGGAAGTTGTCGTCTCGCGAGGCTTGAACTGGCCTAAGATTTGATTATTTAATTATGAGTGTTGTTAGTGGGTGGAAAGTACTTTATATTATAAGCTTTTTATACATATAAATATGTACAACTATAGCACAGATGCACGATGGGGATAATGTTACATCAGCTTTTGGGGTAATATTTACATTATATTATAGGGGCAGGAAAATTGGAAGAAAGAGTAGCTAAAATCGAATAATATCGATATAAAATCGAAAAAGCCGTATTTTATTATTCATTGCTCGGGGAGGGGGCATGTTCCGTTTCTTCCTCGATGACTTTTAAGAACCGTAGACGATGGAAGATCTACAAGAAGAAAGCGGAGAAAAAAGGCCCGCTTGACGGAAGGGTTATGGGAGCTGTCACACATAGCTTTTTAGAGCCTCCGCACCACTCACCAATTCCCAGATGTGGTTTCTTCTTCTGCGCGAGCAATTATTCAGTCGTTTTCTCCCCTCCCCTCTTATCCATAACCTATCTACTGTCATCTGACAGGCTCCATGCCGCTGCGCTCAAAACCGTAAATAACGGCACTGCCTTTTCGGGGTCTATTTGTCCCCCATGTCTGGTTGTGCAAGCTGTCGTTCTTTATTTATTTCGTGGATGGGCGTGGGAGTTTTTCCACTGCCTCCCCTTTTCTAAAATTTCCATTCATTTCCAGGAAAACTAAAATTAATTTGCGAGTTTTCCGAGAATAACAAGTGCAATGAACTGACAAAAGCCCGCCAAGACTGTGGGTTGATGGGAATGCGCTATACACAAGGGGGAATTTTTAATATAAAACAACAGTCCCTTCAAGACTGAATGACAGTGCGGGTCATTGCCTACTCGAAACCGTCACCACTCCACGGTAGTCCATAGTCACGGAAGGCCTTTTTGAATAAACAAACACGCATGAACTCAATTTTTCCTGATAATTAAAATGAAAATAAAACTAGTTAACGCTGCTCTCTCACTGTCTCTCGTCTGTCTCGCTCTCCCTACCTAATTGTTCTTTCACAATAATAACATCGCCCGCAACACCACATTGTTCGCGTAACCCAGGGGCCACGTGCTGCCGTGTATTTCAAAAATCAATAATTAATGGTTCTACCGAGTTTAATAATTTATCACCCCACGAAACTGCCTTCTGCAACATTTATAACTACTTAGGCTCTGAAAATTGTACCGGCAGTTTGTTTTTCGGTTATTTCTAAAGCACATTCATGTTTTATAAAACATGAATCCCCCTTGCCCCCCCCCCTTATTCGTCATCACGCTACCATTCAACTCATGCTTATTGTAATAGTTATCGTTCAATAATTACCCTATCAAGACGTCACAGGTGTGGATTATACTAATTTGAAGCGCGCAAGTGGCTTAATACGGTTGAACACTGATACGGCATGATGGCAAATATCTTGAGTGAAGTCAATCATTTGACTGACTTACTCGTCGATTGAATTCAGACTTCTCACTGCCTCGTTCGCCTTTCACAGCCTGTACTCTGCACTTCCGCGGCATGAAAAGTTTGTTACCGCGACACTATAGGGAGGCTGTGCACTTTTTGTCAGAAGAATTTCACCTCAACAGTATAATATTGAAGTTCGATTATACGAGGTTGGGAAACTTGGCCTTTCCATCCCTACGAGCAACTTTCACTGATAGGTATAATGAGTGTGTAACAAATTGTTATTTTAGAGATCGAAACTGTTTTGAAATGAATTCAGGTACTTCAATTTGTGGGGCCCTCAGCCGTGGAGGAGTGTGAGGGGGGGAGCTGTGGAAGAGGAAAATGGTTCGAGATACACGCGATATCCTTTTGGCTTTAGATTCGCCCCAGTTTGTCGTGAGCTTATCGATCGAACTTTCCCACCTGGCGACCCATTTTTTTTTTCTCTCTTCATCCTCCAGAGCCGAAACCGCAAAGCCTCCTTGGAGGGTAATTCTTTACAGGTGATACAAGTTTTGCTTGAAATAGGTATTTATGGCGAATATTTAATTGGAGTGATAAATCAATTTCCGGAAAAATTTTCGGCTGGAAATTCGCTTGTTTATAACTTTATGTTACAAAAGAAAAGTCGGCTTTTCAAAACACTGTATAGATAAAAATTTGCATCATCTTTCAAACTTCTCAAAATTTACAAATCCCCCTCCCCACCACCACATTCTCGTACGCTGCAGTCTATTTCTTCAAGCTTCAACCTCACGCCACACAAAATTTCCCACTGCTTTCTTCCCAAAAGTTACTCTTAGTTCGAAAAGCCTGGATGACTTCAGTGTGTGTGTGCGTGCGTGAGTGTTTGGCGATGGTGGCGGTGGGGGGACGGTGAAGGGGATGCCGGTGGGTTGTTAAAAGTGGAAAGAGAGTGAAAGAGGGGAATGTAGAGGGGGCGAAATAACATATAAGGAAGAATGAAAGAGACTAAAGGCTTTGGAACCGTTACAAAAGTCTTTTGGATCGAACTATATTGTAAAACCCTCACTCACACGCGCACACACACACGCAATATTCTTGCCCAATCGGCTCAGCACGTGTATTGAGGAAGGGAAGGATATTAAACGCGTTATAGGGCGATCTTTCTTTTTTTCTACCTGTGGTAGGGCACAAGTCACGATCCTTAACTAAAGAAGTCCAACGTCCCTTCCAAGCCAATCTCTCCGCCCCCCCCCGCACTACGCAAAAGACATGATCTAATAAAGTGTAACAGCGATATAAGAAGTCGATTTTTATGTCTTGGGATGAAACTTTGTTGAAGTAGTAAAAGGTGAATCAACACTCAATTTTCCAGAATCTCTTTATATTATGCAAACACATTTTCTGAATGCAAATTGAAACACGCAAGGGAAATTTACGCAGAATCCAGTTTTACGATAAAAATAAAATTGTAACAAAATTTAAAGTGCCTTAGGCCATTCTCCCCCCACCCACTCACCCAATACCGAAAGAATAACTTTTGATTTATGTGAACAAAGCTGTCCAAGGGGGGGGGGGAGGGTTGATGATTAGTTTTTGCTGTCGATAAAAATCTGGGCTCAACATCAGATTCTTCTTATTTTTCCCCCTCTTTAAGGAACAGACACATGTGGTTTTCTTGGAAGGGGATGCGTTATCGATTTTATTGGAGTTTTTCCCGCTCATTTCTGTTTGTTACCCTCTTTTCTACCCTCATTTGTATGGCGGTTCAGCTATTTTTAGGACACGAATCGTGCGTTTAGCCATTTATCAAGGAGTGAGATGGTCAGTTTGACCATTTTTGGAGGCGAAATGGCGGGTTTCACCACTTTCAGGGCACGGATATTGTCAGTTTAGGCAATTCGTCGCCTTGGCCATTTCTGTAGCGTGAATGTTTTGGTCGAGTAGTTGAAGTTTGAAGCCAAATGGCAAATTATAGTCAGCACGGTGTGAATTTTCAGTCGTATAACTCCGGGCGATTATCGTGGCGGCGGCGAGGTCAGCGTGAGGTGAGAGTACATTGCACCATGAGCAGCCCAGTTGTTCTTCCTACGTCAATGTCTCAAGTACAGGAGCAATCTAAGAGCTTTCCGGAGGTCCCATTGAGTCAACACCCAGCTGAAGGAGGGTGGGAACGTTGTTGTTACCCCTCCACAACACTTTCCTCCCATTCGTGTCTGGAGCGACAGTCATGGCCAAGTCGTCCCAGTGGAGCCCAGTCGTGACAGCGACCAACTCAGTTTTCAGGACTAAATTCACGCCTTGGGGACTAAAAAGTCCGAAATATTTTGTTTCCTGGATGAACAGTCACTTTTTTACCATTTCTAGCTGCAGCGAGTGGGGGACTGGGCTCTGTGTGAGGAGACCGCCGACCACTGCCTCATTCTCTTTGGGGTGCAGGTCGATGAGGAGGCCGACTCTTCGGAGCGTCGCTCGGCCCGATTTGTCTACGGCCAGGCCAGATGGGAGGCCTTCCGCGCCCAGGCATCGAGAGGGCTAGTGGAGACAGACCTGGAGTACCCCGCACCACGGGCCATGGACGAGGCGCTCCTTGATAAAGAATTCAGCGCGCTGGAGGCGGTTGTCATGGGGGCTGCCTCGGACATGATCCCGTGTGTGTTGGTCGGCGAAAAAGGAACAACCCCCTGGTGGACGGTGGAGATTGCGGCCATCTCCGTGAGAACGCGGCGGCTCCGCCGTGCCTTTCAAGGGATGAGGGGCCCCGGCAGGGACAAAACCAAGGAGCGGTACGTTTCTGCCAGGAGAGAACTTATAGGGCAGTTAGGAGGTCGAAGAGAGCTTCCTGGAGGGCGTTCGTGGAGGAGGGCCTGTCAGCGATTCTGTGGGGAGTCCCCTACCGGGTGGTGGCCGGAAGGCTTAAATCCCAGGATGTCCTCCCGTTTATTGAGGAAGGTCGCGGTGGGGGTTCCGTGGAGGACACCCTGAGGATACTCCTGAGGGGTATCTTCCCGCGTGATGCCTCCGAGGAGGATAGCCCTGGGGAGAGCCATTGCGTCTGCCCGGATCAGAAACCGAGTAGGGTAACCTTTCCAGCTCGGTAAGGCCCGTGGTGCGCTCTCCTCGGGCAGGGTACCAACATCCTCAGCCCCGCAGCACACCTCTACGTGGTCACAGCGGGCACAGCGGGCCGCGGTCACTAGCCGTGGCAAAGCGGTTAGGGGTTGAGAGATGGGGCCTACTCTGTCGGGAACTTTCCGGACCAAAGATGAGGCGCAGGTCAGATAAGACCCGGGACGGGTGAGGTGCTGGCCGAATCTTAAGGAACCTCGGCAGAGCAGTCAAATTTCAAGCTGCTCATATTGAATAGTTCGTTTTTGAGAAAAAAATCATCTGTTATGCACCAAAATTGACAGTTTTGAAACTTGAAAAAAATACCCATTTGCTTAGATAGTCTGTAATGGAGAATTCCGATTCTCAATTTTAGCAGCGAATGATCACTTTATCTACATTTTAGATTTTAGACTTGGAGGTTTGTCTCTTTATTTATTTATTTTTTCTCTCATTTTAGTGTTCATCTTTACTTCTCAATCATGCGGATTAGCACTTTATCTTTATTTTTGCCGTAAGTTACCGCGTTTTTTAAATTTTAGCAATGAATTGGTGGATTTACTCATTGTGATCCGCGAATTAGCCGTTTTTTTTTTTGTTTTTTTCATTTTAGCTGCGAATTATTTCTGAATTTTAGCAGTGTATTATTACTTAATTTCACACGCTAATCACCAATTTTACTCAATTTCAGCTCCGAATTAAGGATTTTCACAAAATCCGTGAATTACCTAGCGTTTTTATCCATTTTAGCTTCGAATGAGAGCTTTCTGCAGTATTAGCCATGCAATATCGCATTTACTCAATTTCTGCAGCGAATAAGCTCTTTGGCCCGTATTCAGAAACCACACTTAACGCAACCCTGAGGGGATCCTTTCTTAAGTGCACTTAAGCGATCCCTTAAGAAATTGTATTCAGAGAGCCCCCTAAGGGGACCCTTAAGCTTAAGGGTCCCCTAAGCTGATATGAGAAAAACATTGTGTTTTTCGAGGTGACTGACTACATTTTTTTTAGCTACTTACAGCTGTTTTATTTGATTGATGTTTTAGTTTAATTCATTTCCCTCCATAAATTTTACGCGCGCCGGAACAGAGGTTAGCCGTGAGTTTTGAAAATACAATGTGTAGGGGGGGGGGGAATGCAACGGTGGCAAAAAAATGCCAGTTTGGTGGGTTCGCGGGGTTTGTTCTCATTCTCCGAGTTTGAAATTACTCAAGCTGATCGTGCACGAGTGAACATTCTGTAGAAAGCCTTCAGCCCTTTAAGGTAAAAGATTCGGAAAAGAAAAATATGAATTTATCTGCCGCGGAGAAGCCGTTCTTGAAGGAGAACATTTTAAAATACGCGAATATTGTCGAAAATAAAAATTCAGACGCAGTCAGTCTCGCTGCAAAAAAGAAAAAGTGGGAAGAGATTCTCGATGAATTCTTATAACTTTGATACATCCTGATCAAAAACACGAATTTTATACAGGCGATATCCATGGTACTACGGAATAATTTTGCACCAGTACCAATGAGGCAGTGTGGCAGAATAAACCACTACCCATTAGCACCTTTTCTCAATTTTAGCCGGGAATTAGGAATTTTCCTCAATTTCAGCCACAAAGTAGTATTTTTAACCCGGGATTCAGCGACTTTTCCTAGTTTTAGCCGCGGCCAGCGAATTGTCTCAAGTAAGTCACGAATTAGCGTTTTTCCTCATTTTAGGCACTAATAAGTGGATTTTTCTCAATTTCAGTAGCGAATTTCCGTTTTTCTCAGTTTAGCCTCTTAAGCACTTTTTCTCAATTTTACCCGTAAATTAGTCTTCTTTCTCAATTTTAGCATCCAATTAGTGTGTTTTCAATTTTAATCGCTATTTAGCGGGTTTTCCCAATGTGTGTTAAACTCGACGAAGAGTTTGTATCAATTTTTCGATTTTTTTTCCATCACTTTTGAAGACATGAATTTTTGAGTGATGAGTTTCTCCACTATAGACGCAAAATCTGTCCAAGAGCAGTGCATTACCGGGGGTTTTTTTTTACCCAATTTTAGCCGAATATTGTAGCGATTTTTTGTCGGTTGCATCGAGAAACGGTAAGTTATCGCTTTTTCGCACTTTCAGCCTCGAATATTAGTGCTTAAAATTTTTAGCCGCGTACTCGGCCCAAGAGTAGTAACTTCAGTGATCATTTTCAATTTTAGCCGCGTGTGGGGCCTACAGAAACTGGCAAAATCAAATCCCTGCGTCTTTTAACTAGAAATATTCAAATCCCATGCGCCAAAGATTAATTTTACTAGTGTCAATTTTATGAAAGCTTAGCTAAAACGTGGAATTGATGTACGCGGGGCACAGTCCACGGACGTTTCTTTCTCCCCATAACACGCGCTTTTGAGGATCTTTGTCATCCACGGTTCATTGAAGATGTTTTTTTTATTTTGCTCGATAAACAACCCGTACGAGGAAACTGCTCCTCCGTGTGCCTCACAGCTATTAACTCGATTCTATTCAATATGCCCTTAGCGCAGAAAAAAAGGGGGGGCAGTAAAATAAAATGAAGGGGAAAAAAAACCTCCTAAACCCGAAGTACTCTGGCTCTTGGGAGGTTATGAAACAGAAATTTTATCGAGTTAAACTGAGCGGGCGGTAGAGGAATGAAATTAACGATTATGAGCTCGACACCGTTGCTGTTCAATAGGTTTGCTTGCATACGCATACAATTTGCCTTAATTTCCAGCTTCCAGCTTTCATGCTCTAAAGTGGAAACAACGTGAATTGAATTAAATTTTTTTTTTTTTTTTAGTATAACGGGCGTGTAATTATTAAAACGTCACACGCCACACGTTCTCTGTTAAAAAGAGTTAATTGCGGCCTATTCCTACGAAAAGCGATCAATATACTATACGTGTAGTACATTGAGAATTTTCGTTATTGTTATTTTCATTTATAATTTATGACTTGATGTTGATGTAATGTATGCGAGACGTCTAATTGTATAAAATAAATTCAGTTAGGTATTCTCGACTGGAAAGACATTGGACTATTCCTTTTTGGGTTTCGGGTGGTGCTCTCAAATAGAGTCGCTGCTTTTCATGTTTCTGTATTGTTTTTTTAAAATAATTTAATTTAATTTTAAGTCATGAAAGAGTACCTTCCCGTATTCCCTCTTCATGGTCAATTCAAAGTATATCTGTAGCGGTATATTACTATACTGTTGGGCTCTCAAGGAGTCGAGCTCATTCCATAATGACGGGTGGGCAGGGGGGATTAAAAAAAAAATACATCAACTTTGACTCCAAGGGAACTGTTAATCAGATTTGAAAACCTCGGTGAGTCTCGGGGAAACTTTATACCCTCATCCTTACTGTCCTTTATATTTCCCACTGAGTGGCCCTTCTAATGCTCTTTGAGTAGATTCTCTGATCACTTGAGCGTATATAATCACCGCAGAAAAATGATGTTTTTTTCCTTTTCTACTTAACAGAAAGCTGTAATAATAATTGGGCCGGACAAAAAAGAGAGTAACGGTGAAGTTCCCACTGATAATTGAACTAATCAATCGGGATCATTCCAGCCAGTCCCCCGATTTTAAATGAAAGGGTTTTCTAAATGAGAAAAAATCGCTCGCAACTCTTTTATAAAGTTTCTCTCTCCCCTAGTTTTTTAGTTACTGCGACTAAAAAAATGGGTTGCTTCGTGTATGTGTCATTCAACGAGCGGAATGGATGTGAAGCGTGTGATGAGGGACTCGTTTGGTAGTGGGAGAGTGTACAAGGCCTGCATGTGACAAATAAAAGGGAGTTTCTCTAGGCTAGTGTGTATAAAAAGATGCTTTTTCGAAATGAACAAAACATGGGGATACCCTACCACCCTCCCCCCTCCCGCTATTCCGCATCATCATCACCACGCTGTTCTTTTGTGTGTCAGCGTACGGAAAACTTGGAAGTTTGAATTAAATCGGGATGAAATTCTATTACGACGAATAAATTTTTGTTTCCCTCCATTTCTTTCCATGAACAAGAAAAAAAAATACGCTCTCCGAACGAGCCGGGGCCAAGTGGAATAAAAGTGAGCCAACTTTGTTTAGAATGTGCCAGTCAAAGTGTTCTAATCCACCTCAATACCCAGCGTCTAATAATAATTTTTGTTGGAAACATCTATTTCAAAGTTCGGAAAAAAGAAGAACCGACTGTGAGCGGGAAGAGGATAATGTAAGAATCAAATTTTTGTTTCTTTTTTCGTCAAAAAGAAGAATAGAATAGGTTTAAATATTAATGAGGCCCCGCTAGAGTGCTATTGTCTGAGTTTTGGAGTCAATTGTAAACCCGAAAACTGTATGGAAGGGAATGAATGGGGGGTGGGGAGGAACTGAAGAATCATTAAAGAACAATTCCCGCATCTACTCGTCCCTCCTTGCATCGGCCCGGCGAAAGAGACAACCGTCTTTCTAGGAGGCACTTTCAAATAAATAGATTATAAGGGATGGAGCGGTCGCTGGGGCTGGGTGAAAAAGCGGAGAGTGAGAATTTTCTCCTTCAAATAATTAGAATGTTAAAGAGTCACATTTCTTTTTTTGCATTCTCTAGGGGATGAAGAGAAGGGACAAGGGATTTCAGCGAGATAGATGTTATAAAAGTAGTCGAGAGAAGGGTCGATTAAAAGAGCTATTTGTCTGAATAAATTACTTTGATGAGGATGGCAACGCGGGATCGGGTGGTGGGGGACAAGAGGGTATGAAATCAAAGAAACAAAGCACAAAGCTGAGCTTGATTGCATCACGGTTTCGTCCTCAAACTCTCCTCCTTGCTTTTGCAACTTATTGTTTTCAAGCCTACGTGCACTTGATTTTAAGCGCCTTTCGTGGGAAAAGTGAAGTCATAAATTTCTCTCTAATGGGTTTTCTACCTGAAATTTATTATTTACCGAGGTGATAGAACGCTCCGACGGTAAATTTAAAATTCTACTCGCAAGACGCAACTTTATAAACTTCAACGAGAGGGTAGGGGAAGAGTTGAAGCCTAATTTTGTAAACTCGAAAAGCTGTAACTTTTCGACAGGCTCAAGTTTCTTTAGTTCGCGTGAGGCCAAATAACGTTGCCAATAAATGGAAGGGGATAGGGTGGAGGGGGAAGCTGCCCTCGCTTCTAGAGATTTCAGGCGAAAGCAAAAATCAAGGAAAGCTGTACGAGCGTACACGCTGTTAAACGTATCGCGTACACGGGGAATAAAATTGCAGGAAAAGTCTCGCAATAGGTTCCAGAATAAACTTACTCACTCTGTTCACTCTGTCCGTTATACAAGCCATATTTATTTTGCACTATTATCCGTGAATTAGCGTTTCTTCTGAATTCACGAAGTTGCCTTCGTCAGAAGCCGTGAATTGTTTTCTCTATTTTAGCCGCAAATTCGCGTTTGTCTCAATTTTAGCCGCAAATTAACATTTTTTTCTAATTTTATTTTGTTTATTGATAGCCAGGGGACTAATAATTTTAATGAATAGGGAGAATTTACCAATCCATGGGATGGGGAAGCGAGGTTCGATTTTCGCGCTAAATGTGTTGTTCGCAGGGCCAGCACGCAACTAACAATAAGACGCGACTAACATTACTGGATAAAATGTGGAAAAAGCTCTCATTCATTGCTAAAATTAAGTAAATAATTTCATTTTATTTCATTTATTTTCAGCTCAACAGTAGTAAACACCAAACAGAGCAGTCAAAACAGCGACAATAATTATAAAATATAAAAAGAGAACCACAGAGTAGATACATAAATATGGTATAATCAGTCAGGTATTAGGATTATCACAATAACTGATAATTTTTCCCTTGAAAAAATTGAAAGAATCGGAGAAGATATCACAGCTCAGGGGTATAGAATTGGCAGATGAAGCTAAACGAGACAGCGTGTAATGCCTCCCGTAATTGGTGAGGAACGGTGCGACGTTAAATGTAGCACCCGTCAGTCTCTGATATCGCTGTGGAACTCTCAGAGCTAGACCAGAAAGGACTTCAGGATAAGGAAATGTGGGAGTTGAGGACCTTCCAGACAAAGAACAGGCTTGAAACTCTTCTTCTATCCGTCAACGATTGTAAGCCAGCGGCACGAAGTCTCTCACCATACGATAAAACTCCCGAAACCCCAAATTTGAAAGATATATACCTGGAAGCCCTACGCTGGACCGACTCAAGGAGAGCGACCTCAGATTTCAAAAAAGTATCCCAGACGATACAGGCATATTCAAGATAACTCCGAACCAATGACTGATACAGCAATTTCACGGCGAACGGATTACCGAAATCCGCCGTAAAGCGCTTGATGAAGCCTAAATTTCTCAAAGCCTCATTCCTAATTTGAGAAATATGATTCTGAAAATTGCCTTTGCTATTAAATATCACGTCCAAATCACTGATCTCATTCACCTCCTTAACAAGCTGGCCACTCAGATAGTACGACCATGAGTCAAAGTCCATAGGCCTATTGGACATACTAAACTTAATGCACTTACATTTCGTCAGATTAATGCCTAAATCATTTACGCTACGCAAAGGAATCAAGATCTTGTTGAAGCTGCTTACATTCTTCGACAGACAAAATCGAATAACACAGCTTGAGGTCATCCGCCAGCAACGAGAGTGAGGAATAGCGAAAGACGGTCGAAACGTCATTAAAAAACAACAAAAAAAGGATTGGTCCCAAGTGTGATCCCTGAGGTACCCCGGACAAGATAGCAGTAAGATCAGATGCAGTACCATTGAATATCACAGAAAAGGACCTTCCAGTGAGAAAAGAGCGGAGCCATGAGAGAAGCGAGTCGCCAATGGGCTGCCATGGCGGTTAGGAATAGCATTAAGTTGAAAGAGATTATGAAAACTCAGATTATCACGAAGCGCCTGTTCGGCCGCAGCCCCGCCGGAGTAAATATTGAAGTCACTGGTTACAATCAGCCTTGAGAAAGAGCAACGACTGCGAACATGATCCAGATTTTCAAAAAAACCGCTCATAAATGGAAGTATCAGAGTTAGGAGGGATATAGAAACATTCTACGAGGCAATTCCCTTTAAAAGAGTCCCCAGAAATTAGAACCCATACCAACTCTCAATTTCAGTGTTAGGACATAGAATAATTTTGGCAGAAAAGGACTTTCGTACAGCAATTAGAACTCCACCCCCACGGGAGACATCACACGCAGAGTAGTCCCTGTATTCAGTTAAGAAGTATTCAGGAAATATCTCGCGATCATCCAAGGAATCGTTAAGCCAGATCTCAGACAACAGAATGACAGACCACATGCTGACAGAAATAATGCTGTTAGAAATTAGCATTTTTCCGGCGCAACTTCAAGACCCAAATTAAGATAAAATAGCATATTCACCGCGATGAGGGTTACAAAAAACGCTAATCTGCTGCTCTCGGGGCAAGTCCACGGCTAAAATTGAGAAAAGCGCCAAAATCGATAAAAGCGCTAAATAGTGGCTAAAAGTGAAAAATTATAGTACTTATAAAAATAAAAGTACAACTTTAATTTAAAAAAACAAAGTAATAGCACCCATGAGGGGAAGGCGCTAATTTGAGACGCTATTCAGTTAAAATGCGAGAAGCGCTAATTAATCACGGCTAAAATGGATAAAAACCACTAATTCGAGAATTAGGCGACAGTTCACTGATACAATTTAGAAAAACATTTGGAATTAAAAAAAAAAACTATTATTCGGAGGCCTAAAATTGAGAAAAAAACAACTAATTCATGAATAAAAGGGGGTGAAATTTCCAATTCACTGCTAAAATTAAGAAAAACTGTGATTCCTGGCGATAATTGAGAAAAAGCGTCAATTATAGCGGCCCGTGGAGTGCCCGTGGGGAGGGTTTTGGGGGTCAAAAAATTTAGATAAATTACTAATTTGCTGCTAAAATTGAGAAAAAAGTTAATTCATGACTAAAATTGAAAAACCGCTAATTAGCTGTTAGGCAAACAACAAACGAACTCATGAATAAAAGGCAGGAAAATCTATAATTCACTGCTAAAATTGAGGTAAAACGCTGCTAATTCGCGGTTTCTAGCGACAAATTCTGTGACAATCGAGAGAAAAGGCGACATTTTAACGGGGTCAGTCATGTGAAATTGGCATGTCAACAAAACCCGTGAAATTGAGTTCTGTGAGGGCCAATGATCCGAAAAATGTGGGTGTTGAAAAAGCCGAACCGCTAAATTTATATTCTGAAATGAGCGAGACCAGCTCAGCAGAATTGCTCTTTAAAATGAGCCAACAACGGGGTACCTAATTTTGAATTTAAACAAGTGAAATCCGTGACGTTTTTGTTATTTTTTAAGGTCAGATTTTCAAATACTCGGTGAATAAAATTGAGAAAACCCGCTTGTTCTACCATTTTGCGACTAAAACTCAAGACAAATTGCAATTTTAGCCTGTCCCACCCATGAAATTATAGCAGATAGAATAGCAAGTAAGGCTATTCGGTGGTTATAAAATTTTGCGACTAAAACTCAAGACAAATTGCAATTTTAGCCTGTCCCACTCATGAAATTATAGCAGGTCGAATAGCAAGTAAGGCTTTTCGGTGGTTATAAAATCAAGAAAAACTAAGTATTAAGTTATTTCATGGCTAAATTCTCAAAAAATCTCAAATCGGACTGCTCAGCGAAGCAAATTAGAGAGGAACCCCTAGTTGGACCATTTGGCTACCCAACAAAGTCGGGATTAAAGCGGCTCGGGCGACATATTTGAGAAAAACCGCGAGTTTGGCATTTCACGCAGGCGCGGATCCAGCATTTTTTTCAAGGGGAGCACACCGTGAAGTGCCTCCATGTTTTTTTTTTTGTTAAATTTTAGCCGCAATTGAACCCTTTTTACTCAATTCATCCTTGAAAAGGTCTGCATACTTCATAACATAAACCGTGGATTAGCGCAATTTCTTAATTTTGACATAACCTGGACGGAGGATCGCGAAACCACGACAATCTGTGAGTTTTTTTCAAATTCAGTGAATGTTTCACAATAGAAAATGAGAAAATGACGCTCATCGGATAAAATGAGTGAGTTTTGACGCATCATAGCTAAAAAAAACAAAAAACGCAATTTTTTTCATCAATTAAAAAAATTAAAATTTATAAAACGCCAATTTGCGGTTTCTGGAGGCAATTTTGCAGCTTAAATTTAGAGAAAGCTCTAATTTATGGCTATGAGAGAACAAAATCGCAAATTCACGCCTAAAATTGAAAAAAAAAAATCCTCTTCCCTGGAACTTTTTCCTCTGTGCAACTTGCTGACCAAAATCACAAGTTTACTGTTTATGAAGCTTTTTGTACTGCTAAAGTTGAGAAAAGTCGCTCATTCACATTACTGAGGGTCTTGTTGATGGGAACCACTGTTAAGCTCTGTACATAATACTCAATGCAGCCGGTAGTTTTGTTATGAATAAACTCGACATTATTTTAACATGAAGCTATTCCTCAACTTCAATTTTCAAAAGACTGTCTTGAGAGTGCCTTTTAATAGGGTCGAAGTGCTGCCACTGACGATAAAAATGGTCGAGTATCGAATAACTGTCGTCAGTTCATTTTATAATAATGGAACAGCGAGGTATCATAAAAACCCTCACTTTCAAGTCTATAAAAGGTTTTAGTAAAACCGTTTTCGCACTGGCAAAATGTTGTTCAAGTTTTCGGTGAAAAAATTTTTACTTCTGTCTCAAATATTCGGATTCTTTCCTTTTAAATTCAGGGGATACCAAGTACAATTCTGTGACCACCGATTCACTTGGTCCACTGTTGCTACGTGCTTTCTAGTCGTAGCGTCCATCTTGGGATTTATTTTGTCAATGAGGGTGCCAGCAAGCCCTACCGACATAATGATATTCTGCTCGGTAAATTTAGGGAGTTTGATCACATTCCTCGTCGTATTTTTGCAATTGCGTTTAAATAATGGAAGGGTGAGCCACGTTTTAACTCGGATCTTCAGTTTTGGCGAAGCGCATTCCGTGAGTTTCAAGGCCCACGTTGATTGGCTGACTGTAGCATTTGTTGCGGATGTCATGTTGTCCTATTCTTCGGTGTGGATATCATTTGATAATGGACCGGTCATCATCGTGCTGGAATGTTGCTTTGCCTCACTGAACACGGCTCAGTGCTTTCTGTCCCTTCAAATCGTATTCGTTATTCACCTGTTTCAACAATGTTTTTCAACTCTGACCGTTAAAACCACTGCGCGACGTTTCTACGCCCGCAGTGCGTACGAAGTCAACGACTTAATCCTTCAGTACAACGCCTTGGTCAATCACTGCGAACATTTCATGAACATTCATGGCATGATCATCCTAGTCTTAACCACTTATTGCGTCTGTTTATTCATGGCTACGACGCTGTCGATTGTAAAATGTGTTTGTACCGACCTGTCGTACATTGTCGCAAGTATTTCTTGGACCATGTTGCCATTGCTTCAGGTTGGTCTCATAGTGAGGGCGTGTGAGAGCACTTCCAAATCTGTACGTGCGAAATTAATTACACGGCTGGTAGATCAATTACATTGATGTTTTTTTTCGCTTTATAGATGGACAATTTTTTGAAGGAGTTTCACTCTTTAGTCGTCACCACTCAGCACCATAGGCACTTTCTTACAAATGTGAGTAACACGATCCAAATTTTAAAGAAAGTGCAGCCCAATTTAATTGTTTGACTTCACCAATAAGAAAACACTGTTTCTTCACTTCTGCGCTCAAGAGAGGACGTCATTCACAGCTTGGGAGTGCTTCACACTGGATTACCGTCTGTTGACCACTGTAAAAGATGGTCTTAAACTCCACCGCTTGCTCCCTAAATGTATTAATTTTGAAGAGTTTGTTTCAGATAATTGCTACCTGGGTGACTTATTACGTGATTCTCGTTTAAAAGAATTGGATCGAGCTCTTCAGGGAACAAAAAAGCGATGGGGAGGTTGTATAATAACGACGAGAATGAGATTGGCCACTAAATTGTGATGCATATATTAATATAATACATACCTACTATAATATTCCCTATATTGACAAGTTTCACTTCCTAATTTCAGCTACTCGAGCCCAAGCCTGACGATTGCTTACTAAATTGAAAGTTTCGGATCCTATGTCAGTGAAAATACAAGTTTCTGGTCTTAATATCAGCAAAATTGCGAGTTATAGATCCAACAATAAGGCCTACAATTAAGTATTTTTGAGAAATTGGGTTTTAACGACCCACGGAATTGCTGTTTTAGTTAGCAAATTCCACGAAGCTGATTTTTCATCTTGGGAAACCAACGCGCTGGTTTCCTAATTCCTAGCGAGTGAAATTTATTTGGCTTTAAAATGACTTTATGTGCCTTAAAAGTTGTTAAACTGACAATTTGCGCCAAGAAAATGTTTGAACTGACTATTTATACCCTGATAATGTCAAAACTGTGCATTCGTGGTCTAAAAATGACCAAATAGACCATTTCACACACCATTGAAAATGGCCAAATTGAAAAGTTTGTGCCCCAAAGTAACCCAAGTCCCTAAAAATGTTAATCTTCAAACTGTTTTCTCTGAAAAAAAATCAAACTGGTCATTCGCGCCCTTTGTAAAGCGTTTCCCCTCTGGGAATTAGCTGAAATGCGACTGATCTGAGCCCAAAAAATGACCATACCACCATTTTCACGCCCTTAAAGTGGCTGCCGGACGAATAATCTGACACGCCCTACCCTAAAAAATTACTGAACTGACAGATTCGCGCCTTGAAAAGGCTTAAAAACTGACGAACATGCGTACGCCGCTTGCCAGGGGCGTACTTAGAAATCCTAAGGCTCGTTTCACACATGAACGCGGTTTCTCGAGGCGCGAACGCGGAGGATGCCTCGCATTGTGTGAACCGAGAAAACTCTTCAAACCACTGCCGCGTAGAAACCGAATTTCGGCTCACACATGCGAGGCACCCACCGCGTTCACGCCGCGTAGCAACCGAGCCTCGGGAAACCGTATATGTGTGAAAGGAGCCTAACGGAGGGGGCGATAAGGACCGGCGGGGGACGGCTGTTGTAACGGACGCCCTTCGCATTGCTGGGACTTCGCAAAAACTCGGCTAAAAACGGCCTCCCGGAGGGAGCGACCCACCTATATCGCCCCCCCTCCACTTGGTACGCCACTGGCACCTTGAAATAGCAAAAACGAACCACTTGCGCTACAAAAATGACCAAAATTGACCATTTGTTCCATGAAATTGACTAAACTGATTATTCGTGCCCTAACGATCACCAAACTGAATATCTACGAAGTTTCTGCTTACCGGACTTCAATTTCGAGAAATTGCAAATTTCGTTGTTGTTACTTCCAAAATTGTGTTTTTTTTAGGGGCCTCAGGATCTGGGCCTATACCAGCCACGACACGCCACGAAGTCTACACTGACAATGACGACCTGCAATGTTCTATTCTTCAGGTCGGGTGAAATTCAAATTAGTGATGGGCAAGAATGGTCTTGGTTCTTGCAGTCTCGCAAGACTCTTGCAGCAAGAACAAGACCAAGATCAAGACTTGATTGTGGATGCAGGACCATGACCAAGACTTACCCTGCAAGAACAAGACTTCCTGCAAGACTCCGGGAATGTGTCTTGCGCAAGAACATGAGCTAGAGTCTTGTGCAAGACTCTAGCAATTCTTGCAAAAAAAAAAAAATCGGAATTATTTTCAAGAAAAGCTAGCCTGTTTGACGGGAAAAGGGAGAGGGCTCTGAATACGCTTATTCGGCAAAAAGCGCACTCACAGACAAAAAATGGTTGTATCCTTCTCGGCCACTCGTCATCATCATGTTATTTATTTTTTATTTATTTTATTTTTTATTTTTTATTTTTTTCTGGTTTCCTCTTTTTCCGTACTGAGTTCTTAGCTAAGTCGTTCTCTCCGCGTTGAGTTCATGTTTTCGGTGAAGCGTGAAGGTAAAATTAGTGCCACCGAAGAAGAACCGCTATTTCATCATTGAGAAGTAAATTTAAATAAGTTTGTACTCCAATTGTATGTGAAAGATATGAACAGAAGCGTGGAATCTGCAAACTGTGTTTCTCTTGAGGAGAGAAGTGGAAATGAATGAAAAATCTCAACACTTCGGACGGGATTCGAGAGGCACATTCTCTCTTTTCATAAAAGCGATTCGCGATCCACAAAAATTATATCCTTCAAAGGCGGATCTTTAGTAAAATTGGGTGGAGGGGGGAAGGGTCACTCGAGTCATCTCTCAACAAAATATATGGTGAGGGCGGGGAGAGGGCTGAAAAATCGCCGTATGCCATTCGATTTTCCTGGAGCTTCTAAATTCGACATTATATGCTTCGACATTTACAATGCACGAATCGCCATTTTTGCGTTATTGAAGGCGCGCACTTAGTTTGGCCATGTTCTGGGAGCGTAATGTCAGTATAGCCATTTCCTAATACGAGTCAGACCGCCCATTTATACAGTGAAAATCACCAGAAAATTGTCAGTTTAGCCATTTTCACAGCGCGAATCGTCAGAATTAGCTTTTTTTTAAGCGTATTATAGTCTGTTTATCCATCTTTACGTTTGGAAAAGCAATTTTTAGTAGGTATTAGCTAATTTATAGCACGCATCAATTTCTCAAGTTCCTTGGCTGAACCGGTGATCAACGATAATCTTCTACGGTGTGAAATTGAAGGTTTTGGCAACTATGGCTACATCGTTGACAACGGCTAAATCCCTCGCACTATAAAAGTTACTGATTTATTTCCCTCATTTTCAATTTCCGAGATAGAACAAGTAAGTTCACAGTTGTGACCGTTCCCCCCCCCCTTCCAGTGTGCAAGTGTCTTGCGAGACTCTTGCGCAATAACAAGACTGAGCCTGCGAGACCAAGACCAAGACTGGATTGTGAATGCACGACCAATACGCAAGACTCGCTATGCAAGACCAAGACCAAGACTCCTGAGGGGACACCACAATAGATCTTATAGGTCGAGTTTGGTAGGAGATAGTTTCTTCTGGGCTTCCCTCCCCGTTTAATAAAAAAAAAAAAAAAAAAAAAAAAAAAAAAAAAAAAAAAAGACCAAGACTGTCAAGTCAAAATAAAATTCAAAATAAGTAATAAGTAATAAGGTAATAAGTAAAAATCAAAATAAGTAATTCAAATCATCGACAGGAGTCAAATCACCGTCCAGTCTCCTTTTCACGATCCTACATCGATAAACATGGGACCTAAATATTTCCATTTTCCAGTTTTTAACCAATACTTTGAGAAAAAGTCCTTATTATTTCATTAAAATTATGATTCAATAATGTACCTACTCATATTGAAACAACGTCAGTGATGTGAATGTTCAAAGAATGTTCGCATAAAGTGCGAATAGGCGAAGGACGAAGCCATCTTTGCAGTTATTTCGACTCGCTTTATTCCTTAGTTAGCTGGTCCTTTTGATGGTCTAAACGCGGTATTGTGAAAAAGGGTGAAGCATTCAGTGTTGTGAAAAGGAATGGGGCACGAGAGTCTCATAAGTTGTTAATAACCTGAACAATCTTGGTCGTTTGCGGGTCCTCCGATAAAGGGCCGAGAGCAAGTCAAAGCGTTTCTCCTTCTTGCGGTAGCGACGTAGAGCATTTCTGCGATGTGCTTTATGAGCTCTCCTACTTACCCTCCACTAATTTATTTTTTGACTGATATACCTACGTCTCAGTCTTTTATGATGCAACATTTCAAGTAATTCAATAGAACAATTAGAGGCAAGATTTTTTTTTCTTAACCATTTTTGAAAATGGACTCTAGGTAAAGGTATTCATGGAGCTTACGATTAATTGTCCCGTCGTGTGGAGGACGAGCACACCTCGAGAACAAATGCCAACCGTATTTAGCAAGCAAACGCGTATTTACGTACGTGCTGAGAAACTCCCGAGAAGACAATTATAATCGATGATCACGATGCTCTATTTCCGAAACAGTTTTGCACAAAGTGAATCACCTCCTTATTCTGCAACACACAGTAGCATGCTTCACTGGGTGGTCGTGCCCTAAAGCAAAGTCAAAAGTGGAGTGTTATAGGGTTTGACGATGACGGGAAAAGGGACCATTATTTATTATTAAAACCTCCCTTTAGGCCATCGGGAAACGCTGACCCAGCAGCGTGTCCTGTTTAGAACTATCGAGTCCGCAAACCCTCTGCGTCGTAAAATTTATCGCTTAAAGTTTCGAATCGTAAATCGTTTGTTTTTCAAGCGTATAGGAAGTACCCCAGCCCTCCCTGACCTTTACACAAAAAACCTATCACGCGGAAGCTTTTCTGGCTTCTCATTTTTTTTTTTTTTTTCTATCTTCGTGCTCTGCGATCCCTTTGTAAGTCAAATAAGCCGTGGAACTTCCCCTTGAGCAAACCATTCACTATAAATAGGATGAACCTAATAGCCCCCCTCCGCCCCCTACTATCCACAAACAACGTCGTAAGTCTTTTAGAGACTATAGGCAAGGCATGCAACAATCTCTAAAGCCGGGTTTTAGGAGAGAAGAGTGTTTCAAATTCATTTTTTCCCATAAAAAACAAATAAATCGTTCGAATACTTCGACTGTTATTTAAATGTATGAGTTGGGGAAAAGTGGAGCCGCTTTGTTCTTGGGTCACCAAACATAGAGGTACGCCTGAATTTTTCTTTTATTTATTTTGCTTTAAATTAAAATTTTCGTTTTATGTTTCATTCGGGGAATTTAAAGCAGCACTCGTCCGTGTCACTCCCCCCCCCCTCCTCGAAAGGAGAGGATGAAAGTGAAGGGAGGCGCGATCCGGAATGATGCGCTTGTAGAGTGGTTGGGTCGTCCCGGCGTTTTCATTTTCGAAGAGGATTGTTACGGCCAATGAGCAGACAGAATTGCAAATTATGCTTTGGGAAACATGATAACACAGACAGCCGAGGCATAGAGAGCTTTTTAACTGGGTTTAATATAGCAAGTAATAGTGAAAAGTCGGGAAATTTTCGCGTGGCGACAGTTGTTGGGATCGATGTCAAGTAAAAAGAAAAAAAAATCGGCACTGTGTGCTCAAGTCTTTGGGGGTTGTCTAATTAGAATTTTTTTTGTGAAAAGGGTCATAAGCACATGAGAAGTGCGTTAGTTTGAAACAAAGCTATTTACAGTTCTCCACCTCTTATATTTCGTCACCCGGTTTTTCTGTTTTCGGCAGGCACCTCAACTGAAGAACTCAAGGACTTCGTTCCCTGTTTTCTCAAGGAACAGCTCAAGGAACGCTCAAAGTCTTCTTGGTAATGAGATGCATCCTTCACTTTTTTCTATTCCCCGAGGATTATGAACTCGTCTCGGCTTTCTTAGAGAGCTAAACAATTTGTTCACTGTCTATAAGATTTCTTTTGCTGTCATGCCAGTATCAAGCCCCGAATTACATAATTTTGAGGTAATTCATCAATCTTCAGATTGTTAGGGCGCGGAAACTCATACGTGGCTATAAAATTCATTCGCGGTTAATATTGATAAATGCCCTATACATATAGTCCTGTCAATGAATTACGAAAAACTAGTGTAGACAAACTGGTCAGATTAGTATAGTGAGTTAAGATTGAGAAAAAGAGATAATTCGCGACTTAAAGTGAGAAGAAGTACTCATACGCGGCTAAAATTTGGATAAATGCAAATTCGAGGTTTCCGCGTCGTGGAAAATCGAGTCAAGTCGCCTATACTTGCGGGAAAAAATTTATAAAAAGCTCTGATTCCTGGCTAAAATGAAGAAAAACTTTAATTCGCGGGCTAAAAGAGAGAAAAAACACTGATTCGCAGGAAAAATCAGGAAATAGCTCAGGCACTCACCCGGCCTGTTAAACTGTCAAATTTAGTCATCATCAAACGCGTACCGTGAAAACTGCTGCAAAGCAGAATTTGCGAAATTGGGGTTTTTAGCGAGGCTGTTCAGCAAAAATTCTTCTTTATTGAACAGAACTCGCCAAATCGTTACTGGAAAGGCAAAGTATCGTAAGCGTCAATTTGAGTTTTTGGGTTTTTTAGATTCTATGGCACGTACATAAACATAAAACAACAACAAATTAAGCCAAAATTGGGTTTAAACTATTTTGTTTTCAGCTTTGAAATTTGGACGGGAAAACGTAAGCGCCATCAAAAACATCGTATCCACCCTCTCAGAAAACGTAAACGACATGAGACTCCCGCTTGGGATCGTATGCGCCAAAAGTACTGTCGCTTACGATTAATTTCGTGGCGTTTACAATTTCCCTCAAAAATGACGTTATATCGTTTTTTCGATGTGAAGTAGCTTTCTCTTGGTGCTATGACGTCAGTGCTTCGGAAGAAGATAGTGAGCGCCTTGAGTTGCTATCAAAAAAACGCCAGGTTCATGCGTACCTCAGCCTAAGCGCAGACATTTTGTGGTCGTTCTGGCCGGAGGTGCCATATTTTTCATCCTTATTTCCCATTTAGGTGTATTTTGGTCTTATTTTCTGTGTTAGCCGTGGCTTCCATGTCCTCAAGAAAAAGAAAAAAAAACGGGCAAGCGGCATTGGCCAACGTCCCAAAAACTCTCCTCGGCGAGGAACTGACCAAGTCTCGGCCAATACCGAAGTGGTACCTAAGTTTCCACCTTTCCTCGAATAAGGTGTACAGTGGCTTCAAAGCTAAACGATCAATCAGATGTCAGTTATCATCAATCATTTCGTCGGAGTTCCTCAAATGCATAATAATCCATCTCAATTGCTGGTCCGCGATTATGAATATGGCCCCGAGTGAAGTGATGCTGTGTTTTCCTGCTTTGGGGGCACGTCGTATTAGGAATTTGGATTAGTAACAAATAAATTCTCCCCTGTCGTACTAGATTAAAAAGTCCTCATTTTTTAATAGTCAAAACTTAATTAAATGTCTCTTCTTCCACTCTCACTTTTTCTGGACGTCGAATTCATAGTGACTTCTCACAAATTTATTTTCCCTTTAAATCTTTAAAACCAACCATGGAATGACAATACTGTATTTTGTATTTTTCTAACGCCTTATCTTGCGTTAGAAATACGCTCGTGCGCACCGAGCCTTACAGTGCAGTCAAAAAACTTTTTTATGAAAGGCTCCAAGCGGGTAAAACTCGTCCAGCCCGGAGACTTGGTTCAAAAATTTCATGTTAAAGTAGAATAATAGATCCGACGAGTGCCGAGTTATTGCAGAGAAGGGGAAAATTTGTAAAAATGCCTAAACTTGAGATGTTTGATAGAAATAGAATGGTGGTTCCTAACGGATTTGTGAATGCTGGTGATTGATTTGGTCGAATGAAAGCAAAATCAAGTCTATAGAGGGCCAATAATTTACGCGTCATGTGAATTATTGACACGTTTTTGATGGACCCTGAGGGCCCAAATTTCCAGATGGTTCTAGGAACATCTGTTTAGAAAGTTAACTGAATTTACCACTTCTTTCTGTCCATAAGAAACTTGTCGAACTATAGTACTAAAAATACTTGTTTTCACCCATAAAGTTGCGACAGTTTTAAATTTGATGAAAATGTCAATGGTAGACCGACTTTACTGTTATTTCTTACGTACTTTTCAACGTGGAATCTCACAATAGTCTTCTTGAGTTAAGACCAAAAGTGCACAATAAAACCTGGTTTTTGGGACTGGAATAGCAAGTACTATCGTCTGGCGCTTGAAAAACATGTAAATTCTTGGATGAGATCAATGAAACTCATTCTGTCCACGCATTTATACAACAAAAATGCAACCAACACCAGGTCGCTATCATTGATAGCTTTCAATGCACGCCAAAATTGGTGACTTTACTGTTATCATTCTTAAAATAGGGCGTGTAATGCGTTCAATTATGTTTTGTTTTTATGACTTGCCATAGTCCACATAACAACAAAACGACTATTTTGTTTAAATTTTTAAATGAATTTAACCCTCCACGGGAAAACGTAAGCGACAGTGAGCTGATTCAGTAAACGTATCCGCCTAAATCGTATCCACCAAATAACAGAAATAGTTTTCCCATGTTCGATCGTAAGCGACAAAACATGTTTAAAAAGTATCATGCTCACGGTAGAAAGTTTTGAAATTATGAAAATAATTAAAATGAATCACTAGGCTCACGTACACAAATTTTCAAGAGAATCAGACGACATTAGGTTGTCCTAAACGAAAAATTCATCTCCTGTAAAGTTGGCCAAGTGGCGCTTACGATACTTTGCCTTTCCAGTAACGTAATTTGCATTATAGCCGGCTAGAACCACGACAATGATTTCTTAGTGAGTGAAATCCAAAAATTAGTGAGCCCGGACATGCAAAAATATTTTTCAGGCGAAAATGGTTTTCGCATGAGGCAACCCCGCGAAATTGGCTTTCAAGCAGAGAGATAAGTGCAGATAATTGATAACATGAGTGCCGAAAGTAGAGAACCTATAATCAGACAGGTAAAATCACAGACGCCATGTTCGCTCTTATCAATTATCAGTCTTCCACCTAAGTCAAATCCACCTTTTGTTGATGTTTTGTGGATGTCAACAAACCACCCCCAACCAATCTTATTAAACTGATAAAAACGAACATGGCGCCGTATGCGTCTACTCGTCTTTAAAGGTTCCTTACCGAAAGTAGCTCTCCCGAAAATATTAATTTGACCCGAAAAGTCATTGGTGCCAACGTAAAAAAAAACAGTTCATCAGTTGCGTCTCATGCGACGGAAAATTTCACGTAAGTTGCTACAAGATGTTGCGGACGCAGTTGTATGTTGTGGCGATGGTGTTGGTGAGCGGGTTTGAGGAGGGGATAAGAAATATTGACTCTTCAAATACTGAGAAACCTATATCGAATGTGGAACGACTGATTGCTTCAATATGACGCATTTTCTCAAGGAATCGCTTGAGAAAATTAATTCGTTTGAAGAAGGAAAGCTGGAAGGATTGGAAAACAACCAACTTCTTGCACATCTTGTTACAGGACAAAATCTTATCTCAAGAACGCTAATAGTTTTGACAACGGTGTTGACGGACCATTCACACCAGAAAGCTGACTTGATGAGAACTCGTCACGAAAATGAACAACTGAAGCAAAAAGTGGCTTGCCTATAATCCCGATTTGATGATAATAGAGTCTCGAATTTCAGGTCTCAATGAAGGAGTGATATAGCCGCAAAGAGTCCTGTCTCGGTTGCTTCTCAGACACATGCGATGTTATTTCCTCCTCAGAACAAGAAAGAAACAACCCGAATAAGCAAAAATAAAACTGAAATGAAGTCTTTCGCTGAAACCGAGGGATTCGCGCGTGTGACTCACGATGAAAAGAAAAATTAGAGATTGCTCAATAGCACAATATGGGTGGCAATGCGCAGGTGAGTGATGAAATATTCACTCCTTCTCCACCTAGTGAGGAATCTGGGAGTCAGTTGAAATATTTTGCAGCGGCAACAGATTTCGGAAAAAAGGGTTATTGAACGTCTAAAAAAGACATCAGCTTTTAGCGGAAGTAGCCCCTCATTCTGTCTTCAAGCAGTGCCACGTAAAGAAGGCCTCTTTATATCGCGGCTGCACCCTGATATTCAAGTCACTTGAATTTGGGAAAGGAATTTGAATGTGTGAAATTGTAGAATCGTCATTCTTCACATGCGTCGTTTCGAGTATTGGTTGAGGCAGGACAGTTGCAAGTTGACTCGGAC
Source organism: Corythucha ciliata (assembly GCA_038030265.1). Taxonomy (NCBI): domain Eukaryota; kingdom Metazoa; phylum Arthropoda; class Insecta; order Hemiptera; family Tingidae; genus Corythucha; species Corythucha ciliata. The sequence continues at coordinate 21,552,718 of CM075937.1, read as the reverse complement.
CCCGTGATTTGGCCTAAGGAGTGCTTAATAGATTTTCACAGGTATTACGTGAGGAAGGGGTCTCCTCAGAAACTTGATCAATATGAATGGAATTCCACTGGGTCTCAGCCTTCAGGCAACTCTAAACTTGGATTGATTCTCTTTAATTGCCAATCGTTATTGAATAAAATTGACGCTGTAGAACTTCTTATAAACGACGGCATACACGTACTTTGTCTGACTGAACATTGGCTTAGCCGTGACCGTGAGAAATTCCAATATGCTGCAATACCCGATTTTTATGTCGGCTCGGTTTATCACCGATCTGCTGACTCGATATTTGAGGTGTCAGCCGTAAAATTCGCGTGGAATAGGAAATACATCATTGTTATAAACGTATATAGAGCCCCAGGGTTTTCCGATAATATTTTTGGACTGTTTCTCAGCCGGATTGACGAGTGTTTACGACAAAGTCGATCGGTGGAAGCGGCCTCTTTTGTGTGTGGGGATTTCATTGTGGACATGGACACGGTGAGCAAGGAAAGGGACCTGTTTCTGGACCTAATGCAATCTCACGGGTTTTATGCTTATGACATGTCTGCAACTAGTGTATCTGCCACGAAGAACTCCCGAATAGATGTAATATTCTCGAACGTGGACATGGACGGTGCTTGTTCGTGTGAAGTTATTCAAACGTGTGTGTCCGATCATTTTCCTGTTCTCCTCAAAACTAATCCAAGCGGGTACCCAAATCGTGAAAATAGAAATGTCAAAAATATATACAGGAAGTTCGCGGGTGAAGATTTCCTTTACTGGAAGTATCTCGTAAGCAAAAATGATTGGGCTGAGGTTTACTCAACTGGATCGGCTGAGGTGGCCTTTTCGCGCTTTTATGCTACAATTTTGATACGGCTTTTCCGAAAATTTACTCTCTGCCAAATCGGCATAAGCTGAAGAAAGCGAAAAATTGGATAACTCCTAAAACTGACCTACTTCAAAGACATAGTTTACAGGCAGCTGGGGAGGGCTCGTAAATCAAGGCTCCCAGAGGACTGGAGTAACTTCAGGATAGCAAAGAAAGCTCTCATACGTGAAACCAGTGAAGCGAAGAAAAGTTTCTATAGTGCCAAACTCGAAAAATCATCTGGGAACCGAAGAGAACTACGGAACATTGTCAGGGGTGTGAAATCGGTGAGTGCTAGCCATATCTCTGAGATAGTACATCAGCCTTCAATGGCCGGTGGTTACTGTCGCCAAAAAAATCGCTTTTCTCTTTAACGAGCGCTTCGTTGGATCGGAATTCTTCTACTGGGCGGGCTGATGCAGCTGGTAAAACTTTCATCTTTTTTTTCCGGTGGGTGAAGAGGAGGTGGCCCAGGCTACAGGGATATCTTCTGATGGGTATGAAGACATCACTGGACCTGTTTTAAAATCCTCACTAGACTTCGTGCAGAAGCCATTGGCTCATATTTTCAATCTTTGTGCGGTGCTGGGATGTTACCCGTCCGAACTGAAGCTCTCCAAGGTTATCTCTGTCTTCAAGAAAAATGGTCATCGTCATCTGGATAAAATTATAGACCAATATCGCTCCAGCCAATTCTATCCAAGCTCTATGAGGCGTTGATTTATAAGAGGATCGTGGTTTTCCTTGAAAAAAATAATGTCCTTCACAGTCGCCAGTATGGCTTTCGTTCTGGTCGTTAGACTTGTGATGCGATACTGGAAGATCTTCGGTTCCACTGATGCGGGTGATCCATTCATGGCTATGTTGTATGACATGAGCAAAGCGTTCGACTGTGTTAACCATGAAAAGCTTATTGGAAAATTGGAAAATATATTAGAATTAGAGGGTCACCGCTGAAACTCCTGGAGTCCTACTTGGCAGGCAGAAGCCTGCGTGTCTGTGTCCCGGTTCTAGAATTAGCGCTCAATCTGAGGACCTTGAAAATGGTCTTGGGGTTCCTCAGGGTTCGAAACTTGGACCTTTACTCTTTTTAATATTCATAAACGACATATTCGAGAAAGTACCGGAGAACATTGTAGTATATGCTGATGATATTTGTTCGGTTAATTAATAAATTAATTAAACTGATGTTATCCGGACGACTATTGATTATCTTGAAAACAAAATTTGACAGCAAAACCTATTTTTCGCCAAATTGTCACTTACGAGGTATCACGCCTTAGTCGACGATATACAGAAACTGGGGATCAGCGTTTTCTTCTATTTTAGCCGCGAAGTTGCCTCTAGAAGTCGGGAATTAGTACATGATGTTGAAATTGTAGTTTGGGCCTTTTTTGGTAGGTCTAATGATGATGCTATAAAAGAGCGTCGAAAACCGGTTCACCTCGATAGAAAAAATGTTGCCAAAATGAAAAGACAATTGTTTTCTTGAATGTTGATTCAAGAACACCTCACAAATCACTCCATAACCAAAATATTGAGTCCCTAGGGCTATTCATTAGTTTGGAAATTTCAGAAAAGCTCCGCCTCGCGCTTAGCAGCAATTATTCCCTTTTGAATCACACTCACTCTCTCATCTACTCCATCACACTCTGTCGCCTATCTGGGCTGGCAAGTCACCCTCCCCTACCCACCTTTGACTTCTCACCATCCCTCACTCAACTGTCCTTTTAACCGATTAAATCCCTCCATTTCCCTCGCACCATTCTCCACCAGCCAAGCCAAGTCAACCAGATATAGCCCAGGAATATTTAAAAGGCCTAAAATTGAAGCCAATTAATGAATAGTGTGCTTTGGACCACCACCACCACCATCAACCCAGCAATTCGCGTTCCATCATGGCCAATGATGGGGAGTGCCGCGTTCGCTCGCTTCATTTTTTTTTTTTTTTTTAATCGTTTTCCACGAACAGTGGAAAGAATTTATCAGTCAAAAACGGACTTTTTATGGATTGTTGGATGGGTGGGTGGGGGTTACTTCAAAAGAGGAACCAGAACTCCGGAATAATTTCAATATTCATTCAGCGTTATTTACAGTTAATCTTGGAAATTTGAATTCTGCCTGACGTGGAGGATTAGGTGTTGGGGGGGGGGGAGAGGCAATAGTCGGACGCTGTTGGAAATGGTGGGGGGGGGAGTGAAATTTAATTTACAGATCAATGCGTTAGGAAACATTTTTTGCTGGTAAAAAACATAGTTTTTGTGAGATATTCATTCACATTTCACCGAAGTAGAGTGATGGAGCTTGTTTCTGTTCGGAATAAGAAAGGTTTTTCCCTTCACTTCACTTCTAATCAACTTCAAAACCTCCCTTGGCGATTCCTTCTACGACCCACTGAGGCTTTTGTACGTGACTTACTTTCCATCCTAAAAGGAATGCTTCTTTTTCTCTCCTTGGCATTTTTTTTTTCTTACCTTCCCTCAAAAAAAACCAATAACCCTAAATATTCAATATCCTCGCCAAATCCACCCGACATTCTCTTGATATCTTCTGCTTCAAACAAAAACTACCCTGTCTCACGCAGCTTGATCATAAATCACAGGTAGTTCAAACAAACACCTATAAGAATTAAGTTGCCCGTTTATACCTAAACATTCTTTGTATCAACAGTAACCCTCTCAATGATGATGAGAGCGCCGGCCATTCCCAAGCTCTCAAAGTCGGGATGCTTCATTAATAATAAAAAAGAAACGTATTCTAATAATAGTGGCTTCCACTTAAAGCAAGCACAAAGACCCACCCGCCTCCCATCACAACATCTCTCTCACCACCGTATAGGTTGGGTTGAATCGATCCGGACGGGACCTAGACTGACAATGAGAGAGAAAGAATGATTTCAATGAAAGAGAGGAATTCTATAAGTTAAATGTCAAAGGGTAGACAATTAAAAATGTACTGTGATTCGTCGCTACACATATCTTGTTAAACAGAAAAACAAAGGATTTAAAGGGTCGGTAGGAATACGCATACAATTATGGAGCCTCGGGAGCCTAACCGAACATGATTTTTTTTGGATTTTACTCAAGGAAATACGCGATGATCGATGGATGGGCGCAACAAGAAAGAATGTTCAAAAGAAACACTAACTTGAAATTTGATATGAATGTTCATCTTTGACTGAACTAACACGTTTGCAAGTGAAATGACAACCCCCCTCCCCCGTCACAGCCTTGAAATCCTCGGAACACACCCATTGTTCCAACATCAGGAATTGTGAATCACGAAAATAAATTGGGGAGTTTTCTTTTTGTTTGACAGTCAGAATGGGAACTTGTTTTATTTTTGATGGCTCGTCATACATTTTTCTCTCTTGCTCTCTGTCTTTTTTTTCGTTGTCCACCGTTTCTTTCATCTTACTGTAGAAAGTTTTGATTTCGAAACAACCGTCGCCTCTACCGTGGAACAAGAAAGAAGTTATGGGCACCAAAAAAAAAAATAAAGGTATTGCAGAAAAACCTCATTCCAGTCAACACCTCCACACGAACGCTTCGCTCTAATGACGACTGAGCGTGTATGACAAATGATTTCAAAGTCACACACTTGATACGTATATAAGTTGGCTTTTGGAAGGTTAAAAGGCTATTTAAATTCCAGGCGCCTTCAACCTCTCGCGCGCACCCAAAAAAGGCAATTTAACGTGGCACAGTGGAAAGAGAAAAACGGTCGAGCGCGCTCTCTAGTATATATATTAGACTCGAGCAAACCCCAGCCCTCTTTTCTCCATATAAACACAAAAGGGAGAGGCATTTCTAAAAGAGAGTTGTTAAGCAGATAACAAATGGCATCCAACGTTCTGCCCTTAAGATCTTTCCTCCAACCCACCAACACGCCCGACGCCACCACCACCAGTCACTAGCACTCCTGTCCCGCTCGTTTCCCAAGTCCCAACCTTTTGTTACCATTGCCAAGATAAAAGCAAGAAAAGGGGTTTCAGTGACAAAAAGGGGGAAGGAAACAGTGAATGAGGTTGAACTTTGGTTACTGATGGAAGATAATAACCCTAGCTCTAATTTGGACCTTTGAAAAAGCATGATGAAGACGGGGTAGCAAAACACACCATTTTTTTTTTTTTTATTCCGTAACCTGAGGCTGTCTGTATCAGTGATCCCCCCTTCTTCTGCCACCAAACTCTTCATTTGAAAAAAAAATGAATAAAAACCCCTCGATAACGATAAACAGTGTAGAAAAAAATTCTAGTTCAAGAGAAAAACGGAAGCGGGGCTTAAAACGTTTTAATGGTTCCAACGGGAGGTTGTTAAGTATAGGGAGGAAGATACACGCCACTAACATTCAATGGCCTTTAAAAAAGAGGGCTGTGAAAACGGAGCGTTAACATAACAGAGCGAGCGAGTGAAGTTATTGTAATTTTGTGGGAGTGAATGGGAGGTGAGAGCTGAGTTTAGAGATCGGACTTAATCTGTTTATCTAGCTCTAGTCGCTTGATTAACGCGTTTCAAATTGATCGACACGTAAATTTCAACTATTTTGCTATTAGCAAGGCCGGATTTAGAGACAAAAGACCTCTAGGCACTTGATTGAGAAGGGGCCACTTTTCTTTACCCAACCACTGAACCGAATCCACTGCAGGTGGGTTTAAAAAAGTTTAGAAGCTTTGATCAGCAGAAGCGGCACACCCAGACCAGTTTCTCACCAGTGAAATGTTTTTTTTTTTTTTTTTTTTTTTCGATGGTACAAACTGCGTACCACCTCATTGACTGACCGTGTTGCTGAGACAATATTGCTTCTGGGACAATTTGGTCCCTTCAATAAAAACGTAATTTCTTCACCTTCAGCTTGAATTACGACTAAGTTCCCTCAAGTATAAGGCGGCACCGAAACCCACCTGCTACAAGAGTAGTTTAGCCACATTATGTACAATTTTTCATATCCCCAACTGCAGGCAATTTTCACCACGCAGCGACGATTGAATTGGAAAACTCGTGCGGTTGCAGACTGGGTGAGCTAAACAGTGAGTTAATGTGCTTTAATCGTTAATTGGGAATTTGGGGCTCCGAGCTGACTGACTTGTGTCGAAAAATGAGATTTATGGACAAAGTTTTTCAAATTTTTGCCGACTTCTCCCGGCCAAATCACCAATTTTTCCAAATACTGGAGCTCCGGAGGCTCAATTTCAAATTATCAGTTTTCAGGCCACTTTGGAACTTTAGGAGGGAATGTAGGAGGGAATTGATGGGTTTTAGGTCGAAATTCATAGTTTCTGGGGCGAAATCAGCCCTAGGACGAAATTGACAGTTTCCAGGACGGGATTGATAGTTTTGAATGAGAAAATTGGCATTTATAGGACGAAATTAACAGTTTCTCAAACGAAATAGACAGCTTCCGGGACAAAAATGTCCATTGATAGTTTCCAGGACGAAATTGACAGTTTTGAACGTCAAAATGTACAGTTTCGAATGAATAAATTTACATTTCTAGTGAAATTGAGAGTTTTAATTCGAAATTGACAGTTTATGGGACGACAGACACTGTCTATCACAGTTTATGGGATAGACAGTTTTTTGGAAAAACGTCCCAAAAAATTGATGCTTTCCAAAACGCAATTGACAGTTTCAAACGACCAAATTTACAGTTTTGAATGACGATATTGACAGTTTTGAATGACGAAGTTGACATTTCTGTGGAGGAATTGACAGTTTCAAGGACGACATTGACAGTTTCTAGTCAATTTTGGCCATTTTTGGAGCGCGGGTGGTTCGTTTTTGCTATTTTAAGGTCATTTAAGGTCAGGTTCGTCAGTTTTTAAGCCTTTTCAAGGCGCGACTCTGTCAGTTCAGTCATTGTAAGAGGTAGGCTGCCACTTTTAGGGCTTTAATGTGATACTATGGTCATTTTTTGGGCTCAGGTCAGGTCGCCGTTTAGCTACCACCAAGGGGCCAAACGCTTTACAAAGGGCGCGAATAACCAGTTCGATATTCATTAGAGCGAGACACTTTGAAGATTTAAATTTTTAGGACTTGAGTTATTTTAGGGCACGAATTTTCATTTTGTCAATTTTCAATTGTGTGGATGGTCTATTTGGCCATTTTTAGAGCGCAAATGCACGGTTTTGCGCGGTAGGAATAGTCAGTTCAAACATTTGCATGGCGCGAATAGTCAGTACATCAATTTCTTAGGGCACATAAAGTCATTTTCCACACCCACATAAAGTCATTAGCCACACCTAGTAACGTGTGTGGCTAACGCTGAACGCTGAATATACTTGTAGGTTAATTTTTTATTCATTTAGGAAGAGACTTCCCCCCCCCCCCAATGGCCAGGGCCCCTAAGCAGCTGCCTAGTCTGCCTAGGCATAAATCTGGGCCTGGCTAATATTAGGACCTATAGGCCATGAGAGTGAAAATAATCGCACTGATGACCGACTGGGTGGTTCAGTTAACAAAGTAATGGATGGGGGGGCATACCTTGAAAGTTCGGTGGAAGCCTTCGGCTTCGGCTCTTCTTGTAGAACGACTGATTTTGTCTTTATATCAACACCTGTAACATTTTAGATAGCAGCGTTAGAAGAAATTTGGGCCGGGGGAAATTCCTCGGAGTCTTCAACATTTTGAATAGTTCACATGCAGGAAATAGGGGTCAGAATAAAAGGAAAAGCAGACAGTTAGTAAAAGAAAGTTTGCATTGGTCAAAGAACAGTGTTCGCTGGGGGAGGGTGGGGGGTCGTGTGCCTATGAATCCCTCGCGTCATAGAGCACTTGGTATTCGTACAGCATTAGATTTTGTCCATTATCGCTGCAGAACATCGTCGAGCTTGTGTTAACCAGCTCAAATTTCACAATCATTTTCTCACAATGGGGAACTTGCATCAATCTCAGATTGGAGAGAAAAGCATACCGGTGATTTGACCCGTGAACTGAAGGATAACAACGGAAGTTTCAACCCGATTGGTGCGTTTTAAGATTTTTAAAAAAGGTTCAAAGTTCTTCAGAAGGGGATGGATGGTGCGAGGGGAAATGACGTAAATACTTACTTGTGAAGCATTTGAGGGACCTCTAAAATTGTTTGTTTACAAATAACATGAAAAATTTCTTCCCAGTAAACACGTCCAACGTTCCCCGCAAAATCAATTTCAATAAGTAAGTTTTGACGTACTCGAGCCCCCACTCAAAATTTTAAAAATTCACTGAAAAAGCATCCTTGTCTGATTTCAAAGTTTAACGTGAGCAATAGACTTGTGGAAGAACCCTCTCTTAAGCAACACTAACTTTTGAAAAATGTGCAAGTTCCCCATTGTCCACTTTGAGCCGGAATTGGGTAGAAACGATGGTCTGAATGAACACCGTTGGTTTTCAGGCAAGGGCAAAAGCTGAACGCAAGATTCTGGGGTATATACCTACAATTATTATAAAAATGGTTCCAATAGTAAAACTCTATTTGGACAAACAACATCGCCACCAGCTTGTGGCAGTCTCGGATCCGAAGGCGAGTGGAGAAGAGGGCGCGCACCCTTCCCCCTAGGGGCCTTTCCTGCCAACCTGGCAAAACGATGATCTGATTAGATCTGGTAATCCAAAATTGGGCTGTTCCACCTCAAAAAACGAATTGTTTATTTAAACTTTCATTTATTGATAAATACCAAGAGATATTGCTCCGCACAGAACCTCATTTTCTGGATCAAAAAATCGAATTTCCCGGGAAATTAATAGAGTGTGCTGCTGTTGAACTCTGAAAATTAACACTCTGACCCAAAAAATATTGTGACCCGAGAAATTGTAGTAATCTGCGAATGTTACTCCTTTAAACTTCAATTTCACGGATTTGACACTTGAAGAATTCTTGACTTCGCGGATTCGGCATTTGCCGAGATGAATTTCACACTTTCAAAGCCCAAATTTAGCGGATTATTGGTGCTTTACAGAACCCAATGTCTTGGATTTGACTAGAAAAAGAATTGCGCAGATTGGTATGTCAGAAACTAATTTCGGGAGGTATAGGCTCCTTGAGCAAAAGCCAACTTCAAGGATTTCACCTCACAGCGCGTTATAAGGAAAGGAGGAAACGCGTTATAATTCGTAGCTAAAATTAAAAAAATGTGCTAATTCGCAAATAAAATTGAAAAAACAAGTGCGAATTCGCGGCTAAAACCGAGAGTGGGTGCTCATTATTGCTGCAAAAATTGAAACAACGACCACTCGCGGTTTCTGGAGGCAACAAAGTAGCAAAAATTTAGAAAAATACTTCATGTTGGAGACTGCAAGAGGTCCCCTAGAAACTTCCGCCCCTGGCCCCGACTGCTTTCAAAAATCCAATTATTGTGAACTTGGCACTCACAGAAAACAATTTTCGGGGTTTTCACCAGTGGCGGTTCTAGGGGCCAAAAACAGGTGAGGCGATAACCCTTCCCCCCCCCCAACCATCCATCTGTGCACAGAACAGCACAAGATGGAGCGCAACATAGAACAAAATTATTTGAGTACGACCCATACACGCGTCAATTGCCTCTTAATACAAGACAAATAGTTATGTTATTTCAACGTGCAGCTCTTAGCAAGTTCACTTACGAGTACCTAGATCCCAGAGCATGGAATTTGAACAATTTTACCCTTTTTATTGACGGGTTATTTTTAGGGTGGGTCTATTTACATTAAATAATTAAATCCATGAGATTCCTCCCATGAGCGGAACGGAGTTTCTATCCACATACAAATGATATCCGCAGGACGATTCATTTTTACCTCAGTAAGAGGACTATTGAAGTATTAAAAGCGTCAAATAGGATAAAAAATACTGACTAAACGATGTTTTTCTACTCATCGTTGGGAAGAATCAAGAACAGAAACGGAAATAATTAATCAGGTACAAGAAGGTATCACACTGCCGCGTCCTACCGGCCCGATAACTCACGAGATTGATAAAATAATATAAATATATAAATTCTAGTCTTCACCATGCGATCATAACGTTTATTTTCTACTTGTTAGCCGTCCGTCGCCTAACGAACGCACGCGCTTTAGGCGAGGCAGAGGGCACCCCCTGACCCTTTTATCATTTCCTCTACTCGTTCCCCATCTAGGCACCTTAGGCAACGGTTAACATTTTTCCTCGCCCATCGGTTTCTCAGGGGGGATCTTTGGATCTGCACCTCTACCGTCAATGAAGCGGACCAATTCAACTAATATAAGTGTCCATTTAGCCGCTAGAGGACATCCGAGGCAAACTTAATTTTTGTGACCGTACATAATGACTTTTTTTCATTTTTAAAACCAAAAAAGGATATTTTTTAAATTAATTTAACCCTTGATTTCTGTTGTTTTTCTTCCTGAGGCGATGCCTACCTTGCCTCAGCTGAAAAACCGCCACTGGTTTTCACAAAATCCAATTTCATAGGACTGACTCTCAAAACAGTCGATTTTGGGTGGTTGAACCATTCACAAGTCCAATTTTACGGGGTTCAAAAAAGCAATTTCACACGTTTGAGGCGATCATAAAAGCAATTCCGAGGGTTGGGCTGTTCTGAAGTTCAAACTTTGCGGACTCGGCACTTACAGAACCCAATTTTACCGTTTTGGATAGTCCAAAAACCAATGTCACCTTTGGATCTTTAAAAACAAGCAATTCTGGAGGTTATCGGCTCTTTTGAAGTAGAAATTTTGCGAATCCGAACAAATGACTTGGGGTGGGCTCTGTAAAAAAGTAAACTTCACGGATTTCATATCCTAAAAATTAAAACTTCCTCAGTGTTTGTCCATTTTGAAGAGCACTATCACAGATCTGGGGGGTGATTCTGTAACTTGCAAAATTTACGTGTCGTAAAATGGAAGAAGGGCGAGGAGAGGTACCTCGTTGCCATGGTTTTTACGATACCTAGTGAATTAAACTGTGGAATTTTCACGCTAGAATGTGTGGTCTCGAAGAAAAAATAATAAATTCTTGACAAATGCGTGGAAAAACCAAGGCAACGGGGTTCATCCTCTTCCCCTCCTTCCCAGTTACGACACGTAAATTTTGCGAGTTACAGAATCACCTCCCTGGCTCCTTTCACATACAAAACTCGCTATTCGCTCGCTTAATGCATTAATTGACCATTACTCGCGCCCATAAACTGGCCATTCATTCACGTACCGAACACCCCGAACCAACTAATTTGAAAATTGGTGAAAGCAATAATTATTCGGGAGTTTCTAATTTGCGGATTCCACAAAAGCTTGCGGATTCCATATGTAAAATTACGATGGAGATCTGCAAATTGACACGTATACTGCTATACCATACCAGTAACTTTTAATAGGACTTTAAGCGATAGTTACTCAAAAGTACTAGTACTTGTCACCGATGGTCATGTTGCGGATTCCATATGTAAAATGACGATAGAGATCTGCAAATTGACACGTATACTTCTATACCATACCAGTAACGTTTAATGGCACATTACGTGATAGTTACTCAAAAGTACTAGTACTTGTCCTCACAGGTCATGTTGCGGATTCCAATAAAAACTTGCGGATTCCATATGTGAAATGACGATAGAGAGCTGCAAATTGACACGTATACTGCTATATCATACCAGTAACTTTTAATGGCTTTTTACGTGATAGTTACTGAAAAGTACTAGTACTTGTCCTCTTAGGTCAAGTTGCGGATTCCAATAAAAGCTTGCGGATTCCATATGTGAAATGACGATAGAGAGCTGCAAATTGACACGTATACTGCTATACCATACCAGTAACTTTTGATGGCAATTTACGTGATAGTTACTGAAAAGTACTAGTACTTGTCGCCTTAGGTCAAGTTGCGGATTCCAATGAAAGCTTGTGGATTCCGTATGTGAAATGACGATAGAGAGCTGCAAATACGAAAACGCCGGCAGGATCGGTCAAAAAAAATTAAAAACAGCTTTTTATTATTATATGTATAGAAGAATTAGCGTTTTTTCTCAGTTTTATTCCCGAAGTTGCCTCAGGAATCCGTGAGTCGGCGTTTTCTCAATTTCAGCCGTGAATTATCGTTAGTAGCATTTGAGTGCTCTTTCAAATTTTAGCCGCAAATTAGCGTTTTTCTTTATTTTAAACGCCAATTCGTGTTTGTCTAAATTTTACCCGCAAATTAGTGCTTTTTCATAGTTTTAGCTAATTAATCTAGCGCTTCATCTGAGGTTTACTCAACTGGATCGGCTGAGGTGGCCTTTTCGCGCTTTTATGCTACAATTTTGATACGGCTTTTCCGAAAATTTACTCTCTGCCAAATCGGCATAAGCTGAAGAAAGCGAAAAATTGGATAACTCCTAAAACTGACCTACTTCAAAGACATAGTTTACAGGCAGCTGGGGAGGGCTCGTAAATCAAGGCTCCCAGAGGACTGGAGTAACTTCAGGATAGCAAAGAAAGCTCTCATACGTGAAACCAGTGAAGCGAAGAAAAGTTTCTATAGTGCCAAACTCGAAAAATCATCTGGGAACCGAAGAGAACTACGGAACATTGTCAGGGGTGTGAAATCGGTGAGTGCTAGCCATATCTCTGAGATAGTACATCAGCCTTCAATGGCCGGTGGTTACTGTCGCCAAAAAAATCGCTTTTCTCTTTAACGAGCGCTTCGTTGGATCGGAATTCTTCTACTGGGCGGGCTGATGCAGCTGGTAAAACTTTCATCTTTTTTTTCCGGTGGGTGAAGAGGAGGTGGCCCAGGCTACAGGGATATCTTCTGATGGGTATGAAGACATCACTGGACCTGTTTTAAAATCCTCACTAGACTTCGTGCAGAAGCCATTGGCTCATATTTTCAATCTTTGTGCGGTGCTGGGATGTTACCCGTCCGAACTAAAGCTCTCCAAGGTTATCTCTGTCTTCAAGAAAAATGGTCATCGTCATCTGGATAAAATTATAGACCAATATCGCTCCAGCCAATTCTATCCAAGCTCTATGAGGCGTTGATTTATAAGAGGATCGTGGTTTTCCTTGAAAAAAATAATGTCCTTCACAGTCGCCAGTATGGCTTTCGTTCTGGTCGTTAGACTTGTGATGCGATACTGGAAGATCTTCGGTTCCACTGATGCGGGTGATCCATTCATGGCTATGTTGTATGACATGAGCAAACCGTTCGACTGTGTTAACCATGAAAAGCTTATTGGAAAATATATTAGAATTAGAGGGTAACCGCTGAAACTCCTGGAGTCCTACTTGGCAGGCAGAAGCCTGCGTGTCTGTGTCCCGGTTCTAGAATTAGCGCTCAATCTGAGGACCTTGAAAATGGTCTTGGGGTTCCTCAGGGTTCGAAACTTGGACCTTTACTCTTTTTAATATTCATAAACGACATATTCGAGAAAGTGCCGGAGAACATTGTAGTATATGCTGATGATATTTGTTCGGTTAATTAATAAATTAATTAAACTGATGTTATCCGGACGACTATTGATTATCTTGAAAACAAAATTTGACAGCAAAACCTATTTTTCGCCAAATTGTCACTTACGAGGTATCACGCCTTAGTCGACGATATACAGAAACTGGGGATCAGCGTTTTCTTCTATTTTAGCCGCGAAGTTGCCTCTAGAAGTCGGGAATTAGTACATGATGTTGAAATTGTGGTTTGGGCCTTTTTTGGTAGGTCTAATGATGATGCTATAAAAGAGCGTCGAAAACCGGTTCACCTCGATAGAAAAAATGTTGCCAAAATGAAAAGACAATTGTTTTCTTGAATGTTGATTCAAGAACACCTCACAAATCACTCCATAACCAAAATATTGAGTCCCTAGGGCTATTCATTAGTTTGGAAATTTCAGAAAAGCTCCGCCTCGCGCTTAGCAGCAATTATTCCCTTTTGAATCACACTCACTCTCTCATCTACTCCATCACACTCTGTCGCCTATCTGGGCTGGCAAGTCACCCTCCCCTACCCACCTTTGACTTCTCACCATCCCTCACTCAACTGTCCTTTTAACCGATTAAATCCCTCCATTTCCCTCGCACCATTCTCCACCAGCCAAGCCAAGTCAACCAGATATAGCCCAGGAATATTTAAAAGGCCTAAAATTGAAGCCAATTAATGAATAGTGTGCTTTGGACCACCACCACCACCATCAACCCAGCAATTCGCGTTCCATCATGGCCAATGATGGGGAGTGCCGCGTTCGCTCGCTTCATTTTTTTTTTTTTTTTTTAATCGTTTTCCACGAACAGTGGAAAGAATTTATCAGTCAAAAACGGACTTTTTATGGATTGTTGGATGGGTGGGTGGGGGTTACTTCAAAAGAGGAACCAGAACTCCGGAATAATTTCAATATTCATTCAGCGTTATTTACAGTTAATCTTGGAAATTTGAATTCTGCCTGACGTGGAGGATTAGGTGTTGGGGGGGGGGGAGAGGCAATAGTCGGACGCTGTTGGAAATGGTGGGGGGGGGAGTGAAATTTAATTTACAGATCAATGCGTTAGGAAACATTTTTTGCTGGTAAAAAACATAGTTTTTGTGAGATATTCATTCACATTTCACCGAAGTAGAGTGATGGAGCTTGTTTCTGTTCGGAATAAGAAAGGTTTTTCCCTTCACTTCACTTCTAATCAACTTCAAAACCTCCCTTGGCGATTCCTTCTACGACCCACTGAGGCTTTTGTACGTGACTTACTTTCCATCCTAAAAGGAATGCTTCTTTTTCTCTCCTTGGCATTTTTTTTTTCTTACCTTCCCTCAAAAAAAACCAATAACCCTAAATATTCAATATCCTCGCCAAATCCACCCGACATTCTCTTGATATCTTCTGCTTCAAACAAAAACTACCCTGTCTCACGCAGCTTGATCATAAATCACAGGTAGTTCAAACAAACACCTATAAGAATTAAGTTGCCCGTTTATACCTAAACATTCTTTGTATCAACAGTAACCCTCTCAATGATGATGAGAGCGCCGGCCATTCCCAAGCTCTCAAAGTCGGGATGCTTCATTAATAATAAAAAAGAAACGTATTCTAATAATAGTGGCTTCCACTTAAAGCAAGCACAAAGACCCACCCGCCTCCCATCACAACATCTCTCTCACCACCGTATAGGTTGGGTTGAATCGATCCGGACGGGACCTAGACTGACAATGAGAGAGAAAGAATGATTTCAATGAAAGAGAGGAATTCTATAAGTTAAATGTCAAAGGGTAGACAATTAAAAATGTACTGTGATTCGTCGCTACACATATCTTGTTAAACAGAAAAACAAAGGATTTAAAGGGTCGGTAGGAATACGCATACAATTATGGAGCCTCGGGAGCCTAACCGAACATGATTTTTTTTGGATTTTACTCAAGGAAATACGCGATGATCGATGGATGGGCGCAACAAGAAAGAATGTTCAAAAGAAACACTAACTTGAAATTTGATATGAATGTTCATCTTTGACTGAACTAACACGTTTGCAAGTGAAATGACAACCCCCCTCCCCCGTCACAGCCTTGAAATCCTCGGAACACACCCATTGTTCCAACATCAGGAATTGTGAATCACGAAAATAAATTGGGGAGTTTTCTTTTTGTTTGACAGTCAGAATGGGAACTTGTTTTATTTTTGATGGCTCGTCATACATTTTTCTCTCTTGCTCTCTGTCTTTTTTTTCGTTGTCCACCGTTTCTTTCATCTTACTGTAGAAAGTTTTGATTTCGAAACAACCGTCGCCTCTACCGTGGAACAAGAAAGAAGTTATGGGCACCAAAAAAAAAAATAAAGGTATTGCAGAAAAACCTCATTCCAGTCAACACCTCCACACGAACGCTTCGCTCTAATGACGACTGAGCGTGTATGACAAATGATTTCAAAGTCACACACTTGATACGTATATAAGTTGGCTTTTGGAAGGTTAAAAGGCTATTTAAATTCCAGGCGCCTTCAACCTCTCGCGCGCACCCAAAAAAGGCAATTTAACGTGGCACAGTGGAAAGAGAAAAACGGTCGAGCGCGCTCTCTAGTATATATATTAGACTCGAGCAAACCCCAGCCCTCTTTTCTCCATATAAACACAAAAGGGAGAGGCATTTCTAAAAGAGAGTTGTTAAGCAGATAACAAATGGCATCCAACGTTCTGCCCTTAAGATCTTTCCTCCAACCCACCAACACGCCCGACGCCACCACCACCAGTCACTAGCACTCCTGTCCCGCTCGTTTCCCAAGTCCCAACCTTTTGTTACCATTGCCAAGATAAAAGCAAGAAAAGGGGTTTCAGTGACAAAAAGGGGGAAGGAAACAGTGAATGAGGTTGAACTTTGGTTACTGATGGAAGATAATAACCCTAGCTCTAATTTGGACCTTTGAAAAAGCATGATGAAGACGGGGTAGCAAAACACACCATTTTTTTTTTTTTTATTCCGTAACCTGAGGCTGTCTGTATCAGTGATCCCCCCTTCTTCTGCCACCAAACTCTTCATTTGAAAAAAAAATGAATAAAAACCCCTCGATAACGATAAACAGTGTAGAAAAAAATTCTAGTTCAAGAGAAAAACGGAAGCGGGGCTTAAAACGTTTTAATGGTTCCAACGGGAGGTTGTTAAGTATAGGGAGGAAGATACACGCCACTAACATTCAATGGCCTTTAAAAAAGAGGGCTGTGAAAACGGAGCGTTAACATAACAGAGCGAGCGAGTGAAGTTATTGTAATTTTGTGGGAGTGAATGGGAGGTGAGAGCTGAGTTTAGAGATCGGACTTAATCTGTTTATCTAGCTCTAGTCGCTTGATTAACGCGTTTCAAATTGATCGACACGTAAATTTCAACTATTTTGCTATTAGCAAGGCCGGATTTAGAGACAAAAGACCTCTAGGCACTTGATTGAGAAGGGGCCACTTTTCTTTACCCAACCACTGAACCGAATCCACTGCAGGTGGGTTTAAAAAAGTTTAGAAGCTTTGATCAGCAGAAGCGGCACACCCAGACCAGTTTCTCACCAGTGAAATGTTTTTTTTTTTTTTTTTTTTTTCGATGGTACAAACTGCGTACCACCTCATTGACTGACCGTGTTGCTGAGACAATATTGCTTCTGGGACAATTTGGTCCCTTCAATAAAAACGTAATTTCTTCACCTTCAGCTTGAATTACGACTAAGTTCCCTCAAGTATAAGGCGGCACCGAAACCCACCTGCTACAAGAGTAGTTTAGCCACATTATGTACAATTTTTCATATCCCCAACTGCAGGCAATTTTCACCACGCAGCGACGATTGAATTGGAAAACTCGTGCGGTTGCAGACTGGGTGAGCTAAACAGTGAGTTAATGTGCTTTAATCGTTAATTGGGGATTTGGGACTCCGAGCTGACTGACTTGTGTCGAAAAATGAGATTTATGGACAAATTTTTTCAAATTTTTGCCGACTTCTCCCGGCCAAATCACCAATTTTTCCAAATACTGGAGCTCCGGAGGCTCAATTTCAAATTATCAGTTTTCAGGCCACTTTGGAACTTTAGGAGGAAATGTAGGAGGGAATTGATGGGTTTTAGGTCGAAATTCATAGTTTCTGGGGCGAAATCAGCCCCAGGACGAAATTTACAGTTTCCAGGACGGGATTGATAGTTTTGAATGAGAAAATTGGCATTTATAGGACGAAATTAACAGTTTCTCAAACGAAATAGACAGCTTCCGGGACAAAAATGTCCATTGATAGTTTCCAGGACGAAATTGACAGTTTTGAACGTCAAAATGTACAGTTTCGAATGAATAAATTTACATTTCTAGTGAAATTGAGAGTTTTAATTCGAAATTGACAGTTTATGGGACGACAGACACTGTCTATCACAGTTTATGGGATAGACAGTTTTTTGGAAAAACGTCCCAAAAAATTGATGCTTTCCAAAACGCAATTGACAGTTTCAAACGACCAAATTTACAGTTTTGAATGACGATATTGACAGTTTTGAATGACGAAGTTGACATTTCTGTGGAGGAATTGACAGTTTCAAGGACGACATTGACAGTTTCTAGTCAATTTTGGCCATTTTTGGAGCGCGGGTGGTTCGTTTTTGCTATTTTAAGGTCATTTAAGGTCAGGTTCGTCAGTTTTTAAGCCTTTTCAAGGCGCGACTCTGTCAGTTCAGTCATTGTAAGAGGTAGGCTGCCACTTTTAGGGCTTTAATGTGATACTATGGTCATTTTTTGGGCTCAGGTCAGGTCGCCGTTTAGCTACCACCAAGGGGCCAAACGCTTTACAAAGGGCGCGAATAACCAGTTCGATATTCATTAGAGCGAGACACTTTGAAGATTTAAATTTTTAGGACTTGAGTTATTTTAGGGCACGAATTTTCATTTTGTCAATTTTCAATTGTGTGGATGGTCTATTTGGCCATTTTTAGAGCGCAAATGCACGGTTTTGCGCGGTAGGAATAGTCAGTTCAAACATTTGCATGGCGCGAATAGTCAGTACATCAATTTCTTAGGGCACATAAAGTCATTTTCCACACCCACATAAAGTCATTAGCCACACCTAGTAACGTGTGTGGCTAACGCTGAACGCTGAATATACTTGTAGGTTAATTTTTTATTCATTTAGGAAGAGACTTCCCCCCCCCCCCAATGGCCAGGGCCCCTAGGCAGCTGCCTAGTCGGCCTAGGCATAAATCTGGGCCTGGCTAATATTAGGACCTATAGGCCATGAGAGTGAAAATAATCGCACTGATGACCGACTGGGTGGTTCAGTTAACAAAGTAAGGGATGGGGGGGCATACCTTGAAAGTTCGGTGGAAGCCTTCGGCTTCGGCTCTTCTTGTAGAACGACTGATTTTGTCTTTATATCAACACCTGTAACATTTTAGATAGCAGCGTTAGAAGAAATTTGGGCCGGGGGAAATTCCTCGGAGTCTTCAACATTTTGAATAGTTCACATGCAGGAAATAGGGGTCAGAATAAAAGGAAAAGCAGACAGTTAGTAAAAGAAAGTTTGCATTGGTCAAAGAAAAGTGTTCGCTGGGGGAGGGTGGGGGGTCGTGTGCCTATGAATCCCTCGCGTCATAGAGCACTTGGTATTCGTACAGCATTAGATTTTGTCCATTATCGCTGCAGAACATCGTCGAGCTTGTGTTAACCAGCTCAAATTTCACAATCATTTTCTCACAATGGGGAACTTGCATCAATCTCAGATTGGAGAGAAAAGCATACCGGTGATATGACCCGTGAACTGAAGGATAACAACGGAAGTTTCAACCCGATTGGTGCGTTTTAAGATTTTTAAAAAAGGTTCAAAGTTCTTCAGAAGTGGATGGATGGTGCGAGGGGAAATGACGTAAATACTTACTTGTGAAGCATTTGAGGGACCTCTAAAATTGTTTGTTTACAAATAACATGAAAAATTTCTTCCCAGTAAACACGTCCAACGTTCCCCGCAAAATCAATTTCAATAAGTAAGTTTTGACGTACTCGAGCCCCCACTCAAAATTTTTAAAAATTCACTAAAAAAGCATCCTTGACTGATTTCAAAGTTTAACGTGAGCAATAGACTTGTGGAAGAGCCCTCTTTAAGCAACACCAACTTTTGAAAAATGTGCAAGTTCCCCATTGTCCACTTTGAGCCGGAATTGGGTAGAAACGATGGTCTGAATGAACACCGTTGGTTTTCAGGCAAGGGCAAAAGCTGAACGCAAGATTCTGGGGTATATACCTACAATTATTATAAAAATGGTTCCAATAGTAAAACTCTATTTGGACAAACAACATCCCCACCAGCTTGTGGCAGTCTCGGATCCGAAGGCGAGTGGAGAAGAGGGCGCGCACCCTTCCCCCTAGGGGCCTTTCCTGCCAACCTGGCAAAACGATGATCTGATTAGATCTGGTAATCCAAAATTGGGCTGTTCCACCTCAAAAAACGAATTGTTTATTTAAACTTTCATTTATTGATAAATACCAAGAGATATTGCTCCGCACAGAACCTCATTTTCTGGATCAAAAAATCGAATTTCCCGGGAAATTAATAGAGTGTGCTGCTGTTGAACTCTGAAAATTAACACTCTGACCCAAAAAATATTGTGACCCGAGAAATTGTAGTAATCTGCGAATGTTACTCCTTTAAACTTCAATTTCACGGATTTGACACTTGAAGAATTCTTGACTTCGCGGATTCGGCATTTGCCGAGATGAATTTCACACTTTCAAAGCCCAAATTTAGCGGATTATTGGTGCTTTACAGAACCCAATGCCTTGGGTTTGACTAGAAAAAAAATTGCGCAGATTGGTATGTCAGAAACTAATTTCGGGAGGTATAGGCTCCTTGAGCAAAAGCCAACTTCAAGGATTTCACCTCACAGCGCGTTATAAGGAAAGGAGGAAACGCGTTATAATTCGTAGCTAAAATTAAAAAAATGTGCTAATTCGCAAATAAAATTGAAAAAACAAGTGCGAATTCGCGGCTAAAACCGAGAGTGGGTGCTCATTATTGCTGCAAAAATTGAAACAACGACCACTCGCGGTTTCTGGAGGCAACAAAGTAGCAAAAATTTAGAAAAATACTTCATGTTGGAGACTGCAAGAGGTCCCCTAGAAACTTCCGCCCCTGGCCCCGACTGCTTTCAAAAATCCAATTATTGTGAACTTGGCACTCACAGAAAACAATTTTCGGGGTTTTCACAAAATCCAATTTCATAGGACTGACTCTCAAAACAGTCGATTTTGGGTGGTTGAACCATTCACAAGTCCAATTTTACGGGGTTCAAAAAAGCAATTTCACACGTTTGAGGCGATCATAAAAGCAATTCCGAGGGTTGGGCTGTTCTGAAGTTCAAACTTTGCGGACTCGGCACTTACAGAACCCAATTTTACCGTTTTGGCTAACCCAAAAACCAATGTCACCTTTGGATCTTTAAAAACAAGCAATTCTGGAGGTTATCGGCTCTTTTGAAGTAGAAATTTTGCGAATCCGAACAAATGTCTTGGGGTGGGCTCTGTAAAAAAGTAAACTTCACGGATTTCATATCCTCAAAATTAAAACTTCCTCGGTGTTTGTCCATTTTGAAGAGCACTATCACAGATCTGGCTCCTTTCACATACAAAATTTCATGTGGTTGGTAAATTGGCAAATCCGACTCAATTTACCCTTAAAATGGCTAAACTGATGATTTGCACCATGAAAATGCCTAAACTGGCGATATCCGAGACCTGAAAATGACCTAACTGACCATTCACTTCTTAAAAATGGCTGAACTGGCGATTCGTATTCTAAAAATAGCAAAACCGCCATAAAAATATCAGAATTTCCGCCCTATATAGATGAAGTAACTTTCGTTTCTCGCATTGAAAATTGCTATGCTTAACTGACTATCAGTGTCTGTAAAATGGACAAACTCGCTATTCGTTCGCTTAATGCATTCACGTACCGAACACCCCGAACCAACTAATTTGAAAATTGGTGAAAGCAATAATTATTCGGGAGTTTCTAATTTGCGGATTCCACAAAAGCTTGCGGATTCCATATGTAAAATTACGATGGAGATCTGCAAATTGACACGTATACTGCTATACCATACCAGTAACTTTTAATAGGACTTTAAGCGATAGTTACTCAAAAGTACTAGTACTTGTCACCGATGGTCATGTTGCGGATTCCATATGTAAAATGACGATAGAGATCTGCAAATTGACACGTATACTTCTATACCATACCAGTAACGTTTAATGGCACATTACGTGATAGTTACTCAAAAGTACTAGTACTTGTCCTCACAGGTCATGTTGCGGATTCCAATAAAAACTTGCGGATTCCATATGTGAAATGACGATAGAGAGCTGCAAATTGACACGTATACTGCTGTACCATACCAGTAACTTTTGATGGCAATTTACGTGATAGTTACTGAAAAGTACTAGTACTTGTCGCCTTAGGTCAAGTTGCGGATTCCAATGAAAGCTTGTGGATTCCGTATGTGAAATGACGATAGAGAGCTGCAAATACGAAAACGCCGGCAGGATCGGTCAAAAAAAATTAAAAACAGCTTTTTATTATTATATGTATAGAAGAATTAGCGTTTTTTCTCAGTTTTATTCCCGAAGTTGCCTCAGGAATCCGTGAGTCGGCGTTTTCTCAATTTCAGCCGTGAATTATCGTTAGTAGCATTTGAGTGCTCTTTCAAATTTTAGCCGCAAATTAGCGTTTTTCTTTATTTTAAACGCCAATTCGTGTTTGTCTAAATTTTACCCGCAAATTAGTGCTTTTTCATAGTTTTAGCTAATTAATCTAGCGCTTCATCTCAGTTTTATTCCTGAAGTTATCCCATTAATCCACGAGTTGGCATTTCCCAAATGTTTATTATTAATATTATTATTATTCAGTGGGCCCGCACCCGGCCTAGCCGAGCCCGAAGCTCTTAAGCCGTTACCGGCTCATACGCCATGCCCTTAGGGTCGGACTCGGAAAAGCCTAGTGCACTCCCCTACAAAGTGCATAGCCGATTCCTCTTCCAACTCGCAGCCCCGACACATTGGGTCTACCAACATTCCCATTGTGTGGAGGTGCTTACGTAGCGCATAGTGGCCTGTAAACATCCCCACAACTCTCCGCATGCTGCCTCTACTTAGTGATAGCAGCCACATCGTCGCCTCCCTGTCCCATTCCCGAATGCAATTCCCAAATGTTAGCCATGAGTTAGCGTTTTTCTCCATTTGAACTCCATTCGTGTTTTTCTATATTTTACCCGTGCGAATTCATGTTTTTCTTTATTTTACCAGCGAGTTAGCGCTTTTTCTCAATTTCATTCCCTCAGTTCCCCAAGAATATGCGAGTTGGCGTTCTCTCAGTTTCAGCTGTGAATCAGCCTTTTTTACCGTCACTTTTAGCAATAAATGAGCACACTTTTCAATTTTAGCTCCGAATCACAGCGCCTTTTCTCGATTTCATCCGTAAAATCGCAATTATTCATGCCTTAGCTGTAAATTAGAGTTTCCTTCGCTTTTAGAAGAGAAATCGCGTTTTTCTCGGTTCCTCGCCGTAAATCAGCGCTTTTTCTCAATTTCTGTCCCAGCCGCGAGAATCCGTGAGTTGACAGTTTCTCAATTTTATGTGTCAATTCGCGCTTTTTCTCAATTGTCAAAGCTGCCAAATTGTAACACTTTATCACAATTTTAGCAGCGAATAGCGTGTTTCTCTATTTAGACTGGAATGATCTTTTTTCTCATTTTTAGCTTTTAGCCGCGTGAATTATCGCTTGTTCTCAATTTCAGCCCCAAAATTGCCCCCAGAATCGGCGAGTTGGCGTTTTCTCATTTTCAGCTGTGAATTAGCATTTTTTCCTCAATTTTAGCAGGGCATTAGCACATTTTTTTAATTTTAGCTGCGATTTTTAGCGCTTTTTCTCGACTTTATCCGTGAAATCGTAATTTTTCATACTCTAGTAGTGTGAATTAGCGTTTTCCTCCACTTTTAGACGCAAATTCGCGTTTTTGTCTATTTCACTCGTGAATTACCGCTTTTCTTCAATTTCCGTCCCTATGTTGCCCTGAAAATCCATGAGTTGGCGTTTCTCCCTTTCAGCTGTGAATAAGCGCTTTTTCTCAATAACAGTTGCAAATTTTAACAATTTTCCTCAATTTCTGCCGCGAATCAGCGTTTTTCTCAATTTTACTGGCGAGTTCAGCCATTCCTTCCACTTAAAAGCCCCATTTTTTCATCTTTAAACATCCCCGAGCTGTTCTCCGTCGAACTGTTCCACCGAGCTCGCAGGACTGGGAGAAATTTACTGAAGTTACCCGAACGTCCCACTCTTTGAAGTCGGGTCGGGAATATAGGACAGCTTTAATAGCGTTTTCCATTAGCACAAAAAGTAGAGCTGGGGCTGCTCCAGGTCTGATCTGATAAGAGTTTGAAGGTTCCATTTGCCAATTGATGCTCAGCAGAGCGACTTTTTATTTGTTCCATTTATCCCTACGCTCCTCCATGGATCAGAGCTAGAGCAACTTCAACTGCTCCGTCAAAATCGACGGAGCGGTAAACCTCTCTTGGAAGGTTCATTGTGATAAGCATCGTTTTGAGTTCGTATTTTGTTTTTCGTCGCGGATGAAGCCAACGATTTGTTGAACGAAAGCGGTTTAACAATCATTCAAGTTCTGTTATTCGTAGGTACCTACCATTATCGTCGATTATACTCAACAGATCCAGAGAAGTGGTCAGATGAAGCCACTAGGCTCATTTTGAAATGTATGGATAACTCCAGTCTAGAGACAAGCTCATCCGACGAAAAATATGAAAAAAAGAAGACTACGTGGGTTATTATTGCGACATCAATCAATAAGGAGAAGACAGAATAACAAAAACCTAGTACCAGTGTTCCTTTAGTTACAAAAAGGTTCATCCGGATTCTCTACATTAATGAAGTTATCCCTTTATGAATTACATATTTCCCCAAAAGCCCATTCCTTCATTTTTCCAGCCGCCACAAAGCGTGTTTGCTGGCCGAGAATTTCTAAATTCGCAACTTGTTGTTATTAGATATCAATTATGTTCTTGGAAGAACATTATTAATCGAATTGGGCATTGAACTCACGAAGGGATGCACCCGATTTGTTCACAGTCATGCTAATAAGTACATTCTCGTTAATAAATACACGTGCTCAGCTCATGCACGTAAATAAATATGTACTTCTATTCAATACAAACACAAAAACTGCAAAACAGTCATGAGGAGGAAGGTTGTTATTAAAGAGCGCTCTCTTCCACATGTTAAAAGTCGTTCCATTTCAACCCACTCTTAGCCAGGTTTTGGTTCGATCCGAGCGGGCTTGTGACGTCACAAGAGCCGCCCCAGAGCACTTTTGAAACGGCAAAAGGAAAACGCTATAAATGTTCTGCGTTCTTTGTCCCTCAAAATTTGCAAGTATTATGATAGCTCACAGACTCAGTCCTCCTATCCCTTTAACATCTGACCAGAAACTGACCAGGAATAACGCGAAAAAAAATATAAAATATTTTAGTGCTGTTAGTGCAGCTCCGGACGACAAACGAAACACAGGGCTAAGACCTCCGGGAGGTTGGTATTATTATATACGTTGGAAGAGAACATTTTTAGACACGAATGCATCGTCATTTCATTATATGAGCATTATAAAAGTACGCCGCGCGATGAATTATTCATATCCATGGCTCTTGCCTCCCCTTTCACCCCCAACCCTCCGTATTTTTACATGTATTGTAGTTTTGTCAGAAAAGCTTACCTTCTCATGCATAAAAATAGTTACACTGGAAGAGCCTCAACAAATTTAGCAAGGGAAATAATTTCTCTACCCAAACTCATCCCACGTCACAATAACATTCTGAGAATTTAATATTTTTTAGCCATGCAAAGCCATGGAAGGGGGAAAAAAAGAAGAAAAAAAAACGTTAGGGGAAAAACCTGGTTGAGCTCATTTTGTTTGTAACAAAGAATTATACCTTGTTTGTTTGTTGTTTTTTTTTTTTTTTCGAAAGAAAAACAGGGCCGTGTAATTATTTTTGGAAAGTATGAAACCAATACTTATCCTACGGTGCTAAGATTCGCATTACCTAGCAACATTATTCCCCCACCTTCAGTGCCGTCTTTAGGCAAGGGCCCGACGGGCCTGGGCCCCGCGTCTCTGGGGGGGGGGCCCGGATTGTTCAAATTTGTTTTCTTCCCAACATGGGAACAAAGATACTCATCATTAATAGCACTCATAGCTAAAATTGAAAAATCGGACATTCGCTGTTTCCAGGGGCACCTTTACGACTATAAACGAGACTAAGTGCTGATTCGCGGCTAAAATGAAGAAAAATCGTTCATTCACAGCCAAAATAGACCAAATTCACGGTTTCCAACGGCCACTTAGTGGCTGACATAAAGTTCTAATTCACGTCTAAAGCGAAAGAAATTGCTAATTCGTGGCTAAAATCGGAAAAAATCATATCATCGATTAAAATTTGTGAAAAGCGCTTATTGAGAAAAAACACGCACTCACAAAGATAAAATTAAGAAAACGCCATTGTCTGATAAAATTTAGAAAGCTACTATAGTGAATAAAATTGACTAAAAACGAAAAAATAGCTGTTCATGGCAGGGGCGTAGCGAGCCTTTGATCTGGTGGTGGGCAGCTTCACGTGAGCACAAGTCAGATGTATCCCAATGACTGACTATTGCAGGCTTATATTCTGTGATTAGCCTCCAGAAAAAGATCTCGGCAACTCATCAGCGCCGAACCCTTAACGTGACTCCGTCCTTGTACGGAAACAACAACAATTTAGTCTCCCAAACTAAGACTCTTCCATCGTACAGACGAATAGCTCCTTGTCAGGAACTTGCAGGCCTGTAAACTGTCAAGTTATTAAGTCTTCAACACGTGCGTTCGACCAGCTCATGATCTTAGAAAAAGGTAGCTTTACTGAAAAGATCGCAGGATGTCTGGCACTGAAGGAGGTCGCACGCAATTGAGATTTTCACGGAGCTTTGGCTTTTTACGGGCGTTTGAATTTGAAAAACTAGTTGTTCGACCCCTGCCTCGCTGGATATTCGCCCTGGTTCGCGGCTATAAAAGAAAAAAAAGTGTGACCCGAAGTGCCCCGCTCCCCTCGTACCATGAAGGAGGCCCGATGTTATCCCTGGCCCGAGGCCCCAACTTCAGTAAAGACGGCCCTGCCCACCTTGTTCTCTAAAGAGCAAAAGTACGATGGTATTCATCGCGGATATAGGCCCTAAATGCGAGAAGTAAAAGGTCTCGGTGAAATACGAGAAAGAACAAGTCAGGCTTGAGATCATCGAACCGCTGAGTGATTAAGTGTTGAGCAAGGTCCGTGTGTATCTACTTAAGCCACCCCCCCCCCCCAACTGTCTATCAACTGCGTAAAAGTTCATCGAACTCCATGTTTGTTTTTCCAGTTTACAAGCTCGGAATGAAGAAATGTCTTCAGTCCCTACTTTTTTAGACTATAATACATTTTAGCAAATTACGAAATAGATGATCATATCAACGACAACTTCCCAATGTTCAATTAAGAGAGGGATAGAAAAAAAAACCGTCGTGTTTTTTTTTGTTTTATCACAAGTCCCATTATAACTCCACACAGATCCCAACAGTGGATGTGCTATAGACAGAAAATAAAGTGTAGACCCCCTCCAATCGTTCCTACCCAAGTCACTTTCACCATTTCCAACAGTCGCAACAAACAAACAACAAAACCACACGAAAATACAAACTGCAATAATAGCTCCCTGAAGGTACTGAAGAGTAACGGCTGGAATTAAAGTGAAACCCTTGGGTATTATAAAAAGACGTAAAGGTTTTATTTCCTGTGTAAGAAAACGAAAAAAAAAGTACCGCGAGCGGTAGGAAATAGTAAAGTACCACGGAACAGGGGGATGGATATATATAAATGTCATATTTTGTGAGATTTTTCATTTTCTGTCCTGATTTGCCCCCTCGGAAAATTAACTTTCGCATAACTTTTACTTCAATAGCTGCGCTGCAAAAGGGTTGCCTAATCTCAGAGTCATCTTTATTATTACTGAGAGAGACGTGCTGGAAATAGGACAATGAAACTTGAAACTTCTTGGTCTTTTTGAGGTTTCAAAGTTTTGTTCTTCTTTCGAAAGAGGCCTATATAATAATTATTTTGTTTCGGAAAAGCCTTTCTCAATTCCGGCTTTCGCCTTGTTTTTCATAAAGATCGTCGCAAGATTATCAAGCGATAAGGCCACAGCCCTCCCTCTCTCTCACCCTCCGCATTAAATCCAATTAATTTCTTTACTATTCAAAACTTTTTATGAGATGCAAAAAAAAAATTGTGCATGTCTTCCAGAGTTCTGCTATGAATGATGAGGGTCGCGATATTTTTGTAACGCGTAATGATGATGAAGTAGAATTGAGTTGTTCTTTGTGTGGGCACGAGAAAAAAATGGCCGGTTGCTAAGTCCCTCGAGGGGTTCCACTGTAGTCTCAAGAGGCTACCTTTTTCTCTTCACCAAAAATAGGGTGACCAGATGTCTAAGTATAGTTTCCAAGGACGTCTGACACAAAAAGGTAGGACAAAAGTAGGACGCTTGCAATGGAAAGTAGGGCATTATAGTAGGACGCTTGAAAACAAAGCTAAAGCTGGGCACACATATGCGCTACTGCCAAGTTCCTAGCCGCTACTCGCCGAACTCCTAGTAGTGTGTATGGATACTAACTACTTGCCGAGTAGCGAATTTTCGTACTTGTTTATGCTCGGCTTCTTTTAGCAGGGACATTATACGCGTTACTCGCCGAGCTCCTAGTAGTGTGTACGGATCTCGCTACTCGCCAAGTAGCGAATATTCGTACTCGGGGATGCTCCATTTTTTTTCGATGTCGTGCATGTGCAAGTATACCGAGCCAAGTAATAGTTTTCTTTCCGTTGATTTTTCCGTATCCCTTCTACACATCTCGAGTTTCCTGTCGTATTTATTTATGGTTGTGCGAGATTATCGACGGATAAAAATATAGTAGTTTCGTAATTATTTTTATCCATCTGCAGTATCGAAATAGAATAATAATAGAATAATGGGTGTGGCGTTTTCGCTTTAATCTACGATTATGGCGACTCGGAGTAAGTGTGGAGGGAATTGTGAAAGCCAGTGGGTTTGGGTGACTTTGTAGACGATTGTGGGAACGAGTGTATGAGGTTTGCAAAATGTCTTTCACTGTTGGTATTTTTTATTTTGGATCGGTTTTTTAAAATTTCCCCCTCCCACTAGATTTGCTTTTCGAATCTGCAAGTTATCAAAAAAACTTGCGGATCAAATAAGCTTTCTAATGACCCGCTAATCGGCCAATGTTTTTAATTAGTTGTCAGTAACGCCCTAAAACATAGCTTGGATCACCGAAAATCGTGATGTTCAGAGGAAAATTGTACCCTGAAAGCAAAATATGAAAATTGCACTGAGGTTACGGTCCAGTATCCGTTTCGAACTCAGAACCTCAGGCAGGAAGAGATATTTGGTTCTGGTCTCACCAGCCCGGACAGAAGTCCGGCAGCATGCAGCTGATGAGACCGGGACCAAGTAGGTAGCTTTGGTAGCTGATGATGTGAACGGTCGAAATGGAGACTGGACCGCACCCTCGGCGCAAATTTCATGATTCACCCGTGGCTCTAACCCCAACGTCATTCATTTTCATCCCTGGAACCCGACGTTTAAAGTAAGACTGTATGACGCTAGACTATCCTATTTTCGATTCGATTTTCATTGTATCCCTGATTCGTACCGGTCGAAAAATAGAATCAATCTTGCCGCCTAGCAACTATCATAAATCTCAAATTTAAAAGTTTGCTTCCGGGGCACATTTGTCTTTAAAAAATCACGATTTTCGGTGATCTGGGGGCCTATTCTCTAACAACAAGCAATATTTTTTTCGCCAGCCATGTGTCTATTTCATTCATTTGTTTGAAGAAAATTAATGAAATAAACATATGACTTCGAAAAAGCTATTGCTTCGGAGTTAGAGAATAAGCCCCCAGGGCTATGTTTTAGGGCGTTATTGACAACTAGTCCAAGAGCCAGCGACGTAAAAAGTGCAACCATTTGCACACTTTTCTTACCTAGCGCATAAAATCGAGAATAATTTCCTAATAGTGGGAAAAATTGTCTGCGTCCATTTGGACGTGACGAAACCGGTGGCAGACAGCATCAAAGATGGACTTGTGGGGAGAAGTAACACAAATTCCAGTCAGACGGCAAAGAAGTTTTATTCACGAGATGACGCATTGGAAAATATTAGGAAATGAATGTTGCGTTTCAGTTAACTGGTCCTGCGGCCGCGAGCCAAAGGAAACGCCGGAAATGCCGAAAGATGTTGGGGGCAGGACCAACCAAACAATCACGAAAAACTGCACCGAAGGTGCGGTCCAGTCTCCGTTTTGACCTCAGAGCTTTTTCTTTTAATCTGAAGTTCCGCTTGTCGGTGTCAGGGTATATGGGGCCTATTGGAAGAAGAGGGACGGAAAATTCCAGTATCGAATTCGTTTTATTTAGTCGATGCATTTTGAATGACCCCATCGGCTGTACTCTGATTTACGGCGCATGGAAAACGCGTATTATGAATGAGGAAGTTTCACATTTTCCCAAAATATTTTTTTTCGATTAGGAATATCAATCCTTCTACGTAAATAAAAGATAAAAAGTAAGCCCTTCAGAAATATTTTTTATTTCTTAACAAACTTTGGCAGATTCGAAATCCCGCAAAATGTCCTTTTCATGCCTCTAAATAGATCATCTGTTTATCCTCCATTATTTTATTATTGGAGAGCTCTAGTAGAAAGTAAGGCAAAGAAACACAACAAACCGCTCTCCGACAGCTGCATTACAGGTGAATTTTTTTCGGAAGGCGCAATAGTAGATTACATTACAAGATTAGTAAGTGGTGCATTACCTGCGAGTTTTTTGTTTGGCGGACGAGGCTTGCCGAGACCGCTAATTAAAAACGAGCGGGTAATAGGTAATACCATTTAATAGTCGAGTGATGTACGTTATTTTTCGCGCAACCGTCGTCGAATATTACCCAGTTTTATTCTTTTGCCAAAAAAATCCATGTCTTAAGATATTTCTATAATCACGGATGAGGTGATAACATTTCAACAAAGGCTGCACAAGGTTATAGAAAACTCACATGTAAAAAACTTTTCATGTCAGTTTTAAACCTTTACTGTACAGTTTTCAAAAACTGAAGCTATAAAGTGCCAGTCGTAATGGGCAACTTACGAAGCATGTAGCGCGAAAATGACACAAACATGCTAGCTGGCGTGTTTGAAATGACCTAAAACTTCAAAAATCGCGTATTTATCAACTGTTGGATTATTTTACGAACGGATCATATGCTCTATTTTAGCATAAATAAACATTAAAAAATAGATTTGTGAATATGTTCTATCCATAAAACTTCCTCATTATCATAATTCGTGGTGAAAGTAACCGTAATTTCACGCACGCTGCCGCCTTAAATATTTTTTGGGGTGTGTTCTTACCTAAAGTGACACTGTTTTTATACGATAGCATGAAAACCGTTCATCATGGATTTTTAATATATATTTTTTATAGATTTCTCACCCTATTTTCCCCCAGAAAAAAGTACCCTGGAACCAAAAAATGATACTTCACATTAGAGGAGTTTAAGCTTTTCCGACTTTGCCATTGGCTCGACGCCACAGAACCCGGTAGCACGAAATGTAATATTCATTCCCTATATTTTTTTTCAATGCGTCATCTCGTGAATAAAACGTCTTTGCCGTCTGACCGGAATTTTTCTTACTTCTCCCCAAAAGTGTAACTTTGATGCCGCCGGTTTCGTCACGTCCAAATTGAGGCAGACAATTTTTCCCACTATTAGGGAATTATTCTCGGTTTTATGCGCTGGGCAAGAAAAGTATGCAAATGGTTGCACAGGGTGTCTACCTGGAAAACCGGGAGAACCGGTAATTGTCAGGGAATTTTCTAAAACTGGAAAAGTCAGGGAATGAGGAAGTAACACATTTTCCAAAATCATGCTGTCGTGATAGCTTGGGTACCAAAACTCATGAAAACACGATCCGTTCAAATAAAATCAGGCCCTATATTTTTTTATTAATTTTCAAAACTATTTGGTTGTGGGACCCATTTGAAATAGGCTAGATAGACTGATGACGTAATAATAGCATTCGCGTGACCTCCACAATAGCTTCCCACAAATAAGACAATAGGACTTAAGAGAAAGGGAGGGACAAGAAGGGTCAAGACATGATAACTGTCATGATGCGGAGGGGCGGGAGGGGTCACAACCCCTTAATCACGTCACGAGTCACAGACGTGTAACAGACGTTTAAGGTAAAAAAAAAAAATTGGCAAGTTTTATTACTTCGCTATAAATCGAAGTCAATCATGTACGCACTAATATTCAATTCCTGGTCATATGTAGTCATTTTCTTTCGAAAAAAAATGTTTCCAGCGATTTTAGTGCATTTCATTCAAAAAATGCACTATTGGTCTCGCCCTGATGGTCGCACATATGGGTTGTGATACTTTTTTTTCACGTTTCAGAACCCCTAGAACACGAATCCGAGGTCGGTTCGATTTGATATATTATATATATGGCCCTTTTTTGTTAGCACGATCACGGTCGCAATTTTTGACTTAGGGCAACCAAATTTGGTCTAAAAATCAATAGCGTGAATATCTCGGACGAGTTCGTGATCCAGATGAATTGTTCCACGGGAACGGTGTAAAAGAGGGGTTTGAATTAGTTGAAAATTCGCTACCGCACGGCTGTTGCTGCAATTGCCCCCAAAATTGACTCGAGTAATGAAAAATGAACGCGCTTTCGTATGAGACCCTAGTGAACCAAATCCGTTGATATGGCAGGGGAGTTCTCGGCGGAGGGGAGCTATTAAATTAACGCTATGCCTTACTGGACCACCCAATTACCAAAAAATTTCATTGACATTGTATTTTGAGCCGTCTCTTTTATTTTATTTGCCTACAGCCTAATAAATCTTGAGTAAAAAATTCCGAGGTGGGCCAAAAAGGGAGGAACAAAAAAAAATTGTTTCGGATTCGAACCCAGGCACTCCGCAATGGTGAAATTGTGACATACCATTTCACCTAATGTAACTGATCTTACATCATTTTATTCCCCCTCAGTAGGTGCCAAAAAAGGAGCCTGCGGTAAAAAGAAACACGATTTTATGATTTTGACTTTCTATACCACGGCCTAAATGTCATTCATAATTGATTGATATCGTTCTAACTTATGAAGTTTGACTCGATTGTCGCATGAATGAAATGCACTTCTCCCGACAGGCTGCTGTCGGAACAAAACTTTCGATTCTTTTCAGTTGAAACTGCGAAATAGAATTGTTTCCTAGTTTAGCCCCTAAGTACCACTTTTTTGCCAATTTCATTAGCGAATTAGCTATTTTTCTCAGCTTTATCTCATTCGTTCTTCTAGATTCTTCTTTTATTTTTTATCAACAAATGGGGGGTTTTCGCAATTTTAGTTTCAAATTTTCCCTTTTACTCAATTTCAGGCCTGAATTAGCTCATTCCCCTTCTTTAATTTTTGGCGTGTTTCTTTCCACTTTGATAGCCTTAAATCAAAGCTTTGTCACAATTTTAGCCGTGAGCTTGGCTCAACAACAGCTATAAAATTGAGAAAAATCACCAATTCACGGCAAAATGTGAAAAAAACGCTATAATTCGCTGCTGAGATTGGGAAAAACCCTAATTCACGTTGACAATTAAGACAAATGACCACACCGCCACACAATTCTGGAAAAATTCGCGACTATAGTTGAGAAAAAGCACTTACCAGCGGCTCAAATTGAGATGAATAGCTCATTCTTGCCTAACTACCCAATCGGGAACGGACACGAGATAAGAGTTGGGTTATATTACCTCCAAATTCTAACTTGGTGGGCCACTGACTGTGGTATCGTAATGGAAATGCATAGCCGGTATTGCTGTTTTTCTATTATTTCGCGTAAATTTTTGGTTTTTCTCATATTTGGAGATCGGTGAGCATTCGCCGGAGTTAATAAATCGCTTTTAAAAAGTGTCGCTGAGTGCTTAAATTTTCAGAAATCGTGTAACTGTAACGCTACATCCTAGTGGTTTTTAGGCCTTTAGAGTCGTAGATATCTCCATTATTTTCGAGAATTCCTAGCAAATCGCTCTGTGTGGCCTCGGGTTAACTCTCTCTGCGTAACTACTTATTAAAAATATCTCACGATTTTATTTATTTATTGATAGCTTCGAAGTTTTTTGTCAAAATCCCTCTAACAAGGTAGCCTCCTTCCAACATATTTCTAATAATAAGCATGCAATGACTGCTGAATTCCTTGTACGAATCGTTACTCAAGGATCCGTTATGATTATGTCCGAAGCATACGGAGGCCATTCCAGTGAAAAAATTATCGCTGAAAATTGCAGCATCCTTGATCAACTAATTCCGGGAGACTTACTGCTGGGCGATCGTGGTTTCGTGGTTTTCACATACATGATCAGGACAACCGTCACATGGCTGAAGTTTATGTACCTCCTTTCACCAAGGGGGTAAACCAATTAAACCCTATAGACGTCGAAAAGTGTCAAATTGCAGAAATCACATCATGCTTATTTACCTATCCGGTGACAACAATGAGATTGTTCATTATGACGGGTCCGATGGATTTTACGAACCCCGATTTGAAATTGAAGGACTCCAAGGTTTTGTAGCTCTTGAATTGCTCCATCGTATAAGCACTCACACCGAAGACCAAATAATTGACGAAGTCCATGTTAAAGGAGGAAAGTGACGTGCATCCGAGGAGTAATCATCAATTCTTTGAACAAAAATTTGAAAATTGCAATTACCCCAAGATCTCCGATCAAACTTGTAAAGGAAAGTTAAGCCCTATTCAGGGGAAATAATTTGAAAGTTTCCTTTATGGAATTAGCCATCTTAAGCGTAGAGGCCTTTCAAGCACAGGCCCCAATATCTATCAAATAACTCTGCCTTAATTTTAAGCCTTAAGCTTCCATTATAAGGTCTTTGAATAAGGCCGGTCGCCCACTGGATGCGTTTTCGAGCGGCGCTACAACGAGCGTACATATCAAAGCCTTAAATTGAATTGACTGCAGCTAAGCCTGCAGTGGACGATGTCACATCCAATTTGAGCCTTTGGGATGAACGCTCGTTGTAGCGTCGCTCAAAAACGCATCCAGTGGAAGACAGATCCAAGGCCCCTGAATACGAACGAATAGGGAAAAAACAAATTCCATCAACAATAATTTAATAAATAAGGAGCTTACAATCTCACAAGTGGGTCGACACCAAGTGCAGTTATTTTGGCATGGTAACGTTCTCGGAGAGCATCGACAAGGCTTTCAGTGTATGAGTTTAGCTTTGTGGGGTCCATTTCACTTCAAAATAATTATATAAAGTCACAGGAGGGAACTTCATAATAAGAAAAATGAATTTTTCTTAAAATTCTCTGTACGGAGACACAGCAAGCTGCCCACCAAATTAGAATTTTCACTCTTCTTATCAGTGAAGGTTAGGCATTCGTGTCCGCTCCCGATAAAATGGAGAAAAAGTGCTAATTCACACATAAAATGGAGAAACAGCTCAAATTAGTAGAGCAGTGATACTCAATCTGGGGGGCGCGCCCTCCTGGGGAGGCACAAGAGATTTCCAGGAGGGCGTGAACTTATCCCCATGCCCATAAAGGTTGAGACCAGCCATACATGTATAGGAAACTTCAGGAACGTCACGTTTTTGTTTCTTTACGCTGCCCCAGCTGAGTCCCACAGCCCATACTCTATTGAGAAATACAGTTGGCAGGCCTGTAGAGAGGGGAGGGGCACTGGGTCCTTTATCCCTGGGCCCGGATTTCAAAAATCCAGAAAAGGAAGAAAAAAGGGAAAGCTTTACTGGGAGCTCAACTGTGGTTGGAGATTTGCAGTGGTTCGGTCATCATTTTGTTTGGAGCTTTTACTGTGGTTTCGAGCTTACATCTGGTTAGAACTTGGCTGTGGTTAGAGCATTTCTGTGGTTGGGCCTTTGCAGTGGTTGAGACCTTTGCTGTGGTTAGACTTTTGCAGCGGTTTGAACTTTACTGTGGTTGGAAAAAAAAACGTGATTCTCCGTAATTTTAGCCAAGCTAATTTTGATATGGGGCCCAACTGTGGTTTCTGGAAACGATTTTGCTGCTTTCATTGATATAAAACCGCTATTATGACTATA
The DNA here is from genome assembly GCA_038030265.1 of Corythucha ciliata. Lineage (NCBI taxonomy): Eukaryota > Metazoa > Arthropoda > Insecta > Hemiptera > Tingidae > Corythucha > Corythucha ciliata. Next base: position 21,517,170 of record CM075937.1, on the reverse strand, counting down.
ATAAGGCCCGTATTTATGAACCTTCCTTGAGTCAAGGAACCGTTGAGAACAGTTTTGATCAAAATAAAAACGTCCGATCCATTGAATTTCAAGGGTTCCGAGGGGGCCCATCGGCTCTTTAGCGGTTAATTAGATTTCCCCCGCAAGTCAAAAATTCCAACAGAAATAAAATGAAACAAGGGATGAAGGGAGAGAGAAAATGCGGACGAGTGAATAACTAAATGTCGCAGCGAACAAGACTCACCGTCACAAATTTAAAATTTTGGAGTTCATCCTGGGTCCCACCGGACACTTGGGAAAATACGCCAACGCGAAAAAATAAAAAACAGGTTGTTCAACTTTCAACACCTTTTTATGCTTTTGCTCGAACGAACGCGCACTTGACACTTGACGGCATCAAACGAAGGAATAAAAGGGATGATAGAGGGGAGAAGGCTAGAGGGCTTTTTGGAGGTAAAGGAGCAGTCATCTTTTCTGCCACTGCGTTTTTTTTTTTTTTTTTTTCTTCTTCTTTTTCGTGAGCATGATGATGACCTAAGGCCGTTTGCTCCCTCATAATAGTGCCTCCTCTTTCTAACTTTTTTTTTCCACTATAAAAAAGGGCACCAAACAAAAATGGATTCACACTCACAAAAAATACTTAATCTACAACGTTCATTAAATCATGCATAAATCTGTAGCCGTAGGAGCCAACATCGTCTGTCTTCCACGACAGACGATGTAGGCTCCTACATCTGTCTTCTACGACAGACGATGTAGGCTCCTACGGCTAAAGATTTATGCATGATTTAACCACTAACCCTCGTAGCTTAAGCGACTCTACTAACAATTTAAATGTTAATTAAATGAAAAAATAAAATAAAAACTTAGTTGGTCCCAAACAGGTTCCAATGTCAGGAAACGTTTATAAATAAGGGCATAAATGTTTTTAAAAACGGCACGGCTAGTGTTAAGGTAAAGATTATTTGCTGTTAAAATAGTGGAAATGCGCTAATTTGCATGTCGAATTGAGAAAAGGCGCTCATTCGTAGCTAAAATTCATGAATAAAGCACTAATTCACGGTTGAATTTGAGAAAAAGTGCTACATCCACGGATAAAATCAAGAAAAATCGCTTGTTCATGGCTAAAAATGTGCTAATTCCTGGTTAAAATCAAGAAAACATGTTCCATTTGGAGCCTACTTGAGAAAACGCGCTACGCTAATTCGAGGCCACAATATAGAGAAAGAGTGCTCATTCGCATAGCAAATCAAAATGAGACAACGGAAAACCAGAATTTCGTTTCTGGAGGCCAGTTCCAGGCTAATTCATGATAAAATCGCTATTTTTCACAGCTAAAATTGAGAAAAACGCTGATGCACAGTTAAAATTGAGACAATTTCAGCGAGAAACGCAAGATCAGAAGCCTGAAAATACTCACATAATGAGAGGGTGGTCACATTAATGGCAATTACCGCGAAGAAAAGTCACTATTCCTGTTATCCGAGCCAGCTTTAACTACAACTTAATCCACAAGGCTTTATTCTACTGTACAAGGGGGTTAACGCCGAAGCTTTTAGTGAAAGGATGGGCAGCACCAGTTGCGTAACAGGATAGTTTATTCGAGGTGGTAAGGGTATAGCATAGTAAATCCTTAGGCATCAACACGATATTAGCGTTAACGTCTACGAGGAAGGCATAGAGATTCTGCTTGGTGCGGGGAGGGTGAAAAGTTCTGAGGCATGAAAACTATTTTTTTTCATCAGCTCCTCATCAAGCAGAACTCTTGGTTAAGGCAAACAGGGCCAAGGGGGGATCTTTTGAACCTTTGACAAATACATGAAAGGCAATATGCGATACAAATATAGAACAGCCGTGAACGAAGTTAGCATAAGCATGAAAGGATATCCTTGAATTTCTGAAGCGTAAAAAATAAAAATGAAGAATATAAAAGGTTATACGTGCGAACAAGAGTCAATACTGAATCATTAATAAAGCGTTGACATTAAATTCAATAATGCAGGAAATTGACTTGGAGGGACCAACTTAATTAAAACCCTCTTGTCCGAATACACCACATTTATAATGAAGTCGCGGCGTTATTTGTTTAATAATAACAAAATCAGGGAAGCTCGTGAAAAAACTCCACCCTTTCAGCCACACGCTCTGAAGGGTGGGAAAAAATTATCGTGATGTGCTTGAACTCTACGTGAATTTTGTGAAAAGCTCGCATGTTAAATTCGCACTTTCAACTCCGTGGCTTGAAGGGAAAACCCTTAAGCCATTCGCAGCACACATTTTCTTCTGCTCTAGGGGGGAAAAGATCGATGCGCCGTAAACACTGGACTTCCTTTCACACTCACTCTCTCTCTCGCATTTTTCACACCTGAGAATATTAACTTTCAACCTTGTTTTCGACACTAAATTGGAAAACATTCATTCTCTCTTGGACATTATTTCCTATTTAACAATGAGCTGTTGAACTGATTACAGCAGCTCTATTAGTCGGGCAGTACAAGCAAAAAAAAAATTATTTCAGTCAGGCCGATAGGTCAGATTTCTTAGCCAAATTGCCAGATTCTCGTCAACCAAGTTGGCAAATTAACTCCCCCACACATCAACCAAATAATTTAAAACACGATGTCACTCGCTCCAACTTCTCACTCAAAATCTTACAAACTCCCCCTCTCGCCCCTACACTGCAATCCCTGAAGTGGAAATCAAGGAAAACCCCTCAATCCCTGCGTCTTCTAATTACACCGACTTGGTTACAAGCCTTCCTTTGGTTTGGTGGAAAGGTCTAATGTCTAGGCACAAATCATCAGTCCACCCCATACACCACCCAGCAGATCATTCATTTCCACGCTCTCTAGCCACAGTCAGGGCCTGCAGTGAAAAGGGTATAGGAGAGGAAAAGCGCCGGAGAAACTCTTATTAAAAGAAACGAGACCTAAAGTTTGTGTGTAAGGGGAAGGGGATGGAGGATAATGTTTTCATTTTAATTTCAAGGGATAAGGTTCCCAAAAAGGAGCTCGAGGTCGGGGATGGGGTGGACTGTTTAGTTGGGTCATTATTAAATAATTAAACATTTTAAAACAGAATAATTATGGTATCCATTGTTCTTGGATAATTATTCATAAAATGTACATTGCATTTGATTTTTCCCCTCAATTTTTAAAGAAACTCAGTATTTTAATGGCCCAAAGTAAGTGGGTCGAGATGATAATAAAGGCAAATTAGTCTAAAAAAAAGGGGGAGAGTTCTGAGTGTCCTCTGTCCCTCTAACCACCTATACAGTGCGAATACGACTTATTTCAGGATTAATTCCACATTTATTCTTTCCATTATTTCTCCATTACTATCTGCCGTCAATACGTGTGTGAAATTTACGTTAAATTAAATAAAGCATTAGCGCATTTTTAGAACAAAAAAAAACTCTTACTTTACTCCCATCAATCGGTATCGTAAAACGTATTTTAAGCGTCTTTCATCTCTTTCACCGACAAGAAACGTCTTTTTTTCTTTTCTTACTAATTATAGGAGTGAATAACTGTTCCCAAGATTTATTTTCGCGATAAAAACAGAATAAACTAGTGGATGTAATGAAAGAATGATCCAAAAAAAGGTCCTCGGGTGCCTCAGGCGAATACAACAACGCATACAGCAACGCTTCAGGGTCGGATAAAGAGGTTAACTGCTCGTGAGGTAGAGTGGGGGGGGGGGCGTCTAGGACGAATTTGGCCCACAGCCTGAAGTGGCGTATCGACACGTATCGGTGCCCAGGGCGGATCTTCATGAGGACCCTAAATCTCTAATCGGTACAAATTATAGGTTTACGTCGGGTCAAATTATGTATTTTCTAAATTTTAGCCACGAATTTGCCTCCACAGGAACCGCGAATTGGCGTTCGCCGAATTTCAGCCGCGAATTAGCGCTTTTTGTCAATTTTTGCCGCGAATTAACGCTTTTCCCAATATGGGAATGAACGAATTATATTAGCCCTGTTTCTTTTTTTAACCAGGAACTAGTGGGGTTTCTTCGTTTTAGTCACGAGTTAGCGGGTTTTCCCAAAATTCGTTCGTGAATTAGCGCTTTTTCTTCATAATACGTAGCCCCGTATTATAAATTGTTGATTTTAGCCGTAAATTAGAACTTTTTATCAATTTTAGCCGCAAATTATTCTTCAATTTTAGCGAACGAGCATTTCATATCAATATTAGTCGTGAATTAGTGCTTTTTCTCCATGCTTAACAGCGAATGATCTCTTTATCACAATTTTAGCCGAGAATTAGCAGTTTTTATCAGTTACAGCCGCTTTTTAGCGGGTTTTCTTACATTCATTCGCAAATTAGCGTTTTTTCTCAATTTTTGTAAAGCGAAATAATTGGTGTATTCATGCTCTGAAGTTTAACATATGTTATCGACGTAAACCCTGTTATTTCGTATTTTTTGTGTTCAGTTTCTCCGTTTCTATGGCCTTACCCATCTGTTAGGAATTTAGCATATAACAAATACAAGGTTTAACATTCTTCATGAATACCTCTAATGTATATATATATATCTCTTAGCCACAAATTATTTTATCAGCGTATTATCGCTTTTACTCAGTTTTATCCGTGAATTAACGAGTTATCGGAAATGTTTCCGCGAATCAGCATTTTTCTCAATTCTAACCGATGCGATAAACACTGTTTTTACTCAATTTTAGCTGCGAAATTCCTAAAATGTATGACTGAACCAGCGTTGTTCTTCATATTAGCTGCGAGTGAACGCTTTTTCACCACTTTACCCGGGAATCAACCGAGTATTCTCATATATGAATCCCCGAATTGGTTTCTTCAACAATTGAAGGGAAAAAACGATGAAATTGAGCAAAACGAGTTCTTTCGCCCCCAAAATGGAGAAAAACGCTAATTCGCTGCTAGAATTGTGATTAAGCGCAACAATATGCGGCTTTAAAACTTAAGAAAATTCCTATAGTTCACAGCAGACAATGAGACAACGCAAAATCAAGAATTCTTGGAGCCAAATCCTGATGATGAAGCTTGCTGACCTTGGACTCTCTCGAAGTGTGTGCGTTTGGTTTCTTTCGTACTTGGTTGATCGCAGTCAGGCTGTCATTTCCCCTTTGGATCGCTCCTTGTCGTCGTTCTTGCCTGTTGGGAGTGGCGTTCCGCAAGGGTCGGTTTTGGGGCCGCTTCTGTTTTCGGTGTATGAGTATGATTTGCCCTCAAATATTAGGCATTCGAAATACCACATGTACGCAGACGATGTGAAGCTATACTATTCTTTTGAGCCCCATCTAATTAACGATGCTGTTAGCAAGCTGAATACTGACGTGGCTTCCGTCCTTGAATGGGCGATAAGTAATGACCTTATTATAAATAAACAAAAGACGCAGGCTATTTTGTTCGGGACTCGTTATTTTTTGTCGGCATTGTCGGAGGGAGATATTCCCAGTGTGATGGTGGACGGCTGTGTGGTTCCATGGGCAACAAGCGTGACTACCCTTGGTGTAACTCTTGATCAGGGTCTTTCCTGGGATTTGCACGTCTCATCCGTTTGTAGAAATGTATTCCGGATTCTTGGTCAGCTTTCTTCGATTAAAGATTCCTTACCGATTGCAGTCAGAAAGTTGCTTGTTCGGTCCCTGGTGTTCCCGCATTTTGATTATTGCTCTGCTGTCTTCAATGGGTTAAGTGCGGAGCAGGATTCTAGGCTGGAACGAGCACTCAACTCGTGCGTCAGATTTGTATACGACCTTCCCTACGTTGCTCACGTTTCTAAGTTTTACACGCGGTTGAGGTGGCCGAGGGTACGGTCCCGTCGTAGGTACTTGCAGGCAAGCTTTTTGTATAAACTGTTTAACATCCGCAAACCATCTTATCTTTTGGAGTTATTCATGACCCGAGGACACGTCAGTATGAGAAGAACGAGAGCTTGCCCGGGTGACTTGGTTATGCCAACGCATAGAACGGCTGTGGCGGACAAGTCATTTGTGTGTTCTTCGGTCAGGTTGTGGAACAGCATCCCTCGGGATATAAGGTCGCTTCGGGATTTTTCAGTTTTTAAAAACAAAGTTTTCGAGCTTTTCCTTAATTTACAAGAGTCTCATAATGCAGCTTTATAGGTTTGTCCGACATTTGTAATAATGGTTGATTTATGAGCGGAGTATCGGTTTTCAACACGAATGCTTTGTTCAAATTTAAACTCTTCTAGTCCCCTTTCATCTAGTCAATTTTAGTGCAGAGTCAGCCTAGTCATTTTTAATTTTCTTGTTCTTTGTTAGTGAGCTCCTTTATCTCATTGGTTATTCGGTTCATTTATATTACAATCATTCTATTTATTTACTTATTTATGTATTTATTTATTTGTTGTATTGTTTTACGTTATATTTCATTGACTTCATTGTTCTGTATAGTGATAGATTTATTTATTTATTTATTTTTTTTTTGATTGGAAGACTAGTAGTACCTGCTAAACAGCTCATAGGCCTCGTCATCCTGTTATTTGTACGATCGCAGATTCCCTCTCTAGTCTCGTCATCGTAACGCATCTCTTCGAAATTTATTATCCCTCTTACACACTCGCACTCACACAATCTCTCTCGCATTCATTGTTATCTTTATTTATATTTGTTTTTATTGCTTTTTATTTTGCTTCATTATGTTACTGCCAAGACTGATTTACTTTGAAAATGGCTGAGTTTATAAGATGCATGTATGCACTCGCTTACTTACAATCATGCTTCCAGAAGGTCTATTGACCTTAGAGCAACAGCTTATACCAGTGTATTTACCCCTGATCAGGTAGTCAAATTGAGCCACATAGCACCTACCTAAAAAAAATTGAAAACAATCATTTCCCGAGTCAATCCTTGAATGTGCTCACGGAAATAATTTCATGAAACTAATGCCTGGAGTTATTTTGTCAAATAATTACTACAAACCCCTCCCCACCCCACAAAAATAACCAAAATCACAGAAAAATGATTGAATAATGTGTATTGTGGACTATGGAATGAAGAAACTGGATGTAAACGGGGGAAGCCTACAACTTACTCGATGGATTGATTTTCGTATGTCTTTTGTCCCCCCCTCCCATCATAAAAAGTACGAATTTACAACTGTCTTCAGGGGATTGACAATTGTTACTTTTCTATGAGATGATTATTATTGTTTCAAAGGACTTACTAAGAGACACAATACATGGTTTTTCGTGAAGTGGAAGTTGTAATCTGGATTTAGATTCGTTCGTGTACTTAAAAAACTTAACTATTTCATTATGCCGCATTTGTTTTTCCATTCAGAGTATGCGGACATAGTTTTTATTTATGGCTTTTGCAACGGGAATTCCGCTCGAGCTCAACTCGAATATCGTGGACGACTCCCACAGCGACCGATTCCCACACCTAGAGTTTTTCGGCAAGTTTTCGACACCTTTCGTACTACAGGAACAGCGCTCGGATCACCTCCGAAAGAGGACACCTTCAGGAGAATCATGAACAAAACGAAGAAGATGAAATCCTACGTCTAGTCACAATGGATCTTTCCATAACCACTAGGAGAGTATCAAGAGCAGTCGGAATACCCCATACCCGTGTATGGCGGACATTGCGCATTAACGGTATGCATCCTTATCACCTGAGAAAAGTGCAAAACCTTCACGACGGCGACGAAGTTCTCCGATTACAATTTTGTCGATGGCTCGGCGCTAACCGCCATTTAGTCCCAACTATTCTTTTCACTGACGAAGCTACATTCACGAGGGATGGAATCAACAACACGCGTAACTGGATGGAATCTAAATCCAGATTACAACTTCCACTTCACGAAAAACCATGTATTGTGTCTCTTAGTAAGTCTTTTGAAACAATAATAATCATCTCATAGAAAAGTAACAATTGTCAATCCCCTGAAAACAGTTGTAAATTCGTACTTTTTATGATGGGGGGGGGGGACAAAAGACATACGAAAATCAATCCATCGAGTAAGTTGTAGGCTTCCCCAGTTTACATCCAGTTTCTTCATTCCATAGTCCACAATACACATTATTCAATCATTTTTCTGTGATTTTGGTTATTTTTGTGGGGTGGGGAGGGGTTTGTAGTAATTATTTGACAAAATAACTCCAGGCATTAGTTTCATGAAATTATTTCCGTGAGCACATTCAAGGATTGACTCGGGAAATGATTGTTTTCAATTTTTTTTAGGTAGGTGCTATGTGGCTCAATTTGACTACCTGATCAGGGGTTTCTGAACGTTAGATGCAATATCTCATAGTTGATTCGCTGGATCGATATAAGTGCTGATTCGCTGTAAAATTGAGAAAAACTGGGATTTGCTCGAACTGGGAGATTGGGGAGAAGCGCTCATTTAAAGCTAAAGTCGAGAGATCGCCAATTCGCGATTTCTGGGGGAAACTTCATGGCTGAAATTGAGAAAAAGCGCTAATTCATGGCTAAATGTAAAGACATCGCTAATTCATTGCAAAATTTGTGGTAAAGCGCTAATTCGCGGCTACATGTGATCGCTAATTTACTACTCAAATTGAGAAATACTGCTAATTTGCTGCTAAAATATAGACGAAACGCTCGTTTAAAGCTAAAATTAAGAAAACACCAAACCGTGAATTCTGGATGCGCTCTCACGGCTAAAATTGAAAAAAGCGTTAATTCGCGGCTAAAATAGAGATGCAGAGCTAATTTAATATGCTATTATGTGAATACATCCCCTTATTCGCTGCTAATATAGAGAAATACCGATGTGTGATTCGCTGCTAATATAGAGAAAGATCGATGCGTAATTCGCTGTTAAAATTGGGGGAAAGCGCTAATTCAAGGCTAAATGTGAATACATCGCTAATAATTCACTGCTCAAATTGAGAAACAGAGCTAATTCGCTTCTAAACTGGATAAAAACTGCTAATTCACCACTAGAATAGAGAAAAATATCCAAATCATCGATAAATGTGAAGAAGTCGCTAATACTCTGCTAAACTTGGAAGCAATATAGCGATAATTCGTAGTTCTAAATGGAAGACATCGTCGATTTACTGCTGAAGATGAGAGAAGCGCATATTCGTCGCTAAAATTGGGATAAAGCGCATAATTTTTGGCAAAAAGTGAAAATAAAATTGCTTATTCACTGCTGAAATGAAGAAGTACGCTAATTTCGAGAAAAATTTATCATTCGTAGATAAAATTGAGATAACACTAATTCACAATTTCTGGAGCCACTTAGTGGCTAAAATTGCGCAAAACCCGTAATTTATCGCTACGCAAATTTATATTCCTTGATTTGTTGAGAGACTTAGAGGCCTCATTGAGATTACAGTCCTAGGCCCTTATGTGTAGTTTCACCGGTGTTAACAATACGACATAGGTCTTGGATCAATAAATAGGGGCGATGTCATGGTCTAATATGTAATTTCAGTGGTTATTAAACAGTTTTCGTCCCATGCGGCCAAATATCTTGTTTATTGGAGGATGGAAAAATCCTATAATTTCTTATCCGATTGTTCGAGTTAATTCTCCGGTTAAAGTTCAGCGAGTATCAATTTCCTGGGATGAATTTGTCAACGATTTAAATGGAAAAGCAGTCCGTTTGGTTATATTTAAATTTTTATGTTATGATCCCTCATCAGAGTCTCGGGGAAATTTTATTTTATATTTGTCTTCACAGTATGCGGTAAAAGACGAGGGCAGGCCCGCCATATTTGGTCAGAACTTTCTTATGAGGTCGGTAGTACTTTTTTGTAGTTTGAACCGTTTGAAGAGATAGCCGAAATAAATACAACGCATAAAATAATTCTACTTTTTTTTTTATTTCTTTTGGAAGGGATTTTTTAACTTCCTGAACTAAAAGCGAATGATTTTTTGGCCCGGAGATGTTCTCGGCCCGGCAGGAGACCGGAGGTCGGGTCCCAGTCCCGGAGACTCCGGACGAAAACCGGAGATCAGGCAACCCCCTGTATCTATGAGTGAGGGTTTTTCCTGTTTAATTAGCAACTATGCGTTTTTATCAATTTCAGCAGTGAATTAGATATTTTTTATCACTTCTGTCCCATGAATTTGCCCATTTTCTCAATTTTAGCAGTGAATTAGCGATGTAATTACAATTTATATGCTACGAATTAACGCTTGTTCGTTATTTTAGCAGCGATTCAACGAAGTTTTAGCATTTAGCGCTTTTTCTCTATGTTAGCAGCGAATTAGCGCCTTTTCTCTATTTTTGTAGTGACATAACGCTTTCTTTCAATTTTCGCTGTAAATTGGAGATTTTTCTTAATTTCAGGAGCGAATTGGTGCTTATTCTTTATAGCGCACTTGCGATTTATTCACCAAGAATTAGCGTTTTTCTCAACTTTAGCCACAAACGGCCGCTTTTTTTCAATTTCAGCCAAGAAGTTGCCTTCGGATGTTGTGAATTCGCGTTTTTCGCCAATTTTACCCACGAATTGTTCTTTTCTCAATTGTAGAATTAGCCCTTTATATCTTATTTTTGTTTGCGAATAATCGATTTGTTCTGATTAGCCATGCATTTGCGCTTCCCCATGTCAGCAGTGAATTTGCACTTTTCATTCACGACGTTTACATTAAGCCACTAATTAGTACTTTCCATCAATTTTAGCAGTTAATATGCGCTTTTTTAACCATTTTCAGCTGTGAATTATTATCAACGAATTCACATTTAGCATCTAAATACAGATTTCCCTCAATTTTGGCGACAAATTGGCATTTTTTTCCTATTTGAGCTACTCGTTTCTTCTCCATTTTAGCCGCAAGTCAACAATATTTGTCAATTTTGTCCTGCATTAGCGCTTTTCCTCAATTTCCAGCAGCGAATTAGCTTTTTTTCAATTTTGACTGCGAATGATAGATTTTCCTTAATTTTAGCCGCGAATTAATACTCTTTATTGATATTTTAGCCGTGAATGAGCGCTTTTTCTCAATTTTAGCCACGAAATTGCCTTCGGGTGCCGTGAATTCGTGTTTTTCGTCAATTTTACCCACGAATTAGCGTTTCCTCAATTGTAGAATTAGCGCTTTAAATTAACTTTGGTTGCTAAAATAAGCGATTTGTTCAGGTTTAGCCATGAATTAGTGCTTTTCCCCAATTTCAACAGTGAATTATCACTTTTTATTCACGACCTTCACATCCACTAGTTAGCGCTTTACCTCAAGACGCAGACTGACAACGCAGGCTCCTACGGCCACGGCCTTTTGCATACAATAAAAAACGCTTGTACGCCTAAAATTGTAAAGGATCACTGATTCGTAGCTGAAATTGAGAAAATGCGTCAATTCTCGGGTTTTTAATGCAAACTGTCATACCAATCTTGAGGGAAAATGCTGCAAAAATGAGCGTTACATAAAATTGATCGATTTTCTCGACCCCAGGGCAGCCTGTCGAAGTCCACCTGTGTCTTAAGAATCTTCCTATAGGAAGTCACTGCCGTCTAACTCATGACTGCCATTTTCCGGTAAATTCGAGCGGGGACTTTCAGGGCTGTCTACTGCGCGGTCACCGTCCAAACGAAAGTGTTCTTCTTTATCTAGCAAACTCCGGTGATAATGTTCTTTTAGGGTTGAAAACTCACGAACTTGCTTTTTTGTGAGAAAATCCCACAAATTGCTGGGATCCAAATTGATTTTTTTTTTTTTTTTTTTTTTTTTTTAGCGAGGAAACCCCACAGAATTGGTTGTTTGTTAGTGAGGAAAATTGCGTTTTGTGAGAAACCCCATCAATTTAGTGAGCAAAACCCAAGAAACGGCATTTTTAGCGGGTGAAACCCGCTTAAATTGGGGTTTTAACGTCCGAGAGCCGCAAAATTGCTTTTTCAGTGATCAAAACCCGCGATTTCACGTTTCCAGCGTTAAGAAATTGCGAATTGAAGCTTGCAAAATTGTTTGTTTTGCGAGCAAACCAACGAAATTTTTTTTTAGAGAGCGAAACTCTCGAAATGGCTTTTTGATAGCTAATTTCTTTACACTGCAATTTTAGTGAGCAAATCCCACGATACGATTTACTTGTGAGGGGAGAGCAAAAGCTGCGAAATTGGTTATATGTATGGCAGCCGAAACCCTCAGAATTTTTTTTTTAACTAGCGAAACCTGCAAAATTGTCTTTTAAATGCAAAAAGCCATAGAAATTTATGGCGTATATTCCATTTAGATAAATTACAATTATTTAACCTAAAAGGTGGAATTTGTCGCGTAATTTCCGTCAAGTGCGGTCTAGTCTCTGTTTCCGGCCTCGTAGATCCACAGGGCTGTTCGACTGAGGCCCTCATTATGGTTTTGGCAATTGAGGCCACCATGCGGAGGTGATCGAGAAGGGGAGGACCTACTCTCAACCTTCTGGTCCGGCAAACCACGCCGCCGAGGACCTTTGGCTCACCGAATCCGACGCGAGCACAACGAGGCAGCTCGCGTGTGAAAGCTCTCTTTGGCCAGAATCGAGTAGCCCTGATGCGTTGATACGATTAGCGGCTCTCAAACCTTGTCATAATCTCCAGGGAGGGGCAGCTGCCCTCCCCTGCCCCGCACTAGCGATGCCCGTGTTGAGATCCAGACGACAAGGTGGAGTGCATCATGAATCACATTTTTCCGTACAGAAATTTACTAGCATTTAAAACGGGGAAAAGATTTTCCCAGAGCCAAGGAACCCAGGAAATGTAAAATGAATCTCTGTAAACTATTTTTACTCCAAAAATGTCGCTATTTTGGTCTCGTCAAACTTGGTACCAATTACTTTAATGTGCAAGATCAGTTATTTTATCCAACAGTACGAGGTACAATTCTCTGAGTGGACGTCATACTTTTCGAACACATCAATTTACCAACCCAAAATGGGTGAGTAATAAGCTTTAACATTTCCGCCCCATTCCGTCTTGACAATTTTTTGATAACAGAAACCTGGACCCCCCCCCCATCACCAAATGACGCAGTGAAGCTCAATTCTAATGGAGTACCTAATAAATACGTGAATACTGACGCACAAGGGTGAAATACCTTCATTCTCGGCCTTCATTCACTCATTAAAAGTGAAATAATGAAAAAGCGTGGGAGGAATACGTGCGATTATGGTTGGGGTGGGGTAGAATCATCCGTGAGGCAAAGACTATACATATATCGATTTTCCCATACAGAGGCAGCCAACACTTTCTTTTTTTTTTACATCAACCGTAATTTTTTGTCATTTTCTCATTAAAATTAGGTCTCCTAAAAAGTAAAAATACACCATTATCCAACACCAACATGGAAATTAAGAAATCTTGAAAGCGACGTAGTCTGGAAAAAGGGCTTCATTACTTAACTCGGTATTCACGGTGATTACGTCCTTTTTAATTAAAAGAGGTCTATGTATAATTTTCTACTATTCATTAGGTACTTTTGGCTCAAGGAAATTATTTCGGTCAAAAATGTTCTTTGCGACATTTGAAATTTCATTACCCAACCCCAGTTTCTATAGAACACCAGAGACGTTCGTCACGATGATTCCCTATCTTGGTGTATAATCACTTGCAGCCGTTTGATGAATAATTCAAATTACCCCCCTCCACCGTCATCCGTATATTATAATACGCAAAGCGAGACATTGACGCAGGCGTTAAAATTGAAGCTTAAAAAAGGAGGCGAGTAAATTTAATAGGCGTCGTTGGAAAATGGAATAGATGCTGCCACGAGAGGCACAATTTCATGATAATTGGTCTTTACTTCTCTCGTTGGGAACGTCATTTGTCATCAAAACTTGCTTATCGTCAACTCCCTTTTCACCCTCTCCCTTGGCGTCATGCAGCTTTGCTGGAGTCTTAAGGCAATTTAAATCGCTATTGACGCTTTCTTTTCATTAATTTCACGATTAATTATTCATCTCAATGGAAGGCAATTTACTTTCGTGCTAGATTTCAAGCTCTCTCCAGTCGTTAAAATGTTTGATGAAAACATCACTAGAAATGGTGTAATAGCAACAGTCATCCCTTTGATTAATTCACGCTGTGTTAATATTAAGCGAACGAAAAAGGTACACAATGTTAGTCAACAATGGCCCTGGAATTAAACCAAAATGGTCATGTGTGAAGTGACTGGGGCCGGGGGGTTAAACTGATTACTTCCAGAAGAATCTGGGGCGTGCGTAATAAAACAATGAACGTAAGTGAGACCGGTATTAACGAATTAGGGACTCGATTGAATGATCAAAGGCGTTTTTGAATTAAGGCTGAGAAGCTAAAAATAAGCTATTTAAAGGGGGGTGGGACGTTAAAATAACAGTACGCATCCAAGTTTTTTTGTCTCTCTCTTTATTAGATATATCTTACCAGGGATGACGAATGAGACGAATTTTCAAGCTGGAGAACATCTGGCTTACTGAAGGGGCAAGCCAAGGGCAACTGGAAAGCACGACGGTATAGGAATGAGGAGGAGGCGGTGGAGGATTTTACCCCGTAACAAGGGGGGTAGCCAGTTTATTTGGTGTGGGAGGTCCTCCCCTCCTCAGCTCCATGCCGCCTCCAACGCCGTCGCGTTCACTGTTCTAGAAGAGAGAGAGAGAGAGTGAGTGAGTGAGAGAGAGAAAAAAAGAAGCATTCCCTTGCATCTGATGCTATACGTACCGACTCCCACACAACATTATTTCTTAATGCCCCCCCCCCCCTAACCAGTGCCACCTTTTTCACCTTACTTTGATACTTGGATGATAGGGTATGATACCTGCTAACCAAGACTTGACACTCACCATTATAACATATGACTGGCTGAAGGGAGTGACTGATTGAACTATAAATTGAGCTTTGTCACACTCACCCAGATTGATAGGCAAGGGCACCCTTTTAAGTGCGATTGAAGTTGGTACTACGCTAGGTCTTGCGTGAATAATTCGTATAGTGCAAAAAAAAAGCAGCTTTCAGTGCGAGTGAGCGCTTTATCGCATATCTCACCACTTAGGCCACCGAGGTTACCACAGGCCACAGATTGGATCGCCAGTAGCGTTTCGTAGTAGGAAGGAGGGGGGCGGACCACCCTGGGCCACCCATCAGAGGGGGCCCCCGTAAAGCCTTAAAAATGGAAAAATGTGGATTTTTAGGTTCTGAGTTCATGGGGCATGTGATACACAAGCGATTTGGCTATTTTCGACGATTTTCAGTCCATCCGACCTGGAGAATAGAACGTTGCTGCTTGCTGGTGATCAGCAAACAGTGTCGCTGAATATTCGATTGAGCACACAAAAGCGCTATTATGATGACTCAAATTGAGAAAATTCACGCCTTATAGAAGTGAATTTGCAATTAAAATAGTGCAAATACGCTGATTCCCAAGTTTATTCACGTCCTTAAGCGAATAAAATTAAGAATGCGCTCTAATTTGCCGATATTGCGGGAAAAGCGCTAATATTCGTGGTTCCTCGATGCAACTTTCAGATCATAATTAAGATAAAAATCGCTGATTCCCGGTGCATGTACAGAGGCAATTTTACGTCAAAAATGTACAGAAAAAACGCTAATCTGCTGTTTTTGGGCCAAACCCGCAGCTAAAATTGAGAAATACGTTATATCAAGGCTACACAAATGAGAAATTATTTCGCAAATACAAATGAAAATGATCACTAATTCGCGGCTAAAATTGGGAAAACACCAATCCGTAGCTTTTGAAGGATATTTCGTGAAAAAGTGCTAACCGATAGCTAGAATTGAAAAAAAAAAATGCCAATACGGGGCTAAAATGTATAATAAATTACGAAGAAAATCACTAATTAGCGCGGCTCATAGAAATTGATAAAAACGCCAATTTCTGGCGAAAATGGAGAAAAATTGCTAATTTTCAGTTCAAACTGAGAAAATTTACAATTCATGGTTATAATGTCTTTATTTACACCAAGTTTACACTTATAAGTAAAGTTTTTCTAATACACTGTTTTAATATTTACGTCCACAAGTTTTAGGTACAGAACTAAACTTGATTCGGATATCTCATTAAATTGAAGCTATGAACACAGTAAGCTATGAACACAGTGAAGGAATTAAATCATGCGGCTTTACGCGTTTAAGTCTTCGGTACATGCCACTGGTATCAACAAGTTGGGCAGCTTCCTCGTTGATGTGGCATAAAAGACAGATCTGATTATTTTTCGCCAATCCTTGAATGACTTCATCGACTGTCATCACTCCCAAGTCATGATGAAGTCCATCGTTCCGATCGTACCTAGGAGCATTAACTATGGATCTTAGTAAGTTGTTTTGAAAGCCTTGTATAATTTTACGATTTGATTGGGCGGTGCATCCGCACAGTTGGGCACCATAAGTCCATACTGGTCGCAGGACCTGTTTGTACAATGTTATGTTGTTTTGGATAGACAGTTTTGAGTGCCTACCCATGATCCAGCACATTTTTCGTAATTTGATGTTGAGCTCAGCTCTCTTCTTCTTCACATGTTCTTTCCAACGGAGCTTTGCATCCAGGGTCATCCCTAAGTACTTGGCTTGGTTGGAATACGGAAGCTCTTTGTTATTGAGATACGCCGGTATGTAGTTTATCGACCTATTGGTGAAATCCACGTGTACCGATTTCGTCTCATTCATTTTTATTCTCCACCTCACTGCCCATCTGTGGACGCTGGAGAGCGCTTGATTCAGTTCTCGAACTGAGCTCTGGTTATCTTCGCCGACTGCAAGCAATGCTGTATCATCCGCAAATGTTGCGGTGATGAGGTTGCTATTTTCCAGGATGTCGCCAGTGTACATTAGGTACAGTATTGGGCCTAGTACATTACCCTGAGGGACTCCTGCTTCAATTGGTTTCATATCTGAATATTTATCAATCTGCTTTACCCGAAAGTATCGTTCTGAAGATACGAATCCAGTAGCTCTAAGGATCTATTGGGCAACATTTTCTTCAACTTATACTTAAGTCCGTCATGCCATACTTTGTCGAAGGCCTGCGACACATCGAGAAAAGCTGCTGAACAGACATTTCTTTCTTCTAATGCTCTTTCTATAACGTTGACGATTCTGTGTACCTGATCAAGTGTAGAGTGACTTCTGCGAAACTCAAACTGATGATTAGGTATTAGCTTCCGATCCTCGATTATTTCAATTAATCTCTTACTAAGGAGCTTCTCGAAGAGCTTGGGCATGACCGGTAGCAGCGAGATAGGCCTATACGACGTCAATTCTTCCGGCTGCTTCCCTGGCTTGGGGAGCATGATTATTTCAGCAATTTTCCATAGCCTTGGGACCTTTCGTTTATGGAAAGCTACATTGATTAAGTAGCTGCATAATTTTTCTAATCGCTTTTCTCGGAAGTTGCTGAAGAGTTTCTCCTGTAATCCCGTCAAAACCGGGAGCCTTTTTTGGATTCATTTCTTTTTTAATCACCTGACAGATCTCTTTATACGTGACCGGTGGGATATGCTCGTCAGCATCTCCCTTCGATTTCCGGCAATGGTTGATTTGTGTCGCCTTGCTTGTTTGGCGTGAATATTTGCATTTGGTGCTCAGCAAACGCATTTGCTTTCTCCTGGTCATCCTTGATCCATTTTCCATCCTTTCCATGGATGAGACAAGCTTGTATTGTCGGTCTTTTTAAGTACGTTGTTGCTTTCCATAGCGAGTACTCAGTATGATGATCGCTGTTCAGCTCGTTTAGTTGAAGCTCTACCGTCTCCTGATGCAGCTCCTTCAGTATGATCTTGAGCTCTTCCTTCAACTTGTTCCATTCCGCTTTGGCTCCCGATCTCTCGTGGTTTGCCATTATTTCCTGGCTTTACGTTTTTATTTGACCAGCTCAATAATTTCTCTTGAATAGTGAAACCCTTGAAGCTTTCTCTTTACAGTTGACCTGTTGTATGAGTAAAGTCAGTTTCTCAACTTCGTCATTCATGTTCTCTTCCTCGTTGATTTGAGACCCAACATCCACTAAACCACCGAGTTGCACCCTGAATGAATTCCAGTCTGTCTTACGATAGGTTAACGCAGATGATCTGATTTGTCGCATATCACTTTTTCACTCAGTGTGAGTAGCACCGCAGAATGATCTGAACTCAAATCGTTGTTTTCTTCTACTAATATGTAACTTGATCCGATGTTTTTACTTGTAAAAGTCAATTAAGTCAGGTACCTTATTCATATCTGCTGGCCAATAAGTAGGCTTGCCAATTGAATGCGTTTCACATCCCTCCTCCAACACTGCTTGTCGAAGTGTTCTTCCTTTCGGATTGACAATTTTCGAACCTCACATAGTATGCTTAGCGTCGAAGTCCCCTCCCATGATGAATCGACCCCCAAGCTGGGAAAACATATCCTTATATTCTCTGACTTGGACGGCGTACCTTGGAGGAAAGTAGACACTGGCTAGCACACAGCTGTATGATTTCATTTTATCCTCTCTACCGCGCTAATTTGGTATTTGTCTGTTTCCATTTTTGCATGTTCCTGATGGCATATGTTTTCTTTTATTATTACCGCGCTCCCCCCTCTCGCAGAGTTGCTTGGATGGGTCGCGTGGTAGCATTCGTAATATTTCATCCTGAGGAATGATTCGTTTGTGAAATGAGTTTCCGAGACAAGGCAAACGTCAACTTTGTTGATTTCCATTGCAATTTGCAATTCGTTCTTACGCAAATGAAGGCCATTTGCATTCCAGCACATAATTTTGATATTATTCATCGTCTATTCGGTTTTTTAGTTGGCCTGCCTGTCTTAGCATTGCTGTTGCTCTCGAGCATCGTTAGGCGCTTCCTCATACCGAAGTTATCATTTTTAATTTTTTCCAACATCCCAATCATTTGCTGAAGGAGTTGGCTTGATGTTCTGTTTTCTTTTTTGCTTTGCGCATTTTTGACAACCTTAGAATATGTCAGCTGCGTCTTTGGGTTCATCAATATGCCCTTTGGCGACTTCAGCGATTTCTTAGGTTGCTCTACTTTTCTTTGATCCCGTGCTATTTTTTTGTCTTTCTGTAGATGGTAGATTTTTCACCTTACTTTTTTTAACACTCTTCCTGGCTTCCTGGACAGAAGTCTTCCTTAAAACAGAAGAAGAAGGCACAGAACCACAACAACAATGTTACCGCGCAAAATAACACGTACCCAAATTATCAAATAAATTAAGAATAGGAAGAAGAGAGAAGACCAAACAAGGAAAAGTAAAGTTATAAAAAAAAGAAAAATATATACTTCAAACAAAGGGCACGCATTAAAATGAACTGCTAAGAATGAAGGTTGAAGAATGAAAAATGCTATCATCTTATACTGGCTTATTCAGTGTCAAAGGTACTCAAAGTCTTCATGAAAAGAGAGCAAGAAACGTGTGAATAAATAAAAGGAACAAGGAAAAGAAATTACGAAAAATAAATAAAATAGGTTCTATATAAAATAACTAATGTGAAATGAAATATAATTAAATAAAGAGGATGAATCAATGAAAAATAAAATAGAATTAGACAAATATCGTCGGCTAAGGCGTGATACCTCGTAAGTGACAATTTGGCGAAAAATAGGTTTTGATATCAAATTTTTCGTTAGATACCTAACTTGATTATCATAAATTTCGTTTTCAAGATAAACAATATAATTTTTTATGGGAGCAATGCCAAAAATTTGAAATTAATCTACAAATAGGGATTTTTCATATGATTTTTTGTTCTCCTGTAAAGTTTGTAAAGTTGTCTCCATTTTAGCCAGATAGTTGCCCTCAGAAGACGAGTATTTAAATTAAAAATACATTTAAGGGGGAACTGCAGTGATGATTCCTCGACCCCCCCTCCAATCGGTCCCTCGTCTACTACTCGGCATACATTTTCTGGCCTTATTTCTGCACCAATCCTTGTTTTTAAGGACTCGTTTCAATCTCAGGAAATTCCGCATATACAGTTGTTTTCCATTTTTCAAATAAGTCGAAAAAAGACCGTGAAATTACAAGGTAAAAGTTCAAGGCGAATTTAAAATAACTTCTGGGATTGAATTTGAAACAAGGAAAACTACTGCATATACGGAATTTCCTGATGATTACAACGAGTCCTTAAAAACCAGGATTGGTGCAGAAATAAGGCGAGAAAATGTATGCCGAGAAGTAGGTGAGGGATGATTGGAGGGAGGTCGAGGAATCACCTGTGCAACTCCCCCTTAACAAACTCCTAGAATTTTGATTTTCCACAATTTTAGCCGCGGGTTAGCGCTTTTTCTTAATTTTAGCAGCACAGTAGCGTTTCTGCCGCTTGCATTAGCGATTTTCCTCCATCTTTTCAGGCACGAATTAGCGTTTTCCTCATTTTCAGATGCAGATTAGCAACTTTTATGAAAGCGAATTATCACAATTTTAGCTAAAAATTAGTGTTTTTCTTCATTTTAGCTGCGCAAATTAGTGATTTTTTAGCCGCGTTGTTTTTAGATTTTTGCCCTGCACAAGCCATTTTTTCAATTTTTTATACCGTGGATTAGTGCTGTTTTCCAGTTTGAGCCTCAAATCGCTCAGAAGCTACGGATTTGCGTCTTTTCAGTTTCATCCGTGAATTGGTGGATTCACGAATTAACGTTTTTCCTAAACTTTATCCGTGAATTAGCGATTTTTCTCAATTTCTGCTTTGAAATAGCGTTTTCTTCTAATTTTGCAGCGAATTAGCATCTATTCTCTTTTTTATGGGAAATTCGGGACATGAATCAACGACATGGCGATGTGTGATGAATATTGGTGTGACCAGCCAATTTCATGTTATCAACTTAAATTTTATTGTTTAGTCTCATGGCAACTGATGTGCTACGAACAGGCTCGGCAGATGAATTGAAGAATACACAGAATAAGATAACTTTACTGAGTGTATCGTGTATCCATCCCAAGCAGAAATTGTATCGTAATATACATATACTATTACCTCCTCATGAAAAGCAATTTAACGTCGTGCAAGTAATTAAAATGCAAACGAATTAGTTCAAAAAACCAACTTTCCTGTTTTGAAATTCCGCCGCTACGTGTACGTGAAAGCAGCACCTGCCAGACTTTTGATAAAGGCCCGTTCACAAGCTCAATTTCTACGTTCTGTGGAGTCTATGCAACCGAACAAATGTATTCCCTCGAAAAATGAAGCATTTTGATAGGTTACATAGACTCCACAGAACGTAGAAATTGAGCATAGCAGAGAGAAAATAGAACAATTAAAATAAATGTAACTAATTAAGAAATCAACGCCCAATTGCAAATATTTTGCCAGAACCTTGTGAAATAAATAAAACGCTAACGTTTTGTTAATTTTCGCCGCCCTATTCATCATATTTTTTTGTCTGGTCTAAGAAACTGTATTTTAGAGATGGATCGACGGTTTAAAGTCATGGCCGGTTCAATTCAGTGGCGGATCCAAGGGAGGGGCCATGGCCCCGAGATTTTTCATTCCCTCGAAGCGTTTTTAGTAGAAAAATACTGTGCCTTAAACGGGCCAGAAATGAATATTTCACGTCATGATCGTCGGTATCAGCCGATTCTATTGACTCCAGGGTCACCAGTACGAGCGGACGGTGACGAAACCAAAAATTTTGTCTAAATTTTCAGTTTCTCTGTGTAGAGAAACCCGAAAAAAGAAAGACTCAGCCGCCGATCAGACTTGCTAATATAGGAGGGGCTTGGAAAATTGTGTGTTTCGCTCTACTAGAAATGGCTTGACAGCCATTGACTGCTATAATAGCCAAACTTTGGCTATCCCCACCATAAAAACAGCTAAACTGACTGCAATCGCACCTAAAAGTGGTTAAACTGACGATTAGCGCCTAGCAAATGGCTGAACTGACTATATTCGAGCCCTAAAAATTGCCAAACCGGAAATTCCCGCTCTAAAAAATTGTCAAACGGAAGCGCCCTAAAAATGGCTAAGCTCACGCTGAAATTGGCTAAACCAACCATTTGCGCGCCTCAAATGGCCAATATATTGCTAATCATTCGCGTCTCTGGTTTGACGGGCCCTATTTTGCGTTCCAAAAACAGCTAAACTGACTATTCACACCCAGAAAATGCCTAAACAGATGACTCCAGCCCTGAAAAGTACAAAATCGACCATTCAAGAGCAACGAATGGCCAAACTGACCACTCTTTGCTTTTGGCTTGACGTGACTAGTGACTAAATTGACTGGATGCACGATCTAAAAATGACGAAACTAAATTTACGAGCCCCGAATTTGGGCCCTCAATTACCTGAACAGGTGATTTCAGCCCCAAATGCGGGCAGAACTGACCATTCGTGAGTGGATAATGACTGAACATGCAATGCCTGCTGTAAAAAAAAAATAAAAATAAATAAAAATAAAAAAAAAGAAGGCAAAACTGACGATTCTTGCCTTGAAAATATTGCACGGGCTATTATTCACTTGTTATACGTATAAATGACCAGACAATTTGCACTTTGGCAATGCCAAACATATGACCATTCGCAACCTAAAAATGGTATGACGGAATATTTGCACCACAGAAATGAAAAAAACTGGCTGTTCCCGTCCGAAAGTCGTCAATACTGCATTTGCGACTTGTTTAAATGACACTATTCATGTCACGTCAGATGCGAATAAGAGGCTATTCGCACCCTTATAAGATTAATTGA
The DNA here is from genome assembly GCA_038030265.1 of Corythucha ciliata. Classification (NCBI taxonomy): domain Eukaryota; kingdom Metazoa; phylum Arthropoda; class Insecta; order Hemiptera; family Tingidae; genus Corythucha; species Corythucha ciliata. Next base: position 21,494,615 of record CM075937.1, on the reverse strand, counting down.
CTCAATCGGTGAACCATTCGACCCCCCCCCCCCCCGAATAACACTGTCTCCACCTTTCCAACTGAAGTGAAGGGGAGGGCTCAACCCTCCTGAGCCTGGGATCCGCGACTGCTAAGGAGTAACCTTTGCCGTTGTGTACTGTGGTTTTGAACCTGGTATCACAGTGAAAACCACTTCAACCGCTCGTCAAAATATGAGGTTTTGCCTATGTTTTTTAAATTTTTGTTCGGTTTTGCCAGAAATTGCCCAGGGACGGTTTTTAGGCCGAACGTTTGTGTTTTTAAAGTGTTTCTATTTGAACCGGACGTGGTTTATGAGACCCTTGGGCATTTACCACTAGAAAACGTGCCAAAGATGTCAAAAGATAAGGGCGGGAGCAATACTGTTGAAAGCGCCGATTATCGGGTTCATCGCGTCCAAAACAGCTGTGGTACAGGATGGGCGTCATGGCCCCCTCCTTCAGCAAACTCTGGATCCACGCCTGTTCAATTCGAGTCCAAAGAGTCGGAATAGCGCAATTCCACAAATTTGTGACCCCGATATAAGTTTTTGTATAAAATTCAGTTGAATCAGACGCCTTCACAGCCTGAGAATTTAATTAAAAGAGAGATAGCACTCAACTCCTCGAAGGGCACTGCTGAGCGTCAAATTCTCTATCTAAAGACGTTTGAGTTCGCTAAATTTTATACAAAAAGTTAAGTCGACTTCTTAAAAGTTTGAAGTCCTTTTTTTCCACCTTTTTGGACATTATTTAAGCCGGCTAAACAACAATAAACCAACATACCCAACCGAAAAAACAAATGTTCCGGCTTTAGACAAAAACGCAACGCAAATTAACAAAAAGTTGACTTTTTATTTATTTCACGAGGCTCCGAGAAAAAATTTTCTCAATTAGACGTTTCCCTCTTTGCTAATTAAATTTATTTTAAATTGTGCTTTATTTTCCTTATGGCGAGCCTGGCCAGTGCTGCTATCAAGTAGACGATGTGGCAGATCCCTGAAACGCAGTGGTTTATCGCTTAGCAATTAGCAACTAACAAATTAAGGTTTTTTGGATCATTATAACGACTCGTGTGACGATTTGAAATCATCAGTGGCACAAATCGAGGAATCGAATTTGAATGTATTTGGGATAAAAATTCGTGAAAACGCCAATTTGCTGTTTCTGAACGCGAAATGCCGTGCTTATAAAGATGGGAAAAATCACTAATTCATAGCCACAATTCAATAAATCTCTGCTCAAATTAAGAAAAAGAGCTAATTAAAATTATAACGGCTAAAACTGAGAAAAACACTAAAACTACCAACAATTATTTTACAAATAATGAAAACGTCGATTCCGGGGTTTCTCTGGAGGATACTTTATGACTATACCGATGAGTAGAGCGGTATAAATTATCATGACTGTAGAGAAGAATAAAGTTAAAGTTGCCAATTCGCTGCTAAAACCAGGGAAAAGCGCTAATTCTCAGCTAAAAGCTCTCATTCGCTAGTTGAGAAAAAACGTTATTTCCTTGCCGGAGAATTATGCGAAGAAAAAACATTAATTCGCTGCTGTAATTAAGAATAAACGCTAATTTCTGCCCAAAATTGAGATAAACAAGTGCCAATCAACGGCTTAAATAAAAATAACAACGCTAATTTGCGCCTTTGTGACAGTTAAATAATCTTCAGGAAACATAAAAGCAAAAAATAACATTGGCTTTTGGTAATTCAAAAATGTTATGACACACGAACATGGTTATTGATCAAAATAGCTGACATCGCGGCTAACATTGAGAAAAAGCGCTAGGCGCTGCGAAACATGCGGATAACATTGAAGAGAACTGCAGTGCGTGGAACAACACCTAATCGGGGCCCTGAGCGGAAATCCCAAGGAGGTCCTACAGTCTATGAATAAACTTTTTAGCAGCATTGAAGTACAAATATTTTTCTCAATTTTAGCCACGAAATTGCCTCCGAAAACCGTGTATGTGCGTTTTCTCAATTTTAACTGCGACTGAGCGTTTTTTCTCAATTCTACTTGCACATTTTGCCGCGAATTATCGCTTTTTTCTCAATTTTATCCGCGAATTAGCTCGTTATTGGAACCGAACTGTATGGCTGCCAACAGAGGTGGAACAACACCTATCGGGGCCCGGGGTGGAAATCTCTAGGAGGCCCCTTGCCGTCTTCTGTGTTTTAGTACTTTTTCTCACTTTTAGCCAGAAAAAAGAAGAAAACTAGCCCTTTTTCTCAGCTTTATTCGCGAAGTTGCCTCAGGAATCCGTGAGTTGGCGTTTTCCCAACTTGAGCTGTGAATTAACGTTGAGAAGTAGCGTTTGAGTGCTCTTTCCAAATTTTATCCGAAACTTAGCGTTTTTTTCTATTTTAAACGCCAATTCACATTTTTCTTTATTTCACCCGTGAGTTAGCGCTTTTTTTACAGTTTTAGCCGCTTCATCTAGCGCTTTTTCTCAATTTTATTCCCGCCAAGTTCCCCAATAGAATCTGCGAGTTGACGTTCTCTCAGTTTCAGCTGTAAATTAGCCTTTTTTTTACCCTCAATAATAGCAGTAAACGAACACACTTTTAAATTTTAGCTGCGAATCATAGCACCTTTTTTCGATTTCATCCGTTCATCCGTGCAATATCACAATTTTCCATGCCTTATAGCTGTGAATTAGAGTTTTCCTCCGCTTTTAGACGCGAATTCGCGTTTTTCTCGGTTTCACGCCGTGAATCAGCGTTTTTTCTCAATTTCAGTCCCAGCCACGAGAACCCGTGAGTTGGCGTTTTCTCAATTTTATGTGTCAATTCGCGCATGTTCTCAATTTTCAAAGCTGCCAAATTGTTACACTTTATCACAATTTTAGCCGTAAATTAGCGTGTTTCTTAATTATTAAGATGCTAATTCGCATTTTTTTCGTTTTTGTCCTTGAATTAGCGCTTTTCTCCGTTCTAGCCGCGTGAATTAGCGCTGCTCCCCAATTTCAGCCCCGATATTGCCCCAAGAACCGGCGAGTTGGCGTTTTCTCGTTTTCAGCTGTGAATTAGCGTTTTTTCCTAAATTTTAGCCGGGCAGAATTAGCGCATTTTCTTAATTTTAGCTGCGATTTTTACTGATTTCCCTCGACTTAATCCGTGAAATCATAATTTTTCATACTGTACTGGTGTGAATTAGCGGCGTTTTCCTCCACTTTTAGACGCGAATTCACGTTTTTGTCTATTTCACTCGTGAATTAGCGCATTTTCTCTATTTCAGTCCCAATGTTGCCCCGAAATTCCATGAGTTGGCGTTTCTCCCTTTTAGCTGTGTGTTCGCGCTTTTTCTCAATGTTTTAAAGCAGCTAAATCAAGTACTTCCTCACGATTTTATAGCCGTGAATTACCGTGTTTCTTCATTTTCAAGACGCTAATTCGCGTTTTTCTCTTTTTTGTCCGTTAATTAGCGCTTTTCTCATCAGTTCTAGCTGAGTGAATTAGCGTTTTTCCCAATTTCAGTCTCGATTTTGCCCCTAGGATTCGTGATTTTGCGTTGTCCCAATGTCAGCTGTGAACTAGGACTTTTTTAAAAAGTTTTAAAGCCACATATTGTTGGGCTTAATCACAGTTCTATCCGTGAATTAGCGTTTTTCTCAATTTTTGGGCCTAAAGAACTCATTTTTCTCAATTTCAGGTGTTTTGCTCAATTTTATCGTTTTTTCCCTTCAATTTTAGCTGCTAATGGGCACTTTTTGTGGATTATTTTCGCAAAGTTGCGTTTTTAAACTAATTAATCTCTTCCTAGAGTTTTGAATGAGCTAAATTCATCAGAATTATGTTTTCTGCAATTTGGTATGGTGGCATATTACATTTTATAACTCAATAGCATTGTTTTTTGCACTTTTCAGCTGGATTTCCAATACCGGTGTCTTTTTTGGTGAAGCAAGCACTCGTCTCTGCACAAACAAACAACCTGAGAATAGTTGCAGAGGTAATTTTGGTTTAGTATTTTGTATGATTATTATTTTTATCTTTTTTTTCTACATCGCAGAAAAATTGTGGTCTACGGTTCCAACTAAAAAAAAAAAAAAGTTGATATTCATTTTATTTGAAAAATATTTGTTTGTTAAACGTTTGAAATGAAAGAAAACACAACATTATTTAAATATTTATTATTTGTTAATAAAAGTTTTTCGATGATTTAAAAGTTGTTAAATAAAGGTTTTTTAAATGAGTAAAAACATAATATTTTAAACACTTTTTTAAACGTTTTATAAATATTTGGTACCCAAATGCAAAAGCGGCCATTACTGAAAGTTTTTTTTTTAATTTTCAAAATACGTTTTTTAAATGTTTATAACAAACGTTTAAAAAATATTTCATTGCTGACTGGTAGCTCGGGAAAATAAGTAAAATAAGAAACAAAAACAAGCAAATAATTTTTTCAACAGTAGGGCACCGGCAGTAGGTGGGGACAAAGCCCTGCAATTTTCGATTTTTCGACCGCTGTGAACTATTAAAACTGTTTTGCTCAAATTCTCATGCTTGAGTTTTAGGTTGGGCCCTTACTCAAAACCTACAAGAAGCCCAGTGCTCTCCGATCAGTAGTAAAGGAGAAATTTGATGATTTGAAAAAAATGAAATTTCAGGGGTTTGTCCCATGAAATGGGGCAAACCCCTGCAGCGCAGGGACTTACCCCAGTAGTGCAGGGATTTGCCCCAGCCACCTGGAAAATGGGGTTTAAAAAAATACTATTTAACGAAAACACTCAAAAACGAGATAAAATGAACTGTGTAAAGTCAAACAATAAAACGTAGGCTTAAAAGTAAGTAAAAAATAAAACAAAATCGTGTTTGACAACTCATAAGAGAAGGTGAGAGTCAACAGGCAACTAGAAATTGACTAGTATAAAATACAAAAATCACAATTAGTTTCAAAATTTTGGCCGGCTTTTGCCTGGCTAAAAAAGTTATTGCATTGTGAAACCATGCCGAGTGAAAGCCAGTTGGGCTTGACAGTTTCAAAACAATATGTCGTCATTTTCCATGAATCCTTCCTCTTTGGTTTTCATGAATTTGTAGGCCCCAGGTAGCTTTTTGTAAAAGACACCTTCATATCTTCCTTCGCATACAGAAATTATTTTTGCCACGTAGTGTCGGAACGATTTCTTGGTTTTGCCATGCACTATAACAACAGCATAGTCATCGGGGAGAAGTGGTGATGAACGGTGAATTCCTCGCACACAGTCTCATGTGAACGTTCAGGCAGGTTATGGTGAACTCCCGTGAACTCCTGATGAATGTCGTCGTCCTCTTTTTCTTGGTCAGAGCCTTCGCCATCAAGAAAACAGTCGAAATCCGAACTACTGTCGTGCACTGAGAAATCCGCGTCACTCTCTGAAGAGTCAACGTATATTTTTTTGTCATTTGTCATTTTTTTCTTTTTCACATTGTGTTCCGTCATAGTGAACAGCTTGCGTTTTTTTGCTTCAGCGCGTTCTTTCCTCTCTTTGGCACGTCTTTCTTTCTCAGCTGCAATTTTTTCCTTTTCTTTTAATTCATTATTCAGAGGCTCTTTATATTGGGTGTAGAGGTTAGGAACACAGACTTCAATCCTTTACTTCTACGTTTAAATTACATACATATTAATTTTTGGAAGTGGGATTATATCGTTGGGTGAGGTAGGTGGGACGCCTTGTGTTGAGGAAATTGCCGAAACAGGATCGCTGTTCCCTTGCTGAATTTTAGTCCTACCTTTTTGGGGTAGAGTGTCAAATGAAGTCGAGGGTCCTTGATCAGGGGACATTTGTTCGGAAACAACGATTTCAATTTCGTCATTGGAACCTCCGTCTTTTTCACTGAGAAATACAATTCGTCGATCATCTTCATTGCCGAACCTATCAGGATCTTGTTCAGGGAGCTCTTGGTTCGTGACTTAGGACGGTAGGAAGTCAGCGTCAACGAAGATGCTTGGGTCAAACGGAGAAATGCATGTTGCTTTGAATCCTTGGATTGCATTTGCAATGGTTCCTGCTTTTTCAAAAGCTATCTTGAAAGTCGCTGCAACACTGTAGACATCAAAAGTCTGACCTGGATTGGAAACATCCCATGCATCAACAGCTGCGTCATAATAACCCTTGAGTGGGCCAAAAAAAACAGCGGTCGAGAGGCTGTGTCTTGTGACTGCTGTGTGGCGGTAATAAGGTCAATAGGTGGATGTGGTGCTCTTTTGCGAATGTAACAGCCTCCAGGCTTGTGTGGGAAACATGGTTATCTAAAATCAGTAGAATTGAGTTCTCCTCGCTTGGGTTTGCAAACTTTGCAAAATGTTCAAGCCACTTGATGAATGTAGGGGTGTTCATATGTATCCTTTGTCAGTCACAGCCATGTCACATCCGCTTGGGCCACCACGAATCAGCTGGCGATTTTCTCTTTTTCGTGCATAGATAAAATAAGGTGGAATGTAATTCCCGACAGCGTTCATTGCGCATACAGCAGTAACTGTATGGCCTTGCTCTGCTGCTACTGTCTTGGCGACGTCTTTTTTACCAGTGGGCGCAAAATGTAAAGGGAGCTTGTTTGGGACAGTTTGTACTCCTGTTTCATCCATGTTGTAAACTTGGTTAGGAGTAAACTTGTACTTCCTCAGCGTTGACCCCAGGTTGTCAAAATACCTACTGCGAGAGTTGGACCCGATTGAAGCCCATCGCCCTATCTACGCTGGTTTTTCGAGGAACCCGTAGGGAAAGTCTGTTTCTTTTATAAACTCACGCGTGACAATGTCGCGATTTTACGACTTCAAATTCGCATTATCGTATTGAACTCTTTTCCCTGAGAATTTAAATTGAATTTCTTCTAAAAAAATTAGTTGTTAAGTCCAAGTACTAACTTGACTAAGCGAACCTTTTTGTAGGCCGAATATCCTCAGACGACTTGTAGCGTCCATCAGCCGATGCCCGTTGGCGTCACTTTTGAATAATTTGATATTTATTGTTTTAATCGGATGAATAAAATTCAGCCAGTTCTGAAAATTTAAAAAAAGGATTTTTTGTCATATTTAGTTCAGTAAAACAGCTATAGACTAATTCCAAAAGTCTTGAAAAGTCGGAGTGGGTGTAATGGACGCCATATTTTGGTGATACCACTGTTAATTTTTTTTCTTATTATTTTGATTTAAGTGGCTCATCCGGTTTTTTCTTTGTTCACGCATTGTTACGTTAATGGCGCCAAGCACCCCGCTCACCGGTATAGAGCACCTGGCAGGTTAGCTGAATACTGGACTGGTTGTGGAATAAAAATAAAGAATGATCCCGAGCACGAATAACAAGCCAAAAAACAGTCAACTCTATCCTAAAACGCTGATTTGGACAAAAAATCTAGCAGGTATTTTATAAAGGAAAACAATGTAATTACAGCAGTTTCTTGTCTAAAATATCTTCACAATAGAATGGCCCGTTGACTTCTGGAATGATGGAAATAAATAATTTGCACCGAAAAATCACAAAAGTGTAAAATGCGCAGAATTACGAACTTCGTAATCAATACAAAAATATATCTGTACATTTTTTTAAAAGGATAATTTGCCTTTTTACATAATAATTTGAGGATCAGGCACTGAATTCACAATGTTTTTGTGCGGTAAAACTTGTCCACCGTTGACGTACAATTCGTCTTTGATTATAACGTCTTCTCCCAAAACTGTGGTGTTTTCCATTCTAACCTGTAACCAAAAATTCACTGAATTTGAGACCTGCCCTTTTTTTTCGTTTGTTTTTGGTATGGACAAAACGAACTCACCCATTGCCCCACTAAGCTCCTCCACCCGACGATGCATCCACTCAGCCAAGAGTGCGACTTAATGGTGGCGTTTTCAAGAACTGTCGACCGTTTGATACAGACGCCGTCCTCGACAACCACACCAGGGCCGATTGTCACGTTCGGACCGATTGAACAACCCTGACCGATTTTGGCTGTGTGATGAACGAGAACGTTGCCGACGCAGCCGGGGCCTTTGTAGAGCAGAGAGGGGTCTTTTTTACGAAGGGACGATAAATACAGACACATGCCTGGGAAATAATTCCTATTACCACCTGCTATAAGTTAATCTGAAGCTTCAACACTAACCTGTTAGAAAATCCTTCGGTTGACCCACATCCATCCAGAATCCTTGAAGCTCCATAGCGTACAATTCACCATCTGAAGCCATTTTCGGAAATACTTCTTTTTCAATGCTCGTCGGGCGAAGGTCAATGCGTTTAATCACCGAAGGGTTTAAAACGTACATCCCGGCATTAATTTTATTTGAAACAAACTCTTGAGGTTTCTCAATAAAATTCTCTATACACCCATTGTCGTCGTAAAGAACGACGCCATACTTGGACGGTTCCTCGACTTTAGTAACGACGATCGTACCCTCTTTACCGTGATTCTTATGATATTGAGCCAACTGTTTAAAAGGGAACTCGCAGATGATGTCCGAATTGAGAACGAAAAAAGGTTCGTCGCTCGCCTCCAAGATATCTTTGGCAAGAGCGATGGGTCCAGCCGTGCCCAGCGGTTCAGTTTCATGTGAAAAGACAAGTTTGACGCCGAGTTTACTCGCCTCCTCTTTCAGTTCTTTTTCCATTTGTTCAGCGCGATACGAGACGGCCAGAACGACTTCGGTGACGTTCGCCTCGACGAGCGCTTCAATTTGATGTAGAAGCATGGGCTTGTTGGCGAACTCGACGAGGGGCTTGGGACGACTGAGCGTGAGAGGTCGAAGTCGAGTTCCATAGCCGCCGACTAATATCAGTGCTTTCATACCGCCCAGTTTTGAGTTCGTCGACATGTTTTTTCTGCGAACAAAAAAGTAAAACAATATTGAAGCCGAAATAATAGATAACTGACACCGAATATTCATACAATTCGCATCGAGGAGACTCAACGCTAAACCTTTGAAAAAACTGAGATGGTCAGGGGGACCCGTTCATGCCAAGAGAAACTCTGATCTACTATCCCAAAAAAAAAGAAGAAAAAAAAAAAAAAATCCAAAAATTGAAGCAATGCTAATTCGGCTTAAAATTTGGCAAAAATGGCAAATTCACAACTGAAATTGAGAAAAATCGCTAATTCGCGGATAAAGTTTAGGAAAAACGTTAATTCGCCAATACAAATGAAGAAAACCACTAATGCGCGTCTGAAATTGAGAAGACACAAATCGCTAGCTTCTGAGGGTCAAACTGAAAAACAGCGCTAATCCATAGCAAAAAGTGGAACAAAATTGCTTGAAAAAATCAATCAATTGAAAAAATCACTAATTAGCGATGCTAAAATTAAGAAAAACATTAATTTTCAGCTCAAATTGCGAAAAAGAGGTAATTCGCTCATGTAGAAATGGTTAATCTGCAGTTGAAAATAACGACGTCAATTCATGGCTAAAATGGAGGAAAATCCCTAACCCACGACTACAATTGGGGAAAATCACTAAACCCCGGCTTAAATTGAAAAAACGCAAATGCGTAGCTTTTGTTCAATGCTAAAAATAACAAAAAACGCTAATCTATAGTAAAAATTGAAAGCAATAATGCCAATGTGGAACTCAAATGTAGAACAACGCAGCTAATATTGAGAAAGCTATTCCCAGTTAAAAATAGAAACAATTAATAATTTGCAGCTAAAATTGAGGAAACACCAATTCGTGGCTACATTGAGAATATTCGTGAATTCACAGGTTGAAAACGCTACTACGCTGCTAAAATTGAGAAAAAGCGCTAATGTGCGAATAAAGCTGAGGAAAATCACAAACTCGCGGAGTTTGTTAATATTTCTAATTTAAATACTCGCCTTCTGAAGGCAACTATCGAGCTAAAATTGAGAAAACGGCAAATTCATGGCTATGAATGGAAAAAAAACACTGATTCGCGGCTAGAACTGAGAAAAAGCGATAATCTGTAGCTAAAAGTAAAAAAAATTGCCAAAGCGGTGCTAAAATGTAAAATAACCTGCTAATTTGCGGCTAATATTGAGAAAATCAATAAATTAGCATGGCTAAAATTAAGAAAAAGGTTAATTTTCAGACTAAACTTTAAAAAAGTGCTCTAATTCACTGTCAAAAATGGAAAAATTGCAAATTTGCAGCTGACATAGGAAAACACCAATTCGTGGCGAAAATTAACAAAATTGGTTAATTCACGGGTTAGAAACGCTACTATTCTACTAAAATTGAAAAAAAGCGCTAATCTGCGGCTAAAATTGAGAAAAATCACTAATTCACGGCAAGAATTGAGAAAAATTCCAATTTTCGAAAAAAAAAAACCGTAAATACTCAAATTCAATGCTTCCGCAGGCAACTTTGAGGTTACAATTGGGCAAAACCACCAATTTATGGCTATGATGGAGCGGGGATCCCCACTTCGCGGCTAAAATTGATAAAAATCGCTAATCCATAGCGTTACGGTGAACAACAAATACTAATTTGTGGCAAAAATTTAGAAAACCCCGCTAATTTACGGCTAATATTGAAGAAAAAACTTTTTAAAAAACGCTAATTTTCAGCTCAAAATGAGTAAAGTGCTAATTCTTTGGTTCTTGTTTAAACAAAATAGAAAAAATCCCTAGTTTGAAGCTAAAATTGAGAAAAATGCCAACTCGAGGATTGATGTTCCTCAATTTTAGCAGCGAATTGGCGCTTTTTCTAAATTTAAGCAGAGTAGTAGAGTTTCTGAGCGATTTTTCTGTTTTACCCTTGAATTAGCGGTTTTCTCACCTATTGCCATAAATTGGCGCTTTTTCTACATTTCTACCTCAAAATTTGCCTTCAGAGGCCGGGAATGGCGTATTATTCAGTTGTGACGCAAATTAAAATGTTTCTTGATTTTAGCATCCTAGCGTTTCAATCCTGTGAATTGGCGAATTCTCTCAATTGCTGAATTGAATATTGCTTCTACTCAGTTTCAGCCCGTGAATCAGCTCTTTTTTTCTTATAGTCGTGCATGAATTTGACGTTTTTCTGCATTTTAGCAACAAAGTTGCCTTCAGAAGGCGCGAATTTAAATTAGAAATTTCACCGCACTTTATGTGGGATAATTCTGTGACGTTCCTCATTTTAAGCAGGGACAGGGAATTGGCCCTGAAGAGGGTTCTTCCACAAGGCTATTGCTCACATTCAACACTGAAATCAATCAAGGATGTTTTTTAAAGCGACTTTTCAAAAATTTCGAGTGGGAATTTGATTACGTCAAACGTTATCCAATGAAATGGACGGTGTGTGGAAGAGGGGGTACGACGCACTTTCTCTCACAATTTTTCTTGTTATTTGTAAACAACAAATTTCCTAGTTCCCTCAAAAACCTTCACAAGTGGCCATTGACGTCATTTTCCCCTGGCATCATCCATCCCCTCCTGAAGAACTTCGAAATTTATTTAAAAATCACCAAATGCACCAACCGAGCTGCAACTACCGTTAATATCTTCCTATTCATGTGCCGATTCACCAGTATACTTTTCTCCCAAATTGGGCATTCATGCAAATTCCCCGTTACCACTTTTATTCCCAATTTGAACTGGAAATTAGCATTTTTCTCAATTGTAGCCGCGCTAATTTAGTGATTTTTTTTTCGATTTTAGCCGCGAATTAGTGATTTTCTTCATTTGTATCCGCGAATTAACGTTTTTCCTTAACTTTATACCCGCAAATAGCAAATTAGCGATTTTTCACAACTTGAGCAGTGAAATAGCGTTTGCTGCTAATTTTGCGGCGAATTAGCGTCTATTCCGCTTTTTATACGAGAATGGACGATTTTTCGCAATTTCAGTTTCAAATTTGCCATTTTTGCCCAATTTTGACCTGACAACGTCTCTTTTTTTGTCGATATTATAGCGTGTTTTCTCAATTTTAAACGCGGGGTTGGTGCAAAAACAACAACACTTTTGCGTTGATTTCCACAATTTATTCGTAGGATGGCCTCCGTGCACCTCAAATCAGCGATTTTTTCTCAATTTTAGTCAGGAAATTGCATCGCGAGATCATGAATCAGCGCTTTTATAGCCCTTATAGACACGATTTTTTTTTGCCACGTCAGTAAGAATTTGCCGATTAGCACTTTACTGGGCTTAAGGACCTAACGAAACTAGGGACGCGGTGTATTTTCTCCTATTAGCCGCGAATTTTCTCAATTTGAGCCACCAATTTGAGCGCTCAATCGAGTATTCAGCCCACACTCTGTATTGTATTCTCCAGATCGGATGGACTCAAATTCGTAGAAAGTAGCCAAATCGCTGTCCAACCGTCCGACCTCTTCACATACCTACATCCACGGATAACCTAAAAATCTTAATTTTTCCGTATTTAAGCTTTTCGGGGGGCCCCGTTTGACAGGGAGCCCGGGCCAGGGGCGGTCCTGCCCCATCGCCCCTAACTCGGTAAGCTACTGCGTTGGGTCTGAGGGTCCTAGGAAGCTGGACGCACGCCGACCTTTCCGGGCTGCTTGAAGTTGAGAAAATCTGCTAAATCTAACTGAGTGAGTCACGACTTACGAGACCACAGACCATGTGATTATTAGGGACTGTTAGAGCGTTAGGCTCGATTTTCAAGTAAGATTTTGGGAGTTTTTTCTTGGCAGGTTTTCGGGACCTGCTGGTGAGACTGAGTTGGGCAGCCCTCCCACACCAATTCTTACCCGAAAGTTTCTCTGAATTCAAGAAAAACATCAAATTCCCCGTATATGGATTAGAAATGGGCCCTAGACTTACAACACAAGACATTCCAGCAGTTTTATACTCACCAAATTGAAAGATGAAGTCAGTAGATTCCAAGTCGTCACCAACAAGCAATTCCTCCCGGCAGTAACGATGACACGTCTCTCATTCTGTTTTATTGGAAATCGTACGGTTTAATCAAGGCTGAATCAACTTTTTGATGATTTCACCGTTGTCAGCGACGAAAAAAAAAGCAATTCCCGATAGTAAATACCCACCCCCTTATCTGTTTTTCGGTAAAAAGTGAAATGTAAACAACAAAATGCTTCAACTCTTCCCGTCTCCCGTTGCGAATTAATCCCCTCAATGGAAAAAAAATATTCAACGCTTCTCTTTTGACGTGTCTTTTTCAGTCTTTTGATAAATCTGGGCGTTAGATAAAACGATTGATAACGTGAGCTACAACTCTGCTGCCACACGGATTTATTGTGCATCGTGCGTATCAGTTTTTTAATTGTCAAAATGCACTCGCTATTTATGTTGCTGTTTTTGAAAAATTAAATGAATTTGAATCCTGCGATTAGGGCTTGTGGTGCTTGAACAGATTATTCCTGTCGAAGATTATTGACGAGTGGCGATGAGCTAGGAAATAATGATGTGTAAAGGGGAAAGTGAAAGTTTTTAGTTTGGAATTCGGCTTAATGACATGTCTTCAGAGGGCCTCTCTTGTGATGATCCTTTGGGGAATGACGAGAAAGACGTTCCCCGTGCTTCTGTTTTCAGCGGAAATGAACGCGTAAGTTGTTTAAATTGCTGAAATTGTGAATTTTTAATGTTTACGCTTTTGTTGGGTGGGTTGTCAGGCACATCAAGATGTAATGAATTCGCTCTACTCGTCGTCAGAGACTGACATAAAGCACAGCTGGTACCTAATGTCCGAGTCTATGCAACAGTGTGACAAATGCAATTTGACCTTCGCAGACAAAGTCCTTAAAATGAAACACGTCAAAGAGAAACATAGTCCGTCGTACGAGTGTGAAGTCTGCCATAAGAAATTCTCCCAGAGGAGCGGACTCTCGCATCACGCACCGACTCATTTCGACGTCAAATCATTTCAATGCCCCATCTGCGGAAAGGCATTTCGCCAGCGCAGCGGACTCACTCATCACAAACAGACTCATTCAGAGGTGAAAGCCTTCACATGCGACATCTGCGGCAAGGCGTTCGCTCAAAGCTCCGGTCTCATTCATCACAAGTCGACTCATTCGGCCGTTAAAAGTTTCTCGTGCGAGATCTGCGGCAATAAATTCGCTCAGCGCAGTGGACTGGCACACCATAAGAAAATTCATTTGAAAAAATTCCTAAGCGGTCTACCGTCGGCAACGACGTCGTCGTCGACGGAGGATCGAAAGCAGAGCGAAGATGACGACGGCACTGGAGACGGTTGTCACCAATCAACGTACTTGTCTCAATTGAATTTGGTTCGAAATTATAGCATGAACGTTGGGGAGCATTCCATTTTTTGAGATTGTTGTAGGCTGCGCCGGGTCTATAAGTTGCAATCCCATATTATAACACTAGTGGTGTTTAATTTTATTTGACGAGCAATATGATTTATCAATTTGTAATAGAGCAGGCTTTAAAAAACCGTGGAGTTCGCACGCTAACTACTTTTTTTTTTTTAAACTACTGCGACTGAAAAAAATACCACAAATAATTGAATGTGCTTTTTCAGAAAGCGTTTTCCACGGTCCTTTAGAGCCTGCATGCAACAACTAGATATAGGCATTTACTGTAATAAACATCTTGTTCCCGATTGGGGCCTGCTTGAGCACGTGGGATGGGAGGGGCCCTAATATTTTGCCACAAGAACTGGATTGCCAAGGAGGCTCATTGTGTCCCCCACCCTTGAGAATGTGTTCCGAAATTTGGAGGCCAAAAATCGAGTAATTTTCCTTGGGATCTTTTATCATCTTCACCAAATTGAAAATTCACAACCTTATTCTGACCCTGAAACTCGCTGTTTCAGCTTGAAAATTTAAATGTTTTGTCCCCTACATTGTCACGTCAGGATAAAGAAATCGTCTGCACTCACTTTTGCTTTTTATTTTTTACACCAAAACCAGTTTTCACCCTAACTTGGGCATCCCCAGTGGCACATCTTATGATATTCCGGTCAAATCACCGACCCTGTCACTTTTCTTTTTTATATTCGACCAGAATATCATAAGATGTGCCACTGAGGATGCCCAAGTTAGGGTGAAAACCGGTTTTGGTGTAAAAAATAAAAAGCAAAAGTGAGTGCAGACGATTTCTTTATCCTGACGTGATCAAAAATCATATTCCCCTACATTGTATTTCGTTAGTTGATTGATCAATTATAACAGCAGTTCAGGCCCTAGAAAGACTCCCTTTGGCCAAAAAGTCCAATGCAGACTAATTTCCTAAATTCACGAGGAGCCATAAATACGCTGTTTTGCTCAAAAAACTGGCAATCTTCGGTCCAAACCTCACCACTCTCTTTGTTTCAAGATAAACGCACAAAACAACCAACAAATTGAAATATTTAGCCCGAAATCGGATTTTTTTTTTTACGTAAAAAAATAAAAAGCAAAAGTGAGTGCAGACGATTTCTTTATCCTGACGTGATCAAAAATCATATTCCCCTACATTTTATTTCGTTAGTTGATTGATCAATTATAACAGCAGTTCAGGCCCTAGAAAGACTTCCTTTGGCCAAAAACTCCACTTTTCAAAAAGTCCAATGCAGACTAATTTCCTAAATTCACGATGAGGAGCCATAAATACGCTGTTTTGCTCAAAAAACTGGCAATCTTCGGTCCAAACCTCACCACTCTATTTGTTTCAAGATAAACGCACAAAACAACCAACAAATTGAAATATTTAGCCCAAAATCGGATTTTTTTTTTACCTCGAAATATATTGTATTTTTAGCCCCAAAAGTACTTTATTGCCTCATGAACTCACTATTCATTCACAAAATAGCGGATTTTTTTTCTGAACTGATTAAATCGATCAGAAAACTCAGCCACTTGGCGGTATTTGCCGATTGAAATTGTCTGTCGAACGGGTCAAATCAGTGCGACGACTGCTATACAATTCGGTCTCAATGAACAAATGAATACTGGGCTTAGTTTCGAAATCCCTCCGCCCGCCAGGGTGATCAGATGTAAAAGTAATTTCCGAGGACACCTAGCTGGCACTAAAAAGTAGGACGCTTGCGACGAAAAGTAGGACACAACAGTAGAAAGCCTAAAAACAAGTTAACGACGACTAATCGTTGATCAGTTCAATGTTGAAATTGTTGTTTACTTGAATATAGACTGAGCAAAATCTGTTTCGAAAGAGTGAAAATCTCCAAAGTTTGGGAATTGCGAGGACCAAAATAACGAAAAGCCACATCCGGGAATTTGGTTTTTGGAAAGAGCCAAATCAATTTTCTCAATTAACCAATTAGACTATGAAACTGATTTTACTAAGCACAAACGCCACGAAATTTGGTTTTTAAGAAACATAAAAATTTGCGAAATTGGGGTAGGAAATAACGAAAATCCGTGAAATTGTATTTTTAAGGTTCTAAATTCGAAACACTCGGTGATGGATAAGCGAATATATATATATATATACAGGGTGGAAGGGTTTAAGTGTGAAGAAAAAAATTGGGTAAAATTAGACCTCATTTGCGATCGAAAACACCCCATAACCATGGTCCGAAAATCAAAACCCTTCGAGATATGATTTTTCTATCATCTTTTTAGGATAACATCATTTTCCTGGACAAAACGCGAGTAACTCGCTTCCCAGCTGACATTCTACAAATTTTGACGATGGATTTGGGAAGAGCACGCTCTTTCCTGTCAGGACTATCTATTTTCGTCAAAAAATAACTGTTTCCGTGTCCTCGGCAGCTCCTCAAAGTTTTGCGAAACAGGAATTTTTATTTTTTCAATGAAAGTCAATCACCACTTGTCCATACTAAATCTCCGCCTATCGAATTTCGATGGATCAGAAAAACTTCTTCAACGTGTCCCTTTCAAAATTACTCCTGAGCATTTGTTTAATTAATTGGCGATTTTTTGGCAGAAATTACATTTTTTTTTAGAAAAAAGAGTGATTTTTCTATTCAAAATCGCTTGTTTTGACCTGTAAATTCAAGCAATCCCTGCGAATTTCAACATGCTCAGCGTCATGAAAACCTCGCCCGAAATGTAACTGACTGTGAACTTCTACCAGAGTATCAATCAAAAGGTCGAAAAAAGATATGTCCCTCCACTTCGTGAACAGTTTTATTCAGACCGGTTTCGAAGCTTTATCGCACCATCATCAGTGATAGTTTCATTAAATGTCAAAATGAAGGTTGTTACACCCTGTCGTCTATAAGTCCCCTCCTGTGGTGAACTATAACAATGAAACTATCACTGATGATGATGCGATAAAGCTTCGAAACCGGTCTGAATAAAACTGTTCACGAAGTGGAGAGACATATCTTTTTTCGACCTTTTGTTATTACGTAACTCCACAATATCGTTCTAAAAGTATCAATCAAATGTCGCTCCGGCAGCTGGCTGTCGAATAAAGTGTATTTCTCTTCTACGAAGTTCGACGTTTTCAGTTAATTTGCGATTATGCGTCAAAAATTACCACTTGATGTGACTATTAACTTTTATTTAAGAATTTCTGCCAAATAATCGCTAATTTACTAAAATTCGTAGTAGTGAAATGCACTCTATTCGACAGCGACGACAGCCAGCTGCCGAAACGATATCTTTTGATGCTTAGGTGAGCGTTAACATTCAGTTACAATTCAAGGACCGCTTCAGATTATGTTTTATTTATTTTTCGCACGTTGAAATTCGCAAGGATTGCTTGAATTTACGGGTCAAAACAAGCGATTTTGAATAGAAAAATCACTCTTTTGTCTAAAAAACTGTCATTTCTGCCGAAAAATCGCCGATTAATTAAACAAATGCTCAGGAGTAATTTTGAAAGGGACACGTTGAAGAAGTTTTTCTGATCCATCGAAAGTCGATAGGCGGAGATTTATTATGGACAAGTGGTGATGAATTTCATTGAAAAAATAAAAATTCCTGTTTCGCAAAACTTTGAGGAGCTGCCGAGGACACGGAAACAGTTATTTTTTGACGAAAATAGATAGTCCTGACAGGAAAGAGTGTGCTCTTCCCAAATCCATCGTCAAAATTTGTAGAATGTCAGCTGGGAAGCCAGTTACTCGCATTTTGTCCAGGAATATGATGTTATCCTAAAAATATGCTAGAAAAATCAAATCTCGAAGGGTTTTGATTTTCGGAGTGTTTTCGATCGCAAATAAGGTCTAATTTTACCCAATTTTCTTCTTTACATTTAAACCCTTCCACCCTGTATATCTCGACTTTCACTCGCTAAAAAAATCAACTCCGAGGATTTTTGCGCCCTAAAAAAACATTTTCGCAGGTCTGACTCAACCATCTAATCTCTCATATTTAGCCTTTTAGAAACATTTTTTCACGTCTGGCTCGCTTAAAACTAACTGCTTAAGGGGGAGTTGTACATGTGTTTCCTCGACCCCCCTCCAATCTTACCTCGCCTACTCCGCGTTACGGAAATTACCGCCGTATTTATGCACCAATCGTGGACTTCAAGGGCTCATTTAAATCTTCAGGAAATTCCGCACAAGCGTACGATCTTGCTTTCCTAAATAAGTCGTCGAAAGAGTGTGAATTTTCATGGTAAAAGTTTGTGTGCGTTTTACAGTTATTTTAGGGATGAAATATGAAAAAGGAAGATCGTACGCTTGTGCGGAATTTCCTGAAGATTTAAATGAGCCCTTGAAGTCCACGATTGGTGCATAAATACGGCGGTAATTTCCGTAACGCGGAGTAGGCGAGGTACGATTGGAGGGGGGTCGAGGAAACACATGTGCAACTCCCCCTTAAATACGCAATTGGAAAAAAATTTTCGCGAAAACAGAGAGTTTCCGTTGGCTGGAAAATGAATTTTCGGCCTAATTCAACAACTGTTTTTGCGGATTTTTCGTACCAAATAGACTTTTTCCGCAGCCACAGGTCTATAACTTGCTCAAAAACCCGATTTCTCGGATTTTTACTCTTCTCTGAAATTTAAAATTACCAGCTTATTGATAAAAAAAAACAGTTTTATGCAAAAATCCCTATATCAGTATCTACTAGAATCGCCATTTTTGTGCTAAAATCGCCAGTTTCGATGTAACATTTTTTTTTTTTTAGGTAAAACCCCTTAATTTATTTTTAGGGTGAAATCGCCAGTATTGTAGTTGAAACATCAGTTTTCTGGTAGCAGTTTCAGGATTCAAATTTAATTTTGGGTTTCGAGGAAAAGTTTCCGGTTTTCTGATAAAGAAGTTTTAAAGTTTCCCGGGTTAAACGTTTCATTTTGAGGAAAATTTGTCAAATTTATAGTTCAAGGGTAGAAAATCACTAGTATTGTTCTGACATTTTCAGCTTTGATATAACACGCCAGCTTTGGCGTGGGCGTGAAATCCTCAGTTTTGGAGGATTTCAACTCACAAAAGAGACGATTTTAGTCCAATACTAATAAACATGCCATGCCAAAGCTGACGTATTATGTATCAAAACTGAAGATTTCACTGCAATAATGGCAGTTTTACCCTTTAACTTTTGTCGGGTTTTTGCCTAAAACGCAAATTTTACCCCAAACTGGTGGTTTTACTTTTACCACAAAACAGAAAGTTTTTTTTTTTTTTAACCCAAAATACATGTTTCTGAGCTTGTGTAAACGACATGTATGTATACATGCATGACATAATCATCCTATTAATAACATAATTAACCGTCCACGTCGGCTATTCTCGACTGTTCATGTTATCAACATCACCCAGTTATTTACCTTCAACCCGGCCACTAAGCGTTGATAGTTATTGATGGCAATACCCTAACGTCAATAGTTTTAATAATTCATCACAATCGTATTCACACCACTAACCGAGCGCTTCGGGTAATGCTGTTGTTACCTGGTTATTAGCGTCATTAACCGGGGTTTTGGGTCATCGGTCGTCGGTTTACACTACCCCGTCATTTTCATTTATTGTAAATAACCGATTTGCATCTTTAACCATAACATAGTGGTTGAGGTCGTTCGGAGATACTTGGCTGGATTATTAAATTCTTATATTTATTGCATCGCACTCCCCTCACTAGCATCATGTTATTTTCCGTTTCAAGATGCGTATGGAATCCCAATCCGTAATAATAAAAAAATCTGTCCGCCGTTTTGGTCTTTATCCGCTGTAGGATGAATAGAAATATCTCCAATTTCGTGCAGGCTCAACTCAACGCCTATAGTTGGTCCTAGCATCTCCTCAGTTTCCCATTGTGGTTCTTCAGTAGAGCGTTTATTGGTTCAAAACTTCAAATACCTATGTAAAAAATGAATAATTAGGCCCGTATTCATAGTTGTCACTTGAGTAGAGTTTTTACTTATTTCGATTCAAAACAGATGACTCACTTAGTAGAACGACCGATTTGAAGCCACTTAAGCAAATACTCAGCTTGAATGACGTCTATGAATACGGCCCTACATATTAATAATAAAGTGGAGGTTGTTCCAGTTCACTTTATTGATAATAATGGAGTGGAAATTGAAATTTCAGGTGAACAAAATAACTGAATCCAACCCAGAATCACGCTCTCAAACTCAACCGATTTCGTTCATCGTGGTCTCAGAAGAAAGATAATTAATTAGTGATTATCTGAGTCGATTTAGGGACCAATCGCAGCAAAGGGGTAATTCTAGCGGCATTTTGAAAACTTTAACGCCCACTTTCCACCCCTTCGGAGTTGAGGTTTGGGCAGACGAGAAGTTAGGACCAACTAGGTATTGAGTGGAGCCTTTGTACGAAATTTTGTATTTTTATATCGGTCCTGCAGCGAATAAGAGCCACGACGGCGGACGGACATTTGGATTCTACGCACTTTGAAACGTAAAACTACAAATTTTGAGGGGGGGTCAAAAAATTTTTTTGCGATACGATCACAAAGACTTATTATTGAGAAATAATAAGTCAATATTCTATCAGTTAAAATGTTCAAAATCCAGCTGTAATTTTATTTGCTCACTTGTAGTTTGTTAAGCAAACACTTCATATTTTTTTAAAAAAGTTGAGACCAAATATTGGACGAGCGCTCTGGCGGGATCAAAATTTCCAATTTCATAAATGACCACCGTTACCATAGCGATTGTGATGAGTGGAAGAACTTGGGTTCTATACAACTTTGGTTTTGGGAGTGAAATCGTGAACTGACATCTTTTGGGGTTTCATAACTCGTCGAGCTTTTGGGCGAAATCATCTGTTCTGGTGTAATATCGCCTTATTTGGGAACAGGTCGTATAATATGGTGAAATTGTCAGACTTTTCAACACAGAGTCACAAGTTTCGGCATAAAGTGCATCCGTTTTGAGAAAACCGTCAGTTATAGTGTGAAATGGTCAGTTTTGGAGTAAAATTTCCAGTTTTGGGGTGGTGCCGTCAGTTTTTCGGGGATGGAATCGTTAGTTTTGGGGTTGAAATCGACAGTGCTTGTGTAATATGGACAGTTCATGTAGTGAAATCTTCGAAAGAACGCAAGAAGGGCAATATTCCACGAAGAACTTCCACTTTTGCCGTTTAAACGATCAGTGTAGCCTTCTAATGGTTGAAAACTGTCAATTCTTGCCCAAGAAAACGACATTTTTGATCACTAAACTTGCCATTTTGTCTCCACGGATACTAAAATCGGCAACTTGTAATTAGAACCCTGAAATGAAATTCGCCCCCCCCCCCTCCCCAAAGTTAAAATATTTCATGGAAACTGTCAAGTTATTGTTCGATTCTGAACTTTAGGGCCATTTCTGTACTAGAAACAATGCGAAAGCTTCGAAATTATCCTCTAATTGACGATCTCCATAGTATCGTAGTAAAATATGTAGCCAGTTCCTGTCCTCGATTGGCAATTTTAGGGTCACTTCAACGCTCAACTGGTAGTTCCGGGCATTAGAGCAATGTCTGAGGGTTAATTACCTTTTCTAAAGCTGAATATTGGGTGTACGATGTTCGTAGTGAAACTGCCCACCCCCTTACATCAGGGCTGGCCAGTCTTTTTTGGTCGTGGGCCATAAACCTGCTTGTAAAAAGAACACTGGCGGGCCACCGATATTCGCCCCCCCCCCCTCAAGGAAGCACGACACTTTGATCTTAGCAAAAGGCCGTGGGCAGCTCATTGCAGTGCCGGCCTTAGACATTCGGCGGCGCCCCGGGCGAATCTTTCATGAACGTCTCAGTGAAGTTGCCTTCAGGAGCCACGAATTAGCGGTTTTTCCATACTTTTATCACTTCTTCTCAATTTAATCGGTGCATTCGCGATTTGCCTCCATTTTAGCCGCGAATTAGTGATATGTCTCCATTTTAGCCGCGACTTAGCGATTTATCTCCATTTCAACCGTGAATTAGTGATTTTCCTTGCAATGAATTTGTGTTTTTCCTGATTTGAGCCGCTCATGAGCGATGTGATTTACCCATGAATTAGCGCTAGATTTTCTAATTTAGCCACGAAGTTATCTCAAGAAACCGCGTCTTTAGAAAATGTTTTCAATTTAACGCCATGAACAGCCATTTCTCTTGACTTCAGCCGCAAATTAGCGTTTTCCCTCATCTTTGCCGCTAATTATGGATTTTTCTGTTTCCTCAACGAATTGGAGTTCCGCAAACTACCTAACGCTTTTTATGAAATTTGGCCGCGCATTAGCAATTTTTTTCAGTTTCTGGCACGATGTTACGATCAGAAGCCTGTAATTGACGTTTTCTCTATTTAATCCGAGAATTAGTCAATTTTATCGATAAATTAGCAATTTTTCTCCATTTTAGCCGCGAATTATAGCGATGTATCTGAAATTTGCAGTGAATTCATGTTTTTCTATATTTCAGCCCCTAATTAGCGATTTTTCTCAGCAACGTTTCTTAATTTAAGCTACGAATTAGCGATTTCTTTCGCTTTTAGCTACGGATTAGCGTTTTTTCGCAGTTTGAGCCACGAACTTGCCTTCAGAAGCTGAAAATTGTAGTTTCCATACTTCTGGCATCTAGGCGCTTTTATTTTATTTATTTATTTATACAATTTATTCTCCACGTTAGCCGTGTATAAGTGATTTTACCTGCTTAAAGCTATTTCCCCCAATTTATCCGTGAATTAGCACTTTTCTTACATTTTCCCCACGAATTAGCGTTTTTTGCAATGATTTAGCGTTTTTTTTCAGATTGAGCCACGAACTTGCGTTCTGAATAAGCCGAGAATTCATGTTTTGTAATTTTAGGCGCTAATTAGCACTTTTTCTCATTGGCGAATTATTGTTTTCTCACGGTTTTATCCATTAATTAGTGTGTTTCGTAGTTTTAAACGCGATTTTAGAGCTTTTTCTCAATTTTTGCCGTGAAGTTTTCTTAACTTTATCCGTGATTTAGCACTTTTCTTATTTATCAGTTTCTTTTTTTTTTTTTTTTTTTTCCAATAATTTCAGCCATGAATTAGTTGTTTATCTCAAGTTCAGCTTCAAATTAGCGTTATTTTTCCATTTTGGTCTGGATTAAGCGGGGAATTGGCCGCCCACGAGGAGGCGCGAATTGTAGCGATTTCCATTTCCACAAAAATCCGAGGGGCGCCAAAATCCAACATTTAACGATGATTTATTTAGCACTGTAGGCCCTGGGCGGGCCATTGTGAAAGGCTCGGCTGAGTCAGCGGGCCACAGCGGGTTACAGATCTGATAAGGGCATTTGCGGCCGGGGGGGGGGGGTGCTTTAGTTTTCAGACTGAATAGACTGTTGACCGGCTGAATAGTGAAAAATGACCCTTACCGGGGGGACCCTTGCTTGTTTCTCGGGTCACGTGTTTCCGGTCTTCGGGACTTTGATTTGGCGTAAATTAAGGCGTTTCCCGAGGTGAAATGGCCAATTTCCGGAACCATTCTCACAGTATTAATTATTTATTGACGTATTTTATGTGAAGATGGGGGGGGGGGTAAATGTGTAGAACGTAAGGGTACTAGCAACATTGCTATTTACGCCTCTGAAAAATTAAGGAATGTATGCCACAATTTGGGTCACACAAAATAAACAAGAAAGAAAAACAAATCCGGTTTTCGGGGCTCGTGATGAATATAAACCTGGGGGGGGGGGGTGTTTCTCAAGCTAACAAGTGGTAACCATTCTGATTCATTTAATGAGAACGAGCCTTCAGCGAATCTGGGGGCTGATTCCAGGGGGCCTATTCTGAGTTGTCGGGATAAAATGCCGCAAGCGGGATACAAGGACGCTGAATAAGAAATAACATTATCCCGTCATAGCAACCGCACATGCGGCATTTCTTTCCGACAACTCAGAATAGGCCCCCAGAACTCTCAAATTTCCGCAACGGAAAATGGAAGGAGGGCGTGCAGAGGTACCCTGTTGCCACGGTTTTTACGAATATAACGGGAATATTTATTATTTTTTCTTTACTTTTCCTACGAGACCTCCCAATCTAGCGTAAAAATACTGAAGTTTTATCCTTTAGGTACCGTAAAAACCATAGCAACGAGTTACCTCCCCACGCCCTCTTTCCATTTTCGATTGCGGACATTTGAGAATTACAGAATCAGCCCCCTGCCCCCTATTCTGTAACTCATAACGCGTGCGTTAGCAAAATTTCTCAGCTGATTATTTTCAATTATTCACATTGTTTATTTTGCTAACGCTCGCGTTAAGAGTTACAGAATAGGGAGGCTGGACAACATTTCTTTGCAATGTTTTTTTCTCAAATACCTTGTTAACAGTTAAAACAAAACAAAATATCATCTGCTAATCCTCTAAAACTTAACAAGTAAATAAGCTATTTATGTTCCTTACTCTCTGAAACCATTCAAATACACGAGACTACATACAGATAGAATGTAATTTTTTTAGTGACACTGTAACGTCACCATCATGATTATAATGTTTAATGTTGTTTAAATAATCATAAGAAAATAACTGGTAACCCTCAGAAGCTATAACAACGGAAATAGTAAAGACTAGATGATGGTTCAGATTTTTATTAGTTAGTGAACATCGAAATTAACTTTAGATAATTAAATTATTTTTTGAGTTGAAAC
The DNA here is from genome assembly GCA_038030265.1 of Corythucha ciliata. Classification (NCBI taxonomy): domain Eukaryota; kingdom Metazoa; phylum Arthropoda; class Insecta; order Hemiptera; family Tingidae; genus Corythucha; species Corythucha ciliata. Next base: position 21,469,796 of record CM075937.1, on the reverse strand, counting down.
ATTCATTATTTTATTGTAATTTAAGCTTACTAGTTTCAGGATATGCATCCTCAGGATTTTCGTGTTGCGTTGACATGGGACAGAGAGATTTGTTTCCGTCAGGATGCGTCGTTAATGGGTGCAAACATCGAAACTAATCGACATGAGTACAATAAAAAAAAGAATGATTCAACTTAAAAAATAAATTAATAATCTAAAGTTCAAAACATTATTCTAGGTCAAACCCCTGGGTCATCAGCTAAAAACAGCAACTAACGTAGGTACTTGATTCCCATTGAAAGAATTTCCACAGTCGTCGACCAGACGCATAAATAATTAAATTTATCAATACCCCAATATAAATTACCACTTATTTGAGCCACCTAGCGCCTAAAACCTAGTCTAATAAATTACATTTTGCTATCAAATATATATGTACTTGTATTGAGGTGCTCTCTCAAGCGAAATATTGTCTAAACATAGCGGTTGACGTGGCACAGTTTGTCAATTAAAATATTCACAGCATCGTATAAAAACGGAAATAAATTAAAAGGAAAAATGTAAAAAAAAAAAAAAATCACCACTTAACTTTTTCGACGTACTCTTCTTTGACGCTTATTCTTTTGATCGTTTCATAACCGAGAATGATGGAGAAACTAAAACAGACCGACTGAACGAGACGAGCCGTTAAACCTTTGGAGAACATCCAGAGACCCTCTTCGCTCCAAAGGCCGCGAAATGTGTTGACAAAAGAATTCGAGCGTTGTACCTGTCGACAGAATGGTGACGGAAGAGGGAGAGGGGTTAAAATGTTTTCCTGCGAAACAAAATTTCCTATCATTATTAACCTGTAGTCGTGCCCTGATTGTATCCATGGGATTTGTTATTAGTGTCGTGGTGAAACCACCGAATGTTCCAGCGACGCACTGAATCAACAGGTGGGACGCATTGGTCGGGCAGATTTTGAAAAGTTCATCTACGGACGTGGAAGCATTAGACAATTTTTATTATTATTATTATTATTTTTTTTTTTCAATTGAGGGGGTTGTTTTTCATTCATTTACCTTGGTAAAAATGATAGAATGTCCACCAGAGAGCGCTGTTAGGTACATATGTACAAACTGAAGCGAAATAGCCTCGATAGAAACCTTTAACTCCGTCGGTTTTATAAATAATTTTTACAATATCTACAGTTGTGCGGAATTTGGATCTTTTAGGATCATTTGATAGTCCAAGCGGATTTAAAAGCATCTGAAACAGTGGGCAGGTTGAAACAATTCTCAGTACATTTCAAAAAAAACCGCTAGTACTCACTTTCCCGTCCTGGGAGTTCGTTAAACCCAAGAACATTAAATGTTGCGATATAACGTCAAATGGAACGATAATGGTTTGACCGACGAGGGAGGCCGCACTACCGCTCAGAAGAGCCCGCGCTGTGTTCGACACGTCGTGCTGTTTGAGAATGTGTCGCGTGCTCTCGTAAGTGCCGATGTAGCCGAGACCTGAGACAATTTGCACGGAACTGACCCAGAAGCCGCGGTAGAGACCGCTGAAACCTTCGGTCTTGTAGATTTTTGTTCCCGCGTCGAAGAGGCCTGTGATTAAAGGCGAGGGAAAACGCTATTTATTTTTAGAGCGAGGTCAATATTTCATCAAAAGTGTCTGAAATAGCTTAAAAAATATGCAGTATAGTGTTGAGCATTTGCCTAGTCTAAATCTTTTCCGGTCAATTGAAGATATTTTAAAATTTTGACTGACGAATTTGACCTGTCAAAGTCTATTCTCACCAAACCAAGAGCAATTGTCCAGTTTTGATTCCACAAATCATCGTCGTTCAAATAGTTATGAATTATGCTGAAATAAAACCACTCTGGCAGCTGGCTGTCGGATGAAGTTCAAAGCTGTTCTGCTGGCGACGCGACGGCGGGAATCAAATCAAAAATCGACTGATTGTGAGACCAGCGCTCCCAAGTACGTGGCCAAAAACCAATGTTTTATCATGATGTCATGATTTTCGAGTTCCTAGACATTTTCCTAGAATTTCACCGTGAAAATTAGGCATTTTTCGGCCGTCTAATCGCGACAATAGTCAACCCCTTCGACTGTGAAACCTCGAATCGGACATTTCGCGCTCATTCGCCCCACGTTATTGGGCGTTGGGAGTTGCCAAGCGTTCCGGGGGGGGGGGGGTAACGTCCAGGACAGTCTCCGTTTGGTCAGTTATGTCCAGTAAGATATTTAGTCGATATTTATAAAATTAAGGAAGGATCTTTGATTCCTCGGAAAGGGACCGAAACAGACAGTGCAATTCTAAAAATTAAGTTTTTGTAGGAGCAAATAACCCACGAAACCGTGTTTTCTACTGGACAAAATCCGTGACATTCAGTTTCGAAAGAGCCAAATACGTTTTTAGATTTGAAAGAGGTAAAGCTACAAATTTTTTTTCTGATTGAGCCAAAATCCGGTCTTGTGGAAGCAAATTTCACTACGTTCGGCTTCCAAAATTAAGGTTTTGAATGTGGAATTTAGGTACCTATTGAATGTGCCAAATTCATTTCTGAAAGATCGTCACCCGTAAAATTGGATTTGAAAGAGCCATAATAATGAAATGTGGGTTCGAAATAGCCAAACTTGCGAAATTTGACTTTGAAAGAGTAAAACTCGCAGAATTGTATTTTTTAAATAGTCAAGCCCACGAATTTTGTTTTTCTGAGAGTCCGATCCGTTTTTGAAGAAGCCAAACTCGTAAAATTCGACCAAAAAATGAGGCTCAAAGTCCAGATTCAAAACTAATCATGCGCGTTTGGCATGTTCAAAAACCAAATTTCGTCATTTTGGCTCTCACAAACCCGTTTTTCACGAATTGTCGCGCTTTGAAACCCAAATACACGGATTTGACTCATTTCACCGTGATCATCATTTGGGACCTCTACCACTTTCAGACCAAAATTGAGAATGAATGACCGATTCCTGGTGTATAGTGGCCAATTTACGCGTGAAATATACAAAACACGCTACGGTGCTGTTAGTGAGTCAAGCCCACGGCATAAATTGAGAAAAATCGCTAATTCATGGCTAAAAGTAAGATAAAAAATCACAACACAAATAGAAAAAAAATGCTAATTCGGGGCTAAAATGGAGAAAAATGGCCAGTTGACGTATATAAGTGTGGAAAGGCGCTCTCGCGGGTAGAATTGTAAAAAACAAAAAAACAAAAAAAAATCATCAATAATTCGTTGGATGCGCTAAATCGCGGCTAAAATTGACGAAAAAACGCGAGATGAAAATGTCCAAATTTAAGGAGAAACGTTAATTCGCGGATAAAATTGAGTAAAAGGACTAATTAACAGCTATAAAAAAGAAAAAAAACCCTTATTAGCGGGTGAAATCGAGTAAGATCGCTATTTAGCGGCTAAAATTCCCTAAATGTCCCTAATTCGCGTCTAAACCCCAAAAAAGTGCTAATTCACGAGTAAAATTGAGAAAACTCGCTGATAAACATTCAAATAGAGAAAAATTGCTAATCCAAGAAATAATTGTTATTGCGAAAATTCACTAATTCACGCATAAAATGTAGAAATAGCGCTCCTTCGCGGCTTTTGAAGCCAATTTTGAGTCTACAATAAAGAAAAAGTGCAAAATCGCGGCTGAAATTGAGAGAAAATCGCCATTTCGCGGACGAAATTGGGAAAATATCAAATTTACAGCTTCTAAAGGCCCCTTCGGCACTAAAATGGACCAAAAGCGTTGTTTCGCGGATAAAAATTAAAACTGAGATAAATCACTAATTCACAGCTAACATGTAGAAATACCCATAACTCACGAGTGAAATTGAGAAAAAGGGAACTTGGTTTTTTAAATTTGAACAAATACAGCCGCGTAGTTTTTGACAGTTATGCATTTCGGGCCCAATCCCCGATTGGCCCAAATCCTATGAAAAAAATGGACAGTCACCCACAAAATACCCATCCAGGACTCAAGCCAGGTGCTAGAGGACCGTGGGTCATTTGCACGACCTCTGTTGGGCCTTTGTCCTATCTGACAACCTTGGGCTCGGCCCAAAAACAGGCAATGTGACCCCAGAAGAAAAGCTGTCTATTCACACTCCAGGGCCGGCCAACCTTTTTTGGTCGTGGGCCATAAACCTGGTTGTAAGAACTCAGACCATGGGCCAGGGTCATGGTAAAAAAAAAAAAAAAAACATCCTAGACTCTCCTCTCTCACTTTGATCTTAACAAACGGCGGTGACGCTCTGAATAAAACACACTGGGGGGTCTGTTCAATAACTTCACCAACATAAGTTCCATTTCGCGTTTTCCATTTGCGCAAAAAATGCGCTTTGTGTCAGATCATTGCAGTGCCACCATTTTAGACATTTGGCGCCCCTGGGCGAATCTTTCACCAACGCCTCCTTGAAAGTGTTTTCGGGAGCCGAAAATTAGCGTATTTTTCCCAATTTTCGCAGCGAATTAACGCTTTTTCTGAATTTGATCGTGAATTAGCTCATTATAGCCGTGGAATAGCGATTTTGTTCACTTTCGCCACGAAGTTACCATCAGAAGCCGCAATGGGCGTTTTCTCCGTTTTAACCTCGAGGTAGCGTTTTTTCCATACGTCAGCGCTTCTTCACAATTTTATCGGTGAATCACCGTCCCCCCCCCCTCATTTTATCCGCGAATTGGAGATTTTTTGTCATTTTAGCCGAGAATTACCGATTTATCTGAACTAGGCGCTGTTCAAACGATTAGCGATTTTTTTCACTTTCTGGCACGAGGTTACCTCCAGAAGCCGCGAACTGACGTTTTCTACCTTTAATCCGTGAATTAGCGTTTTCCTTACCTCAGCGCTTTTTATCAATTTTTTTGGTGAATAAGCAATTTTTCTCCATTTTAGCCGAGAATTAGCGCTTTTTCGTCATTTTAGCGATTTTCCACCATTTTAGCCACGAATTAGCGTTATTTCACTTTAAGCAATTAATTATAGCGTTTCTTCAGATTGAGCCGCGAACTTGCGTTCTGAATGAGCCGAGAATTAATGTTTTCGTAATTTTAAACGCGAATTACTATTACAATTTATCCGCGATTTTAGAGCTTTTTTCTCAATTTTAGCCGTCAAGTAACGTTTTACCTTGCGAATTAGCTATGTATTTTTCTTAATTTTATCCGTAATTTAGCGCTTATTCTCACTTCTGAATTAGCCATTGATCTCAATTTTAGTCCAAAATTGACGGATTTTTTTCAATTTTGGTCTGGATTAAGTAGGCACTTTCCGGAGACGTGAATTGTAGCGTTTTCCATTTGCACTAAACCCGAGGGGCTCCAAAATCCAACATTAAAAATAATAATTTACTACTGTAGGCCACTTCTTGGCCCGCTGGGCAAGCCTGCTCTATGCCTTCCAAAGGCCAAAAAGCTAGTTTCGAGGGAGGGGGATTGGTGGTTGCCAGAGTCTTAGAAATAACAAAATCTTTCAATGAGATAGAAAGCCAGTTTCACGGGATTCATTTCATCAACCATTGAGGTCTAATGACCATTTCAGGGGTCGTTGCTAGAGCTGAAATATAATTGCTAGGCTAACAAACCCTAAATGACAGTGATAATGCTACAATCTTCTATAAATACGGCGAAGCGTAAGAAACCCGGACCATTGGTGACCCATCATTCATCACTTTTCATGGGAAACAATTTGGAGGACATTCTCAGGGTGTGGCAAAGGAGGCCCCTTTGCTCGTCATTCGAATAACACGCCAATTTAATTTTTAAAAAATCGCGGATCAACGCAATAACGCACCCTTGAACGCCTAGCACACAATCACGCATCGCACAATAAATCTCACGTGTTGTATTGCATAATACTGAATTACTGACTCACCGCTGTACATGCTGTCGTGCTTCTGTATCTGAAGTCTCGTCTTGATCAGCGTCAACGGGTACAGAGTGCACCGTACCGAGAACGAGCTCAACATGCTCAACGGGAAAAACTTCGCCTTATCCATCATGTCCCATTCGATTGTCCTCAGGTAGTCGCCTTCCAAAGTTCCGAGCTGCGTTTTCTCGTTCATAGTCGTGTCCACTGACGCCGCTACGACACCCGAGAGAAGGCTTGAAAGACTTAATGGAATTCCAGTTGATAGCGACGACTAGTACCATTATCCGGACGAGCGGAGAAAATTCGCCAGTAGTCCCCAAGGGTTGGTGTCCGCTGAGTCGCGGACTTCGGCAGGCGTTGTAGCACCACTAAGTAAATTCCGCTCGTTTTCTCTTTAGTAATATTCGAAAAACGTTTAACCGAATCATTTCTCCACCAATTTACAACTGAATTTCTCCTACGAATTCATTTTTACACACTTCGAACGACTAGCCAGACCTAAAACGCTATCATGCAGCTGATTACAGTTGGATAACAAATCAGAGCATGACCAAAAAAAAAAGGTTTCACAAGGTATGACGTCATCAACGTGACGTAATATAAACTTGAACAATAATTTATTTTTTAACGAATCACCACTGTGTCCATGGCGGTTGTCTCCATTCACTTAAAGGCACATAACTCACGTTAACTGGTACATTAATTAAAGCGTAGTCCATGTTCAGGCTCTCGAGCGTTGAACTGATCATGCGCCTTCAAATAACATATGAAGGGGAGGGGGAGGGTGTTAAAAGCGTTAAATGAGGAAGACCAAAAACCACCATACCCGTTTTTGCCGAATAAGAAAGTAGCGGGAATGTTAACGTCTTGCCCGCTTTGATCGTCGATCATTTCAGTGAAGAAATCATCGTCAGTCACGACGTTGTCATAAATTATAACGGCCCTCGCGCCGGCGTTTTCCGCTACGACCGCCTTACTAACGAATGAGCATTCTCTGAATGGGGGCGACGTAACACAAATTAGAGCGAATTGGGATTTAGTAGAAGGGCAGGGGAGGGTGTACACAACTCATACCCTCTTTCGACGAAGGCGACGCTGTCATATACGACGTGGGCGTTCTCCAGTGTTTTACACCCATTTGTAGGAATCACAGGAACAAGTCGAATGGGTTTTCTAAACGAAATTGAATTCTGAAATAGGATCGCCCGTTTGCTAAAGCTAAACTTGACAAATTAGCGGAGATGGAAAGTGTAGAATACTCACGAAATTTGGCCCGAAATCTTTGGCCGGTCGAGTTCGGTACGTGTAGCTCAGCTCTTCGGGTTCCACGATTTCAAAGAATACATCCTGCCCGGACAGTTCAAAATTGGTGACACCTTCGATTTTAGTTGTTTCTGGATCACCTGTAGGACACCCAGTGTTATTTAAAATCATTTAGGTAGTTGTGGGTGGGGAGAAAGATAGGCAAAATACCACAAAGTTCCCCACTCAATAGCGCAGGTTGTTTGCCAGGCAGTGAGAAGGTCAGTACTAAGATTTCCCAACTGCACCCCACCATCCTCCCAATGGTTACGATGCTATCTTCAGCCCACAAAAAAACTGAGTATCCTCCGCAAAAAAAGCCAGGCCAGCACCGTGCCTCTCATACTAATTCGCTGGATTTTTCCTTAAAGACTAAAATCCAGTTAATTATGCCTTCAATTGGAAATTTCAAGTGTTCTCGAGGCTGTGCTCAAGGCCATCATCAGCTGTCGTGGGTTGTGTAATAAACTTCCGCTAGGTGCCTTTCTTGGGGTAATAATCTCTAAACGTTTTGAAAAAATCGGCAAGAGGCGTTGTTGAACCATCGGAGAGCGGCTTACGATGTTCAACCCGAAGAGAGGACGACAGTATGATCAGTAAAATTTGGCTGCAAACGAGCCAAATCTACGAAATTTCCAAAATCATTTTTTTTATAAGAGTAAAACCCGTGAAAATTGGTTATCAGGCACAAAATCCACGAAATTTCGTTCATAAAAGAACCAATCACGTTAATTTATTTTTTATTGTAGAGTCGAGCCGGAAAAATTTTGTTTTTTCTGTGAGCCAAACACACCGTAATAGGTTTTACTTAGGGCCAAAACCTTGAAATTTCGTTTTTTAACGAGCGAAACCCGAGAAATTTTGTTTTTCAACGAGCGAAACCCGTGAAAGTTTGTTTTTTTGACGACAGAACCCGGTGAAATTTGGATTTTCATGCTCCGAACCAGCGAATTTTCGCTCATAAAAGAGCTAAAGACGGGAAACTGAATTTTTAAAGGCCAACGTCTGTGTAATTGTACTTCTTATAGGCGCGGCAATCATACCTACCAAGAGCGATACGACACCGGATTGGCATCACAGTTCGGACGTGAAAGCGTTTAGGACGGAACTGAAAGTTTGTGAGAGTACTGAGACTTCGTCATATCCAGTTGTTTCAAACCTTCCTCGACGCTTTCACGTCTCGTCGGCGATAACCTATCGCTCTGGAAGGAACGCCGCATTAAATAGCGACATTTGGAATTGCAGCCGGCGAGTCCACGAATGTCGCCCCCTAAAAGAGCCAAAACACGCGGAATTAAATTTTCACATAGTCAAAATCCGTGAAAAATTTATCTCGGTTGAGCAAAACTAACATTCTAAGTCTTATCAAAAAACGGGAATTGTTGTTGTTTTTTTTTAAGACTAAACCCGTGAAATTGAGAACTTTAACAAGCGAAACCCGTGGATTTTTTTTTTTTTTTGGTTTGGTTCATAAATGAGCCAAACCCGAGAAATTGAAATTTTAAGGCCCAGCCCCGTGAAATCGTGTTTCTTAATACATAGCAACATTTGAGATGCGGACTCTAAAAAATCTCATCCATAAAAGAGTCAAACATGCAAAAATTAATATTAAAATTGTCAAAACCCGAGTAAATATCGGTCTCGGAGGAGCCAACGTTGAATTCGAAGTAGCCCAGAACGCGAATTTGCCTTTTTAAAGGGCAAAACTCATGTAACCTGGGGGTTTTCAGTCGCTGCGAATCCACGACATTTCGTCCTCAACCAGCGCCGGATTTAGAGAACGAGAGGCCCCTAGGCAGCTGATTGAGAAGGGCCCCCTTTTTTCAATCCCCCCTCCCACGGGGAGAGGGGGTCTTTTTTCACATGTGCAAGACAATTCCCTTATTCACGTTATCCGTGATTATACTGGTGGTTTTCATGGATTAGTTAATGAAACGTCATGAAAATATTCCGGGAGCCCACCGAATGAAAAATCAGGGTCATTTGATCGTGTCTGGCACCTGCGCAGGACGTTTTTTATGGTCTAGGACAGTGATTCTCAACCTGGGGGGCACAAATGATTTCCAGGGGGGGGGGGCCTGAACTTGTCCCCATGACCTTAAGATTGAGACGGACCATACAAATATAGTAAACTTCAGGAACGTCACATTTTTGTTTCTTTACGCCGGCCCTGAGTCCCTCAGCCCATACTCAATAATTGAGAAATGCAGTCGGCAGGTCTGTCGAGGGAAGGGGAGGCACTGGGTCCTTTATCGCTGGGCCCGGTTTTCCTTGGGGGCGCCTATTTCAAAAATCAAGAAAAGGAAGAAAAAAAGGGAAAGCTTTACTGGGAGCTCAACTGTGGTTGGGTCTTCTTTGTGGTTGGACCTTTTCTGTGGTTTGACCTTTGCTGTGGTTGGACCTTTGTAGTGGTTAGACCTTTGCAGTGGTTGGACCTATGCAGTGATTAAACCTTTGCTGTGGTTGGACCTTTGCAGTGGTTGGACCTTTGCAGTGGTTGGACCTTTGCTGCGGTTGAACTTTTGCTGTGGTTGGACCTTTGTAGTGGTTAGACCTTTGTAGTTGGACCTTAGCTGTGGTTAGACCTTTGCAGTGTTTGTACCTTTTCTGTGGTTGGACCTTTGCTGTGGTTGGACCTTTGCAGTCGTTGGACCTTTGCTATGGTTGGACCTTTGCAGTGGTTGGACCTTTTCTGTGGTTGGACCTTTTCTGTGGTTTGACCTTTGCTGTTGTTGAACCTTTGCTGTGGTTTGCTTGGCTGTGGTTGGACCTTTGCAGTAGTTAGACCTTTATAGTAGTTGGACCTTAGCTGTGGTTAGACCTTTGCAGTGGTTGGACCTTTGCTGTGGTTGGAGCTTTGCTGTGGTTGTATGTAGGCCTTTCGAGAAAGAAGTGAGGGTGGCACTGGGTCTGTTACTCACCCAAGTGAAAGGGCCTCATTGAGTTTCGTCCCTGGGCTCGAATATTTTTTCCACGATCCCGATCTAAATGCACCAAAGAGGGCTGTCATTGCCCTTAAAAGTGGTCATAAATGAGCCTTGCCATTTCGGTCAATGTTCTCGACTCCAAGGCAGTGAACTGTGGTCCGCGGTCGTGGAGGCTATTCGTTGCACTTACGAGTTTTCGATTACGTGACCACTTTCTGAAAAGTGTGCAAGTGGCCAAAACAGGTGCGTCCCTTAGTGGTTTTACCAAAATTGAAGCTTTTCCTGATTTCGGGTCTTTAACATGTCTGTTAAAAAAAAAAACACAGTACAATACAATTGGTGGAGGGAGGGGGGCGCAATAAATTTTCATGTGCCATGGGGGGCGTGCCCGTGAAAAGGTTGAGAACCACAGCATGACACTTCTGAGGTCGCCAGACATTTTCCGTGGGACAGAAGCTCACAACAGAGCTAGCTGTTTGAAAAATACACCTTTTTTTACAGGGCCGTGAATAGCCCGTTCGATTATCAGTACGGCCATTTTTAGGTCGTGAATAGTGAATTTTACCATTTTTTTTTTCGGCGAAAAAATTGTCAGTTTCGTCATTCTTAAGACAATAATGGTCCGTCAAGCCATCAGGGCTTAAATTGCCGGTTTGGTTGATTTTTAGGTCGCAAAATGTAAGTTTAGCCATTTTCAAGGCGTGAATGGCAGTTTGGCAATTTTTCGAACGCCAGGCGAATAAGCCCTTTTTCTCAACAAGACGCGAATTATGGTTTTCTTATTTTTAGCCGCGAATTAGCGTTTTTTAATTTTAGACATCAATCTGCAATTTGACAAACCTGTGAAATTTGCATTAAGCAACTAGTTTGATGACTCAATAATGTCAGTTTTCAGGTAGGGGGGAGAGGCATCTTTTTGAGACTCTACATTCGACAGGAGAGGATGGGGTAAGCCGCCAATTATAGAGCGGTATAATGTATTCAGTTTCTGGTGGCTAAAACACGATTTCTTTCCTGAAATTAGTTCTTTTACCAGATAGCCAGTTATATGAATAGAAGCAACATTCAAATGTAAACAGTTTTTAGACTAACAAAAAACAGATTTGGAGGGCTATCTTGGCTGAATATTGCATTTCTGGGGGTGCGCCCTGGGACAATTCGTGCTATGCCAGTTTGTCCTGGTGCCGCATCATTTCGACCTCGATAAATTTGGCATCAAGATCCAATGAGCTTGTTTTTAAGGCAGTGTAATCACATTAGTCTCGGTCAGTTGGAAGTCTCGACATTTTCAGACAGTTCTACGATTTTGAGGAAAATTCCACGGCATTGTAACAAGTTTGTCAGTTCGTGGGCTTCGGTGCCTGAAGCACGAGCCCTTTTGCTATTGGCAATGTTCAGGTGTACACGTACCGGAGTGCGGTTCAATTTGAGGGCTCAAACCTTCAGCCCAGCCAGGCTACCCGGTCGTAGCTCTCATCAGCAAAGGTGCTCCCTGACTTGATTAGTTGATACCCAAGGTCAGGTGGAGCGATCGAGGACGTACAAGCGATTTATGAAATATAGACAGTTTATTTAGGAGATAGTATAACATTTTTATAAGCGTAGTCCTTGGAATTGTGATAAGCGTTCAATTCACTTGTGAAAAAAATTTGAGACGGGCTCTCCAACACCAAATGTTGGCTCAGTCGGTGACAACCGTCTGAATCCCACACCTCCAACAGTCTTCGCGCCGTTTTTGCCCTGCCTCCTGCCAGCGACACCTTTCGTCGACCCATCTGTCCGCACCGCCGCTGGTTTTTTCGGCGGAGTCTCCTCGATAACACTGGGTGTCTCGACTCGATCCAACGTTGACAGATTTGTTTTAACTGAACCATTTGTGGCAGACACCGCGCTTGCTGACGCGGCGAAAGCTGGCAGGCGAGTGAAGGGCGTTGAAGTGGCCGGATCTTTGTTTCGACTCACTTGTTGCTCGGTTGTGCGTCGATTAAGCCAGTCGATTATTTTCTCGTTGTCTTTAATTTTCTTCTCTTTGATGTCGATCGTTTCTTTTAATTCTAGAATGTCCTCTTTTAATTTGGACGCGTTCTCAGCCAGTTCCGATATTTTGTGGTTTTTCGCAAGTAGATCCTCTTGAAGTTGACCAATCGTTTTCAAGTGTGTCTCGACGACTTTTTCTTGTTCCAAAGCGATGCTCGTACGAACTTTAAGCTTAGAGTTAGCCAAGGTTAATTCATTTTGAAGCTTCGCTATGATTTCATTCGCCTTGACGAGTTCTTCTGTGACGCTTTGGACTGAAGCAAGTTTCCGTTGAATTTGTCGCTCTTTCTCGGCCACTAAATCTTCAAGATGTTTTTTTTGCTCGTTAGCAACGTTTAAAAGTTCTTGCTGTTTACCTAAAAGAACTGTTTTGTCTTTAGCTTCTTGTTCAGCAACAGCTAAACGTGTCTTGAGACTACTAATCAGACGCTCTTTTTCATGATACTCAGCGTCAAGTTTGGTCGAATGTTTCCTCGCGTGAGACAATTCAGATCTGAGCGATGACGCTTCCTTTTCGAGCGAGTCGATTCGTCTGGCCTGTTCAGTGATGGCAGTGTCTGAGTGAGAGCGCTTCTCGAGGAGGATTTGATTTTCAAGTCGAAGTTTGGCAATTTCTCCGTCCCTCTCTTTGGTGGATTGGTTGAATCGCTCCTCGAGTTCAACTCGTTCCCGTTGCGAGCGGATTTGCCATTCGAGCTGAGCCTTCCTTAGTTTTTCATTCTCTTCGGAGAGCGCTTTCGACGCATCTGATTTGAGAGCGAGTGCTTCTTCTCTCCATTTGATTGTCGATTCTTCGAGTTCCCGTTCGGCAGTTTCGAGTAGTTTTGTCTTACATTTCAACTGGGATTCCAGGTTGAGAGAAATTTTTTCGAACTTCGAGGCTTGTTCTTTCAGACATTTAATTTTCTTAAGCATCAACTTTTTGATATCTTCATCGTTTCCAGCCTGCATCTTCAGAGTTAAATGACACAAATGTTTAAAATTATTGGTTTCAACTATTTTCAAACAAGTCTGCACGAATCCCGAAGTGAGCTCATCCTCGAGAAGCAGCAAAAACTTAGCTCTAGTTGAATCATTCTCCTTACACTGTTCAAGAAGTCGACACAGTTGCGAGGGGAACGTTTCAAAGTCCACCAGGAGCCCTTGCATGACTTTCAACCTCTGGTAGTCGTCATCCGTGAGAACGAGAGAAAAATAGAAAAAAGGGTCCTCGTCGTCACTCACTTGTACAGTCAAAAGATGTTTACTCGACACTTTACTCAGCGAGCTGCCGGCGTCGACAACGATTCTCAACTCTCTCTGTCGCTCCTCACCGCTGTGATTCTTTACGAAAAAAACTTGAACCTGCGAGTACAACGGGTCACTGCCACCCCCCGCGAAAGTCTCTTCTAAATTATGGCAAAACATACTTTGAAGCCCCAGGTTTTCAAACTTGTCTGTTGAATCGACTGATTTTTCAACGGAAAAACTACCGAAACTTAACCCCACGGAAATCTGATAAGCTAATGATGGCAAAGTGCGGGGTGGGAAATCATAGAAAAATGAGGTTTTGTTGACTTACCAATCGGATTTACAGCCTTTAAAACGAGGAGAACGAGTGAAAAAATGAGCCACGAAGCCATCAGCCAGCCTTCTGTCGAATGAGCAAAGTCATAATCGTCTATTTGATCGAAATAATTCACTATTTCTTTGAGAAAAACACTGAAATAAACACCGATACTTCCTAATCAGATAGGAAAAGTCATTCAGTTGAGTGGGGGGGGGAGAAGTTACAAGGCTGTTATAGTCAGGTTGACTCACCCATCACTAAAGGGCGCCAAAGTGAAATCCACCCCTCCCCCCATTTCTACATTAAATTAACGGTCATAAACGCAAGTCTTTTGCGTTTACAGGACCAATAAATATGATTTTCTTGGCTTTAGGTGTTTCATTTATGATCCTCTCGGATTCGAATTGCAATGAAATGAGTCGCTCAGTCATCAATTCCTGTTTGGTAGCTCTAATGGTTTGTTGCTATGAAAAACAGATCAATATTATTGTGAATGGTTGGAGAACAACAGTCTTGAATACTATTGCATTAACGATATCTCAACAAAAATGGTAGGAGTGTGTTTAATATTTGCACCGAAATCGTTCTATTACACCGTTTTGCACGCAATTGTATTCATATTTCGGCTAAATTCATTAAATGACACGATGTGCACATAAATATCAGGCTACTTTTCACTCAAATGATTTTCTAGTCTACCCTATAGTACGTGAACGAGGCTGGATGGGTAAATCCTCGAAATTGAAAGCTAAACTCGGAAACAGTCAATATACGTTCCTTCAAAGTGGCTAATTAGCATTACAACTGAACATTTTCCTATTCAAAAACAGCAAAATCTTAAAATTTCACTTGAGAAACAAATCTATCACGGCATATAATTGGCCACTTTTCGTGGAGATACTGCCCATTTTTGGGAAGAAACTCGCAAAATCACTTATGAACAGATAATTGTCCCCATCAGCCATGAAAGCGTCCAAATTTCCGACGAATAATTAAAAAACTAAATATTTTGGCGATGAATATCCGCGAAATTTGACATTTCCCGACTGAATATTCGTAAAATTTGAAGTTTCGGGTCATCAGTTTACACAAGAATGCAAGAAAACCTTAAAGTTTTCGTGAAATAACAATTTTCTGGGTCTTTTTATGAGCGTAGACCAGTAAGTCCTCAACCTTTTTCAAGTCACACTGCACCATTTTGCGTTGTAGTCTTACTCTGTGGCACCCCAGTTAGTGAAACGGTTTGAATGAGATGCAGTAGAGTTCTTTAAAAGACCCGACCCACTTATTGTGGGTGAGGACGAGGGGAGGCCAGCATCGCACCACATCGCATTGTCATCCGCCCGCTAGCCAGTGGTATAGCGAGAGGTGATATGGAGAAAAACGCCAATTCGAGACTAAAATTTAGAAAAAATATTTATAGGAGGCTAAAGTTGAAAAAATCACGGTTAAAACACCAATTCGCTGCTCCTGAAGGTAACTTTGTGGCTAAAATTGAGAAAAAGCGCTAATTCATGGAAGAAATTTAACTAAATAGCTATTTCTCGGGTAAAAATGAATCACACATCGATTCGCGGCTTGGGAAATCGTTAATTATCGGCTAAAACTGATCGACTGTGCTAATTCGGTGGGTTATAGAAAAGAGAAAATCGCAAATTCATGGTTTAAATCAGAAAAGTCGCTTAATTCGTGCATGAATAGAGAAAAAAGGGCTGATTCGCGGATAAAGTGCCGAAAAACGCAAATATATAGAGAAAATTAAAAAAAATCAAATCACTAAATTACGGCTAAAATTGAAAGAAAACGCCAATTCGCGACTTCTGAAGACAATTTGTTGGCTAAAATGGAGAAAAATCGCTAATCCATGGCACAAATAATTGCTGAAGCATGCATAAATCTGTAGCCGTAGGAGCCTACATTGTCTTCACTCATTGAGGTTCGTCGAAAACGGACCGGTTTCGGCTGCTCGCCATCTTCAGCATTTGGTTTCCCAACTGAAACTTTTAGCCGCGTTATTTCCCCAAGAACGGCAAATTAGCGTGTCTTCCCAATTTTCGCCGCCTGAGGACGCACTGATGGACCTATACCTACGGAGCCCTGGGCGGATAAATCTATGACGCCCCTTGTAGTCTCTATGTAAGCGATAAATATAATTTGTACTCAGCGTTAAACAATGGCTTTTACCTTATTTAACACAAATTGGCAATATGTCTACAACCTATGTCCATCAATTATCGCTTATGCTCAGATTAAGCTGTAAATTGACAAATACATCTATTTTAGCCGCGAATTACACCGTTATTTGTTTGTTTATTTCGCCTAAAGCCAAGAATTTGCTCTGTTTCTCATGTTTATAACCACAAAATTGCCATCAGAAGGCAGAAATTTAGATGCAAATTAAAAATGTTCTGTATTTTGCGAAACAAAACTTTTTTCAATTTTAGCCGCAAAGTCGCTTTTTATTCCATGAATAAGCAATTTTTCTTAATTTCAACCACGAATTGGCGTTTTTAAGAGAGCAAGATAGTTTGTTAAGGCGTATTAGCACGTTTCTCAATTCAAGCTGGAAATTAGCGTTTCTCTTAATTTTAGCCACGCTAAATTAGTGATTTTTGCAAAATTAGCCGTTTTTTACATTTTATCCCTGCATTAACAATTATTTTTTTCACTTTTATCTTTGGATTAGCGTTTTTCCCCAATTTTGAGCCACATATAAGTTGCCTTTAGAAGCCGAGAATTGGCGTATTTTCAATTTTGGACAAAAATTGAAATTTGTCTCTATTTTAGCCGCGAATTAGCGCTTTTTCTCAATTTTAGCAGCAAAGTTGCGTTTTATCTTATGAATTTGCGTTTTTTCTAAACTTTTCCCACAAATTGGCGTTTTCCGTGATATAGCGACGAATTAGCACTTTACTCAATTCGAGCTAAAAAATTAGCGTTTTTCTTTAGTTTAGCCATAAATAAATTTCCTTCAGAAGCCGCGAAATGGAGTCTTTTAAATATAAGAAGCAATTCGAATTTTTTTATATGTATATGTATTTCACTCGCGAATTAGAGCTAATCTACACTTTATCTGCAAATTTGCGATTTTCCTTCATTTCGGCTGCTTAGCCGTACTTTTCCCCTTTTTAGCAGCGAATTAACACTTTTTCTCATTTGAGCTGAAATTAGCGTTTCTCTTAGTTTCAGCCACGCTAATTAGTGTTTTCCCAAAATTATCCGCAAATTTACCGGGGTTTTTACATTTTAACACTATAACAGTTTTATGTTGTGTCACTTTTAGCTGTGGATTAGATCTTTTATTGCTGGGGCAGGTAAAAATCGACCTGAAAATCGCCCCCTTAAGCCCCCCGTGTCGGTGGATGGTGAGTTAGGCAAAAATGGCATCGTTTATGATTGCATGGAGCCGCGTATTGCAAAGAAATTTGCTTTTTTCCGAATATTCAGCCAGGAACCTTTCAATTTCGCGGATATTTAGCACCCAAATGTTGGCATTTTGGGGCTGACGTCAAACTTTGAGCGCTATCGTGACGGTTAAACTGGGTTCCACAATCACTAAAAGGAAGCCAGAAACTTGCGATTCGCGAAAATAAAGACCAGAAACTAGCAATTTAGCGAATACCCAGCCCCTAAACTCAAATTTCGGGAAAATAAAGACCAGGAAATTTCAATTTTGCGAAAAGACCGGAAACTTGCAACATGAGTTTCAGTTGGGAAACCAAAATGCTGAAGATGGCGAGCAGCCGAAACCGGTCCGTTTTTGACGAACCTCAACGAGGGAATACAGAGACAATGTAGGCTCCTACGGCTACAGATTTATGCATGCTTTATCCACTAACCCTCGTAGTTTAAGTGCTTCTACTAACGATTTTAAAAAATAATGCTAATTCATGAGTAAAATTGAGACAAATCACTAACTTGCGGTTAAAATTTTGAAAAACGTCAATTCACTGCTAAAATTGAGAGAAAGCGCTAATCGGGGGATAAAATGGAGAATAACGCTGAATTATGGATAAGATGGAGACGCGTACAATATTAACTTAAAGTGGTAATCGGCGGCTAAAACAGAGATTAACGCTAATTCGTGGCTAAATTAAAGAAAAATCGCTAATTTGCGGACAAATGAAGAAACAACGCTTATTGCTGATAAACTCGCTAATAAACTGCTAAAATTGAGAGGACGCCAATTCCTGCATTCAATTTAGATAACACCAATTGACGGCTTCCGAATTCAACTTTGCCGCTAAAATTGGGCAAAATACACCAATTCTTAATGCAGCAGGACAAAGACAAATGCGCTTACCCCAAGTTCTTTAGGCCCTTAATAAGAGGCTGACATTCAGAAGGTACTCAAATGTTCTAAAATTGGGGCGAGTACGTGGCAAAAAGTAAAAATAGCACTAGTGAAAATGCGCTAATTCGCAGTAAAATGTGCGACGAAGAATTTTGGATTTAGGGTTATGGAAATTTTGGTGTTTGAGGAATGAAGACTGCGTGATTGATGATTCACGGATAGTTGTGAAGGACCACACGACACTTCCATGTTCCCGTTTTTGGCGTTCATCAATAATGCAAAAAAAAAATAATAATAATAATAATAATAATAATAATAATAATAAAATAAACAAGAAAATTTCAATGGCCGTATCAATTTTTTCAGTGCTCCGACCTCTCCGATTTCATGCGTTAGTCGAAAAATGCGAAATAAAACTCGAGCGCCCATGTTACCCTTTAACCATCATGAAATCGGAGGGGTTGGAGCACTGAAAAAATTGATACGGCCATGGATGTTTTCTTGTGTATTTTTGTTGTTGTATGCATTATTGATGAACGCCAAAAAACGGGAACATGGAAGTATCGTGTGGTCCTCCACACAATCCCCGAATCATAAATCACGCAGTCTTCATTCCTCAAACACCAAAGTGATCATAACCCTAAATCCAAAAGTTCTTCGTCGCACATAATCAATAATCATCCCTCAGCCCACATCGACTAATCTTCAATTACCGACCCTTATCCATCAACGACTATAACCATCAATCGTCACTCAATTTTCAATCCTCCTTCAATTATTCGTCTTCGTTCTTTCATAATAAAAAATTCAAAACAGTCCAAAGTGCAATACTTAGTCGAAAACAAGAGATTTTAGGACCTTCGACCATTTTGGACAGCAATTTTGAAAGACTGTAGCCCGTTCCATATTCTTCGTGGAAAAATACTTTACATACAAAATTTGTTGGAAATTTATCGCTCAATAAGTTTTGTGAGTGAAGATTTTCCTCCACAGTAACTGGCATTTATAAGAAACTAAAAGAAGTGCCAAAACATTTCGGTTTTTGGGCTGCCAAAAACTTGTACGAGCTTTTCAGAGTTAGCATTTTTTTCTCGAACACGTCTGACCTATAAATACAAGATGGCAAAAAAATTCCCGTGGGGAACATGGAAGTAAAAGGGGTTTGTTTTCGGCAACTTTGTAGTCAATTCGAATGGAAATTGTACAAGAAATCCTAACAAAATAGTTACAAAATTCCAGAACCAATTGTTTCGAACTTAATACCGAAAATACGCAGAAAAAACTCGCAGAGTACATTTCGTTCTTCCCGGACTTCCAGTCTCCTCCCCAGGGGGCTGATGCGGTGGCCCCCACCTACTAATTTTATTATTAGGTCTGTTCGCGAAGCTACACTAGGCTGCCCGAGGGTACACTCGGGCGCCCGAAAAGCGTTCGCGAGCAGACGAGTGTAGCGAGTGTAGGGCGTTCGCGATGAGTTCAGAGCTACTCCGGGCTGCCCGAAGTTACTCCAATTTTTTTGTTATAAATTGATAACTCTTATCTAACATGCACAGGAGTGAGAAAATATCACGACTGTTATAAATTTACACTGGCTGAAAATCCTCGCTGCCCTCGCCTACACCAGCTACCCCAACCTGCCCTACACTACACTACACTAACCTACACTTTTTCTCCGCGAACAGACCTATCATTTTTAAGTTCCGACACATGGTAAAAACTAAAGGGTTCGGTTTTATCGTTTCAACCAAGAATCGTAATTATTTAAATAGGAGATCCTAAAATCTCTCCAAGTTTACGGCTAATTTTGAGAAAAACGCTAATTCACTGATGACCTTTAGTACAACGCTGATTTGCGTCTAAAATTTAAGATAACACAAATTCATGGCTTCTGATGGCAACTTCGAGCCTAAAACAGATGAAAAGCTCTATTCTATCGCTAAAAGTGGGGGAAAAAAAAAAAAAAAAGTAACGCGGATCAAAAAATATGGAGAAAAATCACTATACGTATAGAGAGGTAGAGAGGACGAAATTGAGAAAAATCGGTAATTAGCGGCTAAAATGAGGAAATACACTAATTAGCGGCTAAAGTTAAGAAACATTTTATGGTCTGGGGGGGGGGGGTGAAGGACTCGTCTGGCGGGCGCCAAATGTCTGTGAGGCCGGTACTCCTGACTGCACCCATATCCAGACAAAATAGCTTCTTAATTTTGCAACATTAGCAGTAAATATTTGCATGCGTTTGTTACTTCTTATACAAATTTGAGAGAAATTACAAGTTTCTGGCTGAATATCAGCGGAAATGACATTTCTATATGGGCAGCGGTGGCGAAAGTCAGATTTTATTGGAGTTCAGATTTATCCCACCCCCTCCTCTTCCACGTAATGTCGTCAATTATCGATCCTACAGTCAGTTATGTCTACACGAGAAAAATTACAATTTTTGAACCCAATAATCTAATAGCGTTCCCCATTTGCACAAAATTCTGCAACGGGGTTATTCATTTCCACCCGTCTTCTCCACTAACATATGATTTAATTCAGTGAAGACGGGTGGAAATGAACTGCCAACGCTAATTTGCAGCTCAAAGTGAAAAAAAAAAGTGCTGATTCGCTGGTGAAAATAGGGATGAAATCGGTCCGGTCTTTCGATAAAGACCGGACCGGACCGAAAAAATAACGTCTGAACCGGACCGAACCAAAGACCGGACCGAAAAAAGTCATAGGACCGGACCGAAGAGGACCGATTTTCTCTTGAGTCTTAAATAAAATATAGCTGGAAAACGTTCACGAAATTATAATTCGAAACTGAGAAAGTAAAGGTAATGATCCTTGGCTCACAATGCTCTATTTATGCATTTTGTGGGGTATTAAGCCCAAAAATGCCGCCCTTTTGTAGGGAATAAACTTGCAGCACGTTTACATCCGATCCAATAGTGCGGGTAACGACGGGATTACCCCTAATAGGCCAGTAGGGCTAGTCAAATCGCTGAAAATTGGTGTGGCGAGGTTGGATATGAGTAGGGGTTATTCTTTGGGAGGGTTTTCGATACCCCCCTCCCCCTTTAAAAGGTATCCGATCCACCCTTTGGTGCTTGTGTATGCCAAGGCATTCCATTTGAAACATTAGATGCACGCTGTTCTTGCTCGAAACGAATCCCTATAACGATTTTCTGTTTTTCTCTATAAGTCATTTAAGGACCGACTTTTTTCGGGGTCCGGCCCTCACAAAAAGACCGGACAGGACCGGAATAATTCACACCCCGGACCGAAAAGTGGGTGCCGGACCCACTCCTATAATCAGGTCAGGGGGCGGGAATCTCTATATGTGTTGGAGGCCCCATGATCTCTAAATAAACGACGAATATTATACTTTTTACGAAGCGTTAAATTACGTCTTTTTCTTAATTATAGCCGTGAAGTTGCCTCTGGTAACCGACAGTTGGCGTTTTCTTAATCTTAGGCGCGAATGAGCGTTTTTTTTTGTTTTGTTTTGTTTTTATTTCTTTCTTTTCAGTTTTAGGTTTTAGCCACGAATTACGTCCTTTCTCCTGAATTTGAGTAGAGTATCATAGTACTTTTTACTCTTTTAGCCACGAGACAGCGGGTTTCTTCAATTTAAGCCTCAAGAATTCGCGAATTATAGCGATTTCCATTCAACACTCTACACAAGTGTAGTGCAGCGTCCTCTCCATAAACTTATTTTTCAATTCAGAGAGGACGGGTGGAAAAACTTACACCACACGAGTGAATTGCGTGCATTGAAAACGCCATTTAGTGTTTTCTCAATTAGCGAATAAGTGCCCTTTCTCAATTTTATCTCAACGCTTTTTTTTTGTTTTTTGTTTTTTTTTTTTTTTTGGTCCGCAATTTTATCTTATGTGGGCATTTCTTTCTCAAATTTCAGCCACAAATTAGCGCTTTTTCTCAATTGCAATCGCATATTGTAGATCATTTTCTCAATATCGGCGAAGAGTTATCTCGAAATTCATAGTTTCGACCCGCACCTTTCAATTTCAGGCCCCCAAGAAGAAGTCGGGCAAAGCGAGTAAAGGCGGTCGCGGGTCAGGTGGCATCATCGATGGTGTCCCCATGTCTGAGATGCCGCGCGAGCACCTTGAAAAGTACACGCTGCGCATTCGCGATGAACTCGAACGTGAGCGCGAGGAGAGGAATTTCTTTCAGTTGGAACGAGACAAACTGCGGACATTCTGGGAGATTACAAGGCAGCAACAAGAGGAGAATAAAGCCGAATTAAGGTAAGTTATTGTTTAATTATTCTTAAAAATTCCTTAAATTCATAGTTTGATTTTTTTTTTTTTTGCGCATTCGCGATGAACTCGAACGTGAGCGCGAGGAGAGGAATTTCTTTCAGTTGGAACGAGACAAACTGCGGACATTCTGGGAGATTACAAGGCAGCAACAAGAGGAGAATAAAGCCGAATTAAGGTAAGTTATTGTTTAATTATTCTTAAAAATTCCTTAAATTCATAGTTTGATTTTTTTTTTTTTTTTTTTTTTTCAGAAATAAAGACCGAGCTCTCGAAGAAGCCGAAGAAAAACACCAAACCGAAATAAAAGAGTTTAACGAACGAATAAAACATCTCATGTACGAACATCAGAGCCACTTGACAGAAGTCAAAGTAACTCAACCCTAAATTACCCCATCCAGCATCCACAGCAAAAACGAGTAACGCTAAACTGACTACCTTGACAGGCGGAAAACATGGTGGCCCTACGCCAGGAACAAGAGGAATATCAACAATTAGAGGGAAATTTGATCAAAGAAAAGGAAGTTCTTGTGAAAAAAATCGTTGAAGAGCAACTTTTACACGAAGAGAGTATTCGTAAAATTTCTTTGGTAAGAGACCCCTCAAGCTCACCCACCACTCACCGCTCATCGCCGCTCAGTCACTTTATTGTCCTCATTTTCCTTCCAGGAAAACAGTGAAAAAGTGTTTGAAATCAGGGAAGAATTTCTGGAAAAAATTAAAGAACTCGCGATTAAGTCCGAGCAACGGGTCGAGAAAATCCGCGAGTATTTTACGCTGATGAATAAAACGGAACTGTCGGAATTAGAAGAGAGGAAGAATCTCGTCATTCATAAATTGGACGTTAATCACAAGGGCGCGTTGTCTGAAATCAAGTCATACTACAATGACATCATCAATAACAACTTGGCACTTATTACCGCGCAAAAAGTATAAGGATTTATAAATTGTGGGACAAAAGCATCCCTCCTCCGGATCCCTTTTTCATTTACAGGAAGAGATGGCAGAAGTCACGGCTCAAAAAGACGAGGCTCTGCGCATTGTTAAACGTCTGTCGGACGAAAATTGTAAACTTGTCGAGCCGCTGAAAGATGCTCAGCGACGAGTTGGTGAACTGGAAAAAGAATTGGTGGAATTTAAAAGGACCAAAACATCTTTGAAGGTTGGAATTTTAGTTAATTTCAATAATGCAATTGACAGTGGTGGATTCACAGTCCAGTCAAACGGTAGTTCCACGTAGACAAAAATCTCTTCTTCGATTTTTTCACTTTATTCTATGTTATTTGGGGGTGAGGAATACGAATCCGAAGAGATCCAACAAAATTTCTTGTGCGTTTTGAGAAAATCGCGAAAAACTGCTCATTTTTGGCACTTTTTCCAGTTTTTTGCTTATATGTAACTGCTTAATGACGCATTCTACGGAAAAGGTTACCCTCTCATTTTTTGAAAAACATTGAATTCTGCGTCGAATCGTTCTTTCATCAATAAAAATTACTAAGGCAGCAGCAACTTAAAAACGGCTATTCCAATCGGAGAAAATGTAATGAAATCAAAGTGGTTCAGAATTGAATTTTACACAAGTGAAATGCATTGAAACCTACTAGAAAAATCAGTGCGACAAAAAACGCGAAAAAAGGCGGCCCAAAAACCACATTTTTCTGCGCATTTTTGCCAGTAGCTCAGGAAATAGTAGTCCAATTTTTTTCTATGAAAAACGATCTGAAAGCTGATAGAATTTTCTATCAGACCTATTATATGAAATTTCATTTGAAGATTAACATAAGACAGGGCCATAACGTCAAACAATTTGAAATTTGCTGCAAAAAAACGTTTTTTGTCACATTTCGGCCTATAACTCAAAAACTATCCATCCGATTAATTTTTAAAGAAACTCATCTGAAAGCTCGTTAAATTTCCTATAAGGAGTCATGTATGGCGTTTTTATAAAGACCCGATAAGTGGCAATAAAACGCAGTGGGAAATTCGCAAAATGAGCAATTTTCCAATAGCTCCTTTCTTCAGCCGAACGTTTTTGCCTATAACTATAGAATGAAGCTTCCGATGAACATTGCACTATTTTTCAGTGAAAGCTGGTGAAATTTACAGTCAGAAACCATATTGGCCAAATTTTTCAAGGCCCGGAAAATATTCTGTACAGGGCAATGAAAATAGGTTTTGTTTCAAAAAAAGTGGTTATGCCTACCAACTTTGTACACAAATGTTAAAACTAAACATATCACCAGTACTATTTACTATAGGTAGCGTCAGAGATCACATCCATCACTCAACTGAGAGTTGAACTACTTTTATTTTTTCACACAATTTTGCCAAAAGCGACTAAAAATTACCATTTCAAAAAAATCAATACCGGCGAAACGGCTGGGTCAAATAAAATTCGACGCAGAACTTGATGCTCTTCAAAAAAGAACAGGGTATAATTTTCCGTAGGCATGCGTCATTGAGCAGTTGTAAGCGAAAAACTAAAAAAAATACCAAAAATTATCAGTTTTTCGCTATTTTCTCAAAACGCACAAGGAAGTTTTGTTGGATCTCTTCAGATTCGTGTTCCTCACCCCAAAAAACATAGAATAAAGTGGAAAAATCAAAGACGAGATTTTTGTCCACGTATGAAATTTTTTTTATACAATTTGACTGGACTATCATACAAGTATGGTGAAGGGAAAATTTTTTCACGAGAAAACACATAAATGTGGCACTGAAAATATAACAAACAAAGAAAATTGCACTAAATGAAAAGGAGGGTTTAGGGGCCCATTTAATACGAAAAGCGATATTGTGACCATAGTGATAGCGGTGTAAGGCGATACACGAATACACCGGGCTCCAATTTTTCTGCCAATCTTCTTCCATTCTTTCTTTTATTATTTTGTTGGAATCTAACATTGAAACAAAAACTAAAAACGATGTCACGGTGGTGCTTTATTTATTATAATTAGGTAAATAATAAATTAACATTCAGCTCAAACCTGCATAGCGCATCAGCTCTCCGGGTTGACTCTGTGTCCCAAGGGGTTTAAGACCTGCAGCGTGTGTTGGTGTCACCTACGCACCCATCAAATGTGGACTCTATCGTTTACCATGACGATCGCCGCTCACGTTCAAGTATATTGACAGCCGGACATTTACCTGTGGATTGTGTACATACATATAACCGGCGGTAATATACCGCTGGGCATATACCGCTGGACACACACAGTTTTTTCCTATTACAGGTCGAACAGTTGGTTTTGAACGCTCAATTTTCAGTCTTCGAGGTTTAAATCCCTCAGTGTTCCGTGCCCGCCCATCCTCGACTCGTTTCTGTTCGAAACCATCTGCAATCAGAAACAGTCAATGTGACCCTTCAAACAGGCTGGATTATTCCTAGAATTTCACTCGTAAAACAGATTTTTCACAGAAAAATTGCCATTTTTCGCTGAGTCACTTCACGGAAAAATTGGGAGAAACTTAAATCTCAGATAAAATTAAGAAAAATCGTTCATTCACAGAGGAACTGAAAGGAAACAACGCCCACTCGCAGCTAAAATGTAGGAAAGCGCATTTCACGTCAGTCAAAGTCAGTCAGTCAGTAGTAATAATTTAAAAATGTGGAAAAGTTTCGCTGATATCTCTAAACGCAACAGGAAATTTTGTTGGAAAAGTTCAGATTCGGGTTCAGCACCCCAAAAAACACAAAAATCAAAAGGAATTCCAAAGTTTCAATTTTTTTTCACCTCAGGGCAATTTTGAACACCATTTGACTGGATTAACAGTGAAAGTGAACAAATTCGAAAATAAAAGTGAGAAAAAGCGGTAATTCACACAAAAAATTGAGGGAAAACTCATCAAATTTACATGCAAATGTACATCATTCGAAGCTGAATATCTACGGAATTCCCATTTTTTGTCTCAATCTTCGGGAAATTAAAAGTTTCGGGGATTTTATTTGACTGCCCCAAAATCACCCAAAACTTGACAAATTTAACCATTAAATTACATTACTCGAAGCTAAAACTATGCGGAAGGTCCATTTTTGGGTCTAATTATAGGTGGAATTGCTAGTTTCCGGTACTTTTTCTCACGGAATTGCCAGTTTCAGGTGTTTATTTCCATGAATGATAGCCAAACCTCACCCAGGGCCATTGTTTCTCGAAACTCTAGGCGTTTCTCGTGATCGATAAACCATGCCGAATTTTATCATATCTAGATGTCGTTAGATAGATACGAGGGGGGAGGGGGGTTTGGCTATGTTCATTCCTCCCTCTGCGTATTCCAAGGGCGGCGTCACCGTGGCGCAATTGGTAGCGCATTGGACTAGCATTCCAGAGGTTATGGGTTCAAATCCCGCTGGGGAGCCCATTTTTTTCTCGAAGCCCGAATTGTGTTAGGGTTTGCCTTCCCGAGTTGTCCGGGTAACATCAGTTAATTAATTTATCTCTTTAATATTCGCTGATTTCGCACTCTAAAAACCATTTTGCGGATTTTTCTCGCTAAAAACCAACTTTTGCGGTTCTGGCTCACAGGATGTCGCGGTTGTTCAGTTGCTGAAATTCCAATTTTGCGGCCGTTTGTTGCTGAAAAAAAAACAATCTCCTCTACGACGGAAGAGTCCACTTCAGGGGACAAAAATACCGCACGCAGTTATACCCATCCCAGAAGACGGGAATTTTTTCGTTCGAAAAAAGTTCTATTCCAAAAATATCAATTTCTGAGGGGAAAATGGTCAGTTATTCGACGGAAATGCCGAAATATAATGCAAAAAAGACAGTTTTATAGCAGAAATGTTACGTTGTGACGGTTCACGACCCTTTAACTGTGCTTATTCAGTTTCTGGGGTCCAATTGACGACGATTGGTTTCTCGCGTCGATTTACCTCGCGTTATAATTGATAAGCCACCGAGTTCTCTTTCTTGGGACTTATCCCCGAATATAAGCCTGTAATAGGCACTGGGAATTTCGGATGCATCAGGACTTGTTCTCACGTCAAGCTGCCCCACCCGTAGATCAAAAGCTGGCTACGCAACTGCCACGAACCAGCAATTTTTCCTCTTTTAGCCACCTACTAGCGTTTTTTCTCAATTTTAGACGCGAATCAGCTATTTTCCTCATTTTTATCCGCGATTAACGTTTTCTGAAGCCATTTCTTTTGCTTTAGCATTTCATCTCAGCCACGAAGTGGCCGTTAAAACCGTGAATTTTATCATTTTTGGCTGTAAATTAGGATGCCCCGCAAATTATCGCTTTTCTCAAATTTAGTCATGGTTTAGAGCTTTTCTGAAATTATTTCCCACCATGCATTGAGTTAGAACTTTTTCTCTACTTAACTTAATCTAGAATTGGCGTTCTCTCAATTTCAGCTTAAAATGAACCCTTGTTCTCATTTTAGCCGTAATTTATAACTTGTTCTCAATTTTGGCCATGAATGGGCGATTTTTTCACATTTAGGCATGCAAGTTAGCGCTTTTTGCCCATTTTAGCATCAAGTTATAGCGATTTTCCTCAATTTTAGGGCGCTGGGTTGATTTTTGTGTGCGTCAGTAAATTATTACGCTCCGCAAATTATAACTTTTTTTACATTAGCCACGCATTAGATATTTTTTGAAATTATTTCACATTTAGCCATGAGTTAGCATTTTTTATCAATTTTAGCCGCGAATCAGTGATTTTCTCAACTTAAGCAGTGCATTAGTGCTTTTTCTCTTTACTACCAGCATATAGATGTATTCACATATTATGTAGCAATAATTAGCCCATTTCTCATTTCAAGCCCCGAATTAGCGCTTATTCTTATCAATCTTTGAAGCTGCTATCAAAAATCGTGAATTGACGTTCTCCAATTATATAAATATGATCACTTTTCTTATTTTTAGTCGTGAATTAGCACTTCGCTTAACTTTGTCCACGAATGTGCGATTGTATCACGACATTTATCTCTGCGAGTTAGCGATTTTTCCTCATTTCAGCAGCAAACTGTGATTTTATGCTGCTAAAATTGAGAAAAATCTAACCCAAATGAGCAAATCCGCCACTATCTGTGTATTGCGTTACTTTAACGAAGTTTTTCTCGGTATAGAATATTCACAGACGATTCACTCGAATTAGTCAAGAGCTAGAGGAAGCCATTCTTCAGAGAGACTCTAATTTGGTTCAAATTGAAAAGGTTCGAATAAAACCCTGTACCTGAAACATTGTAAAGCCAGCCATAGCTCGTTTGTTCTTTATATTTCAGCTAGAAAATGAGCTGAATGCATCAAAAACAAACTACGCCTCCGCCCTTGCCGATGTTCAGAAACAGAACGGTCTTCGGGTACAAGTTTTGGAGAAACGCCTGATGGCTTTGGAAGAGGAGAACGAAGTCAAAGAAGTGTCGTTAGCTCAAGTCATCTGCCGGGCGAATTTGGAGCCCCGTTCGGTCACCGAGGCCAATAATAAAATACAGGTAAAACAAAAAAGCTACAGGTGTCGATTGAACGAGCCACAACCACAGTCTTCCAAATAGTTGTTCTCATTGTCGTTATTTTTGCAGCAAATTATGAAGAAGAAAGCGCAAAAAATTCAATTTCTTCATGTTGAGCTGGGAAAAGCCGTTAAAGCTCACGACGACCTCCTTGAGCTCTTTAAAACTAAGATGCTCGAGTTGAAACAAGACAAAATTGAGAAGGAACCGTTGAAGCCGCGTCTAAGAATGATTCTATCGGAACATTTAAGAGAAACTGAGTCGTTTTGAACTGAATATAACCCCCCCCCCCCTCGAATGCTTTAAACCCCTTCATAACCTTTTCATCCCCCAACCGAATCGGAGAAATAGCCAATTTTTGAAAAAAAAAAAAAGGGAACGTTCTTCCACTTCCCGCCACCCACCCTTTGAAAACAGTCCACCACTAAAGGTTTATACGAGATGAACACAATCCAGGTGGCGGGTTATAAATCCCGCACCAAAAAAGTTTTCAATATCGGCCAAATACGGCGCGGGGAAGACCTTTTTACGATTCAACCACATGTGTAAGAATTAACCTCTCTAGTGAGTTGGCTTGGTGGGAAGGGAGGACACCTTCGATGGTGTATATTCCAAAATGTTTACTGTTATAGTTCGGGATAAAACAGTCATAAGATTCGAGCAATTGAAAAAGAAGAAAGGAGGGGTGAAATGAGGCCCTTTTGAACGTCCTCTTTATTTTTATTTCATGTAATGTTCTTGTATAACGCTCTATTTCTTCATCTTTCTGTAAAACCCAGTTGCTTTTGTACAAATTAATTTAATAAAAACAATTCAAAAACCCCTCGAACGCACACGCACCGCCTCAAGCGCAATGGTGACGGGGGAGATTTTTTTTTTTTTTTTTAAAGCTCCATCCTCCTTGACTGTGATTTGGACGTTAAAAAAAGGGGGAGGAAAAAAGAGCGACTTAATTGGTCGTTTTCTACTGGGAAAGGTGTCGGCCTCTTCTTTTTAGCACTGGCACTTAGGGTGGTGAGGGGGCTGTCAATAAGAAGGACTTCTTTCCTTTAACAAGTTTGATTGGGGGGGGGGGGAGTCAAAGCACTAGAAGGAGGGTTGATACTTTTTTCAATCCTCCCTTTTTTTCCTCTGTCTCTCTCACTCACTCGGAAAAAAAAAAATCTACAATTCTCATTCTTTTATTGATCAGGAGGACCATTGAATTGGAAGGTATGGTAATTTTTTATAGGTTTCCTCTTTTTGAACTGACAGCTTTTACCTAGCCTCAAAAAAGAGTGCGTAGTGCTGCTATTGTAATATGTGAAACAATCAAAGAATTGACTGGTTTGACGATTGTATTTAGTTGATCTGTGGGAATTACATTGGCGGCAGAAGGGTAGGGAGAAGGGAGAAGTGAGTGGTCTAGCGAGCTCCTTGCTCACCTCAATTGTTGGCCTAATATAGCCCCGTAGTAATAAGCCACGTAAGGTCTGAAGTCGAAACAACATTCTTATAGACCGCACTCGTCTTCGGCTGACATTTTGCGTTCCTTCTTCGAGCAATTTTTTAATGCACTGAACTTAGCGTGCAAGTCTAAAAAAATAGTCATCGTCTGTGGAGATTTAAATTTCAATTTTGCTGCCAATTGTTCCTCCGTAACCGCAATTAGTAATTTGCTTGAGTGTTTTGGCCTTCGTTTGGTTATTGAGCCGGGGTGCACACGTTCGATCAGCGGCACCCGTCCGGATAATATGGCCACCTCACTTATACGAAGTGCTTTTTCTGCTGCTATCTCCCCTGGTGTGTCGTCCGATCACTCAGCCATTATTCTAAGATCCAACATCGTTTCATCAGAGGAGCAGGCTTTAACTTCTTGCTCGAGAACGTTTCGATGCGTCTCGGAAAAGTATGTTTTCTTTCAAAGAATGCTTCAGATCTTTCAACTGGCTCGATTTCTACAGCCTGGATGACTCGGAAGTCTTGGCGGACTACCTTATCAATGTGCTGACCACTTTTTCCGATTAGTGTTTTCCTCTTCGATGGTCCTCTACACAATTTCGATCTGATAGTAGATGGTATACCAAAGGAGCTTGCTGACATGAAGCAACGCTATGTGTAACTCTCCTCCACTTCCATCGACTAACTGGCGACGATCAGTACAAGGAAGCTTATAACTTGACGCAAATGGCGTACAGAAAACGGTTGGCTGAGTCCTGTAAAAATTATAATAAAAGCATGATATTAAACTCAACAAACAGGAACAAGGCTGTGTGGAGAGTGGTCAAAGACGAGATGCATCCTTCCAGTGTTCGTCACAACGTGCCCAAGGTGACAGCCGATGAACTCAATGACTTTTTCTTAAACAGCGTGGCTGAGCTGGCTGGTACGCATGAGTTCGGTGGTGGCACTGGGGTATCGTGTGAGCCTGACTGGCAGCCTCATGAGAATCTTCTTCATTCTTCTATGCCTACTCATGATTTCATAGAAATTTCTGTTGAACAAGTTCATGCGGCTATCAACGGAATGAGCTTGAGTCATGGGACTGACGTGTACGACATCTCCGCTGTCATGTTGAAGGACGCCTCTGAGTATATTTGTGAACCACTGGCTTTTCTCTTCAACAAGATTTTGTCTTCCGTGTCTACCCAACAGCATTCCAACACGCTAAAGTCATTCCGCTGCTCAAAGGTGGTGACTCGGATCCCCTCAGTAATTACCGTCCGATAGCCTTGGTACCCGCCGTTTCGAAGGCTTTGGAGGTAATTTTGAACGAACAACTGGTGAGGCACCTCGAGACGTCCGACTTACTCTCCGAATTTCAATATGGATTTCGCTCGGGTCGTGGATCGGTGGATGGCGTCGTTAAGATGGTTTCTGAGGCTTTGACACTTCTGGAGGATAAGAAGAGTCCTTGTGCTTCTTTCTTCGATATGTCAAAAGCCTTTGACATGGTGTCCCATAGTCTTCTGGTCTCCAAGCTTGGACATTACGGTACTTCCCCGTCTTCAGTGCAAGTACTTCGAAGATATTTTGAAGGTCGTCTTCAGAGTGTCTGGCTTGATAACCGTCTTTCCGACGCCCGCGAGGTCTGGTCTGGTGTGCCGCAAGGCTCAATTTTGGGGCCGTTACTTTTTCTTATATTTATAAACGACTTCCCCTTTCACCTCAAATTGGACTTGTGAACGTGTCAAACCTGTTATTTATGCCGAGGATATTTCTATTGTGGTGCCTTATGCTTCGTTAAAGGAGGACAGTGAGTCAGCTGTGATGCAATGGGTTGATACAACAACAACAAGCTCCGTTTGAATAAGCAGAAGACGCAGTTCCTTAATTTCTCTTTGAAACGTGAGGCGAAGCCTGTTCGTGAATCTGTGCGAATGCTCGGTGTCATCGTGGACGGATCTCTGGATTGGAAAGCTCACGTCGATCTTCTCATGAAACGGCTGGCGAATGGATTGTTTATTTTGCGTCGCCTGAAATCTAGTGTCGATTCCGAAGTGCTGCGCCTTGCGTACATAATATTGTGGGGCAACTCAGTAAGCTCGAGTAAGGTATTCGTCCTACAAGAGCGGGTCATACGCTTACTGTGTGGAATCAAGCCTCGTGACTCCTGCAGAGATGCTTTTAAGAGCTCTAGAGTTATGACCATGCCTGGAGTCTTCATTTATCAATGCCTCTGCCTCGCTTACGAGAGCCGTGGCTTATCGTTTGCCGATATTCACTCCCATAATACCCGCGGGAAAGGAACCTTCAGATTGTCAAAGACGATGAATAGTTTTTTAAATCTTTCGACAAAACTTTTCAATAATTTGCCCGAAGATATCAGAGCATTGCCTCAAACTACGTTTAGGCGTCGTGTGAAGGAGCGTTTGCTGGCGAATCCCTTGTACTCCGTAGAAGAGTTTTACAAATAATTCTTCTTGTTGTATTTTATCTATTTATTTTTGTTTTGACGTTATTATTATTATTATTATTATTATTATTATTTTGGGAGCAGGGAGGTGGAAATGCATTTACGCACAGAGTGCCGGACTCCTGCCAAATGGCAGACTACCGGCTAAAACCCCCCCCCCCCCTTTTAGGGCATCGACTACTGAGGTCATTAGCCTTCCTATTGTTTTTTTTTTTTCAAAAGGTTTGTAAAGATTGAAACTGAATACTAGTATGATTGGGTATTATGTAGTAATTGTTTGAAAGTAGTAGGAGATACAATTTTTATTTCATGTTACATTTTAGGTTAATTTGTTGAAGGAAGTTTAGAATGTTGGGCAAGAGTTTATCGGAGGCTAGGAGTGAAGTCAGATCTAAATCTGATGGGATTTCGCTTGTTCGCCTTTCAGCTACGTATTGAGGACAGTTGATGAGTATGTGCTCTATGGTAAGCTCTATGTTGCAGGTCTGGCAAATTTGTCGCCCTTGTCTGGTGAAGTGGTGGCTTTTTGTTAACCTGGTGTGGCCAGTGCGGAGGCGGAGAATAACTATAGCATCCCTTCGTGTACCTGTGCAGGGTGGTGTGTATTTTTTAGGGGCAGGTATTATGGTTCGGAGCTGAGTGGGGCTCCTTCCCCACTGGCGACTCCATTCCTCCCAGATTGCTTGCCTAATACGGGCTTTTTCATCTTCAATTCTCGAGGGGAGCAGGCTGTTGAAGGGCAGCGACTCAGCTGCTATCTTGGACAGTGTATCTACTTGGGCATTCGCCGATATACCAACATGGCTGGGTATCCAGAGGAAAGCAGTTTCTTTGTTTGTGTTAAGGAGTTGGCATAGTTTCTGGTGTATGGCAACGATGGAAGGATCTAGGGTAAATTTATTTGCTAATGCTTCTAAGGTGCTGTGGGAGTCGACTAAGATGAGGTATGGCGAGGAGTTGTGAGTAATGCAGAAGTCCAGGGCGAGAGAAATTCCGTAGAATCCAGCCGAGTAGATTGAGAAATTTGGGGGTAAGGGACATATAAAGCTAGTGTTTGGAGGTGAGTGGTAGGCACACCCAACCCCAGTAGTCGTTTTGGAGCCATTTGCGTGTACCCTGAGTGTTTCGATATGATTTTATTGAAGTAGTTTCTGTACATTTCTGGTGTTGTTTGTTTCTTTGAATATTTTGAAAGGGACAAGTCAAAGGTGAATTGAGCGTATTGCCAGGGAAAGTTATCAATGGTTCGGGAAGGTAACGTAGGGAGAATAGCGGTGTTCAACTGGTCTAAAGTTTCCTTCACCTGGATAGGGAGGGGTCTGGTTCGACTTGGTAGGTTTGAAAATACGCCAAGACTGGTTGTGTTGAACAAGGGTATGTGAAAGAAATGATCAGGATTAATTTGAATTGAGATCGCATAATTTAGACAGATTTGCTTAAAACGGAGATTTAGTGGTAGAGAGTTTGATAGGACTATCAGGTTATCACAGGGGGTAGTCCGGTATGCCCCGAGGGCAATACGGAGACCCTCCTGATACGCCCTTTCCAGGGGCAGTTGCCAACTTTCCGTGCTGAGCTGTACGCTTGTATCCCGTATTCCATTTTCGATCGTACCAGACAATTTGGAATTTTGATGAGAGTGCAGGGGTCTGAGCCCCACTTATGATTTGAAAGCATCCTAATGATGTTGAGGGTTTTGCGACAGTGAATATTTATCTGATTAATATGTTCCTTCCATCGTAGTTGTTTATCAATAGTGTAAGGCCAAGAAATTTGTGTGAGTCTTAATACAGAAGAGGAGAACTTTCAAGTGTGAGTGGTGGGGGATCGTATGGAGACCGTAGTCGGCAAAAGTGTACAGCGCAGGTTTTTTCCTGCGAGAAGTGTAGGCCTATTTGATCGGCGTTTTCCACGAGCGTATTGATGGCCTCTTGTAAGGGATTTATGTCTTGGAGAGATTTGGGGCGTGTTGCGTACAACACAAGGTCGTCAGCATATATCGATATGTTAGTTTCGGGTGTGAGTCCCTGTGTGATTCCGTTTGTAGCTATTAAGAATAGGCTTACGCTTAGTACTGATCCTTGGGGGACACCTATTACTTGGTCGCGAAGAGAGGAGTATGTTGTGCCTATGCGGACTTGGAATTTCCGGTCATTCAAGAAATTTTGTAGTAGGGGTGGACGGTTTCCTGTCATACCCCATTCGTGTAGTTGCTGAAGGATAGATGTTCGGTTAATTTTATCGAATGCGTTTTTGATATCGAAAAATATTGCGGTGACATGCTCTCTCTTCAGGAAAGCGTTTTGGATGTAGTTCTCCACCATCAACAGTTGGTCCACAGTCGAGTAACCTCGACGGAACGCTGTTTGATAGGGGTTTATGAGACGATGTTGTTCGAGGACCTTCATCAGTCTGTTGTTAACCATACTTTCGAAGAGTTCGCCGAGACTACTTGTCAGTGAAATGGGACGGTAACTGGTGACATTGTGCGGGTTTTTGTTTGGTTTCAGGATGGGGATAAAATGGGCAACTTTCCATGCCGTCGGGTAGTAATTGCTGTTCCAGAGTGAGTTGTAGAGGTTAAGAAGTTGGATTTTGCAACGTGGGGATAAATGTTTTAATAGTTCGTTGGGCACGTCATCCGGTCCAGGGGCTTTATTAAGGGTTAGCCGTCCAAGGAAGTGATCAAGTTCTGAAGGTGTGAAAGGGACATTATACTCCTCTGTTCCGGGTCGAGTTGAAAAATAATCAGAATTGTTCTTTTTTCTTTATGTGTCCCAGCAATTAATTAATTGCAAATTAGACGACCCTCGTCTTAGGACTTTTCAAGGGATTACTCCCTTACTTTTCTCGGAACTCAAAACAAGTAAAAAATGGTAAGTATTTAGCTTCAATAAAGTTTAATTCTTTATTTTCAGCCTCCCCACTCCCTCGAATTCACTGCAGGGTGACTATGGTAGTGCGGTGAGGGGGGAGTAATCCCTGAAAAGTCCTAAGACAAGGGTCGTCTAATTTGCAATTAATAATCAGAATTGTTTGACAGGTGATATGGTAGATCTGTGGGGTCAGGTGTTGTGACGCTTTGCAGGTGGTCAGCTATATGATTGGAAATTTCTGATGGCTCTTTAATGGTACCTACGGCATGGGTAGTGATCGCCACAGGTGGGGGAGACGCCGATATTCTTTTCAGTGTTCTGATTCTGTGCCACACCTCTTTACTGGATGTTGTAGAGTTGATTTGTGAAACGTATGTTTGTCAGGAGTTTCTTTTGGCCGCTTGTTTGAGGTGGCGTTCACGAGCACGGAGTCGCTTGAAGATGATTAGGTTGTCCTGAGTAGGGTGTTTTTTGAATTTGTTTAGTGCGGTTTTTTTATTACGATTGGCTAGTCGGATTTCTTCGTTCCACCAGGGGACCGGTGCTCTGGATTTTTTGTATTGTTTTCGAGGGATGGATTGGGTAGCCGCGTAAATAATTGCATCTGTGTAGTTTTGGACGTCCAGGTCGAGATCGTTTGTCAGCTCTGGGAGGTCAAGTGACTGAGAGTACTTTTCCGAGTCGGCGAGTGGGAAGTTCCACCGGGCTGGTGGGCGGGGGGATTCTAGGCCAGCGCCTGCCTGAGTAAGCAATATTGGGAAGTGGTCTGAATGATGCAGGTCGGAAAGGACACTCCAGTCGAAGGAGGCGGCTATGCTTGGACTAGCCACACTGAGGTCAATGGCGCCGAACGAGCCGGAGCTAGCGGTAAAATGGGTTGGTGAACCACTGTTTAAGAGGACAAGGTTATTGTCAGATAAAGGATGGTAGCGAGGAGGTCACCGGATCGGGTGTTTTTCGTTGATCCCCAGGTAGCATGATGACAGTTGGAGTCTGTGAGGATTAGGAGTGGTGGTGGTAGAGTGGTTATAAGGCGCTGCAGGTCGTCCTTGTCCCATGAATTATCGGGTAGGTATAGTGAGCATACAGTAGCGGCTATAGGGAAGGTTATCCGAATAGCGACTGCTTGTAATGGGGTATTCAAGGGTATTTCTTGAGGGTTACAGAAGTTCTTCACCATAAGGGCAGCGCCGCCATGGCGGCGGCCACCTGATTGTGGCTCGCAACTCTTGTGTGCTAGCACGTACTGTTGTGGTGTCGTTAGGAAATAGTTAGAGAAGTGTGTCTCCTGGAGAGCAATGAGAAACGGGGATAATTTTGAGATCAGGGATCGCAATTCATCAGAGTGACAAAGGTATCCACGAATGTTCCATTGGAGTATGTGATTACTTTTTAGATTTGGTTCTGCCATGCTTTACATCGGATTTAGTTGGTGTCCATGCTTGGATCTACCGTCTGTTAGTTGTGTTTTCGTGGATTTGCGGGGCTTTCCCTTTGGATCGAGTAAGTAATAGGTATTATACTTACAGTCATTGCGATGATTGCGAATGGGAGGCGTTCCAGGGACCTCTTGGTTTCCCTTTCGGCCATGTTGCTGCTTTCGTAGCGTAGAGGATTCCTGGTTTAGTCACGTAAGTGGAATTAGCAAGGTTGCGAGCTTCCTTAAAAGTAATATTCTGTGTAATTTTGATACGAATAACTTCTTTTTCGTGACGATGTTTGGGGCAATCCTTAGACGAAGCTTTATGGGGGCCTTCACAGTTGTTGCTTTTATTGTTAAGCATTCATTTTCATGATTAGGGGAGCCACAGGAGCAAATAGGTGTTGATCGGCAACGTGTAGAAGTGTGGCCGAAACGCTGGCACCGAAAGCATCTCATTGGTTCTGGAATGTATGGTCTCACTTTGAGTCGGTAAAAGGCTCCATTAATAGTCTCCGGTAGAGTCGTTGAGTAGAAGGTTAGGACAAATAGTCCAGTATCTTCTCGTTCGTCACTGCCTTGTTTTCTTTTTGTGATGCGCCGTATGGCCACCACTTTCTCGTTTGCTAGGCCATCTAAGAGTGTTTGGTTGTCCGAGTTAATAAAGTCTCGGCAAAATATCACGCCCCGTACGGTGTTCAATCGGAAGTTAGGGGATGATTTGATGGGGATATTTCCGAGTAATTTTAACATCTCCAACTTTGATGATTGGTCATGGCTCATTAGTTGGACAGTGAGTAGGCCGTTTGCGTTTTTTGATACTGATTTAAGTTTGCTCAGGGTCAACTGAAGCTCTTTATGGATGTAAAATGGGCATACTTTTTCAAATGTGTTGGAGTCAGTTCGTTCTATGGACCAGAATTGTGAAAAGACATTGGGTTGTAGGTTAGCAGGAAATCTCTGGTAAGTTCTTTGTGGTTTTGGTTTGGGGGGAAGAGCGATGGGGGAGTCATTATTGTTTCGAGGAGGAGGAACATCTATTTCCATGAGTGGGAGAGGGATATTTCCCGGGTTTTCGTTATTTTGTGAATCGGATTGATCAGTGGGGCGTTTGCTGGGGGGTAGTTTTTCAGTTTCTCTGCTTAATGGGCGTTTTTGTGTACGGGGGTTCGATGAATCTAGTGTGCGTGTATTTTTAAATGTGGTTTCCGCTGGTGTGACAGGGGATGGTGCAGATTGACTTGTATCTTGTAAAGTAGGAGGGTCAAGTGTACCTAGGGGTGAGTCGGGAGAGCCCACAGATTGGGGAGGGGTGGTACCTGGTTCAAATTTTTTATTTCTCGAAGTCATGGTTGTTGGGGTGTTGAGAAAAAAAAAAAAAAAGTAGGGAAGGATAGTTGACGGACGCCGCGCAATCGTGGAGGCGCCAGGGCCTACTCAAGTGCGGCTAGCCCCCCGATAGAGACACCCACACCACATCAGTGGCCTCGGCGCAGCCCCCCCCCCCCAACAAGCAGCAGGGTCCCGTCCGGTCGCCATCGGGCACTACTACAAGCTGGGGGATTATTCGCTGGTGGTTAAGGGCGGCCTCCTCCAAGGCTAATACGAGGTTCGGGCCCCACCCACCGACCCCCACACACACACCCAAAGACATGACTAGGTCAGTATGTGGTGGCATTGTAGCGGCACTGGAAGAAGGTCCCAACAACTTCCAGGCATACGCTGTACCCTCGAACATGCCGACGGCGCCCCCACAGGAAGCACCCAAGCACAAGAGAGCCCCACAACGGTGTGCCACGCCGCCTAGGAAAGGATAGGGGGAGGGTTCAACCCAGACTTGAGGAGTTTGGGATAGTCTGGGCCCAGCTAGGCACCCCGGGTTTGCCACGCCCGTAGCATCTCGGACAGAGATACCCCCTGGGGGTATTATTATTATTATTATTATTATTATTATTATTATTATTATTTTTATTTATTTTGGGGGGGGGAGCATCGACAGAGGCCATTAGCCCAATTGTGTTTATTCGATGGTTGATAGGAATATGTTGACAATACAATTTTGAGGTTAGTTATACTGATCTAGTTGTCGTCTACTTGTCGGAATTATAATTTACTGTAGTAGTTGGTGGTCTTCAGATATTGTATAATGTCAGACAATTTTTGTGATGTGGGTTTTAACAGTTCATGGTAGGGTATAGGTGGCCGATATTCAATTGGTGTCTCAGGGTGTTCCAGTGGGGGCATTCTACGAGGATATGGGTTGTTGTTAAGGAAGCGTCACAGTGTTCACAGGACGGTCGTTCTTGTCGCACTAGGTGATGCCCGTGAGTAAGACGGGTATGCCCTTTGCGGAGTCTATTAAGTACGATTTCATCTTTTCGGGTAAGCTCGGGGGCGGTCGATAGTTGAACTGAATTGATGTGGGGAATGATGGTGTGCATTGTTGATGGGCTACGATCCCATTCTAGTTGGGCTTGTTGGATAGTAACTGTATTAATGTAGGTTGCCACGTCGAGTGGTGGTATTGGTGGGAGCACGTCATCCTGGGTAATAGGTGCGTTGGCAGTAGTTCTAGCGAGATCATCCACGCGTTCATTTCCTATTATATTAAAGTGACTAGGTATCCATAGAAATCTGATGGTTTTTTGTAGGGAGTTGAGAGTGAGTAGTTTGTGATGAATTTGTTTGACGAGTGGGTTCTGTGAGAATTTGTTTTTTATGGTTTGGAGAGAGCTCATTGAGTCGGAGATGATGAAGAATTTCCTGGAAGAGTTGTCACGACAGAAGGTAAGTGCGTGAGATATCGCCTCAAGCTCTGGTGTTAATATACAGGCTACATTGGGAAGATGGAAGGAGTGACTGTTGAGGTCGTTTATGTAGTAGGCACATCCGACACCATTTGGTGTTTTAGAGGCATCGGTGTAGACGCATAGGTAGATGGTGGGTGTCTAATAGTGCACGAAGCAGCTGTGAAGTTTCTGTGGGGTTCAGATGGCGTTTACTTGTGATTTGAAGAGAAAGGTCGATTATGAAGTTTGGAAGGAGCCAGGGGTAGATGGAGAAATCGTCAACTGGAAGAGCGAGTGGAGGGTCGAAATTGATTTGTGTTGAGTATTCACGAAAACGGATTGGGAATGGGCGTGTGCGTGTTAAAGAATAGAGAAAATTTCTAGTTGACTCGTTGGGCTCAAGGACTGTACGAAGGAAGTGTTGAGGTCTACTACGTATGACATAGGCGTATTTAAGCATGAGTTGGTTCCGTCTGTGTTTTAAGGGGAGTTGATTTGCTAGGACGTACAGTGAGTCGGTTGGACTGGTGCGGAAAGCTCCAAGGGAAATACGAAGGGCATGGGAGCAGCCATGATTTTCTCGCCGAGGCATATATAATAGAAGCAAAATCAATTTTAGAACGAATGAGCGATTGAGCCACACGCAGTAGCATAGGCGTATCGCTCCCGAATTGATGATGTGCCAGCGCCCGAAGGACACGAAGATCAGATTGGCATTTGGTGTGAAGATATTGAAGGTGGGGTTTCCAACTGAGGGAGGTATCGAAGACAAGTCCCAGGAATCTGTGGCTTTCCACATAATAAATGGGGGAGTTTCGAAGAGGGAGCAGAGGAGGGGTATGTGAACGCCTTAGGCGGCAGAAGTGGATTGCTACGGTTTTCTGGGGAGAAAATGTTAGACCAAGTTTGTCTGCTCGTTCTATAAGAGCGTTAATGGCCGTTTGAAAGCTTCTAATGTCATTTTCAGAGGGGTCTGCAGAGTATGATTTTTATATGGCAATATCATCGGCATAAAAGGAAATGTTGAAGTCGGGGGGAAGGCTCGCTGCTAGGGCATTTATGGCAATAAGGAAAAGTAAGGTGTTAATAAATTAATTAGACTGATATTATCCGGACGACGATGGAAGGGCATAGCCCAACACGATTCGAGTTTAGAGAAACAATGGACCTGGGTGGGG
The DNA here is from genome assembly GCA_038030265.1 of Corythucha ciliata. Classification (NCBI taxonomy): domain Eukaryota; kingdom Metazoa; phylum Arthropoda; class Insecta; order Hemiptera; family Tingidae; genus Corythucha; species Corythucha ciliata. The sequence goes on along the minus strand of CM075937.1, from coordinate 21,428,957 downwards.
TTCGGCTTAGCTTATCCCTCGGAGTACGACTCCCATAGGCGTCTCCGTGGCGCAAATGGCAGCGTGCTGGACTGGTAATCCAGAGGTTGCGGGTTCAAATCCCGCCGGGGAGTCATTTTTTCTCGAAACTCGAATCGTGTTGGGCTATGCCCTTCCATCGTCGTCCGGATAATATCAGTCTAATTAATTTATTAATTAAAATACCGGCGACAGATTTATTCATTATATCCATCTAAAAGTAAGGTGCTCAAGACGGATCCCTTTGGGACGCCATTCTCGAGTGCTCGTGGGACGGATAAGTGATTCCCGACTCGGACCCGAAAAAAACGGTTGGCTAGAAAGTCCTGCAGAACCATGGGGAGGTGGCCTCTCAGGCCCCATGCGTAAAGTTGTTTGAGGGCGCCATGTCGCCAGACGCGGTCAAAAGCGTTTTTTATATCAAAGAAGATAGCTGTGGTGTGTGAACGGTGGAGAAATGATGATTGTATTACATTTTCAAGTTTAATGAGATTGTCTAGAACGGAGTGTTTTATGCGGAACCCAGTTTGGTATGCGTTCAGTAGTTGGTATTTTTCTAGAAATAGCTCTAGGCGGTAATAGATTAAATTTTCATAAATCTTTCCCATACAAGACGTCAGGGATATGGGTCGGTAGTTGGATACTTCTTGGGGGTTTTTGTTATTTTTTGGAACTGGTATAATTGTTGAAGTTTTCCACTGCACTGGGAAAACGAGTCGGTTTTCTGGCTCGGTCAAAGTGAATACTTGGTTGGGTTAACCGAACTTTTTGACGAATTAATGACCGTCTAACTGCGTTGAATCAAATACTGACCGAGTTCTAGGCCACAATGAGCCATGATGACCGAGTGGACCTGTGAATTACACGAATAATAACCGAGTATCTGGTTAAATAAGGCACCAACCGAGTCCGTGGCACTCGGTTAAAGACAGCGAGGCGGCTGAGTTACCCGAGTAAGAGAATAATCCCCACTACTTCTCAGTGACCTTAGGATGATTTTACCGAGTAAACGGGTTATGGTACAACAAACCCAGTCGACTCGGTTAGCAAATGAATGAATATGACTGCTCACACGATGTTTTGACCTAGTGGAAACGACCGTTAATTTTAGCTGACCAAGTAGGTTTGTCGGCGGGAAACAAAACTACCGAGTAGCACGTGTCCAGTTGGTTTTCGTATTGCATCAGTCGGATTCGGGCTAGTCAATGCTCAGTCAGTGATGAGTGATTAAATAAAAATAACAGAGTTCCATCTATACTGTGCCAATTTCATCATAATAACAATGAACGACGTAGCCGATTTACTTCGAGAGTGAAAAATTCCTGAAGCGAAAATTAAGGAAATTACAGGCAAACAATTTTTTTTACTGTCGCATCGCATGTTTTTTTAGGCTTCCATTTTTAATTATTATATAATAATTTATTAGAACTATAACTTCGGCTTAAACCAGCAGCAAAGCTTAGCCCTCATGCCTGATGAGCCTCTCAGCGGTGAGCAATTTTTCCTTACTTTTTAACTTGCATTGAAATTATTTGAAGCCCGTCTGTTCCTGCCCTATACGTGCCCTATTCTCGGAAGTAAATTGAGCATCCAAAAAAGGCGTCGCGATGAAACACTGCTGTCTATTTAATCTACCTTTCAAACAACAAAACGAAGGTAGACGAGTTCGTATAATGGATTACGCACTCAATAACGGAGAGAACCAAGAGACCGGGAGCGAGCAGTTTTGGGATTTCAACCATTCTTCTCCAGCAGAAGACAGCTGGGAATCAGTCAGGCAAGCCTACGTCGTTACAGATGGTTTCTTATATTCATTCGACAACATTTTAGAAGCGGTCGATATTTGTTTTCAAAGGCTTTTATATGTGTTTCATCAAAGTTACTTGAATAAATGTGAACATATTTAGCAACTTCTGCGAACGAAATTATTGCTGGTTAATAATGCAATTCCTTGTTCGCTTTAATACTTTCATTATAGAGCAGGTACGGTTAATTCATTGCAACAATCGAGCAAGAAAATGACAAGAAACCCAGTGAGATTGGTTATTTTTTACCAAGCTTGGCTAGGTCATTTCTGTTAAAACAACCGAGTGAGTAGGATAAAAACAACCGTGTTTGTACTCGGTATAATATGACCGAGTAACTCGGTTAATAATGTTATGATTTTTGGTTGAATACTTTTTACCAAGCTACTTGGTTGATGATGAAATGACTCGGGTGCAAATTTTGTACCGAGTAATCAACTTGATTTAACCGAGCACATCTACTAGGTTGAATCTGCTAAAATACTTGGTTAAAATCAAACTCGGTTAGAAATTTTGTTTAACCGGAAAATGATACCAGATTAAAACGACCGAACTTACTCGGGTGCAAATTATTAACCAAGTAAGCTCAGTTAAATTCAACCGAGTTTTGAGCTGTTTTTTCTCCCAGTGTGGATAGAATAGGTATTATTTTGCCAAAGAGAGTTGAATAGGTTCAAGAGTTTTGTTTTGTGGGTTTCCGACAAGTTTTTATAGATTTCGTTAGGGAGGCAGTCCAGGGGCGTACCTAGAAATCCTTCCGGAGGGGGCGATTTCAGCAGTCCGCAGCCAATTATTGTCCGGCGGGGGACGGGTATTGTAATGAACGCCCTTCGTATTGCTTGGACTTCGCAAAAATTTGGCTAAAATCGGCCTCCCGGAGGGGGCGATCCGCCTATCGCCCCCCTCTGGGTACGCCAGTGAGGCAGTCAGGTCCTGGGGATTTGTGGTTTTTAATTTTGGTCAATACCCGGTCTAGTTCTGCAGAGGTAAACGGGAGGTTATAATCGAGGCATTCTGTGGCGGAAAAATTGAGTTTTTGGTTTGTTTCTTCAATATGTTTATAGTCTTGGAATTCCGGTGTATATTGTGAAGTGGCAGAAGTGTCATTATAGAATTTGGCGAAGTGTTCTGCGCCTTGGCGCATTGGGCGAGTTGGGACAAAAATCCCAATAAATGTTCAAAATTGAAAATACGCTGATTCTCGATTTCAGAGTACAACTTGTTTCTGGCTAAAAGTGAGAAAAAGTACTAATACACAGAAGATAGTAAGGGACCTCAAACAGTTATCCCCTCTGATGAGCCAAAATGTCCATTGAGCACATTGAAGTATTTAGTACATCTAGCACATTAAAAGGATTTGGATCCCAAAGAACCAAATTTCTCGGGATTTAATCACCAAAAAGACCAACCAGGAGGACGAAACAGTTGATTCCAGAGTCACATTCCTCTTCTTTATGGTCTTGACTGGAATTTTCTTGGTTAGATGGCTAGAATTGAGAGTTTTCACCCCTTTATGCCCGAATTTCAGAGATTTGGCCCTTGGAAAAATTAATTTGGAAGGATTGGCTCCCTCAAAATCCAAATTTTCGGAGATGACTCATTAATTAGTCATATTTCACGGGGTTGAAGAAAGCAATTTCACACTTTGTGGCCTTCATAGAGCAATTTCACGGATTCGGCACTAAAGGGGACCAACTTTTGCTGTTTGGCTAATTGGAGAACCAATTCCACGTTTGGTTCCATAAAAACAAGCAATTCCGGTAGTTTGGCTCTTTCGAAGCCCTGCAAATTTTGCAGATCTGGCTTGTTAGAAGCCAATCTCGTGAACCCGAATCATGTAGAAGGTGCGAACGATATAATTTTTAGGAGGCTAATTCAACACGAAGCCATTTTTTCGATTCCTCAAACATCGGATTGGGGTAGCGCTGCCCCTCCAACCAGACCATTGGGGGAGTAATCGCTGACCCTGAACCCCACTTCCACCGCCACTGGGTTCCCCTCGTCCTGGTGTTGAGGAAGGGGACCATATTGTCATTTTGTCGAAATTCTCCTTCACCCAATCAATTTTCTGCATTCGCCAATGGACAAGCGGTGCCCCCCCCCCCCCAGGATGTCCATTGGTCAGACCACCCGAAAATGACTCAAAAATTTCTGGCGGTGGGGTAGGGGGATTCGATCACGTACTTTTTTGTCACCTGGGACTGAACTTGACTGTGCAGGACGGGACGAAGTGCCAAAAAATGCGTGACGGGACGGGAAATGAAAAGTCCCGTCCCGTCCCGCGCGCACCCCTAGTTTTAACGCTCCAGTCAGCCAGTTTGAAGAGCTAAATTGATTGTTTTTGAGTGTAGACCGGTTTCGAGGATTGTTCTGCCCCTGAGAAGGGTTGGGCAAGTGCCCGCACTCTTGCCACTGTCCTCGCTACTCCGAGTCAGACTTGTCTGCAATATAAACGAACGTCACAGGAAAATCTGCCAAGTATTCGATGCAGACGCTCGGATACCCGGGAAATTGGGCAAGAAAGTGTGTTTCGTTCGATCTCGTCAAAGTTTTATGGCATGGATTGATACCGTTTAAAACCGTATTTTGCCCAACAAATTGATTTAAAAGTTTTAAAGTGACTGCGCATTTATTTTTACGTCACTCGCCTTCGTTTTTAAAAACAATCTAAAGTTTTCGGCACGTCTTTCCGACTAAACCCCCACAGTTATGATTCCTACAGTTTTCAATAATTCATCGCTTCCCCCAACACCCTCGCCGTCCCACCCAACCCTTCTCACTAGCCCAGGCTGACTCAAAAAACGAACTTCCACCACTCCGAAGCTAATCCAACTAGCGGGACTGACAGAGACAGAAAGAAATAGAGAGAAAAAAAATCCAATCACCTCTCGATAACCCCCTCCCCCTCGCCCATCAACCAAGCCTACACCTGATTGAACTTCCCCTGTGTTCACCTTATAAAAACAATTTCCTCGTCAGTCAAATCCTGGTCCACCCCGTCACCACCCCTCACATCACCACTCAGTTCAAAAAAACTTATGGTTGCTGGGTGAGTTTCAATGGTGTGATTGGGACGGTCTAGGGGTGGGGGTTTGAAGAGTTCCATTGAGAGTGAATTAGAACTGCGGGTAGAGTTGTTTTTCCTTTTCATATCCCTCTACCGATCATCTCTTTTCCATCCCTGGCCCTCACCACCACATCTCTACAGAATTGCTTCGTATGGAAAATAGATTGTGTGATTCCGTTCCAGTTTTTTTTTTTAAAGTTGGACAAGGGTGGGGAGGTGGGGGGATTCGAGTTGCGTCATTTTAAAATAGAGTATTACAAGCAGATTGGACTTTTCCGATGTAGGTGGGCTTTTTTTTCATGAAAGAGAGGGCTTAACTGAAGAAGAATAATAAAATAAAAGTTCGGAAGATTGAATCGACTAGAATTACCCATTTATACATTTTTTGAAAGAATAATTTCTTGCTGCTACATTTATTCCACTAATAAAATCCATTTCGATTCAGAAATCAAGTAATAAAATATCATAAAGTCAGGGGAGAAGGGGGTAGTGGCTGATTGGTCTCTCGGATCATCGACACTCCCTTTTATCCCACCTATAGACTAAATCGACGAGAAACTTATTTCCCTCCCATTAAACTCACGAATCTGTACATATACGGCGATTTTCCCCTCACCATGCTACGCACCCCCTCCCCCACTGCCATCACAGTAAAGATTGACCCTTAAACCATCTGGTTCCGTTATCTATTTATATTGCTTTGCTCGAAATTATTCACGTATTGCCCATTAATTTAGAACGGGGAAAAATATTCTTCTTGTTGTTATTGCGCACTGTAAAGTGAATGATACGAAGAATTGTTATGGTGGATTTTTCGTGCGACATTCGTTAAAACTGGAGTAAATCGAATTTTCAAAGCCTGCCATCGTAAATCCCGTTTTCCATGCTAGCGCCCAGAGGCGGAAGCTGAAGGAGAATATTAAATTGTCGTCTGGGAAAGGATCCAGGCAATTACCATAATGAAAATGGTAAGTAGAATTAATTATATGCTTATGGCGAGAGTGTGAGAGAGCGGGTTTTAAGGGTAAACATGTGAAAACTCCGTTCAGGGTACGGGATGGGATTCTGAGAAACGTTATACGTAAAGGGGGAATGGAGGTGTGAGGGAGATAAAGTATGATATGTGCGACCACTCAGCACTGATTGGTGGCACCCGATTATACATATAACGCGTTTTGTACGTCCCTTCTATATCTCCTTTTGCCCTCTTTACGGCAATTTTGGCGCTGCTCCGCGCTATACAGTTCATCATCGGTGTCGTTTTGTCGTCACAATTTATCCTTTACGATTTATTACTACCGCGGTTTTGTAATGTTTTCAGTTGTTCCAGAGGAATGAAAAGGGAGGGGTTTTGAACGACCGATTTGGCAAGATTTCATCCGAATAGCTTCAGCCCTTTCATAAAAGTTTCAATTTTTTTTTTTAAATAAACATTTCCCAAGCTATGGGTAATCGAGCCCAAATCCCTTTCATTCGTCGTTCTCTCTTCCATTCACTCCCTTGAAAAACGTTTTCATTTGAACACTTCGGCCGGAAACGAGGGAATGGTACCTAAAAGACACAGTTTGAGAGTGAGACCAATGGGTCAGGAGGCGGGGGGGAGGGAGAATTCATAAAAGAACTTCACTTCTATAATAAAAAGGAATTTGTGAGAAGAGAGAGAACGGAAAATGAAGAGGAATTCGAATGAAGAGAAACTGGCATGGTGGTAAGGAGCGGGGGGGAATAGTGGTGGGTTCATTCATTTTTCAGTTCATGAATGAATCGGTTCCGGAGGGGTACCTGGTGGTGCCGAGCAGTCTGAACCTTTACCATGTCATCTGTCACCTGTCACTACAGGGGAAAAAAAGGAGGCCGGGGAAAAAAAGGTTGAAACGATGAGGTGGAGGAGGCTAATGGCACCTGACTTTCACGCGTCTTCCCCTCGCTTGAATGAAGAATAAAAAGTCATAAAGCCAAATTTCTATTGCTCTTCCTATATAAAATGATCGTAAAATTGTGTTAAACGTTCCGGAAGTCAATTATCCGTCAAATCAATTTCCAATTAGAGCTGAAAGCGTTTGATATTCAATTGATGCCCTCCTAAGACCGATGAATCCAAAATCTATTCGAATCCCTACTCTCTCAATTAATTAATACCATTTGACGGAAGAGCCTAGAGATTACATTTACGTCTCCCCCCCCCCCCCACTACCATTATTCTCCACGCCAAGAATAACTCAAGCACCTCTATTCTAAGCGCGTTTTGGTGGAATAGCACGATGTAACCACCTTTAATAGGGAAAGCGCAACAACGAGGATTCACCGCAGGAATACAAGTAAACGGTGTGATTCCACGAGGGTGGGATAGGAGGGCTAATTACAGTAACACGTGTTCATCCGATCAAGTTAATGGCGTGATTTCATCGAGTTTTCGTTTAAAATCAAGAGAGACTGTTTTAGAGGCAAACCATACTTCCCCCTTTTCCGTCATAGTCAACAAGAGCGACCGGAGAGTTTGTAGATGACAGAGGGTTCATGAATGAAACGTAAAAGTTACTTTTTTTTTTTACACACACAATTGCTTCACTCGTATTCCTTTGAATAACATCCTTCTAACTCAATGAAAACCTTTACCTGACTTATTAGCACAAAATAGGCAGTCCGTGCATTATTCTCTCACCTTCTTACTGCTTATTCATTGTGCGGCCCTCCCCATCAGTCACTAGCGGTCTTTTTGAGTGTACAAAAGATTGCTAAAAAAAAAAAAAAAAAAAAAAAAAAAAAAAAAAAGGTCACGTGGGCCTGTAAAAGAATTTGTTTTTCTATTCAAGCAATAGCGCGGCAATAAAGTACAAGTTTATTCTTGAAGCGGCTGCCACTGAAAGATTGAGAGAGTTTTCCTTTCCTGCACCTCCTCCTTCCGTGTGACATTCAAAACAAAATGGACATTCAATGATATTTTTAAGTTCGTTCAATTCGGCTCGAATGACTGAAAGAAACAGGAAAGACCGAGGACTTAGCTTCTCTTTGAATATAATTTGTTCCCCATCCAGTGATTCTATGCTCTCGATTTATAGCTTGTGCATGTACGCACATTGCAATGTAATTACACGTTTCATATGAAAGTGGTCTATGCTGTAACTCACATCCGCCGGGTATCACCTTTCGTAGCTGGAGATTTTGCCTAGTTTATTCCTCCAAAAAACTAATAATCCGACCAGAAAATGTCAATTTTGTCGACGAACCTGAAAATTTAGTCATGAAACCCTCTTTGAACTGAATTTTCGGCTCAAAACTGTCAATTTCACTCACGGAACTTGACCTCAATGTAAACTTAAACCCTGGACTATTCACCAATAAGCTAATTGCAATAGTCTCCAAAACTGTCATTCATTGCTTGAAATAAATCATAACTCGGCAAGGAAACAGTTAAGTCGTCCCCAGAAATCGTTCGTGCAAATAGAAAAAGGCCGTCGTCATCCATCACAACAAAAAATCTTCCTCTGTAAACTGTCGCTGCAGGCTTACGTATGCAAAACGGACGATTTCACTCCCCCCCCCCTACCCAGAAAACGTAACGTAGGCCAAATCCTGCGTCTAGGACTAGACTCGGAAATTTGTATGCAAGATATAGTCCCCTCAAACGGTGGCTGTACAGCCACAGAAATCACAGTTTTGCATCATCAGCAACCTACAATCCGACCAGAAAACTGTCAAAACTAAAGTCCTGAAAAGTCAAAAATAGATTTTGAGGCCAAAAATGGTCAATGAAACACCAGAATTGTGATGAAGCTTGAAATTTATCGCTTAACTCACTAATTATCTATCGATTCACAAACTCATATAATTCGGACTAAAACAGGAAAGGGCCATTTCGCGTAAGAACACAACTTTTTGGACATTGAGTGCGGTGCGGGGCGCGGAAATTAGACAAATTAGACATCAAATCAGACAAATTGGACAAATCACCCGACCACCCCAGACCACTTTGGCATACGTTGGAACTCATTCGGGGGTCCGACAGCCTGTAATGAGCCTGTCCGCGAGTAAAGAGCCTCAACCCGGAAAAAACGCAGCCAGACCGATAGTTTAATGCGAAATCGCTTACTTTAGGACGATTTATAGAATATTTATAGATTCAGCTGGCGGTCGTCGCCCGCCCGCATGCGGTGGCGGCCGAATTGACCGCCCGCAGATGTCCAAGGAAAAGCTTCGACGCACGTGGACCACGTTGGAAAACCGTCAAAAACAAAAATGGTAAGGCAAATGCTCATCTTTTAGCCGCTTCAAGGGGCGCTGACGGCCCCTCGGTGAAACCCGGAGATACCGTGGAAACAGGGAATATGAAAATCTCCACTAGTACCTCTGGTAACTTCGCGGTTAACAGGAGAAAAACATTAATTCTTGTTCCATAGGTTGAAATAGTGAAAGAGAAATGAGAAAAATGACTATTCACGGATAGAATCGAGAAAATGTGCTGATTCGCTGCTAAAATTAAGAAAATCCTTCATACTTCATGCGCTTATAAAAGTTATAAAATTGTGAAAAAGCGTTAATGCACGGGCAAAATGGAGATAAAGGAATTTATTTAATAATTTTTTTATTTATTTATTCAGCTCGCAAAAATAATTTCATCAGGATTATAAATGAACTTTATACATAGTTTTTGACTGTCCCTTCCCTTGAACAGTCAATTCACTAAAATTAAGAAAAAACCTTAATCGATGGATAACAGTGATAGAAAAGCGCTCATTCGGGGCTAAATTGTGAAAACGCAAACTCACGGATTCTGGTGGCAACCAATTGAGCAAAAGCAGTAATTCACGAGGGTGAAATCGGGAAAAATGCGAATTGGCGGCTAAATGGAGAAAAATATACTTAATTCACGGCTGAAAAAAGCGCTAAATATAGAACTGGTTAAATATAGAAAAACGCTAATTCACCGCTAAAATGGAGAAAAATTCTAAATTGAAAATGGAAATGGTAAAACGTTAGTTCCCAGCTTAAATTGAGAAAAAGTGCTGTTACGCATCCGCAAATCAGCGCGTTTGCTGAACTTTTAAGCATCTAAATTCGCACTTTTCCCAAATTAAGTTATGATGTGGCCTAAAGAATCCGCGAATTAGTATTTTCTGCACTAGCGAATGCGAGGGTTTTTTTTCCCTCAATTTTAACCGCACGCGAGCGAATTAACCATTTTTCACTATTTCAGCAGCTACTTCGCGTTTTTCTGCGTCAAATTATCGGTTTTCTCTATTACGGCCACGAATAAGCGCGTTTTCTCCATTTTGAGCCGCGAATGAGCGTTCATCTCATTTTTATCCGTGAATGAGCGCTTTTTCTTAATTTTTCCCGCGCATTACTATAGCAGTTTTTCTCAATTTTAGCCGCGGCTAAGTGTTTTTCTTCATTTCAGCCGCAAATGAAGAAAAAGTTTATACATATATACATTTTACCATCGAATTCACGTTTTATTTATACGTATTTATTGCGTGAGCCTCTCAGGCTAGCTCAGCGGTAGAGCGCCTGGCGCGAAACTAGGAGGTCGTGGGTTCGAATCCCACCTTGGGAGCGATTTTTTCTCGGAACTCAAAACAAGTAAAAATAGTAAGTGCTTAGCTTCAATAAAGTTTAATTATTTATTTTCAGCCTACCCACCCCTCGAATTCACAGGCGTGACTATAGTGGTGCGGTGTGGGGGGAGTAATCCCTTGAAAAGTCCTTAGACAAGGGTCGTCTAAATTTCAAGTAGTTTTATTTATACGTATTTTGCCGGCTGTTATTACATAACGACGTAACGAATCGGCTCTTCAAGGGGCAGGCGCAAATTACATAACTTTTTTTAAAAAAGTTTACTGTTGATGCTGATAGCCACACTTCACGAATTGGGGTGTTCTATACCAATTTTAGCCGTGAATTATAGGGGTTTTCTCAGGTTTATCCACAAATGAACGTTTTTTCGGTATTTTATCCATGAATGAACGCTAAATAGCTATTTTATCATGAAATCGTGAATTCCATTCACGAATTAACGCTTTCTCTCAATTTCAGGAGTAAGAGTTAGCGATTTGTTTACACACATTTTAACAATCTATAAATCCCCTTTTTTTCATTTTCAAGCTTTTCGCACCTTGGTACAGGCTAGATTTTTTAAATGTTTCCGCGAATGGGCAATTTTTTATCATTTCAGTTGCCAATTTTGCCATTTTTCTCAATTTAGTCCCACTTGATCGTTTTTTGTTTGTTGTTTATTTCCCCAATTTTTGCCCTCACTTTTATAGTCTTGAACAAGGGTTTTTTTGGACTTTTTAAAGCCTTTTTTGTTGCATTTTTTGCCTTTTTGCGCTTGCAAATTACTTTGAACAGCAAATTAGCGGTTTTTTCTCCATTTTAGCCATAGAGTGGCATATCTGTACAACGCGAATGAGCTATTTTCCCCCATTTTTAGTCTGGGAGTTTGATCGAAATTCCGTGAATGAACGCTTTTTCACGCAGTTTTAGCCACAAGTATTAGCTCTTTTTCAAAACATTTTGCTGCAAACTCGCCCAAGAACAGCATATTAGTGCGCTTTCTCACCTACAGCCTCTTAAGGACCTAAAAAAGCTGGGGATCAGCGTATTTTATCTATTTTAGCCGCGAAGTTACTCCCGGAAAGCGCGCTTTATTTCAGTTTGAGGCTTCAGAATAACGACTATGTAATTGTCGAAAGGAGCCAATATTGCTGCGTCGAACCGTATACCAAATCTTCTTTCTACCTTAAAATCCTCATTTTCCCATCTTTAAGCCTTTCGGTGGCACCCTCAGGTAGAGGGCCCGAAGTGGTCCACCCCCGTGTCGCTCCTACACAACTGATTCACGGAAAGAAGTGAGAAAAAAGCGCTAAATTACGGCTAAAATTAAGAAAAATACTTCGTGGCTAAAGTTTCTTGAAGCTTCCGCGGATAACGTGTAGGAAGATCGCTGATCAGAGGCTAGACGATAGAAGGCAAGTTCGTGGCTCAGACTGAGAAAAAGCGCTAATTCATAGCTAAAAGCGAAAAAAATCGCTAATTCACAGCTAAAATTAAGAAAAAGTGCTATATTTATGGATGAAATTGAGAAAATTCGATCATTTGCGGCTAAAATCAGGAAAAATGCGAATTCACTGTTAAAATTAAGAAAAAATTCGCTAATTCACAGTTAATATGAGAAAAAATCCCTACTCCGGCTAATTCGCTAATCCGATAAAAATTGAGAAGAAGCGCTGAAGTGAACCCGTTTTATTGTGAAAACGCAGACTCGCGGCTTCTGCTAGTATAACTTCGTGCTAGAAAGTGAAAAAAAGTGATAATTCGCGGCCAAATTCAGAAAAAACTTTGGGAAATTTGCAGCGAAAATTGGGAAAGAACTCTAATTCGTGTCTGAAATGTAGAAAAATCTATAATTAGCGGTTAAAATAAGGAAAAATTCTAATTTGGGTCTAAAATAAAGAAAGTTGCTCATTTCGGAGTTAATTTGAGAAAATTTGCTCATTGACAGAATATTGAGAAAATGTCAAGCCGCGGTTTCGGAGGCAACTTCGTAGCCAAGTACGAAAACGCGCTATAATTTACGGAAAAATTGAGAAAAATCGCTTATTGACCGCTAAAATGGAGACAAATAGCTAATTCACCGATGAAATTGAAAAGAAGCGCCAAAGTGTAAGAAAAAACGCTAATTCGCGGTTAAATTGGAGAAAACGCCAAATCGCGGCTTATTCTGAACGGTGACTTCGCCCGGGGGCGCCAAATGTCTATAAGGCCGGCACTGAGGGACCTTGCACTCCTGAATGACTGGCGTTGAGGCGAGGAGTTTGATAGCGTCAGCCTATTAAGTAAGCTAATAACTGTAATAATTTATCGTTATATTTTATAATTAGAATTTGTGTTCTTAATTAAGCTCAGATGACCTCATACAAATAGTGATTCCGATCTCAAAATCTCGCCGCACCCCTTGACGAGGCTCGCGTCGCACAAGGGTATGCCGTGACACCCCGGTTGCGGACCACTGGGCTAGAGCGTATGGAAGTTTCAAGCCAATCCGATGGCACGTACCAGTTAATTTCTTTTCATAAACTGTCAAGTTTTGGAATTTGACTCTAATAAGGGTAACTACAGCCCCTCTCCCTTTTCAACTTGACTATAAACCAGTTAATCTCATCACAAAAAAAATGACTTTCAGAAGTCAGGATGTAGCCCTATGTGAAGGTTTCTGAGCTGGCGAGGGACAATTATGCTGGGTTAAATTGTTTCGTGGTTTTTTCTATTTTACGAGGGGAAATGACCAAGTTCGTAAACAAATTATTGAGTTTTATACGCTTAAATCGCCATTGTATGAACGAATCCGCAACGATATACGGTTTGTGATGCAGAACAAAAGTTGCTGAGCGATAAATTAAGACTTAGGGGTATACTTTTCTCCATATTTCTCCAAATAACTGTACATTTTGGAACAAAACATCCAGCTTTGGGTGGCTAAATGTGCTGATTTTCAATGAGTGATGCATTTTCAAGACTCACGTCAATTATTAGCACCGAGTTGCTCTCCGGCCCCACTTTATCACGATGTATCGGATTAATTGCACACTCTTTGTTGTATAATATGTGATGCGATGGGAGAAACATAATTTTTGAAAGTATCTCAACAAATCTCCCTCCCCCTCGTATTTTAAAAAATGTGTCCCAAGTTTGGAACATCAACAAAACAGCAGTGGTGTTGCATAGCTAAAACTTGTGTCCCCCCCCCCCCAACGTGTAGCCCAGCACGCGCACTTTTTCAATCGTATCTTGAATTATTGGGAGTTTCTTGCCGAAAGTGGTTTCTGCGGCGGGTCTCTTATTTATACTCCCCCCACCACCACCACACAACCAACCACCCATCACCAAAAAGTAAATCTCGGACTCATAATATATCAATAGACGCCGTTGGGAAAGGGCTTGTGGTAATATTTCTCTCTTCCAAAGAAAAGATACACAACGCCCGGAGCATTTGTCAAAATGTTACGTTTCGCCTTCTCTATACAATATTATTATAATGCCAGAAAAAAAAGAACAATATTCTTCGATAGCGAGTATCGTCACTTTTGGCTCTAATATATGATATGATCCCCCTCCCCCATTCGGGTTTACATGAGAGTCCAAGTGTCGCAGCTCAGGCCTGTATCAGGAGTTTTTCAATGTATTAAATAACGCTAAAAAAGAGATTCAAGAGAGAGAGAGAGAGAGAAAAAAAAAGAGTTTCATTCTCTGTAAGGGCCTCCTGATATGCAAGAGCACGCACGGAAAGACTTAACTCTCTTTACACTCTTCTTTTTTTCTTTTTTGTCGTCGAACTTGTGAAAAATATTGAAGACCCTATTTATTACGACTTAAAAAGAGTGAAAGAGGGTGGTTTGAGAATGAGAGGGGGGAAGGGAGAGGGGGATGATGTAGTATTCATGACTCGAGGAAAAATTTTCTATCGAAAATATCGGCGTTGAAGTTCACAACTGCTGCTGTGTGTTCTGTGAAAATCGTACTTTCATGACGTGGGTTGGGACTTTGGAGACTTAAATTGTCATTTATTTTTCTTTTACGCGATACTGAAAATATATCTCGAGGATATTAACGTCTAGTAATTCTCACCACTGCATCACTAATATCAACGTGGCGTGTTTTTTATTATTATTATTCTTTCCTTGTTTGAGCAGATGTTTATCAACAAACCAATTCAAGAGCGGCACGTTGTTTCGCTTACCAAAAGTATTATTTTTATTAACGAAAAAATTAACGAAATTAAAAGAAAAAAATTTTCTGTCAGAAGTGGGATTCGAACCCACGCCCTCAGAGAGGACCAGAATGCTCGAACTCACCACGGGTGAGCAAGGGTTCACCTTGAGTCTGGCGCCTTAGACCGCTCGGCCATCCTGACATGGCAAAGTGGGTTTGAAAACCAATATTCGACTAGATGCGTAGTAAATTTATTCATTTGAGTAATGAAAAGGTAATAAATAATTGATTCTTTTAAAAGCAGCAATAATTAACACCATTTCACCAACTTTTCCGGGGGGAAAAACTGTATTTTACGATGTTATTGCTAATATTGTAACTCTCTTTTTATTATGCTCATGGATCACGCCATTTCTTCGTCAATAAGAAAATTATGCATTGAAGAGGTGAGTTTTACCCTCGCAACCACGGTGCTATAAGGGAGGGGCAAGGGTGGGCATCTTATACCCCCCCTGATCCCTATCATCATGGCCTGTCATAATCGTCTTTGATCGGAACCAGTAACAATTGTAAACCGTCAATTTGTCCCTTCACATCGGATTACGGACCATTTTGCCCTTAACAAAACAAGTAATTTAGAAATTTCACCGGAAAAAACACATTTTTCGCATGAAAAATGGCGTTACCTAGGTCCGTTCCATTACTTTTCACTATAGCTACACTAGTGTAGAAAACCATGTGATTTCATTGACTTATTCTGACAAATTGAATGAAACCAGATGATTTTCTTCAAAAGTGTAGCACTCGCGAAACAATGAAACTATTCATTTTTTGTCGTACAAGGTTCGAATTGTGTTAGGCTTTGCCTTTCCAAGGCAAAGTCGTCCGGATAACATCTTACTATACTTATTAATCAGTTTAATTAATTACGTAGACGTAGTCCAGTACCATACCCCGAAATTTAGACCCTCCCCCCCCCGTTAGAACCACGACTGTTAGAAATCTCATTAAGCTGGAAGATATATAGTGAAAACTAAAATTATCTTGAAGCGTCAAAACGCAGCCGATGATCCCCCTGAGTAAAGATAGAAGTCACGTCTCCGTCCACAATCAACCTAGAAAGAAGCACAATTACTACGCATATAATCATAATCCAGATTCCCAAATAACTGCTCGTGGATGCATCCAACAGGATGCAGGGACAGGGATGTAAAAACATCCGACAAGACAGTTTCCCTTTTATGGAATTCCCTGAAACAAGAACCCTGCAGCACTCAATCCCAGTGTAGTGTTAATTTCTTTTCTTTTACCCCGATCGTTTTGTTCTTCTGCTTTAAATTTGAAGTTTAGAGGGACTTTGGTAAGGTTAAGCATAACGTTGAACTTTAAGGGTAACAGTACAGTCCTCCTCACAACACTTCCCCTTATTCTATTTTATGCTTTACCCATATAAATGACAGTATAATTATTCAAAAGGTTTACTTCTAATTAGATTTAAGTTATTTTAAAAGGATTTATGGTTTTTATATGCATGCATGCTGATGCTATACGCGTTCAGTAAAAAGTCTTAAGTTAGGTTAACCTTGCTCGCACAATTGTGGGAGTTATTAAAAATCTGGATACATTTTGTCCTAAGGCGCATTTACATACGGATCAATTTCATTGCTCAATACGTTGGAAGACATTTCAATAGCAAGCCATTCACGAACGGAATTTTTTGACAGGCCAAAACCGTAGGCCGGGTCCACGGATTTTCCTGACGGGCCCGGCCTCTGCCTTGCAAGTGAGTGGGGAATGACAGGCCAGAACCGCAGATTTAGACCGTGGGGTTTTCCAGCAGGCCGAATCTGTGGGTTTTTAGCCTGTCGTTGCCCACTCTCGTGCAGTCCTCGCCTTCGGGAAAACTTACCAACGGTTCAAATCCGTTCGTGTATGTGTTTGGTGAAACCCGCAGATTTTGAAAAACAAAATCCGCAGGCCTGATCTGTCGAGCATGCCCCACATACCAAAGGAAAAAACGACGGATTTCGTATGTTTCTAAGGAAAGAGGCCAGCCATAAGTGTTTTGATGGGTCTATGGGCATCATTCGGTGTTGTAGTGGATACAATACTCGCTTCGCAAACCAGCTGACCTGGGTTCAAATCCAGCCATTGCCATAAGGCTGCAGCGAGCTGCGACACGGCTTCGTGTGGACATTTTGGCGGTCGTGCGCGTATGAAAACTTCACACCGACCGAAACGTCCGCGAAGTACGAGTGTGAAGTGCACAGATAGATCAGGGTACGGAAGTGGGAGCCTACCGACGGCGCATTTTGGCGCAGAACCAATGAACAAACCAAAAAATTTTTTTTCGATCTGCAATGTTTAATTTGGTGCGAGACCACGGTTTCAGCATCATCAGTCGCTCAGTCGGTGTCGTCAGCCCCCAGCTTTTACCTAATTTTATGCGTATGATTTTTATCATTAAAATTGTGATTGGCCATGTTGTCGTGGAGTTATTCAGACGTTCTGGTGATACAGTTGTTGTCTCTCCACAAAAAGTTGCTTTATTTATTTATTGATCGAATCGATTTTCAGCCTGTCTAGGCCATCATCAGGACCATTATTTAAAATCAGTTTTCGTGTGTCGTCCACACTCGTTAACTTTCTACTGTATCACCCGGACAAATGATTTTTAATTATTTTTAATTTTTCCATTTCCGTAAACAAAGAAACCGAAGGACACAAACCGACCGTTAGTGGCCCTTGGCAGGGCGATCCTTCGGATTTCAAAACCCGCAGGTCTAGAGTTACGAGATCCGTCGGTCTCAACTACACGTGTATGTCGATAAACAAGCCTGGCCTTTGGATTTTGAAAACTGATGGTCAAAACTGATGTTTTTTACCTCCAATAACACACAGACCAGGCCCGCGGGTTTCCCCAAAAAATCAGTGGCCTGTAAAAATACGTTCGCGTATGGGCACCTAATCAATGAAATTGATCCATGAGATTGAACCGTGAAAAGGCACCTTAAGGCCCGTAACGATCTGATAATAAAAAAATGTCAGGGAAGAATAACAAAGCTGTGGGCCAGACACATTATTCGTAGGGATATCCGAAGAGCCGAAGCCACCGAGGAGACGATGGAGTCATGAGGAACCGAAGACGAGCCTTAATTCCGCTGTGGGGTGAGGGGCCGGGGGCCACAAAAGACGTCTTAGGGACAGTAGCCACCGAATGTGAAGGAGGAAAGGTTTTGTCGATTAGGCATCCAGCCGGCTTTATGGCTAAAAGTGGGAAATAATCGCAAATCCGCGGCTGAAATTGTGAATAGCGTTAGTGCAGTATAGTAATTGTGTCGAGCCCGCTACTAATTCAGCCCTGAAATTGAAAAAAAAAAAAAAAATTACCAATGGGTAACTTGCATGAATTTCCGATTTGGGAGAAAAGTGTACCGATGAATTGGCATGGAGAGAAGGAAATCAACGGTAGTTACAGCCCGATTGATGCGTCAAGTGATTTTTAAACACATTTTAAAGTTCTTCAGGAGGGGATGTGTGGTTCGAGGGGAAATGACGTCAATGTTTAGGTGTGAATCATTTGAGAAATTTTTGTTTACAAATAAGAAGAAAAATTTTCCCCCTGAAAATGTGTCTTATCCCCCCTCTTCCTCTCACCATCCATAACCTTTGACGTCCCAAAGAAGACACGGGTTTTACCCACTCTTCCCCACACCATCCATTTCATTGAATAGCCTTTGACGTAACCAAGCCCCCACCCAAGATTTTTAAAAATTCGCATTAAAAAACCCCTTGATTGATTTCAATGTTTAATGTAAGCAATTGTCTTGTTGAAGAGCCCTCTTAAGGGGGAACTGCAGTGATGATTCCTCGACCCCCCTCCAATTGCCCCTCACTTACTACTCGGCATCCATTTTCTGGCCTTATTTCTGCACCAATCCTGGTTTTTAAGGACTCGTTTTAATCTTCAGGAAATTCCGCATATGCAGTAGTTTTCCTTTTTTCAAATTTCATCCCAGAAGTTATTTTAAAATCGCCTTGAACTTTTACCTTGTAATTTCATGGTTTTTTCCCGACTTATTTGAAAAAAGGAAAACTACTGCATATGCGGAATTTCCTGAAGATTAAAATGAGTCCTTAAAAACCAGGATTGTTGGAGAAATAAGGCCAGAAAATGTATGCCGAGGCCGTTTTTAGAACAATTTTTGCGAAAGTCGTTCATGGTCGTCGTCGCGGTAGTCGTTCGGTATACCGGGGGCCACGCCTTGTGGGGGAGTCAGGGCCGCTATCTTGGGGTCGAGATCAAACTGGGGAGAACAGCTACCCCGCAGCTCGAAGTGGTTGCGGGGAAGCTAGAGAGGACTTTCGCCCTCTATAGGACAGTAGCGGGCAATGTGTGGGGCTCGGACTACCACTGCCGAGCCCGTTACTTCAGGGCAGTGTTTATACCAACCCTGTTGTAAGGTGCGACGTGGTGGTGGTACCGGCCC
The DNA here is from genome assembly GCA_038030265.1 of Corythucha ciliata. NCBI lineage: Eukaryota > Metazoa > Arthropoda > Insecta > Hemiptera > Tingidae > Corythucha > Corythucha ciliata. The sequence goes on along the minus strand of CM075937.1, from coordinate 21,409,869 downwards.
ACTAAGGCACAGAGGGCGAAAGGTCCTCAGCCTGCAGCGACAGGCCTTGGTACGGGTAGCCATGGCGTACCGGAGCGTTAGTTCAAGCCGTGTGATACGACGGTGAGGAGATCTCACAAGTGAGAATGACGTCCCTCACGGCCGATCCCGCCATTTGCTATTACGAACTTTCGGGACACGGGATTCCCACTACCTACTAGTGAGATTTCTTAGTGGGATAATGCCACTGACTTTTTCATCATGAGACTAGACCCGCAATACGCGGTTTCGGTTATCAGCTTCAGCTTATTGGCGTTGTTTGTTTTGGTGTATGTGTTTGAAGGTGGAAATTGAATATTTTGTCCGGAATGTTTTCGTCTACGAATGTTTTCGTCGGTGGCATGCGTTGGGAATACTACACTGTATTTTTCATCTAATGAAAAGAAGACCGAAGTAAGTTTCACTTGCTTGATTGTGTACTTATTGTGCATGTGGAATTTGAGGATTTTAAAATGTATCAATCGTTCTTATCCACAAAAGACTCGAATCTCACTGTGAAAGCACAATATTTAAGTTAACTTGACAATTCAGAACTTGTAATGCCAGAATTATTTTGGGTTTTCAAGGCGAAGGCGACAACAGAATTCAAGGCGAATCCAGAGGCCCCTGTTTGTTGGATTTGCTGCGTTTGATACCATGAGTGATTCTCGGTATTGTTATTTCAACATTAGCGATTTCAATTACATTAACAGAATATTCCCTTTTTTCAGATTTATTTGTCTCTTTCGACTGTCAAAGCATTTAGCGTGGCAGATGGTTGAAGAAATCAGGCCTCACTTACGGGTAGCTAAGATAGACAGGTGCATAACTACCGAAACAAAAGTATGTGAGCACATTAACGCTCTCTATTTTATTAAATCAAAGGTGTTTCAACAGGTTCTGATTGCTTTACGCTTCTTTGCACAAGGGAGCTACCAAATGTCGGTGGCTCAGGACTTTGAAATAGCAATAAGCCAGCCATCAGTAAGCATCATTTTGGGTGAGGTGGCATGGATCATAACCTACAAACTCGCAGAAAAGTATATATCTTTTCCTACTTCAGAAGAAATACCATCTGTGAGAGCTCAGTAAGTTACTCTAAAGAATTGGCCTTTATAGGAATATATTATGTGGAGAGCGTAGAGCAACTACTGATACTGATGGTGCATGCGGTAATTTGTCCAGGGGTTTTGTCATTTGTCCCTCGTGACTAATTAATTTTGTTAAAAAATACCATGTATGAGCTGAGTTATTAATACTTCTTACACTATCAGAAATGTGTGTAAAACTAGCGCTCCGTGTTAGTTTAAATCGCCAATTTAATTACCTTCCATAGATTTTGTTGTTTCATGTATTTTCATCACAGATTTTACTCGAAAACCGGGATGCCAGGGGTAGTTGGATGTATTCTGAGCATGTTTATGTAAATAGGAAGGGAGTGCACTCAATTAATGTTCAATTGTAATGTAATTACTCTTCCACTTCTTTAAAAACAAAACAAAATGAGGGGAAACGAATGCTTCGTGCTCACTCATGGCTCTTTTTGTAGGTCTGTGACGCGAACGGAAAAATTTTGAGCGTTAACGCCAAATATACTGGGTCCACACACGATTCCTTCATTTGGAAAATGAGCGCATTGAGGGAATATTATATTGCAGCAATCTCGTAGCGGGGGCTTCGACTCTTGGTTGCTAGGTAACTATTAGTATTATTATTATTTATTACTATTTATTATCAATAGCAGAAACATATTTGTCAATCACACTCTGAAGAAGAAAAAAATTAAATTAATGAATAAAAATCGAAATCCCCCAAAAAAAGTTTTCATCTCTGTACTAGTCAACTGAGTTGAAAATTCTTGTTATCTGAAAGACCAGTGCAAGAAAAGCGCATTTGCGGTTTTCAGTATTAAAAATTCGTGCTTTTTTTATTTAGCTAATGAAACGATTGGTTTTGGTTACAGGGGACAGCGGTTACCCTTTGGAGCCATTTTTGATGACTCCTTACCCCGAAAACAACTCGAATCCGGAGGAGAAACGTTTCAATGTTATCCACCGGAGAACGAGATCAGTTATTGAGAGGGTCAACGGGCAGCTGAAATCAAGGTTACTTCAGGAATGAAATTTTGTGTAACATCGTTAAATGACACTTGATGTTGCAGGTTTCGTTGTCTGCTGAAGCACAGAACTCTGCATTACCAGCCAGAGAAGGCATCGAATATAATCGTGGCTTGCTGTGTCCTGCACAATGTGTGCCACATCGGAAATCTCCCAGACGAGGAGCTGTCCTGTGGAGTAGATGATGTAAGTTCGACTGAGGTTTTAGTTGATGTTTATTTCGTCAACGGTATTCCCCCTCCTCCGTTCAGGGTTGTCCCTGTTCAAAACAAAAGCAGAAAAGCAGTATCTAAAACCAGTTTAAAACGAAGCATTTAAAATTTGTTCAAAATTTAACGATGTGTTGTACCGTGTTATATTTTCACAACGCGCCCAGTTTTAAACAAAAAAAAAGTTTTAAGCAAAAAAACCAATGTTTTGTCTAAAATGAATAAAAAAAAAACATGTTTTTTGCCAACCCGGCCTCCACAAGGGGCTGAACTGTCCTACTTTCCCTTCCCTTCCAAAAAAGGTTTTTAACATCGCAGCACTTGCTCTGCTTTCAGGAAGTACCTTGTGATTCACACGTGTCCGGTAACGACACCTTACTAGCTGAAGGCCAACGAGTTGATTGGCGGATCAACTATAATTCAATTGTTCTCCTACTACGAAAACAGTATTTTGTTTAATAATTAGTTTATAAGGTGTTGCTTTTTTTTATAATTCCTCATTATTATCAATGTTACTTCTATTTTTGTTTTTTCAAAACTGAGTCGAACTTTTGTGCTTCCAACGGACGACATCGGGAAGCTGAGAGGATGGAGTCAACGTGAACGTTTTGTCGTGATAATTTGTAAATCAGTCTTTAAATTTATTTATCAATTCTTTCAAATTATTACGAACTTCTCCAATCATCCCACATATTCTTTCCTCCCTGTCCCCTCGCTCCCGTTCTAACTCAACCATGGTTCGAAGGAGTTGGCCGATATCTGAATTTGAGGCTGAATGGTATTAACACATGAAAATGACTATCGCTCGTCCTGGAACCTAATAAAAAAGACTTACTCTCCATGTGTCCAGTTCTTCTTCTCACCCGGCCTCCGGACGTACTCCTTCGGATACCCTGATGATGGGGAAAAAAGTTAATTGAATATTCTCCATATTTTCGTTGTCATGTCATACCCCTTCAAATATTCTCCTTTGAGGAGTTCTGCGATAACACGCAGGCGATGTTGTCTGAGTGTGCGTAGGGGTTTGGTTGGGTTGGCACAGGTTGAATGGGACTTGGAAGTGACGAATGAGGTAGAAGAAGGGGCGACGGAACTGGCGGTTCCTGAGTAGCGGACGGAGGGTCAGGGACCTCCAAGGGCAACCAACATTACTGTTGTACTTCATAAGAACCACAAACCACAAGATCTATGAATTTTTAAAAATCTAACCTAAAATCGAGATGGCACCCCGATCTCAGGTACCACATGACCCTCAATCATTATTTCCCCTATTAGGGTTAGGATTTTCTCCTCAAGGGGAGTCAATGAGTCCTCCCCTTGTGGCCCTGCGCCTGTAGCTCCCAAATGTTTCTTAATTTTGGCCGCTTTCTCCTTCACACTTCGTTTTAAATCTGACCAAGTCTGAAAAAAGTAGGAAGTATAATGGGTATGAACTACGAGATACGAAATGATTTCACATTTTTCCAGTCCGCGACACTTTTGCCCCGCGGACCCTGTGGGCAACTTTCCATATTAGGGCAATAACTTCTTGCCACTTCATTTTCGCATGATGTGCGGTGAAAGTCGGTGTCAACTTGCCGTTCGCCACACACGGATTGGCAAGCAGGAAATCTACTAATATTTCCTTTTGTGCTTTTGAAGCTTTTTTACTGGTTTTTCTGGCCTGCGAAACAGACTGGAAAGGAATAAATGACGAACCGTTACTAATTCCCGAACCTATAAATTTGATGTACACGATGTTAGTACACAATTTGAGAGAGGTGAAGTCATGCAAAAGTATATACGTTTGAAATAGAAATCGGGATAGGAATCGAATACTTTCCTGATCTTGTTTTTCCAAAATAATGGATGTAGGACGCGCTCCATGCTGTTTCGGACCACAAACGAGTACATGTGAAGGTGAACCGAGGAAATGTAATTACCACAAGTTAGGTACACAGAAATTAATCACGCGGACGAAACATGCAAAGCAATGATAATTACACAACAATAGGTACTAAAAAAACTTCAAACAGTAGGACTCAGGTGTTAGTTCAACGTTGATTAATCAACAATGAAATTACCACTTGCGAATTCTCCCTTCAGTGTTCCATATCGAATTAATTCCTAGTGAAATCAAAAGGCGAGGTATTATTAACAGTAGACTATAGTCAAGCGGAACAGGGGACTTGTAATGTTTTCGGCCGTCGATGCTCCGTCAACCAAAATGTCAGCTTTGACATGCATTTTCGGTTGTTTCGAGCAAATTCCTTGCGATTTGCTGGATGCGAGGCATCTACGAACTCAAGCAATCGAGCTGCCTGGGTAAACCATTGCTTGATTGCTTCAAGTTCAACCGTAAATAACGGCTCGCATGCTCGCTGAGGCAAGATTTAAATAAAGTCCATTTACATCCTCCCTGTTTCACAATCGTAATAAAAAATAATTCGGTACTTCAACTTACCGGCCACTAAGGAGAATTATCACTGAACTGACAGTTATTGACTTGTTGAGTTTGTTTCACTCACTCAAACCTTCCATCACGATAACAGTTTCAATTCTTCCGTGGGAACTCTCCTTGGATTTTTTTTTTTTTTTTTTTTTTTTTTTTTTGAGGGCTCGGACGGTCTCCCGACTCCGAAGGTGCCAAAAGCCTTTCGGCCCATACACCATACCCACTAGGGGCCCGGACTCGGGAGAGCCTAGAACGGCTCCTCAAACCTATTTATTCTTTCCAGCAAACTCAGGAGACGGGTCCCATTCTCCTTTGAGAAGCTGGGGAAGGATATCCTATCGTCACCAAAAATGGTGTATCTGGCCGCCGCGTAGCCGTCACACTCGCATACGACGTGCTCCGCGGTTTCCTCAGCCTCCCCACACCTTTTGCAGTCGGGCTCCCCTACTGCTCCCATGATTGACAGATGCCTATCAAGGGCGTAATGTCCTGTATACATCCCTAATATCCGCCTAAGCTTAACCCGTGTTAGTTCCAGCAACCATGCCGAAGCTTCCTGGTCTTCCTCATTGATTCCCAGTTTAGCTTGCCGGCACCCGGGTTCAGTCCGCCATCTCCTCAGGGCTTGGTCACTGGCCCAGGCCCTTATCTCCCTCATGACCACCCTTCGGCCAATGCCCACCGATGGTTCAGGTCCTATCACCAGCTGGTCCGCGCCACGCTTGGCCAGCTCGTCTGCTTTTTCAATTCCCTGCCATCCTCTATGACCCGGGATCCATCCCAACGTTAGGGAGTTCCCTTCGCCCTGGAGGTCCCGTATCCCTAATCTGCAACTCGCCACGGCCGCTGAGTCCACCACGGGTTTGGTGATCGCCCCCAGCGCCGCCCTGCTATCAGAGTAGATACCGATCGCCCTACCTGTCACTTTCCGCTTCAGTAGCTCCCGAATACAAGCATCGATCGCTACCACCTCGGCCTGGAAAACTGTGGTGTGTCCCCCTAGCGGGATACTTATTTCCGCCCCCAGCTCCGGTCGGCCCTTCTTGACCCTTCTTGGAGCCGTCCGTGTAACACACCAGCTCCCTTGCCGGGATTCCCAACCTTCTTCTCTCATAATGACTCTCTGTTTGATTTTGGTTGAGAAGTCATTCCTTTTAACCACGTAACCCGGCCTAAGTGCCGAGGACGGGGATAATCTATTTAGTTCCCCTTCCCAGTCCCATTGGCCCTGCCTGGCCCGCTTTAGGCCTCCCTGGCATCTCAACCTGTAGGCAACTTCAAGTGCCCCACCCCTGACTTCAATGTCCAAGGGCTTCAGGCCTAGTAATCTTTCCATGGCCCTCGTAGGGGTTGTCCGGAATGGCCCCAAAATCGCCAGGCAAGCAAGCCTTTGTATTTTTGCGAGCGTATCCGCCCCCCTCCCTTATCTATCCCCCTCCACCATGCGACCGCCCCGTGCAGGATGCGCGGTCGGATGATTCCTGTGTATATCCACTTCATGACCCGTGGTTTCAGGCCCCAGGTCTTCCCCACGATTTGTCTACAATGGTGAAAGGCCACCACAGCTTTCTTATAAACGCTGTCTACGTGTTCCTTCCACCTTAACTTCTCATCCAATATGACTCCCAAATACCAAATATTTAACCTGTTTAGAGAGAGCGATGGCCTCTCCCCGAAAGTGGATTGATTGCCATCCCCCCCTTTTTCTCTTGTGAGTGAAGAACACCATATTCATCTTACTAGGGTTTATTGTGAGACCCCTAGGCCTACACCATGCCTTGACTATCCCCACCGCCCCCCTCATGAGGGAACACAGTGTGGATAAGTCTTTCCCCCTAACCACTATGGCTCCGTCATCCGCAAAAAATTGCGCATAATAGCCCTTTTCCTCTAATTCCCTTATAAGACTATCTACCACAAGTATCCAGGAGCATCTACCACAAGTATCCAGAGAAGAGGCGAGAGACTTGAGCCCTGGGGCACCCCCCTACTGGCTCGTTTTTCCACCCTATCGCCGCCCACCTTAGCGACCACTCACCTATGACTCAGCGAGTAGTCTATCCATCGAATCAGCCTCGTCTCCACCCCAAAGTGCCCTAGAGTTGCCACAATACACTCCCTATGTACCCTATTAAAAGCCCCTTCAATATCCAAAAAAAGAGCCAACGTGTACTCTTTCTGGGCCACCGACCCCTCCATCCTCCCCAGTAAGTCGTGGAGGGCCGAGTCGGTCGACTTCCCCTCCGTGTACGCATGCTGGTTCTGGTGGATCACTCCCCCAGTAGCCAATGATTCCCTCATGTATAATTCAATTATCCTTTCCATCAGTCTTAAAAGGACACTGCTTACACTAATATGCCTAAAATCCTCCGCTTTGGCATGCTTCCCGCCACCTTTAGGAATAAAAACAACTCTCACCCGTTTCCAGGCCGTGGGTACTTTCCTGGCTGCCAGGCACCTGACGAAGAGTCGTCTTATTCTCTCCTGAAGCCTCCCCCCGGCATGCTGGATGGCACACGGGTGTATTCCGTCCAATCCTGCTCCTTGTAGGGTCCCATGGAGCTGAGTGCCCAGTTGAATCGCTCCCTTGAGATCACCACGTCGCATCTATTGCACTCCTCTTCGTCCTCTGTTCCACCCCTCAGTGGCACGACCTCCTCGCTCCTGCACCCTGGAAAATTAGTATTTAGCAAGTGTGTCGCGATACCTAATCCATCAACCACCGAACCTCCGTCCGGAAGCGTTAGTGATCCTACATTACCATTCGGTTCTGACCGTACGATACGAACGAGTCTCGCCGCCTCTCCTGTTTCCCCTGTTTCCTCAATTCCTTCGCAGTAGGTCCTCCATGTATATTTCTTGGCGCGGCGAATTCCAGTCTTGTATGCTTTCCTAGCCGCGTGGTAGGCCTCGTCGTTCCCTGTTGCCTTCGCGGTTTCCGCGGCCGCTCTGGTCGCCCTTTTGAGCAAGCGGAGCCCTAGGCCCCACCAAGGGGATTTTTTGGGCTTCCTCCTTTGCTCTGGGCAGGCCACCTGAAACGCTTCTGTTAGTATTTCCCTTACCTCTCTTTCCTCTTCGTCAATGGATAACCCCCCGGTCTCCACCATTCTTCCTACCTCCCGCTCGAATCTATCCCAGTCTGTATGTCTGGGGTTTCGTTCGGGTTCCGCTTTGTCTCTTTCGGCTCCTACTGTGAACATAATAGGTCGGTGGTCCGACGTTATCACCCCCTCTTGCACCCTCCAGTTACTAATTAGCCTACCCATACTCCCCAGGCTCAGGGTCACGTCAAGTTCCGACGGTCCCGCACAAAAAACAAATGAAAGCACGCAGTCCGCCTCCGAAACTTCCCGCGGCGTACCTCTAAAGACCTCAAAACTGTTAAAAAAACCGAAAAAAAGTATTTTTCCAGAGGGTCGCTATCACTGGTATTGATACCTCGTCAAGCGTAGCCTCCCGAGTAACTCTCCTTGGATACCACTTGCACCCCACCCGCTAGACATGAGATAATCCCGCCTGTTCTTAATACCTCTCGTTCCCACTACGTGTGATTCATTGGCGGGGTGTGATGGATCCCACCAGAAAATCCCGCATGTTCGTAATAGGCCCCCAGGTGCTGGCCGGGCCGGGTCCCCCAGCGCCGCCTCGTCCAGGGGAACCTGGACTTGGTGCAGTGCCGTGGTGACTGGACAGGGTTCCTCGGTAGGCTTGGCGCAGGCGCGTTGGACTAACAGTCAAACAGGTTGCCGCTTGTTCGGGTTCGTGCCCGATGTTCGGACGAGACTGGCGGCGGCCAAGTGGTTCAGCCTTGAGCATGCCTCAACGTCTATTTCTTCATGGTTGGAGCTTATATAAGCGAAACTGTAGGTAGATCAGGAGTGGCCAAACCGGGGCCCTCGGGCCCCGGGTTTTTTTTTCTTTTCTCTAGCTAATTTTTACATTAGAATTACGGCTAAGCCTACTCCAGCTCCCTCCTCAAGTTTTCCTTTTGGGAGCTGGCAGGTAGAAACCAATAAGGTCAAGATGTTCTTCTTTTTATTATTTACATTTTTAGAATATTTGTTTTTGTTTTTACTTCGTATTTTCGTGGTTTATAATGCGAATAAATAATAATAATAATAATAATAATAATAATAATAATAATAATAAAGTGGCCCGCTGAGCCTTTCACAATGGCCCACCTGAGGCCCACAGTTGTAAATTATCATTTCTAATATTGGATTTTGGCGCCCCTCGGATTTTCGTGCAAACGAAAAACACAACAATTCGCACCTCTTTATGGGTGGCTAATCCTCCGCCAAGTACCCACTTAATCCAAAATAACATTGAAAATAACGCTAATTTTGGACTGAAATTGAGATAAATGGCTAATTAACGGCTGAAATTATTGAGAATTAGTGTTGGGCATTTGACCGGTCAAAATCTTTTCCGGTCAATTGACCAGAATTTGACAATTTTGACCGGTCAAATTCCGGTCAAAATCTTTTTCACACCAAATTAGGATACATTTCGGGATAAGCAAGGTGCGTTTGTGCATCAATCACTGTCAAACTCATCCAGGATGAAAACTACACAAATTAAAATCAATCAATCTGCCAAAGAAAAAAAAGTTTTTTGATATTGGTCTTTTTACCAATTTTTCGTGCCACCTATAAAGGAAAAGAAACGATTTATGACACAAACATTTTTTGAGAGAAAAAGCGGTGGCAAATTTTGTCAGATACTCAGGATACTCATTGTTACGCGCAGTGGCGTACTCAGAAGGGGGGCGATAGGTGGATCGCCCCCTCCGGAGGCCGTTTTTAGCCAAGTTTTTGCGAAATCCCAGCAACACGAAGGGCATTCATTACAATACCCGTCCCCGCCAACGTGTACTCTTTCTGGGCCACCGACCCCTCCATCCTCCCCAGTAAGTCGTGGAGGGCCGAGTCGGTCGACTTCCCCTCCGTGTACGCATGCTGGTTCTGGTGGATCACTCCCCAGTAGCCAATGATTCCCTCATGTATAATTCAATTATCCTTTCCATCAGTCTTAAAAGGACACTGCTTACACTAATATGCCTAAAATCCTCCGCTTTGGCATGCTTCCCGCCACCTTTAGGAATAAAAACAACTCTCACCCGTTTCCAGGCCGTGGGTACCTGGCTGCCAGGCACCTGACGAAGAGTCGTCTTATTCTCTCCTGAAGCCTCCCCCCGGCATGCTGGATGGCACACGGGTGTATTCCGTCCAATCCTGCTCCTTGTAGGGTCCCATGGAGCTGAGTGCCCAGTTGAATCGCTCCCTTGAGATCACCACGTCGCATCTATTGCACTCCTCTTCGTCCTCTGTTCCACCCCTCAGTGGCACGACCTCCTCGCTCCTGCACCCTGGAAAATTAGTATTTAGCAAGTGTGTCGCGATACCTAATCCATCAACCACCGAACCTCCGTCCGGAAGCGTTAGTGATCCTACATTACCATTCGGTTCTGACCGTACGATACGAACGAGTCTCGCCGCCTCTCCTGTTTCCCCTGTTTCCTCAATTCCCCACGTCTTTCCCACCCCTTTCAACCACCGCATTTCACGTTTTTTTTTTTTTTTCTCTAGCTAATTTTTACATTAGAATTACGGCTAAGCCTACTCCAGCTCCTCAAGTTTTCCTTTTGGGAGCTGGCAGGTAGAAACCAATAAGGTCAAGATGTTCTTCTTTTTATTTTTTACATTTTTAGAATATTTGTTTTTGTTTTTACTTCGTATTTTCGTGGTTTATAATGCGAATAAATAATAATAATAATAAAGTGGCCCGCTGAGCCTTTCACAATGGCCCACCTGAGGCCCACAGTTGTAAATTATCATTTCTAATATTGGATTTTGGTGCCCCTCGGATTTTCGTGCAAACGAAAAACACAACAATTCGCACCTCTTTATGGGTGGCTAATCCTCCGCCAAGTACCCACTTAATCCAAAATAACATTGAAAATAACGCTAATTTTGGACTGAAATTGAGATAAATGGCTAATTAACGGCTGAAATTATTGAGAAAAATAACTGATTCACAGACAGAAGTGAGAATAAGTGCTAAATCCCAAAAATACATGTCTATAACATTGAGAACAAGCTCTAAAATCGTGGATAAAGTGTAAAAAATGTTAGAAACACCCTAATTCACGGATAAAATATAGTGAAAAATTCCCTGTATTAAATTGACGCCTCATTAGGTTCTTTTTAGAACGTGTCGGCCTACATTCCGTGATTAACTGTTGTCTGGAACACTCATAGACCGTGTCAAACTACTCGTAACTAGAAGTAAAATGAATGTGAGATGAGCGCGATGTTGGTAAAAATGGCTAAAATTTAAAATTGGACGAATCCACGCGTCCCGGATATTTTTTCATTCTGGGAATCAGTAAATCAAAAAAATTTTTCTATATCAGACGAGTCGTTGAATAGGTTCCTGGCTCTGATGTTGTCGTTTTTGACCGAGCACAATGGTCGGAGCCCTATTCTGCATGATGGCACAATGGCAGGCGATATGCCCTTGTTAGCCCCTCGAATTTTAACTCCTCCACCGCAGAAACGACCTGTTTTTCATCGCGCTCAACATTAGTGGGTAAATCTGCTCAACTTTACAGTAGAAAAATTACATTCGACACAACAACGGCGTCATAACTAACTTTGACTGGTCTTCAAACCATCGCTTTTCATATCACGGAAATATTAAAAACATAATTTGATCTTTGATGATGTCCTTATCGTGATTCATGAATCTGGATTTGACATATAAATCCTTCCCCTCTGCCCACGTTTCTTTTCTAACACAAAATTTATTTCACTTGATTTCTTCGATTTGCACGATGGTTGTAAAAATGACTTATAAAAGAGCGAGAAAATAAAGTAATAGGCAAACAAAACTTTCCTCAATTCCCCACGTCTTTCCCACCCCTTTCAACCACCGCATTTCACGTTTTTTTTTTTTTTTTTCATACAATTTCCTGCGAAATGAAGCAGAGAATACGTGAGTCAGAGGGTTTTTATCGGCTTTGCTTTTCAAGTTATTGACGATCTCTTTCGTCGTCCCCCCGCCATTCCCCCCACTGTCATCCGACACTTGTTCCCCGTTTGGTTGGGGAGGGGTTTGATAGCGGGGGAGAGGGCCCCTTTTTTTTCTCGCTTAATGCATATTTACAAGTTTTTCTACAGTTGTTACACAGTTTGAGGAGAAAACAGGAGGGAGTTTTAGACCGCCCTATATCGAATCATCTCCCTCAACATTGAATCAACACGAGCACACTTTGATCTGATTTCGTTCTTACTGTAATGAAATGTTTTTTTTTTTTTTTTTCTTTCTTTTTTACACTCTAAACTTTGTTTTGAAAAAACCCCATTCCAGGCCTTAATATCTTGTTCAGGGGAGGTCTTACTTTTGAAGTTCATGACTAAAATGGGATAGTAAACATATCGCACTGCGTTGAACGTTGAAAATTTATGTTGTTAACGAGACTTTGAAAAAAGTTAGGGACGGCTTGAAAGTGAGGGGGAAGGGGGTAGTAAACAGGGGCTTATTTTTTGAGATTTAATAATCTCGTGGCATTATCGCACTTTATGCGGAGCAGTATTTTCTCCCCCACCCATCACGTGTAATCATAACGTGGAAAAGGGATATTAAAAGAAGGCTCGAGCATCATTTTAGAGCGACAGCTTGGTTTCTTTTTAATAAAATTCAACCTAATTTCTTTTTTTTTTTTTTTAGTCTATTCTCGTGATTAAATATCTCGAATATTGATTGTGTTAATGGTTTACACAGGACGGGAGTAGAGTTTCATCTTAAAATCACATTAGGAGGGGAAATGTAACGATGAGGGGCGGTCAGGGGGAAGGCTAACCATAAATCTTCACGTTTTTGAGACGATTATTAAATAGAGAACTCGATCAGAGTACCGTGTCGCACAGAGTTAAGAGGCTGTGCGGAAGGGGGACTGTTTGAGTGTGACGCCCCCTCTTGTCATTCCCTCGCCTGTGGAAACGGGGGTTTAGATTCAATTAGAATGAGATTAATATGTGCTCCAGAAAATGGGGGGAGAGTTCTCCTCCCCCTCACCCGTGGAGGAGGACGCCGAGCGTGGGGATTTTAATGAATGACTACCCTTGTCTTTCCCTTATGTTAAAGTAAACATTAAAAGCTTTCTAAAGGGGAGCGAAAATTTGGCTCTCCGAAGGGGAGAGTTTATAGCACAATCGTGAATGACCGAAAGAAAATCTCAAGGATTCCAATTTATCGCCCTGAAACGCCTATAGGATAAGCAATTAATGAAGAAGGCAAGAGGTAAATCACTGGGCTGCACAGAAACTAACGCCGTCCCTTCGGGTCTAGTTCTAAATCACCCGGGATGACCTCATATTACTCGACTCTAATGTGATCGTGTTAATTGATATCCTTATAATTGTTAATATAATACACGTATAAATTAGCATAGATGAAAATCTATACCCTCAACCTCTATAAATTCATTCGCGTAATGAAGCAAAGTGTTAAACTATTCTTTTTTTTATGTCAAAGTAATTATTTTTGCACCATAAGTCTTCCAGAAGGGAAAAATCCTCGCGGTTGTTCTTTTAGTTTATAAAATTCATTCGACCATGGACATAATTTTTACCATTTGGCCTAAAAACTGCAGAGGGTGCAATCACATTTAACTCAAAGCACATAAATCTCGCTTATCCCCTTTTTTCCACTCTAGCTACTTAAGCTTATTACAAAAGAAGGAGTATTAACAATTTCATGACATAATTCAAACTTGTATATTTGATTATGTATTTTTTTTTTTTTTTTTTTTTGCTTTATTTCTAGAAGAGGGAGGAGTTTTAGGACGTATTTTCCAGTTTTAGGACGGAGGGTGTAATATACGTGCGATCAATTCTGAAGTTTTTTTTTTTTCAAAAGCTGTCGAATTAGCTGGAAGAATAAAGAAGAGTGGTGGAATGGGGGGGGGGGGATGAATAGTAGATCTGCCAAGATTGTGAGGGGGAAAATCAAAGAACTATTGAGAGATTTTTTGCACCAATTTTGGCACCGGTTCCACGCTGTCTGTGTGTTCTTCCTTTAAACCAAACTCACACCTTGTAAATCTGACAATCTCCTCTTTTTTGGACACAAAAGAAGAAAATATCCAAGGGTTCTACCTGGTGGGACTGACTGAAAAAAAAAGAAGGTGACACCCTCTCAATCCGCGTGAACTCTTCACGTCATTACAATTGGTTCTTCTCATTCGAAAAGTCAAGTGAGAAATTGCTCTGCTCTCTCTCTCTCTCTCTCTTTTCCACACTCTTTTTCTTGATTCTTGATAGTCACAAATTAGGCATTTCATGCAATTTCGGTTATAAAATTCTATCAGGAAAACATGAATTTGCTTAATTCTAGCTGTTTCTTCTCTATTGTAACCGATAATAAGCGCTCTATTCCAATTTTAGCCGCGAATTAGCGTTTTTCCAGATTTTAGCCTCGAATTAGCTCATTTTCCCGCTTTCTAGCTATGAATGTGCGCTTTTTCACCTCTACGGCCAAGAAAGTTGCCTCCGTACAAACCATGAATTGGCAAGAGTTTTTGTCAAGCTAAGCTGCGAATTAGCGATGTTTCTTATTTTTAGCCCCGAATTAGCGTTGATTTCTTAACTGTAACATTGAATTACCACATCTTCTTAATTTTAGCCACGAATTATATTTTTTTCTAAATAGCTGAATATTATGTATGCGAGGTTTTTCTCAATTTTATCCGTGAAATAGCTCTTTTTCTTGGTTTTAGCAGCGAATTAGCTTTTTTTGTTGTTGCCTATATGTATAGTCACGAATAAGCGCTATTTTCACCTGTTTCCGTAAATTTGTCCACCCAACGATACACAAAAAGAACTTCATTGCTCATCACTGCTGATAAGAATAGCCATCAGTTAAGTTCCCATGTGGACGAGAGGGGTGGAGTTTCAAATAAGTAACGTGTTGCCTTAACTACACAAGGAGAGGGACAGGGTGATTGTTTACCAGGGGACGATCTGCCCCCTCCACGCCCCACCAGTCCACTGTGAGCAATCCAGGTTTACATATATCGTTGACCAGAAACCAAGAATTGGCGTTTTCTCGCTTTGTGCCGTGAATTAGTGTTTTTCTAAATTGTAGCAGTGAATTAGCCATTGCATTGTATTGAGAAACCACAAATTAGCGTTTATTTTCAAATTTTAGACACGAACGGGCGCTTTTTCTTAATTTTACATGTAGCGAATTTTCTTTATTTTAGCCGAGAATTAGCGTTTTTTCTCCATTTTAACTGCATATGAGAGCTATTTCTCAATTTTTTTTAGTGAATTAGCTCTAATTTTTCTTTGTTTTAGCAGTGAATTAGCGTTTTTTTTCTTCTCTAGTTATGAATTATAGCGCCATTCTCATCTATAACCGTGAAGTGTCCTCCACAAACCGCAAATTGGCGTTTTCTGAATTTGTGGCTTGTGGCGTGAATTAGCATTTTTCTTAATTTTAGCCGTGAATTAGCCTTTTCCTTATTCTAGCAGCGAATTATTGAATTCTATCCATTAATTAGACCTTTTTCTCACTTTTAGGCACGACGTTGCCTCCAGGATTTCGTCTCAATTTTATTTTGTTCTCGTAATTGCATCGAGAAACCACAAATTAACGATTTTTTTAAATTTTAATTTCAGACGCTACCGGGCGCTTTTTCTCAATTTTAGATGTAGCGGTTTCTCTCAAATTACTGCAGAAATTTAGCGTTTTATCTTAATTTAGCCGCGAATCAGCGTTTCTTTCTTAACTGCAACAGCGAATTACCATATTTTCTCAATTTTAGTCACGATTTAGCGTTTTTTTCTTCAAATTTAGCTGCATATGAAAGTTGTTCCTCTATTTCAGCCGAAGATTTAACACTTAATTTGAATTTTATCTGCGAATCAACGTTTTATTCTTAATTTTCAGCAGGTAATTGACGCTTCATCTCAATTTTATCCGCAAATTAGCGTGTTTTCCTACCTTTAACAGCGAATCAACCCAGTTTCTCAATTTAACCCGTGAATTAGCTTTTATTTTCTTGTAATGAATTAGTGATTTTCCAATCTGTAGCAGTAAAGTGAACGAAATATTGGTTTCAATTGTGGTCATGAGTTACCTCGCTTTTACACAATTAAATCATCGGACTTGCCCATGAGCATTTCTTTTCTTTAAATGCTAGTCGTAAAAGGGCCACCATAAACCGCGATTTTTTTTTTCGGATTTTCCTTCTGAAATTCTCTTGAGTTGATTCTCACGGCGTTTCTTAAGGAAGCATATAAAATTGAGAAGCTCGCAAAATGTTGGGAACAAGCGCTAATATCCGTGGCTAAACTGCGAAAAAGCGCTCATTCGAGGTTTCTCGATGCAACTTTTAGATCATAATTTATATAAAATCGCTAATTCGATGTGTATAGAGGACATTTTGCGGTTTAAATGTACCAAAAAAAAAAAAAAAAAAAAACCGCTAAAGTGCTGATTTGGGCCAATCCCGAGGCTAAATTTGGGAAAATGCTCTTTAACGAGACTATACAAGTGAAAAAAAATCACTTATTCGTGGCTAAAATTGAGAAAACGCAAATCCGTAGCATCTGATGGATATTTTGAGTCTAAAACGAACGATGCGAAGGCGTCTCCGGGAATCACGATTTGCCAGTTACTCAATTTATTTCGGTGAAATAGCAAAATAATGTTCTCAATTTAACCCCACGAATAGCCATTTTCTTGATTTCCAGCCGTAAATTAGCGTGTCTCCTAATTTTAGCCTCCTAGCCTCCTTATTTTAGCTTCCTTTAAGCCTCCTAATTTTAGCCTCCAATCTATGAGAGTTTTGTTTCCCAATTTTCGATGAGAGTTAACGCTATTTCTTCTCATGTAGCCGTGGATTAGCAATTTTGTTCACTTTCAGCCACGTTCTTCAGAAGCCGCTATTGGCGTTTTCATCATTTTAAACCGCGAATTAGCGTTTTTTTGTCATTTTAGCGACTTTTCATTATTTTAGCTGTGAATTATCGATTTATCTGACGTTTGTAGTGAATTCGCGTTTTTATGATTTCTCAATTTTCTGACAATTAGCGAACTTTGTCAAACGAGATTTTCTTTTATTTTAGACGCTAATTATGGATGTTTTCATGTTTTATCGACGATTTAAAGTTCCACAAATTTTCGCCGCGCATTATCTAAAGCTTTTTCTGAAATCGATAGCGATTTTTTTCACTTTTGGGCATGAAGTTTCAGAAGCTCTGAATTTACGTTTTCTCCATTTAATCCGCGATTTAGCGTTTTCCCTACTTCAGCGCTTTTTATAAATTTTATCAATGAATTATCAATTTTTCTCCATTTTGGCCACCAATTAGCGATTTTTCAAATTTTAGCTGTGAATTAGCGAGTTATCTGAATTTTGACGTGAATTCGTGTTTTTCCTATTAATTCCGCCGCTAATTAGTGATTCTTCTCTATTTCATCCATGAACTAGTAACTTTTCTTAATTTTAGCTGCGAATTAGCGCTGTGGATTAGCGCTTTTTCGCAGTTTGAGCCACGAACTTACCTTCAGAAGCTGAAAATTGTCGTTTTCCTACTCCTAGCTTCTTTTTCTAGCGCTTTTTTTTTTCTCTCTCTCTTTCTTTTTCTTTCTTTCTTTTTTTTTCTTTCTTTTTTTGTCTTTCTTTTTCTTTCTTTCTTTCTTTTTTTTTAACCTCCACTTTAGCTGTGAATACGTGATTTTAGCCGCTAATGAGTGTTTTTCCCCGATTTCGTCCGTTAATTAGAACTTTTTCCTAATTATTCCCTGCGAATTAGCGTTTTTTGCAGTTTTAGCCATGCATTAGCGTTTTTTTAGATCGAGCCACGAACTTGCGTTCTGAATAGACGAAAATTCGAGTTCCCGTAATTTTAGGAGTGAATTAGCACTTTTTGTCAAAACCATTGGTGAATTATTATCGATTTTTCACTATTTCATCCGTGAATTTGGGCGTTTCGTAATTTTAAACGCAAATCAATGTTGTTTTTCTTCCACTTTGTCCGCGATTTTATAGCTTTTTCTCAATTTTAGCCGTGAAGTAACGTGTTTTACCTCGCGAATTAGCCATGTAGGTATTTTTCTTAATTTTATCCGTGATTTAGCACTTATTCTCACTTCTGTACGTGAATCAGCTATCTCTATAATTTCAGCCGTGAATTAGCCATTTATCTCAATTTCAGCCCCAAATTAGTGTTATTTCCAATTTTGATCTGGAATAGGTGAGCACTTAGCGGGGGATTAGCGGCCCACGAGGTGGCGCGAATTGTAGCGTTTTCCATTTGCAAAAAAATCCGAAGGGCGTAAAATTCCAACATTAATAATGATGCTATCACTGTAGTCCACGTGCGGGCCATTGTGAAAGGCTCAGCGGGCCCTGGGTTGGCTAGCCCTGACTCAGCCCAACCACTATTGCTTATAAAATTATAAAGTAACAACCGGCCGCGACCGCGTTGACTGATCAACCAATAACTGTGAAAAATAGCGGGCTATAACCGTACAAAGTAGAATTCTGTTTCTATGCTAAGCAGTGGCGTAGCACTCGGCCAAAAAAAGCATTATCATCATTGGAAACGCTCGCACCTCTTTATTGGGCCACCGTCCCGAATCGTTGACAAGACGTCACTAAGAGCCAATCAAATTCCTGTTTTCATGAGCAGTTCGCGCGTTTTCTTCCTTTAAAAGGGGCACTTTTTTTAAAAAATGCGAAAGTGCCTCGAAGGGCGCGGAATTTTCCTTCAAGTGTTTATTTCATTCGCGAAAATCGACCTTAAAGATCCTCGAGGGGTTTTTAAACTCTTTGAAAAATGGTTCGGTACCAAAGCATAAGCTGTGATAAAATCCTGACAAAAAATTATTATTAAATGATAAAATATTTAGAATAATGGGAGACTAGATTTTTGGCGGAGCTCTGCCCCAAGTGCCCCTTATGTATACGAGCCGCCACTGGCCATCCACTTATGGACTTTCTTTTCAGTGAGGGGAGGGGGGAGGGGTCATTCAAAAAACTTAATGAATTAAAAGCAATCCATCTCAATTAAATTTATACCTCTCTCATTCATCCCCCTTCACTGCGTCAACCCCCCCGCCCTATCTACCACAACCACACCCATTAACAAAACGCAAATTGATTGCGTTTAAAATATCATTAAAATACTGAATAGATATAGGACGATGCTCGTCACCATATTCAATTCTTCTTTTGATCGGCATTGTTGCTGCTGGGCAAGAGGGGGTATGCGGCTCTTACCCCTTCGTCGTATGGGAAGACAGGCTGCTATGTGGTTGCAAAGATTAACCGACTGTTGCAGTCTTTTTTTATAGGAAAAAAAACGGTACAAGTTTTTTTTTTAAGGCGCAATCAATCATAGCTCTTGTCAGATATCGATCAGTTTAAAAAAAAAAAAATGTTATGAGTAAGCAATCTGGGGAGCCTGAGAGGGTTATTGGATATCCTAAAATCACGCTGGGTTTTTGTCACGGTTTTGTATGTCTGTGGTTTGATCAGCTTATTGCGGCGCTGGAAATTGAAAAATAAGATATTTCGAGGTTCATTCGCATCGCATATACACGATATATTTTACGATTGATACGGTGAAAAACATTGGAAACTTTTATCCCGAAAGCAATCGATTTTTCTGTTTTTTTTTTTTTTTTTTGAATTCGAATAAAGAATAACTGTTATTAATCGAAGTGAATCTCTCCCAGTCAATGATTTATTTCCCCTCATATCGCTGTCCACATCGCGGTCGAGGGGAGTGTCTCTAATCCCCTTTCACCCCTCCAGCCAACCAATACAGCAAAGTCGCGTCAAAAACTCCCGCAAAAGTTGTTGATGTATGTCGATGCCAGTGGGGACAAATTATAGTCTTGTTAGAAAAGACGATGTAAATAAATTTTCAAATTGATGTAGGCGATCGGAGGGAAAGTCAAAGCTATAAATAAGTGCATATTTTGTGTCTGGCGTGATGGCTCCGTCCCCCTCCTGCTATACCATAGCCTTTCAAATGGACAGTATCCATCGAATCACTTTTTTTTTACAAGATGTAGAATGATAGCTTTTTTTTGCCGTTTTTGGTTCGCGAATTTCATGTAAAGGACGACTTGGGGACCCATTTTAGCTTTTTATTGGGACGGACACATTGTTTTTGTTATAAACGTTCACTCTGGAATTTAGAACTTCACGACCATGTCGCAACGACGTGGTCTCACATTAATTTTTTGCCCACACCGTGTGACGCCTCTTTAAATTAAGACATTTTTTTAATCATCAATTCTTCAGAAAACAGTGGGGGGGTCTACCCCCCACCCACCGTCATTCTGTCATCCTTTAACACCTCACACTTCATTAGCCAATCCCCAACCGGCTTGATGTTCATTAATTTCCCTACACTAGATCACACTCGGAAAGACCAGAAATACTGTGACCAATTGTTACCGCCTTTTATTGTTCGAAATGTCTCTCTGTTGGGATATTGTGAGCTTAACAAAAGAGTCGTGTCATTCCGATGGGGAAAAGGGAAGGCAATGTAGGGATGAAATCGAGGTTGAGTATAAATTACTCCCTCCCCCTTACCTTCAACAATTCATTCACTTTTTCTTCCTGTCTTCTCAAAGTAATATAACAAGGTAAGGAGTAAGCAGGGTTGTATATAGGGTGGGGAACAACTCTTTTTGTTACTCTTTCAATGCGAGCAATGCATAATATTACATAATCTTAGGAGCTTTAATATGCTCCAAAGTAGAAGAGGGAGGCAAATAATGAAGTCATACAATTCAATGCCCATCCTGTATTTTTATAACCGTTGCACCGGTTATTGTGGATGGTGAGGGGGCAGCCATTTTTAACCAGCGCCATACTGTTTCACCTGGCGATTGGCCCTGAAGCGGCAATGGAATCTTTCCCTTTGACTGCGGCATTGTCTTTTCAGTGTTCATTAGCTCGCGAAAAGTCAGTTAAAAATCCGAAAATATAACACTCGAGAAGACGGTCCCTGTGATGAGGGGTGCGCACCATAGAGTAGAGCAAAAAGTCAGCAGCTGAAGAGACGTTTTTACGTTTTTGTGCAAACGACAAACATCCTATTGATGACCAACGACCGTATAATTTCATCTCCTCCCTTTTCTCTGTCATCTCGAACAACCCCCCTCAACCTTCATCACTGTTCACCTCCAGGTGGCGGAATGTCTCTTCCGAAAGTAAACCGTTCCACGGAGGTTGTCCCATTGAAGCTAATAGCTACTAATTCCTCTCGGTCCTCTAGGGGCTTGGGGGATGCAGCTGCAGTCCGAGTCAAAACCTTCTTCATTATTTTTCTTTCCCTATTGCGATATACATCAGGAGGCATCCCCGTGGTCGAATAGATTGGTGAGCGGTGAGGGGGGCAGGGAGGACAAAGATGACAAATTGAATCTAAACAGTGTGTCTCTGTAAAAGTAGAGACTCCCCCCTTCCCACCGACTGCTTCATAATCTTCACATCACACCCTTAAAAGCGAAAATTAGCGAGTTAGGCTTCTCCCTCCCGGGACTAGAATTTACGTTCATAGAGAAATAATTGAAATAAATCGATGCTCCCGGGGAAAACGAAGCTCTTTAGCGGTGATAATGGTACTTTCATTAGCAATAGCGCACGGATGCGTAATCATCGTTGTGCGATTCTAAAAGGCGCTGTGGTGGGGGGTGGGGGACGTAGGTGGGTGTGTGGGTTGAAAATCATGGAGCATAATTCGAGTTTAATCAAAGCGATTCACATATCGGGTGAAAGGGGGGGGGGTCTTTTTAGGTATACAAGTGCATTGGAAGGGCTGTTTTAACCAATAATTAGAAAAAATAACCCCCAGCTCGGGCTCATTTGCGAGTAAAATGAGAGGCTTTTGTACATTTAACGCGAATTATGAAAAAGGAAAAGGGACAAAAGGGTGGTAATTAAGTGAATTTCGATTGTGGTTTTACGTTTAAATTTGACGGAGGGAAGCACATTTTCGGGGGCGGGCGTTGCAAACCATCGTGAACTGATCATGGGCCCTCAAATTTGGAGGTTTAGTGGCAAAGTCTGGCTTTTCTCGGCTGAGAAACGGGCCACAATGAATGGTTTCGTGTTGAAATTCGGTATACCGACATGGGCGTCTTAATATTGGGGGCGGGGAGTCAATTCGGTCATTTTCATCGGTGAATGATCTATTCGTCCCCACTTTAGCCGTGAACTTGCGAGTTTTCTCCGTTTTACCCGCGAGTTAGCGATTTTTTTTTCTCCAGTTTTTTCCGGATTGACCACGAAGTTGCCACCGGAAACCGCAGCGTAGCCTTTTATCAACTTTCTGTAAATTATCAAATTTTCTCAAATTAACCCCCCCCCCCCCACAGTTAGCCATTTATCTCGATAACAGCCACAAATTAGTGTTTTTCCTCATTTTAGCAGCTAATTATGATTCGTCTACATTTCAGCCACGAAAGTTTTTTCCCTATTTTCGCCGCGAATTACACAACACTTTTTTTAAATTTGGCCGCGGATTAGCGATTTTGTTACACTTTCTGGCAAGAATTCACCTTCAGAAGCCGTAAATTGACGTTTTTCCATTATACCGCAAATTAAAGTTTTTCCTCACTTCAGCGCTTCTTCTTTTAATCGGTGAATTAGCCAAGATTCAGCGATTTTGTCTCCATTTTAGATGTGAAATAATGATTTCCTGAGTTTTTGCATGGCATTCATGTTTTTCATTCCACAGATGAGGGATTTACTTTAATTTCATCCGTTTATTAGCACCTTTTCTTTAATAGACGATTTCCACTCATGCGCTCTTCAGTCCTACTTCAACAGTTTTGCAACCCGCTTAGGCCAGGTTATGGGTTACTCTTGTCTTGTGATGTGTAAAGTGAACTTACTTTTCTCTCATTTCCGTCAAACTAAAACCACATTTGCAGTTACTCAATTCTGATTATATTCTTCAGCCTCCGACAAACGAAATGTACCGATGAAAACTCGTCGTTCCGGCGGCACCTTAACATGAAGTCCCGTCATAGTTGCGCATTTATCACACGCCTTCACATGTACTTCCTCTTCTTTTTTTTCCTCAATTTAGGACGTTTTCAGTCAAGTGTCGGTATGGATGAGGGAAAGGGATAAATTTAGTAGCTGGATCGAAACCAGGTCGACCTGGAACGGAAGAACTCGTACAGTCGCCGAAGCAGCAATAGTATCGCATTTTTCTGACGTTAGATGAGAAGCACGCGAAGGAAGTGTAATTGTAGACTCGAAATAAACGTAAAACTCAAAAATCATGTAGTATTTCAAACCGAAATATACTCGTAGTAATGCTAGCAATTTGACAAAAATAATACTGTTAAAGAGACTCTCGGCAACTAGAAATAAACCCATAACCTGCAGTTCTAAACCTTCGCTTTTTTCACGGAAATCGTCTATTGACTATGCAAATTAGCGAATTTTTTCCGCTTTTGGCTAACATGATGTAACGCTTTTTCTTATTTTGAGCCACAATCTTGCCTACCCATGCGGAAGCCTCAAGGAAACTTTAGAAGCGAAGTACAAGTAGCCATAAGTATTTTTCTTAACCCATTAACGCCCATTTTTTAGAACAAAATTTGGACGGCATTCTCTTTTGACCATAAATAAGCATAATTCATCGCAAATTTTAAATTTTCTTTAGAGTAACCGGAGTTATAAAATGTTGCGTTGACGCAACGTTGGGCGCTTAGGAGGTCAAGTTGGCCGCTAACGGAATAACGTTTTTAGGACTCCAAATTTCTGCATTATTGTGTGAAAAACGAAGGAATGAAGTAAAAAACGTAGAATAAGCATATACATATTTAGTAATATTCAACTATTTCTTTTGGTGCACTGTAGAGAAAAACTATAGTTAAAAAATTGATTATTCGTGGTATTTTGAAAAACAATCGTGATGGAGCCAAACTTGACATTTTTTTGCACAGCTGACATCTTCTGCTGTCCGTTTTTTGAATTATATGTACCTACAATATTATCCAAACGCACTTCACCTGGAAGAGCAGCTATGACGACAGAGTGGGTGCTCGAGTTTTGAATTCGGGAACATCTTCCGAGGTTCTTCGCCCTCCAGTTGTCGACCAGAGCTATGAATTTACAATCGCAAAGCGAAAATCAAATTGCGACATTGGTTTGCGCTGAGTCAAGTTGAGAAGCTTCCAAGCGTTTACGGCAGCACTATCGATAGCGTTCACAAACAAAGGCCGCCACCATATTTTTCCTCTCACGCGGATGCTGTAGTTGGCGATTCCTTCTTCGCGTAGATCTACCCCACCAACTAAGCCGGATACACACATGCGGTACTTGCCAAGTAACTTGCTACTATTCAATTAACTATTCCATTGACTATTCAATCAATTTCACAATTCAACATGCTGAGAATTTCAAAAATGTGTTGCTCGTTACTTGGCAAGTACCGCATGTGTGTAACCGGCTTTATAGCATTTTACATCTCAAGCACGTTGGATTGCTCGATCGGGAGTCTCTTGTTTTCCTTCCTGCTAAACCGTTGGGTGGTCTTCAGAGGGTGAACGTGTTCATGATTTGTGAGAACGTTCAAATGTTGACGACAGAATTGTCATTCCACCGTACAGCACAAACTTACCTTAAATAATGTTGAAGACTTAGGTCACAAAACTCTAAAATGGCGAGAAAACGCACGCAGGAACTCAGATATGTTCAGGAGAAACTTCCTTTATCAAGGTTTGGTAACTTTCAACCTGATGATTCAAGAGGTTTCACTAGGAGGGATCTGACCACGCAGACGCCCACTAAGTGAACGCACATTAAGTTTTTCGGCTGATTTGCACAACATGAAATGAGAAACTGAGTGCATTTTACACGAAAGTTTATTGGCATGCCTCCAAAATTGATGTTCAGGGAAAAATTTGGACCGAAATAAAAATTCTGAGCTCGAGAAATGAAATTCGCTTGGCGGGTGCAGTGAGGCCAGAAAATTTCAATTTTCACAAATTGTTAAAAAATGTTTATTCGTGTTATGGAGTACTTCCATGATTTTTGTAACCGAGATCACACCCAAGTCTATCACCAAGAGCCTATTTCGGAACGAATTCGTCCTCCTAAATCGAGCAGGAAAAAATTAAATTAATGTTGCGAATACGCAACGTTGGGCGTTAATGGGTTAATTTTAGCGCTTTTTCAGCGCTTTCTGATTGCCTCAGGCCTCCTGCCAGAGGAAGCTCCCGAAAAGCTTAATGATGGAAAAATGAGGATTTTTAGGTTTGTAGTGGAACAGCATCTCACTAATAATTATTGTTCATTTTTAGGTCCGTTCCATTGTTTCGCGGGTGCTACAACTTTTGAAGAAAATCATCTGGTTTCATTCAGTTTTCTAAACTATTAGTGTAGCTAGTGCAAAACAATGGAACGGACCTTTTGTTGATGATTATTATTGCAGTCCGGGAGCCCATCGTATGAAAAAACCGGGTCATTTGATCGTGTCAGGCACCTGTGTAGGATGTTTCATATGGACTAGGAGATGACACTTCTGAGATCGCCAGACATTCTCCGTGGGACTGGGCTAACTGGGCTGCTTGAAAACGGCTGGTAAGTGTAAAAATGGGTTCTTCGCAAACAATAAACTAGAAAACTAACACCACCATCCAATTTAGAATGAAACTCTGGCTATTAGTGAGCATCGGAATGTCACATTTTCTAAAGCACGCTGACGGCTCTATTGGCAATCAAATTGGATGGCGTTTATGGTTTCGTAACGTATTGGTCGTGGGAAATAACTTTTTACCCTCGCCAGTCGTTTTCGCGCAAAGGTCTGTTTGTCAACAGATGACTCTGCTGTGGGCCTCTGTCCCACGGAAAATGACTG
Source organism: Corythucha ciliata (assembly GCA_038030265.1). Taxonomy (NCBI): domain Eukaryota; kingdom Metazoa; phylum Arthropoda; class Insecta; order Hemiptera; family Tingidae; genus Corythucha; species Corythucha ciliata. The sequence goes on along the minus strand of CM075937.1, from coordinate 21,384,179 downwards.
ACGATCTCAGAAGAGTCATCTCCTATACCATAAAAAACGCCCTGTGCAGGTGCCAGACACGATCAAATGACCCGGATTTTTGATACTATGGGCTCCCGGACTACTCATCTGACCGGAGTTTTGAAAAATAAATAGTCCGGCTTTTGAATTTGTCGTATAAACAAATTAAGTATAATTAGTGAATCAATTGCGCTCTAAACAATGTTCGCTAAAGTGGTGACCTTGACGTTGAAAAAGACGTGATTTGACACAATGATGTCTAAAACGGAACAAGACACATCTCTTTTTCTTGACAATGTACCGCCGCTTCTGTCCCCTCAAGTCAATCGGACTCCATTACGTTCCGTTGACGTTGTCACACACAGCGTCGCTGAACGTCTTCCCACCTTCTGGAAAGCCGACCCCGAACTTTGGTTTCTGCAAGCCGAGACTGTCTTTACTGCTAACCGGATAACTAGTTCGGCCCGCAAGTTTCAAGACTGTGTAACCAAATTCGACTACGACGTCATGAAACAAATTGCCGATTTAGTTAAAAATCCTCCAAATGACCCGTGCAATCAACTCCGCAACCGTCTCATTTCGATTTATTCGGACTCGAAAAACGAGCGTGTCACAAAGCTTCTCGAAGGATAAGGAATAGGCGATCGTAAACAGTCCCATAACTGTTACGCGAAATGCGTCATCTCGCCAACAATCACGTTTCTCTAGAGATTCTCAAAACTATGTGGCTGAAGGTTTTACTCACTCGCATGAAAGACGTATGCTTTTGTCGCCGTCAATCCTTCCGATCTAGACAAATTGGCCGGAATCGCCGATCGCATTATGGACAAACCATCTGCACTGTCCGACCATCTCAAGAGGCAACCGGCCATGCACTCTCTACGCTCTCGTCTCGCGTTTGGTCGAAGAAGTCGCTGCTCTCAAAACAGAAATACGTTTCCGCTATATGAAAACTCGTGACTCCCGCAACCCGAACCGATTCCGACGTCGATCACCTTCTCAAAATCGATCCAACAGCAACCTCACCATTTCCACGACAAAGCAAACAAATGTCGACAGCCGTGTGCTTGGATTCGTCCGTCGAATTTCCAAAAAAAGAAGCGTAGGTGACAACGGCTCTGGTGGACGACGTCTCACTCAATGACAACCGCCGATTTTTTATTCAAGACAATCTGGAAAACTTTTCTCGTCGACACTGGTGCCGACATATCCGTCACAAACATAGAAAATCGACATCCTCGTATACTTTGTACGTTGCTAACAGTACCCGAATCCTAACCTACGGTGAACTTCTTGTACCATTTTTCGTTGATGGTTCGAAGGAATTTGCCGCCCTTCGAAGAGTCCTTGGTCCACAGTCCATTCCTCGTAGTTTACAAAAAAAGAAAAAAAAAAAAAGCGAGTTACGACCCTGTGGCGATCACCGCCGCTTGAACTCCAAACAAACATCCTCGATTTTCAGAACAGTCTACGCGGAGCAAATGTAATTCTAATTTCAAAATTAGACCTCCCGAAAACAGCTATCATCACACCATTCGGCTTATTCGAGTTCCTCAGGATGAGCTTCGGCCTCCGAAATGCGGCGCAAACGGACTCGATATTTCGCGATCTTCGCATACATCGACGATATTCTCGTAGCCTCGCCCACCGAGGACACCCATAAAGCGCATTTCCACGAAGTTTTTCGTCGACAAACACCCACGGTTTGACTATTAATCACACGAAATGTGTTTTCGCCGCTCGCGACGTCGATTTCCTTGGCCACCACGTCACAAATTCAGGTATAACGCCAATGACTACTAAATTCGACGCCATAAAAACATTTCCGAAACCACAAACAGTAAAAGAACTTCGCCGTTTCCTCGGAATGTTTAACATTATCGAAGCTGCATTCCAAAAGCTGATGCCCAACTTCAGTCTTCCCTCAACAAAATGCTCACTGGACAAAACTCGACTTGTTTCTCCCTTTCTCCAAAAACGCCATTCGTATGGACTTCGGAAGCTGAAGAATCTTTCGAAAATTGCAAAACAGCTATCGAACACACCAATCTACTTCTTCATCCTTCATTCGACGCCGAAATTTCCCTCGCTTGTGATGTATCCGACTCTTGCAACGGTGCAGTAGTACAGCCTGTACAGCAGAAGTCAGACAACCACTGGGAACCCCTTGTTTTTTTGTTATTTTTTTCCTCAGCTCTGACCTCCACACAAAACGTTATTCCGCTTACGACCGTGAATTACTCGCTGTCTGTCTGGCTGTGAAGCATTTTCACCCACTTCTTGTGGGCCACCAATTCTCGATTTTAACAAACCGTTGATCCATGGGTTCTCTCAAAAAGTCGACACAGCCCCTCCCCGACGCATTCGACACCTGAATTTCATCAGTCAGTTCACAACAGACATTCATCACGTTACCGGATCAAACAACCCAGTTGCCGACGCTCTTTCCCGAATGTAACCCATCAACGGCCCCAATGGTTTGGATATTAGATCAACTCAAAGACTCACAAATTCGCGAGTTATACGACAACCCCTCTTTAAAAATTCGTTCCGTTCCTTTACCGTTCGCTTCTCAATCTCTTTTATGTGAGCATTCAAACTCCAAACCTCGATCTTACGTCCCAGCAACTTGTCGCCGCGCTGTGTTCGATCGTCTTCATGGACTCAGTCACCCTGGCATACGGTCTACTCGAAAACTCACCTCGGATCGCTATTTTTGGCCTGGAATGAACTACTGTCAAATTAAAAAATGGACCCGCTCATGTCTCTTTTGCCAACGGTGAAAAATACACCGCCACACGTCGACTCCTCTCGCAACTTTTCCACCTACGCCGGTCGATTTGAACACATTCATTGCGACATAGTCGGTCGCTTGCCCGTCTTAGATGGCAACCGCTACGTACTCACCATCGTCGACAGAGCTACTCGCTGGCCAGAAGCACTCCCTATCCCTGAACTCTCCACCGACACTGTAGCCGCATCGATTTACTCGGGGTGGATAGCTCGTTTTGGCGTACCAATTCGCACCACAAATGATCTAGGCCGCCAATTCGAAAGTCAATTATGTGCACAATTTTCTCGTTTACTCGGCATTGAAAGAAGCAGGATAATGGCGTATCACCCTCAAGCTAATGGTTACGTTGAACGTTGGCATCGGACCCTGAAAGTATTCCTCATGGCTCATCAGTCCCCAATGTTCTTCTCGGACTTCGCTCAGCTCTGTGCGACGAAGTCGGCGCTAGTTGCGCACAAGCCGTTTACGGTCAACCCCATTTTTTGAACCGTCGCCGTCGTCTTCAACCACTCTAACAGCCGATTCAAGCACTTAAAGAAGAGAAGGCTCACTAATGTGCTGTTCTTGTGGCAAGTACGCAGCAAAATGTTGGGAGAAAGCGCTAATATTCGTCGCTAGAACTGTGAAAAAGCGTTCATTCGTGGTATCTTGATAAAACTTCTAGACCAAAATTGAGAACATATCGCTGATTCGCGGTGTACGATTTATATAGAAATGCCTCTTTAAGGCTGAAATGATAAAACGGCTAATGGAACAATTGGTGTCTCTTTGTGTGTTTCACATCATCACATGGTTCCTGGTTTCGGCAGTCTACAGATCGGGTCAGCAAGGTCCGCGAGCTGGGGCTTCGGGACTTATTCTTTGGACTTCAAGCTGCTCGATCGCTAACGGCCACTGTGTCTGTAAAAAACGGCGGATAAAAAATGAGAGACCCCTTCAAAGGCTCGTCTGATTGAAAGTCCACCTCGATTTTCAAATGCCACGCGTCGAGAAACTTCCACGTAAGCGTTTTCTTTCAATCTTAGACTTATTTATCCGGTTGGTTTAGGGAGATCGTGGAGCCGGTCGCAATAAGGCTTATAGATCTCGACCAATGCTGCCGCAATTCTTAAATGTTACTTAATAAGTTTAGACCAATACTTAAAGCTTGCCTAATTGATTACAGTCGATTTCCGCTACAGTGCCACTGACCATGCTTTCACATTATGACCAACGTAACTTTAAATCAGTGTGCTGAGTTTATGGTGAGAGAGAATAATGGCTTTAAATAAAGAACACTTGTCAAGTCGACAAACGGATCATCAGGAAAATACGAACACGCCCCTCCTTACGCTCATGACTCTGTTATCTGTTCGATACTCTCCCTCCTTCCTTTTTCCTAATGAGTAGTGCACAAGAAAGCCCCCAACTCACGCCTGAAAATAGTCTCTGGATCCACGCCTGGGAGGAGGCAAGGTTTCTTCGGAAGATTTAGAAAAACGATAGCTCCTATGTTACCGTCCTCTCCCTGGGATGGGACTAAATGCACCCAGTTTCTTTTGAAAAATAACCGATTTCTCATAAATCAGCCAGAAAACTGTCAATTTATACTTGAAACCTTGTCCTATGAGAAATGTCTTGCGTTCAGGGCTCTTATGATAGGCGTGAGAAAGAGAGCGTTTAACTATAGCACACCGATATATACCAAATAATATCATCTTGTGTGATAGAAATCTACCCGCGAAATCAAATTGTTTCTTTGCTTGTGAGTAAAATGGTATTTTCCTCGAATTTCCCTAATCTTTCACACAATCCGCCCTCTTCCACCTCCTCCCCATGGTCACCTCTCATCAACTTAAATGACTTCTCGTTGAATGGTCGTTCCGTAAAGAGACAAGGGTGACACGGGCGGTGGGTTGAATGAGAGAACTGACTGAACGAAGGGATGAAGAGGGAAATCACTAAGTGATACAGATGGCTGCATTTCATCTGATTTGTGTTCATGTCTACTACTGTGCTTCACTTTGGGGCTATTATAAGAGGGGCCCTTGGTGTATAGGGGACAAGAGGGTGGGGGAGCGAAGGCTTAGGAATTAGATTAGGGCGAAATGCTGTAGGCATTCAATGTTTAGCACTTACAGATATAACCTATATAACCTACTTCCCCGATAGGCTGACAACCCCTCCTTCCCCGTCCTACCAGTTTATACCGATGTCTCACAATAAAACCGTTTATAATAAATCACTTGACATTAAGTCCCTTATACGAGCCGTGTAGTATATCAGGAAGAGTGGAATGGGCCAGGGTGAACCATTGAATTCGAAGACGTTAATTTTAGCTGCGAACACACGGCTCGTAGGTTCTCACAATGACGAAATCAGTTTTTGATTCGACCATTAAACTCCGTGCGAACCACGACGCTAGTTTTTTTTTTTTTTTTTTCACCTTCATTTCATTACGGTTCGCTTTTATTAAAGCTCAACCCCCCGGTGTAGCTTATAAAGCATTATATAGTCGATAAGACTACCTGATGATAAACGCCGTGCTGTATTCAGCATGGGAGAAGTTTGTGAACTTCAAAAAGTGTGTACCTCTAACCATCATTAGCGGTGTTGTTGTTATTGTTGTAGTGGAATGGGGTGGGTAGGGGAGGTGGGGTTCTAAGATCTAAACAGGAGTGAAGACGACGCCTTAACGACTTGTGATAATGAGGCCGACAAAGATCATCAGACAGGCATTCAAAAGGAAAAGGAGAAACGTTATAAGGGGCGGGGGCAATAGAAAAGCAAGGATGAGGGGGGAAAGGCTATGAATAAGGAAGTGACTCGGTCATGAGCATAGTAATATAAAGCTTCCGGTTTCTCTTTTCTCCGAAGAAAAACGTTTAGCCCCCTAGACCAGCGCACCTAAATCTGCTCCGAAGAACGGTCAATTTGGCCTAAATTCGTGAAACTGAATTTTGTCTTTGAGCATTCGCCGACCGTTTCAAAATGTTTTGAGGACGCAAAACTGTCATTTAAATCCATTTGTGCCTTTAAGGGGAGGGGAGAATGTGGCAACCCCTTATTCTAGGGGTGTGGGCAGAAATATGTCAGATCCACAGACCCCAGCAAGAAAACTGGTAGTTTGTCAAGATATGGGCGCTTTAAGTCGTCAAATTGCTCCCCAGAAACTGAATTTTCACAAAAAGGTTCAGAATCCGTCAAAAACTAACATTTCTTCTGTGAAACTGTCGTTGTAGCCTTCTATTCAGGATTGTATGTCCGAAAATAGACAATGTTTCCGCCAGAAATAATATTTCTTGTAGGAAGGGCTTAGCCCTCCAATGTGAGGGCTAAGCCCTCACATGGGGTGTCGGCGGACGTTTCAACGTCTTGCCTGAGAAACGTGTAAAAACTGACATTTTTATACCAAAAACTGAAAATTGCATTCCAAAACAGACATCAATTTCATGCAAAAGCCGAAGTGTTACTCCAAAAGTGAAGTTTTCACAACACTACTGGCGATTTTATCCCCCCCAAAACTCACGTTATACACTAAAGACTGATGATTTTACCGACGATGATACCAAAACGATTTCACCACAATACTGACAATTTGTTTCCAAATGAGACGGTAACTGGATTGGATGTTTGGATGGAACATTGGAATTGGAATTGGAAAAATTGGATGTTTTACTTCAAAACTGACAATTTCACGCCATAACTGACTTCCCCCCCCCCTCAAACGGATGATTCTACACCAAACTTACGCCTCTGACTTGAAACCTCTCACGATTTTAACACAAAACTGACAGTTTCGTCACAATAGTGACGATTTCATCACAATACTGATGATTTGTTCCAAAATGATACGACGTTACACCTGGACAGACAATTATACGCCAAAGCTGGCGATTTAACCCTAAAACGTTTTACGGTTCCACCCTAAAATTGAATATTTTACCCCCAAAATGGTTTATTTTATAATGAAAAAAACTTTGTTTCAACCACAAAGGGAAGATTTTAATCTAAAACTGACGATTTTACTCCCTAACTGAAGGGTTTTTCATAATATATTTCAATAAAAAAACTGACGATTTAATCCGAAAAATGACGGTTTTAACCTACATCACAAAAACACGTTACATACCTAAACTGACGATTTTACCCTGACTTGTGGTTATTCCACCCAGAAAGTGATTATTGTACCCCAAAACAGGATATTTTACACCAAAGCTGACAAATTTCACACCAAACCTTTTTCATGTGTGAAATCGGCTGTGTAGTTGGGAAATCCTCAGTTTTTTGATATAACACGTCGAAGCTTTGGCGTAAAGTCTTTATTACTGGACTAAACTCGTTACTTTTTGAGGGGAAAACCCCCAAAACTAAAGATGGCATGCCACAAAACTGAAGATTTTCAAGGCAATACTAGTGATTTTACGCTTGAACTAAATTTGACAGGTTTCCCTAAAAAGGAAACGTTCACCTCCAAACTTGTGATTTTTACCAAAAAAACTGTCAACTTTTCCCCAAAATTGACGTTTTTTAACTCAAAATTGATGTTTTTTCACCCTAAAACTGCTACCAGAATACTGAAGTCTTCACTACAAACTGGCGATATCACTCTAAAAATAAATTTATTGGATTTACCTCTGAACTAAAAATTTTACAAGATTTTAGAACAATAATGGTGATTTTAGCACAAAATGGCGATTCTAGTAGGTACTGCAATTGTGATTTTGTCATAAAACTGTTAATTTTATCACTAAAACTGGCGATTTTAGATTTCGCAGAATTGATGGTTTTTAGATGGCGAAATTTGAGCAATTGGTTTTAATTGAGGAGTGAGCCAAACGCACAAGAATGGTTCTTGAGGTAAAAATGCTCTGAAATTAATTTACAGTAAGAGACGCGCAAACCATTTTTTGTGAGAAAAATTCCCAAAATTTGGGTTTTAAAGCTAAAATTGAGTTTGCCAGAGTCAGATCTGCGAAAATCAGAGTCAGATCTGCGAAAAAGTATTCATAATGGCAGAGCGCAAAAAAAGTGAGCCAAATTCCAGAAATAATTTTTTCACTGAGCGTCAATGTAACAAAATGTTGTTACCCTGAAGGATTACTTGGTACATTTTTATGTTATCTAGGGGTGGGCAGCTGCCCCACTAAGTCATCGCTTTCGCGTCTAGGGGAGGGCAACTGCGCACCCCTGCCCCCCTCTGCCTACGCCCATGGGATGGTGGTAAGGATTTTGTCAGTGGGGGTTACTTCCATTCAGTTCATTCATCATTTCACGTCGATACATTACTTCTGTCAGTTGACGTTTTCGGAGGTTCTCCCCCCTCCCCGTGACTCAATCACTCTAGATGGTGTGAGGAGGGGGGAGCAGTCGAGAATTGCAAGTTTCGAGAGCTACAGCAGGAATACATGAAAATGGAATTTGAAGTTTCGGGTGATTTGTAGCCACACAATTGAAGTTTCAGGGCTAAACTATAGTCACGAAATTTTGACCTTGCAGTAGTCGTCGCGGCGCGCTCCCGGGAGGTGGCAAGCCGGAAGATTGATTGGCTGTTGCGAGTCGTGGACAAGTGATGTGGTGGGGGAAGCTAGAGAGGACTTTCGCCCTCTATAGGACAGTAGCGGGCAATGTGTTTGGGGCGAGGACTACCACTGCCGTGCCCGTTACTTCAGGGCAGTGTTTATACCCACCCGCCTAATGTACGGTGCAATGTGGTGGTGGCACCGGCCCTCTAAGGCGCAGTGGGCGAAGGTCCTCAGCCTGCAGCGTCAGGCCTTGGTATGGGCAGCCATGGCATACCGGACCGTTGGTTCCGACGCCCTCCAGGTGCTGGCGGGGACGCCTCCAGCGGACCTCTTGCTCGACACATGGGTCCACCAGCGCCGTCTCGTGCAGGGGAACCTGGACTTGGTGTGGAGACGTGATGACTGGGCAAGGCGCCTCGGTCTTCTGGCCGAGGAGTGGGGGACCGCTTGGGGCCTCCGCCTTCTTGATGTCCTCGTCGTTGATGCTTGGCAGGCGCGTTGGACTGACAGTAGGCGTAGGCGCTTGTTCGGGTTCGTGCCCGATGTTCGGATGAGGCTGGCGGTGGTCAAGTGGCTTACCTTAGAGCATACCGCAACGTCTATCCTTACGGAGCACGGCTCGTTCAACGCCAAGTTGTGGTTTTCCCGGCGGCGGGACCTTTCAACATGGCCTTGTGGCGTCGAGGAGGAAACCGTCGACCACGTTTTTAGTGGATGCATCCTTCACGGGCATCTGCGGCGGGTGGTGTGGGGGGGGGGGAAGGGCCCCACCAGGAGACTCAGATCTTGTCCAAGATCGGCGGGCGTATGGCCGACTCCTGATCTTCTCGTGCTCCTGAGGACTGGGTCCAGCCATGCCTGAGTAGGGCCAGGTTCCCTGCTCCTTCCCTGTCGGGTTTCGGTCCGTGGCGCAAGCTAACATCTTCTGCTCATAAGGACCACCTCCATGCGGTGTCTCCCGGGCTCCATCTTCATCTCAATTTTAGCTGGGAATCAGCGATTTTTCCTTATTATCGTATTAACGGGTTTTCTCAATTTAAGCCACGAATTAAGGGTTTTCCTCAATGTTTGCTGCGAACAACCGCTTTTTCACAATTTCAGCAGCGAATTATATCCTAAATTTTATCGGCGAATTACCGTTTAGTTTTAGCCGCGTTTCTGCCATTACTCAGTTTTAGCCGGATCAGATGTATTCCTAATTTGATCAGCGAATTAGTGTTTTTTCCCCCCCATTTTTGCTGTGAATAAGCTCTTTTTGCAAACTTCAACCAACTCAATTTTAGTTATACGAAAGTTGCCACGAGAACCCAACTGTGGGCGTTTTCTCAATATTAACTGAGTCTGAATGCTGAGCGTTTGATCGCTGCCTTTTTTTCTATAATTTTATACCCGCGTATAAGCGCTTTTTATGAATTATGGTTCGGAATTAGCATATTTCTCAATTTTTAGCAGTGAATTAGTGATTTTTTTCTCGCTTTTTGCTATGAATTAGCAATTTTCCGCTATTTTAGCCGCAAATAAGTATTAGCATTTAAAAAAAACTTGCCCCATGATTGGCACATTAGCGTGGCTTCTCAATTTTAGCGCCTATTGGGCACAGAAATTTGGGGTTAGCGTAATATTTTCTCTATTTTAGCCATAAAGTCTTTTCCTTTGCTTCCCTAGTGCTACAGTGATGTAGAAAATCATCAGTTTTCATTCAATTTTTCAAAACTAGTCAATGAAATCTCCTGGTTTTCCACATAGTAGTGTCAGTAGCACTAGCGAAAAGGGTAAATATCAGTCATTGCATTGTTGTTATTCACTGTAATTTTTCTTCTACATCCCTTCAATAATAGGGGGGGGGGCATAACTCACCTTGGGGGGAGATTTCGAGATTTCACCTTAGGGGTCATCATAGGGGGGGGGGGGGAGATAGACGCCGCTGAACTCACGGCTCAAGTTATAAGAAAACGGCCTAATTCGTGGAGGAAATTGAGAAACTACGATAATTCGTGGCTTGAATTGTGAAAAAGTGCTAATTCACGGCTTAAATTGTCATTGAGTAGAATAATTCGCGGATAAGGCTCGCCCGTTTTGCCCTTTTTCTATCGAGAATGCTAGTTTGGTGTTTTTAAGGAGTAAATAGCCGCAGTTTGAATATGGGGGGGGGGGCACACAATTTGTGAAAAGCGCGTGTTCGCGGCTGAAATTGAGAAAACGAAAAAATTTCTGGTGCCAGTACAGTCCAAAATTAATAGCAATTTTATTTTGCACCAAATTTTGCATTTGGGCAATTCATTTGATTAAAATTGCACGTTAATGAAATGGAAATGATGCGGAACTGAGTTGCCCTGTTACAGAATTTCAAGCAAATGGGAAACGCTATAAGAAAGTAGGTACAAACTCTGACTGGGACACGGTTTCCCAGGATCACGATTTTTTTGGCCACTGTCCACTTAGTGATGGACTCTCGAACGCGTTGCATCATGTCGATGGATCGATTTATTCACTCCTAAAAAGATTTAATTAACTCAACATGAAATACGTGTAGACGCTTCAAGGTGATCATTATTTTTCTATTCCCAGCCCGTTATTTTTAGTAGAAGGGGAAAAGAGGGGAAGCCCATCCCACTAAATTCAAGGGCGGGCGAGAGTCTATCACTAAGTGGACAGTCTGTACGTAAGGTAAGGTGCAATAAACGTGAATGTTTGGTGGGTGCATGGCTCCCTACACCCTATCTGTTCTAATTTGAGCCATTTCTCGTCCCCGAAAATAACAAAGAGCCCCCGAAAAACAACAAGTCATAACTCGGAGTTTTTGCGTAAAACTGATAACTAGTGGCCGCAATAAGATTTTTCTGAAAAACCCCGTATTTTTTTCCTTGAAATGTTAGCATCCCGTAGGACCTCTGCTTTGTGGCACAACGCCAGCCAGTGGAGGAAATGGTAGGGGTTTGCTTTTCCCCAAAAAAACAATCAAGTGATTCGATATCCTTTTTTCTGATAGAGTCAAATCAGTCGTAGCGTTAGTTTTGAAAGAGGGAATAAGGAGAATAATAGAAATTTATGTATTTTTTATCGAATTTCCTCCCCGAATAAAAAGAGGGAAAAAGTACCGGGAAACTGAAAGTGCTTCTTTTCCGTCTCACCGATCTTAAAAGCCCCAATCATTTCAGAAAACTAAAAAAAGGACACTTTTTTTTTTGTTTTTCTGGAGAAAAAAGACTGGAAAGAGGAAAAGGATGTCCATTGCCAAGATGGAACGGGTCGGTGTAGATAAGGGCTTAAGTGAAATAGAGATGTATTGCTCATCCCTTTTTCCAACCGTTGGGCTACCACCCTCCCCCACCCAGTACCACTGAACGCTCTTCCTAAATAGAATCATCGCCTTTCCCCGACCACTTTTGGATAACTTTATACCACTGTTGGGAAACAATGATCTTATTCCAAGAGAAAGAAGAAGCCCGCCGTCCGGCGGTTAATCCTATAACGGATAACAAGGGAGTTGTCATGGAGACCTTGTTCTTTCTCCGTCTCCGACTGTGAGTTGTGGAAGGGAAAATAAGAAGCGATTGATTCTTATCAATTACTCTGAAGGGGTTCATTTCAATAGGTCGTGCACCTTGTGCGAGCGCTGAAAAAAACAACAAAAAAACCGGTAAATTCATAGAAATTGAGTGAAATCACGTCAGACTCGCGCACACATGGCGCCTGCAACATAACTCCCACACTTTTACCGTGCTAAAGGCGTGTATATTGAAAGAAATTGATCAAAAGGATTTAACGGTGATTTGCCTGTCAGAAGGATATAAGGTGGTTAGTCAATGTCAACCTTGCGTGACATATAGAAGCGTTGATGCAATCATTACCGCCTATCCTTTTTTTCTCCCCTCACGATCACTCCTACGTTGATCCTTTTCCGCCTTAAAATATTACCTATTTTGTTTCCAAAGCAGTTCAAATCATTCATCTTAAGAAAGTGAGGGATTTTCATCCCCCAGCCTCCCTCATCACTAAAATATAACCACTTTTAGATCAATACAACCCCACCACCGCTCTTGTCTATCTTATGAAGTTTGAGAGGAGAAATTGATTCGACGGATAATGAGAGCCTACTCCACACCCTTTATCAAGTTCCTCATGTCCAGCCTAGAAAGCGGCGATAATTAAGACAAAAGGGAGGAGAAAGGACCCTTTTACCCTATTCTCTAGGTTTTCCTTAGTCCGCCCCTCCACTCACCCCTAATCCAACTTGCACGTCGCTCCGGCGCTTACACCAGATGTCGGCTAACGACTCCAAGAGCCTTAATCCGCGCACCAGATGAGCTCCAGGGGGGGAAACTATTAATATCCTCAACATTGATTTATAATAAGTGTTAATAATGGTTACGGAGAAACTGTAACCAACTGAGGTTTGCAGGGATTAAGGAAGTTCAAACCTCCTGGGGAAAAAGGAATGAAGTGTCTACCACATTTGCTACGCCCCTTCCAATACACACACACCAATCGTGTCTATAGAAGAATAAAATGGTGAATCATCATAGTAGAATTGAGGCTCGATTGAAGTATCAATCGAAAAAGACAATATTATGGCTCAACATCAAATTTAAGTCATCCCCCTTCCTCACCCTCTCACAACCTGGCGATATAAAATAGACACACACGTAAAAGAAAAAAAAGCTCAGAAAGTAAATAAAAAGCTTTTATGTACCCCCCCCCCCTATTCCTCCGGATTATTCCTCTTCAATATAACGCACTCACATACACACACATATACACAAAAAAAAAAAACAGTGAAGTTGTAAGGTGTAAGCGCGAAAGCAATGAAGAAATAACACGTACTACCATAAAACTTTGGAAACAGAATTGCTACCATTTCGCCAAGCAGTAAAACTCTTTTCACCGCGTCTCCTTCTTACCACCCCTTGACGTCCATTTACACAAGACCCATTTTTTTCTTACAGAATCCCCCCCGCACCCTAACAACTATTATAACACGCGTTTAAAAAAAAATAAAGTGTTAGTCCGGAAAAAAACCAGCTCTTGGCTGGTCCTATTTCCGCGTAAGGTGAATTATGTGCGCTAGCAGGTTTCGTCTGACTCCCTAGGTCACCTCCAAACATTTTGTTTACTACGGAAATATAAAAAAAGTTTTGTTCCGACAGCAGCCTGTCGGGAAAAGTGCATTTCATTCATGCGACAATCTAGTCAAACCTCATAAGTTAGAACTACATCAATCAATTATGAATGACATTTAGGCCGTGGTATAGAAAGTCAAAATCATAAAATCGTGTTTCTTTTTACCGCAGGCCCCTTTTTTGGCACCAACTGAGGGGGGACAAAATGATGAAAATGAAAAATGAAACAGAGTCGGTTTGGTGTCATAAAATATGAGAAGGCGGACTCTTGTTAGAGGAGTTATTTGCTATTAAAATATTTATCCCGGCCTAAATTTCATTCATAATTGATTGATATCGTTCTAACTTATGAGGTTTGAATCGATTGTCGCATGAATGAAATGCACTTTTCCCGACAGGCTGCTGTCGGAACAAAGCTTTTTTCAGATTACGTTAATTTTCAGATCAGTTACATCAGGTTAAATGGTATGTCACAATTTCACCATTGCGGAATGCGGAGTGCCTGTGTTCGAATCCGAAACAATTTTTTTTTTTTTTTTTATTCCTCCCTTTTTGGCCCACCTCAGGATTTTTTACTCAAGATTTATTAGGCTGTAGGCAAATCAAATAAAAGAGACGGCTCAAAATACAATGTCAATGAAATTTTTTGGTGATTGGGTGGTCCAGTGAGGCATAGCGTTAATTTAATAGCTCCTCTCTGCCGAGAACTCCCCTGCCATATCAACGGATTTGGTTCACAAGGGTCTCATACGAAAGCGCGTTCATTTTTCATTACTCGAGTCAATTTTGGGGGCAATTGCAGCAACAGCCGTGCTGTAGCGAATTTTCAACTAATTCAAACCCCTCCTTCACACCGTTCCCGTGGACCGATTCATCTGGCTCACGAACTCGTCCGAGATATTCACGCTATTGATTTTTAGACCAAATTTGGTTGCCCTAAGTCAAAAATTGCGACCGTGATCGTGCTAACAAGCGAGGGGATATATATATATATATAGCAAATCGAACCGACCTCGGATTCGTGTTCTAGGGGTTCTGAAACGTGAAAAAAAAGTATCACAACCCATATGTGCGACCATCAGGGCGAGACCAATAGAGCAGTTTTTGAATGAAATGCACTAATATGATTGTAAGCTCCGTTCACATTAGGCTACTAATAGTAAAGGTAAGCTACTAGTATAGCTTTCGGGCGAGGGGCGAGGGAAACTCGTTCACATTAGGCTACTACAATGCGTTACTGCTAGTGAGCTACTTCGTAAGCTTGAAAAATCGAATCGAAACCTTTTGGAATTTCTTGTAACTTTCCGTTTGCTACAGAACAACGATATATAAACCTGGATTTTTCACAGCGGACTGGAGGGGCGTGGAGGGGCCAGGTCGTCCCCTGATAAACAATCACACTGTCCCTCTCCTTGTGTAGTTATGGTAACACAACTCTCTTCCGGTATTTACTTTGAAACTCCACCCCTCTCATGCACTTGGGAGCTTATTTGATGGCTATTATTTATCAGCAGTGATGAGCAATCCAGTTCTTTTATACATATATCTTTGCTATACAGAATTTACTGGCAGCGACTAAAGTAGAGCATGCTCAACTCGGCACTACTGCACTGGGAAAAAAATTTAACCGTGCGTACTGGGGTAGAAATTGCAACCGATTTTTTTCGGTTGAAACAACCGAGTGCCTTGTACTCGGTCATACCTCTTTTTTAACCGAGCGAGATTTAACCGAGCGTGTTAACCGAGTGATTGCTCGGTTGAGTTTATTTCAGCTACTCGGTTAAACAACGTCAACCGTGTCATTCGGTTGATCCAAATCAACCGATCACTCAGTCAGTTTTGACGAATTATTCGGTTGAACCGTATCAACCGTATACTCCGTCAATTTTAACGAACCATTCGGTCGAATCAAGCCAACCAATCGCTCTGTCAATTTTAAATAAAAAATCGGTTGTTTAAATTAACCATTACACTAGGTCAAATTTGAAGCTACTATACATTCAGTAGCTTCGAATCAACCGTGCAGCATTCTATACGTAGCGTCGACAGGCTGATCGGCTGTCGACGACTGTCCTTCCTCAGTTTGGATGATAGTCTAAAGTCTAAAGTACCCCAATCCGGTTAATACAGGGTGCGGCAGATAATGTGGACCACCCATTTTTCTCCGCTATTATTGATGATATTGGAATGGTGCTCGGAGTTATGTCCCCTTGATCTTATAGGTGAGGATTTCATATCTGTAGCCCAAAAATTTTTATTGAGCCCCGGTAGGGCCCAAATTTGACCTAACTTTATGAAATACGAAATCCTCACCTAAGATCAAGGGGACATAACTCCGAGCACCATTCCAATATCATCAATTAGCTGTGAGCTGCGTTATAAATTAGCTTATTTGACCAATTTGCACGGTCTTGTGGGTGTTTTCAGCCTATTAACTCGGCAAAATGCTGCTTCAACAGAGTAAACTTTTTCACGGTCGGTCGAAAACGGTTGATTTTGACCGATAATTTGACCGAATTAGTGTGGTAGGTAGCTTGCTACTTGAGCTTTCTCCAGTGCGGAAGTTTTTGCTTCTACAGTTGCAAGCTCGAGAAGAAGCCAAAGTAATTATTTATTAGAGCACCGGCTGTTTAATTGAAACATTCTCTCTTGATTTTTTTATGAAAAAATGTCGAATCGCAAAGTGTGTACAAATTGGTCTCAGGACGATATTAATTATTTTTTCATAATTTTTCGAAATTTCCTCTCCTTATGGGACGTAACGTCACCGGAATATTTGAAAAGAGACTTGAAACTTACTTCTCTCCTGGCATTAGTTCACGAGCTGAATGAATTGGGTATTCCGTGCAGCGAGGAAAATATTAAAAAAATTGTGTATAGACTGTATAAATTGTAACCAAGCGAATTGGTGAAATTGGTGTAATTGGTGAAACAAAACAATACTTTTAAGACAGACTAAAACAACATGACCGCAGCTTAACAGATAATACACCTCTCACAGCACTAGAGAACCTTTAGAGCCCAGGTACGGAAACACGCGATAACCGCCATATTTGGTCCCTCCGCCTTTTTATCGCTTGTGAGAGCCTTAGTGAAGTCACTCCATTTAATAATGATAATGAAAAAGAAGAATGAACCTGTTTAAAAAAAAAAAAAAAAAAGAAATCAGATGGTATGAGTTTTGACTTTTTGAGAACAGGGGGCTTGTTCTGTAAGAATTTGACTGATCCTAGGAACAGCCAGGTCCTGTTGTGACGTCATGTTTTGATGTTCTGTATCTCAGTGTTCTCTTGTAGCTGTTCCCCTGACGTCACGACTGGAGGAACACTTTCCCTATCCTTAGGGATAGCCAAGTGGTGTTGCAAGGATCACTTGAAGAGTATTGTTTATAACCTTTGATCGGCTTTCGTGCGTTGGGGTAGGTAATGTTCAGGTTATAAAGGAACACTAGGCTCGTTTTACGGAACTCCAGTCATTATCACAGGAAGCAGTTCAAATGACAGTTACAAGGAACAGTTGAAAGGACAGGGAACAGTGACAGTAATAGTGACACTCAACTAAAAGTTACAGAACAGGCCCCCAGGGGCCCTAGTTAGAGTTGTCGGGAAATAATCCCGTAAGAGGTATCCAAGGACGCTTCATCAGAAATAGTATTATCTCGCCATAGCAACCACCTCACGTAAGTTTTTCCCGACAACTTTGAATAAGGGAGACAATCAAGAGACGTGCGTGGAAGAGAAAACACTTATCAAGACCCGAGTGATACCGACCGAAGGGACCAAATATGGTGGTTATCGCGTGTTTCCGTACTCGGGTTATACAGGGTGTTAACATTAAGGTCGCACCACCGGCCAGGGTTCGATTCTGCAACTCATTTGCGGCAAAAGTTGTCCTCTGCAAAAAAAATTTCACCCCGCACGAAGTCCGACTTTTTTCACTTTTAAGATTTTTTTCGTGTTATAGACATTGCGTACTAAAACGACTGTAACTCGCTTATTTCTGGCCGAAAATCAATCTGAATACACCGTTGGAAAGAGCGTTAAATTTACCATTTTCCCAATGCAAAATAATATTTCAAATGTAGGATTCAGGGGACGAAAAATAAGCCCGAGTAGTAAAATGTGAGAAATTACGAAAATTTGCAGAATTTTCAAACGTTTTCACTCGTTTCATTGTTGTTTCATTCGTGAAACAATGCGGCTGGACAGCGATATTGGCTCCTTACGACGATTTTCAGTCCATCCGACTTAAGTCGGAAAGGAACGTAGCAGTGATCAGCGAAAGAGTGTAGCTGCAGAATATTATATTTATCCAACAAAATCGCTTTTCTGAAGGCTCAAATTGAGAGAAATTGCGCATTTAGGGGGTAACTTTGAGACTAAAATGTATAAAAGAAGCTTATCCCCATTTTTTTTCAAATCCATACGCGGATGAAGATGAGAAAGCGTACTAAAATGCTGTTCTTGGGACAAGTTTGCAGCACAATATTTGAAAAAGAGCCAAATCTGCAACATTGTGCCCCGAAAGAGCCAATCAAAATTCACTTTTTCTTTATATGTATGATTATTCCGTGGTGAGGAGGGAGTAATCCCACTTGTCCGCAGAAAGGGTCTTCAAAATTCAATTCGCTTAGAGACCTTATACGAAGGAAGCTTATGCCATCGCTGGTGGGATCGCTGGTGAGCCTTGAGAATTACAGACTGATTAGCGTTCTCGAAAACGATGAGAAGGCTTTTGGGAAGTCCTTTTGCTCCTTCCCTCCATCACACTCTAGGCCCTTCGCTCTCCCTTTTCACTTTTCGAGACCGGTATTGAGACATCCGGGTCTAAGATTCCAAGATCTCAAATATCGGCTCTATTAATGGCCGATAGCGACTTTTCAGATTCGAGACCGCTGATCAATCTCGTTTCGCTTTCGATCTCGTGTATCACCCATGAGCGTGCTACGCACGGCGTGTTCTTTGTGTATAGCTTTAACCCCTGTCTACCTAATTTTTCCAAAACGATTAAATTCACGGATTTAAAATGGAATTAGAGGGAAACATGGAATATGTTCAGAGACGCAAACAATTTAAAAATGACATAATCCCGTGGAAATCCCAATTTCAAGATGAACAGGGAACTGGGAAGAGTCGAGAAGGATTTTGAGAAGTCCTTTTGTTCCCTCCCCTCCAAGCCTTCTGATCCCTTCCTTCCCCTTTTTGAAATTAGCATCTCCGCAATGGACCAGCATGTTAACAAGTGGGTAAAGGAACGCCTCCCATCTAACCAAGTCAACCCTCTCTCATCCGGCACATAATTGGCCTTCGCTAAAGAGCTACAGCGAGAGAAGCCTATCCACCAACACCACCCCTAGGGTGGAAGCCCTCTTAAATCCAGCTACGTTTTCCTACGGGGATATATAAGTCAACCTCAACTGGGCTGCGAGAGAATCTAATTTCCCTCATCATCCTCGCTTAGGCCTTCTGAATTAATTATTATTTTCATTTACGTTGGTAATTAGATGTTGGTCAAGAGATAGGGTTCGAATCACCGGAGGCGGAAGAATGGCTGTGAGCTTTTTAAGGGGTCCGCACAAAATCTCCACTCGGAAGATTAAAACCTGGGCAAGTGGCCCGGGAGACATTTTTCTCTTCTCGCCGCGAACATGCACAAGTGAGATGGCGCTATAATAAACTTTTCTCCATTTTTTTTTTTCCTCCGCACGCCTTAATGCCAAAATAACCGTTTTTACAGTCTGATTACCGCTCTCCCACGGTTTTAGAAACATGTTAAAGGAACCCTTTAACACACTCCCTTTTTGCCGTTGTGTATCGCTCCCATTACGCCTCCCCTGTTTTACAAATAGCTTCATTAATCCCCTTCCTTAACAACCCTTAAACAGTAAAAGGGTTTAAAGATAATGCTCCCAACGTGCTTATGAAATGGGTTGATTAAACCATTTGAATAAACCGGCGATATTTTTATTATTCCACGAAAGGAAGAGCGAATGAGAAGGAGTAGGTATAGTGGTCGCTCACCAGGTTCTAAAACTTTTCCAGAAAAAGATAAAATACCGAGAGATGTGTGGTACCCCTTTTCAATTCAATTTCTCCAAGGCGTTGTTTTAACCAAGAAAGTCAAACTGTCGACAGTAAATTATATCGAACTTTGGGAATAATCCTCGCAGAACCGCGTGCAACAACTTCCTTCTATACAGAAAGCGACAGCAACAAGACATCGTTGGGGATATGAGACTTTGTTATGAAACTGTACGAGGTATTTGTCACTTACGATGAAGGGGTTGGATAAGGAGAAACTAGATGAGGGGTGAGGAGGGGTGTTCAAAGTGAGTTGGCAGCTAATTGTAGAATACCGCAAACTCTGCGAGGGTGTTATTCAAAGATCTTGAAGTAAAAGGGTGCACCTCCACCGACCCCCCGTCACTAGTACACCTGCCTCATAACTTGATAAACACAGTCTCATCAGGCAAACTCTGGCTTTTGTTGCCACTTAAACCTTCCCAGTCCATCCCCTCCTATTCATAACACACACAAATGCTTTCACATCTTAAAGTTTAATTGCTTTCGTTGCTCTACCCTGGTTTAAATGCTCGTAGGCGAAAAGTTGCAAATTTAATCATCTTATCTTGTCATACATTAACGATAAATTTTCAAGAAATCAACAAGTGAGGAATTAACTTTAATAGCCTCTCATTGTGCAATAAAATAATGTTAATAAACCACTGGGTCGAACAAAAAAGTGCTACGTGTTAGCAAACTGTTAAAATACATACCCTTCAACCCTCTCCCCATATGTAAGGCCACCCCCGCAGAAGACGTGGCATATAGGTGCGGGATCTAAATTGCCAGAGGGACACACTGAAGAAGGGCAATAAACATTTGTGAAACGTTTTCCAGAGCCGTTCTAAATGGTCGCCTTATATCACCGCGTCCCGCCAGTGCATTATCCTTCTTGATATTGTATACACTATTCTGGGGCCCCCACTCCTCCCATTCCACCCCCCACTCATGGTTTTTTATACCCTCAGACAGAAATTGTGCGACTACGCGGAGTTCGCCATTTTCTTTATGTAGATTTGATGGGTTTTTATGATAAATTCCTTCAGATGCTTCAGGAATAGCCAAAGAAATAAAAGGAAAAACTTTATTCTATTAATGAAGTTTTCATAAAGATTAGTTTCCGGTTGTCTGAGTTTTTCCATTATCTTAATGACAGTTTTTAAGTCAGGGAGAGGGTAACGATGAAGGGAGAAAAGTTAATCACGCTCAGGATGTGGCACGATCAGTCAAAGCAAAGAAGAAAAAAAGGGGAGGAGAGGAAAGAGACCGCCCCCACGGTCGATTTACCACGCTTTTAACACGTCATCTCTTGTTACTTCTTCGTGGTGGTTTTAAGGGAAAACAGAAAGACTACACTTGTAGTGAGTGATCAACATGAAATTTAGGATAGGGTGCTGAAGAAAAGAGGAAATTGACTAAACTATTCATTTTTTTTCAAATCCATACGCGGATGAAGATGAGAAAGCGTACTAAAATGCTGTTCTTGGGACAAGTTTGCAGCACAATATTTGAAAAAGAGCCAAATCTGCAACATTGTGCCCCGAAAGAGCCAATCAAAATTCACTTTTTCTTTATATGTATGATTATTCCGTGGTGAGGAGGGAGTAATCCCACTTGTCCGCAGAAAGGGTCTTCAAAATTCAATTAATTCAATCAAAATTCGCTTAGAGACCTTATACGAAGGAAGCTTATGCCATCGCTGGTGGGATCGCTGGAGAGCCTTGAGAATTACAAACTGATTAGCGTTCTCGAAAACGTTGAGAAGGCTTTTGGGAAGTCCTTTTGCTCCTTCCCTCCATCACACTCTAGGCCCTTCGCTCTCCCTTTTCACTTTTCGAGACCGGTATTGAGACATCCGGGTCTAAGATTCCAAGATCTCAAATATCGGCTCTATTAATGGCCGATAGCGACTTTTCAGATTCGAGACCGCTGATCAATCTCGTTTCGCTTTCGATCTCGTGTATCACCCATGAGCGTGCTACGCACGGCGTGTTCTTTGTGTATAGCTTTAAACCCTGTCTACCTAATTTTTCCAAAACGATTAAATTCACGGATTTAAAATGGAATTCGAGGGAAACATGGAATATGTTCAGAGACGCAAACAATTTAAAAATGACATAATCCCGTGGAAATCCCAATTTCAAGATGAACAGGGAACTGGGAAGAGTCGAGAAGGATTTTGAGAAGTCCTTTTGTTCCCTCCCCTCCAAGCCTTCTGATCCCTTCCTTCCCCTTTTTGAAATTAGCATCTCCGCAATGGACCAGCATGTTAACAAGTGGGTAAAGGAACGCCTCCCATCTAACCAAGTCAACCCTCTCTCATCCGGCACATAATTGGCCTTCGCTAAAGAGCTACAGCGAGAGAAGCCTATCCACCAACACCACCCCTGGGGTGGAAGCCCTCTTAAATCCAGCTACGTTTTCCTACGGGGATATATAAGTCAACCTCAACTGGGCTGCGAGAGAATCTAATTTCCCTCATCATCCTCGCTTAGGCCTTCTGAATTAATTATTATTTTCATTTACGTTGGTAATTAGATGTTGGTCAAGAGATAGGGTTCGAATCACCGGAGGCGGAAGAATGGCTGTGAGCTTTTTAAGGGGTCCGCACAAAATCTCCACTCGGAAGATTAAAGCCTGGGCAAGTGGCCCGGGAGACATTTTTCTCTTCTCGCCGCGAACATGCACAAGTGAGATGGCGCTATAATAAACTTTTCTCAATTTTTTTTTTTCCTCCGCACGCCTTAATGCCAAAATAACCGTTTTTACAGTCTGATTACCGCTCTCCCACGGTTTTAGAAACATGTTAAAGGAACCCTTTAACACACTCCCTTTTTGCCGTTGTGTATCGCTCCCATTACGCCTCCCCTGTTTTACAAATAGCTTCATTAATCCCCTTCCTTAACAACCCTTAAACAGTAAAAGGGTTTAAAGATAATGCTCCCAACGTGCTTATGAAATGGGTTGATTAAACCATTTGAATAAACCGGCGATATTTTTATTATTCCACGAAAGGAAGAGCGAATGAGAAGGAGTAGGTATAGTGGTCGCTCACCAGGTTCTAAAACTTTTCCAGAAAAAGATAAAATACCGAGAGATGTGTGGTACCCCTTTTCAATTCAATTTCTCCAAGGCGTTGTTTTAACCAAGAAAGTCAAACTGTCGACAGTAAATTATATCGAACTTTGGGAATAATCCTCGCAGAACCGCGTGCAACAACTTCCTTCTATACAGAAAGCGACAGCAACAAGACATCGTTGGGGATATGAGACTTTGTTATGAAACTGTACGAGGTATTTGTCACTTACGATGAAGGGGTTGGATAAGGAGAAACTAGATGAGGGGTGAGGAGGGGTGTTCAAAGTGAGTTGGCAGCTAATTGTAGAATACCGCAAACTCTGCGAGGGTGTTATTCAAAGATCTTGAAGTAAAAGGGTGCACCTCCACCGACCCCCCGTCACTAGTACACCTGCCTCATAACTTGATAAACACAGTCTCATCAGGCAAACTCTGGCTTTTGTTGCCACTTAAACCTTCCCAGTCCATCCCCTCCTATTCATAACACACACAAATGCTTTCACATCTTAAAGTTTAATTGCTTTCGTTGCTCTACCCTGGTTTAAATGCTCGTAGGCGAAAAGTTGCAAATTTAATCATCTTATCTTGTCATACATTAACGATAAATTTTCAAGAAATCAACAAGTGAGGAATTAACTTTAATAGCCTCTCATTGTGCAATAAAATAATGTTAATAAACCACTGGGTCGAACAAAAAAGTGCTACGTGTTAGCAAACTGTTAAAATACATACCCTTCAACCCTCTCCCCATATGTAAGGCCACCCCCGCAGAAGACGTGGCATATAGGTGCGGGATCTAAATTGCCAGAGGGACACACTGAAGAAGGGCAATAAACATTTGTGAAACGTTTTCCAGAGCCGTTCTAAATGGTCGCCTTATATCACCGCGTCCCGCCAGTGCATTATCCTTCTTGATATTGTATACACTATTCTGGGGCCCCCACTCCTCCCATTCCACCCCCCACTCATGGTTTTTTATACCCTCAGACAGAAATTGTGCGACTACGCGGAGTTCGCCATTTTCTTTATGTAGATTTGATGGGTTTTTATGATAAATTCCTTCAGATGCTTCAGGAATAGCCAAAGAAATAAAAGGAAAAACTTTATTCTATTAATGAAGTTTTCATAAAGATTAGTTTCCGGTTGTCTGAGTTTTTCCATTATCTTAATGACAGTTTTTAAGTCAGGGAGAGGGTAACGATGAAGGGAGAAAAGTTAATCACGCTCAGGATGTGGCACGATCAGTCAAAGCAAAGAAGAAAAAAAGGGGAGGAGAGGAAAGAGACCGCCCCCACGGTCGATTTACCACGCTTTTAACACGTCATCTCTTGTTACTTCTTCGTGGTGGTTTTAAGGGAAAACAGAAAGACTACACTTGTAGTGAGTGATCAACATGAAATTTAGGATAGGGTGCTGAAGAAAAGAGGAAATTGACTAAACTATTCATTTTTTTTTTTTTTTTGTACGCTGTAGCAAAAGGCGATAGACGAGTGCGAGAAGGGTGGGGCATGAAAATGATTTGTCCAAATAAAAGGCGCACTCTCTAAATAGCGCTTAAGAGGGAGGGAGGGAGGAAATGTGTGTGTGCGAGTATCAAGAGCTACCCTTAATCGGCGTATAATTATGATGGAGAAATAATTGTTTACTGAGACGTCATCTCATGCGGTAAACGGTTTTTATGATTCGGACGTCATTTGTTTGCTTATTTTTTAGGGAAGATATTTACGCACGTGCACTATGGGAACGACGCAGGGGTATAATTTTTAACGTTGAACAGTCCGAGCATCGAGCAATGAAACTGTACAGGAGAATAATTGCATCGTCTGTAACGAGTGTTGCTAGTCGGCAGTCGACACACACAACTTATTCACACTAGGCGGATTCTACCGGTTCCAGCTTGTTATTGCTACACGGAATGAAGTTATCAGTCCGTGGCATGTTACCACCGCCCTCCTGAGCCTCGTGCAAGAATCGTCCACCCTAGGCGATTTGTGAAAAAAACTGTTCAAATTGCACACGTCTTGGAGTTACACGGATCAGAGAATCCGGAAATTGAAACGGATTTTCGACCAGACTTTTTATTAAGAAGCTCTTGCAATGACTAGGCCGCATTCCACCATTGCACTACCCGTGGGGGGGAGGGGAGGTTGGCCACTTTTTTTTTTTGGAATTTTCTACCGATCATCGGTATCCTTGCAATCGGCAACCGTCAACTTGATCGGGCTTGCTGACCAGCAATGGAGTCGACGAAATCGGCTAAAACTAACGACATCGTGAAACATTCCGTGTTACCTGAGATTACTATGGGTGCTGACGCTATTTAAGTGCGTATTGGCTAGGGGCGGTACAGCATTGCCCGAGGGTTTCATGAGACACGTCCCCTCGTGCTCATGGGGCAAGCACGCAAGTAAAAGTTTGGACAAAACATACTAATATTCGTGGCTGCAATTGCGAAAAAGCCTCATTCAAATGCTCTGATCCGCGTTTTTCGATGCAATCTCAATACCCAAATTGAAAAAAAAATTATCGCAGATAAACGGTGTATGGACTGCGATGGAATTTTCCAAAAAACCCTAATGCGCTGCTCTTGCGACAAGCCCGTGGCTCAAATTGTAAAATACACACAAACAAAAACAAAACAAAAACGCTAAATCATGGCTAAAAGTGCAAAACTAAAATGCAAATTCACATCTAAAAATAAGAATAACAGTGATACATGGCTAAAATTGGGTGATAACCCAAATTCACGGATGAAATTAAAAATGAATAAAAGCGTTAATTTACGGCTGAAATTGAGAAAAGGGCTAATTCGCAGGTTTCTGAAGGCAAACGCTAAAAACACGCGAAAATTGAGAAAAGAACGCTATTTTGCTGTTCTAGCTCCCTCTCCCTGCACAAAAGATAAAAGCGTTAAATCAAGGTTACAAGTGAAAACAAATTGCGTCTAAAGTCGATAATGACGCTAATTATCTGAGTAAAAATTGAAACAAATGGCTATATAATTCACGGCTAAAATTGAGAATAATCGCCAATTTGCTGATAGAAGCTAGAAAAGCGTGGCTCAAATAGAGGAAAATTGCTAATTTACCGGTATAAGTTGCAAAAATCGAGAAAACTATAAGACAAAACTAATTCGTGAATAAAGGGTGGAAATAATGCCAATTCTCAGCTAAAATTTAGAAAAACGGTAATTGACAGCTGCAAATTTTTTTTTAAAAAAGCGTTAACTCGTGGCCATCATTGTGGGGAAAACCGCTGCTAATGCGCGGTTTCTTGAGGAAAATTGGGCTAAAATCGAGAAACAACGCTATAAATAGCGTAAAGTGAAGCTTAAAGTGGAAAAACTTGTAATTTAAAACATATTCGCATTAAAAAAACAAAAACAAAAAGAAAAGCTCAAAAATGACCAATTAGGAATTTTAATTATTAAAAAATTAAGAAACACGTTGATCCACGGTTATCAGAACTATTAGGAATTTTGACATGTGACAGACATCATCAGATCATATCATTATGTTTCGGCCTGCGGATGCCTTTAGAATGGGGTGCAATACTCCGAAACGCTGTGGCTGCCATAATCAATGCTAAGCGCCTACATTTTTGAAAAAACTCATTCACGGCTAAAATTGAACGAAAAAGCTTCGTAAAGCGGAGGTAATTAAAAAAATGAACTTTTTTGCGATTAAAATGGAAAGAAGAACACCAGTTTGCGGACAAAACTGAGGAAAAACGCTTAGTATAGCGGCAAAAATTGAGAAATAGAGTGCTCATTCAATACTCGAAATTGAGCAAAACGCACCAGTTCTTTGTATCACAATGCAACCTCCAGGCTGAAATTAAGAAAATACGGCTAATTCGTGGTTTTTGTAAAGACCATTTCGCTGCTAAAATTCAGAAAAAGAGCTCGTTCACGGTAGATTTGTTGAGCGAATTAACGCATTTTCTCACTTCTACAGCTATGAGTTTTCCCTTTTTTTCTCATCTACAGAGCCACGAAGTTGCCTGCAGAAACCGCGCATTTTATCTATTCTTGCGCAACGAACCGTGAATAAGCGTTTTAGTCATGCTGAGCTGCGAATTAGCGTTTTTTCTTAATTTTAGCCGCGAATTATTACCGCTTTCTCTCAATTACAGACGCGAACTTGCCCCCAAGAACAGCATATTAGGGGTTTTCCCTAATTTTAGACGAAAAAGATCCTCCATACACCGTGGATCAATAATTTTGTCTCAATTTTGTTCTCAATAAACCACAAATTAGCGATTATTATTCTAAATTTTAGACATTCATGGGCGTTTTTCCCCAATTTCAGCTAAAGCTGTTTTTTGGTTAGCGCTTTATCTTAATTTTATCCACGAATTAGCGTCTTTTCTTAATTTTAGCAGCGAATTAGCACTTTATCTCTATTTTAGCCATGAATTAGCGGGGTTTTCTTTGCTGTTACCGTGAATTTGTGAATTACCGCATTTTCGCCAATTTTAGCTGCAAATGAGGGCTTTTTCTCATTTTTTCCCCACGAATTAGCGCTTTTTCCAGGTTTTAGCAGTAAATTAGCATTTTATTCTATTCTTTTCATGAATTAGCCCTTTTTTCATCCATTAGTCTTGAAGTGTATACTCCAAAGACCGCGAATTGTCGTTTTCTTGATTTGTGCCGTCAATCCGCATTTTTCTCAGTTCTAGCCGCGAACTAACGCTTTTTCCTCATTTTAGATGGGATATAATGAATTCTGTGCATGAATTTCCTCACAATTACAGGCACGATTTTGCCTCCCGAAATCGCGCATCAGCGATTTTGCCTCAATTTGGTTCTTGTAATTGCACCCCCCAAAATTAGCGTTGTTTTAAAAATTTTTAGGCATTATGATCTGGTTTTTTTTTTTTTTTTTTTTTTTTTTTTTTTTTTTTTTTTTTTAATTTAATTTAGTCGAGCATTAGTGCATTTATCTCAATTATGAATGAACAATTTATCTCAATTCTTGCCACAAATTGGCGTTTTTTCTCAATTTTATCTGCAAATGAGATTTTTTTAAATCAGTTGTTGCAGTGAATTAGCGCTTACTCGCGGTTTGAGCAGCGAATTAACGGTTTGTTATATTCTATAGTCATGCATTAACGCTTATTCTTCTAAAGCCGTAAAGTGTTCTCTATCAGAAACTGCGAATTGCCTTTTTCATGATTTGTACTGTGAATCAGCGTTTTTATCATTTTTAGCCGCGAATTAACGCGTCTTCCTAATTTTTGCATCGATTTATTGAATCCTGGTCATGAATTATCGCTTTTTCTCACCTTTAAGCATGATAATTATGTTGCCTCCAGAAACAGCGAATTGTCGTTTTCTTCGAATTTGTTGTCTTTCTCCTTGTGCATTAGCTTATTTTTCCAACTTTAGCTGCGAATGATTGATTTTTGTTTTTCATTTTTGGGTATGAATTACCGTTGGAAACAATATTGCCTGGAAAAGTGATAAAATTGTTAATTCACTACTAAAACTGTGTGAGATTAAAATGACTGAGGTAATCCCACGGCCGTAATTGAGAAACAACGCTGATTATTGGCACAAATTGAAAAACGGCTGGTACGCGGCTAAAATTGAGAAAAAGCCAATTTGCAGTTTCAAGAGGTCAATTTGACTAAAATTGAAAAAGTATCAAATTAATGAATGGATGGAGGAGGGTTGCTAAATCACTGTTAAAATTGACTTAAACGGTGATTCGCGTCCGCGTCCAAATTGTCTTGAGAAAAAGCACTAATTCACGTCTGAAATTGAGAGGAAACACCAATTTCCTGTTTCTGGAGACAAATTCGGCCAAAATCAGGAAAAGGTGCAAATTCATACCTGTAAAAAGTGATTAAAAGTGGAATCAAACTGAAACTTAACTCGGTGGACTGCCTCTGGGGCCATGGCAGGGACCGCTAATATGTGGCTGCAGTGCAAACGTCAATTTTGCCTTATTTACATCTTCAAAAGTGAACCTTTTTACATGAAAATTGACCCTTAAAATTTGACGTACCTCCTTAACTCATCTCCGAATTTATGGTAAGTTTTCCCCTTGAAATTGCCATTCAAGCCAACAGGGGGTTCGCCCGCCAGAACACCCACACGGTAATACACGAATGAACTTCGCGAAATCCTCCTACATAGAGTCTCGCAAGACGTGGTTACAACCTTCATGATGGTCAAGGAAACGCCGACGAGCGTGCTGAATTTGAGCCCGTCGTACGTGCTAAAATGTCAATTGTGCGCTGATTGGTTGTGTAGTGGTTGGAAACGTAGGACGCCACAGGGAACTAGCCATCTTAGCCGCGTGAATAAACTATTTTTCCCAGTTTCAGCCCCAAATTAGCGTTTTTCAAAATTTTAGCAGTGATATTTAGCACATTTTCTCAATTTAACAAGTGAATCAGAGTTTTTCTCAAATGTGGCCCAGTGCTGTTTCTTAATTTTAGCCGTGGATTAGCATTTTGCTATATATTAGCTGGCTGTGAATTAGCATTTAGCATGTTTCATAATTTTAGCCGAGATTTGGCATTTTTATCAATTTACCCCCCACCCCCTCACAAATCGGCATTGTTTTTTCAATCATACGCTAGGCGTGAATTAGCACATTTTGTCAATCTAACCCTCGAATTCGGCCTTTTTTTTAGCCACTAATCGGCGTTTTTCATAGTTTCTGCCCCAGCGTTTTCTAAAATTGTGCTAATTAGCGGTATTTCTCAATTTTAGCTGCGAATTATCGTTTTTACTAATTTTAGCGGCGAATTCACGTTTTTCTGAATTTATCCGTGAATTTGCGTTTTTCTCAAACCAACGATTGCCGTTAATTAGCACATTTTCTCAACTCAACCCGCGAAAAAGTATTTTCCCCTTATTTTAGCTGTTAATTATAGTTTGTTTGTTTTGTTTTGTTTTTTTTGTGTGTTTTTTTTTTTGGCGTTTTCTTTCTTCAATTTTTGCCGTGAATTAGCACTTTTTTCCAATTTTACCCGAGAATTAGCGCTCTTGTAGCTGTGAATAAGCGTTCTTCTCCATTTTCAACCACTCAATTTGTAGGTGAATTTAGCCGCGATTTAGCGTCTTTATCCACTGATTTGGGACTTTTTCTTAATTTCAAACGCGTCTATCGGCACCTTCTCTCCTTTCTATATACGTGAAAATGGCCTATGAATAGCACATCACATTCGCGTTTTATTCTCAGTTTTTGCTGTAAAACGGCCTTTGTACTTCAGTGAATCAGCGATTTTTTCTCAATTTTTATCAGGAAGTTGCATCAGTGATGCGCATGAGTGATTTTTCGCAGTTTTAGCTACGAATATTAGTACTTTGTCTACCTTTTTGCCACGTAATTACCGACAAAAACAGTTTTTCAGTTCGCCTTCTCAATTTTAGCCGCGCCAATAAGGTTCAACACAAACTGGGAAATCTTCGTATTTAGGGATGGCCCCGGGCCGGGCCTTACATTTTATTTTCGGGTCAGGCTTCGGGCCGGGCCGAAGATTTTCTCGGGCCGGGCCGGGCTGAGGTTCGAAAAAAGCCTGAAAGCCTGAACATGCGCAATACAACAACAAATATGTACAATGCCGTTCGATGAACTTTTCTTTTTTCGAAGTACCCATGTTTCGTCGCATCTGGAGCTCATAGATCTTTATGATGAAAGGGGGGGGGTCGGATCTGGGACCTCTTCGGTGGTGGGGGGTAATTGTAACTCCTCCCCCTCTCTGTACACCCTCCACCACCATCCACCCTTTGGTTTACAGCGATTTGAATTTGACCAGCTCTGAGGGAGGGTGATACTGCCGTTACCCCCCCCCCCCTTTAGATCTGACAATGGGGAGGGGGGTCCACTAATTGTGATTAGTGTAGAAAATAGAATTGCGCGTATTGTGATCATGCAGAGGGAAAAGTATCACCTACTGCAGGCAATCCTCATCCGGTGATGGAGCGAAATTATAATTACTTGCAGCCGTTACTATTTGATACATACATATAATTAGTACAAAATTAAAGTGTATTGAGCAACCTAAATAATTGAAAACCTCACTCCTCGTCAGTAATCTTCCGGTGAGGGGAGGGGGTATTTAAACCTCTCACCATAACCAAACCCCCACTACCAACCTTCATCACGATTCCTACTTTTGGAACGATTTAACTGGCTCAATGCGGGGGGGGGGGCACATGTATTCATTCAAGTTGGAAAAGTCGGGCATACTCGGGCCCAGCCCGGTGTTTGGGCCCGGTGTTTGGGCCTGGTTTCGGGCCGGGCTTCGGACCGGGCCGAACCACTGAGAAAGTCGGGCCGGGCCGGGCCCGACTCTAAGCCCGGCCCGGCCCGGCCCGGCCCGATTTCATCCCTATTCGTATTTTATCTATTTCAGCGACGAAGGATGAACTTTTGTAAATTTCATCTTTCAGAATAGCGCTTTAATAGGCTGAATCGAATATTGAGCCACACAATTTGCTGAGCACCTTTTAATGTTCTATTGTTGGGATCGGATGGACTGAAAAATGAGCCAAATCACTGTCCAACCAGCAACCACGCGGGTACCAATATTCCTTTTTACCAATACCTTCATCCATGAACATAAATCCTCATTTTGTTCGTCGTTATAAGCTTTTCGTGGCTCCCTCTGATATTTCGCCCGCCCCCCTTACTTCGGTACGGCACTGGCTGTTGGGTTTCGAAACACACACATTCACCCCAAAAATTGACGGTTATACCATGAGCTATGCGAGCAATTCACACCGCCGCTCAAACCCAGGCGCTGATTTGATCTTTAAGAAATTAATTAGTCAGCATTTTAAACGACAAAGTTTGACGCACGTCGAATGCCTATAATCTGCGGGATCTAATTATTATTAAAATTCATGCACACCCCCTTCGATAGTCCAACGAGTTATGCCGCATTGTCTATTCCACGGTGCGGCGTGAGAAAGGCAATAGGAAGCATAACACTTGTGGATTAGACGATTCTTGATTAGAGCACATTTTGCGTATGTAATCCCACCCGTTCAACCACGTTCTTATAATACACAGGCGGATTATCCCAAGTCAAATCTTTCCACTCCTCCCTTTTTCATCGCTCGTTCGAATCTACTCCCCTTCATCCTAACATTCCCAAACCACTTCACCGCCCGTGTTTTGTAATCCTTCGCGCGAAAAGCACGATGGAGGGAGTCTGAAGAAGATAAGTCAAAAGTTTAATTTGCATGTAGATGCGTTGCGATGATCCTCCCCCAGCCCGTATACAAACTCTCACTCGCACGTGACTCGACACGTGTCTTCTTGTTGTCCTCACACTTTAGACCCAAAAAACCACACGTGACCTCATCCGTTCGAACACCACTAATCCGCTATTTCTCTCCCCCCCTCCCATTCCACGACAGTCGTGGAGGGGGTGTGGTAGTGACTTTTAGAAAGCCCTTTTCCGCACTATTGTACTTGTGTTACATCATTGAGTTCCTAATGGGATTGTTATTGCTGTACTTTTGAAGATGGGAAAAGAATCGCTCTCCCCCCTCCCCCATGTACTATTTCAACCCTCTTTACCAAATCCTTCGCTTTAACTTGATAAACATTGTGAAAAATACGAGGCCGTACCTTTCTCAAGTCGCTTAACCACTGCTCACTGCGATAGATTAGTGAAAAAGTCCACTTTTCACTGATGGCTCGTAATTGACACCCTCTTTTTGAAGTGATCCCAAATACCCCTAAGCCCCCTAGCACCTGGTTCTTCTTTCTCGCAAAGAATTACTTTGCCCCCCTTCCCCCCACCCGTTCACACTTGAAAAGAATTCCAAGGATGTGAGTACAGAATAAGAAGTTTTTTTTATTTATTTTGCGAGGAGACCGGACTTTATGGGTCCGTTTTTAAATCTTCTCCGATCATCTGGTTTAATCTTTAGACACGCACCATCGCTCGAAAGATTCAAATTCAGAAGAATAGAAAAAGTGGTGGATCAGGGGGGGGGGGATTACAACGAGAGAAGTAAAAGTGAAAAAGACGAGGTTTCAAAATGAATGACCGGAAACTGGGACACAAAGACTAGGAGGAAGCCTATTGACTTTTTGCCTTTATAAGGTCTTTTAAACTACAAGAAAAGTATGGAGGGCAGCGTCCCCGGAGCCCGGCCTATTCAATCTTTTGAAGGAAAGAAATTATGAGGGCGCTTAACGTTTGGTTTTCATAAAAGTCATTCTATTTCACTCAAGAACAACTGAAAAGATTCAAATGATCTTTTTTAGGGACGAGACAATTCTCAGTTTTGAGTGATAATATGAGACAGAAATTGCCGATAACAAGGGACGGAATCGCTCGTATAGAACAGTGGAAGATTGTCCAAGAACTCTTTTTGAAATATTCTCACTCCCTGAACTCCCGTCAATTCGACAATGCATATAAGTCAAGAAAGCCAGTCTTCAATCGCATCAGCCACTGACAGATTCAAACAAATTCTCACCTCGTCTTTTTTATCTCAAAAAACGCCCTGTCGCTTTCTCTCGCCATTTCCCATCTCGCTTTTCAAAAAAGGCACCATCTACCAACCCCCTCACAATCTCACAACAATGTATAGCTTTTCATCGAACCCCCTCACCCCTTCCACCCAGTCCTTTTTCGTCGTTTCGCGGCAATATTTCCACCCCTTCATCCCTCATTGGTGCGTGTTGGAAACAACGAGAGGACTCCTTGATAAATGAGGCACATCTGAACCTCCACCGGCAACCCCTTCAAAGGGGGAGGCGCAAAGGCTTCTCGTTGTAATCCCCTTCTTCACCATCCAAGTGAAAAATAACCCACTTTATTATTAATAGAAAATGTAAACATTTGGATGAGATTTGTCCCTGTTTATGCAAAAAAAAAAAAAAAAAAAAAAAAAGAGAAGGTAGCTCGAGGGCGGGGCCTCCATGTCAGCGCTGATGACTCCCTCTCCCCCATCACTCTTTATTTTCCTTTCCTCCTTCACCTTTTTCCATTCCGAATATTTTATTGTACCTTATAACTCAGGCTTTATTCACTTAACCCCCTTTCCCTTTGTGAAGAATCTCCGATGAAATATTAAAGTTTTTTAACTCCTGAAATACATGGAGCGTCATTAGCTCTGGTTTCAACAAGGTCATTACTTTGTTTTTTCTTCTTTCCTGAGAGCCCTTCCCCTTCGTAGTTTTAAAAGCTTGTTTTATTACGGATATTATTTTTCGGAATACTGATCTTTTGCACTCTTTCCCAGCATTAAACCATTAACAGTTCGAACGGTACTCAGCAGTTATAATGGCGGAGCTTATTCAGGCAAAGTTCTGCATCAAGCAAAGGATCTGATGAGATTTCGTTCAGAGAGAAACGCAGAAATTGGTTGCATGGTGACATTTTGTAACATGAATTGATGAGTTCTAGCCTATTATGGGCCTATAGTTTTGCGGGGAGTTGTGTGATGGGCCGTGCGGGGGGGGAGGGTTAAAACTCGTGGAATGTAAACCATGTGCCGGCTTTGCGGAAGGAGGGGGGACGAGCCGGGCGATCGCTCGGGGCGCTGTGCCCTAAGGAACGCATCTAGCCGAATTCGAGAGGGGGGGGGGAGGCAGACGATTAAAAATTACCTAAGAAGCGTATTTTGACGTATGAATATTTCAAAATTATAAAATTCTAAATAATTTAGTTAAAAAGGAGCGTTGGGATTGTCTAGAGATCTACAGAAGACGCCAGGGCGCAATTAGAAGTAACTCGATGGAAATATGAGACTGGCTTTTAATTTAATTCTTTATTCAATGTCGACCTCCGTTCTAGCGTTCCAAGTTTTAGGCCCGAAGTTTCCTTGAGATTCAATTACAGCCGAAAGTTGTTTTTTATGTTATTATTTTAGCCGTGAATTACATCAGCTTCTTCTACAATTTTACCCGCGAATTAGTGGTTTTCCTCAATTTTATCCGCGAATGTACGACTTTCTCTTTAGCAGCGAAGCGAGGTTGATAGCGATTTTTCTCAATGATTGCCACGAATTGGAGTTTTCCTCAATTCTTCCTGCAAATTACTGACTTTTTACCTTTCCAGCGGAGAATTAGCACTTTTTCTCACTTTGAGCTACAAATTAGCGTTTTTGTCCGTCTCAGCTGAGCTAATTAGTAATTTTTCTCGATATTGGCCGCAAATTATCCGTGCATGAACTATTTTCGACCCACAATACCATTTATCCCCCCCCCCACTTTTACCTGAGGATTATCTTTTTTTCTCAGTTTTCAAGCAGAAGCCACAGATTTGTGTTTTACCTAAATGTTAGCCACGAATCAGCCTTTTTGCTAAATATTAGCCGAGAATTATCGTTTTTCTCCATTTTAGTAATGAATTAGCCGATGTTTATTTTTTTTGTATTCGCGAATCAATTGTTTTATACACTTGATCCGCGAGTTAGCGTCCCCCCCCCTCCCGATTTTATCCATGAATTAGCGATTTTTCTGAATCTTAACCGCGAATTAGCGCTTATTAATGTCAATTTCATTAGCGAATTAGCGATTTTTCTCAATTTCAGCATTTTATTCAATCAGCGATGTTCTAAAATTTTGCCGTGGGTTAGCGTTTATCCCAATTTTAGCTGCTAATTAGCTATTCTTCTAAATTTCAGTTGTGAATTTAGCGTTTTCCGCAAATTTAACTTTGAATTATAGCAACTTTTATCCCCTTTTTGCGCTAGCAAAAAGCGAATACCGGAGCACGTATCAATTTTACAAAAGAACAGCAAATCGGCACTTTTTTTCATTTTAGGCATAAAGTGGCGAATCAGCGATTTTTTCTCAATTTTGGTCTGGAGGTTTCATCGAGATACCACAAATGAACTCTTTTTCACAGTTTTATCCACGAATATTAGCGGTTCTCAGGACCTCAGATAAAATCGACGCCATCCAAAAAGCTCCTCGCCCACAAACTAGCGATGACATCCGCTCCTTCCTTGGGTTAGTCATGTACTACGCAAAATTCCTCCCAGATGTCGCGACAACCACTGCACCATTACGGAAATTATTAGAAAAGAACTCAAAATTTCTATGGGACCACAAATGTGAACAGGCATTCAAGAAACTAAAGTCTGAAATCGCTAGCTCCCGCACACTTGCACCGTTCGACCCCTCTCTACCTATTACGCTCGCCACGGACGCCAGTCCGACTGGCATATCGGGAGTTCTATCGCACATCGTCAACGGCTGTGAGCGACCCATAGGTTTCATCTCACGTGCTCTTAGAAAAAACGGAATTGAACTACTCTCAATTGGATCGGGAAGCTACGGCTATCTACTGGGCCATCAAAAAGCTATACAACTACTTATATGGCAGACAATTCACATTACTTTGCGATAATAAGCCCTTGGTCCACATTTTTGCTCCTCAAACCAAACTTCCTGTCATGTCCGCCTCCCGTCTCATCCGCTACGCTACCTTTTTAAGCGGTTTCGATTACAAAGCGGTATGTATTCCCGCGCACCCGCTCCTTTGCTCCCTCAGGACAACAAACCAGATGAAGACTCCGTACTCAATATTGCTCATATCCATGAGATTTCGTCCGAGATGCTCAATTATCACACACTTGCTCATTCCACCCGCACTTGTCCTGAAACTGCTCACCTGCTCCGAGAACTTCAATCGAAAAACTTCAAGGATCCCGAATTTTCAACGGATCAAGGCATCATCTTTCGAGGGAATCAACGGATCAAGGCATCATCTTTCGAGGGAATCGGGTATACATACCCCCTCCCCTCCGCTCCAAGGTTCTCGACGAACTCCATTCTTGTCATTCGGGAATTGTTAAGATGAAATTGCTCGCCCGCCAACATGTCTACTGGCCTGGTATCGACCGCGATATTGAGGCCATCGCTAAAAGCTGCCGCGCATGCATGGAAATTCGTGCTACTCCGTCTAAAGCTCCATTGCACTCATGGGAACCTCCCTCCGGTCCTTGGCAACGGCTCCACATCGATTACGCCGGCCCCAAAGACGGCCGTTATTTTTTTGTTGTCATTGACGCCTACTCTAAATGGCCAGAGGTTTTCATGTCGGCCACAGCTCCGTCCTCTGAGTCTACAATCGCACACCTTCGCGCCATTTTTTCTCGATTTGGGCTCCCTCACTCTATTGTAAGTGACAACGCATCTATCTTTACGTCCGACAGATTCAGTTCATTTTGCTCAAAGTTCGGAATTCGCCAGCAGCTCATCGCTCCTTACAAGCCGTCCACCAACGGTCAAGCCGAACGATCGGTCCGCACGCTTAAAGAAAAACTATCCTCGCTCTCCTCCGCTGCCGGCACGCTCCATGAAAAATTGCACAACATCCTCTTCAAATGGCGATCTACTCCAAATGCTCAAGGCAAATCCCCTGCTGAGCTCCTGTTCCAGCGTCGACTCCGCACGCCGCTCGATTTACTTCGCCCCGCTCCGTCCTCTGACGGCGCCATACTCTCTTCCCCCCCCCCCCGTCTCGCAATCTACGCGTGGGAGGCCGCGTCGCATCACGAAACTACACTGGCTCAAATAAATGGAAATTTGGCACCATCACCGAGAAAATGGGGAAGCTTCATCATTCGGTGAAGCTTGACGATGGATACATCCTTAAACGTCACATCGATCAGCTCGTCACGTGCGAGGTACCGCTCCCATCAGCTCCAAATTCAAGGGAACTATCCCCCTCCTGGCCTGCTCCACCACCTGCTCTAACAATGTTTCTTCCACGGCGGAAATCTGTATCCGCATCATCATTATCATCAGCACCGCATGACGAACAAGAAGACTCAATAGCTCCTACATGCTCCTCGGAAGCAGCAACGCCTACCGCTCCCAGCTCACCCCGCAGCACACCACCGAGACCAGTGCGCGAACGAAAACCTCCGCATTGGATGAACGATTATGTGCGCGAGTGAAGTGTAATTCAAAGTTTTTTATTTTTATTTTCTTTCCGTTTAACGTATAACCTTTTTTTTTTTTTTTCTCGCGTTAAGTATCAATTTTTCATGAACTCTAACTTCTAATTCTTATTTTTCCCCGCTTTTATATTACGCGTGGGAGAATTGTTATGTTCTTATTCATTTTTTAATTATTCATTTTCTGTAAAATAAGCATTCTCCCTTACTCCTCAACGCATAAGGAATTCCCCGGCGCAAGCGCCTCCTAATGTCTCCTGCTCACCGTCCTTTCAGTACGATTCCGGCCTCCTATTTTAAAATAAAGTTTTCTAATTCTTTGCTCAAAAACAAAGTGTCATTATTATTATTTTCACTCCTTCTCCTTCGCCACCCAAACACAACACCTTTGAACGTCATTATCACAGTTCCAGTATTTTCTTCAATACCATTTACTTTTCTGGTGATAAATTTAGCTGCAGTTACATTGTATGGTGCAAAATGCTCAAGGGCTTCCTGCTCATTCGCATGCTTGAGCTCCTCGGATGACACAACGCCTTTCACTATGTTGAGCCGCTCAGGCACCACTGCCTTTACATCTTCTTGAGCAAATATTTCCAGTTTTTTTAGCTTCTCGGATTGCGGACACATTTCCACGTACGCTTCCGTTGTTCTTCTCTCTCAATCCCTCATTTGGCGGCGTTCTCATTATGAGAGACTGACGCCTAAAAGGGTCCACAGATTCCTCAACTGAAGTTGATTGGTGGCTCAAGGGGTCCAAGGTGACCGACTCACCTTTACCCCTTTCATTGCCTTTCCTTTTGTTGTCCGTATTATCACCAAGGTTTCCCGGAGAGTCCTGACTACGTCTTACCCAAAAGCGTGGAAAACTTCGAGTATAATCCCTGTGGAAAAGCCGGGGAAGGATCCTCACAGCGCAGCAAGTTATCGCCCGATATCTCTGACAAGCTGCGTAGGGAAAGTGTACGAGAGACTGATAAATTATAGGCTCATGACATTAATGGAGTCCTTTAGATTGTTGAATCCATTTCAGGCGGGTTTCAGGCCAGGTCATTCCACGACCGACCTACTAGTTTACATCGAAAAAACCCTCCAGGATGCTTTCATGAAAAGAAATCATGTTGATGCCGTGTTTTTTGACCTTAAGAGTGCCTTCGATAGAGTCTGGCGACCTTACATACTATACCAGCTACATAAATGGGGTCCTAAAGGGAAACTTCCACTGGTGATTGGTAGTTTCTTGGAAGATCGAGAATTCATGGTGAGGATTGGCTCTACGTATTCCTCAGTAAGAAAGTCGGAGATAGGCGTGCCTCAAGGATCCGTTTTAAGCGCTACTCTGTTTTTAATTGCGATAAATGGTCTAACGGACCATATTCTACCGTCTGTACACAGATCATTTTACGCTGATGACTTGGCAATTTTCTTTGAATGTACCAAGGATTGTACTACTGCGGAAGCAGTGATACAGGATAGCATCAACACCCTATCAATAGAAGCTGCTAAGAGAGGGCTTTCATTCTCCCCTGAAAAATCAGCCGCAGTACATTTCTGCAGGCTTAGGTCAGCACACCGCCCACCTGAACTGAGGCTGAAGGAATCGACAATTCCCTACAAGGAAACAGTCAGGACTTTAGGATTAACGTTAGATGCTGCCCTAAGATGGAAAGCCCATATTATGGATTTGACGGGCCGCTGTCAAAAATACGTGAATCTTATCCGGCTCATCTCCCGTCATAGCTGGGGTGGTGAAGCCAAATTGCTGCTCAGAATATTTGATGCCCTTGTAGGATCCAAGATTGACTATGGTTCGGTGGTGTATGGGTCCGCACGATCATCGTGGCTGCTACCGCTTGATCGTGTATATCACACGGGTCTACGACTTGCGACTGGAGCCTTCCGCACAAGCCCAATTGAGTCGGTGCAGGTGGCCTCTAGGCTCTTGCCTCCGAGCTATCGCCGTCAACAGGTGCAGCTGAGGTATGCCACTAAGCTAAAAATGAAAAATGATCATTTCCTGAACTCTAGGATATCACAGAATAATCTTTTGGAAGAGTATCGATCCTATCCCAGTCGGACAAGACCTTCTTTTATTCGTACCCAGGAATTGTTGCAATCCTTTGAGCCTTTTCCTGTTCTTACTGGAGCTAAATCTACAGTTTTCCCTTGGTGCAAGCCAGACCTCCAGACTGACCTGGCACTTGCAGATTGTTCCAAAAATGAACTGCCCGCAGTTGCGTTTCGTGCCAAGTTCCATTCAAGGATGGAACGATACCGGGACTATACTCATGTGTATACTGACGGGTCTAAGAGTGACAATAAAGTGGGATGTGCGTTTTATATACCGGAGGACGTGCGATTTTTAAAAAGTCTTCAGCCTACTCATCGATACTTACTGCAGAGCTCTATGCGATTCTTTACGCATTAGAAGCTTTCCTATCGGGAGTGATTAAAGGAAGCAAGAAAAATAAGTTGATAATCACTGACTCGATGAGCGCCGTACAGCTCCTACAGGATAAATTCACTAATGATGCCTTGACTCAAGAAGTACATTCAAAGATTTTTCAAATGCAACAATTGGGAGAGCGAGTAGTATTCCTATGGATACCGAGTCATGTGGGAATTGAGGGAAATGAGTTAGTTGACTCTCTAGCAAAAGAAGCAACGCGGGCAAGATGTACAGAAGGCATACCGGTCAGAGTGCAAGACGAAATACGTCGACTCAATAGAAACCTTTGGCAAGAAATGTGGGAGCGGAATACCACACAGTTGAGCCGTGTCTATCCTGACGCGGCAGCCTGTAGTATAATTGATGTCAAGTCCTCTAGGAAGGGCTGTGTGACGTATACCAGGCTCGCACCACCTGTCGGGTTCACGGCGACCACTGTGTGGTACATGCAACGTCACACTCACTGTGGAAAACATTCTTCTTTACTGTTCGTTGTATGCAAACATTCGACAGCAGTATAGTTTTTCAAGCGATCTTAAGGAAATCCTGAAACCAAAGAATGCTGAGACAATCATCAAATATTTGAAGGAAACTCATCTCTTCCACGAGATCTAGGGATAGGATATCGACTTGGATGAATCTGTGATACCATTTTATTCGTGATATGCAAAGGAAACACCTGTTGTGATAACAAGCTGTGATATAAACAAGAAACTGTGATGCGAGAACTTTACTGTGATAAAATCTGTGATGCTGTGACTTTCCTGAATAGCAGGGAGCAGTACCTCAGAACAAAAGAAAATACACAAAGTAACTTGTCGTTGTCAGTTAGAAATTTTAAGTTACACTTTTTATTTTTTTTTAAGAAGAGCTCGGATAGCCGAAGCCAGTAGTGGAGGTGAAATAAATACTGCTGTTACAAAAGTTAGATAGGCTAATGACCTCTGAAGTCGATGCCTGATTAAAAAAAAATAATAATAATAATTATAATAATAATAATAATACAATCCTATCACGCCGCTGGGAACAGAAAAATGGTGTGCCTCAGGGGTCTGTTCTGAGCGTGATATTATTCCTTGTAGCCGTCAATAATCTAACGAAAGGAATTCCCGTGGAAGTGAAGGCGTCAATGTACGCAGATGACATAGCTATATATTTTTCTAATACTGCTGAGGAAAGGTATAACACGTTGCAGAAGAGCATTGATGTGATTGCTAAAAACGCAAGTAACGTGGGGTTCTCGCTGTCGGCGGAGAAAACCTGTGCCATGCATTTCTGCAGAAAACGAAAGGCCCATAACTTGCCGCCACTGCTCCTGGACGGCAAAGCTATTGCTGGGTCAAAAGAGGTGAAGTTTCTGGGTGTGCGCCTCGATGAAAAGCTTACATGGGGACCCCATATAGAGCATCTTGAGAATAAATGCAAGCAGCTACTTAATTTTTTGCGGGTTCTAGCTATAATAAGACCTGGGGCGCTGAGCCAAAAATGCTCATAAGAGCGGCCGATGCGCTAATAGGATCCAGAGTGCAGTATGCTCAAAGCGTCTATTCATCCGCTCGGGAATACAGATTAAAGAAACTGAGAAGTATCTACAAGGAAGCAATCGCTGTTGCCACTGGAGCGTTTAGGACAACTCCTTAGAAAAGCCTATTCGCGTTGAGCGGCTGTCTACCCCCGGACTACAAGACCGATTTGTTGTGCTTGAAGCAATGGCTCCAGATAATGAAAAATGAGGAACATATCCTAAGAAAAGAAGTAGAAGAATCACATGAGGTAGACACAATCTATGATGAGGCACAAAGGAGCCGGCCCAGGCCATTTAGAATCAGAGTAAAAGACACCATGCTAAAAAGGCGAGTCACCCTGCAAATCGATAATTCTTATAAAACTTTTGAAGAGGTTAAGAGTGATATATGGTTGAAATGGGAGGAAGAGTGGCAAGGAGTGGACAGTAAACTAAAATCATCAAAGCAAAATGCAAGCAAAATGGCAGAATGGTTAAGTACCCCAAGGAAAGACTCCGTACTACTGACCAGATTAGCAACAGGGCACTCTAGAGTGACACACACCTAACTTTTGTTAGGAGGACGACGACCTCCAAAATGCCCGATGTGTGGAGAAGGACTCACAGTGGACCATATATTGAACCAGTGTTGCGCACTGAGAATTATTCGTATGCAGTGCGGATTGCCTGAGAACAGAAGAATTAAAAAGGATAATCTAGAACCCTTGCTGAACTTTTTAAAAAAAATTAATCTAATAGACTTTGGCCCGTATTCATAGTCGCTACTTAAGTTAAAATTCTCCTAAGTAAAAGTCAATCCAGTTTTTGTTGGAATAAAATCATCTGTTTTGACGCCCACTTAGGGAAATTTAAGTTTAAGAAATGTCTATGAATATGGGCCTTTATTTGAAATTATTTTACTTACCACCTATCGTAGCCGGAGCACCTAAGCAGAGGAAAATACAGAAATGCTGAGGATAGTGGAGGGCTAATAACCATGTCATTGACGCCCCCCCCCCAAAAATAATAATAATAATAATAATAATAATAAAGACGTAGGATTACGCTTTCAAGATGGAAAATTGGGGATAAGGCAGCATGTTGGGGAAAGATGGCAAGATGAATGGAGCAGGGCTAGTTCTCAACTGAGAGAAATAGTACCAGACAGCAGAGTACAACAGCACGATATAAAACATTTGAGCCGGAACGAGTCTGTAAAGCTCGCTCGACTGTAATCGGGGCATAGTAGATTAACGCATAGTTACCATTTGACTGGGCTTCGTCGACCCGCCTGCGAGCAATGTGACTGCAGTCTGTCTCTGAAGCATATTGTAATGGAATGTCCGATCTACGAAGAATCCAGGATACAGTGTTTCGGGGTGGAAACGCCCCGATATAAAGATCTGCTTGCCAAAAAAGAAAACATTTCAAGAGTAATGCAGTTTCTAAAAAAGGTAAAACTTTATGAATTGATATGAAAACCAATTGTTACTTACGTCTGTGATCCAAGTGCTGTGGTTTGGTTTCCTCTGATTGCACGATGCTGA
This sequence comes from Corythucha ciliata, assembly GCA_038030265.1. Taxonomy (NCBI): domain Eukaryota; kingdom Metazoa; phylum Arthropoda; class Insecta; order Hemiptera; family Tingidae; genus Corythucha; species Corythucha ciliata. Next base: position 21,341,228 of record CM075937.1, on the reverse strand, counting down.
TTGGTGCAGCCTATATAACTTTGTCTGTGATATGAAACCGTATATGATATTTGACCTGTGATATTTTCTAGTCGGGGGGAAAAATAAAAAAATCAGAAATAAAAATTATAAATAAAGTAAATCAATAAATAAAATAAATGAAAATAAGTAAATAAATTTTAAAAAATCTAAACAAGGAATATAAATAATATAAAACGGAAAAGGGCTAATAACCTAGCAGTTGATGCCCAGGAAAAAAAAAAATAATAATAAACAAATAAATAAAAAATAAAATAAAATAAAATAAAAAGATTACTCGCGGCCAAATTCAGGAAAAGCGTTAGGTTATTCGCGGCGAACATTGGGAAAAAACTCTTATTCCCAAGAAATGTATAAAAATCTTTTAAAAAACCCTAGTTGCCGGCTAAAATAAAAATAAATGGCTAAATGGGTGGATAATTTGAGGAAATTGTCCAATTCACAGAAAATGGAAAGCCGTGGTTTTGAGAGGCAACTTCGTTACCAATTAGGAAAAAGCGCTAATTTACAGCAAAACTGAAAAAAAAAAAAAAAAAAAAAAAAAAAAAAAAAAAAAACGCTGACGCGTGGTCAAAATAGAGAAACATCGCAATTCACGGCTAAAATATAGAGACAAATCGCAAAGTCGCGGCTTGTTCAAGGCCATCAGTGACACTAGTATGTAGACCACACTGTGTACCGTGTACCGCGTCGCAGAATTTTAGCTGTGAGTGATTTGATTAATTTTATGGCTATATTTGTCAGTGTTTGCGGCTGCAGTTAGGGGCCGGTTAACACATGTTCTACGTCCACCATAAATATAACAACGCAGGTATAGAATATTACTTGGCGTGGATCTTAAGAGGGTGAAGGGTGAGGGAGCTGTTATGTCGTATCGGTCTTTTCGAGATTGGAGAAGTTGGGGATTGTTGGGTCTCTTTTATGGCAAGATATTTTTTGGAGGTTGTAGCGATTCCGTGCAAAGAAGGTCACGTAAAAGAAGAGCACAAGCGAAAATCGTATAAGAACCACCAATTTTATTTTATTCGAGCACTATCTGGGTGCTCTCCTCTTGAGTTTTAGGTTTTCAATATGTGAAAAAATCGCTAACTCACTGCTAAAATTCAGAAACAACGCTAATCCCTGGGTGAAATTGAGGAAAAATCGCTCATTTTCACTGCCAAAATTGTGAAAAAGCGCTGATTCTTCGCGGATGAAACTTGGAAACAGCACTAATTCACGCTTGAAATTGAGAAAAATTGCTAGTACGTGGATAAAATTGAGCAAGATCACTTATTCGCAGAAAACATTGAGATATAAACGCAATACTTAAAGGATAGAATACATAAAAATCGATAATTTACGGGTGAAATGAAGAAGACGGTAATTCGCAGCTAAAATTGAGAAAGAAGGGCTCACGCATAGCTAAGATTGTGCAAAAGCGCTGATTCATAGATGAAATCTTGAAAAAGTACTAATTCGTGAGAAAAAGTGTTTTTTCGTAACTAAAATTGTGATAAAGCGGCCTTAATTTTGGGCTAAAATTGGAAAAGCCGGTACAATTTTCGCCTATAAAAATCACGCGCTAATTCACAGGTGAATTTGAGAAATAGCAATTCACGAATTCTTGAGGCAACTTTCGAGGCTGAAATGAGGAAAATTCGGCTAATTTTTGGAAAAATAAAATAAGAAGAAGAGCTCGTTACCTTGTGAAATTGTGAAAAAGCATTAATTTGCTGATAAAATGGAGAAAAACGTTAATTTACTAATTTATTCAGCACGCAAGAACGAATCCATCAGAATCAAAAGTAAACTACACATAATTTGCGTCTTCCAAGAAAAGAAGCCAATGAAGTTGAGAAAAACCTTAATTCGCGGATTAAACTGAGGAAAAAGCGCTAATTCACGGCTGAAGTTGAGAAAACGCCAACCCATAGTTTCTCAGAGCAACTTACCGAGCACTTTTTCACACTTTTAACACACACACACTTTTTAACACTTTTTCTTAAATTTTTAGCCGCTAGTTAGCACTTTTTCTCCAATTTTATTTGCACTTGTGGAATAGCGTTTTTTCTTTTTAGCAGCGGTTTAAAAAGCGATTTTGGTCAATTTTTGCCTTGAATTAACGTTTTTCGCATCTGTGGCCGCCTACTGGCGCCTTTTCTCTGCGACTAAAGTAGGGAAAATACGCTAAACCCCAATTTCTATAGGTCCTTCGTGGATAAAATTGAGAAGGCCCACTAATGCGCTGTTTTTCGATCAAGAACACGGCGAAAAGTGTGGACAAACCGCTAATAATCGTGTCTAAAACTGCGAAAAAGCGCTCCTTTGGGGTTTCTCGATGCAACACCACTGATCTGCGATGTTTAGAGGCTGTTTTACGGTCAAAAATCACTATATAGAATAAGACACAAATGTGCTGATCTTGGGCCAAGCCTGGCTGCTAAAATTAGGTGGGAAAGTACCCTAATGCGGGATAAAATTGAGTAAAATGGCCAATTCACGGCTACAAAATTTACGAAAATTACAACTTTTTAAATTCAAGAATAAAGTGTATCTAAGAAGAGCTCTGATTCTCATCTAAAATTGAGAAAATTTCAATTTGCGGCTGAAATTGAAAATTCGTCAATTCGCGGTTTCTGAAGGAAACTTTTTGGTGGGGGGGAGGGCATCTGAAGGCAACTTTGCAGCCAAAATTGAGAAACAGTGCAAATTCATGGATGTAGGTGAAAAAATACTGCTAATTTTATTCGTGGTTTAATTAAGAAAAACGCTACTCGTGGCCAAAATTGAAAAATACTGTAATTCACGGGTAAAATTGAAAAAAATGCAATTTGCGATTTAAATTGAGCATTATAAAAAGAGGAAAAAACCATAAAGGAAAACGCAACGTAAATATTATATTACTTGATTATGTAAAGGATAAGGGGTCTTATTGATATTTCCGCCCCGAGCCCCGATAAGTGTCTGTGTCTGTTTTTGGGTCGAATCCGCGGCCAAAATTAGGGAGAAAAAAACGCTAATTCAACGCTTAAAGTGAAAAAATCATCAATTCACAGCTAAAAATTGAGAAAGCCACAAATTTGTGGATTAAATTGATGAAAATCGCTAATTCACAGCTCAAATTGTCATTTTATCTGCAATGCTCAGGTGAAAATGAGAGAAATAATTGAAGAATTACGTGAAAGCAGAGCTAAATACCTGCGAAATTTCAGGTTTGGGGCTTTTTTTGTGGGCGTAGCGAAGGCCCAGGGCTAGGCTGCCACGACATCTCCCAAATTCTGACAAATATGGCCGTGAAATTTCATCATACTGGACTAAAAATCGGGTCTAATTATACCAGAGACATTGCTAGTTTCCGCTGTTTATTCCCGTGAAATTGTCAGTTTCTGTTCTTTATTTCCGCGAAATTTCGAGTTCCCGCGGATCTTTCTCAGTGACTGTGGAACCCGCGGGCACTGTCTGCAAAGTAACATTTTGAAATCAAATATGCACGAAATTGGGAATTTCCTGGCTGAATATTTGCGATAGTGAGAGTTTTACGTCTCAATTTCAGCGAAATTGAGGTTTGAAGGCTGAAAGTTGCTTTATAAAAGACGATTGCTTAGTTTCCGGTCTTCATTTTAGCAAAATATAAAGTGCAGGGCCTTAATTAGAACACAATTGCAGTTTCAAGACCATTTTTGTACCCGTAGGCCGTGTAGGGCCGAAAGCCAAGATTTTGAGGAGTCATTAAAGGATTTCTGGCCGATAAGTCACCATTTCTGATCGAGAAGTGAACAAATTCAAAGCTCATTGTCAGACAGATTTCTGTGACTTGTAAAATTTGCCCGAGTCTGCCAGTCTTTGCGTTAATTAACCGAAACTCTATCTTTACTTGGCTTTGTCCTCGTGCTTAAATTGATATTTCTCTGGTTTGATTATGATTTTCTGAACTGAGATAAGGCTGAAAGCCGTTTCACCCTTCCTTCTTCTGTTTTTACATCCCTATTTTCTCCTTTTCACCCCACCGAGAGAGAGGTTCAGCGGCTGCTACACCTTATGGATGCAGTACCGCACCACTGCGTTCATAACTAAAATTGAGAAAAAGCTTTAATTCACGGCTAAAATTGAGCGTTTTCTATTTGCATAAAGTTCTGCTCCACAACAATTCATTTCCACCTCTTCTCCATTAACATATGTTTAAATTTAGAAAGGACGGATGGAAATGATCTGCTCTGGAGCACAATGTTACATGCAAAAAGAAAACGCTATGAGAAACTTTACTAATCCCCCTTACTAAGTTTCAGTTGTACTTACAGACGCTGAAGATGGCGAGCAGCCGAAACCGGTTCGTTTTTAACGTACCTCAACGAGGGAAGACAGACAACGTAGGCTCCTACGGCATTTCATGCATGCATTACCTACTAACCCTCGTAGTTTAAGCGATCACACTAGCAATAAAATAAAATAATTTAAATATATAGCTAATTCGCGGCTGAAATGGTGAAAAATGGCTAAAATGACGAATAGTCGCTAATTTACGGCTAAAATGGAGAAAAATGGAAATTCAGTGCTAAAATTGAGAAGAAGCCCTGAAGTAAAGAAAACGATAATTCACGGATTAAGTGGAGAAAACGTCAATTCGCGACTTCTAAAGGTAACGGGTAAAATCGCTCATTAGCGGCTCAAATCATGAAAAACACAAATTCATTTCAAGAAAATTCGCCAATTCACGGCTCAAATAGTAACAAATCGCTAATTCGCGGTTAAAATAGAGACAAATCACTAATTCGCGGAAATGGAGACAAATAGCTAACTCACTGATGAAATTGAGACAAAGCAATCAAGTTGGGGAAAAAAAAAAAAAAAATCGCTAATTCACGGCTCCTGAAGGCTAATTCACGGAGGTGTTAGTAAAAGATTCGCCCGGGGTTGCCAAATGTCCAAGATCGGAACTGCAATGAGCTGTCCCAGGTCACATTTTTTGTGCAAATGGAAAACGCTATTATACTGTTGTTAACTTATTTTGTTGAAGTCATTGAACAGGCCCCCTAGTGCATTTTATTCAGAGCGTCCCGGCCTTTTGCTAAGATCAAAGTTTTGTGTTTGGGGGAGGGGTGAGGATGGGTGGCCCACCTGAATTGTTACAACCATCAGTTCTATGGCCCACGACCAAAAAAGGTTGGCCGCTTCTGCCTCAGACCAAGGAATAAGCGAGAAAACCATATGCAATGTTTAATGACTAAATATGTGCAGCAAAAATGAAACTTATATTTTTCATAGTTATCCTGTCAGTGATTAGAGCGAAAAATAATGACAAAATTATTGGAGGTCGTTTCGCCCAAAGAGGCGAATTCCCTTTTGCGGCTCTTCTCAAGGTCGGAGCCGACTATTGCGGAGCTTCAATCGTCTCGCCCACAAAACTGATCACTGCTTGTCACTGTCTAGCCGATTTCAAATCAGGGGAGCCTCCCGTTTTGATCAACGCGTCGACGATGAAAATACGAGCGGGTTCGATTGACGTGAACAGAGGAGGTGAACTGCAGCTTCGCCGTGTGATTCTCACTAGAATTCACAGCAAGTGCAACAAAACTCAACCGCCGGTAATGTGGCTGTTTGACGTGGGCCTCGTCGTCATTGGCAAGCCTCTCCGGTTCGGCCCTGAAACTAGTCGTTTGATAGTGTACTCTTTGCATACTGGCATTTCAAAGAAATTTCTGTCACGGCTCATGAGCTACGGTGCAAGTTGCGAGGTGATCGGTTGGGGTGTTCAAAAGATGAAGATCGTCAACGGTGAGAAGCATTATTTCAACGAATCGTCCGCACTGAAAGTAGCTGAAATGAAGCTGACCACCTTGTCCAGTTGTTTTCAGCTTCTTTGCAAAGCTGCTTTACCGTATTGTTCCATTCAAATTAAACTTAAAGACTCGGGTGAGATATGTGCTCAAATGATCAGACTTGAAGAAACTGACTGCGTTGGTGACTCGGGTGGGCCTCTAATCTGTAGAGGTGTCGTCGTCGCGGTAGTGTCATGGGGTCTGGGATGTGGAGAACCAAGTGCCCTGAACTTTTACGCTCGAATAGATACCTTTCTTGATGCAATGTACTCGAAAGAAGAAAGATCCGTTACTGGACAAACAGTTAAACACCGAGCTGTGAGCTTTACACCACCGATAAAGTGTTCTGCGCTTATTCTTTGCATTTCCTTAAATTATATTTTTTCAACTCATTTTTAAAGACATCGATTCCTAGCCAAAAACTAATCAATTCCAATTTAGTCGATATCTCCCGATTTCTCATTTCGCATTGCAGTTGCAAAGTTTTCAATTTTAGCTGCGATTTTTTGCACTTTAAAGTCTTTAAATAACGATTTTTCTTAATTTAAGCATCGTTCACCGCCCCATTTGACGAAGCTGAAGCGTCACGGCCATGCCTTCCTTCCTAAAGACAACTTGGCTACCTCACGTATTATGGGTTGATATTTTGTAGTCCGTCTGATTGAGAGAGTTTCAGTTATTTTAATAAAATGTGGTTCGCGTTTTTAATGTTTTGATATTACAGGGTGAGGGTGTGCTCATGCTTTGGGGTGTCCATGAGCAGCATTCCTCCAAGAGTACTTCTGCCCAGCATGGTTAAGAAATACAAAAAAAAATAAACAAATAAAATGATTAAGTAAAAAAGTAAAAGACTAAAAACAATCAAAAAAATTGAATGAAATGCACTAAAAAGAAAGAACAAATAACAAAAACCTGATTTGTACGACCATAAAAGTTCACATGCCCTAAAAATGGTTAAACCAACGATTCGTGCGGCCTTGAAAATTTCTGAAAGATCATGATTCGCGTGGTAAAAATAACTAAACTGTCATGCTGACCAAGAGTTTGTAGGCTAAACTGTCAATTCCCGCCTTTGCTTGACGGACTAATTAGCGCCCTAAGAACGGTTAAATTGACTTTGCGCGCCCAGGAAAAGCCTAAACAGATTATTCCTGTCCATTGGCAAAAACGACCATTTACGCATCAAAAATAGCCAAACCGCGAGCCTTCATTGTCTTGAAAATGTCTCAGTTTACCATTCGCATGCTCTAAAAAAAAAGGAAAACTGGCTATTCACGACCTAAAAAAGACATACTCCAGGATTTGCCCAACGGAGGGGCTTGGGCAGTGGCGTAGGTAGGAATTTGTCATGGGGGAGGGGATCAGATTGAAATCTCGTAAGGGTGAGGGGAGGCAGTAATTTCACATTTTAATCATCATTCCACCCAGCCAGCATACTCTTGAATCTGGACATCTTGCTGGCCTAATCACAGCCTCAATCTCTCAGTTAGGGGCGATTATTGGACTCTACCCGCAAATTAGCGCTTTTTTGGCCGAGTGTATCGTTCTTCTCAATTTCAGCCGCAGATTAGCGGTTTTGCCCCACCCCCTCCCATAGTCATGAATTTGCGCATTTTCTCAACTTAAGTAGCAAAGTACCGTTTTTATCCCGTGAGCGATGTTTCTTAATTATCCACGAGTTCTGGCGTTTTCCTCAATTTTAGCTGCATATTACCGATTTTTTAATTTTTTTACCAAGGGATTAGCACTTTTCTCAGTTTTAGCTGGAAAATAACGTTTTTCTTAAGTGTTCTTCTCAATATTATCCGCAAAATAGGGGGATTTTTCACGAATTAGGATTTTTTTGGTTCACCATACGCAATGCATGAGCGATTTTTCTCAGTTTACGCGCGGTTTCTTAGCAGTTTATTAGCGGTTTCTTCGCCTATTGCCATAAATTATCGCTTTTTTTCAATTTCAGCCTGAAAAGTCGCCTTCATAATGCGCAAACCTGCATTACCTACCGAGTTTTGCCAATTTTTGCCAAGAATTGGCGTTTGACTCAATTTAAGCTGCAACTTAGCACTATTTCCCATTTTTAACTGAGAATTAGCACTTTTCCCCAATTTGAACTGAAAATTACGTTTTTCTTAATTTTAGCTGCGCTAATTGGTGATTTTTTCAATTTTTGTCGCGAACTAGTGATTTTCTTCATTTTGTATCCGCGAATTAACGTCTTTCCACAACTTTATATCTGCATATTGCAAATTAGCGATTTTTCCCAATTTCAGCTGTGAAATAGCGTTTTGTGCTAATTTTGCGGCTATCAAGCATCCTATTCCCTCTATCATACGCGAATGGGCGTTTTTCGCCATTTCAGTTGTGAATTTGCCATTTTTGTCCAATTTTAACCTGAAAGCGTCTTTTATTTGTCAATATTATTGGCGATTGTAGCTAAGGGATACGTTTTCTTGTGTCGTTTCAGAGAAACATTGAGTCCGGTACTCCATGTGATTTGTTGCTGTCGTTTAGCAACAAACCAAAAAAGGTTTTCTACATTGAGGAAGTTCCATATATCAACAATGTTGGTCAGTGACACTTTTTTACCGTGAACTACGGCTAAAACATCCGACGATGACGAGGAGGCCTCAATATTGTACCTTTGGCATCGCTGAATCAAGAAAACAATACGGTTATGCGGGTACATGGTACACCCGTACAGAAACTTTCACTACCGGCTATTTTTTGGGGCAAGAAAACTCGAAAACACCGTTTCAAAAACGTTTTCGACCATGCTGAACCCGTGCCGTTGTCTGAGCACTAAAAGAAAACGGTGAGCTGGCGAGTACCAATAAAGAAATGATGAGGCTTTCGTGGGATGTCTCTCAATGGTGAATCCAGAGAAAACTGTTGTGTCTTCGATTGCTCTTCGCGTCGTAATCGGCACACAACATTATCATGAAATTTTTTCCCAAAAATTGAGTGTTCGAGGGTGTCAGTTATCAATTAGCCCAGTGTTGGGAGAACGTCGACCGCCGAAAGGTTTGGGACTTGGGAGTTGCTTGACGTTTGAGCATAAATGTATCAGAAACCATGTTCGTCTGTTCTCGTCACATTAGGCCAACTGACTAATTTTTTCCCGGAACGTTACGGATGTTGACCACGAAAAAACACTTTAAAAAAACACAAAACTTGTTATCATTTAACATACGTGGGGAGTACGACACTAGCGTCGCTAGTGATAGCTACAATCGCCAATAGCGTGTTTTCTCAACTTGAACCTCGGGGTTTGCCCAAATACAAAACTTTTGCGTTGATTTCCACAATTTATTCGAAGAATGGCCTCTGGAAGTTGCATTGCGATACCACGAATCAGCGCTTTCTAGCAGCTATAGCCACGAATACTATCGATTTTTCTCTTATAAGGTCCGGGGTGAAACCTCCCCCTCCCCACTAGCCTCGGTACACTACTGCGTTGGGTCTGAAGTCCAAGGAAAAAGCTGGATGTACTCGGACCTGAAGTGTCTTTCGACCTCTTTGATCGTGTTGAAGACAAGGTTAAGCAAAATAACTTTTTATTTCTCCTGAAATCAACTTAACTAAAAAATTGGAATTTCTTCTTTTTTCACATGTGTCGTAAAAAAATAAAAACGACGAGGATGCTTTGCCGCCACACTAGCCCCCCACGGAGACTGGAAGTCCATGATTCTCGAAGCGAACGTGACGGTCGGAAAGAGTCGAAGGAGTGAGGTTGGTCTTTCCGGCTGAATTCAATGATGTTATGTTTTCTATTCTACTAATTACTATGCTTCATCTTTCACTTTCCTACTTATTCTTTCTCTTCGAGGCAGCTTCAAAGCGTCAATTGTTTTTTAATTATTTTCAAGACCGAGCCAGTGATTATTATCACAAAAACGGAACAAGCTGTTTTATAGAATAAAAAAAAAATTCTCACTTGCTTGGTACCCTTCGAGAAGAGCGGTGGTATTTTTATTATTATTCATATTTGTGCCGAATTGTCGTAATTTTGGACAAGTCGCCCTCGTTATTCTACTGGTCGGGTCTGTCGTCAGTACTTCGACATTAGCGTCATCCGGCATCTTCTATTTCTTCAAAATATCGGCGTTCGTTTCTTTTTTTCTCGTCAAATCATCAAAGAGCTGCGACGCCCACGTCGTCGTCGGTCTCGATCAACTACGGATCAATTGCGATCCATCCACCGTCGTTATCTTCTCGCGTTGCAATCGAGCAACACCTCTCGGTGCGGGAGTTCTATTCCTTGCCCATCGTCTGACATTTCCCAAGTTCGATCACAAGTCTGGTAACGGTGCGTTCAGTCTTAGCGGTAATAATCGTTGTATACGTGTCTTAAAAATTTCACCTTTATATGTCTTAAAGCCAACGCCTGCGAAGCAGTCCTCACCAGAGTCTTCTCTTTTTTCTATTCTTCGTTTTCTTTTAAAATACATTTTTATTCTCTCTTTTAAAAAGAGAGTGGTCCTCCACTTTTGATTTTTTATTATTTTTTCTCAAACCATAACAAATGATGTGACAGAGGTTTGAGCCGGTCTATGCTGACGTTAGTGTTTGTTCCGTTGATGAGTAGGGTGAAAGACTTCGGGGTTCGTTTCAGAACAGGGTAGGGTCCAGTGTAGGGTGGTTGAAGAGTTGGACGATGCGTGTTGTTGCGAAGAAAGACATGAGAACATGTGGACAGGTCTTGGAAAACAAACGGTTTTTTGTTTGAGTGGTTCGATGTGGAAGAGGGTCGGAGGTTTTCCATTTGATGACGGAGACGAGTAACGAAGTTGGATGGGTCGAGTTCGAGTTGAGTGTACTTGGTGGTTTCATTCTTGATGCCAGCGAGAGAAAATTGGGCGTCGACTTGGGAGAACCACAAGGCAGGTTTGTCTCTCCAGAAAGTGGGTAGTTTGATGGCGACGCGGTTAACGAAAGCAGGTGTGTCTCGACCATTGGTGTGATCGGAGGCCCCAGGAAGTAGTTGCTGTAGCTGCTGTTGGAGCCGTTCTAGCTGGGCCGCGATGGCTGCCACAGCCAAAGTGTGGGCAGCCAAATAGAGCAGCCAATTGAGCAGCCGGATTCTAGTCAGTCGTTCCCGAGACGGAAGTGGAAGAAGTAATTATTGTTTACGCTTTATCTCGCAAAAAAAAGGTGGCTGCTTTGACCAGTGCGCGAGGTTTCGGGCAGCCACTTGACTTTTGTCATATCTCTTTGGCTGCAGTTGAACTAATTCTAGTGGCTGCCGCAGCCAGGAAATCTTGGCTGCCTAGTGCGCGGGCACCCATAGGTTCCAATGTAATTAACTGGCTGCCGCAACCTGGCTGCGCAGCCAGGCTGCCTAGTGCGCGGGCACCCTTAGTTGTCGTGGGTCACCAATGAAGGGTCTTTCGACCTCTTTGATCGTGTTGAAGACAAGGTTAAGCAAAATAACTTTTTATTTCTCCTGAAATCAACTAAACTAAACAATTGGAATTTCTTCTTTTTTCACATGTAGAAAAATAAAAACGACGAGGATGCTTTGCCGCCACAGACCTTTTTGGGCTGCTTTAAGTCCAGAAAATCTGCTAAACCTAACTTCAACGCGAAATGCTCAATTTTTGGAGATTTTATGGGGCTCTTCGTTATGGTACTAGTGCTCCTTCGTTCGCATACTTGTAGCTCTGGGGGGGGGGGATCTATCCCCCCCCCGTACCTACGCCCCTGGGCTTGGGCAATTGTTTGCTTCGCTCGACTGACTAAAAATGTCTTGGCAGTAATTCACTTCCTAAAAACTGCTAAACTGACCATTCGATTCGTGCATTGAAAATCTATTTCCGCCCTAAAAATTGGCATTTACCACTCTACAAAATAGCCAAAATGACTTCACGCGCCCTAGAAATAACCAAACTGGCGATTCCCGCTCTAAAATGGCCAAGAATGACTCTAGGCGGCCTGGAAATGCCTTAACAGATTACTCCCGTACTGAAAGCAGCAAAATAGACAATGTGCGCTCCAGGAATGGTCATTCGTACCTAATTGGCTAGAAGGGAATAATTGCACTCTATGCTAAACATAGCAAAACTGACAATTCGCGCACTGAAAATGGGCAAAATCGACCAGTCGCGCGCCAATAATGCCCCTCGCCATTATCGCTTTGGTTTGACGTCCTATTCACGCCCTATGAATGTCAAATCTCGTGGCTATGCGCCTTAAAATTGGAAAAGTGGAAAAGACATTCAACAACTACCTATGTAACAAACCTATGTAAAAAATATTCCTCCTGCCGAGTGAAGTTAACTCAGCGTAGTGGTACTGCGATTTTAACCCTCAAAATTGGGGTTTTTATTGAGCGAAATCCAGGAAAATACTTTTTTATTGAATGGGACCAGCTAAAAACGGCTGTTACGTTAGAGCGAAAAATCGGCGTAATTGGTCTCTGAAATAGGCCACCCGTAGCGAAATTGGTTTACTGGAAAACAATTTCCCGAAATTGGCTGTTCATAAAATGGACAGTCTCATTATGAAATTGACAACTCACTCATAAAATTGTCAAGTTCCTCATAAAACATACAATATCCTTTTAAAATTGACAATTTCCTCGTAAAACTGACAATTTCTTCACAAATGTGACATTTTCCTCACAAAAATGACAATTTTCTCATAACACATAAAATTTCCTCATAAAATTCACGATTTCCTTGTAAAATTGACAATTTCCTCATATAGTAGACAATTTCTTCATAAAATTGGTTATTTCCTCATAAAGTTAACAATTCCCTCATAAAATTGACAATTTCCTCATGAAATTGATAATTTCCTCATAAAATTGACAATTTCTTCATAAAATTGATAATTTCCTCGTAAAATTGACAATTTCTTCATAGTAGTGTAGCGTTGCTTCCGAACTCGTAGCCAGTGTCTACGCCTGCACATAGTTCTTCCAACGGCCGTCGTAATCTTTTAAGAAATTTAATAACTCGACATAATTTCCTTTATTTTGAGAAAGGGTAGATTCATCATGCCCACGAAACGGAAGTTCTTGTTTTGCCAAGAAAACGCAGCTGTCTATGAGCCGTGTCATAATCTCCCTGTTCTTTTTAACGCTCTCGTTATGAAAAGAGATTTGCTCTGCTCTTTGATAAAAGATAAATGCGAGGAGTTTTTCCGAATTTTAGTAACGAAACAGAGCAAACCGTGTGTGCGTGACTACTTTGATGTTTTTGAGAACATTTCGTCAATGCGGTGACTCCTGAAAACCCAGTGGTCCACGAACTTTTTTCAGACGAAAACAGACGACATGGGAAACAAAACAAATGGTGTCGTGATTGACAACCCGATTGCCATGGATATCTATTGTAATTTTCCACTGCAAAATGTCTTGAGTACTCACGATTACGTTCCTTTGGTACACCTGTTAGACCTGGCAATTCTACCATGGAACGACCGATGGCAATCACAGCACATTTTTCCTCGTAATTTCTTAAACTGAACGGCCGCTGAATTAACGAACAATTCACGCAACAACCTTACGAACTTACAAACAGCAACATACTCGCTCGTGCTAGCTCGCTCGCGCTATAAAGTGGCTTGATTCCTCAAATTTTAGAGCCATTTGTTTTCAGAGTGTTTGATTCAAAGCCATACGCGGTTTAATGATTATATGAGTTCATAATGGGACAGTGCTCAATTGGTCCGTGGAAGGCACAAAAGGGTAAATCTTGAGTGATTCTAAGGAAAACGAGGAAGAAAGGCACTGGAAGTGGAATCCTTTAGAAGAAAAAAATTGACCAAAATCTGTATGGTTTGTTTGATGCATGTCTATAATTTTTGTCAATTTCGAGAATGCTTCCGGGAAAAAAAAGTTCTCGTTTTCAATCTCTGGCCCTTCTGGCTTTTCAATAACGTAAATAAAACCATAAAAAACACAGTAATGAAAGGCAGAATAAACAAAATGAAAACATGATTAAAAAAAAGCAATGACTTTATTAAGAAATTGCGAAAAGGGAGTTTTAAAAGAGGGGCGAACAGCAGAGTACGACCCTTCTTCACAATAGAAAAAGAAAGGGGTTTTGCAATCTTTAATCATTGTTTTACACCTCTTGGAAATTAAACTCTCAAACCCCACCCTTTTTTTTCCCTTGCACTACTCCTCCTCCCAACTCCAACAACATCCTTGCCTAACCCCTTTCACTCGATAAGAGAGCCCGCTGGGAAAGAAGAGACAGTATTACGTGATGTTTTTCTCCCAGTTTGGCGCGATAAATTATAATTGTTTTGATGGATCCAAAAGTTTACGGCCCGCCATTTCGTCTTTTTTTTTTTTAAGATGAGAAGCTTTCGCTTGATAGGGTTAGGATTGGGCGGGGGGTTGAGAAAACCCTTTAATTAACGATCTGTTACGCTTCCCCCCCATACACAACTTAGAAACCAACTTACAGATAATAAGAAAAATAACTGTAAATTCTCGAAAATAAAAAAAATGTATTTCTTGATGCCTCTTCTTACCGTAGACTATATTTTTTTTTTTAAATATGAAAAATGGATTGAAAAATATTGAAAAGGGGCAGGGAGGACAATAATTGCCAAGTGACGATATAGCAAAAGCTCTATGTATAGAGAGAAAAAAAACAGACGCTCCAATTAAATGGAATGTTTGAGTGGTTAGCGACTGGTGGAACAGGAAAAGGGCGCTATAAAATTACCCGGCTATACGCCACCCCCCCCCCCCCGGCTATGGGACACAAAATGGACAAACAAAAACAAAACAATGGTGGAAAACTCTGTTAGAGCTCTAAAGCATCGACATTGATCGAGAACGTTTTTTTTTTTTCGCATAATAAGCAAACGTGCGCGGTCTACCAAATTGCATTTTTCATTGCTGTACGCTCCGATACGAGCGAAGCATTTACGAGAGCCTGGGGCGGGGATGGGGAGGGGGGAGAAAAACTTTGATGGCAGCAAAACCAAGTGAGAATCATCCATCATGGTTTATACTGGGCTTTTGTGAAAAAGGAGGGTGGGGGAACGGATTTTCCACTTCTTGCGCTCGTTTTCCCATCAGGCAATGATGTGGACAGTTGATGTGCTGGAGGGGGCTTTGAACAATTTAATGTTTAATTCTGTTGACAGTGATGTATTCTGTTAAAAACAGATGAATGTAGACAAAAAAAAAACAAATGTATTTTTAAAACAGCGTGGAAAAAATATAAGTTAAATAAATTAAATGAATTAGCGCCGTACATTTTGCCGGTGGTATGCAATTTTTGTTATCCTCCGTCATTCTTTGGGCTTTGGTTAGCATCGCAACAGAATACATGGTATCGAAGAAAATGTCTATTCTTGCGTAAAAGTTGGGAGCACCCGGGTGTCCACACCCGAAACCCCACGAAACTAAACCGACTACGTAACCTCGGCAAATGAGGGGCCCACCCGAGTCACCGAGGCAATCAGTTTCACCGGGATTCATCATTTGAGCGCAAATCTCGCCAGAGTTTTGCAGTATAGCGCCGCTATCACAGTACGTGGAGGATGCTTTGCAAAGAAGATTCAAGCAATCCTGCAGGATACACAATTGCATTTTGGCAACTTTCAGTAGAGGGGAGTCGTTGAAATAGCGCGTCTCTCCCATGAAGACGTGCACATTTTGAACCCCCCAACCAACTACGTCACATTCTGCACCGTGGACCATGAGGTCGGCTAGAAATGACTGTATACTATCAATATTCAGAGAATACACTTTTAGAGTTTGAGTTTCCGGACCGAACAGCAATGGTGCATCGACGACTGCGAGGCCCACGTCATAAAGCCAAATCTCCGGATCGAGCTTTTTCGCGCATTTTCCGTGGACCGTCGTGTGTACCACTTCTCTGATCTGCAGTTCAGCGCCATTATTCAGGTCGACGGATCCGGCTCGTATTGTCATACCCTCCACGGGATACAGCACGGGCATCCCTGACTTCAGATCAGCCAAGCAGTGACAAGCGGTGACTAGTCGGGTGGACGAAACAATTGACGATCCACACAGATTGGCTCCATTAACCAAGCAGGCAGTGAAAGAAAACTCTCCTCTCACGGCGTATCGTCCTCCAATAATTTTATCTCCGGGTTTTACTCTGGGTACCGATAATATCATAATTAAAACAATTACTTTCATTGCAAAACTCTTTATAGCACGAAACAGCATATGATTTTTCTCCATTCAAATCAAATCACAAGAGCTTATCTGCTCAAGAAGGTCATTAGCCACACTAATCGCACCACCCTCTAAAAGAGGAATCGTGAACCACCTAGTCACGTCCAAAACAACTGGCGCTACGACTTCCAAAAGGGCGTTCAGCAAGCTGCTAGACCCAAAATTTATATATATACCGCACGCTTGCGTAAAATCAAATTTATTAAACCGGGAAGAACATGTTCCGTTAGAGTATTTCTGTACTTCAAGTTCAATTTCGATCTCGTTCAAGTATATCGTGAAATTAGCAAAGCTGCTTCCACCAATAGTCGTGAGTCCAATCCAGACGCTGTACGTGTCGTAGTCTATTGCTAGGTTTGTAAATGTAATTGATCCTCCGTAGACGCATCGGTCTATTTCGGGCAGTAAAAAAAAAGAAACAAATAATACGCGGGTACATTCTCATCAATCAATCAAATATTATCCACCTGGTATAGTTTTATTCACTTCAGCCATTCCAGCTCTTTGTACGGTACTCAAATCCTTCACTAGGCCTCCGGTAGTTTTTAAGAAAATTCCAAGGTTATTAGGTAGAGGGAAACCAGATAAGTTTTTCGCTTTTATCTCCGCAGCCACCTTACTGAGCATATCGTCAAATTGTCTGTTTGCTGCAGTCTGAGAAGCGCTCAGCGATCGAGCCGCCGGAGCAACGAGGAAAACAAGCGCGGGAACAAAAAATAACCGAGGCCACATTTTCACGCTAAACAAATTCTGTACTGAGCGGAGAGCCGTTTTTCAACGCTCATTCTTTCAAGAACTCGACACTGTCAATTTATCGGTCGGCTCTCTCGTAGAGATACCAACCACTTGAGACCGAGACTATACTGACGAGTTTTGACGCTCTCATTAATCGATTGCCTGTCGTAAATGCTGGAACAAACGAGTTCTTCAAAGAAGGCGATAAACAAAAAACATAAACGGAATTTCACAGCCCTTGAAATTGTTTACTTTCGCTTTAAAATACCATCTGCCCCTCACAACCGCGCCGTAAATCCGAGGAAGAGTCTCGACGCAGAAACGCCCGTTCTGCTCTTCTTAAGGGCTGTGTACTTTTGGATGGTACCGGCTGCATTCCACATGTGTTCATAAACCCTGAGCGATTTATGAAAAAATTGCCAACAACTAAAATTATACGTAATTTTTCTTTACTCGTCCGACAATTAATTAATTAGTTGTGTTTAGACGACCCTGTCTCTGGCGAGTCACATCTGTGAATTCGAGGGGGTGGGGAGGCTGAAATAAAAAAATTAACTTTTAAATGAAATACGAATCATTTATAATTGTTTTGAGTTCCGAGAAAAAATTGCTCGAATTCACAGGTGTGCATGACTTGGGTGGTGCGGTGAGGAGGGAGTCATTCCAATAATTGTCCGAGACAGGGGTCTTTTCTTCCAAGATACGCAAGTGTTCAAGGGATTCAATTGTCCCTGAGACACAGGCGGGGATGTTGCTGTTGTTGGGGGCGCCGCGCCGGGCTTTGAACCCGAGAGGCGCCTAAACCTCCTTTGGGCTCCTATGCCATATCCAGATCTAACTGTGTGCATTTCACACTCGTCGGTGCGCGGTTTGTTGAACGCACATCGCCGGGAACGCTGTGCCGTGGCACTTCAGACTTCCGGGCTGTCAATTGAAGGGCATTATCCCCGGGAAAATTCATGCAATCCCTGAAAAGTGCGCAAGTGGCCGAAAAATGGCGCCATTACGATGAGCAACCCTTTTAATGACTCGTTTGATCCAAAAATCCTTTTCTATATTCGGCAGATCCCCCCGTGTCGTGAACCCCTAATACGATTTCCATCCAACATACTACACAGCGTAGTACCGCGTCCTCTCCATGTTTCAATTCTGAGTGAACCGGTGGAGAAACTTAAACCACACTAGTGTTGGTTGGAAAACGCCATAAGACACACCGGTTCGTCCAATTTTAAAGGACCCTTTTTTAAATCGCCCGGTACCCAGGAAAATAATACATTTTAGACGATTTTCAATACTTTTTTTTTCTTCAAAGTTGCTCGAACTACGCCGGATGTGGCTTATGTGTCCCTCGGAGCACGGTCCGGGCCCAAACCCCGAAAACTCATCCAAAAAGGAGTCAGCACTACTTGAATCGGGAAAAAATGATCGTTTTGCGATGACTCGTTGGTTTCTGGCGGTTTTAGCGCGCGTCCAGGCTCTTCCTCGGAATTCAGAACTGTAGTTACAACACACCGCGGGTGTCTCTTTGCGCCTTCCACGTGGGTTTGAAACAAATCACGTCTGACTCAGAATGCAAGAAAAGTCAAAGTTAGTGGCAGGCAGCTGGAATGGGCTCAGGGGTCTTGAGCCCCCTTCTTCAGGTGGCGCTTAGGGGTCTTGAGCCCCCTTCTTCAGGTGGCGCTTGAATGAATCAGATCCCGGGCCTACCGTTGGCTCCGGAAAAGGCGAGGAAATCGTTTAATCCCCAAAACTTGTAATTATTTGTACGCTTTAAACTACCAGTTGAGTCCACCTAATAAGATCATTCGATAAAGAAACTGTTAATTTCGAAGCTCAAGAAACTGTTAATTTCGTAGCTCAAGAATCTGTTAGTGCATGAGCCCCCCCCCCCCCACAATATCAAGAGCCCGATTCTAGCAATTTGACAGATAAACAAGTAGCAATCTATTAACTTTGCCATCCAAAACCGGTCCATCGGACCACTAAACTTAATTGAGGATCACCCTCAATCAGCCGAAGAACTGTCACTCAACCTCACAATCACAGAGACTCAGGACGTGAAACTAGAAGTCTTTTTAGGGCGCAAATAGCCACTTTGGCAATTTTTTTGGTGCATCAGTAAGTCAGATAACGCATTTTAATGGCTTGAGTCGTCAGTTACGCCATCTGCAAGGTGCGAATGATAAATTCGGCTATTTTTGAGGCACATATCGTCTACAATTTAGCCATTTCCAAGACCCGAAGGCTCAGTTTGGCGGCTTTTAGAAGAAGGAATGGTAATTTTCGTCATTACCCCAGACACGAATGGTCTGTTTATAGTCATTTTTGGGATGTGATTAGCCAGTCTAGCAATTTTATAGCGCGAGTGTATGCCAGTTTATCCAGTTCTAAGGGTGCGCGTATAGCCAACGCTTGGAGGGGTGGGGAGGGGGGTCGATTAGCTGGTAAGAGGAGGGCGGCCCATGTTCAAAGTGCAAACGACAGTGGTCAGTATATCGCCATGATGGCGCGAATAGCCATGTTTTATCACTTTTTGGTGCCTGATGGCCATTTTTAGAGCGTGATTGGTTAGTACCAACGATATATAAACCTGGATTGCTCACAGAGGACTGGAGGGGCGTGGAAGGGGCAGGTCGTCCCCTGGTAAACAATCACCCTGCCCCTCTCCTTGTGTAGTTATGGCAATATGGCACTTATTTTGAAACTCCACCCCTCTCATCCACTATGGGAGCTTATTTGATGGCTATTATCAGCTGGTCTTTATCAGCAGTGATGAGCAATCCAGTTCTTTTATATATCGTTGGTTAGTACTATAGTATGCCGGTTTTAGGGCGTGAATAGCCAGTGTTGCTATTTTTAGAACTCGAATCGTCAATTTGGACATTTTGAAGGCGGGAAGGCTCAGTTTTGCCATTTTTGACGCACGAACGGTCACTTTTGCCATTTTCAGGACAGGAATCATCTGTTTTAGCCTTTTCATCAAAATACAAAGCGCGAATAAATATCACATGCCACATTTATATGTAGATTCATGGGGGCCTATTCTGAGTTGTCGAGATGAAATGCCGCAAGCGGGATCCAATAACCCTGAATAAGAAACAACATTATCCTGTCATAGCAACCGCACTTGCGGCATTTCTTCCCGACAACTCAGAATAGGCCTCCTGGTGTCAGTTTTATGGCGTGAATAGCCAGTTTGACCATTTTTACTTACAGTGTTAACTGTCCGTATGGCCATTTTCAGATCGTGAATAATCAGAGTGATATTTTCAGGGATCGAATCGTCAGTTAACTGCCGTTTTTGGTTCTTAACCGTGAGTTTTATGCTGTTCTTGGAGCGGGAATTGCCTGTTTGGCCATTTTCCTGGTGCGAATGGTCATTATTAGGCAATTTCCAGGGAAAGAATAATATTTAGGAATGTTTAAGTACGTGTTTCCAAGGCTCAAATTGTCAGTGTACCTTTTTTCAATGCACATGGGCGTCTTCTAGCCAAAAGGCCAAGACAGAACCAGCTCAGTTTGGCTATTTTTGATGCGTGAAAGGTCGAGAGCAGGAATCACTTTTTCAGGCGTTATGAGGGCGCAAATTCTCAGTTAATCAATTTTTAGGGCTTTTAAAGTTAGTTTGGACATTTTTAGAGCACGAATCGACCAGATTAGCTATTTTTGGTGCGCAAATGGTCGAGTCTTAGTCAGGGCGTGAAAGGTCGATTTTTCAATTCACAAGACAGGAATAAACTATTTAGGCTTTTCCAATAGACAGTTTAGCCTTACAGTCATTTTTAGGCTGCAAATACTCCGTCAAGTCAAGACATGAATAGTCAGTTTAGTCGCGAATGGTGGAAAATTAGCCACTTTCATGGCGGGAATCATGATCTTTCAGAAATTGTCAGGGCTGCAAGTATCGTTGATTTAGCCAATTTTATAGGGCGCGTGAAGTCAGCTTGGCTAATTAATTAATTAACTAAACTAATGTTATCCGGACGACGATGGAAGGGCATAGCCCAACACGATTCTAGTTTCGAGAAAAAATGGCTCCCCAGCGGGATTTGAACCTGCAACCTCTGGATTACCAGTCCAGCACGCTGCCAATTGCGCCACGGAGACGCTTGGGAGTCGTACTCCGAGCGATAAGCTAAGCCGATACCCACCCAGGTCCATTGTTTCCGAAACTCTAGGCGTTTCTCCTGATCGGTAAACCACGCCGAATTTTATCTTATCTAGCTAGTTGAGCTATGCCCTTCCATCGTCGTCCGGATAACATCAGTTTAATTAATTTATTAATTAAAAATACCGACGACAGAATTATTCATCACATCCATCTAACAACATCTAGATGGATGGAAAAAAGTGTTAGGCCTTTTTCACACGATTACGTTTTTGGATCAGAAAGCACGAAGTCTATCGGCGTGAAACCGCGGACCGGGGCGCTCCGGCCCTCGGTCCGGCTTAGGCACAAAGTATACTTTTTGGCAAATATTCGTCCTAAGGGTAGCACCGTTGGAAAACAGCCAACGTCTCTGATAAAGAGAGCGCACTAGTTTACTCCGGAAGTATAAGGTAAGGTGGAGACAGCCGCACGGCCCTGTTCGGTGCAGCGGGAACGAAAACGGCCAGTTTATCTATTGGCCCAGATAGCCATTTTTTTGTTGCAAATAGTCAGTTTTTGCCATTTTCAATAGGCGAATCGTTAGTTAAGCCGTCAGTGGGGTGCAAATGGTCGATATTTGACCATTTTTTAAAGTGTTATTGACTCCGACATTGACACTTTTGTCATTTTTAGGTCGAATGTCTGTTTGGCTATTTTTGATTCGCAATCAGTGGTCGGTTCGCCATTTTATAGGGCACGATTCGTCAATATGAGCGTATTCAAGGCCCGAATGTTCATTTTGGGCATTTTTGGATCGTGCACGGCGATCGTCTTATGTACCTATGTATTTTTAAGGCCTCGAATGGTCAGTTTTTGGGCATTTTTGGATCACGAGTGGTCAGTTTGTTTTTTTTTCGGGTACGAACCGTCAGTTTAGTCAAGTATGGAGCACAAAGAGTGAGTTAAGCAATTTTCGTCAGAGTTATTATATTTTGGACATAAATAATCAGTTTTGCAATTCTTAGGGCGCAACTTTGGTTTGGCCATTTTCGAAGCGTGAACAGTCAGTTTTGTCATTTTAAAGCTTAATAAATATAGCTGTGATCCGGCCATTTTTCCAGCGATAATTTTCACGCGCTATTTTTAGGGCGTGAATCATCAGTCTTGCCATTTTAAGAGTGTATAAATTCGTTGTTGCCATTTCTCGAGCTTGAGTAGTCTTTTTGAGAATTTTATGGGCGTAAATTGTCAATACGGCCATTTATTATAGGGCTTGGAAAGTCACTTTGACTGTTTTCAGGGGAAAAATTGTCAATACGTTCATGGCACGTGAATTATAAGTTCTTCTATTTTAAGGCACAAATTCACTTCGTGCAATTTCTCGAGCATGAATTCCTCTTTCAAGGCGAGAGTGGTTTTGGATCGCGAATAGCCATACCATGCCATACTTTTGCCATTTGCAGAGCACAGCGTCATCAGTTAGAGGAGCTTCAAGGCGGGTACTGTCAGTTTAGCCCTTTTACGGGTCGATAGAATCATTTTCATCACTTATATAGGGCTCGAATTATGAGTACGGTCATTTCTAGGGAGTTTGGCTATTTTCAGGGGACAAATATTTAGTATTAGTTAGGCTTGAGATGTGAATGGTTGGTGTATCCATTAATGTGGTGCGAATTGTCAGTTATGCCATTGTGTTAGTTTTAAAGCGTCGCTCAGTCTGGTTCTGAAGCAAACACATTTACCATAAACTGAGTCGACTGACTTGCTCCAAAAATTTCAGTCCAGCAAAGTGTGCAAGATTTTTCCACGCCCCCTTTCAAATAACAAAGCATAAGGCGGAGGGGGCTGACCTGCAAGTGAGTGTCAGTTTTGAGAGCTAGGGTAACCAAGCGGCGCACAATGGACATTTTTGCACCTACGACGTGCTCAAATTCGGCACGCTCGTTTCCTGACCGAAGGAGGTTGTAACCGCGTCTGGCAAAATTCGTGTGTACCGTGTACGTTTTCACTTTTCAGGGCAGAGTCCTGGTTAAACGGCAAAGTCAGGGGAACATTTTCGCGAAAATCGTCATGTTCAAGGCTAAAAATTTACATATAAAGCGAACTTCAAGGACAAAATTCATGCGAAAGATTCGACATATTTTTATGCTTAGATTCGCCAGACCATTGAGGGAGCATTCGCTCCCTCGCGCCACTATACGATAAGCCCATCAATTACATTTTTTCCCGCCACGAATACTTGCTTCTCGTGTTCAATTGCCAGGAAAGACGGTAGATGACTACTTGTTAGCCCTAAATTAACTAAGTAATTCGTGTAAATTTAAATCCGTCACATCTAAAAATTATCGAGACCTTGACAAACTACTCTTTTCCTCTCTCTAAAGACGCACAAGAAACATTTCAAAACTTGAAAGAAGAAATCGCCGATTGATAATGAACTACCTTTCACGATAGAGGTAGACGCCTCCGACTGCGCCATGTACAGCTTGACAAACCTGTCTCGTTTTTTTCTTGTCCTCCAACGGGTAGCGAACAAAGACATTCGTCTGTCAAGTGTCGAGAAGGAAGCGTACGTTATCGTCGAAGCTCTAAGGAAGTGGAGATAAGTTCTGATAGGTCGTCCGTTCATGCTAATTACCGACCATAAAGGGCCGCAAGCACTCTAATTTACAGGTTTTCCCTCTACTGAAATCCCGCCCCCTCCCCTTTTACCTTGAGGAACAAAACCAAACGTGCATTCAAATTTTAAAATCAGCGAGATGTAGATCCGACATCAGATCAGCGAGGGATGTACTTACCGACGCGCGACGTCATCTTCACTTCTCCGTAGTAGGCTTTGAGGGGTCTGTCATCGAAAATTCGTGGAAAAACAGCTCTCCCCCTCCCCTGACAAACATTCCCATTCACCTATAATTCATCATTACGTTGATACCGACTGCGTATTTTGCAAACAGTATACCCACACAAGCATCGGGCATGGAGTCCGAGTAGGAGCCTCGAAAAACTTGGAAGCGGATCCCGGATAGGCCTCTCTGGGCTGGAACCGTAGCTGCACATTTTGCCGCTGATTCGTTAAGCAACACAGGGAAAAGGGCATTAAATATCGCTCTTGGTAATAATATTATATTACAAAGTAATGACTATGCTTACAAGCACACTATAAGCATTTGACAACACTTATGACGCTATTTTTATACTTGCCGTTTTTTTCTTGAATATTTTTATTAATTTTTTCTGTTCAATAATTTAAAAATTATGTACATAATAAAAACAAATATCTTTGGTACTCTGGATTCGTTTACCGCTCTTTTCATGTTTAAAGTTAACAAAATAAATATGTTTTTTTAATAGCAATTTAGGGAGCGCTGCAACTTAAGTTATGTACAAAGATTGTCCAGATGAAAACAAAAACTTGATTAAAAAAAAAACAAACTTCACTTTTCACCTTACTAAGTAATAAAAAAGGCTTCTATACAGCTTCACTTATCTGGAAAATTGTCCAAATTTATTTCCGTTTGTTTATTTTAGCCCGCACTTTCTCTTCACCTATCGCGATCACTCCGCGAAAAACGTTCAAAACGGCTGGTGCGGTCTAAACGGTCCGCTCTGCTAGATGGACTGAGCGCCGCAATGAGCGGCCAGCTCCGCTCGAAGTCGTTTCGCCGCTGTACTTCTCACCTCCTCTTCATCGCTCTCTTCGGCCTCTTCTTGTTTCCTTTTTGCCGTCGCCATTTCCGCGGCGTGTTTTTTCCTCCATTTCGTCCGTCGATTTTGAAACCAAACCTTTTTTTTTCAAACAAAAAAAGCAGGGGAAGGGGGGTGAGGTCATTTTTTTTTTTAATAATTCAAGTCATAACTGGACCCCTCCCGGCGGGAAATAAAAACCCTCTTTCGATAATTAAAAACCATTTGGATTCAGGCTTGAATTGAAAAAGGGGTGAGAGGTTCGGGGCATTAACGATCCGGAGAGGTCCAGGCTCATTTGACATGGAACAATTCGTTTTTATTACCCGTCAACACGTACTGACTAAAACGCGTTATTGTATTAAAAACCCAGTCATCCCTTAAAATTTCGCCTCCTCTTCACCAACCATAATTTATTTATTTATTTTTTATTTTTTGTAAAAAAGGGGGGCACTTAATTATACTTTCTACAGTTCCAATCAACTTACCACATGAAACTCATAATCCAGGATTTCGGTTTCATTAAAAATAAATTTCAACTTCTCTCGCCAAAACGTTTCTTAATTAAACCGTTTCTTCCTCTTGCCCACTCCAACCGCCCCCTCCATCCCTCTCACCCACCAAGTCTTAATTGAAGCCCCTCCGAAACAAGAACTTTCTCGCGTGCGGCTAATGTTCTCTCTTCCCCCTTGAGAATGACCGTGGTATGAGGGGCGGGAGGGTGAGATATACGGGGGCGGACAAAGGCTCTCAGTTGTGTAACAATTAGTGCATTCCCTTCCGCACTCTACCACGTGTTCAACGGGAGTAAAGGAACAGGACTAGAAAAGGGTCAGGGGATTAGTGTTAATAAAGCTTATAATAGAGGGACGCGGGGCTGTTTTGGGATTGTGTATGCGTATGAGGAGGTAAAGGGTCTAATCCTAAATATTCTAAATTGCCCTCGAGTATGTGAGAGAGGGAGTTGTGGGTATTTTTTTGTCTTTTTTTAAAGAGTATCAGGGAGGGGGGATGCTTGACATTTTAAATGAAGAGTGGAGAGGATATAGTTCTAATTATGATGCAAATTAAGGATGCGCGTTGGAGGACTTGCTGGGATAATTTTTAGTTAAGTATCGTCCCATTTCCTGCTGCCTATACAATCCAGCGCTTCGAGTCGCCCTAAAGCAAGCATTCCACACATAGAAGAGCCTCATAGAAAAGCCTTCCTCCGGAGTGACGGAAACAACGCTAATTCACGACTAATAGCGTTTTCCATTCAATGCTACTCGTGTGGTGTAATTTTTTCTACCCATCCTCTCTGAATTGAAACATATAATGCTTGCGAAGAGGACTTATTAGCTAAAATAGGGCTAATTAGCGGCTTAAATTGAGAAAATGACGTAGTTCACACCTATAAAATTGAGAAAAAGAGCGCAGTTCGAATTATGGGTATAAGAAAACGCTATACTTCTCTGATCCGGTGACTATGGTATTAACTGTTCACTATAATTCGTGCCTAAAATTGAGACAGTGCCAACATATCGCTATAGCCCAGGGGTGTTCTACCCAGGGCCCGCGGGCCAAGAAGTGGCCCGCTGTGAGCCTTTCGCAATGGCCCGTCCGTGGTCTGCAGCGGTAAATTATCATTTTTAATGTTGGATTTTGGCACCACTCGGATTTTTTTTTCGTCGGCGGCTAAAATTGGAAAGGCGCCACTTATGTGCTGTCTTTGGGGCAAGTCAGCGAATAAAAGTTGGGAAACATCTAATATTCGTGCCCACTTAATCCAGACAAAAATTGAAAATAACGCTAATTTGGGGGCTGAAATTGAGATAAATGGCTAATTCACGGCTGAAATTATTAAGACAAATGTCTGATTCAAGGACAGAAGTGAGAAAAATTGCTAAATCACGGCTAAAATTAAGAAAAATACATACCTAATTCGCGGGGTAAGACGTTACATCACGGTTAAAACTGAGAAAAAGCGAAACCGCTGGTAAAGTGTTTAAAAAGCAGTTAGCTAATTCACCGATAAAATTTGAGGACATCGCTATTTTTTGCGGCTAAAATCACAAATTCACGGCTAAAAGGGGGAAAAATAGCTAATTCCCTGTTAAAGTTGAGAAAAAGCGCTGAAGTGTGGAAAAAACTCTATAATTCGCGGGTTCTGAAGGTAACTTCGTGACTGAAAGTGAACATAATCGCTAATCCACGGCTATATGAGTAAAATGCGATAATTTGCGGATAAAATTAAGCATTTATTCGCGTTGAAAATTGGAAAAACTGTGAAAAAATTACTATTTAGGAAGTGGTTCTCAACCTTTTCACGGTCACTTCCCCCTTGGACGATAAACATTTGTTGCGCCCCCGATTTTTGTTTTCTAAACAGACATGTTTAGCTTCGATCTTGGTCAAACCACGAAGGGACGCATCCGCTATTGACCATTTGCACACCTTTCAGAACGTAAAAAGGCAGTGGTGAGGCATCGAATACTCGTAAGTGGAACGAAGAGCCTCCACGCTCGAAGAACACGGTTGACCGCCTTGGAGTTGA
This sequence comes from Corythucha ciliata, assembly GCA_038030265.1. Taxonomy (NCBI): domain Eukaryota; kingdom Metazoa; phylum Arthropoda; class Insecta; order Hemiptera; family Tingidae; genus Corythucha; species Corythucha ciliata. Next base: position 21,314,196 of record CM075937.1, on the reverse strand, counting down.
AAAAATTGACCAATTGAAAATTGGCAGGGACAAACGCTCATTTATGACCACTTTTAAAAGGGAGATGACAGCCCCCTTTTGGTGCATTTTGGTCGGGACCTAATTACCAGAGCCGTGGTATTCGAGAACAGGGACAAAACTCAATGAGACCCTTTCACCTTGGTGAGTAGCAGACCCAGTGCCAACACCTCGCTTCTTTCTCGAAAGGCCTTGGTAAACCACAGTAAAGATTTAATTGCAGCCAAACTCCAAAACCACCGAGAAGGCCCCAACACACCAAAACAGAACAATGACCCTATAAGGCCCAATCAAAGCCATGATTCAACCTCAGCGAAGCTGCAATTACAGTAGAACCTCCAACGATAGTCTAAAGCACAAAGAAGGCCCAGCCACAGCCAAGGTCCAACCACAGCAAAGGTCCAACCACTGCAAAAGTCCAACCACCGCAAAGGTCCAACCACAGGAAAGGTCCAACCATTACAAAGGTCCAACCTCAGTTGAGCTCCCAGTAAAGCTTTCCCTTTTTTTTCTTCCTTTTGTTGGCAAAAATGTAGCATTCCTGAAGTTTACTATTTTTGTATGGTTGGTCTCAACCTTGAGGCCGTGGGGGCAAGTTCACGCCCCCCCCCCCAGGAGGATATCGCTTGCGCCCACCTAGGGGGGTGCACCCCCCCCACAGGTTGAGAATCACGGATTTAGGGGGTTAAGCAGGTAGATAACACTTGCTAATTCACAGAAATAAGTTACTGGAGTAAATAAAAAATGAATTATTGGAGTACAAATTGCAAGTCACGATTTTCGGAGGCAACTTCGTGGCTAAAATTTAAAAAATAGCGCTAATTCACGGATAGAAATTGGTGAACATCGTTCATCGTTCATCGTGAAACGTTCATTACTGGCTAAAATCAAGAAGAACAGAAAATCCATTGAAAGAATAATCGCTAATAGCTGCTATACAGCCTAACAGCTTCTGGAAGCAAATTCGCTGCTAAAAATCGAGAAAAAAAGTACTAATTCACGGCATAAAAATGGGAAATATCGATAATTCGCTGCTATGGTCGGATAAAGAACCGCACTGGCGGACCAGGACTTACCGAGGCCCGGGGCGTGAATTATCACCTTTTATCCATTTTAGCAAGAAATTAATTAATGTTTTCCCAATTTTAGATTCAGAACTATAGCATTTACCCACTTTTATGTCCGCAAATGAGTAAGTTCTTTTGTCTTTAAGCCACGAACTGTCGTTTTGGTTTATTATTCATTCAGAATAAGTAAACCTATGTTTTCGGTCAGAAAAACATTTTTACAACCCACCCTCAAACTTTTTCTGTGTACGTTTTAACATGTCTAGATTCGATTTCTGCAATGTCAATCCGCCGTCCGCCGTACGCCGTCCGGACCATATCTCCCCCTAGGATTGCTCGAAAAAAAAAAACTCGTTCTTTCGCACATAAACTCCACTTGTCGTAGTTGGTCCTAACAGCTGATCATTTTGATCAACTAACTCCCTGGGTTTTTATGGGTCAAAAGCAGGTCTAAAATGGGGGTTTTCAAACGTTTTGAAATAATAGGGGTGTGGGGTTCGATTTTCAAGTAATTTCAAGCCGGATTTAGCTACATTCATGAATAATAAACCCATGTGTAAAATTTCCAGCGCCGTTTTGCTGTGAATTATCACTTTTTCTCCATTCATTTCATCAATTTGAACCGTCTAATGAGTGATTTTCCTTAATACCAGCCACGATACGAGTGCTTTTTCTCAATTTTTGCCGCGAATTTAGCGTCTTTTTTCTATTTGAGGCTCGTATTATAGTGATTGTATTCACTTCCTGGAATTAACGCTTTTTCAAACTTTTTGCCACTTACACGTGCCCCCCCAAAACGGCAAATTTAACCTTGTGGTGTTAACGGACATTTTCAAGATTAGCCACCTAGGAACTTACAGAATCGAAAGATCAGCGAATTTTCTCGAATACTTGAGCCGTCGTGGAGTGGCCGCGAGAAGCCACGATTTGGTACTTTCATATTTAGCTTTCAGAATGGTATAAATGGCGATTTTTGTCAAGTATACCGCAAAGTTGGTTGCAGATACCACGAACATGCAGGTGTATTTTTCTTATAATGTTAGGGTCAAATGAGGGTTTTTAAAAAAATTGTATCCTCGTAAAGTCCTCCTCGGCCACTTATTTGCACTTTGACTTACCGCACGGCTCGGATTTATCCTCAAAAGTACAAAAATGAATTCCAAATCGTATACCAGCTGAATTGAATGTTAAGCCACAAAGGTTGCTGATCACCTGCAACGTTATTTTCTTCATGTCGGAGTCGGATGGGATGAAAATCGTCGAAAGGGGCCAAATAACCGTCCAAACGGATGCCAAGTCTTCTATTCCTACGTCCATGAACATCCCCATTTTCCCACCTTCAAAGGGCAATCGAACTCCCATACTCCCATGAATAGACTTCCAGCTAAACTCTGATTGAATCTACCCGTAGGAGGAGGTTTTTATAAATTTCGGGTTAAAATAACTTCAATTTAATTGTTTTTATCAACAATATCCATAAAAAAAGTAACTCGCAGAATAAACCGATAATTGTGTAATACGAAACGGTGTGATAGAGCCAGTCGTGTCGCTAACGACTCCATAAAAATTCCGGATTTTCAAAACTCTTCGCATCCATAAAAACTACCGCTTTGAATAACTATTGCCCTAAGAAGAGCGAAAGGAAGCTGATAAACTTCTCAGGAAATCGATCATCCCCTCATCCCTTCACCCGCACAACTCTATTCCGGCTCAAACCACTAACGCCTCCCCGGTTGAAATCCCCCCCGGGGAAAGTGAGAAAATCTTGTTGAATCACAATGACATGGATTTCCTCCGCCATCCTTTTCAACCAATAGTTACTGCGTAAAATTTTACAGTAAACCTGCAATTAATTCATTACTTTACAAAATCATTAATCATTCACAGTATTTCAACCACCTTACGCCTTCAAACTTGTCAAACACTCGTATTAAAAAGTATAGGGAAACCGGCTATAAATTTCATAAAATCGAGAAGAGGCTTAACGATTGGATGGGGGGGGGGGATCACTCAATTTGATTAATTTATAGTCGCTTCAAACAAAGCTGTTCTTTCCTGAAAGGAGGAAAAAAACAATGCACCCTTGGAGTAATCAACGGTTATGTTGAAAAAGGAGAGAGAGCGAGGAAAAAAAAAACAAAAAAAAAAAACGCTGCGGTCCCCATCTCAATTCATGATTTCATCTGACAAAGTTAATACCCCCTCACTCTCCTCCACTCACCCAACACCCCCCCTCTCTTGGGCCTAATCTTTAAGTTAACTTTTTTCATTAAAAAGACGAGGGCAAAAGAAGCTTTCTTGATGGGCTTGCCCCTTTTTCTCTTTCCGCCATTCCACCGGTTTAAATTCATAAATGCAAAAGTTAACTGCGGCTAAGTGGAGGAGAACTAAAGGAAAAAGAGTGGTTGCTGGTGACGGGGGTGGGGGAGAACGGCTCTGGTAATAAAGAGGATTTCAACGTTGGGTTTCACCCAGATATGTACTTTGATTGCATCGAGGTTTTATTTTAATCTTTTGCGTCTCAATTTATATGCATAAGATTTTTTTTTTTCAACCCTCAAGCCGAAAAACAAGTTGATTAAAGTTTTGTTGAGGATGAATTAAATCATTTTAATCTATTTCAAGTTGCGCAATATTCACAAGAATTAGAAAATAATAGAAAGTTTGAGAACGTGTGAGGTTTGTGAGCATGGCGCGTGAGGAGAGGGGGAGTGTGCTTAGAAGCTTCCCAAATGCGGGCTGTATTGCGGGTTTATTACGTGTTGTGCGCCGTGGAAATGTGATACAGTGATGGTGAAGGAGGGGATCAAGTGTATTGGGGAAGGGAAAACGGTCGTGAAGTAATGAGGAGGTCGTGTTACACCTTGTAGAGGTGGTTGAGGATCGATATGACAAAAGCTTGGAAGGTGGTTGTGTTGTTTGGCGCTGGGTATAGAAGAAGAGGATGATAGTATAGAGGTTGGAGCGGTTCGGGTTGCCGTACAAGGGAGGATTCTCTTCAACCCCCCTCCCCCATACATTCCACCAATCACGTTTCCTACACGAATCTGATTCTTACATTTCCTTTGACTTCAAGACGTAAATTCATTAGATTGCCGTGTTTAAAACAACCCTCTACTTATTTGTCACTAAACTGCGTTATGAATCGACTCCATCACAGCACCCAGCTAACGAGACGAGAAGTTATTTATGGGGAAGTATAAAATGGCAACAACTTGTGGAAAAGTAGATGAACTCTGTCTACCCAATACATTCCGACTTTTTATCGATAGCGATGGATCAGATCATGCTTTTGAGGCGTACTATAAAGGTAGCCGGACGAGCGACCAGCAGTTTTGTATAGGAACACTTAAGTAAACGGATTTTGATAGAAAAAGAGGGGGGGGGGCGTACGGAACTAAGAATATAAGGCGTGGGGATGACGATGACGAATTCTGTTCTTCTATTAGATTTCGACTTACTCGAGCCTATTATCAGCGATGAATAAATCTCCCGGCAGCTCTAGCCCGGTGAGGCCATTAGTGCGTTACCAATCATCGAAGGAAGAAGGGCGACCCTCATCCCAAAGAACGTGATATATCGGGTTTAAAAACCTATTCGGCCACGACTATTTTGGCCGGGAATGTTCAATACTATCCAGCCTCAAACAAATTCAGTTTACAAAGTGCTGGCAAAGGCATTAATATAATAATTGTTTAGCCGCCAACCTCCTCTTATAATACCTGAAAACTGGAGTTAGGTGTTATCTGACCGCGAAAATGACAATTTAATTAAAGAAGTAAATTAATTAACTGATTTTACCCGGACGACTCGGAAAGACAAAGCCTAACACAATTCGAGCTTCGAGAAAAAATTGGCTCCCTGACGGGATTTGAACCCGTACCCTCTAGAATGCTAATCCAATGCGCTACCAATTGCGCCACAGCTAAGTTTCAACCACACCCGGTTTGTGTCTGCTCCCTGGGACTGGGACTAATGGGTTAGGTCATTAATCTGACCCTTTTCCATTGTGTAAAGGCGATAATTGCCGTACGACGTGGGATGGCCCGACACGTGCAAGACCGGGTTCTCGACCAACCCGCCCGTTGGCTGTTGTCAGACGGCCACTCTGACAACACTCAGCGTGGACCCCGTGAAGGTGGGCGTTTCACAGAGGTGCAAGTAGGCGGTCGGATGCTGCTCTGGGAAGAGCGGATTTCCCCGCTCCGTTGTGATGGAGCAAGATGGATCGTCGCTCCGTTGGGGGAGGTTGGTATGGAGAGGGGGGCTCTCGCGACAAGTCTCGAGGAGATTCGTGACCATGATCGTGAGCGGGGGCATGTGTGGGCCGCCAGGATTCTAGATGTTTCTTCCGGTTGGCCCAGGTCTGGGAGAAGCGTGCGAGCCGTCGAGTATCCTCGCGGATGGTTATGGTGAAACCACTGCGAATGCCAGTGGCTGTGCGGTCGTCGTTGTACAGGTGACAATCGAAGAGTGGATGGGAGGCCGTCTCGTCGACTAGTTCTCCACAGGAGGGAATCACGTCGGCGGAAAAAGTGGTAAGCAACTGTCATCATGACCAGTAACGATTTGGGACGCCGTGAAGGAAGTCCACCACCGCCTCATCTGGAGTCGTCCTGCTACAGTCGGGAAAAAGCTGAAGATGTGTTGAGCTGTAGTGCCCGTGTCCCAGCGCTGTTGCCATAGTCTTTGTAGGCCATCTTTGATCACGGGTCCCACCACGGTTTGAAGGTCCTGAAGCCGGGCGATGGTCTCCAGCAGTCCGTAGAGAGGTCTCGAATATGACAATAGGTTGTCTGAGGTAGCTGTGTAAATGTTTCAGTACGACGCCGTCTAATGCCAGGTCGATCGGCATTGTGCCTCAGGGCACTTGTAAGGGTAAGTACGACGTAGTACGAGGGGCTCAAAAGGAATTCCCGCTGTAGGGTTTTGACCCGCTGGCGATCGCGGTTCGAGTGGTTGTGCCACCAGATAGCGGCACCGTAACTAACGATGAGCCAGAGAACGCTGTCTTAGTACAGCAGGCGGCTGCGGTGACTGCCCACCCCCCTGGTGACCAGCAATTCCGCGGAGTTTCTGCGCAATTTGCTGCAGCTTTGTGTGTAACCCATCAGCGGTTTGCTCGCCTATCCTTTCAAGGTCCCGCAGTAGTAAAAGGCCCAACCACAGCAAAAGTCCAACCACAGCAAAGCTCCAACCACATCAAAGGTAAAATCACACCAAAAGTCCATCCACAGCATAGGTCCAACTACAGCAAAGGTAAAATCACACCAAAAGTCCACCCACAGCAAAGATTCAACCGCAGCCAAGGTCCAACCATAGCCAAGGTCCAACCACAGCAAAGGTCCAACCACAGCATAGGTCCAACCACAGCAAAGGTCAAATCACACCGAAAGTCCAACCACAGCAAAGATTCAACCACAGCCAAGCTCTACCATCAGCTCTATTGTTATACGGTTCTGTGTTAGAACCTACAACCACAGTAAGGCCCCAACCACAGGGAACCACATAAAACAAACAGACACTTATAAATGAATCATTAAAAATAATCGCTCTATTCTGAAATTCTGTTACAAAAATCTGTCATCCGTTCGACAGAAATTTTTTCGTCAGCCACTTTCTTAATCCGGCAGATCTGACGCAAAATCCGTCAAATTGGCAACTCTATAGTAATCTTGGCGGGAGATTTTTCCTAGTTGGAGCTTTGGATCTTATTGCAATGTGGTATTTTTGCGGTCGGAGCATTTTCATGGTTGGCGTATTTTTTTGGTTGAAGTATTTTGCGTTTGGTTCTCTTTTTTGGTTGGCGGTTGACTCTAATCAACGTGTTTTTACGGCTAACGACTATAATTGGTTAGGTCGGAGCATTTGTGGGGCTTGAGCTCTTTTGTGGTAGCATGGATTTTGTGGTAGAATCTTATTTATTGCAGTTGCTTTTTCGGGTTCAGAGATATTAATTGTGATTGGATTTGTCGTGATTGGAGCATTTTTGATTTTGGCGGTTGAAGGGTTTTTGTCAGACTAATTATGTTGTTGGAGGGTCATTGGTGGTTGGAGCCTTTTTGTGCATGATTGGAGCGTTTTAGTGGTTCGAGGGTTTTTGTGGTTGTCCCCTTTTTGTGGTTGGAGTGTTTATCATTGTTGGAACATTTTTCCGGCTCGGCGGGCTTTTCAGTCCTTACTTCTTTTTTCAGTTGATGCATTTTTCGGGTCGGAGCTTTCAGTGTCGGAGCATTTTGCGATCAGAGTATTTCGTGGTTTGCGCCTTTTTGGGATTGTAAAGGATTTTTATGGGGTGGAACTCTAAAATGGAGGAGAACGTTAATTGCGGCTAATATTGCCAAAACCCGTTCATTAGGAGCTATAAAGAGGGAAAAACGCCAATTCGCGGATACATTTGAGAAAATCCGCTAATTATCCGCTTAAGAGGTCTTTCGTGGCAAAAATTGATAAAAATTTGTTGTTCGCAGCGTACGTTGAGGTAATAAGGTTGAGGCTCTTTATCTTGGATTTCAGAGAGGTATATCGATTACGCTCCCTCGCCTTTTAATTAAACCATGCTAAAAAGGTTCTCATTTTCATTTTTCTCGCTTTTGTGACCCTTCACTCCTGAGTATACCAAATAGAAGAAAGATTCCAATTGCAGTTAAATAACATTTGATTGTTCAAAACGAATGCACTGACACCATCATCATTTATATGAATAAATTCCCCCCACTATCATCTCCGCCGCAACCTTAATATACACACTTTTCTTCAGCCGCACAATAAATTCTTCTTTCCACCGTCACCGACCTACTCCCCTCTTTACCTATCGACTAATCTCAGTGATGAGCGTGCGAGGGGTGTTAGGGGTGTGTTGGTAGGAGGAGAGTCAATTCCCATTTATTAAAGCGGAGGCAGGCGTTCAATTATTCCAGGGAAAATCTCTCTCTTGTATTTCCCTCTCATCCATTTCTTCTTCTTCTTTTTTTTTTTTAAGCTGAGTGAGTGCTAATGCTTTCAGTGATGGCTGGCAAAGATGGGGAGGTGTTTGGGACATTAGCGTTTGCACTGGTGAAAGGATGTGGTGTGTTGCGGCGCAGGGTAGTCGGATGGTGGTGAGGAGGCATGTTTTCCCTTTAACGGAAAGCGAGGGGTTAACTGTGGAAGAGAAAGGTTTTTCAGTATACAAGACTTCTGGAGGACAAGGACGAGGGTATATAAAAAGGTGGGGAGGGAGAAGTGAAAAAAAAGGGGTTAGTTTTGTGACCGATTAGGCAAGGAATATACCTTCGCTCACGATTTAAAAGCAGTCGGTGAATGTGGTTTGGCGAAGAAAGGGGGAACTCTGTTTGCAAATTGCTCTTTATACCGCCGCCGTACCGGCTTCTCCTCTATTTTTCGACTCCTTCAACCGCCATCAATCAGATGCTATCTATAAGATTCTCCTAAGCTTAGTTTTCCTGCTTTCCGCGACATCTCGTTCCGAACTTATACAAAAAAGCTTTAAACCCCTATTTTACTATTCAAAATCAACGATTTTACGTTAGATATACATATAAAGCAATTCTTGAAAGTTTAATAAAAAATAAAAAAATGGCATCATTTTCTTATTCATTTCCCTCCCCTTCCACCAAAAGCCCCGTGTTCCGCACCTTTTCATATAAAAAAAATACAGTTATTTACATTTTTATAGAAAACCCTCAACCCACCCCACTCGCTGACAACATTGTGAAAGGGAAGTGGCGTTTCAATTACAGAACGAGTAAAGCCCGCAATTACCCATCGTCATAGCGACTGAAATGTCTTAAATACTCTGCGGGAAGCGCCCAATAATACCGGCGTTGTGGGGAGATTCTTCCGGAGTCTGAAACGAAGGGGATTGTTCGTGTGGAGTGTCGTGGGGTAAGGGAAAGAGGAAAAAAATGAAGAAAATATTTATAAGGTGGAGATCATTGTGGGCCTCTTTTTTTTTGTCAACAATTTTTCGACGAAAAATACGAGTAAATTAGTTTTTTCTTCCCTGGGAGCAAACGCCGCCGACCGTCCGACCAATAAAAAAAATCATACGATACCGACCGAAGATCGTAAATCAACCGCATAACTTGGGTTGATCGGAATGTTAGGGCGGGGGAGAAGAAAAAGGTCCCTCGATCCAATCACATGCAAAATAACACCATAAAAACCCCCAAACACCAATCGGAAAAATACGTATATCCATCCCTTCGCCATGAACCCCCTACTCACCCCTCGCCCATGCTCACACACTTCACGGCATACCCAGCAGTCAACATTTCAGAGGCCCTAGATTACTCGTCCGCGCCCCTTTCCATCTCTGCACGAATCCCACTCCATCCGATAAGAACCAAGATAAAAAACGGTCCAATTACAAACAGTCGCTCTCTTTTTTTCAATCCCCCTCCCCCTCACTACCACACCATCTTCGTCAAGAAACGTGATTTATGCATTTTAAAAAACCACCGATTCGTATCAGAACGAACTTTCCCGGGTCAATTTATTTGCATAAATTAAAAAAAAAACGCATCGAGATACTGCTTTCCCTGCGGCTTATCTTATTATTGCCCGTACTCACGCATAATGGGAGCAAAAATAGCGAGACCCCCCCCCCCCTATCACCATTATCCTTTTTTGTCATTCAATTTATAGTGTCAGAGACGTCCGATACATGATGTGTAGGGGAATGGCAGGCGGGCAGGAGAAATCAGTAGAATAAATGGTTGGTCGGAGGGTTGGTGGTGGTGAAATTTGAATGTGCCCCATTGAACTCGTCTTTCAATTATGAAATGTCACCCTTCTTTTTTCTTTTTTCTGGTTCATTTCATGCGTGAAACGAATACATAATCGTTAGAAAAATGTTCCCACGGATGTTGAGATCTTTTGGAAGAATTAAAAACAATATTTCCGAGCTGTTGGATGTCTGCGGGGAGGGGCGCAAATTATCTTAAAAATGCTACTAAAGTTTTTTTTTTTTTTTAATGCCTGGAAAGGAAAGGGAAGCTCTACTGCTTTTTTTTTTAAAGGTAATTTATTCTGTAATAAAGGTAGAATGTATAATCTGTTGTAGAGCTAATTTATTTGAGCGTTTCGCTTAAATATGCACCAAAATTGCGGTGTCATGGGAAAGGGGGTAGTAGAAATAAAACTTCGTGCCTTGTAAAGATTATGAACATTTGCTGCAGGGATGGAAAAGGGTCCGTTTAGAACCTCATTGCACACATTTCCCTACAAATAATATAAGAGAGGCGGGAACTTCAGTCCACTGACTAAAAAGCCTTAGATTTCGTTCTATAAAATTACAATTAAAAATCAAAGCTCCCTTCTTTACATCTCTTTATACGGACTCCCACCCATCAAATCAAACACATTGCTCTACCCCCCCCCCCCGCCGCCACAACCAACCGTTCACAATACCTCTCCATGACTTTTAGACCGAAAACCTGTCACTCCTCTGTAGATGATCTCTCCTAATATAATCCACCCCAACGATCTCTTTCATTAGGAATAAACGCAAAATGGTCGTAAGGGGTTGAAGGGTGTTCCCCACACGTCAGTTGTGCTCTCAGTTATATCGAGTGGGGGGTGGTGGTTTGAGAGTGACGTGGTTGGAGGTGAACCCGGGGGGGGGGGGGCAGTTGGCGTTTCACAACTGGCGGGAGTGGAGAGCAATGTTTACACTTGATTCGCCCCTTTCTATACAAGCTTTCACAATTGCGTGTGGAAGCGAGAGAGGTGTATAATATAGAGAGAAAGAGCGATGCGTGTAAAAACTCTCTTTTCAAAATGGCGGCTCAATGGGATGGATTGGATAGGTGTTGAGGTGTGGGGGTGAGGGGATGAAACGGCGCATTTTTTTTCAACGGAATAACGATGAGTAAATAGGCTTTGGTTTTTCAGAGGGTACGTGAGGTTGGGACAAGGGCAGTCCATCCATGGGTTTTGTAATGACTTTGAATTTATGCGTCAACGATACACGGAACCTAAAAACTCCTGAAAAACTTCAGTTCACGATTTCTGGATGGTACTTTCAAACCAAAATTGATAACAAGTAATAATTTGTTGTTCTTAGGTCTAAAATTGAGAAAAAGAGCTTCGTCCGCGGCTGTAATCAAGAAAAAGCACTCATTTGCGGAAATCACTAATTAGCTGTGGAAATCAAGAAAAACGAGAATTCACGCCAGATAAATCCAGATAAATAGCTAATTCACAGCTAAAATGGTGAAAAATCGCTAAAATGATAAAAGTTGCAATTGGTGGAGCTAATGGAGAAAAATTGATAAAAAGCGTTGAAGCAAGGGAAATGTAAATCCGCAGCTTCCGAAGGTAACTTTGTGTCCAAAAGTGAAAAAAATCGCTATCGATTTCAGAAAAAACGTTAGGTAATTCGTAGGAAAAATTGGGGGATCAATTTTTCATCGATGATACATGGAAACATCCATAATTATCGGTTAAAATGAGAAAAACGCTAATTTGCTGCTAAAATCAAAGAAAAATGGCTAATTTGGGGGGGGGGTCATTTGAAAAAATTCGCTAATTATCATAAATTTGAGAAATCGTGAAAAACGCGAATTCACTACAAAATTCAGAGAAATCGTCAATTCCCGACTGAAATGGTGAAAAATCGCTAAAATGACAAAAAAATTGCTAATTCGCAGTTAAAATTATGAAAACGCCAATGGCGGCTTCTGAAGGTAAATTCGTGGCTGAAAGTGAACAAAACCGGTAATCCGCGGCTTTATGATGAGAAATAGCGTTAATTCACAGCGGAAATTTGGAAACAAAACTCTCGTAGATGGCTTGGTAGGAGGCTAAAATTAGGAGATACGCTAATTCACGGCTGAAATCGAGAACGTGGGGTTAAATTGAGAACATTATTTTGCTATTTCACAGAAATAAATTGAGTAAATGGCAAATCGTGATTTTCGGAGACACCTTCGTGGTCATAATTCACGGGCAAAATCGCTCACTAGCGGTTCTAATCTGGAAAACACAGATTCATTGCTAGAAAATCGCTAATTCACGGCTGAAATGGTTATAAATCGCTAATTCGCGGCTAAAATGGAGACATATCGCTAATTCACGGCTAAAATGCAGACAAATTGGCTAATTCACCGATAAAATTGAGAAGAAGTGGTGAAGTGTGGAAAAAAACGCTAATTCGCGGCTCCTCAAGGCGATTCTATGGAAGCGTTGGTAAAAGATTCGCCCGGGGGGGCCAAATGTCTAAGGTCGGCACTGCAATGAGCTGCCCCAGGGCACATTTTTTGTGCAAATGGAATACGTTGTTATTCTGTGATTGACTTATATTTTTGAAGTTATTGAACAGGCCTCAAGTGCGTTTTATTCTATAGTGCCATGGCCTTTTGCTTGCTATAAGATCTAATAGACCAAGAGCCAGCGACATAAAAAGTGCAACCATTTGCATACTTTTCTTACCCAGCGCATAAAATCGAGAATAATTCCCCAATAGTGGGTAAAATTATCTGCCTCCATTTGGACGTGACGAAACCGATGGCAGACTGCATCAAAGATTCACTTGTGGGGAGAAGTAACAAAAATTCCGGCCAGACGACAAAGACGTTTTATTCTCATGATAACGCATTGGAAAATATTGGGAAATGAATATTACGTTTCATGCTAACAGGTCCTGCGGCTGCGAGCCAAAGGAAAAGTCGAAAACCCCTTTGATTTGAAGAACCACTTGTAGGTGTCAGGGTACGGGGGGGCCTATTAGAAGAAGAGGGACGAAGAATTCTAGTATCGAATCCGTTTTATTTATTCGATGCATTTTGAAAGATCCCATCGGCTGTACTCTGATTTACGGCGCATGGAAAATGCGTATAATGAATTTTCATATTTCGTGGTGAAAGTAACCATAATTTTACACACGCGCAACCTAAAACATTTTTTGGGGTGTGTTCCTACCTGAAGTGACACTGTTTTTCTACTATAGCATAAAAACTGTTCATCACAAATTTTTTATTACCTATATTTTTTTCCGATTTCTCATCCTATTTCCCCCAAAAAACAGTACCCTGGCACCGAAAACCGATACTTCAAATTAGAGGGTTTAAGCTTTCACGACTTTGCCATTGACTCGACGCTACAGAACCTGGTAGCATTAAATGTAATAATCAATTTCCCGTATTTTTCAATGCGTAATCACGTGAATAGAACGTCTTTGCCGTATGATCGGAATTTGTGTTACTTCTCCCCAGAAGTGAATCTTTGATGCTGTCTGCCACCGGTTTCGTCACGTCCAAATGGAGGCAGACAATTTTTCCCACTATTGGGGAATTATTCTCGATTTTATGTGCTGGGTAAGAAAAGTATGCAAATGGTTGCACTTTTTACGTCGCTGGCTCTTGGTCTATAAGGCCCGTATTTAGGAACGTTCCTTATTGAAGCTTCTATGAGTCAAGGCGTCCTTGAGAAGCCTCCCTTGACAAGTTTTCGTATTCATGAAACTTCCTTGAGTTGAAGGCTACCTTGACTTCAAGGAAGCCTTGGTAAAAATCGTTCCTTGAACCAAGGTAACTTGTGATCTGCCTTGAGGCTCCCTTCACTTCCATTAGGTCGGTCGTTCACCAAGCCTTTTCGAGCGGTGCGACAACGAGCGTACATCCCAAAGGCTCAAATTGAAAGTGACATCGTACACTGCAGGCTGAATTAAATTTCAGCCTTTTTGGATGTACGAGCGTTGTATAGCGCCGCTCAAAAACGCTTCCAGTTGACGACCGGCCATATCAATTATTTCAATTTGGTTTCGCATTTCGGTGTGGAAATAATAAAAAAAAAATCTATGGAAGGAAATGATGACTACATTGAATATTTGATTCACAAAGTAAATTATTGTTAGGGTCACGGCAGTAATTGACGGTCTTGGGTTGGAATACTCTCAGAAGGTCCGGCAAAACAACGATACGAACCGTCGTAAGAGGGACGAAGAAAATGAGGAAGGGGGCAAATTGCTTGAACGGGCCCTGCCTCACACTCACTTTCCGTCGGGACAAGTACTCCGTCATCTCGGAGAACGAAATTCATAGCCTCGGCCATGGCTGTTGTAGCATTGTCGACAGCTCCCTGGATTTCGATGGTAACACATTCGAACAGGAAATCGGGAAGAAGATGGTGGGACCCTCTCTCTTTTACCGGGCAGCTTTAAGTAAAATTATTTCAGTCATAAAATGAGTTTAAACGATATTCATATTCAAACCGGATGATTTATTTCACTACTGGCGCACTAAATGAAACGGCGCTTTTCATAGGTTGAATCGGCGTCTAGGGAAAACTCGGTAGACCGTTCCTTGTTAGTCCCTTGAAGGCGACCTTGGTAAAGGAAGCCTTGAGCCAAGTGGAGGAACGTTTCTAAATACGAAAAATGGTCAAGGCGTCCTTCTCAGCAAAGGGCGCTTTTCTCGAGGACGCCTTGACTTCAAGTCGAGGAGCTGTTGAAGGAACGTTCATAAATAGGGGCCTAAGTGTTGTGCTCGATTGGGTGGGGGTGAGGGTGACGATGAGTGGCCCGCCTGAGTTTTTATAACCAGGTTCATAGCTCACGACCAAAAAAGGTTGGCCAGCCCTGAGCTAATTATTCAGTCAAGAAGTGTGGAATTGCGCGCATTTCGGCCTTGAGATGGTCAGCTGAGTCTTCGGATTAAATGGTTTGTCATGTTTCAGATGAATTATTATGCTCCGGTCATCAGTTTCGAGAATCGTCACGACGAAGAAACGTTGCCCCACCCTGCCACCGTGCACCTTGAGACATCCTTGCCCGTGACCATAACAAAAACTTCTGCAGATTGCATTCATCACAAAATGTACACGAATATATAATTATATATATAAAAAAGTATATGTATGTTGTGGTCAGTTAAATGAGTTTGATAATGTTTATTTTCGAGTTAACATGGCTGCAGAGCTATCTGCTATTGACGAGCTATTGACACGCTCAAATGGGTTTAAAGTGTCTACGGTCAAATCGTCAAATATGAGCATAATGTCTTCAGAAACTTGAATGTCATCTCTCAGAGGCGAAAAAGTAGTCACCTTGCCAAAGTCTGATAACGCGGAACTTGGCAGGTCACCCATATAGGGGGACGTATGCCTGCTTTTTTATTCACCATAAGGCTTCAAAATAATACTTGTGAATGCTAAAAACCTTCTTGCTTGCTATCTGCAAAATCATAATGATCAGCAAAAAGGCCACTTATTGTTGTTTTAAGAACTCAAAAGCCGAAAAATGTCGTTCTTCGTAGGACGCAGGCTAAATCTTTCATCACCGCAGACCAAACCTTCTTCTTTTTTTCTGTATACAAAGCCACTAAATGTTGGTTTTTAGTCCTAAAAAAAGGGAAATTCTTGATTTTCGAGGCTGAGAAGCCGATATTCGCGAGAGTCAATCCCTGTGGAATTTTGTTTTTTAAGAGCCAAGCCCGTAGAATTCATTGAAAAGAGTCAATTTCACAGAATTTTGGTTCTTTCAGATCTCAACCTGCCAAATTACTTTTTTTTTAAAGAGCTAAGTTCCAAAAGTTCATTTCGTCATGAGCCAAATCAAGCAAAATTTGTTTTATCAAGCTCAAGTCTGGAAAATTTTGTGTTTGAAGGGCCAAACCCATGCCATTTGGGCCAAATCGGTCAAGGTGGAGGGGGGACAGGGGTTGAAATGGTCAAAAAATCACTACAATTCACCAGTTGATTCTAGATGCATCATATTCAATACGAATACTCCATGTTGGAGTAGCCTTTGATTCCCATTTTAATTTTTCGAAAAAGTCAAAGTGGTCCTCCCGGTGTGGAAGTGTAAAAATAGCTCTAAAATTCGACTCAATAATTTAATGTAACAAAATCCCTGGGTTCCATTGAGATTTTTCGAAAACTTTGATGGGAGGGGGATGAAATTTAAAAAAAAAATCGCTTAAATTCACACGTTTATTATAAAATACGACACAAACATTTAATATGTAACAAAGCCCTTGGAAAACTACCGAAACTTTTCGACGTTTCGAAAAAGGGTGGTGAAAATAGAGGAAGAAGTTCGGCTTAATGAAACAAATTATGGTATCAAAATTATTACTTCTGGGACGGCTTAGGGTATCCGTATACGGAATGAAATGCACTCTTTCCGACCACCAGCTGCCGGAGCGAATTTTTTTTTGTTTTTCATTTCTTTTAAGCTCAAAATTATTTCTGAATTTCACCCGCGATTCACCGCTTTTGCTCAATTTCATCTTATTATTACAAAATCCGTGAATTGGCGTTTTTCTTCAATATAGCTTCAACTTAGTGCTTTTTCTCCCATTTTCTAGTGAATTAGCACTAGTTTTAGTTTGAGCTGCGCTTTACTATCCCACTTTTATAACCGCTGATCATTTCTTAATTTCAGCCGCGAAACACCGCGTTCCTCAACATCTACAAATTTGCGCTTTATTTCAAATAGATCGGTGAATTTATAGTGTCTTTCTCCATTTGAGCCGCTAATAAGCGCTTTCCGCAAACATTAGCCACGAATTTGAGATTTGTCTCTATACTGTAGCTGCGAATGAGCGTTTGACACCAATATGAGGCGGGAATTAGCCGGTTTGTCTCAGTTCCAGCCGTGATTAAGCGAGTTTTTATGGTTTTATCACAAGTATCAGTGAACTGGCGTTTTTCTAAATTTTAGCGTCACATTAGTACCGCTTTTTCTATACTTTTGCCCTATTTATGCCTATCTATGCTTTTGCACTGTTTCTCAATCAATTCCATTTTGGACGCGAATTAGCGCAGTTTATTGAATTGATCCGTGAATTGGCGTCTTTCTCCATTTCATCTGATGCGAAGGAGCGATTTACTTCAATTTTAGATGGGACCTAGCAGATTTTTTCAGTTTTAGCGGTGAATCAGGTGATTTTCTCAATTTTAGCCGTGAATTACCGATTTTTTTCACTTTCATCTATGTGAAAGAGCTCAATTTTGCTCAGTTTCAGTCCCGCTGTTGCCTCGAGAAACCATGAATTGGCGTTTTTTAAAATAATAGTTGAGGCTGTTAAAGTGTTAACGGTGCTGGATTTTTCTCAATTTTTTAGCGCCGAATTAGCGCGTTTTCTCAATTATCGTCGCATTGTTTTGTTTTCCTCCATTTTTATAGCCTCAAATTAGTGAATTTTTACTATGAATCTGGGATTTTATGCATTACAATAGAACGCCTTCTCAATTTTTCCCACCAAAACTCGAGATTAGCCTATAGTTGCTCTCTTTTGTCTGCAAAGTTGCCTTAGATATCTCGAATTGTCGAATTGGTCTATTTTTCCCAATTCAAGTGAGCGCTTTTTCTCAATAATTGCCGCTAACCAACGCTTTAAAATATACAAATCCCCCTCCCCCTCACTGAATGGCGGCACGGGTCGAACTTACCATCTCGCCAATGTCCGCATTGTATAGACGAGGAATGAAGGAACCTCAGATGCGGGATTCGTATGCGCTGTTCATCAGCCGACCGCTGTCCATCAGACTGAGAATGTGATCATCATTCATCAACCATTATATATTATAAATAACACCAGCAGAAAGTCGAAGGGTGTTGAACAAGACCGAGAGCAATCGGTGGGTAAACTAATTATTAGTTGTGTTTGCGCTGAGGCAATATTTGGAAGGCCACGATGTTATACAGTGGGAAGCTTAATAGCTTGACTTGGTCAGACCCCCGCTCCCTTTATTCCACGAAACCTAGAACAAACTTTACCAATAAGCAACTTCCCTCTTGTTTCCTTGCATTCTCTCATTGTTAAAAAGAAAACTTTCTTCGGAATAATTCCCTCGGTCCCGCATCAATCACATAAGTAATGAAATTATTAGGATGGCTCAGTGTTATTTATATCAATGCGTGTGTTCCCCTCCGAGGGGCATATCTAAAAAAAAAAAAAAAAAATGCCCGACTAATTTCGTGCACTACACCCCTCCACCACCCCTATTTATCGCGGTTTCAATAACGGTTCCGCCCTTTTTACACGCCATATGGGCTCCACTTAGATAATCCCCGTACCATGATAAAAGAGTCCCCAAATAAGATTCTGTCTAATTCGTACGTCACAAATGTCGCCCCCTAATAAGTCGGATTTATAAAGTTGAGGACACACGTGCGCCCCCCTCCCATTTTAAGTCACTTGATTAATATGGCAAATAAAACATAACAATAGCCTCCGTCTTACCTTGACTTGTGACTCGGTCATTCCAAGGGCGTAGGCGAGCTTGGCTCGCTCCGGTCCCGCCAGGTATTTAGTTTGTTCAAAGGTTTTCTCCAGCGCGAAAATCTGCTGACCGGAAAATGTGGGTCTGGTGTGTTTTTTTTTACCCTCCTTATCAGAGTGGGCTCCGCTCACTGTAAAAAAAGAGAGAAAAGTAACGGAACGTGAGAATGAGTTTAAATGATCGTAAAAAAAAACTTGGAGTATAGTGGTGATCCTTGGGGCGGGGAATAGTCAGTAATAACAAGGTAATAATAAGGCAGCGGCTTTCTAATAAAATTGAATAGTGGAAGATAAGGAGAAACGTTATTTAGTGCCTTGTTTACAATCCGTACTAAGGAGGGAATGAAAAGGGAAGAGAAAAGGATCCGCGAGGATAAGATGAGGATAGGAAAAGGGGTTGAACCAATAAAAGCGGTGTTAACATGATATAAGGAAGAGGGCTTGCTTGTTTCATCAGAAGAGGCTTCTCTCCCTCCTCCACCTCCTCCCTGTCGCAACCTCACGAGGCCCTTTCTAGCCCTTCTTGCTTGGGAGGCGGGTTTGGAATTGAATTGAGTGGAGGCTTTCAGACTTTAACCTCTCCGCGTCCGCCCCCTAAAAACCGTTTCTCACTCCCCCCCCCCCTGTTCACCAGTTTTCCTGGGGAAAAGGATTCCTTTTTAGGGAGGTGGTTCCACAACACAGAGATGAACAAAGTGCCGGGGGAAGAGGGTGGCTGACTCGGCAAAGACGTGCCGCCCCCAACTCTCTCTATACCACTACCACCACCGCCGCCGCCGACAGCGACTTCATCCCTACCAATATGGCGCGCCCTTTACCGAGCTTATTGGTTGCACATACACTGCTCATCAAAACTACGAATAGAACGGGGAGAGATGAAGTAAAGGGAGGATTTTCCCCGAGGGATCAACTCTTTCCACATCTAGCCAGAGAGAATCACACGGGAAGGGAAAGAAGACAGCCTCAGTAGTGTCCCTTTTCTCTTTCAACTACCATCCCCACCCCTTTCACTATACAGTACTTTCACTCTTTATATTCTTGTCTCTATTCACTTTGTCTGTCGATTTTTCCCTGAATTCGCCCTTTTCTTCCAGAATAGTAATTGCCGAAAGAACCGTTCATTTTTAATTAATTAAATGAATAACACATCGTCCCCGCGGTACTCAAAAAACCAAAAATTATATTACTCATCGCCTAGATAAAAAAAAACACTATAATTTGAACTACAGGCGATGGCATTCGACGAGAGACATACGCCCCACTGCCCCAGAGTGTTGTTAATCTTCACGTCGTCACCGATGGTTGTATGATGGTAGTGTGACCGAACAAAAAGGGCGGAAGAAAGATGGCAAAGTTGAAAGAGAATCTGTATAAGTGCTCAACGGCTACACCGCAACGTTGGAAATGGTTGGATGATGATGATGGGCGGGGTAAGGGGGTATCGAGCCAAGCCCTCTTGTAGCTATCGTTGGGCATGCGTTCTTTAAAAAAAAGACAAATTTTTTTACTTGTCTCTTAAAAGACGAAAGGATTGGCTTTTCATGAAGCAAGAAAAATTTGACCGTAGAAAAAATCCCAAGAATGACAATAAAAAGATAGTAAAAAAAAAACTGGAACGCACAAGAAAATGGGGAAGGTACTTAAAATAATAGATCTTAATAGAGGAAGAACGTTATCAAAATGTAATAGCTTGTTACGGAATTAAGGTATTCAAGCGGCGTGCAAAAGCGGCCTGAAAACATGAAAAAGAGGGTGAATGAACAGGGGTGGTACCCCCTTTCACCATTGTGCCGGAGGCGGCAGGCTTTAACAGCGCGTTTTACTAATGATAACATTTTCAAGTATGGTCGGGCGGTAATGGTTGGGTGAGTTGGTTGATGGTGAGGGGAGGGGAGGGAGTAGACGCTTTAAAAGACGAGTTTATGAATTTAATTAAAACCTTACTGCTTCTGTATATCTCACCCACCACCACCTCTACCGAGAGCCGATTCGTTCCTACTGTAACCCCTTCGTTGCTGGGGGATGGGGCACAGGAGGGTACACAAAGCGTCTAACCTCTTTAAAACAGACATGAGTTATTAAAAGGGTTGAAAAAGGGCGGATAAAAGGGTGATATTAATTTCCTTTTTAAAACTAAATACGTCAATAGGAAGAGTCCTTAAATACGCACATATTCGGAAGTCATTCAACATTTACATTCTGGGTGCTGTGCTGGGGACCACTGCCTCCAACTAAACCCTGAAAATTTTCAAGTCAGAACTGCGGAAATATCGATAGATGAAGAATAAGGAGGAGTAAGGAAATATCCTTACTCCTTAATCCTTCCTCCTTGAAATGACCTTACTACTACAGTTTGCGCTCAGTTGGAAAAACTTGATATCTACACCCTTAAATTGACTCTGTGCGGCCTGTGAATGCGGTTAAACTGACGATTCACGCAACTGAAAGGGCATAAACAGATTACTAACGTCCTGAAAACGGCGCAAAATCGAGCATTTGCGCGTAAAAAATGGCCATATACTGAGCCCAGGGCCGTAGCCAGCGCGTCATCTAGGGGTGGGCAGCTCTACTGGGTGAAAATGTCAGACGCACCATTGCCTTTTTGTGGGCATATTCGTAGAATAAACCTGAAACATGAAATCCAGAACTGGATATCGTCCATCCATGGTCAACAGAAACTGACTTTGTACAGAAACGGCCAGTATCCGTTTATATATATATATTATTTATCTGCTGAAAAGCTGTCGTTTGTAGCCTTCTACTACGGATTTTCTGTTCAAATAGATAGATAGATAGATAGATAGATAGATAGATAGATAGATAGATTTTATTTGTAAAAAGCCTTAAAGGCCGTTACAATTCAAATACTGATAACAATTGCTTCCAGAAAACGATAATTTTGCAAAGAAAGTGATACTTTTGCAGTTAAACTTTAAATATCGGTCCCCTGAGACGGTAAACTTCGGTAATTAAGCCCCTAACACTGGGCCCTTCCATCGTCAAGACGAATAACTCGTCGTCAGGAACTCACGCAAGGCTGTAAACTGTCAAGTTATGCAGTCAGTCCCCTTAGCAAGCGCGTAATCTTGGCCTTATGGAATGGGATAGGGACTAGGCATTTCCTCTCTTATAGCCCGTCAAGAAGAACATGAACCCGCGGCCAGCGCTCTCATTCGATTACTTGCGACTTATCTTCCTTCTACTTTGAATGCCGAATTGGTTGTCCCACTGTTCACCCAAGATTTTAAGTGTTATTATCAAGCCGAAGTTTCATGGAAGGGACAAGTAATAATAGCTAGAGGGGCTGATCACAGGAGGGCGAGGTCCACGTTTAACTTGACGGGCTATACCACAAGTTTGACTGACACGGGGGACTATCGATGTTTGAAATTCACCCCACCTCACTCCCAAC
This sequence comes from Corythucha ciliata, assembly GCA_038030265.1. Lineage (NCBI taxonomy): Eukaryota > Metazoa > Arthropoda > Insecta > Hemiptera > Tingidae > Corythucha > Corythucha ciliata. The sequence continues at coordinate 21,292,468 of CM075937.1, read as the reverse complement.
CAAAATGCATGATTCCTAGCGAGCAATATCCCATGAAAGTTATTGTCGTATACGAAAGACGCGGGAGATAACGAGAGCGGTTGAGAAGGTTGTTGTCAGGTTGGCTTCGTCTAAAGAATAAAAGTTTGTGCTTGTTTTGGTCTCAGTAATGTGTGTTTCTTCATTTACAACATTTGGCGACGAGGATATTGAGCCCGAAGCGTGTACGTAGTTCGTTGTTGTGTTAAAATGGGTCGGAAAAAGTGTCAGGGTTCTTCGGTTCTGGAAAAGTCCAATCAGGAGGACATCGAAACACCAGAGGTACGACGAATAGGCGTTATTGGCAGTACCGAGCCTTTCGTGGACGGTTCGAGACGGTTTGAAAACTCGTCTCGAAGCGTTCTTCGTACTGAACAAATTATCGGACTCGGAAAAAGTTACTTCCTTGACCCCGTCTTGATCGGCCCGTCTTTGTACAAAGTGCTCAAGAACATAGCTGCTCCTCGAAAGCCATCGGAGTGTTCGTTTGAGGATGTCAGGTCAGCCCTTCGCAGTTACTTTTGTACGGCAAAGTGTGAAATTGCCGAATCGTATAAATTTCATAAACGTACCCAACGTAACCTTGAAAGTGCAAAACAATGACAATGATAAAGTATTTTTGCCTCTTCCGAAAATGTCACGACCGTGGAGCAGAATTCACGTTGATTTTTAGCATATTTATCAAAAAACTGTTTTTTTGGTTGTTGATGAATTTAGTAAATGGGTCGAAGCATTCGTAATGAGCAGTACTATAGCGAAGTCTGTGGTGGACCAACTAGATAATGTATTTTCCCAATTTGGTAAGACATTGGTTTCGGACAATGGTCCGAAACTTAAAGTCCGAAAGTTAAAATCATATCTGTCTAGATGTAGAATTCACCATATGCTCTCTCCCCCCTACCACCCTCGGAGTAATGGTCTCGCAGAACGATTTGTGGAGGAGGTAAAGAAATCCCTTTCAAAACACATTTTTTCCGGCAAAATAAAGTCAGTAACTCCTTCAAGTTTGAATTCATTCAAGTTGAAAAATCGTAAAATTGGCTTTTTAGATAGCGAAATCCGATAAATTTTGTTTTTCAGAAAGCCAGATCCGGAAAAATGGCTGATTTTTTAACACGAAAAATAAAAAAAAATGGCGTCTTTAGTGAATGAATAACGGAGAAATTGATTTTGTAGTGAGCCAGAACGCCATAAATGGTTTTTGAATTAGACCACCCCACCTAATTGATGTTTTAGTGGTCGAAATCCGAAACATATAGGCCTGCGATAATTTTGGCGAAGCAAAATGGGGTGATGTGTTGTTCCTGTTGGATTTTAACTTTTTGATTGTATCGGAGGGTAGGGGGGGTTGCCCCACTAACTCTGCGCTTTAAGCCTTCGCACTTCGAAATTGTCTAAACTGACGATGCGTGCCTTTAAAATTGAAAAACTGGCTATTCACCCTTAAAATTGTTATATTCGTACTGATAATATAAAGCACGCAATAAAAATGGCCAGGCTGATCAATTCATAGGCTTTGGATGGTGGTGATGATGACTCACCGAAAATGGTCAAAAATGTCTATTCGGGCGTTGAAACAATAAATAGGCCAATGGCGTTTCGCGCACCAAACATAACGTTCCCACGTTACCAATGGTCGATGTCTCGACCTCCCCAGCATTGTTTACAAGCATACTGAAAACTGGATAAACTTGACTAATCTCGCACTGTAAAATGTCTTGATTGGCTCATCACGACCTGAAAATGATGAAGCTGACCGTTCGTGCTGGAAAAATGAATGCTTTGAGCTTTCGCACCTCCCACGCCCACAAGAAGGTTTGAGACTTAGTGTAGAGGAAAGTAAGTAAATGGGCGCGCCGTAGGGGCAGGGTACGCCGGGCTCACCCCGGATAATATGCGGCCCACCCTAGAAAAATCGGGAAAAATAACAGTTCTTGCGTCTTCGATTGCATTTAATAATACGAGTGAACACCATAGGATTGTGAATCCGCATTATAAAAAATAAAAATTCACTAAGAAGTTATTCTAATCGTCATTCCAAGCACTAACATCTTCCTCCACAAAACACTAGTTCATCTCGATGACGTGCGCACCGCTTTTTTCCGGTGCTACGCGGTGCCCGGACCGACGGGCCCCGCGCGTAGAGGTTTCCGGGGGCTAAAACGAGGAACTAAACTAAAGACCTAATGACGAGGAAAAGTGCTAATTCACGAGCACGACTAAAAGGAAGAAAAAACGCTCATTCACAACTAAAATTGAGAAAATTCCCGGTTTTCAACGGCCAGTTTGTGACTGACGATGAGATAAAGTGATAATTCATGTCTAAAGCGAAAGAAATTCGTGGCTAAAATCGTGTGAAAAGCGCTAATTCAGAAAATGTGATAATTCATAGGTAAAATTGATAAAACACCAATTCATTGATGAAATTGAGTAAGCTGCTAATTCGCGAATAAAATTGAGAAAAAACGCTAATTCTTGGCTAAAAGAGGAAAAATAGCTTAGAAATGGATTTTCACTGAGCTTCGGCTTTTTACGGACTCTTAAATTAGAGAGAGAGAGAAAAAAAAAGGTTTTATCAGAAATGATCATATCAATGAGCCAACCCCCCCCCCCCACGATATTGGGATTCCAGCGAACCCAAAACCCACAAAATAAAGGGTTTTAGTTCTTCAGCGAGAAGCCCCCGCACGAAATTAGCATTTGAATGAGCTAAGGCGCGCAAAATTGGTTACATAGTGAGCATGAGCCAAATTTACTTTTGGCATAATCGTGACAATTATTTTATTAGTGTGCTAAAACCGCATAATTGTTGTTTTGTTGAATAAGGCAACTCTGCGAAATTGGGGGTTCATAAAAAAATTCACGAAATTTTAAGATTTCAGCGAGTTAAATTTGAGATTTTTTTTTTCTCTTTGAGATTTGTTTGGTGAGAAAAACCTCGTAAAATTGTTTTTTCAGCAACAAACAGCCGCGAAATTGATTTTTTAGCAATAAAACAACAGCTAAATTGGGTTTTCTGTGAGCCAGAACCACGAAAAAGTTTTTAGAGGGTGAAATCATCAAAATTGTTTTTTGTAGTGAGTCAGACCTGCAAAAATGAGGGCCTTGTGCGCAAAATCCTAGAAATTGATCTCTATTTATCACGTCACCTCGTGAAATTGGTTTATCAGGTACAAAAATTGGCGAAATTGGTTTCTTTTAGTGAGTGAAATCCGGAAAATTATTTTATAGTGCAGTCCCATAACGATGCCATTTCGCCATAACGATGCCAAATCGAGGACATTTTATTTTAGAGTGCGAAATCAAATAAGTTGGTTTCTTGGTTATAGCCATGCTAGCAAAATATTTTTGCTAGCACCCCATGAACCCCGCGAAATTGGTGGTGACCCTGCATCGTTTGTACTTTTGATGGTAAGGGGTGGGCAGCTGCTCCATACGGCTTCCATTTCGAGTTTATTGGAGATCAACTGAAAACTGTCCAACTCTGCACACCCTATGGTTACACCCATGGTTCACACTGATAAATGTGAAAAAAGGCGTGGCCAGGAAGTGCTCCCTCCCACATACCACAGTGAGGGCCCGATGTTACTCGCATTCGGTTTCGGTTTTGATTCATTTCATCCTGCCACAGTTTTCTTAATTGTCCACGATTACACTCCTTTTTTACCCAGAAAAGGGTGGAAAGATAAGGGAACCTTTTTTGGGGGGTTCTTGAGTCTTCAGTTATCTTTTTTGAGTGAAAGCAAGCGCCGTGAACCCCTTATTCCTTCATAAGCCCAAGAAAACATGCAATCAACTTACACCATCTTGGGAGTATGAAGGGGGGGGGGGGTAACTCGGCATGGCCCACCTCAGAAGTTTGGTCTTAGGCGCGCCTATGAGTAAGTGTATAAGATATTAGAGCCCATCGAGCACTCAAGCCCCCTGAGCCCCTCTCTGGATCCTCGGTACAGGTAGTAAAGCATAAATAAAGCATAAATAAATAAAGCATAATTAAATAAAGCAGGTTAGGCCCCCAACCGGTCCTTCGTCCTTATTCTCACCCCCGAAACTGAAGTCTTGACTCTATCATCCTAAAATCTTAAAACTTGGCCTTCTCACCGTGAAGATGAAGAACGTGACTCGAGAATCAGATGTTTCGTCTCCTCGTTTGACTTCTCAAGGCTCGAGTGAGGAACCTCTGTAAAATTCAGTCCCGTATGAGAGATCAAAATGCGAGAAATTTGGGTTCAAAGGGAATTTCCGCGCTTGCTCTTCAAAGATTGGAATGAACACCACTGTATGTAAGTAGTAGGATTCAGGCTGCTGCATTCAATCCAACGAAATCTGTGGAGACAAACATGGTCGTTATCGTTACCCCATTGGGCTCAATAACAGCTCATTTTCCACCATTTTTGAAGGCTGAATAAACTCTTTAGGCCTTGTTTCCGAAATTAATAGTTTCTGGAATTAATGATGGACTGAGGACGCAATGGTGTAAGTACATATATCCGCCGTTAAATGGTTTCCGTAGAATCGGACACCTTTGTTATTTGTTATTTAGAAAAAAAACCGTCCCTTAGGACGGAGTGCACGAAGCACGAATACCAACACGGAGCACGGTTTATGAAAAGATTAAGAACTTCATAAGAAAGGACGGTGTCAATCAACTTTGACGTTTTCCTGCCTTTTGGCCTCTTTAATCGCCGACCTTGAGACCCGCAAAAGGGAATTTAAAGGATGGGTTGAGTTTTAATGACGTTGAACAGCTTGTGCGAAGTCCGCCCACGTTTTAAAGCCTGTGTGACCAAATTAAATGTCGTCCCTTTTGAAATCAGCATTACGACGCACGTTTCTTCTCTACAATAGCGCATTTTCCTTTCGTTCGCGCATTTTCCTCTGTTCTTTTGTCGTGGTGAATTTTGTGCTTTTACCCCCCCCCCCCTTTCTCACCGTTTAAATAGGTCAAATCCGATGCAGTTAGCTTGTAAATTATGGCTAGCCGAAAGGAGGGTGTAGGGGGCAGTGATTCTTTTCTGAAGGAAAACGGGAATTCAGGGAGGAGGGAGGACATTGTTTGGCCAATTTTACGGCTTGATTCTTCTCTTTTTTTTTACCTGAACGAACAACGAGACACCTTTCCCGTTAGAAATGTATAATACTCATACCTTTTGAAAAGGGAAGCATCTGGATGGACCCCTTCCTCATCCACCGGAAAGGATCAAAAGCGCGTATATAATAGTTCTCTATAAAATAACGAGGAAAAGTTTACTAAAAAAAAAAAATGTCTTCATTCCCCTTCCACTGACACCCAAACCGCTGAGTCCTTGATGATTGCCCGTCGTCGTTCCCCCCTCCCACCCATCATACACATCACAAAGAGCAAAATGAACATGTCGCTCGAAATAAAAAAGTGATCAAACCCAATGGAAGTTGGGCCTCCGGTGTATTATGATGATGCAGTGGAGGGGAAGGGAAAACTGTATCAGTTTAAAACGAATAGAAAAGAGTGGTTGCCAGTATATAGGGAGGGGGATGGGAGTTAAAACCCTGCGGTTCACCCTTTTGCGGACAGGATGATTGATCATTGACCGTTCATCAATCATGAACCCTCCCTACGCCCCCACTCCCAGCCTATTCATACTATGAGAGCCATACAACGGCGTATGCGTCCCCAACCAATACGTTTTTTCGTATTATGAAAGCTAAGGGAGAACCCACGTCCTGGGCTGAAAAAGGTTGGTGATGTGAGGTAGCGAGGAAGTTTCGATAAAAATTGACCCATATTGAAATTGAATTAACTGTTTTATAGTAGGGCAGGGATTGGTGAGGGTATGGGGCATAAACTGTGAAACGGTTACTCCAAATGTCACCACCGAGTACAATGAGATAACCATCTCTGAAGGAAATCGATAAGAATTCGAATGATTGATGGGGATATTCGCTGTGGACTGACTACACTTTGACCCCCCTCCCATCAACCACCCTCTCCCTCACTACCACCACTTACCCATTTCCATTACACTATACCACATGCAGCCATCATCTCATTAACAGTAATTAATAGCGGTCAGCTGCATTAACACGTCCGTCACATTTATCGGGCCCACAGCGCGCGGTTCGAGTGAGTCTCCACAAGCGCAAACCTTGATGATGATGACCATTGCGGGAGGCTCTATTTAATTCTCGCGTGAAACGCATCAAGGGATTAACTATTGACGTCCAGGGAAAGGCGAGACTTCATGCGAGATTGTTAGTCATAGTGGCGGCCGTGGGGGGGGGGGGGCAGGTTAGGCGACGAAGAGGATGATAAAATGATTTTGAAGGATCGTTTATTATATATAGGGTCGACCCTCACAGTAAATTTTTATAATAGGGAAGAAAAGAACGTGACGTTAAAGATGTGGTTTTTAAACGGTCGTAAACTGAAAAAAAAGGTAGTCCCAGACATTTTAACAACTCCAACGAGTTTTAACTACAAAGGTAAAATGAGGTACGTCCAATCCTTTTTATAGGGGTTGTTAGCACCTTACAACTAATTAAATTATTTTTATTTTTTATTTTTAAAAAAGAACAACTTTCAAACCGAGAATGGAGACCCCCCCTAAGAGGGTGAAACTTTAACTTGAATCGAGGGAGAGGGACAACAGGCAGTAAAGGATGCGACAGCTTGTCTCACTTCATTGATCCAAATGGCGTTAGTGTTACTCCTAACACTCTCGCTACAACTCCCCTTCTTGTCCCAGCCATGTTGTGGGAAGGCTGCTGGATTTTAAACATTCCATCCCGCAATTCCACAGTCTATAAAGTCGTTTGTTGGAAAATGATAATTTCCTCCGTTTTACAAGACAAGTTTACACTCATTTTATTTCCCACAAGTCTCAAATTACAACGTGTTATTCCAAACTTTAAGAAAAACACACGATTTTCGTACGATAAATCTGTATAGATGTATTCAAAACCGAAATCCTCGGTAAATGTCGCAAATGGCGACAGTAACGCCTCCCACCCAAAACAGACACCGAATGTTAGCAACCCTATAACCGCATCTGGCCAATAAGGCGAATACACTGAGGGACCCATTTTTTTCATAACAGACACTCTCCCGCCCCCTTTAAACCACCTCTTAAAAAAAAAAAAAAAAAAAAAAATTCACGGTTTTGGGTCCATCAAAACCCTATTTCGTGGGTTTGGCTCATAATCACTGGCGGACCTATATGTATCAGGGCCCGGGGCGGAAATCTTCAAGAGGCCCCTAAAAGTTTCTAATTTTACATTATAAGCGTCTATTGGTAACCTCTAAGGCCTTTTCCTAATTTTAGCCATGGCGTTTTCCTTATTTTATTTGCCAAACAACGTTTATGACAAGTTTAAGCCGCGAATGAGTGTTTTTTGTCAACTTTACTTGCAAATTAGCGCTTTTCGCCGCAAGCGCAAATTAGCCGCGGATTAGTGGGGTATCCTCCCCCACACCCACCACCACCCACCACACCGCACCATGCGCCAAACATGCGCTTTTTCTCAACTTTAGCAGCAAAGTAGCTTTTTTACCCCGTGAATCAGCGATGTTTCTTAACTTTCCTCGAGTTGGCGTTTTCCTCAACTTTAGCTGCAAATTAGCGATTTTTTTCTAGCAGGGACCAAGGAATTAGCACTTAACTCGGTTTGAGCTGAAAATTAGCTTTTTACTCAATAATAGCAGCAAAATAGCGGTTTATTCTACATGTTTACGACAAATCAGCAATTTTTTTGTTCACCATAACCATGCACTACGGATTAGCGATGTTTTTCTCAGTTTTAGCCGCGAATTCGCGGGTTTTTCACCCATAGTCATGCCCATTCCCATTATTAGCATAGCCATAACCATTTTAGCCTCAAAGTTGACCGAGAAAGCGGCGAATTAGCGTTATATTTCCAATTTTTGGCGCAAATTGAAAATTTTCTCAATTTTAGCCGTGAATTAGTGACTTTCCTCCATTTCAGGCGCGAATTAGCGCTTTTTCGCAATTTTAACAGCGTAGTAGCGTTTCTAACCCGTGAATTTGCGAATTTTGTTCATTGTAACCACGAATTGGTGTTTTCCGATATTTTAAGTGCAAATTGGCAATAGAGAGATTTTGCCAACAGCTCCGCTAACGCAAACGTTAACGCTATTCACATTTCAACCAACGAAATGTTTACTACCCTAGCAACTCGTACACAAAACTCAACTTTAGCGTTTACGGGACTGATTTCAAAATCTCTCTAATCTTTCCATTTTTCACACTTTTTTTTAATTCAGACTGAAAATTAACCTTTCTATTAATTTTAGCCAGAATAATTACTGATTTTCTCAATATAAGCCGCAAATTAGGGGGTTCGTTTACATTTTAGCACCGCATTAGCAATTTTTGATTTTAAATTTTTTTGAGTATGGATTAGCGCTTCTTCTCAGTTCTAGCCGTGAATCATTTTTTTTTTTTTTTTACTTATAGCCATGAATTTGATGTTTTTCTCAATTTAAGCCACAAAGTTGTCCTCAGAAGGCGAGATGGCAGAATTAGAAATTCTAACTCACTTTATCCGCGAACTTTTCCCTCAATTTTAGCCGCGAAATAGCGCTTTTTTTCAATTTTAGCTGCGTAGAAGCGTTTCTAACCTGTGAATTCGCGAATTTTCTCAAGTCTGGTCAGGAATTGGCGTTTTCCTAAATTTTTAGCAGCGAATTAGCACTTTTTCTCAGTTAAAGTAGAAAATTATTGTTTTTCTTAACGTTAGCCACCGTAATTAATATATTTTGTCAATTTTAGGCGCGTTGTTTTTTAAATTTTAGCCCCGCATAAGCAATTTTTTCTACTTTCTGCTAATACAGATTAGCTGTTTCTCAGCTTGAGCCTCGAATCTTTCAGAGGCTATACGGATTTGCGTTTTCTCAATTTCAGCCGCGAATTAGTTATTTTCTTCTTTTTCATATTCGCGAATTAACGTTTTTCCTCAACTTTATCCGCGAGTTAGTGATTTTTCTTCATTTCAGCTGTGAAAAAGCGTTTTCTGATAATTTTGCACCGAATTAGCATTTCTATTCTCTTTTTTTTTTGTGTGCGAATGGACGATTTTTCGCAATTTCAGTTGTGAATCTGCCATTTTGGCCGAATTTTAATCCGAATCAGCATTGATTTTCCAATAATAACGGCGATGTTTTTTTACTTGAACAGCCTTGAATTAGTGCCGTGTGTTCTCAATTGTAGCCGCAGGCTTGGCCCAAAAACAACACTTTTCGATTGATTTCTATACATTTTATCCGCGGAATGGCCGACATACACTGCGAATCGACGATTTTTTCTCAATTTCTGTTTGAAAGTTGCATCGTGAGACCACGAATCAGCGCTTTTTCGAAATTACAGCCACGAATATTAGCGGTTTTTCCTAAGTTTCTGCCGCACCAGCCATGTTGTAAATTGCCTACCGGTACATTAGTGCGCTTATGGACCTAACGAAACTGGGGACGGTCTATTTTCTCTATTCAATGCATGAAAGAAGACGCAAATTTCTGTATTACAGCCACCAGAATAGCACTCTGGGGAGCTCAATCGAATAGTCAGCCCACACTCTTTGCTGATACCACTTATAACGTTAATATTCTGCAGGTCAGATATAGACTGAACCTAAAAATCCTCATTTTTCCGTAATTAAGCTTTTCGGGGGCCCTGTCTGACAGGGGGCCCGGGGCGGCCCTCCCTCCTCGCCGCTACCACGTACGCTACTGCTCATCATAGAAATTCAATTGGCGGAGCTGTCCCGTCAAACTTACCAAGATTTTGACCGGCAAGTAAGAATCTGGCCATTTGATGTCACCTTGGAAACAAGTGAAATTGCTTCGAAAATTGCTTCCTAGAGCCAGAAAATTGCACGAAATTGTCGAAATTTGGATGTGAGTGAGGGAACACCGCTGAAAATAGGGTTTTTTAATGGGCTAAACGAACGATCTAGTTTTGCGGCTATTCACCATGGTCCAACCATGAATCAACCAGGGTCCGTGGAAACTTCCAATTTCGCGGGTATTCGTCAGAGACTTAAGGCTCTTTTGGGGCCGGCTCTTGCGCCATAAAAAAAAAGGTCCCAAAACTTGCAATTTTTCGCTTAAGTTAAGATCCGAAACTGTTGATTTCGCGTATATTGAGTCAGGAAATTTTTAACTTTGCTCAAATCAGGACCTGAACTTGCAAACTCACAGGTATAGTTTTGTCTCTAAATGTGTCCATGTCAATTACGCGGAAATGCGCGTGCCTATTATTCGTCAGCACATGTCGGGGTCGGTTTCCTCAATTCAGCTCCAAAATGATGCAATTTCGCGGCTTTTCTTTTCTTTTCGCGGTCTTAGGTCTTGGGATTGTCTTGACAAGTCTCCAGGCCCATTACAAAAAACAAGGCCCCGGAATTTGACATTTCTTGAATGTAAAAATTACCAAAAATGTGCCCTGGGGCAGCTCATTGCAATGCTTGTCGCTGGCCTTAGACATTTGGCGCTCCTGGGTGAATTTTCCACCACCGCACCCTCACGCAAGAACGAGGAGCCGCGAATAAGCTCCCCCCCCCCACGTCATCACTTCTTCATTGGTGAATTAGCGATTTGTCTTCATTTCAGCCGCGAATTATCGATTTGTCTCTATTTTGGACAAATTAGCGATTTTTATTGCGATGAAAGTGTGTTTTTCCTGATTATAGCCACTAATGAGCGATTTTTACTAATTTTACCTGTGAATTGGAGCTATTTTGTAATTTCAGCCAAGCAGCTCTCTATAGCCACGCAGTATTTCTATGCATTAGCAAATGTTATCTATTTAACCCCCACCCCCATAGACATTTATCTTCACTTTAGTCGTGAGTTACCGATTTAACAAATTTTAACCTCCTACCGAGCCAAGAATGACAGTTTTTCCCAGTTTTCACCGCATTTTCCACATTTAGCCGTGGATTAGCGTTTTTGTTCACTTTCACCCACGAAGTTACCTTAAGAGGCCGCTAACTGTCGTTTTCTTAATTTTAACCGCGAATTCAGCGCGACACTTCAGCCCTTATTCTCAACTTTAACGGTAATTTAGTGATTTTTTCCCCATATAGCTGGGAATTAGTGATTTTCTCTACTTTATCAGTGAATTCATAATGATTTTAGCTTTTCTCCCCGATTTTGTCCACGAATTAACACTTTATCTCAATTTCCCCCGTGAATTAGCGACTTTTTCACCGCTAGTCAAAAATTAGCGATTTTCATCACATACTGAGCCATAAACATGCGTGAATGAGCCGAGAATTTACGGTTTTTCGCAAATTAGCACTTTTTCGCAAAACCATTGGTGAATTTATCCGTGAATAAGCTTGTTTCGTATTTTTAACTTAGAATTAGTGCACTTGTTTTACACTTTATCTGTAATTTTAGGGTTTTTCTCAATTTCAGCCGTTAAGTAACGTTTTATCCTGCGAATTAGCCACGTATACTTCTTAATTTTAGCCATGATTTAGCAATTTTTCTCATTTTTGTCCGTGAATCAGAGATTTTTCCCAATAATTCCAACCCCAAATTAGCATTGTTTTTCAATTTCGGTCTGGATTAAATGGGCACGAATAATTGGCTCTTTCCAAACTTTTATCCGCTTACTTGCCCCCAAGTGCGCTTTCTCAATTTTAGCCGCCCGTCACGAGGAGGCGCGAATTGTAGCGTTTTCCATTTGAACAAAAAATCCGAGTCGCGCCAAAATCCAACTTAACATTAAAAATGATAATTTATACCAATGCAGGCCTTGGGGGGGGGGGGCATTGCGAATATGGCTCAGCGGGCAACTTCTTGGCACCTTCAGGCCTTGGGTTGGCCATCCTTGGTTTAAAGCGTTAATTCTTGCTGGACAAGAGCTCATTTGCCGTTAAGAATTAATAAAAATACACAAATTTGGAGTAGCTGAAAGCAATGTCACGGCTATAATATCGAAAAATCACTCATTGACACGCGCTAAAAAAAAGAGAAAGACATGAATTCACCGCTATAATTGAGAAAAAGCGCTGATTCTATACCCTGAGCAACGATAAGTGCCGTTCCGCCACTTTAGATCTGAGTCTTGGCAGTTTTGTTGACTATTTCACGTCCTGACAAGTATAATTTTCATGATTTCTAACGTTCAAAACTTGTTCAATAACCACTTCTTTTTTTATTGGACAAACGTCCAGATTCGACCGTTTCCAATCCAATAAAGAAACGTCAGCGGGTAAAAATGAAATTTGACGGTCAGATATTCCGTTTTGAGAGAGTGCTTTGCGCTGATCCAATGGAATCAACGCGGGAAGGCACCTTCGTCAGCCGCAGCGCCTTTTACGCTTCCATTCATCAGCGAATCAAATACTAAGCAAATGGCTTTTTATTACGAGTTAAATCCCTTCAAACTTGAAATTGAAAAGCGAGGTCCCATGTGATGAAGGATGCTGGATTAAAAGTAATTTTGGGATCGGGGGAAAAAAAACTCAGTTGTAAAAAAATAATGGTGTGATGAGAAAAGATAGAGGGGAATGTATATGAATCATGTAAAGGATACATATAATTGAATAGAAGATGATAGCTTATAAAATAATTGGATTATTGTCCATACTTCCCTTCTCCCCTCACACTTATATCCCGGGGTCTGTCCCCGAGGGAGCAGTAGAAACAAGTTAAAAGGGTAGAGAAAGGATATTGTGGATGTTGACGAGGGGTTGAGGGGGGATGAAACGTCGGTCGCTTACTTAAACAGTTCGGAGGATCCCCGTTATGCCCGTACATATATCATTTCTGGGATGGATTTCAGGGGAAAATATGGATTTTCGGGAGTATCAACAACTGGACATGTGCTGCGTTGATCTAGCGAAAAGGGAGGGAGGAAAAATTCCGGGTCTTATATAAAATATGGCGCTCTTACAAATTAATCCGGCGAGTATCGAATAAATTAATACTAATCCGGAAAGCCTGTTTGTTTTAGAAGCACGTGACTACGGCCCAGATTTTCATTCTTTAGAAAAACATTGAGTGGTGGAAAGAGGGGGGGAGCTATAAAGATTACAGACTGACTACCAACATTTTGTAAGATTCTATACTTACGAAGTCATCTTCTTGTAATTACACAATATCCTCACAATTCCCCCCCCCCCCCGCCAACCTTTCACTATCCACCCTCCGGAACATCCCATCTTGTTCGTAAAGGTATAGAGGATTATGTGGAGGGTTGAACGATTGACAAGGGGAAGAGAGAGGGGGACCGACTCTTGAAAAAGGGAGAGAGAAAGGGCGTCAGCTTGCGCCGCCCCGCAGAAAACATCGCTGCACCTCGCACCGTCTAAAAACGACACCTCCATCTTTTCTAAAACCCACCTTCATCAGTCTCCCCCAACCCTCGGTCCTATCATTGGAATCACGGCTTTGGAAATTGAGAGTATAAAAGTACGAAGGGTTGTAACTCTTTCAACCCTCTCACCACATACCTGAAAACAACACCTCTACGCCCCCTACGCGCTGCTTTCTTTCCAAGCATTTGTTACTGTGAGCAATAATTGTTCGATGATACACGGATTTCCTACGGCGATAGAAAAAAAGGGGGTGGGGAGGGAGCGTTGAATCAAATCCGTGGAAACTCCGACGGAGGGTTGAGTGGCGTGGTGGGGTGAAAACCTTTTATTAGACCACGAAAAGAGAAATGCGAGGGTTTTCATAAGGTCCTAAAACGAAAAAGGCAGAGCTGGTTGTGGGGGGGGGGAGGGGCACGTTGGAGAATTTGCCCTCCTTCATCTGGGGTATAAACCACTTGTTTCGACAGTTGCCGTTTGTGGGGAGAAGCAATATATCGGTCTGTGAAATATGAAGGTCAGCTTTCCAGGAAAAAGGAACACGCGTAGCCGCCCCCCAGAGAGGTTCTTTCTAATCAATTTCCTATAAACAAATTTATCTTTTTTTTTTTTTTTTTTAGCGCGTCACTCAGTAAGAAAACGGATTAAACCAGCGTGAAAAAGGACATCGTTGTTGGAAATTTATCCACTTTTGTACGCACCATTTATTTCATCCACCCACAGTTGCCCGCCCTCTCATCGAAGGATTTCCCTTTGCGAGACGAAAGCGCCGCTGTGTAAAAGTAATTAGTTGTAAAGCCGACAAGAGGGCCTTTTACGAAAAGGGGTGGGGGGGTGGTTAATGTAGCGGCTAAAAAGCTCTTTTAACTTATTACCAACCCCTAGAGAACAACTCCAATACTTTTTACCGCATTCTATAACTTTTGGCGTATAACCTCTGAAACGAAACTTGAAGAGCTCCCTTTAATGCGATATTATTTTATTCAGAGCTTCTAATAGCGCGAATGAATTTTTGCAGCGATCACTTTGTGGCTTGAACTTGATTATTCGCTTTCACAGTTATACTCGTGAAGGTAGCGTCCCCGTTAAATAAATGGAAAAATTAAAGGGTTGATAAAGGCGGTAAAGGGACCTAATGTGTTTACATAGAGCAGACCTCTTGAAACTCTGACCCCCCCCCCCCCCCCGACAACTACTTACACAAGATACAAAACTTTTATACCCACCCCACCCATCATCAACGTGGCCACTTCTAACGCAAACTCACCATGACCCCGGAAAACTTCCTCTTTTAACTTCCACACCTTACTTTCCCTCCCCTCTTCATCTTGCCTTATACACCCTCTAGAAGAACCCATTTAACTCAATTAGGGTTAGTTTAAAACTTTGCGATAATTGTTATTTATAGCGATATTAAAAGGGTTGACCCTTCGTCCCTTCCAACCCTGCGCCTGAAACCACAGCTCACGCAGCCCGTGAAAGGGGTTTTTTGGAGGCAATAATTAACAACTTTATTGTGGAAAACTGACCGTCGTGACACCGTCCAGTGCTATGGATTGGGAATATGGGCAGATGGTGTGGGCTGTAAAGTGGACTTTTCTCGTGGCGAAAACTATACCCCTCAGCCATCCCAATAGGGGGAAGTTATCGAATTATAAGAGTGGCGTTTTCATTCTGTTAAGGTAAAAGAGGAAAACATAATTTAGTGCCTTCCGCACCCCTCTGCAGCAATAATACAGGAGTCATAGCCAAGCAATCGCTCATTGTTTTTGTGGGTTCGTCTTAATCGATGAGGGCCCAAAACTTGCTGAATATGCGGGTTCTAGAATAATGTAAAACAACGCGTTCATATAACTGTAAAAGCATAAATAAAACGTGTATGTTTTTTATATAAAGCCCAATTCGGGCACAGGTATGTTAACATCGAACGTTTGGAGAGGCACAACCAGACTTGTGTCAAAATCCCCCTGCACAAGCAGCACAACCACGGCAGACGTCAGCCTTTATACTTAAGCCTCTAAATCTGCTTATTTCACCACACTCAATCTTATTTTAAGCATATTTGGCACTCAAAGTGATGAATTCCACCGATTTGACAATTTCTAAATTTAAATTTTGTGGATTACAGCTCACAGAACCATATTTTATTGGTTTTACTCACCCAAAAAGCATATTTCACTGACCTGTCTCCTTAAAAAGTCAATTTTAAGGGGTTGACCCATTAAAAAATCAAATTTCACAAGGTTGACTCACTCAAAAAAGCAATTCAGCTGGTTATAGGCACTGCAGAGGTACAAATTTCACAGATTTGTCGCTGGCAGAACCAAATACCGCGGCTTTGACTCACTTAAACGACGCCTAAGGCATCTTAACAAAACTGTTTGCCGATTTGACTTTCGTATCTGGAACATCAGAAACAAATTTCGCGTGATTGGTCCCCCCCCCCCCATTAACCCATTCAAAATAAAATGTTGCGACCCTAATTCTCGTTCCAGCGTTTTTAGGGGCGGTTTTAGGCCTCAGTGATGTGGGTGGCGGTAAAATGTTTTCTCACCCTCCACAACGCCCCTCCCCACTTATCATATTCGCCTAATTTCTAATTGTGTTATTGTAATATTGAAATTTGTATTGCAGTGTCTGACATCTGCTCAAGAATCTGGGTGAATTTGTTGTAACAAGAGCTTTGGGAATACGGTCCTAGAATCCAGAATATTCTACCGAAAACCAGGCATTTTAGCTCATTATCTGATAATCTTGATCCAAATCTAATTCTGCGCGTTTGGATCTTCCTAAAACCAAATATCGCGGTTAAGTATAGTTTTAACCAAAGTTTCAACCCCTCAAAACCACATTTTACGCATTTAGCTTGTTCAAATCCAAATTTTAGGGATTTTGAATCTCTCAAAAACAAAACTTCGTTGGTTTGGCTCTTTCAAATCCCAATTTCGCGGCCATACGCTCTTTTAAACCCAAATTTCTTAGATTTGGCTTTATTTCAAGCCCCAATTTCGGCAATTTACGATTTATGATAAACTGAATTTCATGGCATAAGCTCTTCCTATAATTATTTTTTAAATACAAAAAACTGATTTGGCTCGTTTGAAAACCAATTTCGTGACTTTGGCCTTTTCAGACGACATTGCCGCCCACGGAAATTCGCTCTTCCATAACCAAAAATGTCGTGGATTTGGCTTCCTCAAAACATTTTAGCTACAATTTCGCGTGTTTTTCCTATTTGAAAAACAAAATATCGTGGTTTTAGCTATTTCTAGAATCGGTTTTGCAGCTTTGACTAATTCTAAAGCTAATTTACCTTCTTCAAAACCCAAATTTATGAATTTGGGTTTAATTTTAACTATAAAAACAAAATTTTGTTATTTTGGCTATTATAACGCTAGTAAAACGGATTTTCAAACGGAAAACCTCCGCTTTTCCCGCCTTCTTCTTCAAATTCCAATTTCAGGTCATTATGCTCTCTTAAACTTTTTTCCTCGACCTCAAAGCTCCCTCACAAACTGGAAAAATTATAAAATAACTTGTGATTCTAAAGTTTGCGAGGAAGGTTGGAGTAGAGGAAATTTCGAGGAGCGACTTAACATACGGGCCCTAATGAAAGATCTAGATATCTGACTTCTTTCCCTCACATTTGTAGGTATAGTCTCTTCAATTTCCCTTCCTTTTTATTGCCCCTCCCGTTTTCTGAGGGTGGCCGAGCTGAAGAATAAGCAATTTTGCTCGAGTTGCGGGTCAATTTAAATAGCAATTTCACGGGTCCGGCCCTATTCACGAACAAAATTTCGCAAGGTTGGCGCTTTCAAAACCAATTTCGTAGGTTGGTCTTACTGAAAAAGACAATGTCGTGAGTTTGGACAATGGAAAAACCAATTTGGCGCCGTCCGGCATAATCATAATTGGAATTTCGCGGAATGGGCTCATTTAAAAAAAAAAAAAGAAGAAAAAAGAAAGAATCTGGCGGCGCAGGTTCACCCCTAAAATGCAATTTCCAGCTTTCTTGTTCGCGTCTTCACCAAAGGATGAAACCAGATCCGGTCTTTAGCCCTGACAAAACTGAATTCTGCTCGGGCCTTTCCTTGGTTCGCACCGAGCATTTGTTTTTTCGGTTCGAGCAGAAATTTATTCCGGCCCGCTTCCGCCTTTTTTTTGGGGGCACCGAACCGACAAAAATCGAATCATAAAACGACTTGTAGTGCAAGAGAAAAAGCGCAAATTCACAGCCACCTATAAAAGTGAATAAAATCACGGCTAAAATTGACAACGTTGACTTAAACTTTATGTTGGCAAATTGACGCACAGCAGTTGCTTATATGTATAGCGCAGACTCTACATATACCACAGCGCCCTCCAACATGCAATGTGCTGTATGGCTTCCCCCCCCCCCAAATAATCGTTGTTCTCGATGAGAGCCATGCGATCAAATTAAAACGCCTCAATTTGGATCTTCCATGGCCATACTGAATTATGGTATAGTTCCTGATGGGGAGGATTTTACCTCGTATCGTCGGGCTATACGGCGGCGTGCCTTGACAGCACTGTGGCAACAACGATGGGACCAAAACAACACCGGGAGTCATCTGCATAGTATTATTCCATCGATTCAGCTGCGCATGCGTATGTCTGCTACGCCTACGCCTGCTATCGTATGTACCCTGCGATCCAGCTCCTCACTGGACACAGAAGCTTCAACGGCAAACTACACTTCTATATATATGAGAAGAGAGTCACCGGGTTGTCCATGTGGCCACCAGAAGAAGACCACCACCCATGTACTCTGGAACTGCCCAGGTTAAGCCCGGTTCACACCCATCATGTCAGTAGGCTAAAATCTTGAGAAACCACCAATCCGCTTCTTACCTAAAATTAATTGATAAAAGTTCGAATAATTCACAACTGGAATTTAAAAAAAAAACGCCCTTTCGCGAATAAAATTGAGAAAAGGCGTTAATTTGCTAAAGCCAAAAACGTTAATTCGTGGCCAAAATTGAACAAAATCGCTAATTGGTGCCTGAAATGAGGGAAAATGCAAATTCATTACTAAAACTTGAGAAAAATCGCTAATTCTTAGACGAAACCGAGAAAATACGCTAATTCTCCGGTAAAGTAAGTATACGTTCCTATACATATAGAAAAGACAGATAAATGGAAAAAACCGTGACTTCGCGGTAAAATTCAATAAAAACTCCAAATTCGCGGTGAAAATTGAGAAAACTCAAATTCGTGGTTTCTTAATGCAACTTCGAACTGAGAAAAATCCTAATTCATATAGCTGAATGTGAAAGAAAATGCGTGGCTAATGTGGTGCTTGAGTAGTAATTTACGCGGCTAAAACGGAGAAAACCGCTAATTTGCTACTCAAATTGAGGAAAAAACTGGGCTAATTCGCTGCTAAAAATGGAAAACAACTCTATACATAATATTTTGCGGCTAAAATTGAGGAAAACACCAATTTGTGGCTGAAATTGAGTAAAATCACTGCCAAATTTGATAAATACGTTAATGTGTGGCTAAACTTGAGTAAAATCACGTAAAATTGAGAAATACGCTAATTATCGGTTGGTAAAATTAAAGAAAAATTGAGGAAAATCGTTTATTCGCGGATGAAGTGTAAAAAAAAGCGTTCATTCACAGATATGATTGAGGAAAATCGCTCATTCACGGCTGAAATTGAGAAAATCAAACGGGGTATGAATTGTTTGGCTGGTGGGTTGAAGGGGGGTGTGTGACAAAACGGAATTTCGGGCTAAATCTGGAAATTTTTGTTCGAATAAAATAAACACGGGAAAAGGTTCAATTGCCTTTTTTTTTTTTTAGAAGAAACAACCGCATTCCAGAGTCAATATTTAATTGTTGTTGCACACATCATGGGGATATTTCGCCGTAAACGTCTACGAGGCCAAAAAATAATTTTCTCTAGAAATGTAAAGAACTATATCGTGCATTTATTCCTGGATTATTTCCCCGGCGCTTTCGTCTCAATATAGTGAGCAATCGAGCATAATAGGTCACCGGTTTTCAACAATTTAGCCACAACAATGGTCACCCGTTTATCGTCAAATTGTCACCCTTTCGAACAGAATTCGTGTTTTAGTGAAAAATATTCATTTTCTGTCCCTTATTATCACCCAACATTCGCCGCTCTGGTGATCTTGTTTTGCTTCAAAATACGAATTATGTCCTCAAAGTTTGATTTATTGGTCAAACCAAGAGATATTGCACCACAGAACCATTATTTTCTGGCTTAGAAAAAACATAAGGACGGCAAATCAAGTTTACAGAGGACTCATATGAGCTCTAAACATTAACACTCTCTGGCCCAAAAAATATTGTGACTCAAGAAATGGCTAGAATCAGCGCATTTTACTATTTTCAAATATAATTTTGCTGATTTGGCACCACGAAGAAATACATTTTCGCGAGTTTGTCACTTTCAAATGCCTTTTGCGGATTATACTGGGCACTCACAGAACCCCATTTCTCGGGTTTGGCTCTTTCAAGAGCAAATTTCACGGATTCGCACTGTCAATCTATATGGAAAGTTAAATTCCTGGATGAAAATCATGAAATCCTGGCTAATTAATAAGTTTTTCTTTGTTTCCCTGGGGGGAAGGGGCTTCTCTAGGCGCCCACGCATGAGCCGTACACTCTCTCTAGATCCGCACCGCAGGGCTTAAAGTCCAGATTCTGAGGTTTAATATCCATGTTAGTGGCTATAGACAATAATGAAACACGCTTTTGAACTCTACCGCTTGAGAAAACAGTTTTTGAGCCAAAATGACCGCGGAAAGCAATTTTCCCAGTGTAAATTCGCATATTCAGGAGCCAATGAGTCGGTTAGTTGATGGTTAACTCCGCGGAGTTTTGAAAAGGTGCCGCCGAGGGTGGGGGAGCGGGTTCCGATCCGAGTCTAAATGTTATCGTCTGCGACGTGGAATTGTCACTTTCTATAGCGAAGAATATCCCGTTTTGTACGCCAAAAATTCATTTTTAAGACGATAAATTCATTTCTTACCAATATATGAACGACCCTAGCTTTCCTTCCGAATTTTCTCTGGTTTCCGCATGAGTTAAAAAAACGAATTGTACGCCCTAAAACCACTTATATAAAACGGTTGAGCACTCCCGTAATCGTATAAAATCCATGCACTTCCCTCCTCCTAAGATCCATTGTACTGCTTATATCACATTGGAAACCATCCATTGATCCATGTTGTGGAGAAGAGGGAGAAAATTCGTACCGGGAAAAGTGTAGGAAGTGTCAATCAGATGTGATAAAGTGGACATCGATGGCCGTTGAGCCATATAGAAAAATCCTACAGACTCTGGAGACAATAAAACCGACAGAAGGCCACGAAAACTCAGAATTCTACACATTTACAGCGTTTTCCACTCGCATAAAATTTTGCTCTGGAGTCGAGCATTTCCACCATGCAAATGGAAAATGCCAATAGTTTCATTCTACTTTAGTGATTAAAATACCTAAGTATACGACGGCGGATATAATTTTATTGCGTATAATTCATCATCATTGGTCAAGATGAGTGACAAAATGCCACAGATTACCAGTTCAATTGAAATAATCAAAGTCAAAATTGTCAATATGACGCTGCAGCAAGAAGTTTTTCGACTAAAATAATTTTACCATTAAGTGATAAATAAAGACACTTAAGCAGTCACAAAACCACGCGGTTTTGGGTATTGGGTATCACTCAAGTCTTTATTTGATCAATTTTGAGCTCATCGGACATTCTTTGTTTACATTTAACTCGAAATTATTTATTGTTTATAATCATTTTATTTGTTTTACATACACCCCTTTCCACAACATTAATAATGTGTCGTATAGGTATAATAATGCTCGAACTGAAAGTTCTTCATCTCGTTCATTCTGCCAGCACTGAATTTACTCCATTGTGTGAAAGATAAATTCCCAATCGCAAATTCAAAGGGATCAAATCCGAGCCTCTAATGACATTTTATGGCTATTCCCCCCTATTCCTGGATATTCCACTTTCAGCCCCCTCCCCCCTCACCTTTCAACCTTTCCAGTGTTCAATTTTATCGCGTCACACTGAATTCTTCAACAGGTTGTTTGTTTTGACCTCATTATTAAATTAAAAATCAAACGAAAATGACGAGCGGTTTTTATTTTTATAGCCCTCTGCGCTTTGACTCAATATTTTTTTTTTGCAAGTGCTGCTGGATGGATGGGAGGGCTTATAAGCAATAAATAAAATTCGTACAGCAAAAATGTCCGTTGTGTTTTTGATGTTGATTGATTTGTGGAATGGTTACGAGGGCGTGCATGACTGGCGTGCAACGGCGTGACCCTTTTGTTGAAGCGGAAATAGGGTCAGAGAAAATATTTATTTTAGGGGTTTTAAAGTGTCAAAACTTGAGACTGTTCTGGGGACGTATCATGTCATACTCTTCCGATGTTTTATTACCCCGTTCCCTGTCTCGCGTGTACAAAACTTGGAAATCCTGATTGACGACGGTGATTAAATCCCCCATACGCACCCTCTCAATTACTCGACGTTACTATTTAACTCGTTTTATTCTATTTCATCTAACGTAATTACTCGGATTGACCTTTATGTTCTTGAAGCATAAGGCTTTCAATTGGATATCGGAATGAATGTCATGTTGTGAGTCCGGGGGGGCAGGGGGAAAGATAGTTCGTTCAACAAAAGCCGTATGACCCTAATGACTTTCAACTGTTTAACCTATTTATCCATGTTGGGGCCAGGGGTTAGTTGTTGATCTATTGGACTGATTTGGTTGGCGAGGACGGAGGTGTAATGGAGAGTTACAAATGTTTTTTATTTGTGAAATAGTATAGAAACATCACTTGAATAGGGTACTCACTGTTTGCAAGACGATCCCTCCAGGCGATCGGATTCCCCACAAGTCCCTGAAGACCCGGCCAGTACAGAGCCGTTCGCGACGTCAAATCCGAAAGCGGGTGAGTTGCTTTATAGTATGAAGCGGCGGCCGCTGCCGCCGACAGAGCGGCAGGCGGTAGCGACCTCACTGGACTTTGAACGGACGACGGTCGTGACAGTATGTGATCGATCCCGTGTGGATTCGCGCCCTGAGACCCGCCGTGAGGCTTCATCTCAGTCATCGAGTGAAGGGCCGCGAGTGGGGCGCCGCACTCCATCATCATTCGTATCGTTGGATCGCCGCAGCCGCAAGGCTCGTCGTCCTCCTGATCCCGAGAGTCCGTCCTGACCCGGGGTGGCGGCAACTCTTCGGATGGTGTCAGTTGTTAACTATGTTGGGGGGCGGCGAACGGGAGAGGAGCGTCGTGTTGAAGAGAGCGACAACCGAACCGATGAGTCGTTCCCTTTGCATACCACAACCAGATCACAAATAAAAGGGGAGAAATGCCTTTTCGTTTAAAAGGGGAGTCTAGGGAGGTTTTTAGCACTCCTGTTTCGAATGGAAAGAAGAGGAGTTGGGAGTCCTGCTCCGCCCCTTGGGTTCGTCCTATTGGTCCTACAACCGCTCCACCCACCAATCTGCCCCAGGGTGCTAATGATCCCCGCCTCTCGTATTGATGACTGTTTTATGCCCTAAACATTATACACTAAAGCTCTCCTTCCCTACTCATTATTACTACACTTTAATGAATTATACATTAGATCCTCCTCTTGCTCTTTTCTCTCAGATCCGTCTTAAGCACATTTTTATTGCTACAATCATTAACTTCTGTTTCGCTACCATTGGAATCATTTTAATTCACTTCAAAAATTTCCCAAAAATCACGCCCCTCGTTCCAAATCAGTCCATCAATAAAATAACATTACGTGACTGAATCACAGCGGCATGAAATTGGGATACATAAAGCCCTTTCCCCCTCCCAACACACTTGCTCCATTGCTCCCCAGGTAAAGGCGTCATTGGGGAAGAAACACCTGGAAGTCGTAAAATGTAGAACAGAGCAAACAGAGCAGTAGTTTATATAATTCCTTTTCTCAAAAGGTTACTATCGCTCTGGGAATGGCCATTTGTCAAAATTAGTCAACCCCACACCCATGCTATTATGTCAAGGGGAGGAAGAAAATAAAAGAAAAAGAAGAAAAAAAATCCTTTTGTGCCCTACTTTTTCGAGTCGCGATAAATAATAATTATTACATATACTCCAGGACTTTTTTGTTACGTTTTCAATTGACACCGAATGTAACAAGAGGAGGATCTAAAAAGAATAAAAAAAGGGAGGGTTTTTAGTAAACATTACAGCGCTACGCAAGCGTAGTTCCATCTTCAAGCTCACGTATAAAGGGGTGATCCAAGGGTATTTTCCCCTATCCACCACTTTAAGAGTGTACTATTTTAGAAACTTGATTAATATACTTTTACGCCATTATACCTATTCGAATAGCTACCGGTAAACTTCCCCACAGTATGTACGCACCTTGATTGTTGTAAGTGATAGACCTTTTTTTTGCCACGCCAGGTCGCCGTATGTATACAGGTTTTCTCTGAGTTCCGCACCCCTTCTGAATGATGCAATCAAATAAGCGTTAAGTACAAAAATTGTTGGTATTAAGAGTTACTCTGCGCATAATTATATTTAAACATGAGCACGAGGTGCTGCATGGAAAACTACGGGGCTCGAAAAAACTCGTGGGAGCGAGGGGGGCGGACCACGCACCGGGCCCCCGAAAAGCTTAAACACGGAAAAATGAGGATTTTTAAATTACCCATGGATGTAATGGTTCTGTGAAAAGGCCGGACGTTTGGACAGCGATTTGACTATACTATCTACGAATTTCAGTCTACCCGACCTGGAGAATATTACGTTACGTATCAGCAAAGACTGCGGGCTGAATATTCGATTGAGCCCCCGAAAGCGCTATTCTGGGTGGCTCAAATTGAGAAAATTCACGCTATCTTGAGGAACATTCGCGGCTAAAAAGAGAAAATACACCGTGTCCCAGTGTCGTTAGGCCATTTAAGTGCTTATCGAAAATTTGTAACTTGCTGACGCGGAAAAAAATTGACAAAATCGCTAATATTCGTGACTGCAACTGCGAAAAAGTGATGATTCATGGTCTCACGATGCAACTTCCAGACTAAAATTGAGCAAACGTAGCTGATTTAGTGATGCACGAGACCGAGACGAGACCATCATTTCTGGTGCGAGACCGAGACCAAGTTTTCTGGTCTCGAGCCGAGACCGAGACGAGACCGCTATTTTCGAGACGAGACCGAGACTGGTCTTTGTCTCGGAATTAAAAGAATGAAGAAGAAAAAAAAAAAAAAATGATGGCTCATTTATGAACACAGAACATTTTAACAATGAAATGACCTTGTTTCATGCCGAGACGGCTATTGTGTTATGGGCCTCCGGGATGTGGTGGATCCAAGGGGTGGACACATCCCCCCCCCCAACACACAAAATGACATAAAATAATGGGGAAAAATTTACTTTTTGTAACATTATCGTTGGAAACACGCATATTTATTCTTCTTTCACGAATTATACATGATGGTTTTCGCACGATCACGGAGGGAAGTGATACTTCCCCTTCGCCAGGTACCTCAACAGGGAAGTGGATTTTTACTTGAAAAGATGAGCTAGTTGAAAAAAGTTTTTTTTTTTTTTCACTCACTAGTGAAGCAAATTAAGGCAGAATGCCAATAATTTCACATTTTCCCTCGCAAGCGAAGGAAACAGGAAGGCTTTCACTCACTAGTGAAGGAAAGTGAAAAAAAGTTCTGTATTCAATTAGCGTACCCTTGCCTCCGAACTTTTGCAGGAAAGACAATTAAACCTGTTGGTCGTGCGAAAAATAATATCCACAACTCATGAGGAAGAAGCTTTCACTCTGCTAGTTGTTTTTAGCTCACTCGGCCCCGCCTCGTGAGCCACACACAACTCGCAGGTAAAACTCCACTTCCCTCACTTGTTGTGAAATATACTATTATTTCACTTGTCTCGCGAAAAATATCGTGCATACCTCAATTCACTTGCTTGTATTCATTTAGCCGACTCGGCTTTGCCTCGCCAGTCAAACAACGTAGTCGCAAGTAAAATGGCACTTGCGTGTCTCGTTATATGTAAGATACTATTTTTTTAAGAACAACTGATTATTTTACAGCTTAGGGGATAAAACTTTCACTTTATCGCCGTGACCCAAAAAATCAGCATATGTTTTAATAAAAAAAATACTGTACACACCAAGTCAAAAAAGTAATTTTGGGGATTGGGGGGGGGGCGGGGGCTACGCCTCGCCCGTCCAAATTTTTCTTTCGGCCTCGAAAAAATCGCTTTCTTGCCTAGGCGTATAATCTATTATTCCTAAGATCATTCTTAAAGAAGTGTCTGAGCAGACGTTCATCTTGCGTAAAGACCTACTTTACACACGCCGTGCGGTAAAGAGTTCACGGTAAATGAGTTAACTCTTTACCACACGGCGTGTGTGAAGTGATCTTTAAGCACGATGAATGATGGGTGAAGGATGAGTGATACCGTAAAAATTATAACCCAAAGAGGTCAAAGTCAGATGATTATGTTGGTGAGTTGGTAGAAGAATTGAGGCATGGAAGCCCGCTTTCATCTTACGCGCTTCTTTTGTTTCTTCTTTTTTATTTCTCTGGAATGAAGTTGTGTGGCAAATGGAAGACTTCACGGAACCCTTAAATTAAATAATTATGAACCTAATTGGCTTTAAAAGGCTTTGAACGACCGAAGGTAAAAAAAGCGTACGATCCTGAGGCGTATAATCGCAATACAAAATCTACCGAAGATGGCACTCGACTTCGTCTCGAGTCACTAACATCGTGCCTCGTTCGTTAAAAGCTCCTTCATGCCTAGGTATCGTAATAAAAAAATGGGTTAGGGTTCCCAGGGGCCGGTGAAATACAATGCATCCTATGGTTGCCCGCGCACTAGGCAGCAAAGATTTCCAGGCTGGGGCAGCCACTAGGGTAGTGATGTGGTCTTGCATTCGAGAGGGTGGTCTTGGTCTTGCTTAAATCCGAGGTCTTGGTCTTGGTCTTGAAGTCTTGGTCTTGCAGTCTTGCAAAAATATAAGTGATTATTCCATGGCGATTGAAAGCGTATGAGCTCGAAACTCGAATGAAGAATAAAAACTTCCCTTTCTTGTCTCTGCGAGCGTTCCTTTTTGTAGTGGTCGTAGCGTAGCAGAAAACATTGTTTGCGTAGCGCTTTTTTCTCTATTATGAAGGAATCCCCAAACTACGTCCTTGAAAAGGACCGCTCGACCGCTGCTCTTTTTTCGCCATCCCAATACTTTTCATAAGTTCATCGTTCATCAAGTCTATCTTAACTGCGGATTTTAATTACCCATTATCTTCTCCCAAACTTTCATGGGCGCATCGTAATTATTATACACCTAGAAAAATTAATGCCCTTTCACCCGATGTATGATACAACATTTCAAAGGGCTCACACAAAATCACATTCCTAAAGGGGAACCAACTGTTTGCACAATATTGTTGCATGCAAGACCAAGACCAAGACCAGGATAGTCTTGGTCTTGGTCTTGCAGACCATTAAGCGGTCTTGGTCTTGGTCTTGTAAGCAAGACCAAGACCACCATGGTCTTGCTCATCACTACACTAGGGCAAGCCCAACTGCTCAGCAGCCAACTAGCTGCCGCGGCCAGGCTGCTTAGTGCAAGGGAACCCTAATTTTGCGTTGGAAACTTCCCTGAGCCACTATCATCAAACTCGACACCGCTTTCAATTTTTTTTTTTTTTTTTTTTTTTTTTTAACTAACATTGCCAGTCGAAGGAGGGTCTGATGTATGAGGGGGGGATTGTGCACCTCTGCCTCGTCGTGTCTGGGAAGGGAAGTCTCTTGCTTGAACTAAATGAGTTGGCGTGTGCGAGATTTTGAGTTGATCTCGTTGAATTCCCAACTGTTCCCCTTTCACGTTCTCAGTGTGACGATTGTTTTAAAGGCACGATTCTATTTTGTGGCAATTACAAAGCTCTTTGGTCATTAATCAGTAGCGTATCACTTATCTCCCTTCGTGCCACGAGCCACCAAGGAAGGAAAGCAAAGTGTAAATTCATCTATCGTCGTCATATGTAATCATTGAGGCGAGAATAGGATCACTCGACACTAATATCACACATATTTTGTATTCGCGCCTTTAACTTCTCGAGACGAGACCGAGACCGACTTTTCATGATCGAGACCGAGACCGACTTTTCATGAGCGAGACCGAGACGGAGACCACTTAAGTCTCGTCTCGGTCTCGTGCATCACTAACTGCTGATTCGGGTGCATTAAGGTCATTCTACGAATAAATTGTGGAAATCAAAGCAAAAGTGTTTTTTTTTTTTTTTTTTACCAACCCCGTGGTTTAAATTGAGATAACAGGATAACACGCTACATAACATTACAAAAAAAGACGCTTTCAGGTTAAAATTGGGAAAATAGCAACTGCAATAGCAATTCACAACTGAAATTGCATATAAAAAATGGAATCGATGCTAATTCGCTGCAAAATTATCAAAAACCGCTATTTCATAGCTGACACTGAGGAAAATTGCAAGTTTGCAATTTACGAATCTAAAGCAGCAGGAAAAACGCTATATCACGAATACAGATGAAGGAGATCAACTAGAAAAAATGCTGTTCAAATTGGGAAAAAGTGGTAATTCTCTGCTAAAAATGGAAAAAATTGCTTCTATGCCGCCCAATTTGAGGAAAACGCCAATTCTTGGCAAAAATTGAGGAAATTCGGCTATTAGTATAAATACAACATAAATAGAATAAATTTAGAAAATAAATAATTATGTAGCCTGCCACAATTAAGAGATTTTAAAGGTTATGTTAAGCCTAATTTTAAAAAAGTGCTAATTCACGGCTAAAAATGGAAAAAATCGCCAATTTACAGCTAAAATTGCGCAAAACGTCAATTCGTGACTGATATTTGAGAAAGTCATTCGCTAATTCACAGGTTTGAAACTCTACTACGCTGCTAAAATTAAGAAAATCGCTAATTCGCGGCAAAAATTGCGTCAAAACTGAATAATACGCCATTCGCGGCTTCTGAAGGCAACTTTTGAGACAGAAATTGAGAAAAAGCACCCATTTATGGCAATGGGTGAAAAAACCACTAATTCGCGGGTAAAACTGAGAACAATCGCGCATGGTGAACCGAAAAAATCCTAATTTGTGAAAAGTCCTCTATTTCGCGCTAATATTGAGGAAGACACTTGAGAAAAACGCTAAATTTTAGCTAAAACAGAGAAAAGTGCTAATACCCTGCAAAAATAAAAATTGAAAAAATCGCAAATTCGCTGGTAAAGTTGACAAAAAGCGCTCATTCATGGTTAAAATTGATAAATTCGTGGCTTAAACTGGTCAAAAGCGCTAGTTGGCGCATGCAAAAAGGTGAAATATCGGTAATCCGTGGCTAAAATAAGGAAAAGGCTAAGTAAAAATGGTCTATCTTGTTTATTCAGAGACTTAGAAGGGCCTTTCGGAGATTTCCGCACCGGATCCCGATAGGTATAGGTCTATCAGTGATCCCACGGTTCGTCATCCATTTCTAAATTTTGCTCTCTGAATCGCGGACACAAGTGAGGAAAAGCGCTAAATTACGGCTAAATTTTAAAAATAATGGCTTAACGGTTTTCGGGCGTAACTTCGTGGCTAAAACTTTAGAAAAAAGCGCTCATTAGCGGCTAAAGCCGAAGAAACGCAAATTCACGGCGAAAATTGAGAGAAATCGTTTATTCGCGAGTTAAATGGGGACAAATCATTAATTCACCGGTGAAATTCAGAAGAAGCGCTGAAGTGAGGAAAAAACGCTAATTCGCGGTTAAAATGGAGAAAACACCAAATCGTGGCTATGTACTGAAGGCTGGTGAAAGATTCACCCGAGGGCGCCAAATGTCCAAGGCCGCAATATCTGTATACGTCCTCTGCCAGCTAAAATTGGGAAGACAAGTTAGTTTGCTATTCTTGGGCTGTACGGCTAAAGAATACCATGCTCCTCATGGAGCTCGGGGGGCTTCCGAGCAAGAAGTCGGATAGCCATTTTTTCAGCTTTAAACACTCTCAGTGCATGCGGTCTCCAGACTAATATTTCATAAGACATCCTTGAATGAAAAAGGCAGAAGTACACAGTGCGAAGAATCCAAGTCAAAACAGAATAAGAAAATCCACGCGCTACAAAATGAGGATTTCGCAAGCTTAGAGCACAACGCGTCTATATGTGGCTCCCACGAGAGTCGGGTGTCGAACTCAATTCCTAGGAAGCTAACGCTTCGAGAGTCGGCACTGCTGGAGGACAGCTCGAATGTGAGATCCTGCGTCATCGCAGAGTTAAGGACAAGGTGATTCATCTGGTACAATTCTCCCACGAATGAAAAAGCCCCGGTAACCAAATCCAATGTAGAGCCCATCGAGCAACTAGAGCAAACGAGTGTCAGAACATCCGCGTAAAGGAATGGCTGAATCCCATGCTTATTATTAGTGGTATAGAACGGCAAATCATTAACGGATATAATCAAGAAGAGTAACGGGCCGAAAATAGTGCCCTGCTTGACTCCAATGCCAACTGTGGGAATAATTTCGGACATTTCACCGCCACAGCTGACTTATACTGACTTCCAGCCAGAAATAAGTGACATTATCAACTGTACAGTTGAATCACACACCCCAAGGATGAGCAGCTTTATTCTCAGAACATCAAGGTTTATTGAGTCAAACGCGCGAGAAAGATCGAACAGACGCAAAGAGATCTTCTCTTTATTCTCCAGATCACGAATACACTGTCGCAAGCCGCAACACATCAAGAGCAGCCGTGGTGGTGCTCCGGCCACGACGAAAACCGTACTTGCAATCCGACAAAATTGGGAAGATTCCAAAAACGCCGAAAGACGTTCTCCAACCAGAAACTCGAAGGCCTTAAGCAGAACAATCTCTATGGCACTCAGCTGATAGCCTCCATACCCTTTTTTATCCATTTTTTGGAACTGGGATAACCCGAGCGAGTTTAAACGACGGTGGCACACCATCAAGACGTACGAAGTTATTAAACACGTGGCAAAGGGGCTCTGCACTTTGCCCAGAAAACGTGATTTAACACGTTTCCAGTCAGCCCATAAGGGTCAATCGACTGCTTAACTTGTGAATGACCGAATGAACCTCTTGCACAAAGAATTCGCCTGTATCAAAACCGTCGTCCAAGCCATTCAAATTGATTCGGCTGTCGTGGGGATCGGGTGATCCCCGAACCTCGCCAGAGGGACGAGCAACACCCAGGGCTACTCTAATGCCGCTTTGGTAAGTAGTGTCAAGCCGTTTAAGCCACGATTTTCTAGCCGACGCGTAGACTACTGCCCCAAAATCCATCTTGGCACGGATCGTTGCATCTAAGATACTTAGCAGCAAGTCCGAACGAGAGCTCCATTTATGTTTCCCAAGGGTAATGCATGCATGAAACTGTAGCCGTAGGTTCGTTTCTAACGCACCTCAACGAGGGAAGACAGACAACGTAGGCTCCTAAGGCTACAGTTTCATGCATGCATTACCTACTAACCCTCGTAGTCTAAGCAACCATACTAACAATATCAATTTCCCAAGGGTCTTTAGTAGGTTCAAGTCTCGTTTGCACTTCTCGTTCACCCCCCGAGATGTGCTCCTTCAAGCGAAGTGCCTTGTCAAATCTTAGCCCTAGGAACCTGTAGCTGTCTACATATTCAATGTTTTCCCCTTCTAGAGTCAACAATGGAAGGTTATGGGGCTTCCTCAGCCGACAAAAATGAATCACCTTCGTTTTCTACGGTAAAAACACAGACCGTTTTCCGCCGCATTGGCCGGGTGTTGATTGCTACCCGAATGGCATCAATCTGGACTTGGTCGGCAAATATAGCTACGTCGTCTGCATAGAGCGGGATTTTTACTGGGGGTGGTAGACCGGCCAATGACCTGTTCATAGCGATCAGGAATACGGTGACCTCTTCACCGATAACTTCAGGACTGTTAAAATCAATAAGAGTTAGAGATAAGTTATTCATAAAAGTAAAAAAACAGCCATACAACTTATCATTGAAAAACTACAACTTCAGCTATCGGAATAGGCTAACCAAATTAATTAGAATTGTCAAACAAAACTATTTTATAGGCAGAATTAACAGTTGCAAAAATGACAACAGGCAGTTATAGAGATCTATAAATGAAGCCGCTGATAGATCAGCTAAGACACGTGGAAATTTTCCAGTTAAAGACTGGCTAAACAATGAGAATATTGGTACAAAACATGTCAAAGACACTGCTAATAAATTTGATAACTATTTCGCTACAATCGGTGCAAATTACGCCTCCAAATTAGGGGAGATAATAAGTTCTAATAATGGTAGCACCCACTCATCAAAAACTAACCCTTTTTTCATGGATCCCGTAACTTCAGAAGAGATTGGTAAAGCAGTAAACAGCCTGAAATCCTGCTCAAGCCCCGGGCTGGATAGCGTAAGTTCGGTAATGATTGTTAGTAATTACTAGTCCTTAGAAATCCCTTTGGAGCATATATACAATCTAATTATAAGCCAAGGAATTTTCCCAGACGAATTCAAGACTGCGAAAATAATTCCCCTTTATAAAGGGGGTGTCACAGTAGATCCAAATAAGTATCGTCCAATCGAGCAACTGTGCGAAGATTTTAGAGAAAATAGTTAAAGACCGCTTGGTGACATACCTAATTGGTAATAAGATCCTTAATGAAAATCAATATGGTTTTCAATGTGGAGTGACATTTATGATAAATTAGACCAAAATAAGAAGATAGACCTTATGTTCCTTGATATATCGAAAGCGTTCGATTGTGTTTGTAAACAAGAGCTGTGCAATAAATTAGAAAATATCGGCATTAGGGTAATAGTATTGCAGTTGTTCCAATCGTACCTTGAAAATCGTGCTCAGTTTGTTAGTATACAGGGTGCCTAGGTGGAGTGAGCCAAGGGACTTCTCTGGGCCCTATTTTATTTCTAATATACATATATTAACGAGGTTGGACATTTGCCAATACAAGGTAAAATCACGTTGTTTAACGACGACATAGCAATAATAAGCACTGGAAACGATTGGAACGAATGCAAAAAAAAAAAAAAAATGCAGAAAATAACTTTGCTAAGGTAAATAACTGTTTGAGAATGTTGCGTTTGACCTTAAATATGAGTCAATGTGCTCATATGCCAATCTCTGTGAGAGGTGCTGACTGGCCTAACGATGTAGAAGTAAAAATGCATTCCGGTTGCCCAAATCAGCAAACATGTAATTGTAACATCATGTCGCAAGTGAAAAAGGTCAGATATCTTGGGCTAATTTTTGACTGTTCCATGAAATGGAAGGATCATATACACTCATTAGCAGATAAACTAAGAAAATGTTCCTTTGTATTATTTAGTGTGAAGTACTTACCGATAGATGTTGTCAAAATGATTTATTTTGCTTTAGTTCAATCGATTTTGCAATATGCTATAGTTATTTGGGGGGGGGGCACCTACAGAACAATTGTTAAACCTATACTTATATATATGATCCAGAAACGTATAGTAAAAATAGCATTTAGACAGGACTTTCGAACACCATTGGACATTTTATTTCGGGATTTGAAAATTATGAACTTGTACCAATTATATGCTAAGGCTGTATCACTATTTATTGTTAGAAACGATAGTATACCTCAAAATGAAATAAAGACTTTTCGTGGGACGCCATATATGGTGGATATGCCTAGAATGAGACTCAGTCTCACTCAAATCTCGCCTTTTTATATGCATAGAACTGTGTATAATAATATTTTCCAACAAATTTATGATATTCAATCCAATCAAGAAAATAAAAATTATTCAAAGACTTTAAATAAAATAATTTGGACCTTTGATATAGAATTTTTCTACAAAAAGATTGTACAAAGTAAGTTTTTATTATGAAATAGTATTTTTTACGAGTATCACCTTTGTTACTGGAGTTATTTATAAGGTTATTAGTTATTTCGTTAAGCTAGAGTCGACTCGGCGGACTGGACACGAGCTGAGTTCAGCTCTCCAGCCGTCAGTAGTTTAGTATACTTATTGGGTGGTTTATACCCAGCTATTCATGATTTCTTGTATATTTGTCTTGCCTAAAAATAAAATAAATAAATAAAATAAATGAAGTGTCTATCCTGCAAGAAGTCTTCCACCTACCTGCAGAGATTTCCCCCAAAGCCCCATTCCTTCAGTTGTTCCAAGGCTCCTCGGCGCCAAACTCGGTCGAACGCACTTTTTACAGCAACAGGTCAATCGTGGATCGATCTTTCCGGAAGCCCGCCTGATACTTGTCAAGGAGTTCCCGCCTTTCTAAACATGTTACGAGTCTATAAATAACCAGGGACTCGAAGACTTTACCCAGACAACACGTAAGCGCGATGGGACGGTAGCTCTCAACCAACTGGATCCTTCTCAGGCTTACGGATTGGTATCACGACCGCCTGTTTCCACGCTTTTGGATACACTCCCATTCTCCACAGCAGGTTGTACAGGTCGATTAGCCGCTTCTTGGCGGCGTGAGCTAGGTGCGTGATGAGTTCGTATTGTCGAACGTCATCGATGCCAGGGGATTTTCCAGTCTTAAGGCCCTTTAATACCTTTTCGACTTCAATTCCCGTGAAGAAGGAGTTATACCCGTCAAAGGGGTCAGTTCCGAAGTCAATGTTCTCCGTTTCGATACGCCTTTTATCTACCTGAAATTTCTTTAAGTAGTGGGCGTCGGCAGACACCACCGGCAGATGCCAAGCTTGTCATCCTGAACAACGGAGCAGCAACCCATTTTACGTCAAGCTCTGGATTGTTTGACGCAATAGACGTATTTCTATGCTTGCAAATTTGTTCGAGCGGAGTGTATGTGACGACCTGCACCACTCGGATCACATCCCATTGACTGTTAGGCACGATTTCTCCCGTAGTTGTGACCCTGAAAGGAGCCCGAGTTGGAATCTTCGCAAAGCAGACTGGGAGAAATACCAAAGCTACAGCAGAGTCTGTGATCTGACACGGAATCCGGAGGCCGAAGTCGTCACCTTCACGAGTAATATAATCGCAGCAGCAAAAGAGTCGATATCCCGCCAGGTAACGAAACCCGCGCGGCGACCTGTGCCTTGGTAAACGGACGAAATTAAAGAAGTGAATAAAGAGAAGAAAAGAGCGTTGTACTACCTTAAAAGAAACCCATCACTCGAAAATCTCATAGATTTCAAGAGGAAACGAGCGGGAGGAGGGAGCAAGGAGTGAAGGTTGAAGTGCGAAGTGAAGACCAAATCGTGGGGTGATTAAATGAATTCGATAACGTCATAAAAAACCAACAGGCGAATTCTGGGGGAAGTTACGATTACTCAAAGGGTTGCCACCATTCTCTGGGCCCTTTGTGATCCGCGAGGCGAATGTTGATAGTTTGGATGAGCCGCGCATCATGGCAAATCGCCTGGCAGATAAAAGGCGTATCGAAACGGAGAACATTGACTTCGGAACTGACCCCTTTGACGGGTATAACTCCTTCTTCACGGGAATTGAAGTCGAAAAGGTATTAAAGGGCCTTAAGACTGGAAAATCCCTGGAAATGACGTCAACCCTTACTTGTGAAGCATTTGAGGGAACACTAAAATTGTTTGTTTACAAATAACATGAAAAATTTCCCTCCAGTAAACGCGTCTAACCCCCTCTTTCCCGCATCATCTATTTCAATAAATAAGTTTTGACGTAATCGAACCCCCACTCAATATTTTTAAAAATTCGCTAAAAAAACATCCTTGATTGATTTTAAAGTTTAATGTGAGCAATAGGCTTGTGGAAGAGCCCTCTTTAAGAAACACCAACTTTTGAAAAATGTGCAAGTTACCCATTGGGGAAAAGTGATAATTCCCTACTAAAAATAGCTAAATCGCAAATCACTATTCGCGAATAAAGTGTGGTAAAATTTCTAATTTAAATTCGTGCCTTTTGAAGGCAAATTTTGGGCTAAAATGGAATAAAACGGCTAATTAACTGCTAAAAGTATGAAAAACCGTTGATTCGCAGCTAGAACTTATATAGAAGATGCGCTATCAATAGCTAAACGTAAAGCAAAATTGCTAATTTGGTGCTAAAATTCGAGAAAAAAAACAGCGCTAATTTGCTCTTAAGGCCCGTTCACAAGCTCTATGTTTGCGTTGTGTGGAGTCTATGCAACCAAACAAATTAATTCCCTCGAAAAATGAAGCATTTTGATAGGTTGCATGGACACCACACAACGAAAGCATAGAGCTTGTGAACGGGGTCTTAATAATGAGAAAATCAACAATTAGCCTGGCTAAAATTAAGAGAATGCCTATTTTTCAGCCTACAAGGAGAAAATGCGCCAATTTATGGCTATAGGTGAAAAAAACATAATCGCTGATTGATGAGTATCACCCATCCATAGCACATATTGGTGAACAAAAATCCTAACTCGTGGCAAAAATTAAGAAAAACCCGATATTTTACGTCTAAAAGGTGGAAAACGCTAATTTTCAGTCCCAACTGAGAAGAGTACTAATTCCTGTTACACAAATTAAAAAATAAAAATAAATCGTTAACTTATTGCGAACATGGAGGAAAACGCCAACTCGTATGGAAAATTGAGAAAAATCGCTAATTCATGGGATAAAAACGCTCCTTTGCTCCCAAAGCTGAGAAGAACCGCAAATTCATGACTATTGAGAGGGGGGGGGGGACCAACTAGCCTGTGACTGAAATTAAGAAAGACGTTACGTGCAGCCAAAATTGATAAAAGCGCCAATTTGCGGGTAAAGTTGACAAAAAACACTCAGTCGCGGTTAAAATTGACAAAGTCGTGGGCATAAGCGTTAATTGGCGGATAGGGTGTGGAAATATCGGTAATTCGTGGCTAAAATAAGGAAAAGGCCATAGAGTTTAACGCAATGTAAAAATTACATTTCTTGTTTATATAGAGAATAGGCTGAGGTCCGCTAGTGGACCAGTTCATCGATCTTAGGGCGTGATTAGTCAATTAATATTTTAGTGGCGTGAATAGTCAGCTTGATCATTTTTTTTTTTTTTTTTTTTTTTTTTTTCATCGAATTGGGTTATAGGAAATAGCGCGAACTGTAAGTTACTGGCTGTACAAGCGCCGCAAAATGGCTAACATGTGATGATTCGCGCCCCTGAAACTACAGATGATTCCTGTCTGCCAGGAATGGCCAAACAGAGCTTTTGTCCACCAAAGAACTGGAGCAAAGAATAACCAGACAAGGCAAGGCACAAAGGACCAGTCTATCTATTTTTAGGGCATGATTCGTCAACTGTTGCGGTGAAAATGCCGCTCACCCCCACTCACTCTTTAATTCTGCCTCGCTACTCTCATGCTCACGCCGTCTGCTTTAATTAAATTCGCTATACATTTTACCTGTTATAAGTGACACGACTCACACATTTCCATGCAGGGAAACACTTGCAATTACCCGATCATGTAGATAAATCACTGTTTCGAATGTGCTCTGTGTACACTTACTGTTGGGGGGCAAAAGGCAATAGCCACAGAAGTAACAGCCGTTTGAGGCACTTATATACGAACCGAGATATAACTTGTGAAATAAAATCAAGAATCACGTTTGTTTTCCCCATAAAAAAAGAAGAGAAATGGCGTATTTTGTTCTGAAGAGTGCCATGAAAAGAAACTGCCCTATTTCGTTTAAATTAAGGTGCAATCACTCGATGGACAAAGGGATTAGAAATAACCTTTAAAAAATATAAATACAGGGACTGTGAAGGATCTATAGAGGCATGTACCTACGCAAGTTAAAAATCCTGCCTGCACTTCTATTTTATTTAATTATTATAGTTTTTATAATTACTCAGGTAATGCCATTTGGCGTCTTCAATTCCACTAACCATAATCAGAGATTGTATATCACTTGGAGGGGGTTATTTTGTTAAAAAAAAAAAAAATTACGAGAGCTGAACGGCCGACGTGGCTTGCCTGGATTGGAAATAATAATTTTATGTTTATTTCTCCCAATGAGTAATACCGCCCTTTGCACATCCCATTGGTTATGTTCTATAAAGGGAGCAAATCTCTTGAAAAAACATCTCCCAGGCACAGTTTAGGGAGGAACTTTTGATCTTTTTTTTTATGTTTGGATTGCCCCACACGCACAAACCGAATGTCCCTTTCACATATTTGGAAAAATGACTCACCACGTTCTAATCAGGTCGTTTTTATTTTGAAATGTGTATTAGACAAGAAAAAGTGAAAAAATCGCTGACATTTGGACGACTTTTGGAAGGAAACTTTTCGTATTTTGGAAAATAATTGTCTCAAAGCCTGCACTGACTGTACTCTTTCACAAAACAAGGAAATAAAATTACCTTTTCTTTCTCAACTTCTGCAGTTTTAAACGGAAAAAGTTCCCATTAAAACTTTTGGAAAATAAAAAGAAATGTGTGACTTGGGCGAGGAGGGGGTAGGGGAATTCAATGAAGCGTAATTTTTCATTCCTTGGAGTTTAATATTGGCTGTCGTCCACCGGCTATTACTAAACGAAAAATCAATTAAAGAAAAGGAAATCTAGAGAGGTGTAGTATTGTGACGGTGGTACTCTGTGATGGGGGGGGGGGTGTTTGAGGGGGTTCCCTCTTTCCATCGAGCCAGTTGTTATTAAAAGGTCTCGAAAGACGGCGATTGAATAAAAGAAAGCAGGTGGGCAAATTGGTGGAGGCAAATCTGACTTTTTTTTTTTTTTCATTTCATTTTCTTTGCGACTGTAGTCAATCGAGAAATGAATCGCTTTTGGAAAAGTCAAGGGGGAAAAAAAAGCATGTGCACGAAATTACCCAGGCAATCGTTTCAACCCTCTTTCTGATCAACCCCCTCCCCACTCATCTTATAATTTTGTTCGGCTCATGACTTCCCTCCCCCCTTCCATCCGAACTCCTTAATATTAAAAGAATATAAAAATAAAGTCTACTTCCTGAATTATAGCGATGAAAATTAAATTTGAATGAAAAATGAATTGTAAGTAAAAAAGGTGGCGTTATACCGAAGGAGAGTTGGGGCATTTTTATATTCGGCAGAGTTTTTCATTCCTTTTAAACATATCGCAAACAAAAAAATCCTTTCGTATCGAATAGTCGGACAAGGATATAAGGTGCTGGCAAGGGGGAGCAGCTCTTGAGTCCCCTTTTTAGCATGTGCTGGCGGTATTGTTTCAATTCTCCCTTTTCCCTAAGCATTATACGTGTGGTCAGCTTTGTCAGTATGGGAATGGTCAAACTATACTTTCCCATATGTGAAAATCCTATGCTAACGGTTTGAAGGCTCGTGGATGAGGGGGTTGTGGAAAAAAGTAAGAAAGTTTTCTCCTAATCTCAGTCCCTGGGACCAAGCGATAGAGAAGGGTGTGCTTTAGTGAGGGGCGGGGGGGGCAAAGGATGTATTCCCAATTTTCCGGCTCTTCATGCCTAAGGGTTGCTTCTTCGTGCTTATACTTTCGGTGGATTGATTCTTGTTTATACCCTCGAGGGAAACTGTTTAGAAGGATGAGAAAAGGTGGTGGCGGTCGGGGAGGGGTTGACTGTGCTGGACACCTGATCTTGTTGTATAAAATAAACCCAAAGACTTTAGGTACACTAGCAGGGCTACATTTATGGAATAGCCAATGAAGCAATAACAAATAGCGCCTTTCTAAGCATGTTTTTTCGGCTGTAAATCCCGTTCTTCCTTAAATAATAAATTCTGCTTCCCGCACCTTTCACCATCACAAGCTCACCCAGACTCAAACGCGAGAAGAAATATTTATTTTGTTCAACTGGAATCAAATTATGGGCAAAATGTTCTTCGACCCCCCTCCCCCAACCCCGTCAACCAGTTTCCAACGTTCAACTTGAAGCAACTAAACAACTGCTCGAAAAATCACCCAACTTTTCACCTCCGTTTCTCGTTTTTAAAGCCTTGTATATTGACGGCGAAGGGGTGAAGGGTGAAAAAAAAGCTCAAAGCTAATAAAAAACGAAGCCGTTGAAGCGAACGCTTTTCGAGAAGTTTCAATAAACAAACTGCTACCAAATCCCCTCAACCTCTTTAAAGATTTATGCCCTGAACTGAGTGTCGAATGCTAATAAAGCCCTTCTGGGGAAAAAGAACTTTCCTATTAGACTTTTTTCAACCCCCTCACTTTCTGTAATTGTATAATGTGTTTACGCTTTCTGGAGCTCGGCCCATTTTCAAACCCAGAGGAAAGAAAATGGATTCCGTTTATTGAAAACTCGAATTTCTAAACGTTTTTTTTTCTTCTTCTTTTTTTTATTGCCCTCTTCATCTCCTTCTAATTTGGAAAAGACTGTGATACGTAATTGTCTTTGGCAGTCGAAACCTTTTTCTAAAGTTTCGAGTTAATCCGCCTCAGCACCCTCGCACAATCAACTTTTTCCAATTAAGTTCATAAATAAGAGCTCCCAAAAAAAAAAGTTAAGTAGAAGGACACATTTTTTCGAGTACGAAAGCGCATTCTTCGCCATTATACGACTTAATAGCCTATAAAAAAATAATTCAATTAATACGCGCGTTAAACGCCTGTCTCAGGGCGTGATTTAACCACTTCGAGGAGATTGTTATACGGCTCGTAAAAAAAAAAAAAAAAAAAAAAAATTAAGACACCCATTGTATTCTATTTAAACAGTCGTGTATCAGCGTTTTAAGATCTTTGTGACTTGGGGCGATGTTTTATTGGTCTGTTAAAGTTTCTGAAATGACCACCGAGTTTTTCTTTTAATGGTCATCATGAGAGAACGGAGGGAGTTTGAAATAAATTTTTTGACCTTTTGTAAGCAGTGCCCTACACACACCTGGGACGGAGCGAGAGAAGGCGAGGAATGCCTTCTTAATTAGACGAAATTATTTCTAGGAACCCACACACGGGATGTGAAGTGGAATAATCATAAACTTTTTTGTTGCGAGTTTCGGGTTTGAAAGATTACAACCATCACGAGGCTTTATTTGCGAACAAGGTTTTGCTTCAAAATACATTATGATGCCGAGCTGTTTTGCACCAACGAATGAACAGTACAACAGTGCAGGCAGAATCAAGTCAATTGGGCAGCTGCATGGAAACCGGTCAGTGATGGATCCTATATGGCTGTGGAGGCAGTTTTGCTTAAACCAAGGCTCTGAACTTGCAATATCGCGGATATTCAGCCAGGAAACTTGTAATTTCGCTCAATAATGGGACCCGAAATTGTAACAGAAGTGTTAAGTAGCTTTCCGACGTGTGGGTGAGAGTGACGGACAGGCTCCCCGAAAAGCTCAATGAAGAAAAATAGGAATTTTTAGATTTTAAAGCTTTTATAATGTGGATTGAAAATAAGCACTTGCTTGCCGTTAAAATCATGAAATGTACACCAACTTGACGTTACTGAAGGCAATTTAACGGCTAAAATATAGAAAAGACGAAAATATTTCTACATATAGGCCCTTATACCACAGGCATTCAAAATTGAGAAGGCGTGCTAATAATAATAATTATGCTAATCTTGGGGCAAGCACACAGCAAAAGTTCGAAAAAATCGTTAATATTTTGCGACTAAAATAAAACGAAAATCGGTAATTCATAAAAAAAAGCTAGAAAATCACTAATTCACACAGCTAATAATGAAGAAAAACGCTAATTTGCGGATAAATATGAGAAAACACGCCAATTCATGACTGAAATAAAGAAAAAGTGTTAATTCAAGGCTAAAGTTGACATAAAAGGCGCTTATTCCCAGCTAAAATGGATAAAACCTCTCTAATTGGGGATCTAATTGTGGAAACCCGCGAATGCGTAGCTGAAACTGAGGAAAACCACTAAATCCCAGCAGCTAATATTGAGATAATGCACCCGTTCCCTGCTAAAATGGTATAAAGGGTGATCAATTTGAGGAAATTCGCGAATAAAATATGAGTTAAATTTAAAACGGTAATTCTCGACTACAATTAAGAGATAATTCAGGGCTGGAATCAAGAAAATCCGCTCATTTGCAGCTAAAATAGAGAATAACGCCAATTTGCGGATCATTAAAAAAAAAAAATCCGCTATTAGTGTCTTTAGGGGTCCTCATCAGTTCAACTGATACTGAACTGAATACTGAAATGCCTCGAGACTCCAAGATCCCTACAAAATCCGCTAATTCGTGGCTAAAATTGAGTAAAAGCGGTAATTGCGACTGAAATGAATGAACTATCCGCGGGTAAAATTGAGAAAAGCTCGAGTTCGTCAGAAAAATTTAGGAAAAGTCCTGAATTGCGGCCAAAATTGAAATAAAAAACCCGCTACTTCTCCGATAAGCGATGTCAAATATGTTGAAGCATATCGCGGCATACATTTGTGAACCGTTGTCTCACTTATTTAACGAAATTGTGTTATCCGGTTGTTTCCCGGCTGTATTGAAGCTGTTCGAAGTTGTGCCTGTTTTTAAAAGCGGCAAAATGGAAGATCTGTGTAATTATAGGCCTAAGGAAGGTCCTTGAAGGATTTATGCAGCGTTCAATTAGCGAATACTTTGAAAAGTCAGTTTGGCTTTAGATCAAAATTAAGTACTACTGTGGACTGTGGAATTTCACTTCAACCTCGATTCAGCAAAAGCTGCTCCTCGAAAAAGAGTTCATTTTCGACCGTGCTTGCGTTGTGGCTCGCGAAATTGAACAGGGCGAGCAGCGATCCAGGTCACTGAAGCCACTTCCTGTTCATCATGCACGAGAGACTCCAGGTTATAAAAAGGGCAATGCTCCAACCAAACAGTCATGCTGGCGCTGTCAACGTTACCATTCCCCGGATCCAATTAAGTCGTGCAGTGTCCAATTAAGTCGTGGCGTTGTTTTGCGTGCAATGAAATAGGACACCTCGGCAAATGTTGTCCAAAAGTCGATCAACGCCACCCTCGCGCTACTTCAACCTAAGGGAGTGAAATTGGTCTCAGAGCTGAAGGAAGACGAGTCACAAACAGGAGAACCGCTCGGCGTTGCTGCCGTCAGCAGTACTGAAGATCGCACGTCACTACATTTTTCACGTCCCACTCAAGGCATTCATTACGTTCAATCGCGTAGTAATTCTGTGAAAGTACCGCTAAGCGTAGAAGGTAATAAACTCTCGAATGTGAAGTCGGTAGTGGGGCAGCTGTCACCGTTATCTGCGTTATGTCCTGCGATCATTTCCGATTCCGTTCCTTACACCTGTCACTTGAAAGTATTTCCACAGTTCTGGTATCTGCATCTGGCAAAGACTTGAAAGTCTCAGGAGAGACCTTGGTCACAGTTTCTTCCAAGAATATTGACGCCCGCTTGCTCTTGATTGTTTGTGATAGCCCAATTCGAGTTCCTCTTCTGGGACGGGCATGGCTCGATGTCCTGCTGCCCTCATGGCGCTCATATTTGTCAATAAATAACCTCGAACCGGTCCCCTTTGTTACTCGCTTCCC
This sequence comes from Corythucha ciliata, assembly GCA_038030265.1. Classification (NCBI taxonomy): domain Eukaryota; kingdom Metazoa; phylum Arthropoda; class Insecta; order Hemiptera; family Tingidae; genus Corythucha; species Corythucha ciliata. The sequence continues at coordinate 21,249,655 of CM075937.1, read as the reverse complement.
GGAAGTCTTCGATGGAGATATATAAGACCCAATCCGTCCAGCAGTTTAAAAAGCAAATGTGGTCCTCAAGGAAGGAGCAGTTCCCGTCTTCCGAAAATCGTACGACGTGCCATTAAAAATCAGGAATAAAGTTAAGGACGAAATCCAATCGTTGGTTAATGACGGTATTTTCGAGCCGATCAGGCATTCGCAGTGAGCCAGCCCGTTGGTTGTCGTTGTAAAGCCGAATAAGGAACTTCGGCTGTGTATTGATTATAAAAACACAGTAAATCCTCAATTGAAGACTGACATGTTATATCCCCTCCCCCGGCCAGAAGACATTTTCACACAATTAACGGGGAGTAAAGTTTTTAATACTCTTGACTTGAAGCGAGCTTTCCAACAAATAGAGTTGAGCGAGGAGGCCAAGGAGGTATTGACGGTCAACACAATTTTCGGTTTGTTTCGAGTCCATAGGCTTCCGTACGGTATTTCCTCGGCCCCTAGTATTTTCCAAGGTCTCGTGGACAACGTTCTCCAAGGAATTAGTGGTGTTGGGACGTATATCGATGAGGTCATTATTGCAGGTCGTTATAGAAAGGACTGTGATGACAAGGCAAATCTGGTTTTTTCAGGCCTTCAGGCCTGTAATATCAGGGTAAATCTTGATAAATGTCAGTGTTTCCAGGACAGCGTGTCCTGTCTTGGACACCAGATTTCGGGAACGGGAATATCGGTCATAGGTAACAAAATGATGCCCGTCATTGATTGTCCTGGACCTGAGAACATTCAACAGTTGCGCGCGTACCTCGGAATGATGAATTACTACGGCAAATTCCTACCCACGATGGCCTCAGTGCTCAAGCCCCTGAACGACTTGACAAAAAAGGACAGGCGTTTTGTGTGCTCAGATGGATGTGAACTGGCGTTCAAAGAGAGTAAGATCATGCTCCAAAGTAGTGCCCATGGCTTCCCCTTTTCTTGACGACAGGCGCATCAGCCTATGGAATCGGAGCGGTTTTAAGCCTCATTGAAAACGGGAAAGAAAAACCAATAATGATTGCATCTGCTACCATGTCACAGGCTGAGCAAAATTACGCGCATCTCGAAAAAGAAGCCTTAGCCATCATTTTTGGGGTAAAGAAATTCACACAAGTTCACGATTGTTACAGATGTTCAAGTCCTAACGAAAATATTAGGTCCTAAAAATGGAATCCCCACTCTTGCGGCATCTAGATTGACATCCTAGTGTCGGCGTATGATTATGACCTTGTGTATCGAAAGTCGGTACAGTATGCCGACATGTTATCTCGCTTACCCCTGCCCGATTCGTCGGAAGACACTCAGTTCATCGCATCAGTGGACATTCCGTTATCCACGACGGACGTTGTCGAGTCTTGAAAAATGATGAAACTCTCCAACAAGTGATGGCCTTCACCCCAGAGGGCTGGAAGGACGTCTGTGTCCCAGGTCTCGAGCCGTACTTCCGCCGTAGACATGAGTTATCGTTGTGCAGTGGGTGCTTGTTTTGGGGGAACCGTCTAATTGTACCAAAGGATTTAAGGCCCTACGTCCTGAAAATGTTGCATAACCAACGTGTGGGAATTGTCCGGATGAAGTCTTTGGCCCGATCTCACGTGTCGTGGCCAAATATTGATCATGATATCGAAGTGATACGGTCGTCCTGTGCTAACTGCTTGACCCATCTTTCAAGGATTTCAGATCAGCGTTTCCTTCAACCCTGGCCGAAAACTAACATCTCGACTTCTTATACTTTGATGGTAATGAAATACTGATTTTGATTTGATTGACAGCTATTCGAAATGGATCGGGGCGTGGCCAGTGACCGGTTACCGGTTCATCCTAGCAATCGACCACCTCACAAATTTCATGGCTTGTTTCGGACTGATCGATGAGGTCGTTACAGACAACGGTCCTCCGTTTGGCTTCAACGAATTTCTACGGTTCTGCACTAATAGCCACATCAAAGTAAAAAAAAGTCCTCCGTACCGCCCTTCTTCGTATGGGTTGGCAGAAAGAGGAGTGCAGACCTTGAAAACCAGCTTGTTTAAAACCGGTTACGAAGAGGCTCACAAAGAACCAAAATTGGCAAACATCCTGGATTCCTGGCAGTTTACCTCAACACTCCGTCTATGTCCATCAGATGCTCACCTGCCTCGATGATTTTCAGTTTTATTCCTCGCACTCTGTTATCCTCCCTACACCCCAAGGAGCAGTCGTCTAAAAATGAACCGAATCAACCTAATTTTTCGGCGTTATTCGCGGTTGGCCAGGAAATCCTCGTGAAAAATATTAGTGGGAAGCCTCCAAATTATCTGAGAGGCAGAGTGCTTGCCGTGGTTAGTCCACGCATTTTCAAAGTCACAGTCACTTCATAAACTCTCAATATTCACGCAAGCCAGCTGCGAAGCCTACCAAAACACTTCAGAGAGACTCAGGCGGTGGAAACGCAGTCCTGCAGGAACAATCGTGGGAACTTATCAGCATCCAGCGGCGCCCAAAACCATGCGCCTCAACCTAATAAGATTGTTGCCAGCCCCCTAAACCCTCGTTCCTGTCCCCTCACAGAAAAATAAGACCGCCCTATTCACTCAATTTCGTAGCTAAAATTGAGAAAAATGTGTACTTCAACGCTGCTAAAAATTACAGGTATTCTTTAGTTTAATTGAAGACTGAAGGGCCTCCTAGAGATTTCCACCCCGGGCCCCGCGATAGGTGTTATTCCGCCACTGTATCAAACCTGTATCTTTCGAGTTTCAGAAAAAAACAAAAACAATCAGAAAATCTCGTGGTTCCCATCATCCTGGTGTTGAGGAGGGGGACAGTGGCGTAGGTAGGAATTTGTCCTAGGGGGGGGGGGTCGTATTGAAATCATGTCATGGTGAGGGGAGGGGGGTAAGTTGACATTTTAGTCATCATTCCACCCAACCAGCACACTCTTGAATCTGGACATCTTGGTGGCCTCATCATAGCCTCAATCTCTCAGTTAAGGGCGATTTTTGGACTCTACCTGCAAATTAGCGCTTTTCTCAATTTTGGCCGAGTGTATCGTTCTTCTTAATTTCAGCCGTAGATTAGCGGTTTTGCCCCACCCCCTCCCATAGCCATGAATTAGCGCATTTTCTCAGCTTTAGCAGCAAAGTATCGTTTTTATTCCGTGAGCGACGTTTCTTAATTATCCACGAGTTTTGGCGTTTTCCTCAATTTTAGCAGTATATTACCGATTTTTTAAATTTTTTACCCGGAGATTATCACTTTTCTTAGTTTTAGCTGGAAATTAACGTTTTTCTTAAGTGTTTTCCTCAACATTAGCGATTTTTCTCAGTTTACTTGCGAATTTGCGGATTCTTCGCCTATTGCCATAAATTGAGGCTTTTTTTCAATTTCAGCCTGAAAAGTTGCCTTCAGAATCCGCAAATTGGCGTATATTCAGTTTTTGGCGCAAATTAGAATTTTTCTCAATCTCAACCGCGGATCAGCGCTTTTTTTTCAATTGTAGCGGCGACGCGTCGTAGCGTTTCAAATCTGTGAATTAGCGAATTTTCTCAATTTCAGTCACAAATTGGCGTTTGGCACAATTTTAGCTGTAAATTGGCGATTTTTTTCCTTTTTTAAGCGGCGAATTAGCCATTTTCTTAATTTTTAGGCTTAAATTAACCTTTCTCTTAATTTTGACTAGGCTGATTATTTTATTTTCCAAATATTACCCGCAAATTAGCGGTTTTTCACATTTTACCACCGCATTAGCAATTTCATACATATTACTTTTATAGGTATAGATTATTGCTTCTTTTCAGTTCTAGCCGTGAATTACCGTATTTTTGAACATTATACTATAGCCATTTTTCTGACTTTTAGCCACAATAATGCCTTCAGAAAGTGCGAATTTAAATTACAAATGTAAATTTTTTTTTCAACCCAACAAATTTACATTTATCCATCCATTTCTGTAAAAAAAATCATCAGTTTTAAATTATGTATTTCACGACACATTCGAGAATTAATGATGTTTCTCAATTTTAGCTGCGAATTTTCGCTTTTTCTAAATTTTAGCAGCGTGGTAGCCTTTTCTTACCCGTGCATTACCGACCGAGTTTTGTCAATTTTTGCCAACAATTGGCGTTTGACTCAATTTAAGCTGCAAATTAGCAATTTTTTTCAATTTTTTACTGACAATAAGTACTTTTCCCCAATTTGAACTGAAAATTAACGTTTTTCTTCATTTTAGCTGCGCTAATTGGTGATTTTTTCAATTTTTTCCGCGAATTAGTGACTTTCTTCATTTTGTATCCTCGAATTAACGCTTTTCCACAACTTTATATCTGCAAATTGTAAATTAGCGATTTTTCCCAATTTCAGCTTTGAAATAGCGTTTTGTGCTAATTTTGCGGCCATTCAACATCCTATTCCCTTTTTCATACGCGAACGGGCGATTTTACGCCCATTCAGTTGTGAATTTGCCATTTTTGTCAAATTTTAACCTGAAAGTGTCTTTTATTTGTCAATATTATAGCGTGTTTCTCAACTTGACCCGAATACAACACTTTTGCGTTGTTTTCCACAATTTATTCGTAGAATGGCCTTCATGTACCGCGAATCAGCGATTTTTTTCTTAATTTTAGTCCGGAAGTTGCGTCGCGAGACCACGGATCAGCGCTTTTTAGCACCTATAGCCACGAACATTACCGATTTTTATCTGATAGAGGGTCTGGGGTGACCCCCCCCCCCACCGTACCTCAGTACACTACTGCGGTGGGCGTGAAGTCCAAGGAAAAAGCTGGACGTACTCGAACCTTTTCGGGCTGCTTTAAGCCCAGAAAATCTGCTAAACCTAACTCAACGTGAAACGCTCATTTTTGGAGTTTTTATGGGTCTCTTCGTTATGGTACTAATGCTGCTCCTTCGTTCGTATACTTGTAGCTTTGGGGGGGGGGGATCTATCCTTCACACCCCGTCCCCCGTACCTACGCCCCTGTTGAGGGGGACCATATTGTCATTTTGTCGAAAATTCTCCTTCACCTAATCAATTTTCTGCATTCGCCAATGGACAAGGGTTGCCCCACCCCTCGGCTTTGGTCAGACCACCCGAAAATGATTTCAAAAATATTTTGAGGGGGGGGGGGTATTTGATCATGAAATCCCTTGCGGGACGGCACGTGTGACGTGACGAGGGGCTAAGAAATGCGGGACGGGACGGGACTTTTCATTTCCCGTCCCGCGCCTTTAATTGAAAGACCCGGATGGTGAACGGATGTTACGAAGCCTTGGATTCTGCGTACTTTGAAACGTAAGAAAACAAAATATACGCTGCCAGTGCATAAAACATCGGAATAATATACGTGTTCCACATGAGCGAAATGATTTTCATGTTCAACAGATACTTGAAAACACAATTCTCACTCTGAAATGTCCACACTATTGACATTTTGGTTCCGTCGAGAAATTTTAACTGCGATGTCATCGTCGACATTACCGTCAATATTTGCACCTAAAACTTCAACGTTGTATTGGTGGGTGGGGAATCCGGCTGTACTCCGCTTCCAAGCTAATAAAGCCCATTAGGTGAAATAATCTTATCTATACACATTCACGATTAGGAGCATTTCCTCATATAAATGTATCGTTTTACACGCATTTTCCATAATCGCGGCTGTCGTGTAAATGCCGTTAAGTAACGTCGATTTGCCTTACTCATTCAAACATAATAATTTGTCTGTACATCCCTGCAGGATGTTTCTCGCTCCAAAAAATGTAAAATCTCTTCGGCAAACAATAGACTCTCGACGTGAATTCTTAATTTTTGACGCGGAACAAAAAACAAAAAAAAATTATATCTTATCGACGGTTTTAACGATTCATTTTTCGTTTTTCTATACCAAGGTCTTTTATCTGGTCTTCGAAAAGCGTTATTACTTTGTTAGACTATGAAGGTGCGTAAAGCTTTATTCTTTTAAGTCGTTTGTAGTGTATTACCGTAGTCGCAGTATGATACTACAAAGACCAGAATTTTTAGTTTTATTGCTATCTGCCACTGCGCTTTTCCTATCGATTAAATTGTTTGGCAGATTAAACGACAGGTGAGTTCTGTTGTTTTTTTCTCTCCCTCATTCTCCTAATCTTGCTGGGTTATTGTGTTTATTTAAGTCATCGTCTCGTTGATTTTTTTAGAGGGAGAGAGTCGGCGTCATTCGGATTAATCGATAAATTGAGAAAATTCGAAAGTAATAGAATTTTTTATTTAAAAAATTCGGAATACCCTAGTGATGTACTGCAAAATATCGTAATGAGATACGGATACCTTAATGGGTTGGATTTTTTTCTACCTGGCTGGACGTTCCCCGGAAATAGCCACATAATCATTCATGAGGACAGGTGGAGCTTTGATATGACAGTATTTGATTGTTTACTTGTTTTTTACTTTCATATTTTTTTAATTAACTATATATTTTATTCTGCGCAGACTCAACTACACGCGGTATAAACGTCAAATTCATCCACATACAGTTTGGATTACGTCTCTGTCTAATCCAGAAAGCTATTTATCGGGTAAAGATACCCCAAGCTTTCGACTTTTCAATGACAGCAACGACACGCTCAATCCAATGGCTCGCCGATTGGGCTATACATTTCCGACATTTGACTCGAATTACGTAAACAAATTTGTGGACCGTTTAAGCGACATTTTCGACCTCGTCCTAATTTCCGAATACACTGAAGTTTCCCTCGTTCTTCTGAGCCGACTAATGCTTTGGCCCTTGGAGAGTGTCGTTTTTTTACAGCGGGAACCCACGAGAGAGGCAAATTTGTTCATTCTTCATTTTATACAATTTTTTTTTTCTCGTACTAAAAATGGTTCTTTTAGATTAGTACCCCTGCAGGGGCAGACCGCCAAAAGTGGCGAGCGTCTCATGACGTCGATTCAGTGATATATTCCCACTTTTTGAGAAAATTACGTCACCTTGTACTAAGCTACGGGCAAAACCGAATGATACGAGACTTGAACTCTCTGATGGTGCTAAACACGAGATTTAATCACATTTGCTCCATCATTTCAAATTGTAAGTCAACGATTTTGGTAGTTCATTTTCACTCTGTTTTTTCATTCGTGTTTCGAAAGGCCAAGGGACTTTGAAAAGCGACAAAGAGCTTCAGTGTAAACTAGCCGAAATTGATGATAATGGGTTTCGTGAACTCATAAAACGAGAGCAAATAAGACGAACTAGTGTGATTAAAAGTCTTAAGAACCTGCTGGGAACCGAATGAGCTCGAGATTTTGCGTTAAACCCGTTATTTTTTGTATTGTGTAAATACCAACTTGTGTACATTTATAACAAGTAACAACAAATTATATCGAAAAATAAAAAAAGCCTTTATAAGACACGAACTTCCGGCGTTCAAAATTTATATTCGGGGTGTTCACTGAATGCTTTCATTTCGTAACATCGGCCCTCTTTACCTTTATCTAAAGCCTTCAATTTTTTCATTTCTTCATCACTTAGTTCGAAGTCGAATACCTAAAAAGAATAAAACAGCGTAAATAATTAATTGTTTTTTAAATGTTTAGACCCCGTTCACAAGCTCTATGTCATGCGTTTGTGGTGTTTTTGCAACCAAACAAATTAATTCCCCTCGAAAAATGAAACATTTTGAAAGGTTGTATAGGCTCCACAGCCGCACAGCATAGAGCTTGTGAACGGTGCTTTAACAATTTTATCGAAAAAAACAGTTTACTTCGATATTCTGCTGCAGTCTTTCTTTATTCGTGCTTCTCGGAATTGGAGCCACTCCGTATTGCAATAAAAATCTCAAGAGCACGTGGGAGGGTTGTTTGTTGTGTTTTCTCGCTATTTCGGCCACAGTTGGGTCTTTAAGCGGCGACAACACTTTCATACTGAACGTAACATTATAAACCGATAAGTTCCTATTTTTTTCCTGGGGGTGGGGGGGGGGCTTTTTTTTCGCTTTTCCTTGGCTGCAACTCACTCCTTTATGAAGTTGGCCATTCCAGGTGATCCCAGTGGGGAGTAAGCCGTGACGACAACGCCCAAATCGTGACACCCTTTGACTAGTTCAGGTTGTTGAAAATAGACGTTCAGTTCGACTTGGTTGTTGGACAGCTTGGTGTCGCAATTATCGATAATTCGTTTGATTTGCTCCAAATTGAAATTGGATACTCCGAGAGATTTAGCCCGACCGGCTTTCATTTGGTCTTCGAGGGCCTATTAAGCACGTTAACGCCATTTTTAAAAAATAAAATTGACCACACATCCGACGTAGCTGTATAAACCTTGAAAATTTTCACGATGTCGGAAGATTTGTCAACTAGAAATTTGCCATCTTCCGCTTTTGGAAAAATTTCGTTGCCCTTTGGTAGTAGACAGACTGGGCTGTGAATTAAAATTAAGTCAACATAGTCGAGTTTCAGTCTCTCCAGGGATGTTTTAACGCTTTTTTCGATCAATTCCGGTGTCGTCGCCGTAAGGGCCAACTGAAAAAAAAAAAAAAGTTTTATTTTTAAATTTACGAACAGGCATATTACGACAGGCATACAACCTTAGTAGTCACAAAAACATCTTCCCGTTTGAGTTTTCCACTGTTGAACCACTTTTGAAGGGCGTTGCCAATGGATTCTTCGCTCTGATACGAATAAGCGGTGTCAAAGTACCGATATCCCAACTCTAGAGCGTAGTCCAACGCGTCTTCAGTTCTAGCCTTTGAGAGAAGAGAGAGAGAGAGTGAAAGAGTGAGATGTAGCGTTTTTGTGGTGCAATTTATAAGCTTACCGAGTACGTCCCAAGACCCAAAACGGGCATCTTCATGGTGCCCGAAGTGAGAACGCTATTGATGGTTAGACCTTTGCTAGACATTTTGCTTCGAATTCAATCTGACAGTGAAGATGCACGTTATCTACCCGGAGGCCTCACAGAGCTGCAATATTTCGTTTAACGGGCGAAGGTCGTGTAATTACACGGACTATTTATTAGGAGGAAACGGAGAGTCGGAGTGATTCATTCCGAACTGCAGGAGGGGGTATCAAATGCGCGTTGACATGTGATGTAAGGACAGGGGAAAGGGGGGGGGGGTGGCGACAATAATAACTGTTGCGTGAGTGGCCGTACTGAGGTTTACCTTGCAGCTTTTGTGCTTAGGGCGATCCTCGAAATTGAATGCTTTACTTAGGATTTCTGGATCCGTCAATTTACCCCTTCAAATTAGCATTAAAACTGAATATTTTGCTCATAAAATAAAACAAAATTTTGAAATTTCGTTCGATAAACCGTTTTTACACGGCAAATGGGCTATTTGAACGATGAAACTTACGGAACTTTAATCTCAAATAGCCCGTCAATTTCACCCTCGTAAATAACCTGTAATAGGTATACCGACTAGTTGTTATTTGCCAAATAATCGAATTTTTGCCTTAAAATCAAATTATTCAGCTTCTAAAGCGTTACTAAGCGTTTTCCATTTACCCAAAACTCGGCTCTAATAGAGCAATTGACTCCCACTCGTGCTCCCCATTAACATATATGTTTCAATTCAGGGAAATGATCGGCTCTATAGAGTCTAGAGCAGAATTTTATGTAAATGGAAACCACTATTAGTGTCTGAACCATGGGTTCATTCAGTGGGCTAACAGACATGATGAGGTCAATAAACACTACGTTTCGGAGGTTATAACATTTTAAGAATCAGTGAAATTACATATTCAGGGCATCACTACCCCCTAAAACAGTCAATAATCTGATTCAGGGCGAAGTGTACGTATGAAAAGGTTTTGCTACATAGCCGCCATAATTATTGAAAGTGGTGGCCAAAAGAGATTCGATGGATGAATAGCCACGAAATTACAAGTTTCGAGGATAAAATATCCGTAGGATGCAAGTTTTGGACAAAATAGTCGTGAAAACGCAAGTTTGCCACTATAAATAGCCACGAAATCACTATTTAAGGTCTTTATTTCGTGAAATTGTAATTTGTGAGTGTGGGCCCTGAGCAAGCCAGCCCAGACTGCGTCAAAGCCTAGCTAATTGTCCAGAAATTACTTTGATCTCAGAATTCACGAAATTCAAGTTTGGTGTATGAATTTTCGCGAAATGTCTTGTACCTGTAGCCTGTTCGGTTACGTTTTTCTGTCTCTTCCCATCACCCGTCGCGTCGTCACAGTCAACATGAGATCTAATTTTGAGTATGCGGGTGGGAAGGGACTTTCTTATACCGGGTCCTGGGCCTCGGACGTTATTTTATTAGAAACCTGGTCGCCCCGGGTCCTGGGCCACTTTCAGATCGGTTGATCTAGTCCAGAGTCCCTCTCCCCGTATGAGGTCCTAGTCCAGAGTCTCACTGGCCGGAACATTATCAGGTGCGTAAAGCCCGGAAATGTTGTTCACTTTCCCGCGGTGATGTTGCGGTAAAGCGACCGTTTGAATCGCTCCTCGTGGTTTCAATGAAAAACTCATTCACGTCGACCAATCTCTTCTCTTTTAATTTCTGAACCGAGGGATTTAAGATTCCCAAGGCTTCATGTTCCGGTAGATGGAAGGGGACGGAAGTGACTGGGAGGGAAGTTGTTAGAACGGTGGCTACTTTGGTTTCTTCAGGTGTAACTTTGCCCGTCAAGGTCCATCCAAGGTTGGTTTCAATGGCTACTAACCCGTTTCTCAATTGTTTCTTTTTCCCTGTCAGCAGCTTTCCCATTACGTCAGCTCCAATAAGCACTTCAATAGGTCCGCTTTTCCCGTCAGTAAGTTCTATGTTCATATCACGCAACTCATCTGTCCAGGGACCACTATGAGGCGACACAACTTCATTGCAAATGTAGTCTTGACCTTAAACATCAAAATGTCAACGAAATTTCTCATCAGAACTCTAAAGGTACAGCTTGAAAGCTAGGGTCTCTCGAGGCAAATTCTCGACTCCTCCGAAAAACGTTTGTGCTGTAACCTCTGTCCGCTCGGAACGGAGCCTCAAGTCCCTCGCTGTACTCGACAGCACGTAGCTTCTTTGGGACTCCGAGTCCAGCAGCGCTCGTACTCTTTTAGTGACGTTGGGAGTCCTGATAGAAACGGTCAGGGTCTGTAGTAGAACGGTTAAATACGATAGATGATTGGTGTTGGTGAGAGCTTGACACAGCGTCTCCTCTTCTCTCCTGCCTCATCCTTTTTCTCGTCTGCGAGACTCATACTGGTAGCATGCCCGCCACCACATGACTGGCATTGTAATTTAGTACGGCAATTGCGCAACAAATGACCCGACCGAAAACAAAGCTCTCTTTTCATAATTAAAGTCTTTTAAGCCCCTAATAACATTTTTGCGCCTTCTTTGCAGTCCTGAGTCGAGTGGGGTTTGTCACAGAAAATGCATAAGTTGGGTTGAGCTGTCTCCTGATGTGTGCCTGCGTATAGGCCAGCCGCTGTGGGAGTCTCCTGAAGCGATTTAATTTGAGTGCTCGAACGATTTTCACACGGTTTTCCTCCCGTTTCCTTTTTCTGACCTTCATTGAGACCAAATTGAGAGCTAAACTGATGCGCTCCTCTCCTTCCACCTCACATCGGATGAAGTCCATGAGGCGCTTCAATTTGTTTTTCGCCTCATCTTTTCCACTGATATCGGGACGGTTCATCTTTCCCCTCTGCCATGCACGCAGGACATCTTCCGGCAAACACGACTCTAAAATCGGATACACTATTCCTGCGCACGAGTCGATCGTGAGAAATCTGGGTTGATTTCTCGTTACTTTCTTTGGAAAATCATCGATAATTAAATGCATAATTGCATATATCGAACTGGACCACTTGAAATTTAATCATTTGAGCATTAGCGTATGGAAAGTCATTTAGGGCAAAATAATGATTTTTGATGTAGCAACGTAATTCTCAACGTTATTACAAACAAACTTACCATTTTTACTGCATGCATTTACCGGAAGACTCAGCTAAGCTCATGATTTTCTTTGCTCTTGATGACATTCTGATATAATAACTTCGCAAGTAGCCGGCGGCGAAAAAACAACATTTGTTCACAGGTTTTAGGTCTATTCGTTTGTCGTCCCGGACTACTCCGAGCAGTACGAAATTTGGCAACCTCGCGGGTTATCATGTGAAATAACGCGAAAAAATAATGAAAGGTAAGTACTTTAAGTGCTAATAGCGCAGCTCGAAACGACAAACGAATAGACCCATAGAGATAATAATAACTGGAGCTTGAATTGTCTATTGCGCAGCGGTCCATGATTGACGTCACCAAGAGCTTGAGTTAGCTCCGAAAATCCCTTGCTATTGGTTGAAGAAGTACCTGTGTGGATGTGGATGGTGTGAAGGGGGACTTTTTGAAACCCCACCTTTTGAGACAGCCAATGGGAAGAGACCTACGGAGCCGTAACGATATCCGGATGACGTCAATCCTCGCCCCAATTTATACTTGTTTGCGCATCCAATGCCCCCTCTAGTAGTTATATTATCTCTATGAATAGACGTTTTTACAAAGTGCGCAACAGGTTACATTACCTTCCCGGCCGAACCTGCGTTCTGAACAATACAGGTCATGAAATGCTCGGCAAGCTCGTTGGAGCTCAACAGTATAAGTTAACTTAGGGGGTATGGAGGTGATTTAGTACCTCTATAATAAAAGATATGATTTAGATAGAAATGAAATTTTGTATGTATTTAGTTTTGTCCGAATGTGAATAGACGATTTCCACTCATGCGCTCTCCAGTCCTACTTCAACAGTTTTGCAACCCGCTTATAGGCCAGGTTATGGGTTACTCTTGTCTTGTGCTGTGTAAAGTGAACTTATTTTCCTCTCATTCCCGTCAAACTAAAACCACATTTGCAGTTATTCAATTCTGATATTATTCTTCAGCCTTCCGTCTCACGAAACGTTCCGATGAAAACTCGTCGTTCCGGGGGCACCTTAACATGAAGTCCCATCATAGTTGCGCATTTATCACACTCCTTCACAAGTACTTTCTCTTCCCTTTTTCCTCAATTTGGGACGTATTCAGTCAAGTGCCGGTAAGGTTGAGGGAAAGGGATAAATTTAGTAGCTGGGTCAAAACCAGGTCGACCCGGAATGGAAGAACTCTTACAGTCACTGAAGCAGCAATAGTATCGCATTTTTCTGACTTTAGATGAGAAGCACGCGAAGGAAGTGTAATTGCAGACTCGAAATAAACGAAAAACTCAAAAATCATGTAGTATTTGAAACCGAAATACACTCGTAGTAATGCTAGTAATGTAAAAAAAAATACTGTTAAAGAGGCTCTAGGCAACTAGAAATAAACCCGTGACCTGCAGTTCTAAACCTTCGCTTTTTCCACGGAAATCGTCTATTTTGACTTTCCTCGAATTTTAAATTAAATTCATAACATTACTAGTAATTATATAAAGTTAATTTAAAATTCGAGGAAAGTCAAAATTGAAATTCGAGCTCTGCTGGGCAAGTCTCAAGACTACAAGGTTTAATATGAGACATACATATGAGAGATACATTCCAAATGTTTTGCGCGTAAAACGGTGAGGGGATACAGGGCGAGGGGTAGTACTTGTATGCCCCCTTAATGCTTAAAACAATTTAAATAAACCTAAACTATACTGTTAGGTACAAGTCCCCTTAGGAATAGGAATTCGTTTTTTTTTTCGTGACTTATACTTTTTGTTATATTCGGGGTTCTTTGGGTCAAGACAATATTAACACATGCCCATCTGCATTCTGGGCAATGCCAGTTCTATTAATAAAGAAGGGTCGAAATTGAGGCAAATATTTGAAAATGGGATAACTAGCGGTTGCGTGTAAATTAAGGTGGAATGAAATAAGTAAAAGTGATTGATGGAGTGAGTCGCTTATAATTATTGTCTCTTCAAAATACGTTCAGCTATGTTGGGTCTATTATTGGTCTACTGTAACTTTTTTTTTCTATTATAGTGCTATTTTCGTTGAATTACGGAATTTTAGGTGTTAATCTGCAGATGCGAGGGGTTAATCTTGCAGATCTGCCGATCTGCGTTTTAGACAGACCCGTAGTCATTTAAAGTGTCCTGTAGAAACCACGAATCGACGTTTTCATTTATTTGTGTCGGGAATTTCAGTGTTTTACGCAGTTTGAGCCGTTGTAGTTAGCACTTTTTCTTAATTTCAGAGTTCTGGATATGAATCAGTGCTTTTCCCCATCTTTAGGCACGATATATATTTCGCCTCCAGCAACCACAACTTGGCGTTTTCACGAGTTTTTATCCCAAATACTTACATTAAAATTCGAATTCAAATATTTGTGATGAACCAACGTCTCAGGTTGGTGGAGGAAACCAGTTTGAAGAAGAAAATACTGAATGCTCTTTATTGATGTCACTTTCAATTATGACATTTTTAAATTATTTTTTTTTTTCACACATGACAGACTTCACCTCTCACATTATAAGCGTTTTTCTCAGTTTAAGCCGCGTATTAACGCTATTTTCAAATTGTAGCAGCGATTAATTTAAATATGGTAATATATAGCTATTGATGTATGTGGTGTGAATGAGGCAGTTGCCAGGTGAGCAAATTGATTCCTTTACCTCCGGTCAAACCACAAATTATTATGTTTTTTTGTTGAGAAATTATGTGATTTTTGGGTTACTCCTAGTCCCAGTGCTGTAGCATCTCCACCTACGGAGCATTTTTAGCCGATTCATCCTAGATTTTATGGAAAATTTTACTTTTTTTTTTTTTTAGAAAAAAGTGTTGAGGAGGAGTTTCAGAGCCGTATTCGACTGACTGGGCGAAATTGATCAATCTCTACGTGTCGTGTATAGTCCGTATAAGCGGTAAATTTAATGATTTTGGACCAAATATAAATATTTTATGGCCATAAAAGTTGAAAAAGCAGCCTGTTGAACTCGGACCTTATTAACCCAAAGAAGAATTAATTCGACGTTCAACCCTACAATCCATAATACCATTAGTTCGATCCATTAGTAACCCACTGCGTGATTTCAAATAGTGACACGAGTCTTTATACGCTTAAAAAACATTAATTTGTCAGTTGTTAAATGTTGAGGGATAAGCCACGGAGTTTCATGAATCTGCCACTATGTCTACTTGTTAGCAGCACCGACCAGGCTAGCTCACGACAAGGGAAATAAAGCATAATTAAAATAAATTTATTAATTAGCAAAGAGGGAAACTTCTAATTGAGAATGTTTTCCCAGAACCTCGCAAAATAAATAAAAATTTAACTTTTTGTTCGTTTGCGTCGCCCAATTTCCCTTAGTTTTTGTCTAAAGCAGGAAAATGTGTTTTTTTTTCGAGTGGGTGTTGGCTTATTGATGTTTAGCCGCTTTAATTAATGTCCAAAAGGTGGAAAAATGGAACTCCAAGATTTTAAGAAGTCAACTTAACTATTTGTATAAAGTTTAGCGAAATCAAACGTCTTTAAATAGAGAATTTGACGCTTAGTAATACGCCCCTAACGAGGAGTGCTTCGGTGCTCTCTTTTAATAAGCCTAATTCTATTAGGCTGTAAGACGTCTGATTAAGCTGAATTTCATGCAAAAAATTAAGTCGGGGTCATATGTTTGTGGAATCGCGCTATTCCGTCTATTTGAACTCGAATTAAACCGGCCACGGCTTAATACACCGTCGATCCTTCTCAGTTCCCTCGCAGTTAGAGCAGACAAAAAATATGATGAATTGTGCTGCGAAAATGAACAAAAGTTAACTTTTTATTTATTTCACAAGGTTCTGGCACATTATTTGCCATTGGGCGTTGACCTTACAATTAATTACATTTATTTCAGTAGTTCTCTCCACAAAAATTTGTTTTATTTATTTATTGGTCGAACCGATTTTCGGCCTGTCTTGGCCATCATCAGGACCCTAATTAATACCGCATTATTAGTACAAATAACCATCTTTGAATTAATTACATTATAAATTGAAACCTAATTATCACAAATTATCACAGATAGGAGCTTTATAACTATTGCATTACTTACACATTCGACCAATAAATAAATAAAACAACTTTTTGTAGAGAGACAACAACTTTATCACCCGGACGTCTGAATAACTCCACCATGGCCATTTTAGAGGCGTGAATATAGGCCCAGTTCGGCTCCTTTTAGAGCACGTGAATCATCATTTTAGCAATTTTCAAGGCACGAAATGGTCGAATTTTCAGCCTTTTTTAGGGCACATACAGTCTCTACTGCCAATTTTATGGCGTGAATGGCGCCCGTTCATTAGTTATTTTCAAAGCACGAACTGTCTGTTCTGTCATTTTAGGGCACGAATAGTCAGTTTAGCTGTTTTTTGGGAGCGAATAGTCCGTTAAGCCAAAGACGTGAATGGTCACGACTTGGGGTCATTATTTTTGGCACGTGCATGGTTGACTTTGCCATTTTAAGTGAAGGACTAGTGACAATTGCCAATTTCACCATGGCCAATGACAATTTTAATTATTATTAACTAGGTAGGGTTAGTAACATCGTTACAAGGCGTACAATAATACAAATTAGATAAGTAGCCGAGGTTGCCTACGTTGTCAGTCATACCTTGTTGAGGTGAGTCCAAGACAAACCGGTTTCGCCTGTTCGGCATCTTCAGTGTTGGAACGTCTACTGAAAACGTTCCAACACTGAAGATGCCGAACAGGCGAAACCGGTTTGTCTTGGACACACCTCAACAAGGTATGACTGACAACGTAGGCAACTACGGCTACTTATCTAATTTGTATTATTAACTATTCTGTGTTACAAGTACACGAACTTGATTCGGAATTAACAGATATTTTTTTTTTTTTGGCGAGGTTTTTGCAGGCAAATAGCCAACACTTCTGATGATGGGCGGAATATAGTCAGTTTTTGAGGCAAAATGAACACAAACATTAAATTGTCACTACAGTTAGTTTTTGGCGTAAAATTGTCATTTTTCAGCATTTTTATCCATCAAGCTGGGTAAAACAAACATGCAATACATAATACAGCACGAAGCACCGCTATCGTTATTAGAGCTCAAGTACGAATGGGTGTTTCATGAAATAAGTGAAATAACTCTGGTGGTATCCACGTGACAACTATTTTAATTGTGATAGGATAACGCCGCGTTAAAATTATAATACCACTTCGAACTTGCCCCCTAGAGGAGGTGCATATCACTCCCCCTCCCCCTCGGTGTAATTAATTATGACTCCGGGTAGTTTCTTGTCTAGCCGTCTTAGCGAAAAC
Source organism: Corythucha ciliata (assembly GCA_038030265.1). NCBI lineage: Eukaryota > Metazoa > Arthropoda > Insecta > Hemiptera > Tingidae > Corythucha > Corythucha ciliata. The sequence continues at coordinate 21,232,450 of CM075937.1, read as the reverse complement.
ATTTATCCAAGATTGAGAAGGAATCGAAAGTGAGGGCATTAACATTTTACTTCATGAAAAATGTTTTCAATTATTCGTAGCACTGAGGCGTGTTGCGCCACGATCAATCTTTTTGAGAAAACCAATATTGTTGTTTAAATTATTGTAAAAACAACGATTTTTCATTAGACTAATAATAAAGGATAGTGTTGACCTACTTCTCTCCCCTTTCGACCGAGAAACACAGACAAGGATGACCCCAACAGCAAAGGAATGATTCATTTTCGTTTCTTCAGCTCCTGAAGAATCACTTGGATTGGCGGAGAGCCACGAAAGATGTTTGACTCGATTGACCTTTTCCTCCCGCTTCTTCAACCAACTCCCACCATTCTTTTAAGACTTTTCCACAAAGGATTCTCCTTCAACTCCTTTTAGTCATAGCTGGTGAACTAACTTCTCTTCACTCCAGCTCCCCCACCGTTTTTTTTTGTCTCCATCATACCCTTTCTATTGTGTACCGTTACTTTCAGGTGTAACTTTCAATTTCTGTTCATTCTCTATGTTTAACCTTAAAAATAGTTGTTCCAAGTTCAATTTTTAAGTGCGTATAATGAGACCGTTCGCGAGTTATCAACGAAACGACTGTTACTTCTGGTTCTTTGTGCTCTCCTGTGTCGTCAGCGTAACGCAAGGTAACATTGTATAAAGTACAATATACTGCCCCTTCATACTACAGTAATTTCAAATTAAAAGGCGTTCTTTTATTCATTTCAATGAAAGTCACATCCTGGTGAAAAATCCAAAGATGATGTGAGCAGGCTGATGAGGGTTTATACATGATAGGGGGGGGGGGGCAGTTTGGCCTGGCCTTCATTAGAAAGTGGTGGAAAAAGAGAAAAAGTGCACTTGGCACGAATTAATTCATTCATGCGGAAATCTTGGTTATTTAATTGAGGTAACTACATGTACATAAATGAAGTTAGTCCCTCGCGAATTTGACTCCACGATTTATATGAAAAGAGGAACCTATTTGGGGAAACGGTACGTGCATAACACACCATTTGAACGTATCTTACATAATGATAAAACGTCTCTCAGCAACCTGGGCATACCAGTGGACCACAAAGTGTATCGTGACCAACAATTTGATTGTTTTGATGAAGTTCCAGATCCTGGGAAATGGGGCTCAAGGCCCGTACAGGTCTTCCTATATAAATAGCCATGAAATTAATTATTCCAACTATAATAAACGGCTACACTAACTGAACTCGCTCCCCAAAATGGCAAAACTAACGATTTGCGCCTTGAAAATGGCCGAACAAATGACTATTCGCTCGCTAAAAATAGCTAAAATGGAAATTTTCTTTCTGGAAATGACTTACGCGTGCCCTAAAAATGGCTAAAACTGACGCATTTATGCAGCCCTAAAAATGCCTGAACACAGTGCAGTACAATGGATAGATAGATTCCGCGCGCCAAAAATGGCCAAACTGATGATTTACTATCACAAGCCCATAGTGTGCCCAAGGGAACGTTCATCGAACAGAATAGAAGAACGTTAGATCCACACACATTTAACGTTTTCGTAACGTTAAAATGAACGCTTAGACAACTTCAATTCAACGTAGGGTTGAAAAAGCTCACTTCGGCTATCAATAGGATCAACTTTTCAATCATCAGCCATAAAATGAACTGAACAAACTTTTTTTATAAACAGCAATTTTTTTATTTCAACCGAACTGAAAAACAACGTGAAGATCACAACAATTTTCGTTGTACTGTTCCATTCACGCCTTTGGATTAACGGACTATTCGCTCCCAAAAAAAAGCTAAACTGACTATTCTTGCCCTAAAATGACAGAACAGACAGTTCGTGCTTTGAAAATAACTAATGAACGGGCTATTTGGCCACTGAAAATGATCAAACTGGCTATTCACGCTATAAAATTGGCAGTAGTGACTGCATGTGCTGTGCATAATGATGATGGAGTGGTATTGACGCTATTCGCGCCCTAAACATAATTTCGCGGAGCCTTCTAGTATCACGCCCCGTGTCTTTCTAGGGTGTGAATGCCTGGCGAATAGGTTGCTGGGCTCATGACCGGGTTTAGACGAGTAAACGAAGGGGGCGGGGGAGGCACGGTTAGTAGCTTTATAACTGGAAAATCCAATTTTCGTGCTCAACAACAGTTTTACAGCTAAATAGCGAGTTTCTTGCTCCTGATCATAGAATAATTACTGTACTAACGTAAAGAAGGGGCACTCTCATTAATTGTTGGGGGTATGTGACGCCAAGTGGATAGGTTTCTTCTCGCGGGGGGCTGTTATCATTGTGTCAGGTTATGCTGGGACACCTCTCCCTTCGTGGCATTCAAAGTCATGTAGAAAAACAAGTTGTCTCACTTACTAGAAGGCGGACTGAAGCTAAACCTGAGTTATCATTTTTGCTCCCGTTAGCAGCGCGGTGGTTCCTATTTGACATAGCTTATCCATTTTGTAGCTGTGTTTTGAGCAGTGGCGGTTCTAGGGGCCAAAAACAGGTGAGGCGATAACCCTTCCACCCCCCCCCCCCAACCATCCATCTGTGCATAGAACAGCACAAGATGGAGCGCAACATAGAACAAAATTATTTGAGTACGACCCATACACGCGTCAATTGCCTCTTAATACAAGACAAACAGTTATTTCAACGTGCAGCTCTTAGCAAGTTCACTTACGAGTACCTAGATCCCAGAGCATGGAATGTGAACAATTTTACCCTTTTTATTGACGGGTTATTTTTAGGGTGGGTCTATTTACATTAAATAATTAAATCCATGAGATTCCTCCCATGAGCGGAACGGAGTTTCTATCAACATACAAATGATATCCGCAGGACGATTCATTTTTACCTCAGTAAGAGGACTATTGAAGTATTAAAAGCGTCAAATATAGAATAAAAAATATTGACTAAACGATGTTTTTCTACTCATCGTTGGGAAGAATCAAGAACAGAAACGGAAATAATTAATCAGGTACAAGAAGGTATCAGACTGCCGCGACCTGCCGGCCCGATAACTCACGAGATTGATAAAATAATATAAATATATAAATTCTGGTCTTCACCATGCGATCATAACGTTTATTTTCTACTTGTTAGCCTTCGCCTAACGAACGCACGCGCTTTAGGCGAGGTAGAGGGCACCCCCTGGCCCCTTTATCCTTTCCTCTACTTGTTCACCATCTAGGCACCTTAGGCAACGGTTAACATTTTTCCTCGCCAATCGGTTTCTCAGGGGGGATCTTTGGATCTGCACCTCTACCGTCAATGAAGCGGACCAATTCAACTAATATAAGTGTCCATTTAGCCGCTAGAGGACATCCGAGGCAAACTTAATTTTTGTGACCGTCCATAATGACTTTTTTTCATTTTTAAAACCAAAAAAGGATATTTTTTAAATAAATTTAACCCTTGATTTCTGTTGTTTTTCTTCCTGAGGCGATGCCTACCTTGCCTCAGCTGAAAAACCGCCACTGGTTTTGAGTTGTGTGATTAGTGGTGTTATTAATAAATAATTAATTAATTAATTAAAGAAATTATTCGTTTACTGTAGCAAGAAAAATTGCCTTCCAGAAAACTCGCCTTACACCCCTCTCCCCGCACCGTGAGTATAATTTGCGACTTGTCAAACCCCACTCAAAATTTTTCAAAATTCGTTGAATAAAATCCGACTGTGTACAATAGTATTGTAAGAGAGCCCTTTTCAAGAAACCCCATTTTTTAAAATGTGCAAGTTTCCAATTAGGAAGACTCGGGCCTAAAGTTGGTAAATAGTAACAACGTTAAAAATGGGCATGCAGTCCGAAAATTGGTTCCGCCCGAGATAAAATAAAATGGCTTATTAATAGCTTTGATAGCCTCAATTCATTCATAATTATTTACTCAATACATTTATTTGCCGACCAAATGCAGTTTCGTTCGAAACCAACGTAAATCTGGCCTCTGACTGGCTTTTATAATTGAAATAAATTAGTATAAACATGAGTAAACAAATTATTCCTTTGCAGTCTCGATGACAGAAGCTTATTTGCGCAAATAAATAGCTCAAAATGCAATTACACAAATTTTTAATGTGAGAAAAGTATAAGTTGTCCCATGAATTTCCGGTGTGCTAGCCCGTCAAATAGGACCACTGGTGCACTCTGACGGGATAAAAATTTCAAACTCACGTTTGGAGTCACTTTTTTCTTTCAGTGAGACAACTTGTTTTTCTACATGACTTTGGTGGCATTAAACTCCCCCTTCCTCATGCCCCTTTATAATTTCGGGTTTTTCTTTATTTTTGCATTTTAAATTCCCAGCACTTTGGCCTCTGTGCATAGTCCTTGAATAGTCGGTTTTCGTAGCCAAAAAATTGACAAAATGGCAAGAAAAGGCGAGGAAATAGTCGAGAAACAAAAAAAAAAAACGACTGCTAATGATTATAGCACAGTGCTTCCTCGATTTTCACCCCCTCCCCCGTGTACGATTTTGACGAAATTGATAGGGGACCCTCTGCTAGCCAACACTTATATTCCCTGAAAATTTCATCAAATTCGGATAAAAACTATGGAAGATATGCTTGTTACAAGGATTTGCGGACAGACAGACAGACACGAAACCGAAATTGTTCAGGAAGGTATAAAACGTGAAATGCAAGTGGAAATTTCGATTTTAAAGAAGAAGAAAAAAAAAATATTTCCTAAAAGTGAAAACAATGCTTCCGTAGCTCGGAAGCAAAAAGTGTTTCTATTAACAATGCTACCACCATATGATCACTTTCTCTGTTTACTTATTTTGAATAATATGTTACGTTGGTACGAGTCTAACGGGGAACTTCCCCCCAAATGATTCTTCCCGTCCCGCTATGAGTGACACCCCCCTGCTCCTGATGATAGTAGAGTGAAGGACACTGGGAATATCACAGCAGTCAAGCAGCTGACCAGAGAGTTTGGCGTGAAATTACAAGTTTTGGAGCTGGATTTTGGGGGAATTTAACGATTTCCTCACCACTCACGAAGCTATAAATAACATGAGACCTGGTACTCGAACCCACTGTGAGCGCTGCCCCGAAAGAATGGGCTCGCTCCAGCCTTATCTGAGCTCCTTCCACCATGATCACGCACGCAATTTGCTGTTGTTAACGAAAGTTTAGAAAAAGCGCTAATATTCGGGACTGAAACTGAAAAAAAGTTCTAATTTGCTACTCCTCGATACGAAGCTTTCGGACGAAAATTTGCGAAAAAAAAAAAAAAAAAATCACTGATTCTCAGACCGCCATTTTACGGGTAAAATTGATATTTAAGCTCTAGTGTCCTAGGACCATGTCCCCGGCTAAAATGGATAAAAAGCTCTACATTCATAGCTAAGCAAAAAACAAAACCAAAAACGGTGCTAAACTTTTTATAACAACAATAATTTGGAGCGAAAATGAAGGAAAATGCCTGATGCAAGGCTAAAATGGGGGAAAAAATCGATACATCATGGCTGAAACAGAACGAAATCACTAATTCGAAGGAGAAAAGGACTCTCGCTGCAAAATTGATCAATTGTGACATCATCAATTGTGGGAAAAATTAAAGGAGAGAGAGAGAGAAAAAAAAACTATTCATGCTGAATTTGGGGGAAATCGCTCATAATATAAGCGAGAATGAGGACTAATTAGCGCCTAAAACTGAGAAAAAAGCGCTAATTAGCGCCACAAAAATGAGGAAAGCGCGTAGTTCACGGCTCAAATTGAGAAAAAGCGCCACTTCACTGATCAAAGTGAGCTAATTCACGGCTAATATTTAGCAGTTAAGCGCTAATTCACAGCTAAAATTCGCTAGCTCACAAGAATTCGCGGTTGAAATTGAGAATTAATCGCTGATACGCGGCTCATATTGAGAAAATATCGTCAAATAACGGATGAATCAGTCACAAACGGTAGGAAAAGCGTTATACGGCGTGAAAATTGAAGAAATAGAACAAAAAATCAATATTTCAGGTTAAAAAAGAGGAAAAATCGCTAACTCACGGATAGAAGTGAGAAACGGCACTAATTATCGGCTAACATGGAGAAAAAGCGCTATTAGCAGCTAAAATGAGGTAAATCGCTAATTGGCTTAAATCAAAGCATGACTCAGATTGAAGAAAATTGCTAATTCACGGCTAGGAGTGGGGAAAGGCACTAATTTAAGACTACTATTGAGACAAAGTGCTGATTATCAGATAGGATGAGGAAAAATTGAGTTCAAATTGAGAAAAAGCACAAATTCGTCCATAAAATTGAGAAAAAGTAAATTCGCGGCTAAAATTGAGAGGAAAGCGCTAATTTATAGCTAAAAGTGAAAAAACTGACTTGCAGCTAAAGTTAATGGAATTGGCTATGTCGCACTGCTAAAAATTATAAAAAGCGCTACACCGCGGCAGAAATGTAGAACAATTCCAGTTCATGGCTGAAATCAGGAAAAAATCACTATTTTTAAGCCGCTAAAATAGAGAAAAACGCTAAATTGGTGACTACAATTGTGAAAATCGCTATGATTCCGGGCTTAAATTGTCCCAAAAAAACGCTAATTCACGGATTAAAAGCAGACAAAAATGCCCAGCGGCTGCTGGGCTCAAATTCGACTTAAAAAATAAAATAAAAATAGTCGGTCCTAGATTTTTCACCGAGGAATCCAGGGAAACCGTAAAAATTCCGATCCGATCACTCCTCAGGCCCCTACCTTTGTGCTAAGGTCAATTTAGGCCAATCTTCATATTCAACTGCGGCTGCTTGGTCAAAATACGTTTTATCTGATCAATTCAGGTGCCTCAGCGAGTGCCCACACGCGTAAGAAGGTTCCCCTCCCAGTTGTAGGAACAGAATAAAAGCAGGGACAGAATAAACTAAATCCACCGCCAGCCGAGAGAGAGAGTAAGTCTTCCCTCCTCAGTATTTAACAAGCACTAAAGTTCACGCTAAAAATGAAGACAAATCGCTAATTAACGGATAAAATAGAGAAACACGCTTATTCGCGTCGAATGAGGCGCTATTTCGTGGCTTAAATCAAGAAAAAGCTACAATTTAAGCTTCGTGGCAATAGAATGAGTCTGAGGGGGCTCAACTTGGCAGTGTGATAGTTTAGGTTTGAATTCCAGAGCTTGCTATCCGGATGTCGAGTATTCGCCTGACACCCACAGAAAACAAACAAATCCACGTTCACGTCGTCGAGTCATTTTTTGGGACAAGAAACCGAAATTCTAGGCTTGACCGCTTCTGATCTGAAGTGGGCTGCAATTTTCTTACCAAAAATTTAAGCTTCCTGCATCCTGCAGCTGTGAATAGCTTTCAAAGTCAAAAACAGAGGTCTACGATCTTGTCATTCTTCAATTTTGACTCTTTTTTTCTCTCTCTCTCTTTTCAGGAGGGTTCAATCGTTGTTTCAAATGTCGCTCGCGAGGTGATTTGGGCAGCTGCAAAGACAAATTCCTTTACAGCAACGCTTCGGCCCTGCAAGATGTCCAAGGCGTTGAAGCCGTTCCCTGCACGTCGGGTTGGTGTGGTAAAATTCTAGACCGAGGATCTAACAGCTTCAAGGACGAAGGTAAAGACAACGAAAAAACAATTACAAAAACACGTAAAACTCTTTGTCTTTCTCTCATTCCCAGAGTACGGTTCGGCCACAGAAAGGTTGTGTCTTCAGCGAGGCCCCGAAGACAACGAGGAGCGTTGCGCTCCCACCACGTGGAGCTCGGAAAAAGTGTTCATGTGTTTCTGCCAGGGGGATCTCTGCAATAGTTCGACGGCAATTAAAACGTCATGGTTGACGTCTATTATTCCTATTTTGTGCCTAACGCTTAGAATGTAGAAATTTACTGTAGAATTTCGTATCTGATTTTTTCCACAAGCATAATTATTATAGAAGAGTTTTAGATTTATGTTACCAAAATTCGTCCTTCTTGCCCGAAGAAAAAGCAAAACAACTTATCAACGTCACATGCATATCGCATTTGAACCCAAAATTACTTTCTTCTTTTGTTTTAATGAGAAAAAAAACAAGGTTTATAATTATTCGAAGTTAATATTTTATTATTTTAATAAAAACGATATAAATTTTAAAAATTGTGATATAATACCTAAAAACAGTAATTTTACATGAAATGTTGCCCAAAATGATTCAATTAACGGTTATATCAATTTATTATTTATTTAAAAAAAAGACTAGCTGCCACATTACTAGGAGCTATAAATTAATTTTCTGGAATGAACACATAACTCGTAATTTCTGCCAAAAAATCGATGGTTTTTTCAATGAATTTCGACAAATTAATGTTTTGATTTCATTTAATCACAGCAACAGAGCAGTGTTGAATTCTTGAGATCAACGTGATCGATCGCATCACCCTCTCCCTACACCTCCCCCCACATAATAATAATAGTAATAAAAGTTTCGTTCCTATCAATAAAAAAAAAAAAAAAATGCGTAAGTAGTGACTAGAACTCGTTTCATACAAACCAACAAATTTAAACGCCATGCTATAAGACGACAAAGCGATGAAGGGAAAATATTTCTAAATCTTAAATAGACTATTATTTGATAGTCTCGCATGCTTACGAAACAGTGAGCTTTTATGTATAAAATAAAAAAAATGTTAGAATTTGATGCATATAACTACGAAATTTGTTCATCGGGAAAATTCACTTTGGCCGCTTTCTACAGAGATTTTTATATTTCCTCGTTTATATTATTTGTTACGCCACTAAAAGCAACTTTTTTCAAAAAGATAAATTAGGAAAAAAAGTTGGTAAATGTGTTTGAACCCCCCCCCCCACCGGCACACAAAAATTACAATCTCTTCCCGAAGTCGCATAATGGTGTCTCAGCGCAAGATTTTCAACTATTTTTTGGCCATTTTCTTTTCCAATAATATTTGTTTTGTTCGTTTTTTGGAATTCACTACAACTTTCAGGCTGTTACATAATTATGCATTTGCCCTTTTCGGCCCAGGGGTTGTTCTTCTTGTCGGGGGCGTGAATGAGGGGGTCGTTCTTTTCGTTCTCTTCGACGTATTCTCGCATTCTGAAAGAAAGAAAAGGTAAATAAAATTAGTAGGACAATTTTAAAGAAAGAAATACAATTTTAAAAACGAACAAACAAATTAGTCGGAAAATCGATATAGTGAGCAGAGAACACTGTTTCGTCAGTTGCCAAGTACCGAGTGGGAGGGGAGCTCGGTTCTGAGCGCATCATTGCTACGGTGGGAAGGGCTTCTTAACTCTATTATTAACAAAATTAGTCCTTCGGCACATTCAATTGCCTTCCCAGCGAGCGACATTGATTTTTTTTAGCTAGGAAAACCCACAAATTTGGTTTTTAGTGAGACAAATTGCTTCTAGCGAGCAAAATCCACAAAATTGCCTTTTTAGGAGTTAAACCCGCTAAATTAGTTTTTACACGACCGAAACCCGCAAAATAGCCATTTTAGTGATCAAAATTACCTTTCCAGCGGGGCAAAAGTTGCTACTTTAGGAAGAAAACCAGCGAAATGCATTCATCAGCGCGGAAACCCCGCACAAACGCTTGGTTTTTGTAGCTAACGAAATTGCCTTTTTAGCTAGTAAATAACACGGCATTGGGTTTTAGAAGGTTAAACTCTCGAAATCCACGAAGTAGTTTTTATACGTAGGCAGTGAAACCGTCTAAAAGGCTATATCGTGCGTACAGTACCACAATTTTTTTTTTTTTTTTAGAGAGCCTAACCATGATCGTGTACGTCGGTTCCAGTGAGGTATTATAATATGGAAGGGAATGTCATTATCCCCAGCCTACGGAAGTGCGCCGCACAAGCCTCACGAAAGTGAAGGCCCGCGACAACGCGTACAGCTCTTCGTTGGTACCTAAAGATGCGCCTGACGGCCATGTGATAACGCCGTAGCACATGATATCATGAAACATACCAAAATAAGCGGCTAGGAGAGTTCTTTCAGAAACTTTCAGAGACAATCTTCTGAGCAGAAATATGCTTTTTGTCAGCTTCCTTTCCAGCTCTAGAATGTGCTGACCAAAGTTCAGTTTAGGATCCACGTACATGCCGAGAAATCGAACGCTCACTGGATTGTCAGCTCTCCCAGGCCTAGCAATAAGGTACATGTTTTGTCGTTATTAATCTTCATATTATTTGCCGAGCACCAATTCGTCAGGCAATCCTCTATTTCAGTTTTCTTTTCTAGAGCGGAACGTGCATCGCGATCCGAGTGCACGACCGTCGTATCGTCCGCATATAAGACGGTGGAAAAATCTCTACTTCCGAGAACTGCTGGCAGGTCATTAACGGCCACGAGCAACAGTAGAGGCCCCAAAATGGATCCCTGAGGCACACCCGCACGAACGGAACGCCAACCAGAGTATCGGTTATCGACTCCCACACATTGCTGCCGGTCACGAAGGTACGACTCAACGAGGGAGCACGCTATACGCGAGAAACCATATAGCTCGAGCTTATTTATTACAAGTCCGTGGTCAACCCGGTAGAAAGCCTTGGACAGGTCTACCAAAGTAGAGGCGGTCGTCATGCGGTCTTCAAAACCCTTAAGCACGAAGTTAGCAAAGGCCATCACAGCGTCACTTGTTGTTGAGAGTCCACAACGAAAACTGAATTGGGAAGCGTGAAACAGTCCGGAAGACTACATGTATTCTGACAGTTGCCTAGCCATGACAGCTTCAAGGACCTTCGAGAGAATCGGGAGGATTGCTTTGGGACGGAGTTTTGTGGAGAGTCGCCATTCCCCTTTTTTTAAATTGGTACAACGACACCCAACTTGAAGGAAGGCAGGAAAGACACTTGTTGAGAGGCATTCATTCACGAGACTCGTCAAGAGCTCGGAAAGTTCCTAGCAAGCCTTCTTTCACACCACCGTACTGATGCCAAATAAATTCAAGCTCTTCGAGCCCTTCAGACCCGAGATCATTTTCACCTCATCCACCGAAACGGACTTGAAATTAAATCCAGTGTCGAGGAGAGGCATGTCATTGGGAAATAAAGCACAATTAAAATAAATTTAATTAGTAAAGAGGGAAACGTCTAATTGATATTTTTTTCCTGGAACCTCCTAAAATGAACAAAAAGTTAACTTTTTGTTCATTTGCGTCGCCCAATTCATCCTAGTTTTGGACTAATGCAGGAAATTTTCTTTTTTTCGGGTGGGTTGATGGTCTATTGATGTCTAGCCGGCTTAACTAATGTCCACGAAGGTGGAATAATGGGACTCCGGTCACAATTTCAAGAAGTCAACTTAACTTTTTGTATAACATTTAGCGAAATCAAACGTCTTTAAATAGGGAATTTGACGCTCAGTACGAGTACGCCCCTTTAGGTGTGCTTCGGTGCTCTCTCTTTTAATATTCCAAATTCTTAGGCTGTAACACGTCTGATTCAGCTGAATTTTATACAAGAACTTAACTAGAGGTCACAAAATTGTGGAAAATTGCGCTATTCCGTCTCTTTTGGACTGGAATTAAAGTGGCCACGACTTAATAAACCTTCGATCGTTCTCTAAAATACAGTTTCTTAGAGCAGACAAAAAATATGATGAATTGTGCGGCGAAAATGAACAAAAAGTTAGCTTTTTAATTATTTCACAAGGTTCTGGCAAAATATTTGCAATTGGCGTTGACCTTTCAATTAATTACATTTATTTCAATTGTTCTGTTTTTCTCTCTTTCCATGGGTCCGGCAGGTGCTGCTTTCACGCACACGTTGAAGGAATATCAAAACACAGAAAGTTTTTTTTTGAACAAATTAGTTTTCATTTTAATTACCTGCACGAGCTTGTCCGATTTCACGAACTTCTTGAACCACGATCAATAAATAATCACCATTACAATGTAAACACTTATTATCAGAATGCATATTCGTCATAGATTCACGTAAACTCCATAAATTGTTCGTTTTCCAAAACATTGCTGTACCCAAACGGGGCTTTCCACAGACTGACGATGCTCCAAAAAAACGTCCTTTATTTTATAAAGTTTGTTAAGGCGTATTCACATTTAACGGCACCCCTGACATTTCTCGAGATAACATCGCGAGAATGCGCAGAAACGCATTTTTCTACAGAATAAATAACAATTACTCACGATATTCGTGGAGAAACGTCAGTGGTAATATGATATGTGAATACATCATAAAAAAGCTGATAAGGTGGGGACTTTTTTGTGATGGATCGTCAGTCTGTGGAGAAAGCCGTTCGGGTACAGCAATCTTTTGGAAAGCGTTCTTATTGTGGAGTTTACGTGAATCTACGACAAAAGGCTAGGTTTTTAGGATTTGACGATCATTTCAAGCAATGAAATGTCCTCTATCCTGACTGAAATGTTCCGTAGTTTCCGAAAGTGTCATCAACGATTGGATCATGTGCATTGTAAGCCAATAAATCTTGGATTTTTCCAAGCAATTACCGTTATTTCTTTTAATTAAAAAAGAATCATAAATCTTGAATGGATCTAGATAGGACCCGTCCGAAAGTGGCATTGTACCCGGCATTAGACGTAGTTTCACCCAAAACTTTGTGTCACAGTAATACGGATCCACTCTGTTTTTATGGCCTAGGCATATGAAAGCCTATTATCCCATCAAAAGTAGCGCCCCTTGTGAAGAAGGGGGAGGTTGCTGTCCCTTGAAGGGCGTATTATTAACATTCTACAGGGCACTGAAATAGCAATTTGATTTTACAAAACTCAATCATGCAAAAAACAAAAAGTTTCCTGATGCCAGTTTTTTTGACAAAAAACGTCGAAATACGGAAAATGTCTACTACTACACCCTCCGTAACTCTCGAACCGTTCACTTTAGTAAGATCATCTCGGGGATCATTCTTGTGGGCAATTTGATGAAGATTATTTTTGTAAATGCTCATTTTCACGCTAAACCTCAAAGATTTCGAAATATTTGAGAAATACTGGAACAAAATAAGAATTTACGAACTTATTACCCCCTCCCACCCAAACCCATGGCTCCAAATGGTGGAACTTTTTACCAATCAATACGTGGGTTGTGAGGAACAATTTGGCGTTGAAGGGAAACTTTCACTTTGGATGTTTAGGTTGGGCCGTTTTTTTAGCTAATTGGACCGTACTATTAAACATTTGTCAGTTTTCCTAATGAAAATTTCACCCCGAAACTGGCGCGGTTTTACCACAAAAAAGGAAGTTTTTAAACGCAAAATCCAAGTTTCTATACCTTGAAACAATTAAACTGAAGCTTTATCCACATAACTATACCGATTTCACCCTAAAAAAACTTTTGGTTTTACCTCAAAACTGAAAATTTCGTCTGAGTTTTCAAGACAGAGTCGTCAGGTTTCCCGTGAAAACATATTTTTGGGGAACGTCAGTTTTGGAGTAAAATTGTCAGTTTTGGTGCAGAATCGTCAGTTTTAGAGTAAGATCTCCAACTTTTAGGTTGAAAATAGTCATTTTATATAGAGGTGAAATAAACATTTTTGATGTGAAATATTCATTTTCAAGGTAAAACCACCAAACGTATTGTAGTAAAATCGCCAGTATTGTAGTGACATCTCCAGTTTTGGGGCAGCACGTCAGTTTTGGCGTGAAATCATCTGGTTTGATGTAATATCGTCTTATATTGAAACGAATCGTCAGTATTGTGGTACTACATCGTCAGAGTTTACATGACAGAGTCGTCAGTTTTGGAGTAAATGTCAAATGTTCGGGTAAAATCGTCAATTTTAGTGTGTAACGTGAGTTTTGGGGATGAAATGGCCAGTTGTGTAGGGAAAACTTCAGTTTTGGGTTAACACTTTCGCTTTTGCGTGAAACTGGTTGCGTTGCAAAACTCGGCGCTCGTGTTTAAGCGCTGAAGTGTAGAATTAAGCGCTTAATGGAGTTTCGCAACGGTGATTTGTATCGCTATGGGACGTGTTTTGTTGGATTTTAAGCACTTACTCAGCGCTGAGCTGGATTGACAGTTTTGCAACGGCAAAAGACTAAGTGCTCATTAAGCGCTGAACAAGTCAGAAGTTTTGCAACGCGGCCATTGTCTGTTTCAGAATAAAATATTCAGTTTCGGAGTGCCATCGTCGGTGTTGGGTTAAGAAATGTCAGTTTTTAACGTCTCTCAGGCAACACGTTGACAAGTCGGACACCCTGTATTGAACAGCCAAAAGCCCTTCCTCGAGTATTAATATTTCTGGGGAAAACATTGTCAATTTTTGGACAGAAAATACTATATAGAAGGCTACAACTTGGTTTCCCATATAAAATGTTATAGTTTTGACGGATTCTGGCCTTTTGTTTTTGATGAAAATTCAGTTTTTGGGGAACGACTTGATGACTTATTAAAGCGCCTGTATCTGAGTAGACGAACTACCATTTTTCTCTGGTCCATACATCTTCTGTCCACCCCTAGACGAAGGGCCCTGTGCGAGGAGGTGAATTATGTTTGTCTCGCGATGATTTGAAGTCCATAAAAGCTATACACACTGAAGAGGGGGATGAATGACGATTTCCAGAATAATTGTTACTGCGTTACTATAACACGAATTTGAAATTTTCGGAATAGACCAAGAGCCAACGATACAAAAAGTGCAACCATTTGCATACTTTTCTTACCCAGCGCATAATTCCCTAAAAGTGGGAAAAATTGTCTGCCTCCATTTGGACTTGATGAAACCGGTGGCGGGCGCCATTAAATATGCACTTTTGGGGAGAATAAGTATAACGAATAGTGATAACGCATTTGAAAATATTTAGAAATTAATGTTACGTTTCGAGCTGACGAATCCTGAGGCCGTGAGCCAAAGAAAAAGTCGGAGAAGCCGAAAAACCCCTTTCATTTGAAGATCCGCAAGTCGGTGTCAGAGTACATGGGGTCTATTGAGAGCTGAAACGAAGAAAACCGGCCTTTTCTGGAGTGCAGTATCGGCAACACAAAATCGTCACGACATCGTCTGTTTTCATATAAAATCGTCATACTTGGGATGCATTTGTAAGTTTTGTGCAGTGAAATCACCGGTTTTCAAAGCAGATTCATCCTTTTTGGCCAAAACCCAGATAGCAAGCAATATCCGAGGAATGTTCCCACATTCTTCGATTTCGAATGTGAATAATCTGAACAATGTGAGATTATTCTTGTATTATATAAGTTTTCCAAATATTATTAATCATGTTCGTTGCATCATGTTCATGCGTGCGTGTGAAGTGTTAGCGTCTCGCTCTTTGGAATTTAGGTGTAATGTATACCGAATCCAAGGCTCGGGTATAATGCGAAGCACGACAATGGAATAAAGAAGAAATTGTCGTCGTGGGGAAATAATGGTTGCCTAGGCTGGAGGAAAAGTAGAGGGGGAAGGGTAGAAGTTCCACGTTTTAAGGTTGAGCTCTAGTCACGTCGAAAGGAACTCGTGCTTTTTGTCACGTGAGCCCCCTTGTCATTGTCAGTAATGTTTCTCCGAGGGAATTTCAGATAGGAAAATTCGGTGGTTATTAGCGATGGCTGGGGGTAGGGATGAGATGGATCAGTCAAGGTTCTTCTCAATCATTTTCTTAAAAAAGAAAGAAACGAGAAAGAAAAAAAAATCTCGGCTTCTCGTCTATATAACTGATATGCACAACGCGTTCGTAACTTGAGAAAAGAATATTTTAAGACCTTCTCCTTTACAACACCACTCACTAAAAAAACACTCTTTTTCCGTAACCCATTTGGGTGTTGTTGACTTCTTTGCTAGAAACATGACATCAACAGCGCCTACACTGTTCGCTTTCTGAACTAAAAATCAATTATTTTGCGTGGCTTTTTCACGGCTGTGTGTGTGTGCGATAGTGTGAACAATTTTCAACGACCTTCATTAGTGGCTAAATAAAAAGTCGGAGGTATGTTTGCATACCGACCGTACAGCAGTAAATTATCAACGTAACTCGTGGGGGAGGGAGACTTGAGCTGAAATCGTCGATAGTGGTTGGTGATGGGGGGACATGTAGAATAAGGGGGAAAAAATGTTTTCATTTTGATTATAACGCGAGAGAGAGAGAGAGAGATTGAGTGAGAGTGAGAGGAAAAAAATATCCTCTTTCAATATTTTCTCCTTCTTGTAATCCACTCAAGTGTGTTGGAAGAGAATCCGAAGAGAGTTCATTTTCAGAAAATGAAGAGAAGAGCCGGCGAGACGCTACAGAGCAATTTAAAATGTTCAAACGAGACTTAAATTGAACACCAAGTTTCGGTCCTCGAGTGTAATCTGATCAGGGGGTGGTGGTTGGTTGTTTAGTAGAATAGTGCAATGATTGTGGGAGGGGAGGAGGTTGTCAAGCGGTGTCGCGTGAAATCATTGATGAAGAGCAGGTGCCAGGATTCCTATTATGCCCCCACTATAGTTCGCTTTCGAACGACATAAACTCACGGAGAAGGGTTGGGTGGTAATTACTCGGCAGAGAAAATGAGGAAGTTTTCAAGTTTTATACTTCTTCCCTCTTTGGAGCTCACTCTCACACCCATCGTGATCTTTCCTTTTCCAGGCATTAATTATGAATTTTCCATCAAGGGAAAAGGGTGTCGTCGCTGCTTGATGGACGAAAAAACACACTCACACCAAATGAAAGTTTGTTAAGCGGTGGTGAGCGTTAGGGAGAAGGTTTTTGAACAAATCTTACGGCAAAAGAAATATAGTAAAAATTGTATATTCACTCCTTTCATTTCAGTGAAGGCATTCCCACATCAAGAATTGCGAGAAATTTACATCTCACAGACCCACGAATATCACGAAAAATTGCCAATGCTGTAAATAAGGATAAATAGTAACTCAAAGGGGAGCTGCACAAGCGATTCCTCGGCCCCCATCCCCCATGTCGTCAGCTGCACGGGGCAATCATCATTTTCTCGCCTTAAAATTTTCAACTGATCCTGAATTTTAAGCAACTGAGCTATGATTGCCCAAAAAGTAATTAACCGCGCATTACCAAAGCTCGTGAACGGACAAATTCGTCACAATAGAGTGGGAATTTAAGTCAAGCCGGCTTCACATGTGATCTGAAAAAAGCTCAGCTTTGAGCTGTATCCAATGAAATATAATTAATTCAAACGCGGGTTGCTCTTTGATTGGCTACAGCTCAAAGCTTGAGCTGTCACAGCCCGCATGTGAAGGCGGCTTTATATTTGTCTCAAAGTGTCAACGGAATGAATTTTCCTCCCTAAAAATGACAAAATATGACCCAATTTGGTGAAATTTGCTTCTCGAGGGGCTGCAAGAGTGTATATCTGTGTGCAGTACTGACTCTAAATGAAGTGACTATTTACAGTTTACAGTATACAGTTTACTATAAATAAATGAATGAATAAATTAATAAATAAAAAGGAGCGTTGGCGTGGTCTAGACATCCATATACAAAAGTCAGGACGCCAACACTGTCCTTGTCACTCTCTTCCGTGTGGTGGTGAGGTGTGGAAGGTGGACCGCCCTGGGACGGGGTCTGATAGGGCCAGGTCAGACTGTCAGAGGGCCCCAGAAAATCATAAAAATTGAGAAATTAGGATTTTTAGGTTTATGTTCATGGAACAAGGCATGAGAAAAGGAGCACTAGTCGCTTAAAGTGTACGAAAACGCACCAATTCTCGGCTTCAAAAGGCAAGTTCGTAGCTCAAACATGTGAAAAAAAAAAAAAAAAAAAAAATGCTAATAAAGAAAAACAGGAATTCACGGCACCATTAATAAAAATCGCTAATACGCGGCTAAAATGGAGAAGAGTAGCGCTGAAGCGAGGAAAAAAAATCTTAATTCGCGGAATAGAGAAAAAGTCAATTTCTGGCTTCTGAAAATTCGTGGCAAAAAGTGAACAAAATCGCTAATCCACGGCAAAATTGAGAAAAATCGTTATAGGTAATCACGGCTAAAATTGGGAGAAAACTATAATTCACGGTTTAAATGCTGGACAGTTGCTAATTAGCGGCTAAAATCAAGAAAAAATTGCTAATTAGAAGGTTCATTTTGAGAAAATGGCAAGTCACGGATTCCCGAGGCAACTTCTATCGCTAGAATGAGGGAAAAGCGCTATAATTTACGGCAAACATTTTGGGAAAAATCGCTTATTCACGGCTAAAATGGAGAAAAAGCGCGAAATCCCGGCTAAAACAGAGACAAGTCATTAATTTAATTGTGTTTAGACGACCCTGTCTTGGACCAAACAAGTAGCCGGTCCGCGGCATACCGGAACCAAACAGTAAGTCTCCCCCCACCCCGCGGGCGCCGGAGGACCAGAAGCCGGAAGAGTGAAATTTGATTCTCTTAGTGTCAAAATCCAGGACATTTGAATTCTTAAAGAGACCAATCCGCTAGGAATTGCATTTGTCACGGCTCCAAACCCGATAGATTGTTTTTTTTGAAGGGGCCAACCACGTGAGATCGGGTTTTCGTACGAATCAACTCATAAATTGGCATTTTGTGTCAATAAAACCCACGAAATGGGGTTCTACGTGGGTCAGTGGTGAGGAATGGCTTTTTTCAAGGACCACAACACGTTAATGCGTAACATTGAAAGAGTTATAACCCCGTACACTTGGCTTTTTAGGTAGTCAATCCGGCGAGCAAGACCACAGCTATCACGTGCCTTCAAAAAAACGACTCCAAAAACTTGCAATTTCGCAGAAATGAAAACCCGATACTTGTAAACTGGTGGATATTTAGATGAAAATGTTACAATTTCACAGCTATTCATCAAGGCCTATAGGGCGCTGACGAAGCTGGCTATTTTAAAGCTCGCTACGCGCCCACTATATACATGTTAAAAAGGCCCTTAATTGTGTGTTCCGAGGATATTACAAGGAGGATATATTATTAAAGAAAACCGAACAGTTTATAGCTGGCGTTTTACTTTTTTCTACTGGTCCAAGATCTTTGAATTCGCGGGTTTTTTAGAAAATTGTGAGTGCAGACACTGGCGGACCTATAGACCTATACCGGGGCCCGGGGCGGAAATCTTTATGAGGCCCCTTAGTATCTAAATTAACAAGAAAATATAATTAATATATTAATTAAACTGATGTTATCTGAACGACGATGGAAGGGCATAGCCCAACACGATTCGAGTTTCGAGAAAAAATGGCTCCCCGGCGGGATTTGAACCCGCAACCTCTGGATTACCAGTCCAGCACGCTCCTAATTGCGCCATGGTGACGCCTTTGGGAGTCGTACTCCGAGGGATAAGCTAAGCCGAACCCTACCCAGGGCCAGTGTCTCTCGAAACTCAACAACTCGACAATGGCCCTGGGTAGGGTTCGGCTTAGCTTATCCCTCGGAGTACGACTCCCAAAGGCGTCACCATGGCGCAATTAGGAGCGTGCTGGACTGGTAATCCAGAGGTTGCGGGTTCAAATCCCGCTGGGGAGCCACTTTTTCTCGAAACTCGAATCATGTTGGGCTATGCCCTTCCATCGTCGTCCGGATAACATCAGTTTCATTGATTTATTAAATAAAAATACCGGCGACAGGATTATTCATCATATCTATCTAAGAAAATTTGTAGCGTTTAATTACGGATTTTTCCTTATTTTAGCCATGAATTAGAGTATTTATACACCCTATCCTATTCGCCCATGAGCGCTTATGCTCAATTTGAGCCGCCAATTAGCCCTTTTTTCAATTTTGGCCGCAAGTAACGTTTTTATCAATTTTAGCCGCAATAATTATCACGGGTTTTCACCTATAGCGACAATTCCACGTTTTCCTCAATTTTAATTGCAAATTGGCGATTTTTTTAGTTTTTAGCAGCGAATAAGCACTTTTTATCGATTAGAGTAGAAAAATTGCGTTTTTAATTATTTTAGCCGCGTTAATTAGTGATTTTCTCAATAGGTACTGGTTGTTAATCAGTGGTTTTTATTATTATTAATATCCACGAATGCCATAGCCGTACACAGTGGGCCAGTATTGTTATTTCTCAGGGGGGAGGACTTGTTGCCATGAATTAACGTTTTTTATACACTTCAACCGCGAGTTAGCGACGTTTCTCAATGTCAGCAGCGAATCAGCGAATTTTTTCAATTTTAGCAGCCGTTCAATTTTACCGTTTGTCCTAATTTTAGCCACTAATTAGCAGTTTTGCTAAGTTTTCACATTCAGCTATGAATCAGCGCTTAAATTTTGGTCCTGAATTAGCGTTTTTATCAATTTTTAGCCGCAAAGTAAAGATTTTCTTTACTTTTAACTACGAAGTTGCCTTCAGAAACTAAGAATTAGCTTTTACTCCATATTTAGCTGCGATTATACAGGGGCGTAGCCTAAACGTAGCCTGGACAAGGCAAGAATGGGCAGCTGCCCACACCCATCTTCAACTCGTCTTTGTTCGAAACCGATTGTTCCATTACGGAAACCGTAAATTCATGCCTATTCGAAATGACTGATTGGCATTAAAACTTAGCAATGTATCCTTCAAAAACGAGAATAATAATAATAAATAAATATACATTAGGCATATCTTCTGCAGAAAAAATGGTCATTTTGCAAAGTCACACTAATTCACGCCTTGAATGAGGACGAAACGATAATTAGCGGCTAGCTGCACTCACTTGCAGCTAAAAATGAGATAAATCGCTAATTCACAGCTAAAATCGTGTAAAAACGCTAACTCATAGCTGATATTGGAACATAATAGCGTTAATTCGCCGCTAAAATTGAGAAAAAGTGCCAATTTTCAGCTGAAATGAGCACTTTATCTCAATTTTAGTCCTGAATTATAGTGCTATTGAATTTGAATTGATCAGTAATAAAATGACAATTCGTGGTTTTAATTTGAGAAAACGCTAAATTTTTTGGCAGTTTGCCAATAATATTTTGCGCTGTCATGGCCGGCTTGCCTGATGAGGGTTCACTGTAAATCAATCACCGAGAATTGCAATTTTGCATGAGCAATTTGCACATGAAGAACAAAAAATGGCAATTTCGTGTATGTTCTGACCCAAAATTTACAATTTCGTGAATGTTCTGACCAAAAGTTGCGATTTCGCAGATTTAGAACATCGAAGTCATGTGATTTCGTGGCTGAATTTGGGCTCTGTCGTGACTGGCTTGTCCGGGTTCTTAATTTTAGCAGATAATTAGCGATTTTTCCAAATCTATGTTGTAAATAAGCGTTTTTTTTTTTCAAATTTAGCAGCGACTTGACGCTATTTCTCTTTGTTATCTCCGAATGGCCGATTTTTCGTAATTTCAGTTGTGAATTTGCTATTTTACAAACTTTAGCCCCAAATTAGTTTTTTATAGCCGTGATTTTTTTTTTTTTCACATTTTATAGCCCTGAATCAGTGCTTTTTCCATTTTAGCAGTGGGCTTGGCCCAAGAACACCACGTTTGCGTTTTTCTATATTTTAGCCTATATAATACACCGCGAATCAGCGATTTTGTTCTCTATTATGGTCTGGAAGTTGCATCGAGAAACCATGATGAGCACTTTTTCACTGTATTACCCATGAATATTTGCCCTTTTTCCAAACTTTTTGCCACGTCCTTGCCCCAAGAACAGCACATTAGTGAGCCTTTTCAGTTTCAGCCGCCTAAAGAGCTACAGAAACTGCGGGATCAGCTTGTATTTTCTCCATTTTCGCCGTGAAGTTACCTCCAGAAGGCGCGATTTTTTTTCAATTTGAGGCTTCGAGGCTTTTCAATAGCACTTACGTCGCCTGAGCATTCGAGTCAGCCACTCTGAACGCCTGACCCAGATCAAACCAGTAACGTTCCACAACCCCAAGGTCGGATTGAATGAAAACCGTCGAAAGGAGCCAAATCGCTGTACAACCGAACACCTCCTCCTCCTCCTCCTTTTGAACGTACATTCATGAACGTAGGACCTAAAAATCCTCATTTTCTCATCTTTAAGCTTTTTGGTGGCCCCCCCCTGACAGGTAGAGCGGTCCACCCCCCTCGCCACTACCTCGGCGCGCTAATGGTGTGCAGAAATGGGATCGGCGCATGATAACCTTCTGTTTCACTTCAAAGTGTTTAAAAGTGACTTAAAACTAGCCAAACAAAGAAATTTCAGGGGCAAACAAAACAATAGTTGACACCGGCGATTCGATTTCAGCCTTTAGAAGTAATCTTGACCTTTGCAAGAACAAACTACAGTGACAGCAGATAGCTTTAATCCCCGATATAATGCTTCTTCCTCGAGAATTCAGAAGATATTTGTTTGGTGGATGTTCGTGACACTATTGCAGTGCATTCAAGCAATCTCCGCCAAGAAATGGACCTATGTAGCCAGCAAATGTTGATCTCAGTAAACGCAGCTGGTTATAAATCGATTTGCTACTGATTACTAATACCGGGATTTCAACTAGAATTGTGTGATCTGCAAGTGCATAAAGAAAAATGGGTCAATTTCACAATTTTGGGCGCAGTAGCGAGAACATCCAGTTTTAGTTACCGACGCAGAATAGTTATATACTCTTCTGCCGTTTCCTGCAATATATCTTGTCAGCAAGGGTTCTCAATTTTGTGTGGTTGTGGTCAAAATGAAAGCTCGCAGCCGACTGGATTCCGGCGGCACGATCTGCGATGCGCATTAACTAAAAACTTTCGCCCGACTGTCGCAGAATTGGTGAAAAAGGTGGCGGAACGTTATCGTAGTAACCAAAAATTCGTCTACGCGGTCACGAAGGCGTTTGCAATTTTAAATTAGGGTCGCCATCAAAAAACTTTGGAAACCCCTGCTTTAGAGTTTTCTCTATTTGTTGTGAGCTCGAAACAGGCACACAAGTTTATTATGTACATTGAGGTTCACTAATCTCGCAGTTTCGGCCTCATTCGTTGAGATCTCCAAAATTGCGTACCTACCTACTGAAAAAAAAAAATTAAAAATGTCAAAATTATACATTATGCGCCACGAAATAGCTTCCGGGCGCATAATTAGCCTGACAATAGATGCCAGGCTAACAATAACTTTGTTCCCTTTAGCGTAACGACAACGACACCGTGAACTTTTAACCCCCACACCGATCGTACTTTTAACCCGTTTTCTTCGTTTCAACTCAATAGGAAAAATTCTGCCCTCTGTCCTTTATTTGACCTACCCAAAATCAGAGCCTCATGTGAGGGGGGGGGGACAACGAAATAAACATTGTAAAGCGGCATCGTAAACTTATTAGCTAACACCTCGTTAGCTATGGTAAGCGTCAACAAGTTTTGTTTTTTTCTTCTTCTTTGCCTCAAAAGGTTGCGGACAAGTGTTGAGTTTCAAAGCTGTTTCGAATTTAAATGACTTTGGGACTAATAAGGGGAAGAGGGATTAACATTTTTCGTCAATTTTACTTTAATCCTGCCGGTATAATGGTGAGGGGTGGAATGATACTTATTGAAGATGTTTAGAAAGTTGTGACTGACAAATACAGAACTCGTTTTTTTTTTTGCACCATAAAGATAGGGATTTCGCGCTGTTTATTTAGTGGAGAACCCCGCCCCCAATCCATCTTTATTGAGACGATATTTGCGTTTTGGACGGGGTTTTCTGCGAGAAAATACAATTCTTTCCTTTGAGTTAACAGCGAAAGCATGGGAAAAGCACACCCTCACGTCAACTCCCAACACCCCCACCCACTCGCACCCCTTGTCATCATGAATGGATGTATACGCTACGTTTTTGGTTAATGTGGGCGTAATTTAAAAATTTACTGTGAAACAATTTAGAGCCAACGAAAATGTTTTTTTTTTTAAATAATAAAAAAAGTGTAAACACTCACGCCGCTATGCTTTTGGAGAGTGGCCAGCGTTCCATCGTTGCTTGATATTTCATGTTTTCGATCTGCTTCTTTAGCGCGTCCTTATCCATGGCTGAAAGCACACTGGGGTCCATACTCGAGGCGCGAGCCTGCGCAATTAATTGCGTCACAGTGATGACGCCATATAGCGGGGGAGAGACTCTACTTTCATCGTATTTATTGTCAATGACGTTTAGTTTTGAGGGAGAGCGATTCCAATAAATTAAATAAACAGAAATTGTTTACAATTGTGCGTTTCTGTGCGATGGGAAGGGTATGGGGATTGAAAACGATATAGGTAACGGTGGGAAATGTCATGGAGCGGAATGAAAATTCTGCGATTCAATTTACTTTAGGCAATATGTACACTCCACCCCTCCCCACTCACGTTGCCAACCCTTTAAAGGACACATTTATTAAAGCCCTGAGCCAAATTGTGTATTCCCTCCCGAGAGCTATGTGAAAAGAGGTTTTTCAACTCGAAAGCCCATTATAATATCACCCCCCTTTTTTTACTTTCTATTCCACGATTATTTGTGGGAGAAGAAAATCGATAAGCACGCGCCTTATTTCGTATCTTTCCATTTGTTAGCCCCTCGTTAACGTTTTGTTGCGGACTTTTATTAAAAAATCAAACGTTCATTTAGTTGGGCCCAGCCCCTTTTGACAATATTTTTTCTTCAAAATAACCCAGTCGCCCCTTCCCACACCACCCATTAGGGCTCCAAACCAAAATCTTATCTAAAAAACTAATATTTACATCTCAAAAGCACACGAATACGAATGCCCCCTCACCCCACGACCACCAATCTCTCGCATACATTTTGGAATTACCTGCTAGTAAGCTCAAATTTAACCGTCGGGCAACAAACCACACTCGTTTTCTATCGCGCACTAATGCAGAAAGGACGGTTTTGCGTGTATTTATAAATTACACTCCGTACTACATATCTTGTTTGAATTTTTATATACAGTCCTCTTCTTTCACACTTCCCCTGGCATTTGGAATTAATTAACTCCGGTTTGACCCAAGTAAAAGGATCGTGTTCGGCATTTTTACGGCTAACCGACACGAAAGAAGCATCGGGAGGGGTGAAAGGGTTGGTAGGGGGGTAAAAGTTGCGCAACTACACAAGGGACCTTCCGCTTTTATTATAATGGAATGTGACGCGGAAAATTTAGCCGTTGCAGCTAAGCACGAAAATTGGTTGTTTCAAAACAACGTGCATCGCATCAGGTTTTTTTTTTTTTTTTTTTCGAAAAAAGATTTTAAAAATTGCACTTTACTCGCCACTTATAAACAAAACTCACCTGTGCGCGTCTGTTTTTTTTTTTGTTAGTCGAGTTGAATGAGAAACGAAGAGAGACCGACGACTGATGGGGCTATTATACAAAAGAAGCTTTAGGAACAAGGGTTGAGAGGTGTGGGGAGAGAAGTGAGCACACGACTTGACCGGCTTCGCCGCTCGATAGTCAGTCAATTATTTACGATGTCAACAACAAAAAAATTGCTACCGGACTTCCGAGAACGTTACGACTGAGTCATGTTTTTGAACTGTAAAAGTGAAAAAAATAAAATACAAATTACAAATAAAAATACAAGAATAACATAACTATTTTTGGTTGCTAAGAAAGAAGAGGATTTGCGTGAATTTTCTTCAATTTGGTCGATCTCACCCGATTCCAAAGAAATGAAAATGGCAAGCGCGTGACTACATCGAAATAAAGTTTAAAAAAAAACATTTGGAGGCCAAACCTATTTTAAAGGATTATTGCGAAATGATAAATCCTTGTAAGTGTAAACACAGAAGATGAAAAATACAAATTATATGGCCTGAAGTGGGAGAGGGAGAGAAGCAATACCCACTTATAACTTCTCCACAACGCGCTTGGCGGTTTAAACTGTAGACAATAGTTATTCTTCTGCCCATGAGTCATAACAAACGGTGACACCTCCACTCCACAGTTCCTAAAAACTTAAGGGGCGATGACTGATTCGGGGGGGGGGGGGTATTAAGGGCCTGAAGGCCGCCCTATTTTATTGGCTACCAACTGTAGAAGAGGGTGGGAGGGTTGAAAAATAAGGGAGATGGTTTGCGTGTCAGATGAAAATTAGCATTTTTCGAAAAGTAGGGTGTAGCCGAAGATTAAATTTACAGTCGGTTTTGACTCAGCCTTACCAATTAGCAGCAAACCGATCCATCCTCATTGAGTGATTTTAAGAAACGTGGTGTCGTGGACGAAGTGACCGGCGTAAAAGCTGACTCGGACATGAGTTAGCTTACGTTCTTCACAACCAAGACGGCGTGCGGGTCATGTTGGAATACTTGAATGCTTGACGTGTGAGTCAACTCGACCTCTTCCGGTTTCGAAACGCTCATACAACTCTAATAAATAACGATTAGACTGCCTAACTTCCGATTAGACCTTGGGCTCACTTTTGATCACCTAAAACCTGGCAATTTAGCCACATAAAATTAATTATCACCCTTTCAAATTTCAATTTAGCCAGCAAGAACCGGAAGAGCGTGTTCAACTGGCTGTGAGCGTGATTATAAGGAGGCAGGTCCGGGTCAGAATAGGACTATTTTGAGACAATGACCAAAAATTGCAAAAATGTCCGTTTTATCGGCCGGTTCTCGCCACATGTGTACTTCAAATGCAGTAGCATAACTAGAGGCGGGCACACCGGGAAACGATGCTAATGGGTGGAGGGGGGGGGAGGGACTGAAACTTACGCGGCGGCGTTTTTCCTCTTAGCACACGAAACTGCCTTCCAAAGGAGTGGTATTATAAATTATCTGGTGCAGATCCAGCCAACGAATGCACGCACTGATCACAAAAAAAAAAAAAATAATAATAAAATAAAAAATAAAAGCTATGGACGTTCAGCGCCAAAATCCTGAAAAATCAACCTAAAAACCAAAAATGTTGGCAAACAAACTGATCCAAAAACAATCAAGGGCGAATATGGCTCTTTCAAAAATCAAATGTCGTAATTTCAACTAGTTTTGAACCCAAACTCTTTTTCAATCCTCCAATTTTTACGGATTCGGCTCGTTTAAATCCGTTTTTCCGTCAGTTTGGCACTTTCAAAACCCAAATTTCGTGGGGCTCGCGCTCTTTTCAGAAGCAAAAGTTTAGGCGTTTTGACTCTTCATAAACCAAATTTCGTTGGTTTTTATCTTTGAAAAAGGAAAATGTCTTGGATTTGGTGCCATTCGAACACATTTTGTGAATTCACACTTCATTAAAAACACAATTTCTTGGCTATTAGGCTAGTTCGTAAGCCGAATTACACGTTCTTGGCTCGAAGAAGCCAAGACCCAATGTCACTGGTTTTTGTTACTTCAATTGCACGTATTTTCACTCTTTTGTGGCGATATGTCTTTCTAAAATCAGTTTCGCTGGTTTGGCTTATTGAAAAAATGAATTCAAATAACCAAATTCTGCGGGTTCATTAAAACCTCGTTTTGATGGAGTTTCTCTCTATCAAAAAGAATTTTATGGCTGGAGATTTTTGCGGCGTCAAAAACTATATTTTGTGAATTTGACTCCTGTTAAACCGCAGTTTCGAGGAATGTTTGCTAAATTAAAAACCAAATTTCATGCCTTTAGCGCTTTCTGAGGTGAGTTTCGCACGTTCTGTTAATTCGAAAGACTAATTTGGCGGCAAACGACGGAAAAACTAATTTCGTGATTTTAGCCCTTTTAAACTCCAATTTGGTTACTCTTCCATTACGTACCAAATGTCCCGAATTTGGCTCCTTCAAAATACGGTTTTTGCTATTTCTTCATACTCAATTTCACCTATTTCAGTGTTCGGCCAATGGCGGATCCATCCATCCAGGGGCCATGGCCCCTCCCTTGGAGTCGAGGTCACTTTCGCAAAAAAAAAAAAAAAAATCAAAACCTTCTCCAAAATCCTATCGAGGAGGGGTGATCACCTCTAATTTTAGGGTCATTTCCTCACAGGCTCGAGGGTCAGGTGTTCTCGAGAGACACGAAATGCCAAGTTATTTAAGGAAAAAATCTCTCGCGAATGGCCTCACTGAGGGGAAAATTGACCTGGAACGCCGCCACGTCAAGGGAAAAAAGCAACCTTTAAAGGCCTTAAAGGCAAACTTTAAGCGAGACGTCACATTGTGAGGTAAAAACTCTTTCGAAAGGCAGTGGCACAACGAGTGAACTACGCAAAATTGCCCCACGCCAGGCAAAACGTAACATTCGGAAAAGCACTCACGTGAATCGCCACATTCGAGGCAAAATTCACGTGAAATGCTGCGTCAAGGGCAACAAAATATGCGAAATGCTTTACCAAGTGCACTATGTTAAAATGCCATATTTTTTTTTTTTTTTTTGTAGGGGGCGCCGGGCTTTGAATCGGCAGGCGCCTAAGCCCCCTTCGGGCTCCTATACGCCATACCCAGATCTAACTGTGCACTTCACACCCGTACT
The DNA here is from genome assembly GCA_038030265.1 of Corythucha ciliata. NCBI lineage: Eukaryota > Metazoa > Arthropoda > Insecta > Hemiptera > Tingidae > Corythucha > Corythucha ciliata. The sequence continues at coordinate 21,204,273 of CM075937.1, read as the reverse complement.
ACGCGGGCGCTTCAGTCGGTGCGCGGTTTGTTGAACGCGCATCACCGGGGAAGCCCACACGAAGCCGAGTGTGCCGTGTCACAGCTCGCCACAGCCTTTGTAGTGTAATGGGCAATGGCTGGATTCGAAGCAAGCATTGAATAGTTTTATTTTTATTTTTTTATTTATTTTTTTTTAAAGAAAATCACAAATTGTACGAGGAATTGTCAATATAACGAGAAATTTGCCCTTTTTGAATTAATTTTCAATTTCGTGAGGAAATTGTTAGTTCAAATAGGAAATTGTTACATTCGAGAGGTAATCGTTAATTTTAGGATGAAATGGTCAGTTTCACGACGAAATTTGCATTTTTATTAGCAAATTGACATTTCTTATAACCACATTGTCAATGTAATTAAAAATTTATCATTTCGAAGCAGAAATTGTCAATTCGACGTGGAAGTTGTAACTCATCTACAATGATTTAATTTTAGTCCTTGGAACTTATTAATTTAGCTCCATGACTCGATGGACAATTGATGCCCTTTCGGAGATTATTGTTAATACGTAATTGGCGATTGTTTATTTTGGCATTAAAACTTGTCATTTTTAATATTAATATCCCGTTATATGGGGAAGTGAACAGTTTTAAGAGTGCATTGTCAATTTTATGAGGAAATTGTCAATATAATGGGGACAATGTCTATTTTATGAGGAAGTCGTCAATTTTACAAGGAAAACGTGAATTTTATGTTTTATAAGGAAATTTTAAATTTTATAAGGAAATGGTCAATTTTATGAAAAAATTGTCAATTTCATTAGGAAATAGTACTTTTTGTACAGCCGGGCGTAAAGACTCGAAATTCGACCGCTGGGAGAGTCTTGAGCGGGCGACATGAGGTTCATTCCGCCCGCCGGGCGTAAAGAAAAATAACAGCCCGCTACGTCTTCTTTTAGGTCCTTTGTTGTTTATTTGAAAATAGTTTTTCCTAATTTTGTTTTTAAATTGTACATTAGCCAGAAAAACGCAAAAATAAGCACTGCAAATTACGCTGAGAGACGATTAAAGTTCTCTCTGTATCAGGTACGTCATCCTTCCATTCGCTGGCTAAAGTGTGTGTTCACTTCAGTTTATTAAGCAAACCATATGATATGCGTCTGTGGAGTCCGTGCAACCTATCAAAATGCTTCATTTTTCGAAGGAATTAATTTTTCTTTGCTTAGTAGACTTCACAGATGCCTAGCGCAAAACTTCTAAACAGGGCTTTAAAGACTGGTTTTTATTATTATAATAGTAATAATTATAAGGACTTCGGCTGTACAAAAAACAGCGTACAACACTCGGGCGGTATTCCTCCGGGCGATCTCGGGCGACAACTATAAAAAATACAACTACAACAACTACAACACTTCCCGTCGCCCTCTACCGTTAAGAGCATCATACCGCCCTTGGATCGTAATGTACTATTTTTGGGGGAAATTGGTAATTTCATAAGGAAATATAAATTTTACGGGGAAATTGTCTTTTTTAAGAGGAAATTGACAATTTTATGAGGAAGTAATACATTTTATGGGTGAAATTGCCTATTTTATGAGGAAATTGTTAATTTTATGACGAAATTCTCAATTTTATGAGGCAACAATCAATTTTATAGGGAAATTTAAATTTTATGAGGAAATTGCATATTTTATGGGGAAATTGTTTATTTTATGAGGAAATTGTCAATTTCATGAGAAGAATGTCAATATTATGAACAGCTATTTTCGGGAAATTTGTTTGCTAATAAACAAATCTCGCTGGGTGGCCTATTTTAGTGACCGATTTCGCCAGTTTTGCGCACGAACGACCGTTTTTAGCTGCTTCACTCAATAAAAAGTAATTTCCCGGATTTCGCTCACTAAAAAACCCAATTTTGAGCGTTAAAATCGCAGTGCTAGCCGTGGGACATAAGAGCTTCCCCTCCACCACTGCGATGAGTTCACTTCATTCGGCGGGAGGCAGGCGGGTTGCATGAGTAGTTCTTGAATGTTGTTGTTTTTCCCACTTTTCCGGCCTTTCGGTTTCCTTAATTTTCCGATTTTTCAATAATCAGAGATTGAGAAATATGTCTGTCTAGCAACTGTGTGACGTGTGGAGTTTGCAGTGGCGGGGGCCGGATAGAGTCATAATATGGCCACCTCCTAAAGCCGACTCTGGATCCGCGCCTGTGATCGGCTTCACGGATTTGGCTTAGGCAGAAGCCTAACTACCTAATTCTGGCAGTTGCGAACTCCTAATGTTTCGTCGATTATCGGTTTTTCATGTAACCTATATTCCCCCTCCCCCTTCCCATTCAAAATGCATTAATTTCACGGGGATCCTACCTGGGTCTCCTCCTTATAACGCTAAAATGATCGTACGGGCACCATTGCCGTCTTTAGGCGGGGTCCCGACAGGCCTCCGTGTCAAGCGGCGCCCCGGATTCTTCAGTTTTTTTTTTCTGAGATGGAAGAAAGATACTCGTCTTCTATCAATAGGCGACCGTACGATGATCGAAGCTTGGATATAATGAAAAATTTTATGAGCCTAAATGTTTTAGGGTCAGGGCCGGCCAACCTTTTTTGGTCGTGGGCCATAAACCTGGTTGTAAGAACTCATGGCGGGCCACTCATCGCTCCCCCCCCCCCACCAGCAAAACACTCTGATCTTAGCAAAAGGCCGAGACGCTCTGAATAAAACGTACTGGGGGTCTGTTCATAAACTTCAACAACATTAGTTAACGACAGTATAATGTAATAGCGTTTCACCGCATTTACACAAAAATGTGCCCTGGGGCAGCTCATTGCGGTGCCGGCCTTGGACATTTGGCGCTTCACCGACGCCCTCTCCCCCATGAAATGGCTTCAAGAGTCACGAATAAGCTTTTTTTACATACTTCATCAATTCTTCTCAATTTTGTCAGTGAATTAGCAATTTGTATCCATTATAGCCATGAATTAGCCATTTCTCTTGTGATGATTTGTGTTTTTCCTAATATGCAATTTTACCAGCTAATGGGCGATTTTTCTCAATTTTACTCATGAATTAGCGCTATTTTCTAATTTCAGCTACGAAGTTGCCTCCGGGAACCATGGCTTGCAAATTTTAGTCAATTTGTTTCTGAGAATTTACAAAATTTTCTCAATTATCCCCCTAAATAGCCATTTTTATTGATTTTAGCCGTGAGTTAACGTTTTACCTAATTTTAGTCTCCTAGTGATCTGTGAATGAGACTTTTGTTTCCCAATTTTCGCCGTGCACCAACGCATTTTCTGAATTTTTATTCGCAAATTAACGTATTTTCAGAATTTGTATTCAGGAATTAGCTCATTTTCCTCATTTAGCCGTCGATTAGCGATTTTTTTCTTTTGTAGCAACGCACTTACCTTCAGAAGCCGAAAATTGGTGTTGTCTCCATTTTAACCGAGCATTAGCGATTTTCCCCCATTTTATTTGGAAATTAGCGATTTTTATCACTTTAACCGTGAATTCGCGGTTCTAGTCGCTATAGAAACATTTCCCCCGATTGTATCTGTGAATTAGCACTTTTTCATTTTAGTCTTTTAGCATTTATTTTTAGATTTTTCCAATATTAACCATGAATTTGCTCTTTCTACCAGATTGAGCCACGAACTTTCCGTTCTAAACAAGCCGAGAATTTCTATTTTCGTAAGTTTAGGCGCGAATAGCTCTTTTTCGCAAAATATTTGGTTAATTATTCATTTTTCACTTTTCTATTCGTGAATTAGCATCTTTCGTAATTTTAAACAAAATTTACTGCTTATTTTACACTTTACCGACGATTTTAGCACTTTTTCTCAACTTTAGCCGAGAAGTAACGTTTTACCCCGTGAATTAGCTAGGTATTTTTCTTTATTTTACCCGCGATTTATCACTTTTCTCGCTTCTGTTTGTGAATCGGAGATTTTTCTCAATAATTTAATCCAATAAATTAGCCATTCATCTCAATTTCAGCCAAAAATGAGCGTTTTTCGATTTTGGTCAGGATTATGTAGTCACGAATATTAGCACTTTTCAAACTTATATATCAGCTCACTTGTCCCAAGCTCAGCACATAAGTGCGCTTTCTCAATTTTGGCCGCCCACGAGGAGACGCGATTTGTAGCGTTCTCCATTAGCACAAAAATCCGGAGGGTGCCAAAATCCAACACAAAGATAATTATTTACCACTGCAGGCCACGGACGGGCTATTGTGAAAGGCTCAGCGGGCCACTTCTTGGCCCGCGGGCCCTGTGTTGGCCTCCCCTTTTTTAGGGTTTTATTTGCTCTTGATCCGGAACCTGTAGCTCAACGACGAAGTGTTGAAGGGGCTGGAAGTAATTGGTTGGAGGGTGGTAAATGGTAATCCGCACTCAAAACAGTGATAAACCCTGTTTCTCGGTTAAAATTGAGGAAAAAGCGCTAATTCATCGATAAATTATATTGTGTATTCACATTATGTGAATACACAGTTATTTCGCTGATGAAATGAGGAAAAATTACTTGTTTTTTCGACTCGAATTTTCGATTTTTTCACATTTTAACCATGAGTTAGCGCTTTCTCCGTATTTTATCAGCGAATTATTGATTTTTCTCATTTTTAGCAGCATAAATTCGCTGCTCAGCATAACTTCACTTAATGAAATGGATGGTGAGAGGAATTGTAAGTATAAGAAAATAAAAAGTACGACACATTTTCAGGGGGACAATTTTTCTTGTTATTTGTAAACAAAAAATGTTAGAGTGCCCTAATCACACGCTTCAAAATTAGGGATTGACTTAATTTCCCCTCGTACCATCTATCCCCTCTTGAAGAACTTTGAAATTTATTTAAAAATCACCAAATGCACCAATCGGGCTGCAACCCCACTCGTGATTTTTGGATTGAGAAGAAGCGCTAATTCGGGGCTAAAAATGAGAAATCTACTAGTTGTTGCTTCGAAATGTGAAAGCATCGCCAATTACCTGATAGTATACAGAAAAAGTTTCTTATTGACTACTTAAATTGAAAAAAATCGCGTCTAAAATAGAGAAAAAGTCCAACTCGTGGCTAAATGTGAAATAATTTTGCAAAAACCCATAATTTTCGGGGCTTCTTATTTTCTGACACTCGCAAAAATCAACTCGGCACCCTAAAATTGAGGAAAAACGCTAATTTCCTGCTAAAATGGGGAAAAAGCGCCAACTCACATGCCTAAATGTGGAAAAATTGTACATTCATGGCCAAAATTAAGTAGAAGAGGTAACTGACGGCAAAAAGTGAGAATAAGGGCTCATTTAGAGCTGAAATTGAGAGCTAACGCCAATTCGGGATTTTTGGAGGCAGCTCCATGGAAGAAATTGAGAATGGGCGCTAATGCACTGCTAAAACTGAGAAAATCGCTAATTATTCGTTACTAAAATGGAGAAAAAGTGCTAACTCATGGCATGATTGAAAATAATTTCTGAAAAGCTCTTTGATCCACGGCTGAATTTGAGAATAGTATCCTAATTTACAGCCAAAATCGAGAAAATTCACGGTTTCATCGTCCACGTTCCATCGTCGTTGCTGAGATGAAGTGCTATGTCTTGGCTAAAGCGAAAGAAATTGATAATACGTGGCTAGCATCGAGAAAAAAATCATATTGTCGACTAAAATTTGTGATAAGTGCTAATTGAGGAAAAGAGCTCATTCACAGCTTAAGCTAAGAAAACGCTAATCGAGGATAAAAATTACACAAATAGCTAATTCGCGGCTAAAACTTAGTTCACGGCAGGGTCGTAGCCAGCCTCTGGGCCCCTTTAGATGGGCAGCTTGACGTGGGTCGTCAAGTAGGCTTATAATTCGGGGATGAGTCCCCAGAAAGAGAACTTGGTAGCTCATCAATTATAACGCGAGGTAAATCGACGCGGGAAATCGTCAAATCGACCCCAGAAACTGAATTAGCATAGTTAAAGGGCCGTGAACCGTCGAACCCTATTAACATCCCTACTGTAAAACTGTCTTTTTTGCATTCTATTTCGGAATTTCGTCAAATATCGGGCAATCCCCCCCCCCCCCAGAAAGTGATATTTTAGGAATTGAACATGGAATTCTCGTCTCCTGTGATGGTAACTGCGGTATTTTAGCCCCCTAAACTGTACTCTTTCAATAGATAAATGGTTTTTAAGCAACAAACAGTCGCAGCAAAGTTGGGTTTTCAGCAACAGAACTGCGACATTGGGTTTTTTTCTGTGAGTCAGAACTCCAGAAATGGGGTTTTAGGGCGTAGTCCATGTGAAATTGGTACATCAGGTACAGCATTTTTTTTAGTGAGCGACATTCCGTTAAAGAGGGGGCCCAATGTTATCCCGGGCCTGGGGCCCCGTCTTTAATAAAGACGGCCCTGATGGGCACAACTGTCCTGCATTAGTTACTCTGCACCCAAAAGTTGACAACTCACCTGTTCTAGATTAGTACGCTGGTTCAGGCTATAATGCTGTGTGTGTGTGGGGGGGGGGGGTCGTACAACATTTTTGGTGAGCCTGCGGCTGCGGGTGCTCCCTCACCTTTTGTTATGCAGCAGTTTCAATGTTGTCATTAAATAAGTAAGAGAATAATGCGCGTTTAATACGACAGTCGTTAATCTTGGCCGATTTTCTTTATTCCGGCGAGGTCTGTGCCTGCGTAGAGGTTCTTCGCCTTGGACTTCAGGTCTATTAATTGCGTAGCCGAGCCCGCGGACAAATTCGTGCACCCGCTGATCACGCGCCATACCACCCGGATTCATCGGGTGAACCACTTATTATATTGTTTAGAAGTTCGGCAGAATTTGCGCTCAGAAAGTGACTACTACGCTGGGCTATAAAACGGACATGAATCTGATGCCACCCCGTCCCACGTGAAGCGGCTGGCAGTAAGATTGCTGCTTAAGAGGCTGTAATGATCCCATATTCCCAACTGAAGCAACAATATTTGGTATCAATACAGAGGCCCAAGAGGTGGTACAGCATACCACGCGCGATTTTGTCCCCCACGCACGGTTGGGGGAACATAATTGAGAGCAATGATTTACGATATGGCTCGGTGGGGGGAAGGGGTGACTTGAGAGGTATGGTGCCAGGAAAATAGTGCCCTCAACAATTTGGGAACACTGACTTTTGTCTCAGTTCATCAATATTTGACTATAATAGCCCAGAAAACTGCCAGTCAGACTGTCAGACAGAAAAAATGTCAACTTGGCACAATAATCGCACTTACTTACTTTAGTGGACCAAAATATGAGAGAAAAAAACAAAAAACAAAACAACAGCAACTTAAGCCAAGTGTACGGCCCTGTATAATACAACGCATAGTTAGCTCATTGAAATAATTAGTCCATGAGCCATGATAGCCACAGCATCATACCAAAGGTTGTCCCCGATAATTACAGGCTCATGTTACATTGTTACTGGAGTTTATTCGCTAGTAAAAGTAATTAAAACTATAAAACCAAACAGTAAATTTCTAACAATTGTCCGCGGAGTTTCGTGAATTCGCCACGAGGCCACAGTGGCAGCACCTCCTTGGTAGAGCTACACGTATTGTAGGGAATAATTATAAAGCCAACAACAAAAAATAATTACAGAATAGAGAGACAGACAGCCAATTAGAAACATTTTGCAATTACTATTATAACAAAATAAATAAAACCCGTTCGTTTCACTCAATTTTTCACTCTACAATAATTCCTTGTAGAAATCACTCCTAGCTTTTGTCTGAATCAATAAACTTTCTTTCACGGTACATTATTCATTTTCTGGTCAGCTTAATTCACGTACCAGAGAGCATAAAGGCGTGACTCCGTGAATTAAGTTTTTGTAGGAAATAGAGCAAAATCAGTCATCTCAAGAAAATAGTCAATTTGATGCTTAGCAAATAGCAAAAAGATAAAACCCACTCTGGGGGAGGTGCTTGTTGCATTGTTTCAATGGACCGAATTTTCTGTTTCAATGTGCCTAATATAATAATTATACTCTGCTGCGTTTGAACAAAAATGTTCATTCGTTTCCTCTAATTTACCATGCTGGACTCGACTTGAGGTGACTAAGAAGTGAATAAACCCTCGCTTAGTCCTTTTGTTTCAACAGCAGAAACTAGGTGGAATTTACGGAGGAAAATAACCAAAAAAAAAAAAAAAAAAAAAAAGCAGAAAAAAGAACAAGGAAGTGAAAATGTTTCAAAATAGTCTAAAAATGAAACATACTGAGTATATGCTTTGGTCCCAAACAGGCGATTTTAGGACCTTCAACTATTTTATAGGTATGTAAGTGGAAAACGACTTTATACTATACAAAAATGTTGCTGAAAATAATTTTCAACGAGTTTTGTGGGTAAAGATTTTCCTCCACTCGTTTTCGAGATATTTAGAAACATATGTATAAAAGAAGTGCCAAATACGCCACGTTTCAGGATGAAAATCCAGATTCCAAGGCTAAAACGGGGTATGCTCCCTTAAAAAGACAATTTTGCGGCTTTGGTACTTTCAAAACGCCAATTCCGTGCAATAGGCTCCCTCAATAACCAATTTCCCAAATAAACCTTTCGTCCTTGATCCGCAGTGAGTTTAAATGGTGAGCCGAACCACGAGAACTATAACAGCTGACAAGATGTCTGAGGGAACGGAGGGAATGGTCTAGTCATCGAGGACGCCAACCTTCAGGCCAGTGGATAAAATTGACTATGATGGTACGTAATGTAATATCGAACTAAAGCTGGCCTCTCTCCGTTCACTTAAACTGAAAACCGACCCCAGCGGAATGTAAAGTCGCGTAGTCGCGTATATATGTACCAGCCGGACACAAAACAGGCGGTCCGTGTTGTGCTCGTCGACAATTTCCTCCCCACGGACACGCTACGATCCATAGGAAAAAGAAACACAGTACGAACTAAGAACGTTTCCACTGCCAGAATTTTCAGTCAGTCTCCTGTTCAATTGAAGTGAAATGACAGTGTGAGCTTCCTCGAGAGGAAGGCCTCGCGCTATCATTAATTGGAGGAATCAATCTAATGACTATTCTAACGAGAATTAGGGTAGAATAATAAAAGGCAACGTCGTTGGAGGATCACCGATTTAAAATGTGTAAAAATCGCACGTCAGATCAGCAGCTTTTCATTGATTTTTAAACGCAACAATGAAGTGTCAGCATCCATTTAAATGATATACGCACGAATGGTATACTAAAAAACAGTAGTACAGAAGGCAAAAACGAGAGGCTAAAATAAGGAAAAACATGAATTCACTGCAAAATTAAGATAAATCGCTAGTTCACGGCTAAAAGGGTGAATACTCGTTAAGATGTCAAAAAATCGCTAATTCGCCGCTAAAATGGGGGAGGGATAGGTAATTCACAAACATAATTGTGAAGAAGCGCTGACGTGTGGAAAAAACGCTAATTCTCGGTTAAAATTGAGAAAACGCCCATTGCGGCTTCTGAAGGTAACTGCGTGGCTGACAGTGAACAAAATCGTTAATCCACGGTTAAATGAAGATAATACGCTAATTCGTTATAAAATTCAGAAAAAACGTTCGCAGTGAAAAATGGGAAACAAAAGCTCTCATTGATGCGGCTTGACAGACGGCTGAAATTAGGTGAAACGCTAATTCACGGCGGAAATCAGGAAAAATTGCTATTTATGGGGTTAAATTGAGAATATTTGATAAATCGCAGAAATGAATTGAGTAAATAATAGTAAAAATAGTAAGTAGCGGTTTCCGGAGACAACTTTAGGGCTAAGATTAGAAAATATACGCTAATTCACGGGTAAAATTGCTCATTAGCGGCTCAAATCAGGAAAAATACAAATGATTGCAAGAAAAATCGCTAATCCGCGGCTAAAATGAAGACAAATCGCTAATTCGTGGCTAAAATGGAGACAAAAGGCTAATTCACCGATGAAATTTAGAAGAAGTGTAGAAAAATACGGTACCTAATTAGCAGCTCCTGAAGGCAACTTCACGGAGGCGTTGGTTCGCCTGGGGGCGCCAAAGGTATAAAGCCGAGCACTGCGTAGGTTGCCACAGGGCACATTTTTTGTACAAATGGAAAACGCTATTATACACGTGGTTAAGTTATGTTGTTGCAGTTATTGAACAGGCCCCAAAAGGTCGTTTTATTCAGAGCGTCACGGCCTTTTGCTAAGATCAAAGTGCTATGCTCGATTTGATTGGTGGGAGGGGGGGGGCTAGAATGGGTGGCCCGCCTGAGCTCTTACAACCAGGTTTATGGCCCACGACCAAGAAAGGTTGGCCGGCTCTGGTCTAGTGTGACGATCCCCATAACGCCACGAATTAGCATGTTTTCTCTAATTAGCGTTCTCGTAAATGGTCGTGAATCAGCGAATTTTATTCATTTTACCCGCACATAGGTAATTTTTCTTAATTTTAGCCACGAAATCAATTAATCAATTATCAATCAATCAATTTAATACGTGAATTAGCTCTTTTCTCATAGTTTAGCCGCGAAGTGTAGTGTTTTTATCCGGCGAGTTAGTGATTTTTCTGAATTTGTAACGTGAATTTGAGCGTTTCTCACTTATTTCCTAGAATAAGAGATTTTTATCAATTTTAGCCGCGTACACGGCCCAAGAACTGCACATTAGCTTTTTATTGTGAATTTAATCTGTGAAATTGTCTCAATACTCTGTGAACAAGCGATTTTTTCTCAATTTCGGTCTCGGAAGTTGACACTGGCACGGCGAATGAGCGCTTTTTCGCAGTTATAGCCATGAACATTGGCGCCATTAGCTTTTATTAGGTTTATTGTGAGTTCTCTATTTTAAACCGCCTGTATGGTCCTGAACAAACTGGCGATCAGCGTATTTTGCGTATTTTTTTTTTTTTTTTGTTTACCACAAATCTACCATCAGAAACGCGAATTAGTTCTAGAAAAGCCCTTTCGTGTTGCCGAATAAAATATTCGGCAGCACAATTTACTGGGCACCTTTCAGCGTTCTATTATATCCTTATCGGATGGACAATCGTCTGAAGCAGCCAAATCACCGTCCAACCGGATACCGGTAGAATCCTACTCCTATCCAGATGGTTGGTTCCAATTAGTCTGGAAAACCTGAGACTTACTGCAGTCAGGCTGAAATTGATACCGTCTGTGAGCCACTTCTGCTTAATGAACTCACAGATGATTCCTTGATACCCGTCCAATTGCCCCTCATCTTCTACGCGGCACACGTTTTCTCGCCTTATTTATGCACCAATCCTGGATTTTAAGGTCCCGTTTCAATCTCCGGGAAGTTCCACATATGCAGACGTAGTATTCCTTTTTTCAAATAAGTTGAAGGAAGAGCTTGAAATTTCATGGCAAAAGTTCAATGCAGGCTTAAAGTTACTCTTCATGGACGAAATTAAAAAAAAAAAAAAAAAATTGCACCCCTTCCTAGGACTAAGCTAAGACATCGAATGCACCTAACTTTGTGAGGCCTCTATGACCCATACTCACAGCTGCAGTAAGTGCATTGCAGTAAGTAGGCATATTGTGGTTAACTTTTTCTGTTCATTATTCTTATTTAGCGTTTGGCAGATGATATTCACCTTGAAATGTTTGCCACTGTAGAACTGCCGTCACGAGGACACTTCCACACTTTTCTCCGCTTACAGTGCTGTATGTGTGTGTCTGAAGCGGCTCATTTTCTTTATTCAACAATTCGATTTGTATGACTGGCCCGTCCTGTTTATGTCTCTGATAATTTTTCTGGACATCAGCGTAATCTTTCTCATGATAGAAAATGAATGTTGAGGCTCAACAGTGCCAACAAATCGTGAAATTGAGTAATTAAAACAAATAATACAGTTTGAAACGCTCTAGTTGCGTCCTACAATTCTTATTGCGAACCGTTCAACCATTTCCATGGTCTTTCTGTTCTATTGGAAACAATAATTCCCTCTCGATCCCCCCGCCTCGCCCGCAACATCGTGCTAATTCCTCTCCAACCACCGAAACCCTTCAAAGCGTTCAAGAGCTTCAAGCCCTTTCGATTTACACTTCACAACGAACGCTTTTTCGTAAATTCTAGAAACGCCACCAAATCATCAACACCTCCTCCCCTCTCGCCGACTACACACCATGTCAACGTACTCATTCTGCTTTTAAATGTTTGTGGTTTGTGTTCAAACACGGTGAGGGTGGCGGTGGCTGCGTTGAACGTTTCGGCACGACCCCCACACACAAACCCAGTGACCGACACACCGGCTCGCCGTCTCTTTTAACTCACTCCTTCCCATCCCCCGCCACCCGTTTTCTCGACTTGTTTTGTGAGGCTGCGACGAGCCTTTAGTATAGTTGTAGACTCGTCGCTCTCAGCGCGTTGTGAACTCAGTGGAGCGGTTGATTGTTCGTTGTTTTTTTCAACAAAAAAAGCCGGTCTGTCGGTGGCGTGCTCGTGTGGACTCTATTTAAATATTTATAGAATATTCATACATTTTAAATAAATAATTAGTCATGTTAACTAAGTGATTCTAATTATTTTTTTGGCGGTGATTTCCGATTTCGGTTGGTTTACACGAGGTATTTTCGATGAATGCATGAAAACAAAATCCGTAAGTGCTCTAATCAACTTGTATCGTAAAATTATTTTCTCTGCTATTTTAAATACCGCAAATACTTTTCGAAGAAGTCTTACCCGCCCGAACTTGATTAAGAACCGAGCGATATTCACAAGATCATTTTTCATTCTAATAGCGTGCCCTCCTCCTCCCTCCATCTTTTGTGTTCGTCCTCAAAAAAGTTGCGAGCCATTGACTTCGCGAAGTCTTTGTTTGCAAACTTTTCGCGACTTTTATATCTCTCGCTATACTATCCCCCTCGTATCTCTCACCATTCAAGTTTGACACGATAGTCTTGGTGGTGGGGAGAGGGGTGCTGGTGATAAATGAGTGACAGTGATTTAAGTTGAACTTAACTGTACAGCAGAAAATTGTGGAGCAAATAAAACAAACTATAATGTGAAGTAAAATCAAGGTAATTTGGACAGAGGAATGTCAATTGACGTCTAGAATCAACGTTAGATTTTTACACGCCACCCCCCCCTCCCTATAGAAACTTGAAAAGGGAGAAAAAAAATAGTTCAAGGTTCTGCATTGAAACTCGTAACTCGAAAATCGACAACAGTTAAACATTTCTCCCTCGCCTCTACTTCTTAAAAAACAACTCCTGAAGTTGGCTTTATTGGTGGCGATGTTTCTATACGTTGTCGAAGTCAATAGGTAATATTGCTCTGTGTTCTAGAGAGTTTTTTTCTTTTGTTTACTCAAACTCAACGATTCTTTCAACGTTCTTTATACGGAGGGAGCTTATTTCATTTTATCCAAGAAATTTAGCGGTTTTTCCCCCTCCACCTATGAACTTACCTTATTACACTTAGCACTTACAGAAATCAATTTCACTGGTTTGACTCTTTCGAAATTCAAATTGTGTGGATTAAATTGTTCGCAGTTAATTGAATTTTAGACGACCCTTGTCTTAGGACTTTTTCAAGGGATTACTCCCCCACCTCACCGCACCACCCTAGTCACACCCGGGAATTCGAGGGAGTGGGGAGGCTGAAAATAAAGAATTAAACTTTATTGAAGCTGAATACTCACTATTTTTACTTGTTTTGAGTTCCGAGAAAAAATTGCTCTCAAGGTGGGATTCGAACCCACGACCTCCTAGTTTCGCGCCAGGCGCTCTACCGCTGAGCTAAAATTATCCGCAGTATCCAATATATTTAGCATTCACAGTATCCAATTTCATGGGGTTTTTCATTTAACTCGCTCAAAAATCAAATTTTACGGAATTGACTCGTTCAAAAAAGTTAGGCCCTTTCTATGTGCAAATTTCACAGATTTTACGCTCAGAGAGCCCCAATGTCGCAGTTTCGACTAATTCATTAACCTAATTTCACCTCCCGTGTCTCAAAAAAAACAATTTTCCGTAATTTCCAAGACAAAGTTTTGCGGATCTGACACGTTAGAAACATATTTCGCGGGAAAATTATCCGTTGAACAGAACAATCTTGCGGGATTAATAGTGCTGGAAAAACCATTCTCGTGACTTTGGCGCTGAATAAAACCAATGTATATATTAGAGGTGTGACGTGACAGCTTTTGTCGGTCATAGTGACAACTAGCTCCGGTGACTGTGCAGTCACTGTGACAAAAACCAGTGGTTTTTTCACTTAAGTGACTACTGCAGCAGTGCGCTTGAGCAAACGCCTAATGTCACCGGACTCACTGGTATCTGCGTGAATTTCATTCCCGAACCCAACAAAGCCTATTAATAGGACAAATGAGAGACACGATTTCGCAAATCAATTTTGTTTGCATCGTTTATGAAAAAAAATAATATTTTTCTAAGAAGTTATCAGTGGAAAACTCCTATGAACGTCAAACCCACAGCCAGGTGAGTCATGGCTCAAAAACTGCAATGCACGAATTTACCTAGGAAGGTGTTTTAAAAAAGTGAAATTATACAAGATCACCGTAGCACAGATCTTTGAAAACGAAGTGTATAAAAATATATTACCTACACTAAAGGTTAAATATTAACGATAAGTCCAAGAAAAGTCAATAGACGAGGGATAGACTCGGGGAGAATGCTACTGAGTTCATTGGGGCGATAGAGGAACTGGTAAAGTACTATGTGGTTGGTGACCTGCGAGGATGGCTAGGTGACGGCTCCAATATTTTAATTCAAGAGACTCTAGCGCAGTGAAGCGATAGAAGTGACGAATGAAGAGGCGATATAAGTGAAGAGGAATGTCACCGTTAGAGGGTCGGAACGGTGATTTCAATGTGGTCGTCACCGGAGCCAACAGTGACTGAGTAGTCACAGTGACAAAATCACCGACAGTGAAATCACACCTCACCTCTAGTATATATGATTCTCCACACGGGGGTCAATTGGCCTCACACTCGAACACCAATTTGGCGGGATAAAGTCACTGAAAACCCCAAGTTCGCGAGGATTCGTCGTTGAAAAACTAGTTTCACGTGTATACATATTATAGCTCTTGAAAATTCCATATCGGTGATCTGGTTGATCAAAAATCAATTTTCCTGGGGTAGCGCTTTTTCTGCCTTAATCTGCAAATAAAATTGAAAAAAATAAAATCGTGCATTTTCAGAATGAAAGACACTAAAAACGTTATTTCGTTGCTAAAATTGAGAAAAATTGATAATTCATGTCTAAAGGTCAATACCGACCACTCGGACGTGACGTGGGAACACACATTCCCACGCGTGATATACAAAATTCCAGAAAAGGCTTTTATTTGTTTACATTCACATTGCTCTGACAAGCCCCCCCCCCCACATCCCACATGTTCTCACGTCACGTGCGGGCAATGTGAACGTTAAAAAACAAAATCCTTTTCTGGAAGTTTGTATCACACGTGGGACAGCGTGTTCCCACGTCACGTCGGAATAGTCTGAATCAACGAAAAAGGTGAAAAAATGGTTGGAGATCTTTATGGTTGATATTTTGCTGTGGTTTGGAGCTTTTTTGGGGTTGGAGCGATTGGAGCTTTAGTATGATTGGAGCTTTGCTGGGGTCTGAAACTTTGCTGTGGTTTGGAGCTTTGCTCGGGTTTTGAGCTTGCGGCTCTGGCTTTAAGCTTCCCCCTCCGCACCACTAGGGCGGAGTAAACCGCGAGATTTTCTTCGTGTTTTTGATTTTTGCCAGTGACTAGAAAACAGGTTCCACAGACAAATATCCCATGTAAAATGTTAAAAGAACGCTATGTTTAGCGTCAGTGGGGAACCAACACCCACAGGGGCCCGGACATCTTTATGTGGTCCATTAAGAGGGAAGTTGTACGTGTACGACCCCCTCACCACAATCATATACCTCGCCTACTCCGCGTTATGTAAATTACCGCCGTATTTCAGCACCAATCGTCTGGATTTCAAGGTCTCATTTGAACTTCCAGGAAATTCGGCACGCAAGTACGTTCTTGCTTTCCTAAATCAGCCGCCGAAATAAGAGCGTGAATTTTCAAGGTAAAAGTTTATGTGGGGTTTACAGTTATTTTAAGGGTGATATGTAAAAAAAAAGATCGTACGCGCGTGCCGAATTTCCTGAAGATTCAAATGAGACCTTGAAATCCAAGATTTGTGCTGAAATACGGCGATAATTTACGTAACACCGAGTTGGCGAGTTATAATTTGGAGGGTGGTCGAGGAAACACAATTACAACACCCCCTTAATCACAGAACCCACGAATATAAACTTTCACACGCTTTTTATATCACTTTAGCCGCGAATTAATGTTTTTTCCCTAATTTTACCTGTGAATCAGCGCAATACCTCTATTTTCGCTGGGAATTAACGGACTTTTTCAAATTGAGCCTTGAATTATCGATTTTCTCCATTGAAACCTCGTATAAGCACTTTTCCTCAAATTAACCCATTAACGCCCAAGACGTGATAGCATGCATTTTTTAGAACAAAATTTGGACGGCATCCTCTATTGACTATAAATAAGCATGATTCATCGCAAATTTCAATTTTTTTTTAGAGTAACCAGAGTTATAAAATGTTTTCACTCTCTTATATGGGGACCGACCACTTTAGCGACCCATACCGTTGCGTTGACGCAACGTTGGGCGCTTCGGAGGTCAAGTTGGCTGCTAACGGAATAACGTTTTTAGGACTCCAAATTTCTGCATTATTATGTGAAAAACGAAGAAATGAAGTAAAACAATAATAAAAAACGTAGAACAAGCATATATTTAGTGATATTCAACTATTTATTTTGGTGAACTGTAAAGAAAAACTAGTAAAAAATTGATTATTCGTGGAATTTTGAAAAACAATCGGGATGGAGCCAAACTTGACATTTTTTTGCACAGCCGACATCTTCTGCTGTCTGTTTTTTAAATTATGTGTCCAATATTATCCAAATGCACTTCATCTGGAAGAGCAGCTATTGATGGCCGACAGAGGTGGGTGCTCGAGTTCCTACCTTCGGGAACATCTTTCGAGGTTTTTCGCCCACAGTTGTCAACCAGAGCTATGAATTTACAATCACAAAGCGAAAATCAAATTGCGACATTGGTTTGCGCTGAGTCTAGTTGAGAAGCTTCCAAGCGTTTACGGCAGCACTATCGATAGCGTTCACAAACAAAGGCCGCCACCATTTTTTTCCCTCTCACGCGGATCAGGCGGATGCCGTAGTTGGCGATTCCTTTGTCGCGTAGATCTACCCCACCAAAATATTCGATCAATTTATAGCAATTGCCTGGAAACCAACCGCTGGAAAGTTACCGCATGTGTGTATCCGGCTTTACAGAATTTTACATCTCAAGCACGTTGGGTTGCTCGATCGGGAGTCTCTTTTTTTCCTTCCTGCTAAAACGTTGGGTGGTCTTCAGAGGGTGAACGTGTTCATGATTTGTGAGAACGTTCAAACGCGTTGACGACGGAATTGTCATTCCACCGTGCAGCACAAACTTACCTTGAATAAAGTTGAAGACAGTTGAAGTATAAAGTTGAATAAAGTTGTTTGAATTGCATCCAAAAACAAGAAAATGTTAGGGTTGTCGCAATAAAACTTTTTGGAGAATGATGAATGGAAGGACTCGCAAGCATTTGTTGTGCGCGCTGAGTCCCCCCCTGAAGGCCCATTGTGACGGAGGGAAGGTGCTTGTGTCAAAGATGTAGTACTCCAACAAATACTCGGCGAAGTCAAAAACTCGAGAGTTGACGGGCATCGACGGCAACATGTCGAGTATGAAGCAACTTGCAACGTCCTTCGAAGCAAGAAATGGCATTCCAAAAACGTGCTGAATGAACTTCACATATGTTTTTGGGTAGAGGGGGCAAAACAGAACGTCTTTTACGATAAACACTCAAACGGAAGCTGTCGATGTCACTCACTGTAACTTCCTTCGAGGCTGCCTGATTGACGATTTCTTTACGGATGAGGTTCATTGGTCGAGAAAACAGATCGTCCATGGCTTTAATTTTTAAAGAATTCGATAGTTTTTGTCGCACTGTTAAAGCTCGGATCTCGTGATCGTGGACTGCATTGGTGTCATCGACGACGACGTCAGAGCTGGCGTGTGTGTAAATTCTTCCTCGACAAGACTTTTCCACGCACCTCCGAGAAATTCCGCAAGTTACTACCCGGTCGCGGCGAAACTTAAAACTTTTATAAACAACGTGGGGTTTGCCTTTCTCACTTATGAGTACACACTCCATCTCAACAGACGTCTCATAGAAAACTGACACATCCTGCGGAAATCGTGACCCTCTAGATAAGCAGTAATACAAGAAACCAATAATATTTGTAATTCACAACATTTCTATGATACAACAACTTTCAAAGGGCACTGTGGGCCAATTTTAGTTCACTAATTTCAAAGTGCACTCGTAAGGTCGTCGAGAGTGATGGTACATACAAACAGGTAGTAGCTTCAACGTTGACTCTTCGCGCGGAACTGTCATATGGAAACAGCGTCTCGGCCGCGCGGAACTGTCATATTCAACAAACCATTTTTCGGGGATTTGCGAGGAACTGTCATACACCCGATTCAAGAGGTTTCACTAGGAGGGATCTGACCACGCAGACGCCCAACTATTAATTAAGTTTATCGACTGATTTGCACAACATGAAATGAGAAACCGAGTGCATTTTACACGCAAGTTTATTGCCATGCCTCCGAAATTGATGTTCAGGGAAAAATTTGGACCGAAATAAAAATTCTGAGCTCGAGAAATGAAATTCGCTTGGCGGGTGCAGTGAGGCCAGAAAATTTCGATTTTCAAAAATTGTTAAAAAATGTTTATTCGAGTTATGGAGTACTTCCATGATTTTTGTAACCGAGAACACACCCAAGTCTATCACGAAGAGCCTATTTCGGAACGAGTTCGTCCTCTTAAATCGAGCAGGAAATAATTAAATTAATGTTGCTTATACGCAACGTTGGGCGTTAATGGGGTCCGCGAATTATTTCTTAATTCTAGCCGAGATTCACCACTTTTACACAATTTCATCAACGAATAAGCGAATTTTTCTCTAATTGATCCGCGAATGAGACCGCTGTCATAGCTGTATTTCATCACATTTTCCCAATTTTAGCCGCAAATTAGCATTTTTCCAAACTGTTTATTCACGTGGTTTAGCTCTATTTAGCCGGAAAGTAACGGTTTTTAGCCAAGTTTATCTGCGATTGGCCGCTTTGTCTCAATTTTAGCCAGTAGTTAGTGGTCTCATCAGTTTTTATATCTTAAAAGCGCTGTTTCGCTAGAAAAATGGGTAAAAATCGCTAATTCACTGATATATTTATATTAAGAGAAAACCCGTTATTAGCGGGTTTCATCATTATATGTATACATATCTGTGAATTAGCGATATTTACCCATTTTTGTTGCGAAATAGCGATTTTCATAAATTTTATCTACGAATTAGTTCATAACATGAGCCGTGAATTATCAATTTTACTCAATATTAGCCACGAATTACCGGAATTTCTGAAATGTATCCGTGAATTAGTGTTTTATCTCAATTTCAGCCGCGAATTAGCATTTTTCCATCATTTCGGCAGCGAAATATTCCTCAATTTCAGCCAAAGATCACCACATTTACTCAGCACATTTCAGCTGCGAATTAGAGTCTTGAAGTAATGCGTGTTCCAGCCTTTTTCTCTATTTTTAACTAAGAACAAGCGCTTCACCCTAATTTTAGCCTGGAATTAACGGTTCTGCGAATTAGTAGTTTTTCTCAATTTTTTGTCGCGAAATAGCGCTTTTTCTCAATAATTTTGTTTAACGTGGATAACGTTAATCGTCTTTAGACCCATTCCGTTTGCATGTAAGCAAGAGTGGAGCTCAAATATCGGAATCTTCGGTTGGCTGGTTAGTTCAGTGTTCGATTTTCAACGTTCGATCGTTCATCTTATAGGGTGGACAAAAGTTCCAAGTGAATGGAGGTGGAAATACTTGCGGAGAAGCCCAAGAGGCCTTTGAAAGCGAGGCAAAATTATCCTCCAGCAGTGTGGGCCTATTCATAACTCAAAATGACGGTGCGCTTACCTGGTTTATATAGTCTAATCGTGTCACATTGTACTACTTCCGTTGAAAGAGCCTGGCGTCGAATGCTCAACGTGTGTGTGTGTGTGTGTGTACCCGCTTAAAGTCGTGGTCCATGTCCATTGTTCTTCAAGTTTTCCGGAAGGCGGATCTGGTCGGAAACACACCCGTTCGGCGTGTACAAACTTACGGGACGAGAAACAGTTCTAATACTTCGTCTTGTTGTGAAGTTCTTAACTAGTTGGGGGGGGGGGGTCTCGATTCCCTTCAACCAACACCCCGAAAACATTCCGCGAGACATTTCCACTCACTCTTAGTTGAAAATGTATATAGGACGTCGGATGTTTGAGGATCGGAAGAAGCATTGAAGAGAGTCTCGGCAAAGTTAAACAAAGATTCCTTAACAGGAAATGTTGAGAACAAGGGCCGGGCGCGTCGCCTTTTCCGAAGTCAACAAAGATTTAGTTGAAGTGAAATACCTCCCCTTCCCCCCGCCACCACCGTGATCAACTAATCCCGTCGTTCACTTTGTACCTCGTAAATTCTTCCTTTCGCTGAAACGAAGGGGGACGAAGCTGGTTGAGAGAATTTCCGTTAAAATGTACAGGACCTTTCCCCCTGTTGCCTGAAACGGAAATGCCGTAGTACAGAACGTTCAATCAACCTGGCAAACATGTTTTTAATTTAGAGCTTTAATGGAGTCCTGTTGTCTCCAAATTTGACTCTAATTCTCACCCCTCCTTTTTATCACATTTAAGTGACGAAAATACTGGAAAGAGGCCATTTTAAACAGTTTCGATCGCCCTCCCGTATACCTCACCACCCCATAAGTGACTCCTATCATTTCCTTTCTTTTTTTATATTCATTCGAAACGCGGCCCTAGCTTTTAATTAAGTTGGAAAGCAGTGTTTTTGAGAGAGAAAAAAAAGGGGGGACGACTGAAAGGCGGTTTTTTGTGCTCAAGGCATCTTTCATTAAGATCAAAGGCAAGGGCCTGAGACTATAGTGTGTACTGTAGTGGTGAAGGGGAGGAGCGAAAAATGTCATTGATCCTTAAGAGTCTCTGAGTTGTGGTTAATATTTTAATTCATTTGTAGTATATTTTGTTTCAGAACTATAAATCATATTCTTTTGAGTTAAAATATTACATCTCACATAAAGGTTGCATTAGGGGTTCAGGGGCGGCTGGGAAAATACGTTATAAGGTTTCCCCCACCTCGGACTACTGAAAGATTACCGAATTGAGGAGGGGGGAGATGCTGTCAAGGTCCAGCATTACTTTTTAGTGGACTAGAATGCGAAAAAAATTTCTTAAAATTATGTTAATATTAGGATTGGGGGAAGTGCCAAAGTAACAATTTATAACACCGAACGAGTTACTTCGGTTAAGTCACATAAAACATATAACTGGCATTGATGGTCACTAATGGGAGTAGAATTTTCGGATTACTTCTGGAATTTCTAAATTATTGACGGAACTGAACGAGAAGAGATGATGCTACCTCCTTGAAAAAAAAAATTGGAAGAGGAAACAAGCGAATCAAATTGTACAAATATGAACGTTTCGACTTATCGTTGGATTGGCCTACTGGCATTATCTCCGCGAACCACGTTTGCGGCTTGGACTTCAAGGCGGTTGATTTCGTCGGAGTTGTCGGCGAAAAAAATCCCGTCGTGGTTTAAGAAAATCGGATCAAAATGGAAAAATATCAGAATCACGTGGAAAGAACCCCCTTCAACGGCTCATCTACGCGGTCACTTGCGGCACATTTTTATAGAAAACCCGATAATATTTGCAGCTAAAATAGCGAAAACGTACAAATTAATAGCAAAAAGGCCAATACAAATTAATAATTCGCAAATAAAAATTAAAAAACAAAAAACAACACTAAATCGCGGCTAAATTTGAAAATAAGTGCTAATTCACATGGATGAACAGTGAAAAACCCGCTAATAGGCGACTAAAATTTTGGAAAAGTGCTAATGCGCAGCTAAGTTTATGAAAACAATGAGCTAAAATTGAGAAAAAGCGCCATTTCGCGACAAAAATTGTGAAAACCTGTGGCTAATTCGCAGAACCGTAAGAGAATACCCGTTAATTCCAGGCTAAAATTAAGGTAAAGCGCTCGTTCACAGTTAAAAATAGAGAAAAATGCTGGATCGCACATTACTTTGAGGAAAGCCTCTAATTCGCAGCTGAAATGCGAGTAAATGCGGTGATTATTGGCTAAATTTGAGGAATACTTCGCTGCTTAAATGGTGGAAAAATGCTAATTTGCGGCTAAAATTGTAAATAAAACACTAATTCACGGATACATTTAAGAAATTCCAGTAATTCGCGGCTAATATTGAGTGTAATTGATAATGCATTGCTCATTTTATGAAATATTTCGTAGCTAAAATTGATAAAAAGCGCTATTTCGCAACAAAAATGGTTAAATAATATCACTAATTCACAGATATGTATAAAGATGAAACCCGCTAATAACGGGTTTTCCAATAATAAACATTATCTGTGAATCAGAGCTTTTTTACCAATTTTTGTGGCGAAACAGCGCTTTTAAGCTATTAAAACTGATGAAATCACTTATTTACTGGCTAGAATTGAGGCAAATGGTCAACCGCAGACAAACCTAGCTAAAAATCGTTACTTTGTAGCTAAAAAGAGCTAAATCCACGTCAATAAACAGTTTGGAAAAATGCTAATTTGCGGCTAAAATTGAGAAGAAGTGATAGCTCGCTGCTAAGAGTGAGAAACAATTGTGATTCGCAAGTTCATTCACGATAGCCCTCTAGCTCGCCGCTAAAATTGAGAAAAATCGGTATTTTGAGGCCAAAATTGAGGAAATGTGATCACTGATCACTGATCATGTATATACAGCTATGACGGACAAATATTCTTAGTCGCGGATCAATTTGAGAATATTCGCTTATTCGTTGATGAAATTGTGTAAAAATGGTTAACCTCGGCTAAAATTAAGAAATTATTCGCGATTAAGATCGAGGAAAAGTGCTAACACGAGATCTTATTGGAGAAAATCGATAATTCAAGGCTAAATTCGGAAAAATCCGTTAATTCGCGGTTAAAAACGAGGTATTGCACTGATTCACATGTGAAATGAAGGAAAAATCATTAATTCGTGGCTAAAGTTGATATAGAAAGCGTTTAATCGTGGCAAAAATTGAGAAAAAACGATAATTCTCGGCAGGATTGGAGAAAACGCAAATTCACGGTTTCTATAGAATAGAGGCAAGTTCGTGGCTAAAATTTAGGAAAAGCCATAATAAATTTAACGCAACGTAAAATCCTCGTTTGTTCTGAGATTAATGAGGAGTTGTATTTGTGTTTCTTCGACCCCCCTCCAATCATATACCTCGCCGAATCGGCAATACGTTAATTATCGCCGTATTTCTGCACCAATCTTGGATTTTGAGGTCTCATTTGAGTCTTCAGGAAATTCAGCACGCGCGTACGATCTTCTTTTTTCACATATCACCCTCAAAATAACTGTAAAACCCACATAAACTTTTATCTTGAAAATTCACGCTCTTTCGACGGCTGATTTAGGAATGCAAAAACGAACGTGCGTGCGGAATTTCCTGGAGATTCAAATGAGACCTTGAAATCCAGATGATTGGGAGCTGAAATACGGCGATAATTTACATAACACATGTACAAATCCCCCCCCCCCTTAATGGACCTTATAAAGATGTCCGCGGGTCCCTGTGGGTGTCGGTTCCCCACTGACGACAATTAGCACTCTTTCTTACAACTTATCCCGAGATAATCGCTTTTTATCAATTCGAGCCGTGATCTACCGACTTTTCTCCTTGTGCAATGGATGCGAATTCGTGTTTTCTTAATTTTAGCTGCGATTTAGTTCACTCGTAGTTATGAATACTTGATTTTTATCAATTCTCGCCGTGAATTCACGTTTTTTTTTTTTTTTTTTTTTTTTTTTTTTTTTTTTATTTCAACCGTGAATTAGTGATTTTTTCATTTTTATATCCGTGAATTATTACTTTTCCTACAATTTTATCCGTCATGGATTAAGATATTTCTTCCGTTAATTTATACGTTCTTATGTTTTAGCCGTGAATCAGTTGTTTTCAATTTTAGCCGCTAATTAGCTTTTTATCAAGTTAGTCAGTAATTAGCGATTTTTCTCAATTCCAGCAGCTTCTTAATGGTTTCCTCAATTTATCCACGAATTAGCTCTTTGTCCAAATTTTAGTGGCGAAGTAGAGTATTTCAGGTGATTTAGCTTTATTTCACAATTTTAAACCCGACTTTTCTAACTCCTATCCAGGCGAATCAGCGATCTTTCTCAATATTAGTCGTGGAATTGGCCCAAGAACCGTACCTTACCGATTAATTTTATATTTTAGCCGTAAAAGATTTTCGAAGATCTACGAATCATCGATTTTTCCCTCGATTTTGGTCAGGAATTTGCGTGGAGAAACGGTAATGAGTGCTTTTTTGCCGTTTTAGCCAGGATTACCAGCGCTTTTTTCAAGTCATTTTGCCGCGTACATGCCCCAAGAATATCACTCCAATATGCCTTCTCAATTTTAGCTGTCTAAGGACCCACGCACATAGAGGGAGAATCAGCAGATTTTCCTCCACAAGACCCCCCCTCCCCTTGTGGAGGGTACGTTTCTCAATTTCAGGTCTCACTATGTATATATTGCTTTCGTGGGCTATTTGTTGTTGTGGTCAGCGTCTGGTGCAAGGGCAACATAATTACTATCGAACTTCAAGCAGATCTTGGGAGAAAAATCGTCAGTTTAAATGCCGAACACATTGAATATCACAAAAGGAGCCCCCCCCCCTCGCGTACTGGTCCCCTCTTCTTGTAACGGCTGGTTCCAACTGTAGCTCACTCACCCCCTGTTCTGTTTTCTGATGGACTCACTGAAAATCTCATAACAGAAAAGGGAGAAAATTATGAGGGTTTTTTCACCTCTTCATCCCTTCCTCTTCTAACTGAGACTTTTGAGCCACACCCCTTCACTTTCTGTTTATAATTACGAAAAGTTTCCTTTTCATACCCTTTTCATTTTGTTGTTTTTCGTTATCCACTTGTCACTTTGGAATTTGACATACAAATTATGTGCCAGTTTTTTTTTTTTTTTTTTCCAAGCCATTACCGCATAAGAAAAAAAAAGGAATCAGCGTTTATAGATAAGATAAGAATACTTGGTACTTGAATAAACGACAGTGTCTTAGGCCGGATACACACATGCAACTCGCAAAATGTTCAATTAATTTCTAGCAATTGCCTAGAAACCAACCAGCTGAGAATTTCAAAAATGTGTTGCTCGTTACTTGGCAAGTACCGCATGTGCTTATGCACATCACACTTTTGTGTTCTATGGGGACTTGTATTTCAAAACAACGCAGAAGGGAAAGGATTTAAGAGATAATTAAAATGTTTCGTTTAATTTAGAAGATAGAGGTAGAAGATGAAGTAAAAATTACTGTTTTAAAAAGTAATTTCATTATCGTGCTAACCGATCTTACTATCCGCGATTTCGGTTTATGCGCTTGGAGAGAGCTGATTCGCTCTTCTCGACTCCCCTCCAACTCCAGAGATAATAAATTAGTTTTTTCAAGCCTAAAAGTTTCTATTAAATTGACTAAAAGTTGAAAAAAAAGTTAACTTGAGAGGATGCCACCCCTGCCCAGCCAAGATGTTTCTCGCATTTGTTATACTTTCTCACTCGGAACGCAAAAAAAAACAACAAAAAAAATGAAAACATGGCAGACGAGAAGTTATGGAAACGGTCGTTTGACTCTTTAGTGATAAAGGAAAATAATTCTATGTAGTGGATTCATGGAAGTGGATGGGGTCGTTTTTAAGGCGTTCGCTATCGAGTTCCCAAGGGTCAAACCCATTGCATGAGCCTCTTATAGTCTCTTGTCTTCAAAAGTTCCCCAGCCAAACTGATGAGACGAATAATGTCATAGTAGAGCGGTTTAGCGAAAAAAACAACAAAAAAAAAAAAACAAGTGATAAAACCCCCTGAAGTTCGGTTTTCTCTATTCATCCGAGAAATTTCGCTCTCCGAAATTTATTTTCTGCATGCGAAAACAGTCATGTTAGCCTCAAAAACAGGAAATATGACGATGATTTTTTAGTTTTGGACTGCACAATTACTGGCGAAGTAGTCATGAATACATTTCATTAGGGGTGGAGTTGGGTGAAAATGGACTACCCCTTTCAACCCAAATTTCTTTCTTTTAAGAAATAATTTCAACAGGTTTGGTCCTTTCAAAATTTAAATTTTTGGGATTGTAGCCTAAAAAATCAACTTCCTCCGTAAAAAGCAAATTAACGGGGTTCATCCATTCAAAAAAGCAAATTCACTAGTTAGGCACTTTAGTAGTCAAAATAATGTCACGGATTTAGCACTCACAAAAACAAAATCGCGTGCATTTTGATCTGTGGCTCTATTTCGTTGCCTTGTATTAAAAAACAAAACAATTTTTGGGAGTTAGCTCTTTCAAACCCAATTTTTCTGGTACTTTTATTAACCCTTTTTGCGGGTTGACCGCTAACCCAACAACATTTTGATGGGGTGGACTCATTCGAGGATTACCAAAGGCAAAATTGACTGAAAGGAGAAATGGGATTCTGTGAAAGGCAATAATCCGCAAAATTTGGGCTTTGAAAGAGTCAAAGGGCCGTATTCAGAAACCCACCTTTACGAAGCCTTAGCTAAAGGAGTTCAAAAATGTGATCGAAGCGCTTAAAGGAGGCGTAAAGGTTAAGGTCGGTTTCTGAATACGGCCCAAAGCCTTGAAATTGAATTCTTAAAGTGTGAAATCCATGGAATCGTGGTTTCGTGGTTTGAAGGTGGTGAAGTACGCAGATTCTAGCCGTCGACGGAACCGTCAAGCAGAGGTAAGTGAACCGGGATTCAGCCGTTTCGTCCCCGTGTTGATAAAGAATAACCCCCCATCTGTTTAATTATACTTGAATCGGTGGTAGGAAGGATCTCTCGCCCAAACAGACCAAAAAAACATGGTCTCAAACCATAGAATTTTCGTTTTCAATAAGAAATCCACAATGCGGCCTAGAAACATAGTCAAATTGTACCTCTTCAGAGTCGCCACATTTTGTTACATTTTGCGCTCACTAAAAAAAATATTTCTTGACTTTCACTCACTACAAAATTCATATTCGAGGATTTTTGCGCCATAAAAATACATTCTCGCAGGTCTGACTCAACCAAAAGTCAAATATCTCATGTTTAGCCTTAAAAACCTTTAGGTTTGAAAAATTTTAAACCGATTTCTCGCATTTTGCCCTCAAAAAACATTTTTTCGCGTCTGGCTCACTTAAAAATAATTGCCTAAACTCACAATTCGCAAATTGTTTTCACAGAAACTGTGAGTTTCCGTGTCTGGAAAATCAAATTTGTGTGGTTGCCCCAAGTTCAACAACTTTTTTTGCGGATTTTTCAAGACGGAAATCGAGACTGTTTCCGCAGCCTCAAGTTCGATTCGCTGAAATCTCAATTTCTCGGATTACGCTTCTCTGAAATCTAAAATCGCCAGCTTTTTGATTAAAAAAAACAAAAAAAAAAAAAAAACGGTTCATGCAAAAATCACAATAGCAGTACATTAGTTTTGAGGTAAAACCACTTAATTTATTTAAAGGGTGAAATCGCCAGTTTGTAGTGAAAACATTAGTTTTCTGGTAGCAGTTCCAGGGTTAAAACTTAATTTTGGGTTAAAAAACGTCATTTTCGAGGAAAAGTTGCCGCGGTTTTGTGATAAAACCACCAGTTCCCGGGGTAAACGTTTCATTTTGAGGAAAATTTGTCAAATCTAGTTCAAGGTGAGAAAATCACTAGATTGACCCGACATTTTCAGCTTGGGCAACACGCCAGCTTTGGCGTGGGCGTGAAATCTTTAGTTTTGGAGGATTTCAACTCAAAAAGTGACGATTTCAGTGCAATACTAAACATTCCATGCCAAAGCTGAAGATTTCACTACAATAATGGCGGTTTTACCTTTTAAATTTTGTCGGTTTGTTCTAAAAATGCAAATTTTATCCCAAACTGGTGGTTTTACCACAAAACAGAATTTCTTTTTAACCCAAAATACATGTTTCTACCTTGAAACAATAAAATTACCAGAATTATTTTTCACTACGAAACAGCCGATTTCTTTTTTAAAAATCCTCAAAATCCAAAACTGAAAATTTCGTCGGAGTTTAAAAGTTAGAGTCGTCAGTTTTCGTGTAAAATACTATTTTTGACCGTCAGTTTTGATGTGAAATTTCGAGTTTTGGAGTAATATATCCAGTTTTGGGGTGAAATAATCATTTTTGGGGTGGAATAACTCTCAGTTATTGGGTAAACTCGACAGTTTGGGTACGTAACGTGAGTTTCTAGGATGAAATGGTAAGATTCAGAAAGTAAAAAAACCGTCATTTTTCTGATAAAATTGTCAGTTTTTGTAGTGAAATATTCCTTTTTTGGTTGAAAAAAAATAAAGTATTCAATTTTGAGGTGATCTCGTAAAACGTTTTGGGGTGAAATCGTGAACTGACATCTTTTGGCGTTTCAACACTTCGAGCTTTTGGTCAAAATCGTCTGTTCTGGTGTAATATCGCCTTATTTGGGAACTAATCGTCTGTATTGTAGTGAAATCACCGGTATTTTGGTGAAATTGTCAGTTTTTTGTTGAAATCGTAGGATTTTTCAAGACAGAGCCGTTATTTTCGGCGTAAAGTCCATCCGTCTTAAGGAAAACGTCAGTGATAGATGAAATTGTCCGTTCTGAGTAAAATGTCCAGTTTTGGGGTGGTGCCGTTAGTTTTACGGGTGAAAATAATATTCAGTTTTGGGGTTGAAATCTACAATTTTTGGGTATTATGGCCAGTTCTTGTACGGAAATCTTCGAACAAACGCACTTCATGCTTCGATTAAAATCACCTTTTATGGTGTAATATTGTCTTATACGGGAACAAATCGTTGTGATAAGATCGTTAGAGTTTTCAAGTCAAAGTCGTCAGTTTTGGAGTAAAATATTCAGTTTTAGGGTAAAATCGACAATTTTAGTGTAACATCGTCCGTTTTAGTGTATATCGTGAGTTTTGAGGGTAAAATCAATATCTGTGATGTGAAAACTTCATTTTTGGGTTAAAATTCGGCTTTTGCGTAATATTGTCTGTTTCAGATAAAATATTCAGTTTTGGGTTCAAAAATGTCAGTTTTTAACGTCTCTATAGGTAAGACCAAAGTTGTATAGATACCAAGTTGCTTCGCTCTTCTCTTATCATTGTACAAAACAGTGGTTTCAAGGAAAGTTCCGTGTTTTGCTCGCACCAGAGGTCGCTCCCTCTGATAGCGCGTCTATTAATGTAATCGTTACGGTGTGAAAATTAGGGAAAGTTGGTTTCATTTTGTTATTTTTGCTGTTATTACTCATTATATTCACAAAGTTTCTGTATTTCATAGAAATATGACTTGCTGTGTACCTCAGTGTACAACTGGGTACCATAATAACAGGAAATTGCTGAAGGAGGAAAATAAAAGCTGCACCCCTCTCTAAAAATACCAAAAGTAAGGTTTTTCAAACTTCTTCTTGCTAGGAAACGTTGGAATTGTCGGTAATGCCAGTTTAAGCTTGATTCACGCTAAATAGTGACGAAAAGTGAAAATAGAGACGTGGCAATTTTGTTCGGCAAAAATAAAAAAAATTATTCCCACAATTTCTAGGGACCAATTTATACTAGACCGGCACGTGACAGTGACACGCACTAAAATCCCTCAGTGATTTTTTAAACTTTGTTTAAATGTCAAGGCAATTTAACATGATTGTGTGAATTAAAAGTCACTGTGAGCTCATTTTCTGAAATTCCACTTTCTAAGCACGGCCTGTTACATCACTGTTAGATGGACAGGAGAGTGCCTAATTTACTGACCCAGAGTTATCTCTACTGACCGGGTACTTACAATGCACGGTACGAGCTGAAATTTCGCAAACAACTTACGCGTGGGTCAATACAGAGACACTTGAAATGCTCGGATCAAGCTGAAATTTGGCATACGATTTACTCTTTGGCCAAAACGACGATTGTAAGTATCTGGTCAGTAGGATTTCCCGAGTTTCACTCAACCGATCGTGATTAAATTTCGGGGCAAGTCGTATTGACCCACGCGTAAAACTGTATGCAACAGTTTAGGTTGATTCGAGCCATTACCAGTACCTAGTCAGTAGAGAAAACACTCTGAGGAAAACCCGTCTGGTTTGTTGTATGCAAAATGTAACCTCGATCTGAGCATTTTAAGTACCTGATCAGTAATGATAACTCAGGTTCAGTGAATTAGGAATTCCCGACCGAGAGCTGGCGACAGTCCCAGTCAACCGGAAGAACATAGTCATGAAACTAGCTCCATTGGGTAGATAATGATGAGCTGAGTACGAATATGAACGTCTGCCTGGGGCATTTGCCCTCAGCAGCCAATCATAATCTCTGGAAATGATACACAAATTAACCGGAACAAATTACAAGCAGAACAAATCAGTTTTAATGATTTCTAGGTTTCTTTAGAATGTGTTTCAACTATAGTTCTAGGGGATGTTGGAACAAACCTGCTGTTTCAGACCACCTATACAAAAAACTATGTTATTTTGTGTTCATTTTGGGCTCTTGCTTCATTCCCCCCCTTGTTACCTCCCGACGACGTCTATAATATATGGAAACTGAAGCCCTATCCCGCAGACCCCCACCGCCCACACCTCCCTAATTACTATGATGCTTCCGTTTTTGATTTATGAAAAATGTTCGTAAGGATCAACTAACTAGATGGAATTCTGCAACCCCACAAGCCGAACGGGATTGAACTCTCAAAGACAAAGTTTGTGCCCTTCATTTTCAAGAAGAGGACATCTTGAACACTGGCGAACCGACACCTATCGGGGCCCGGGGCGGAAATCTCTATGAGGCCCCTTGAGTCACTAAATAAGCAAGACATAAAATTATTACGTAGCATCAAATTATGGATTTCCCCTTAATTTAGCCACGAGTTGTAGGTATTTATACATTCTATCAGCCAATTAGAGTTTGTGCTCAATTTAAGCCGCAAATTGGATATTTTCTCAATTTTAGTCGGGAAGTAGCGGATGTATTTACACTTATTTTGCCATGAATTCGCGGTTTTTCTCAATTTTAGCCACAAAGTTGCCTTCAGAATCCGCAAATTTGCGTGTTTTCACTAACTGTCGAAAATTTGAATACTTTCAATTTTACCCACGAATGATAGCTTCTTCTACACAATTTATCCACGAATTAGTGAGTTTCCTCAATTTTAGCCGCGCATTGGAGTTTTCCTCAATTGTTGCTGCAACTTATAGCTATGTTTTACCTTTTTTACAGCGAATTACCACTTATTCCCAATTTGAGAAAAAGTGGCAAAAGTTATCGTTTCTCTACATTTTAGGCGGGCTAGTAGTGATTTTTCTCAATATCAACCGCAAATTAGTGGATTTTTGAACATTTTTGCCCCGCATTATCTTTTTTTTTTTTTTTTTTTTGTTCTCTTTCATCCGTGGAAGCTTTTTTCTCAGTTTTAGCCCCGAACAAAGCCTCGGACTGGCGTACTTTCAACCACAGCCGAAAATTACAATTTCTTCAATTTTAGATGTGAATTAGATATTTTTCTGAAATTTTTCCGAGAAATTAGTATGAATGTCGTCAATTTTAGCAGCGACGTAGCGTTTTCATCCCGTATAAGCGATTTTTCTTGGTCGTGACTTTGAATTGGCGTTTTCCTCAATTTATGCTGCAAATTTGGAATGTTTTACCTTTTTAGCAGTGAATTAATACTTTTTCCCGATTTGAACTGCAAATGGCGTGATTTTTCTCAATAATGGCAGCAAACTAGGGAATTATTTTTAAATTGGTGCTATGGAGTAGCGCTTTTTCCGAGTTTTAAGCCCGAAGTTGACTTCAAAGTCCACGGATTTGCGTTTTCCTACATTTTAGCCTCTAATTTGGGATTTATCTATTGTTTCAATTTTAACCGCATTTTAAATTTTTTTCTGCACTTAATGTGCGTTCCTCAATTTTTGCAGCGAAATGTGAAATATCGTTTTTAATTCCTTGAAAGCGATTTTTTTCTGCTGATTATAGCGACGTTTTGCCTTTTTCAGCAGCTAATTAGCACTTTTCCTCAATTTGAGCAACAAACTAGAGTTTTTCTTAGAGTTTTAGCCGTGCCAGCGTGATTTTTCTCAATGATGGCAGAAAATCAGCAGTTTTTTAAACATCTTCGCTCTGCATTATAATTTTTCTCCACTCTTAGTCATGGATTAGCGCATTTTCCCAGTTTTAAGCCCGAAGTTGCCTTCAGAGGCCACGGATTCACATTTTCCTAAATTTGACCAGCGAGTCAGCGTTTTCCTAAATTTTAGCCGCGATTTAGGGTTTCTCTCAATTTTAGCTACCTACTAAATTAGCGGTTTTTTCATTTGTGTATCCGCAAATTCTTGTTTGTTCTAGACTTTATCCGCGAATTAGCGATTTTACTCAATTTTAGGCCCAAATTAATTAATTAGTGATTCTTTCCAATTTCGGCCGAGAATTAGCCTTTTGTTGAATTTTAGCCGCTAATTAGCGCTATTTGTCAATTTCATTCGTGATTTGCCTTAATTTTAGCAGCGATTTTATTAGTGATTTTTTTCATCATCACTTTAACTAATTTGAGCTGATAATTAATAATTTGTCTTAATATCGTGAATTTTCGTTTTTCGCAATTTCCGTAGAGAATTTTACATTTTAAGCCCCACTCTTAATTTCAGCCCTACCTAGCGTTTTTTCTTGTTCTTTGTTTTCAATTATAGGCGCATTTTTTTTTTTTTTTTTTTTTTTTTTTTTTTTGTCGAGAAACCATAAATGAACGTTTTTTTGCATGCAGTTTTAGCCACGGATATTGGCGCTTTTTCCAAACTTTTTGTTACATTTTTTCTAACCTAAAGATCGTGATTTTTCCATTTTTCATCTTTAAGTTTTTCGGGGGCCCCCTCTCCGCCCCCTCGCCACTACGTCGGTACGCTACTGATCTTGACATATTTTGAGACCAAACTTCCGAACTGGGAAATTCATAAAATTCCACGACAAATATGGTCTTTATTAAAGGGTGCTATCCCTAGGATTTTTCCCGGGTGTCCAGAACGACTCCAAAAAGTTGTAAGGACGAGGAAGCCTCCAGCACCAAGACAACAACACCGTCATCCATCTCAGTCAACACAAAAATAGAGCTTGTGAACGGGCCTTAAATAAAACAGACCAGCGAGCCTATTCTGTAACTCATAACGCGTGCGTTAACAAAATTTCTCTGCTGATTTTTCATAATTATTCTTGCTTGTTGATTTCAATTAACGCAAGAATTACAGAATAGGGAGGCTGAGGCCTTAATCACTAACTTTTTTTTTTTTTTCAAAAAGCGATCAGTTTTCTTAAAGGCCTGTTCACAAGCTCTATGTTTTCGTTGTGTGCTGTCTACGCAACCTATCAAAATGCTTCATTTTTCGAGGGAATAAATTTGTTTGGTTGCGTAGACTCCACACGACGCAAACATAGAGCTTGTGAACGGGCCTTCGAGCGGGCAGCGGGCGGGTCAGCGAGGAAACTTAATTCCGGAAGTATTGGTGATATGGTGATGTAGTCAGAAAATTACGTTTTTTCGCCAATAAGCTGATTCAAAACGTAGTAGATGCTGTCTGATCTGGATTAAAAACGGCTCTTTAAATAGAAGATTTTGTGCTCTTTCAGGCTCATCATTTTTGCCATTGCAACAATTACTGCGCGTGCAACAAGCTGTTTTTGAAAAAATCAGAAAATGGCGAATATCTCGGAAACAAAGCGGAATTTCGGAAAAGTGCAAATAGTCATCTCGATCAGAAATGGGTTGCCCCTTCACCGGTTTTTCTATGTCCAGTCGCTTTTTGTACACCCTGAATATATCTTTATGGCCGTTTTCTTGTTAGCACTATAACTCTCGTAGAAGTTAATTTAGCGGAACGCGCTTTGGCACAAAAATCAGTAGTCATAAGACCCTGGTCGGTATTGCATTTGGGTCAAATCAGTCAAGGTAGAGGGGAAAAATAGGGCTGGAAACAGTCAAAAAATCACTACAAATCACCAGTTGATTCCAGATGCGTCATATTCGCTACGAATACTCAATATTAGACTAGCCTTTGATTCTCATTTTAATTTTTTGAAAAAAGTCAAGGTGGAGGGGGCGGTGCCCCTGTAGTGAAGTAAGTGTGTGGTCTTGTTAGCACGATAACACTCGAAGTAAATAATTTAGTGGGACGCGCTTTGGCACAGAAATCAGTAGTCACACGACCTCGTTTGGTATTGCATTGGGCCAAATCGGTCGACTTGGTTGGAGGGGGGGGGGGTAATATGGCTTGAACTGGTAAAAAAATCACTAGAAATCACCAGTTGATTCCAGAAGCATTATATTCGGTACGATGATTTCATTTTGAAGTAGCCTTTGATTCCCATTAAGTTGAGCTTTAAAAAACCCGGCAGCAAACAGTACGAGGGAGGGCCAAACATTAACGAAACAAATCATGGTCTCAACACTACTACTTCTGGGACGGCTTAGGGTATCCGTACACAAAATGAAATGCACTCTTTCCGACCGCCAGCTGCCGGAGCGAAATTTTTTTAATTTTCTTGGAGCTTCCGTTTTTTCCCCAGGCGTCTTGCGGTAAGCTCCCAAGCCCCTTAAAGGACTTTACAAGGTTGACAAGAGGAGAAGATACGGCAGCGACAAAAAAAGAAAAGAAAAAGGATAACACCGGCCTGTGAGAATGGGGTTTCCCGCAGGGTGCGGGAGAGTGATTTCATTGAGCCGCGTCAAGCTGTCATCGGTGGGGTGGGGGTAGGGAGTATGAGAGAGAAAAGCTTTTAATTTGTTTCCTCCGGAGTAAGATCTCAGAGTCTTCTGTTTCTTTCTTTGACATCTCTTTCCCTGTTACTTCAATATACCTTTGCAGGTATTTCAAAGACCTTGAAAGGAGGTGGATTTCTTTAATTCTCACCCTGGAAAACCACAGGCACCAGCATTTTTGGCCGGGGGGGGGGGGCAGATAAGGCGACAAGGTGTTCCTTTTTATTCTACTTATTCTACCTATTTAGTTGGTTCGAGGGGAGGGTGTAAACATTATTTAATCTTTCGGCAGAAACGTATTTTGTGTAGGTTTTCCCGCAAATAATCTTGGACACCCCCTACCATTTCCCTCTGAGTGATTTAATGAGTTTTGTCTCTGTAATTAGTGTGCGTTCTTCATCACAAAGTTAGCCTTTGAAAGGCCGTCTAGAGCTCAGTAGATCAAACACCATTTTTTTTTTTTTACGAATAGGAGCCGTAGTGGGGACTTGTCGGGGCTTACATTAAGTTGGGAAAAAGGATTTTTAGCCGATTACTACAGCGAACATTCTTGTGAATGTCAAAATATGGGACCCCGCGGTGTCTATGCATTCGAGAAAGAAGATCATAATACGTTGAGACGACCATAATACTATAATATAACAGCTTCTGACGTGTTGTGCGAAGGGAACCAGTGGATAAGCTTCTCACTTTTCCTCCATTATCTAAATTGATTTGAAACTATTTCGAAAACTCCCCCATCTACCACTGTAACCGCTCCACTATCCAATCTTCTCCCTCACAGTAAATTGCCCCAAGCCGCCTGGATCCCTTCGAAAACAGTTTAAAACTATCGCAAAACGTATAGTAATTCCTAATTGTTTGGACTTCGACGAGAAGCATGTCCTTTGTGTGCTTTGAATTATACCGATGGGACGAGGAAAATAGTTCGTTTAAAAAGTCTTCAACAACTGTCATTCTATCAAAGTCTCATAATTGGTTCTACGGGTTCGGTCATTTCGACTTTTTTTGCGTTGAAAAATGATCTTATCCTCTTTGTCTAATTTGTAGGAAAGTTGCCCTTCCTTGGTATTGGAAAATAAGAAAGTTTTGCCGCTCATGATTTTTTTTTTCTACTACAAGAAACCCAAAAAAGGGAAGCGTGAGCGTGTTTTATAACCCCTCCCCGCCGCGATTTTAACCAAAGTAACGATCACAAGGCGTTAATTATTTACCTGCATACTTTAATTGAAATAAAATGAGGAATTGAGGCTGCATCCATCTACAACTTTTTTGTCCTTAAAATTGACATCGTGCCTTGAATATAACGCTTATAGGGCAAACGGAGGCTTATTAAAATATCTCTCTTTGAGGGAAGGCCCCCGGGCCCTTTGCTCTCCCCATTCCTAACCCTAAAACACACCACCCAAAAAAGGGAGACCTGCTTTTAATTAATTTCGACACGGGCCCTCTGCAGAAATACGAAAAGGCAGTACAAAAACGTCACTGGTGAAATAAAAGGGGAAGAGGCTTTTAACTCCTCTACATTTATGATGAGAATGGTGGATGGGAGAGAGGATGAGTGTGAGGTTCTTTTAGACTCAGCGGGTGGGGATTAAAGGTAAAAAGCATAGCTGCGTGGCTGATGATGGGGAAAGAGTTGAAATATTTCATTCAAAGGCTCATCTTTAAAACTTGGATGAAGGTTTGGGCTTATGACTCAAACTGGTTAATCTTACAACTTCTTGAAGTCCCTGAAAGTTACCATCATATCAACGGTTTTTAGTTCAAACAGTGTACTCCCATAAATCATTAGCTTTGCTTTCTAGCTTACTTCAACCGTTGTGCGTTTGTTTATGGTATAGAAAAATAGAAAAGAAGAATGGACTCTAGAGAAGGGTTTGAGGGGAATGAAGGCAACATTGATTGCTACCTAGTTTTTCTTCCCATCTCAGCATAGATGGGTGGCACACAATTCAGTTTTGACGCCTATTATGCCCGGTATGCAAGCGTAGTCATCTCACATAAATGCTTTCAGCGCCCCCTCACCCCACCACTAATCTATTCCGCCACACGCGATTTAATGGTGGAGAGAAACTGGTGTATTGACATTCGTGAGGTGTTGACTTGTTTTGGTGAGTGCGAGGAGAGAGGCAAACCGTTGCGGCGTATAGCCGAGGGATAGGATGGGATGGGGTGTACGATTTTCAAACTCACGAACTGTCCGCTGTAGAGTACGTACGTCCGTACTTTACACACACAGTTAGCGAGGACGGTGTAGGTCGGCTATAGCACGCACGACCAAATCAGCCGTGCGGTACATAGTATCACGACTGAATCTGGAAATGGGGTTTTTTGAGAGGCAGTAGCTTGTTAATTATTTATATTGTGGGCGCTGGTGCCCCCATAAAGGCACGTTATAACAGCGACCGTGAATGTTTCAATTAAACTTAGTTCAAGGCTCATAAGCCACGTGCTTAAAACTGAAATCTAAACACTGAAAAGATGTCCCAAAACAGGGGGCCTATTCTGTAACAGAAAAGCAGTGCGTTAATTTTATTCATATGTTCGAAAAATTAATGAAATAGACTATTGCTTTGAAAAACATATTGCTTTTTTGTTTGAGACTAGGCCCCCAGGCCCACTGAACCCCTGGGTGCCTATTATCTATCAAAAAAGCAATATGTTTTTCATAGCAATACGCCTATTAAATTAATTTTTTCGAACATTTATGAATGAAATTAACACATTGCTACGAAAAACATATTGATTTTAAGTTAAAAAATGATTATACGTGTCATTGAATGAAGCAGATAAGTCATTCAACCGCTTAATTTCAACATTTGGAGCATAGTAGCCTCAAAGTTGATGCATTTAGTGAGGAAAATCTGTCTGCAAGTTTCGGGTTTAAATGTAAGCGAAAATAGCACGTTTTATGTCTTTAATTTAGCAAAATTGAAAGCCCCTGCGTAGTGCGCGTGGAGTCCATTCTGACTGGTCCCCGGGAGCTTTAAAAGTTCAGAGAATAGCCTCAAAATTCCATCACTCTGAGCCAAACATTGCCTCTGCACTCTGAGTCTGAAGATTCTAACAATTGTGAGTTTATGGTCGTAATTTTCCAAAAATTGCCAGTTTCTGACCTCTTTTTATTAGTGTGCGTAGAACCTTCCCCCCCCCCCCAGGGTTTAGCCAGCCACCTCGGTGGCCAAGGTCTGACGAATAATAGTCGCAAAATTGCAACATTTTGGAGCTGAAAATCCGCGAAATAGGAAATTCTCTGATTGAATGAACATTCGCCGACAGCATAAGGGGGCGATTTCAACGCGTGGTACGCGGCACGGAACTATCTCGCGAGGGGCGAAGGTTCGTGGCTTTATGGCAGCCGGGGGCCTCGTCATTTTGAATTGACCGGACCTTCGGCGGACGGTGGATCTTTCGTGAGCCAGAGATGAGTATCGTTTATCGACCATACCCTGGTGCAATGGAGAGCTATGCACCCGGGCCACAGCTTATTAGGCAGTGGGAGTAGCGGGTGGGCGCGACAGAACAAGGAGGTGTTCAGAGTTCAGCCCTCTATGACCATCCTAGTCAAGGCCGAGCGGTGTGAACAGCCAGTTTGGGCTATTTTCAGTGCCCGTAGCCATTTTGTGAGCGTGAACTGTCTGTTCTGACATTTTGACACGTAAATAGTCAGTGTAGCTGTTTTTCGGGCGCGAATTGTCAATTTGGCCATATTTAGCACATGAATGGTAGATTTTGTCATTAAGTGAAGGCATTTATCTGTTAAGGCATTTTCTGGGCACAAACCATTAGTTCAGTCATTTTTAGGTTGCGTAGAGTCAGATTGGCAATTTTTTGAGCGGGAATTAACAATAGCATATTTTTTCAGTTCTATTTCAGAACAAAATCTGACCTGAATGGTCAGATTGATCATTTTTGGCGCGCGAATGGTCAGCTTAGTCGTTTTTATGGTGATCATAGCTAGTAAGGCTATTTTTAGGCAGCGAATGGCTGTCATGCCATTTTCAGTGGAGTGAAACTCACAATTTCTCAAGGGTCTCCCTTGAGTTAATCCTACTGAGTCCGCGCCTGCACATGTTGAACTGGATTACGGTTTGGAGTATTGTGACAGGCGGTCACGAGGGGTCAAGCGGTGACGTAGTGGTGGCACCGTAGGCGGTGAGTAGCTCACCGTTTTCCGATAGTACGACCCGCTTTTCCGTTCCGGGAGAGCCCGCTTTTGGGATGATGAGTGTGGGGGGGGGGGTGAGTGCCCGGGCTCACCGGGGTGTGCAACAAAATGTCGGTATGATAGCCAAAGCTGTTGCTGACGCTGTGGAAGTCAGGCAAGCCAAGTTATAAGTGCATGTTCAGGTTGTTATCCTCGTAATTTTGTACGGCGCGACATGGTGGTGGTATCACCCCATCGAAACTCATCAGAGAGAACGATAGTATTCAGCCTGTAGGTTTGTTGCTAGGCTAACAGGACTGTTAGCACTGATGGTCTTCAGTTGTTGGTCGGGGTTCTCCTTGACGACCTTCTGCTCGATGTCAATGACTGTGGTGTCAAAGTGACTGAGCTGAGCACATCCAGCTTCATACGAACGAGTGTGGCCCTGGGAGTTCCGCTTACTCGACCATCGGTGGAAGTGTTGAAGGAGGGATAAACGGGCTGCTGGCCTTCTCGCGTGCCTGCGGGACACCTCCTCATACTCGTGATGGTCTACGGTGCGCTTTCCCAGAAAATGCTTCAACATTGTCAACCCCGTAGCCCATCCTGCACGTTGTTCTCTGTGCTCCAGACAGCCACCAGCCATAGCAAAGTGTTTAGGGGTTGAGTGATGAGTCCAGGCTGGCCTGAGAAAAACCGGACTGTGGATATGGGCGCTTGCCAGATGAATCCCGGAAGCAGCTGTGGGAGACCAGCCACATCTCAACGAGTCTACCAGTCTCGGTTGTACATTCTCGGAAGTTGCTAGTTTCTGGTCTTCATATTCACGAAACTACATTTTAAGGTCTATATTTGCGTGAAATTTCCAGTTTTTGACCATTATTTTCAAGAGTTTCGGCGCCTTTTTTGAGAGACCGAGGAACACGGATTAACCAATAACCATTCCTGACTTTGCCCGAAGCCATACCTTCGGCCATACTTTGCACATATTCTTCGAAATTATACATCACTGTGAACTAAAAATGTGCAAAAACGTTTAGAGTATAAATAATGTTCGTGCAATCCGGTCTTTATTTCCGCGAAATTCCAAGTTTCGGGACTTCTCTTCAGTGACCACGGAATTCCGTCTAGCCGACAATAGCGCCCAAAGTCTTACGGAAATCCGCCTAATTTCAACATTTTGGAGTAAAATATCACGAATTTATTAATTCCCCTGACTGAAAATTCTTGAAATTGCAAGTTTCATGCCTTTACTTACGCGTAATTGCAAGTTTCTTGTCCTTATTCTTGTGAAATAGCAAATTTCAGGTCTTCATCTTTACAGCTCTCTCCCTTTTCAGCTACTAACGGGCGTGAATCTTGATTACAGACAATAACGCTTTCTACTTAGCGTGCGCCTTTATATTGCACCGTGTAATTACAACTAAGAGACGGCTCAAAGGATGTTACGAACAGGGCCCAGTGTTTATCAACGTGAAATTTCCACTGAATATGATATTAAATGATACTATATTGCATGTACGGGAAGGTGATGCGATACGACGTAAAAGCCGGTAGTGAACTATTATAGCGAGGAATTGTGGTTGGGGAGGAATGGAAGCTTATTCAGTAACCCAATAGCGTAGTCGGCCTTCGTGTGTTGCATTTTAGATGCTAGCACCTCAATCGGCTGTTTGAGATGGTGAGGGCGAGAGTAGCGATGAGGCAACTTAATTTAGAATAATGCAAGAAGCTTAAGTCCCCTGTGTATAATTGAGATTTGTCGTTGTTGTGGTGGTCAATTAGCGTTCCACGCATACGTAATTTCGACTTCAGATATCAATTTGCTATGCCTTGTTTTATAACAAGAATAGTCTTCATTGCAAAACCAATGTCGTGATAAGAAAATTGTCGTACACTCTGAGCTAGAGCAAGGAAGCTCTATAATTGGGGTACAGGCCTACCTTTTGTCTAAATATTCTCTCTGCCAGTGAAGTCGGAGTCATTGAGAATAAACGCGGCGCTTCTTTCAAAAATCCAAAAAAGGGGCGGGGGTTTAGAATCTCAATGCCTGGCCATATAAATCCTTTCAATAAAAATACGAATGAGATATTTTCCAAGTAATAACGTTCTCCCCGAGAAGATCCTTATAAGAAAGAATACTTCTCAGTCATTGCTGATAACGACCTGCGGAGGCCCATATACCGCTTCACACCGCATCATACCTTCCCAACTGAAATAGGCTTTTAACGACCGACTGCTCCTAATGTAAATCTTCCTTTTCTTCAACCGCGATGATGAGAGGAAGGAGAAAAAAAAAAAAAAAATGGAAAGGAAACGGGCTAAATCCTACTCCTCCCCGTCCTATACTAACTGGGAGTATTCCATTTTTCTTTTTCTCTTTTCATCAGACCCTTACGAGCAATATTCGGCCACTGCTTGAGAACAACTGAAAAGAAGGGAAATATTTCATTCTAAATGACAAAGTAGTGTGGCTGAAGAAGAAGGTATTCATTAAAAATAAATGTTGAAAGCCTCTCGCTTTTCTCACCCAGCAATAAACGGGGAAGCGTGATTGATTGGCAAGAGCTTGCATTTCTTTTTTTTACGAGAGAATTAAAAGTTTTGTCATTCTTACAAAGCAATTTAGAGGAAAAAAAAAGAGAAAAAAAGTTCATTATCCACTTTAGAAACGGAACTGAAAACAGAGAATTCCATGGACTGAAAGAAGGCCAAACCTCAGAGGGAAAGTTCCCGTAAATCCTTGTACTTCCCAAATTGATATATCTATCACACCAGCAAGGGATCCCCTCCCCCTCAACCACAAAAAGTGATGTGCTTTATGGTTTTTGAATGAAATTCTAGATGGAACAGCCAGGAGCATAGGAAATGAGATGGCTAGCGATTCCCCCCCCCCCCAAGGAAACTGCGAGTAACGGAGAAAAATTGAAGGAACGGCTCATCGTGCATAGATTTCATCTACACTCAACGAAAACACCGTATTCTACAATTCCAGTTTTTCCTGTATCACCTTCAATCCCGATAATGTCTCGCTTTTGTGTTCGTCGACTTCATTCCTCGCCATCCCTTAAAAATATCAATAAAAAGGAAAGAACGATGTAGTGGACTAGAGTATCGAATCAGGCAATTCAAAGGATGTGTTCGTCCACAGATTTTTATTTAATTGTGTGAGACCGCGGTTTCGATTGACATCATCATCGGTCGCTCAGTCGTCGTCAGCACCTAACTGCAGTTAGGTATAAATAATAAAAATAATAATAAAAATAAAAATAATAATAAAAATATAAATAGTAAAAATAAGTTAGGTATAATAAAAATCTGTGGACGGACACATCCTTTGAATTGCCTAATCCCTTAAAAATAATGCTTTCGATTACGCAGCCGTAAAGTCGCCATGGATCCCTTCTATGAACGTTTCAAACTGAATATTAGTCAAGGACGCC
The DNA here is from genome assembly GCA_038030265.1 of Corythucha ciliata. Taxonomy (NCBI): domain Eukaryota; kingdom Metazoa; phylum Arthropoda; class Insecta; order Hemiptera; family Tingidae; genus Corythucha; species Corythucha ciliata. Next base: position 21,161,734 of record CM075937.1, on the reverse strand, counting down.
TGGCGCATCCACTGCTAGGTTGTAGCGGACGTAACAACGCTATTCCTGCGAGGGACACGGTATCAAACGCACAATGAACACCATTTTACTCTGTGGCAGACCTATACGCACCATCGGGGCGCGAACTCTACGAGGCTACCTAGTCTCTAAATAAAGTGATACAACTTTTGCAGCGTTAAATTATGTGTTTTTCTCAATTGATCAGCGAATTTATGTTTTTCCATTTTTCAGCCACGATAGTTAGCACGGGTTTTTTAAAAAAAACATTTAGCAATGAATGAGCACTTTTTCTTGATTTTCGCCGAATTAGTCTCCCAAAACTTCTTGTCGATTTCAAATTAGAGCCCTAAGACACTCACAAATATCCGCCTCTATGTTACGATTGCCCGATTAGCCAGTTTAGCTGTGATTCAGTGTTTTTTTTCTGTTTTTTGTTTTCAATTTTATTGAATAATTAGCTATTTTCACAATTTTAGCTGTGCATTGGTGGTTTATAACTTTTTATCGTTGAACTAGCTGTTTTTCTTAATTTTAGCCGCAGACTCCACCCAAAAACAGGACTAGCTAGGCTAGCCCGGATTCGTCTGATAACATACACAAAAAAAAAATTAATTGAAAACTTCCAAGCTCCGGAAGTATCAATTTCGAAGAAATTTACAATTTGTCTAACATTAAGACAGTTCCGCGGGCAATCGGCCAAGAAACTTCGAATTTCGAGTTAATCGAAAGGCTATGGCGCACTGTTGCGACTGACTAGCCTCAACAGCTTCACTTCTACGAAAATGGTCCGGAAGCATACAATGATTGGCGGTTGCGCAGATCCAAGGATAGGGGCTCAGGGGGCTTCAGCTAGATGGGTCGAGTCCCAGATCTCACGCTGGCTCCGGAATATGCCTGGAAATCGTGAAATCGCCTAAACTCGACATTAATTGAACGCTATTAACAGTCTGTGCGTGCGATCATTCGATAACGAAACATAATTTCGCGAAGCACAATAGTAATAGATCCCCGCCCCAACATTGTGAGCATGAAACTAGCTATTTAACAGTAAAACTGTTAATTGCGCGTGAAAATTCCAGGTAGAAAGCTATTAAACCGGTGAAAATCCAGCGTTCGACGACGAAACTTGAAACTCTTAACCCCACCCATAGGTCCCCCTACTTCAGGGCGCCCCGCTTTTAGGGCGCGAATAAACAGTTTTTTGGCGCAGCACGTCATCAAAATAGGCATTTTAATGGGATGAGTCGTCAGTTATACGACATCTGCAAGGTACAAATGATCAGTTCGGCTATTTTTAGAGCACACGCCCTAATTTATAGCCAATTTTCAAGGCGCGAAGGCTCAGTTGTGCCATTGTACTAGCAAGATTTGCAAGTTTCGTCATTTCCCGAGCACGAATGCCGCATGTGCGCCCATTGTTGGGTTTGGCCATTTCTTAGGGGCGTGATTAGTCAGTCAAACAATTTTTCGAGTAATCAATTTATACAGTCCTTAAGGGTGCGGGTAACCAACGCATGGAGGGGAGGGATTATCAGTAAGCTCATATTCAATGCGCAAACTCCAGTGGTCAATATATCGTTTTAAGGCGAGATGTTGGTCATTTGTAGTTCTGATAGCCATTCTGAATAACACAATCTAAATAAACACCATCTGCAGCTTCCTTAGGGCGCAAAGTATAATGAGGTTGGCCATTTTTCTAGCGTGAAGCGTAAATTGCAAGTACGACTATGAAATTTTTAGGGCGTGAATAGTCAGTTTTACTAATTTTCAGGCCCGAATAGTCAATTTTCAAAGTGTGAAGGCTCAATTTGGTAATTTGTGACGCTAGAATCGTCGAATTTGACGTTTTTATGACATGAATCATCTCTATTTAGACCTTCTAAAAGCGCGAATCTTCAGTTTAACTATTTAAAGGTCACATTTATGGAGTGCGCGTAGCCATTTTTGCCATTATTGCGGTGCTAAGTGTCAGTATATGGCCATTTTCAGGGCATGAATTAGTCAGTGTGTTATTTTCAGGGCACAAATCGTCACCTTTGATATTTTTTGGTCCTAATGGTCAGTTATGCCATTATTAGAGCGAGAACTATCAGTTTGGCCATTTTTATAGCGGGAATTAACTATTTTCCAAGTGCGAATGGTACGTTTGGCCACTTTGAAGCCCGCAATCACTGTTTAGGTATTGCGGTTGGTTAAGGCGCACATTTTCAGTTTCACCTTTTAATGCCACGTAGTCAGTTTTGCCATTTATGGTGCGCAAATGGTCTATTTTTCCTTTTCCCATTTTAGTTATCATGGATCCGGAATTTTCAGGGCGCAAATTGAAAGTTAATCAATTTTTATAGGGCTTTTGAAATCAGTGAGGTCTTGTCGGAATCGGCATTTTCATATGAACAGTTTAGCTATTTTCAAGGCGCGAATCGTCAGTTTTGCCCTTATTAGGGCGCAAGTGATCAATTTAAGGCATGAATGGCCACTTCTGTCATTCATGCGGTATCTGAATAGTCTATTTTGTAAATTCATAAGCCAGGAATCATCTGTTTATGATTTTTCTTGCCGCGAATAGTCACTAGTTTTTAGGGCGCAAAATAGTCCGTGAAGAAAAGACGCGCGCACTGTCAGTTTGGTAGTTTTTGGCATGTGAACGGTCAATTTAGCGTTTTTCGTGGAGGGTATCACAACATTTCAGGAATTTTCAAGGCCGCACACGAATCGTTGGTTTAGCCATTTTTAGGGCGCGTGAAGTCGTTTTGGCTGATTTTAGAGCACAAATAGTCAGTTTAACTATTTCCAAGGGGCGAATAATCAGTTTTGCAATATTTTGGCGCAAGTGTTGTCATAGCCTATTTGTTCTTATGGTGGGAATAGCTAATTTAGTTTATGTTTAAGTAGTTATAGTGGCTGTCAAGTCATTTTGAGTAGATCCAAGCACGAAATTGCTCAAGCCCCTTCCTTGAGCAAATCCTAAATCTACGCCTGGTCAATCGTATAAATATCGTTGATGCCGAATATACTTACTTAGAGGGACTGAATGGCAAACTTTTAGGGCCGGTTTTTCTCGTTTCTTTTGTTTGTTTGTTTTTGTTCTTTTAATTTTTTTTGTTACTTATTTCGTTTATATTGTTCCGTGTGTTTTTTTATTTTTCCACTATGCAGAGCTGAAATCAGTGAGGTCTTGAGCGAGGGCTTGAAACGAGGTCTTGAGGGGCTGAAGTCCCTCAAAACCCTCCTGGTGTGCACGCCACTGACTCAACCAATTTTGTAGCGGGTGGGCTCACTGCTCAAAAGTTCATTTTCAAATCAGATATTAGATTCTCCTTCTTTTTTGAATAAATTATTTTGAAAATAGGATAAGAACCGCGAAATGCGAATACAGGAGGAAGAGACGGATTTTAGATGATTGCTTTTTTTCTTATCCCTCGTTTTCTTTTTCTTGTCCTAAAAACTTGACGGTTTGAGCCTCAACTTATTCAATTTCTTCCCAAAACGTCTGAATTATTTTTCTCTGCATGTGTGTGCCCGCCTAAAGCAAAAAAGTAGGGAGAAGATTGTCGGTTTCGGTATGCACGAGTCTGAAGAAGAAGAAAAAAATTTCCTTGTCAAAGCGAAGTTGTGGTTGTTAGCCGAAATGTAGTCGTGTCGTATACGATCGTTCTCCTCTCTTCTTCACCAATCAGTCGCTCTTGTTGACGGTTAGCATTAAAAAGAGAAGTTTTCCAAAGTGAGATTCAAACTTTTTCTTTTCTTTTGTCCCTTCTTAAAAAAAGAACGAAAAAAAAAAAAAAAAAAAAAAAAATGCGAGGGAGCCACTAAAGAAGAGAGAAAATCATTCCCTATTTATCTTTTTTTGTCAGATTCGCCAAAATGGACTTTCCGAAACAATTAAATTACCGTTTTCCATTTAATTGTTAACGAACTAAGACCACCCCCTCTCTCTTTTTTGCTCATTTCAAGATTTAAAATTGCATCATTATAGAATGGGTCTCTCGGAATCGGTTCATCAACTCAGCAAAAGCCTGAAATCTGAGTAGTACTAACCGGCTTTTAGGAAAAAGAGAAAGAAATGAGACGTCATTTGTGCGTGTGTCTTTCGAGAATTTCTGGGAAAAATTTGTAAAATGGGGCAATTTCTCCTCTGTAATCAAACATTGTCACCTCCACCTCCCTGTACTCTATTACCCTGTACTTCTCAGTTTTGGGGTGTTTTATTTTATAATGATTTATTGTTAACCCACTGTTTTTTGTTTTTGCATTAAAAAATGTTGTACACGCATCTGGTGGTGCTCAAGATTAGACTCGAAACGGATAAACTATACAGTCATAAATAGGATTGCGTTCTAGAAGGGCTGGAGTGGGTGAGGGAGTGAGAAATAACCCACAGACAGACTCCTTCCGTTCTCCTAAATTTATAAGCCGCTTAACTAGTCAATATGAGAGTGTGTAGACTGCTCGCAGATGTGAGGTTGTATTAAAAGCGAGGCGTGTAGAGAGATTCTAATCCCAATTTCGAGTCTCCGTCAAAAGCTGATTATTTCTCTCTCTTCTTCCCATATGTATGTGTGAGTTGCTTTTCTCCAACATATTGCAATGCGTAAAGTAAATCGCGCGAATAGTCAAATTAGGTATTCCTATAGAAGAAGAAGACAGGTGGAAATTAATTGATTTGGACCCACTTGATTTGTTGAAGCATCATTTCAGTGGTTTATGTACAGTTCGATAACTTTTTGTGTTCACCTCCCCCCCTCACATCACTACCAGCCGTACCTTCGTTTTGTGGCCAATTAAACTCCTCCATCAGGTCTCGTATATTACACCAGAGACGCACTGACGGTTTTATGAGGACTTGAAGCCCTGGGGGCGTGTTAAATTTCCCGTGCTCTTTCAAACACTAACGATCCTTTAAATACCTTTGTGAGATAGAAGGATTACGGCTAGGAGAGGGTGCTCTCTCACGCTCCCTTTTCCCATTTTTTGTCCATTAAACGAATTCATGACTAGCATCATTTTGAAAAAAAGCACGCAAAATGACTCACTGGCTATTCGCACGGCACAGCCCAACGGTTTTCAGTTGGTTCCAGGACTGAAACGAAAGTTTCAACGAAAGGGCTATTGCAATAATGTGAAATTGATTTTCGGAATGAGGAAAACTTCACGAAAACGCGTTCTTCCAATAGGCAAAGCCGCAAAATTGGGGGTTTAAAATTAGTAAACGCCACGAGGAATCTTGAATATTGTGTTTTCATGAAGCCGAATTTTTGAAATGGATTCTCGAGAAAGCCAAACCCACGTAAGAGTTGGGGTTTGAACGAGCCAAACCCACGAATTTGGGAGGGTCACATTACGCTAAATTGTTTATTTGAGAAAGAGAAACCAACGAAACAGATTTTTTAGATAGCCAAAGCTGCTAAATCAGGTTTCTGAATGAGCGAACGTAGGACAAGCCGACCCTGATAGTCAACATCCGCAAAACCTGTTGAAATTATGATTCGAAAAACTCCAAAGTATTCTGATGTCGATTTTTCTGCGGCCCCAACCACCTGGTCCAATGAAATTTACATAATTAAGCCCGAAAACGCGCAAAGTACCATGACCAGACATGGAATCAGAATATTCTCAAGCGGCGGCCTTGAGAAATTGTAATGTGCTTCGATCGCTCCACTAAAAATGGCTTGCTAGTCATTCCTAGCTTTATTCCCGTTATAAAAACGTTTAGACTGACTGTAATCGTGTACCAAAACGGCAAAACTGGTGATTGTGGCCTTCAAAATTGCTGAAGTGACTAATTGCTCCTTAAAATAGCGATACTGACAATCCCCACCCTAAAATTACCAAGCTGACCCTGCACGCCTTAACGTTAGCTAATAAGACAACTCATAATAGCCCTCTACATGCATGCCTGAATAAATCATGATACAATTGGAAAAAAAAAATTCGCTCCGGCAGCTGCCGGTCGGAAAGAGTGCATTTCTTTCCGTATACGGATACCCTAAGCCGTCCCAGAATTTATAATTTTGATATCATAATTTGTTTCAGTAAGCCGAACTTCTTCCTCTATTTTCACCACCCTCTCTTCAAAAATGTCGAAAAGTTTCGGTAGTTTTCCAAGGGCTTTGTTATATTAAATTTTTGTGTCGTATTTTATAATAATCGTGTGAGTTTAAGCGATTTTTTTGAAATGTCATCCCACATTTCACCCCCCCCCCCCATATCAAAGTTTTCGATAAATCTCAATGGAACAAAAATCAGAAAATGACAAATATCCCAGAAACAAAGCGGAATTTCAGAAAAGTGCAAATGGTGAATTCGTCCAGAAACGAGGTGCCCCACCACTGGTTTTTCTCTGCCCAGTCGCTTTTTGTACACCCTGCATGTGTGTTGATCTCAGCTAACACAGCTGGTTAGAAATCGATTTGCTACAAACGTCGACAAACCTGGAGAGGAAATACCGGGATTTCAACTAGAATTGTGTGATCTGCAAGTGAAGCAAGCGCATAAAGAAAAAGTCAATTTCACAATTTCGGGCGCACTAGCGAGAACATCCCGTTTTAGTGGCAGAAGCAGAAGCAGAAGCAGAACCCTTCTGCCGGTTCCTGCAATATACCTTTGTCAGCAAGAGTTCTCAATTTTGTTTATTTTTTGTCAAAACGAAATCTCACAGCCGCTTGGCTGCGATGCGCATTAACTAAAAATGTTCGCCCCAGTATCACAGAATTGGTCAAAAAGATGACGGAACATCATCGAAGTAACAAAAAATTCGCCTAGGGTCGCGAAGGCTTTTGAAATTCTAAATTAGGGTCGTCTTCAAAAAACTCTGGTAACCCTTGCCCTAGAGGCTAGAAGAACCTAAGGAAAAAGGTCTCCAAGTTATCGAACAGTTCCAACGGTGCAGAATGTCAGGGTACTCGCTTCCTCCGATAGAAAAGCTTAAAGGACGAGAAAACTACGACTCGTGGAAATTCGCAGTCAAGACGTATTTGGAGCACGAGGAGTTATGGGGATGCGTGAGTGGCGAAGACCTGGATGAGAGAAAAGACACCAAGGCTCGGTCTAAAATTTTTTTATTAGTAGACCCAATCAATTATGTTCACGTTCAGGGGGCTAAAAACGCCAAAGAAGCGTGGAACTGTTTAAGTCAAGCCTTCGACGATTCAGGTCTGACCAGAAGAGTGAGTCTTTTAAAAACACTCATAACGACAACATTTGAAGATTGTGTGTCCATTGAATAGTATGTAAACAAAATAGTGATGACGGCTGACAAACTGACAGGAATTGGATTGACTGTCGCCGGAAGAATATAAGCCAATGATTATGGGAATTGAGAGCTCCGGAGTCGCAGTAACAACCGATTCAATTAAAACGAAATTGCTGCAGGACATTTCTCAGAATTCTTCAGAAAAATCTCAAGCGCTTCTCACGAAACAGATGAGATTTCAGAAAAAGTCCTTGCAAAAAAATTGGTTGCCAACCAGTGAAGAGAAAAAGAAAGGGATACGGTGTTTCAATTGCAACGGTTACGGTCACTTCGCTTGCGATTGACAAAAGAACCGGAATTTCTCTGACAAGACGAAAGGACCGAACCAGTATCACGAAGCCATGTTTTTAGGAGCTTTTTCTGTGAATGGTTCGTCATCTGAAGAATGGATAGTGGATTCCGCCGCATCAGTTCACATGTGTGGGGACATATTGAAACTGAAAAATATTAGGGAAACAAAACCCACGACTATTACGACCACTATGAACGAAGAAATAGTAGCAGATTTCGTTGTTTCCGGTGCAACTAAAATAGTCGACGTAAAAGACGTAATGTACGTGCCAGGACTCAGTGTGAATCTTCTCTCCGTGCCACAGGTGGTAAAGAAATACATCACAGTCCAATTTTTATCAAAAAAGTGTAAAATATCAGGGGTACTCCAAGGTGACTAAACTTTACTATAGGTGCCGCAGATTTCCCCCTGTTCATCGGACGGGAGGGGTGGAGACTGACATCACCAACAGTCTTTTGCTCCCGATTGCTCACCCAAGAGCAGCAGAGCAAGTCAATTTTGAAATTGAAGTTTATGAATCAGTATTTCGGTAAACCAGTAAACAGATGTTATAAATCTCGTTTCTTTAGTAACGCATAGACAGGGGGGGGGGTGGAATTTTACTTAATTACAGAGAAATACTCCTTTACAGGTTTACAGGCTGATTATATGAGTACCCCTATTAAGAAACAACAAATAAAAGAGGAACAAGGGAAACTAACAAACATGTGTAAAAAGGAGGGGACGCGAAAGATGTTTTAAAAAAAAAAATTTGCAACAGATACCTCCACCCAAGCCCCATTCCTGAAAATGACAAAATCAATCATTCGGATGACAAAAATAGACAAACTGACAATTCGCGCCCAAAAATGGCTGAACTGACTACTTGCGCGCTAAAAATTTCAAAACTGGGTGATTCCCGCTCAAAGAATGAACAAACTATAACCTTTAAAATGACTAAACTGATGGTTTGCGCTTTTTGAATGCCTAAAAGACGATTCCCGCAGTTAAGATGGTGAAATCGTCTATTGCCACGCACCACAAATGGCCAAAAACACCCGCCTTGATTCGCACCTATATAGGTTTAATGGACTGATCGCGCTTAATACACAGATAAGCTGAGAAACACGCACCAAAATGGCCCGAAAGCTGATTCGTGCTTTGAAAATGGCTGAATAAACTATTTGGGCGCTCAAATTAGCTTAATCAACTATTCACGCTCTTAAATTGGCAATAATGACTGCGTGAGCCCGTCGGCCAAGTTTTTTTTTTTTTTTTTTTTTTTTTTTCCCCAGATATTTATCTTCATTAATAGGTATCTGTATTATAACAACTGAGCCTGAGCCCATCAATTTAATTTACTTATATACAGGGTGTACAAAAAGCGACTGGACAGAGGAAATCCAGTGAAGGGGCAACTCTGATCGAACATTACAAGCATCGAACATCTCATTTCTGATCGAAATGACTATTTGCACTTCTCCGAAATTCCGCTTTGTTTCCGAGATATCCGCCATTTTCTGATTTTTTCAGAAACAGCTTGTTGCACACGCAGAAATTGTCGCAATGGCAAAAATGATGAGCCCATTGGAAAGAGTACGACATTTTCTATTTAAAGAGCCTTCTTTAATCCAGATCAGACATCTACTACGTTTTAAATCAGCTTATTGGCGAAAAAACGTAATTTTCTGACTACATCACCATATCCTTACTGGAAAGGCAAAGTATTGTAAGCGCCAATTTTCGTGAATTTGAGTTTTTGGGTTTTTTAGATTCTATGGCACGTACCTACATGTACATAAAACAACAACAAAATGAGTCAAAATTGGGTTAAAACTATTTTTTTTTAGCTTTGAAATTTGGACGGGAAAACGTAAGCGCCATCAAAAACATCGTATCCACCCTCTCAGCCAAACGTAAACGACATGAGACTTCCGCTTGGGATCGTATGCGCCAAATTACTGTCGCTTACGATTAATTTCGTGGCGTTTACAATTTCCCTCAAAAATGACGTTTTATCGTTTTTTCGATATGAAATAGCTTTCTCTTGGTGCTATGACGTCAGTGCTTCAGAAGAAGATAGTGAGGGCCTTGAGTTCCGATCAAAAAAACGCCAGGTTCATGCGTTCCTCAGCCCAAACGCAGACTTCTTGTGGTCGTTCTGGCCGGAGGTGCCATGTTTTTCATCCTTATTTCCCAGTTAGGTGTATTTTGGTCTTATTTTCTGTGTTAGCCGTGGCTTCCATGTCCTCAAGAGGCAAAAAAAAAAAAAAAAAAAAAAAAAAAAGGCAAGCCGCATTGGCCAACGTCCCAAAAACTCTGATGCTCCAAACTCCTCTGAAACTCTCAACTGACCAAGATTCGGCCAGTACCAAAGTGGTACCTAAGTTTCCACCTTTCCTCAAATAAGGTGTACAGTGGCTTCTAAGCGATCAATCAGATGTCAGTTATCATCAATCATTTCGTCGGAGTTCCTCAAATGCATAATAATCCATCTCGATTGTTGGGCCACGATTATGAATATGGCGCCGAGTGAAGTGATGCTGTGTTTTCCTGCTTTGGGGGCACGTCGTATTAGGAATTTGAATTAATAACAAATAAATTCTCCCTTGTCGTACTAGATTAAAGAGTCCTCATTTTTTAATTGTCAAAACTTAATTAAAATGTCTCTTCTTCAACTCTCACTTTTTCTGGACGTCAAATTCATAGTGGCTTCTCACACATTTATTTTCCCTTCAAATCTTTAAAACCAACCATGGAATGACATTACTACATTTTTCTAACGCCTTATCTTGCGTTAGAAAAACGCTCGTGTGCACCGAGCCACGATAGTCAAAAAACTTTTTTATGAAAGGCTCCAAGCGGGTAAAACTCGTCCAGCCCGGAGGCTTGGTTCAAAAATTTCATATTAAAGTAGAATACTAGATCCGACGAGTGCCGAGTTATTGCAGAGAAGGGGAAAATTTGTAAAAATGTCTAAATTTGAGATGTTTGATAGAAATAGAATGGTGGTTCCTGACGTATTTGTGAATGCTGGTGATTGATTTGGTCGAATGAAAGCAAAGTCAAGTCGATAGAGGGCCAATAATTTCCGCGTCATGTGAATTATAACTTGACAAGTTTCTAATTGCCCAAATTAGGCCCCCAAGGCCCAAATTTCCAGATGGTTCTAGGAGCATCTCTTTAGAAAGTTAACTGAATTTACCACTTCTTTCTGTCCATAAGAAACTTGTCGATCTATAGTACTAAAAATACTTGTTTTCACCTATAAAGTTGCGACAGTTTTAAATTTGATGAAAATTTCAATGGTAGACCGACGTTACTGTCATTTCTTGCGTATTTTTCAACGTGGAATCTCACAAATCTCACTACAGTCTTCTTGAGTTAAGACCAAAAGTGCAGTATAAAACCTGGTTTTTGGGACTGGAATAGCAAGTACATACTATCTTTAGGCGCTTGAAAAACATGTAAATTCTTGGATGAGACCAATGAAACTCATTCTGTCCACGTATTTATACAACAAAAATGCAACCAACACCAGGTCGCTATCATTGATAGCTTTCGATGCACGCCAAAATTGGCGACTTTACTGTTGTCATTCTTAAAATAGGGCGTGTAATGCGTTCAATTATTTTTTGTTTTTATGACTTGCCATAGTCAACATAACAACCAAACGACTATTTGTTTTAATTTTTAAATTAATTTAACCCTCCAGGGGAAAACCGGGGAAAACCGGGGAAAACCGGGGAAAACCGGGGAAAACGTAAGCGACAGTGAGCTGATTCAATAAACGTAACCGCCTAAATCGTATCCACCAAATACAGAAATTGTTTTCCCATGTTCGATCGTAAGCGACAAAACATGTTTAAAAAGTATCTTGCTCACGGTAGAAAGTTTTGAAATTATGAAAACAATTAAAATGAACCACTAGGGTCACGTACACAAATTTTCAAGAGAATCAGACGACATTAAGTTGTCCTAAACGAAAAATGCGTCTCCTGTAAAGTTGGCCAAGTGGCGCTTACGATACTTTGCCTTTCCAGTAACTTTATCACCAATACTTCCGGAATTAAGTTTCCTCGCTAATAAGCTGATTCGAAACGTAGTAGATATCGTCTGATCTGGATAAAAGTGGGGTCTCTAAATAGAAAATTTTGTGCTCTTTCCAATGGGCTCATCATTTTTGCCATTGCAACAATTATTGCGCGTGCAACTAGCTGTTTCTGAAAAAATCAGAAAATGGCGGATATCTCGGAAACAAAGCGGAATTTCGGAAAAGTGCAAATAGTCATTTCGATCAGAAATGAGTTGCCCCTTCACTGGTTTTTCTCTGTCCAGTCGCTTTTTGTACACCCTGTATAATTTACAACATTATTGGAGTTCATGGTCCAGTGGCCTTCCTCCTACGAGCACGCACGCACGCACCTCACTGTCACTACCACGACACCACAAGGTCCATGGGTTTTGTCCGTTGTAGCCGCCTGATGACGTTACCGTTGTCCAGGAGGCGAAGTGCTTCCGGGTTCATATGTTCCCGAAGACGTTAAGCTGGTGTTTGAGCGCAAGATGCTCAATTACTTCTCTTAAGGTTTCCACCTTGAGTCTCGGTGGAAGTCATCATTTCGAACATACCAGAGGGGGCATTGACAATGCTCCTCAGTACCTTGTTCTGGAATGTTTGTATGACCTTAATATTGGTCTTTTTTGTACAACCCCAGAGCTGAATTCCATACGTCCATACTGGCTTCAGCACTTGTCTATGCATTAGCAATTGGTTATCGATGGAGAGCTCAGAGTGCCTACGAAGTAACCAAAACAGTCTTCTACACATCAGTTTTAGTTCTTCATTATTGTTCTTAACGTGCTCTTTTCATTTTAGCTTGGTATCGAGTGTCATACCCAGGTACTTAGCGGTGTTTACTATGGGTACCTGTTGTTCATTGAAAATTATTGGTATATTGATTATTTTCTTGTTTGTGAAGTAGATGTATGACTTGAGTTCATTCAGTTTTAGTCGCCATTTTTATTGCTCATTGACATACATTATTTACTGTGTGCTTGCTTCTTCAACAGACTCTGCAACCACCAGCTACCACCAGGTAGGGCTGTAACGTCTGCAAACGTTGCAATTGTTGTGTCCCCACTGCTTGGGACGTCGTTCGTATAGAGAGGATACAGCAGCGGCCCAAGTACACTTCCTTGGGGAACCAGCCCGCACTTTTTTTTTTTTTTTAGTTGCTAATCCAATGAACTCGTTTTATTATTTTTAGTGGGAGCACTTCAAGCTTGCTTCACACCATACGTGGTATCACGCGGCTTCTGTCTTTAATTTGCGGTTTCTGGAGGCTAATATTTAGGCTTTTCAGTAATTAGAAGCGTGCAGCTAATCTGGATTTTTTATTTCTTATCTTTCGGAAGGCATTCGTGTTCAGTGTTTTCTCTATGAGAAGCGGAATAAATCGTAAGTTTTTCTCGCTTTTTCTAGGAAAAATGTAATTTTGAAATCTTATACTTTTATGGTTTATTGTTAGCTATTTGTAGAATTAAATTAATACATTTTTAACTTCTAGATGATAGCTGAAGTGAAGGAGAGGCTCGGTGAGCTGAGTGCCCTCGTCGGAGGGTTCGACCCAAGTTCAGCCGTGGACTCGGAGTTCTCCCATGATATGTCTCAGCTGCCGAGTGTCTCGTTTGTGGACGTTATGGCGTATTTATACGGGGAAAAAAGTGCCTACACTGCCGAGGAACTTAAAAGTGTGAAGTCGTGTGACGCTTACAAACTTGTCTTGTGCAAGTGGGTCCGGGAAGTGTACCTTAAAGTAGTAGGTGACTACTGTGCCATCAAAGGCAAAGTAATTACGTTTTCATAATCAGTATTGAAAGTTCAAGCATCAAAACAGTTGGGTACCCGACTTGGAGGCCGTTTGTCCAACTGATTATGCATTCTCCCCTTCAAAATCCTCCTTTATATTAAGCAGAGGACTTGTGGCTTCATATTAATCTACTTTAACTACCTTGAGTGAACGAGAAGACTCACAAATAATAAAAAATCACCTCATCACCATACAAAACTACGTATTCTATGCCTTCCGAAAGATAAAACTGTCAAAATAATCGATTAGTTTGATAGGCCGCACGACGCTAATTAAAGTAGTGAAAAAGTTTTAATTCACAGATGAAAGTGTAATAAAAATCGATAATTCCTGGCTGGAATTGTGAAAAGCGCTATAATATCATGTTTTTGAGTCGGGCCCTAATTTGAGCATAATGTCAAGTTTCCCATGTTTGTTACTTGTCATGTCATTTCCCAAGTTTGATGGCCGAATATCCGCAGCAATGCGACTTTCGGGTTCTGTGAAAATGCATGTTTCGTGTCTTATTCTTTGAAAATGCAAATTTCCATTCAACACACTACACAAGAGTAGTGCAGCGTCCTCTCCATAAATATGTGTTTCAATTCAGAGAGGACGTGTGGGAAAAACTTACATCACACTAGTGTATTACATTGAATGGAAAACGCCATTAATTTCAGTGAAATTATGATATTTAAATTTTGTACATGTCATGCTGATACGCTCGGCTAATTACATTATAATTAATCTTCGTCTTCTTCCATTCCGTGTTCTCTAACAGGTGGGACTCTGTAACATGTGCATGAGAAGCGGTTGCAGCTCGGGTCTTGCCGTCGGTGTGGGTCTGGTCAGTTTGACGGCTCTAGTCACCGGTTTTGTGTCGAACGTGTGGCTGTACACTCGCGAGCCCGTCATTATCAAGGATAATCTACCGCCGACGACTGTCACCTTTCGAATCGGCTTTTGGCGTGTCTGCCCGGCTCTATACAAGTCCAACTCGACAGTTAGTAAGTACCAAAGATTTTTCTTCTTTTTTTGTTTCTTAACGACATTCTTTCACTCGTCTGAACCAATTATTAAAATTACGGAAAAAACTAAGCGCCACAGTATTTCGAGTAGATGAAAATGACAAGGGATCAAGCTGTCAAACACAGCAAGCCAGGAGCTTTTCATAAAAATTGCTGTCCCTAAATTAACCAACACCGTGATGGATTCAGGCAATAATTATAACTCAAAGTCTACTCCTCTTCAACTAAAATTAGCGTGAAGTTGCTTTAAAAATATCCGCTATGGCGTTATTTCGTTCACAACCTCTACACCCCACCATCGTTGCCTTTCGAGTTTAACAGCGAGGCTTCTATTTTAATGAAGCAAAGAGGACAAGGTAGTACTTCAAACCACGTACTTCTCTCATCATCGGTTCCCCCCCCCCCCTAGGAAATCACGTAGGTCTTCACCTATAAATGGGTAAAACAAGCGTACTGACAAGCTTCACTGATGAAAGTGAATTGATCATTTGCAAGAGGCTCGTTTCATAGTGCGCTTCTATAATTGACCCTTAATTGCCGTACAGCGTTGTGTTTTAGAGGGCGCGTCCTTCAATTAAAAATTCTGCCCTGAATGGTGACGGGCGGAGGGGGAAGGGACGTTTTTCGCTCGGAGAAATATAATTTTGGGGCTCTTCATGCCCACAGATATAAATTCAATTTATTCGCGATGGGAAAGTTGT
The DNA here is from genome assembly GCA_038030265.1 of Corythucha ciliata. Lineage (NCBI taxonomy): Eukaryota > Metazoa > Arthropoda > Insecta > Hemiptera > Tingidae > Corythucha > Corythucha ciliata. The sequence goes on along the minus strand of CM075937.1, from coordinate 21,146,630 downwards.
TTATTCAGAGTGATTGCAGAGGGCATTGCAATCAAATGGGGAACAGATTGAAAGGAAAGGAGTCGGAGAGGAAGAAAAAAAAAAATAGTTTTTTCAAACACTCCAAGGCCTACTATTTCGCTTTAAATAGTTAAAGAGACCACCATTAGAATAGTCCTTTGCCCTCTATCACTATCTAACGGGTTGGCGGGAGCGGTAGGGCTAAACTTAATCCACCGGGGGTATTGGTTAGCCTTTCTCTTACCCCCCCCCCCTTCGCAATCCTCTTTCCCATCTTATCCCTTCACGATCCAATGCCACACCATCGACATCATTCTCTCTCTTTACTCGTTTCACCCTAATTTACTATCGACAGTCTTAAAGCTTCTCCATCCTTTCACGTTCACCCTGCCACTGACCCCCGCGACTAGGCCGTCTTCAAAGCTATATCAAGGACCTTTATACAAAATTACCCTGACAAAATTTTCAGACCCTAGTGATGATCATGTCGCTAGGCTGTGAAGAGAGGAGAGAGAGAGAGAGAGAGAGAGAGAGAGAGAAAAAAAACATTGTTTTTCGAGTCGAATGAACGTTGAATTAAAACACAATTTTCAAATTTTGACGGGTTATTTTAGTAAAGGAGGCGTGTAAATCAATCATCACGGTAAATTTCCCTCTAATTAGGAACGGAGCCTTTCCCGCAATATATTTCCAGCTCTTAGTTTTTATTATTTCCCATTTCCCCGCCTGGCTCAAAGCTCCAGTCAAGTGAAAGAGGAAAGGCTCTCCTATACTATACTCTTATTGAACTTCGTATTACCTCCGAACCTTTTCCCCTTTTTCCCTGAGATTCAATACGAAACGGCAATAACAGATGGTTTTCATGGTCTTAGCGCTGACACCCCCCCCCTCAATCAACTCTCCGTCCGTACTCTTCCTTTTTATACCAACACCCTCCAATCCACATTCACACACCACGGGTGGGCAAAGAACCAAAGTATTGGGTGTTTCAATGCGAGAGCGAAATAAGGTCGTCGACGTCGTAAAGATCTATAAAGCTAACACCCCCTTCTTCACCGCCCACTAACCGGTTAACATTATTGAATTTTCTGTTCATCTTACCATCGTTGGCGGGGGGGGGGAGCTTATAAAAAAAGTTGGTAATAATGGCGTTAAGATGATCAAAATAAATCCTCGGTCAAATCCGATCATAATACTGGGAAACTGCTTCGTCAGAAGAAAAAAAAAAAAATCGTAAAATTTAAGGCAAAGGAAACGTGCTGTTTTAACAATTACCCCCCCCCCCCGCTGAACCACTACCGTCATTACCGCATTTTAAAACGATATAGAACGTTAGATTGCAGGGTTTTATTAACGATCAAAACGGAAAATGGCAGGGCACAGTGGTATAGATGATGTTTACTCATTCTTTCAGTGTGTGCATCATGTAATGATACATTATCACCTGTGGTTATGCGGCTAACTCTTCCCTGGTGAGTAATGACGGTAGGGGGTGGGGTAGGGTACCGATTCTTCTATTTGGTGGAACTGGTAGATGATGTATTCGGCGTTACGACAATATTTTCTGTGATTGCGTGATGATAAGCTGGCAAGGCTAATGAGTCACTTGTAGAGTGAGGAAGGGGGTTTTTGAGTGAGGCTAAAGACAGAAAAAGCGTGGAATGCCTCGTAAACTCACAACTTTCACCCTGGCTGAGCGGGAAGATTTGTTATTGGTTATTGATGGGATTTAGCGAGAAGGGTGGGATTGATATGCATGACCCCCAACCCCGTGCATTTGGAGCTAACGTTGCGTAGATTTTCGATTTTCACTCTAATCCCCCGGGATAATCTCCATGTACGAATTGCTCTTTTGATCTTTTATGACTGGTAGACAATTTTAAAGGTGAATATTTATTCTTCTTCAATTTCCATGTTTTTACGGGAAACTGATGCCGCATGAGGCAGAAAGTAAGAGACAGGATATACCCGTCGAGTTTGGAGGACGATCATCTACAAAACAGGAGAGTACCCCACCCACCAATTTTCAGAAATATGTCGTGAAAAATCACAATCTGCAATGAATTTTGGAATTTAAGATTGGCCACCATTTAAGCCGTGGACCTATTGCCCGTATTGCCACCTTCCAGAGATCCAGAGAAGTAGATACGCAATAGGCTTAGGCAATTTTGTGTAAACTGAAGCTCTGTACTTGCAACTTTGCCTAAATAAACACCCGAAGAACCAAAACTTTCAAGTTCCTTTCACAAGCTCTACCTACGTTTTCGTTGTGTGAAGTCTATGCAACCTATCAAAATGCTTAATTTTTTGAGGAAATAAATTTGTTTGGTTGCATAGTCTCCACACGACGCAATCATAGAGCTTGTGAACGGCCCTTCAATTTCGCCGATATTCAACCACAGGAAACTTATAACTTTGCTAAAATTAGCACTCGAATTAGCAAAGTTACAAATATTTATCTCTAAATATTGCCATTACACGGCTATTCTTCAGGATATTTGGCCGTGTCGGTGGGGGGAGGGGGGCTAGCCCAGTGTCCTTGACCACACAAATAAATTGACCCTGAGACACTCAATTTAGCTGAAATTAAGTCCCGAAACCTGCACTTTCAATCCATTTTATGAGTGGTGGCGACGTTGTGAAGGTTGATCTATACTAATATGAAAGATTTAGTCCTCTTCACGAATTATTTATTTTTTGGCGGAACTAGTTTTCGTCCTTCGAGGCCATTTTCAACGCCTTCTTTGACTCCAGTGTCACATCTACAATAATTTTGAAAATAGTTTAGCAACAAATAAACTAGCCAAATTACAATGAAATAAAATAAAATAAAATAAATAAATAGGTACACATCTTACCACTAGTTGGGGCGTTAGAGTTGAAGTCTAATAGTCCTAATAAATATTAATTTACGGGTCTATTTTATTAGTTATATCACTCACGTTTGTGATCACAAAGCTGACTAGAATCGGTTACTTTATTTTAAAATAGACCTTATGCTGTATCTTTTAGAACCTTGATTTGGGGGTAGGTGCTCAAGGACTGAGTAGAGGGGGGAAACCCCTCCCTCACTTCTATCATTTAGGCAATGTGGATTACTCTCCAGTTCTTTACTTATTACTATTTTTTCCAGGCACTCCAAGCGTCTGCCGTAAGGTTCAGTTACTAACATTTGGGCTTGGTGATCTCCCATCTCTCCGCAGCCCGTTATATGATTGTAAAAGGCCGAGTCGGACCTAGTGAGGTGCTCCCTGAAGCGCGTCCGGAACTTGCGTCCGGTGCGGCCGCAGTACGTTGCTTCTCCACACCCACCACACAGAAGCCTGTAAACCCCGCTTTTTTCCTGGGGTTTAGTGGCATCCTTTCCTTTACACAGAATGCTCTTGAGGCTATTGTCGCTCTTAAACGCCACTTCATAACCTCGGTTTTTAAGGAGGCGCTCCAAGCCCAACGAAGCTGCTCCAAAATATGGTAGACGAACCCATGCATTCCCGGTGGTTTCCTTTCTTGACTCCGTAAAGATGCGTTTCAAGACGAACCTCTTCTTCTTGTCCTGAATCAATTTATCTATGACCGTTGTTTCGTAGCCGTTGACCGCAGCAATGTGATAAATTGCATGCACTTCTTTTTCAAACGCTTCCCTTACGAGCGGAAGTGACATCAATCTATGAACAAGGCTTCTGAACGCTGCCAACTTGTGCCGAGGGTGATGGTGTGAATCGGCGTGAATGGCCTGATCTGTCATCGAGCTCTTTCTGAAAATTCCATACTTCAAACCAGTCTGATGCTCACGTTCGATTGTAAGGTCCAGGTAGTTCAGTTTCTTGTCCTTCTCTATTTCCATAGTGAAACGCAAGTACGGCAATTTGCTGCTGAGGTACTCAAGAAACCGCCCTAGCTCTTCATCGTCGCCCTCCCAGACGACGAGCGTGTCGTCCACGTACCGAAACCAGCGCTTCAGGGAGCCCGCAAACGGATTCCCGGCACTCAACACAAATTCTTTCTCAAAGAAATCCATCCTTTCGATCAAAGAAACTATTGACAATTGAACACTCTCATTTAAAATGTGTTTTTTCCACAAACAACCGGGCCAGTCTTTTACTGATCTTTTCTGCGGGTGCCCCATGGTTAGACACTATTGGCCTAATCTTCGGAAAGCCGTTAACGAACGGCTTGTGAGTCTTTGGTAAGGCGTACAACTTGGGGGCCGAAGCATTCATTTATTTATTTAATTTTCTTCAATTTTATTTCATTGTAATTTGGCTAGTTTATTTGTTGTTAAACTATTTTCAAAATTATTGTAGATGTGACTCTGGAGTCAAAGAAGGCGTTGAAAATGGCCTCGAAGGTTGAAAACTAGTTCTGCCAAAAAATAAATAATTCGTGAAGAGGACTAAATCTTTCATATTAGTACCTGCACTTTCACTTGAATAAAGACCAGAAATTTGTATTTTCGCAGAAATAAGATCCAAAACTTTCGTGGGTAATATCGTCAGGGTGTATGACCCGACTTTGGGGCGACTAACATAGGTTCTGGCGCTACAAAAATGGTCTCTAAACTGAGATTTTGCTTCAAAACAATAAACTTACAATTTCACCGAAATTAAGACCGGAAAATGTCAGTTTAACTTAATTTATATTCAGTCAGGCAACTTGTAATTTCGCTTAAATTGGAATCCCAACTTTGCAAACTCTTTCAATTTGAATTGCAAATAAATTCAAGTTCATAATATTCAAAGTTATGGGGGTCCCAGGGTTCACTACCACTGAGAATAAAAGGCCCTGAAACATGCAGTTCGCTGAAATTAAGACCGGGAACTTGCATTTTCGAGAATAATTTCGCTTATGCTTGCCTTCAAAATATGTCAGGCTTTGAGTGCTGCCTGGGCTGGCTGGTGGCTTGCCCAGGATTCACGCACTTTTTACACTTTAAGACGTGAATCATTTAATTTCCATAAATCCAACAACTACACAACCAACCAAAAACACAAATTTCGCGGATATTTGTTTTCTAATGGTGAATTTCACCACCGGGAGTTATATTAACCTAATCATGTCTAATCGTATCTAATCTAATCTAATCTAATCCATCTAATCAGATCTAATCAGAGTAACAACGATAATTCAAAAGCTAGTTCCGAGAAAGCAATGGATGTGCAACAAGAGGAAAATATTCGTTTATTTGAAACAGTGGTCTCCGGACCCTTTCTCCACTTTGAGTTTGTCTTAACGTGCAGGTTACCTAGAGAGTTACCTCCAAGATCTTATTCTCTATTTCCAGGGAATAATCCATTATTGACTCGGACATAAAAATATTTTTTAAATGTTGTTCTGTCTTGAATTTTATGTGAAAAAAAGTGATAATGAAAACAGCGCACTGCAATATTAACGATGACGATGACAATATCCACATACGATGACAATATCAAAATCCTATATGTATTATGATTGATCGCTTGTCCATTTGTGGGTCGTCCGGCGGAGCGGACTCTTGAGTCCGCCGTATGGCTTCAAATGAATTTCACAGCCTTTAGCTAAAGAACGCACGTTATTATGCTGCTTATTATTGGGATTTGTCTCTTTGCCTGTCGTCCGGTGGAATCGGGACACATCAGATACTCTGGAAAGGCAATAGCATCTGATTTTGAGTCTATAGCACGAAGTGAAACTGAGACGAACGGTAGAAGTAATTCTGAGGATGAGCTTTCTCAGCTATTCTGAGCTTCCACTTATCCTTCTTTCTTTCCACACAACTGCGTCTGTTTTTCGTGATCAAGAACCAGAGAACCACTCATCTCTTCGCCACAACCGACACTTTGAAAATTTTGCGTACCGCTTCTATGAATTAATAAACGAACTTCGTGTAGAAGGGAACGATTTCGCCAAAATTAGAACGAATCTAGCAAAGAACGACTGTGCGAGCACGACTGCACTGCACAAATTTCAGTGATCTGATGGGCTATGTGCAGTGGGCCCGCACCCGGCCTAGCTGAGCCCGAAGCGCTTAAGCCGTTCCCGGCTCATACGCCTTGCTCTTAGGGTCGGACTCGGAAAGACCTAATGCGGATCCGCAAACCAATCTACGGCATTCACAAACTGAAGGACTCGGACCCCCTCGGCGCCACTCGAGAATGTGAAGCCTGGTAACCTATCTGTCCCGAAAATGCGGAAACGAGTAGCCGCATACCTCTCACACTCCCCTACATAGTGCATAGCCGATTCCTCTTCCAACTCGCAGCCCCGACGCATGGGGTCTGCCACCATTCCCAGTACGTAGAGGTGCTTACATAGCGCATAGTGGCCTGTAAACATCCCTACAACTCTCCGCATGCCGCCTCTACTTAATGATAGCAGCCACATCGTCGCCTCCCTGTCTCATTCCCGAATGCACGCCCTCGCTTGCCGACAGGCTATTCCAACTCCTGGCGGCCTCCCTATCTGCCCAATCCTTTATCTGGGCTCTCCACACTGTCTTGGAAACCGCAATAACCGGCTCAGGTCCCCATACTTCTTTATTTGCCCCCTGTTTTGCCATTTCGTCAGCTTTCTCATTCCCTCTTATTTCTCGTACCCCCTGTGTCCAGGGATCCACTTCAGCGAGGGTCACTTCATTACCCATTCCCTGTAGCCTTGTGATGCCCCGCCGACTGTCCGCCACCAAAGCCGTCTCTACCACTGGCCCGGCCACCGCCCCCAGGGCCGCGCGGCTATCCGCGTAGATCACCACTTCCCTAAACCTCACATGCTTCCTAATAAGCTCCAGGACACAGTCATTTATCGCCACGACCTCTACCTGAAAAACCGTAGCCAACTTTCCTAGCCACCTTCAAACTCCGGTTTGAAGGTGGGCTGCTGTGTAGCTGCTATGTAGCTGCTATTGGTAAGGCACTATAAAACCCGAGTACGGAAACGAGCAAATCGGCTCCATATTTTGTCCCTCATACAATAATAATTATCACCTCGTCTCATTGATGAGTGGGGTATTTTTATTTATTTCGACCGCATTCCACGTTTGTTTTTTGTTACGATGACAAATGGCTCCGTCTCTTGGCTTTTTCTCTCCCCCGCCATTTTTCTTTTATTTTTCTCTCTCTTGCTTTTGTTTTATTTTCCGGCTAAGCTGAAATGATGTCGAAAATTGTCTTCATTTGAATTGTTCTGAGTGAGGTTATTTGAATGTGCTATATTCTCGGCGAAAAACCAAAGGGGTCTAGGAAAAAACTAAGGGTTTGGTAACTCCAATCTTGGAATTGATGGTGAAACGGGATCTCTCCTAACTCGTACGAACTCTTAACTCCTAGAGTTAGCTAGCCCTCACCTCAGAAATTTGACCATTTTTTGTTCTCAGCTGAGAGTTGAGGTTTGAGTTTACGGTTAACTTGAGGTTAGCGAAAAAACCTCGTTTCACTTCTTCGAGTTAGTCTTGGCCTGCAAGAGCTCAAAAAATTTCTTAACCTCGAGTCACTCTTAACTTTGAGAGTTATATAGCCCGCACTTTAACTCAAACTTGGTAAAATCCGCCGTAAAAGAACAAAAAAGTAAATCATTCATACCAAGCTTTCTTTTGGAAAGACAGGGATGTTTTGCAAGATCTTTCGGAGGATGATATCGTGTCCGAGGCGACTTCTGACATCCCCAATATAAAAATTGTACGAGCTAAACGATTCCAACGTAAAATACGGAGCAATAAAACTAAGACAGAGTATAAGCCAACACAAACCATCTTACTAACTTTTCGAGGATTGAACATACCCAACTTTGTCACCCTATTCCGTGTACTATGTGAGGTAGAGCTTTATGTTCCCAGAAGCCCTCAGTGCTTTCAATGTCTGAGATAAGGTCATCTGAGCCGACAATGTAGAGGCACCGTTCGCTGTAGTATAGGTGCGGAGAGGGACACGAAAAGAAGAGGAGTGCCCTAAACCAAACCACCCTAAATGTGTACATTGTAAAGGTAACCACGGGTCATTAGACAGCAAAATATGCCTGGAATCGGCCCGGCAAAATTCAATACGAGCTTTGACGCAAGCTGAAAATTTAATATTTAGCGAAGCGAATGACAGACTTTCTGGTAAGTCATTTAAAACCGTCGTGGCCACTAAACCAAACATCCGAGAAACGAGACATTTCCCCTCTCCTACTCAGTATGACAAGCAGACCTCCGAAGAGGAGCAGGCCAGTTACTCCACCTAGCAACTCATTTACAGAACATAAATAAATACTTAAGTCCTTTGGCCCCCAGTAAAGGCCCTATATGCCCTGTCACTGGTAACCCACATCAAACTGATCCCAGCGTAGATGAAGAAATAAACTATTCGAACGTTGATGATGTATGTGAAGTTATATTATCAGTTTATAATCATTTAAAGATATCAATCAATCAAACACAACTTTCAGAGCTAGAAATCACTTATAATTAAAGATAAAGTCTTGCACTACACCATAAAAAAGTAGGATCGTGGTAAAAACTAAAATACTGTTATTTGGTAAGTAAATAGAGACAATACATCAATGAAAATTCTGCAATGGAATACACGTTCAGCAGTTGCCAATAAAGGCAACCTTGAGTACTTGTTAGACAAAGAAAATATTGATAATAGCGCTGCTATCTGAAACCTGGCTTATAAACCAATTGTGCCGGTCAGCTTCCCTGGCTATAATATTGTACATGAAGACAGATTTGATGGCAAGGCACGAGTTGCTGTTATTATACTCAAGCATAACATCCCATTATGCTGAAGTTACCGACTATCATTAAGTAACAGACGTTATGTCCATAGCTGTTTCGTTGATTACTCATAATATTAACAAAAAATATTACCATAATATCGATATACTGCGCCCCTCAAAATCGGGTTTCAGGGAACGAATGGAGAAACTTCATATCAAGTCTCAAAAGACCGTTTATTCTTGCAGGTGATTTGAACTGTGGCTATGGGGATGCGATTTCAGGAACTCCAAGGGCGAGACTTTACTGGGAATAATAGAAAATCATAATCTCATTGTCATTAACGATGGAACTCCTACTTATCTGAATAATGCCTGTCAAAGGAGTAAATCAGCTCCGGACGTAACTATTTGTACTCCTGACATTGCAGATCTGCTTCATTGGAGTGTTTTATCAGGTCCAATAGGATCGAATCATTTTCCCATTTTGATAATTACAAGTCAAAGCTTGGAATGTAAAATTAGAAAATGCAGGCATACGCCCACAAAGCTGATTGGAATAAATACGAAATTTACTTGAAAAAATCAGAGATGTCAGACAGATTTTGCAAACAGCTCTGCTAACGCTAGCCTTAACGCTATTCATATTTCAACCAACGAAATCAAGGTGACTAAACTTTCTATGTATAGGTGCCGCAGATCTTCGGCCATTATTGCCCTTCGTCTACGTCACGAGCAGTCCGAAGTGCCTTTGCGCTGGACCCAGTACATTATTAATTGTTAGTGGGCTGGGATTTTTGAGCATTCAATACCGTTAATTTCAAAATTAACTTGTTTTGATGCTCTAGGGTGAGCAATCAGGGGGAAAGGACTGCTGGTGACGTCAGTCTCCACCCCTCCCGTCCGAAGGGCAGGGGGAAATCTGCGGCACCTTTAGTCAAGTTTAGTCACCTTGAGCGAAATGTTTACTACCCTAGCAACGCTTACACGAAAATTATCTTTAGCATTTACGGGACTGGTTGCAAAATCTCTCTATTTTCCTGGGGGATGAATTGTTGTATGACAATTTTATGGAAGAAATTGGCAATGCCTGTGAACACGCCCTCCTCCTCAGTATGGCAAGCATAACAGTTCTTGGGGCTTCTTATTACGAAGAAACTTAATAGGGTAGGTCATATCAAAGAAGTGGTTGGAAATACGGAAAAGCTGGTCAATGCACTCCGTAAAGTGTCTCACTCACACTGGCGAGCGGACCCAAACATTTCAATACTGTTCTACATATATAGAAGCATATTCAGGTCAACAATTGATTACGGGTCCGTCTTCTACGATGATGCAGATAAAACACATCTTGATAAACTTGATAAAATGCATCAGACTTTGTCTAGGATTCGTAAGATGCACCCCTATAGATGTAATCCTATGTGAAGCGAGTGAAATGCCTCTTAACGCGCTTTCCCTTCAAAAATTGGTGAAACTGATTTATTGAAACTGCTATGTATGAACGACTATATAGTTGGTAAAATTTACAACCTCACGATCAGAGTTATGACTTCGGCATATTAGAAGACAAAAGCGAATTTCCCTCTGTTATGGTGTGATAGTTACACCACAACTTCTCGCTTACATCCCTGATTCACAGATCAAATATAGTTTACCTGCCTTTTGTGCACACTACGATACGATGACACATGCTTGATGGCAGATCTAATAGGGACAATTTCAACCGACTCCAGTGTTGAAATGCGACAGACTGTGCTCGAAAAATGGGCTGGGTCCGAGTACATCTACGCGTACGGGTCAAAGATGGAAGGTGGAGCTGGTTGCACCTTTTTGCATTTCAGTGTGGGATTTTCGAAATCATACCAACTTGATAGCCAAATGTCGGTGTACTCTTCTGAGTTATTAGCAATTTCAGAGGCTATTAAATACGCCCAGATAAGATATTGATTATCACCGACAGATTAAGTTCAATCGTACAACTGAAACATCTTCCAGCGCTAAACATTAAAAATCACCTATATTACTGAAAATTATCGAAGCATTTATTCTTCCTCCTTCAACTATAAAAATATTCTTGAATCCGTGCGAGAACCCTCAGGTGAATGGCCATTCACCAGCGATGTTTCACAATTATGGCTTCGGCGAACTCCCCGCGGACACCTGGTGTGTCCCAACGAGAACGTGGACGTCCTCTCCGAGAAATTTCCTGACAAGAGTGTCAAAAACAATCCAAAAATCATGGTGGGGGAGTTTTATGGGGAGCTGAAGCAGAAATTCACGTCGAAAACGATCCCCCGAGCACCTGGTACACGGCAACCTGGACCTGAACGTCTTCTCTGAGTGTTGTACACACAATCACTCGAAAAAGCGAACCGAAAATGATTTTTGGGTGTTTTTGACACTCTTGTTAGGAAAATTCTCGGAGAGAACGGCCACGTCCAGGTTGGGGCGCACCAGGTGTCCGCGGGGTGTTCGCCGAAGCCATATTTGAATTAAGCGCCCCAAAAACCCCCCATAATAATTTTCGGTTGGTCTTTTTGGACTGTGCCATGAAAAGCCACGGAGATGACGTTTACGGTTAGGTTCTGGTGCACTAGGTGTTGGGGGGTCAATTTGAACATCATATTCGAGATCAGCGACCTCGAAAACCCCCGAGTACCCGATCTGGGCCAGTTCTGACACTTATTTACCAATCTTCCAAAAGGCCTCCCAGATAATGCATTTTGTGAATGCACTTTTCGCTGCAGCAATGCAATTTCCGGTTTCTCCCTAATGAAAATTAGGTTAATTTTTTACAAATAATTTTTGGAAGCGAATGCAAAAAACCGCATTCCGATCCGTCCAGAGGGCTTATTCTGAACGGTCGGGAAAAAATCCCGCAAGCGGGATCCAAGGAAGCCGAGAAATAACGTTATCCCGCCATAGCAACCGTTTTTTGCGGCATTTTCACATGCTTCGGAATACGGCCCCTGGACGGAAAAGTTTCCTTTTTATGACTTTTTTCGCGTACTTTGCCTAGACTAAAAAGGATTTTGTTTGTTTACGTTCACATTGCCCGAACGTGACGCGGGAACAAGTGGGATGATGCTTGTCAGAGCAATGTGAACGTAAACAAATGAAAGCATTTTACAGAATTTTTATCACACGTGGGACAGCTTGTTCCCACGTCTCGTCCGAATAGTCTGAATCGACCGTTAGAGTTTCCTCATCAGATGCTTCAATAGTGACCATTGACGACATTTCCCCCTCGCACCATCTATCCGCTCTTGAAGAACTTTGAAATTTATTTAAAAATCACCAAATGCGCACCAATCGGGCTGCAACTACCGTTGATATCCCTCTCTGTCCACGTTCCAATTCACCGGTATACTTTACTCCCAAATCAAGCATTCATGCAAGTTCCCCATTAGCACGTTTTCTCAATGTTATCTGTGAATTAGCAGATTTTTACTATTTTACCGGCGAATTGGTGATTTTTTCACTTTTAGCGTTGAATATGAGTTTTTTCTTAATTTTAGCCGCCGACTTGACTCAAAGACAGCACACTAGCGTTTTTCACAATTTCAGCCGCGAATTAGCAATTTGTTTTCCTCGTTAGCGGCAAATTTGCCCACAGGAAGCTCAAATTAGGGTTTTCTATTAATTGTTATCACGAATTGGCAATGTCTCAATTTTAGCTGTCAATGATCACTTTTCTCCTTATATCCATTTTAGCAGTGAATGAGTGATTTCTCTCAATTTTAGCTGCGAATGAGCGTTTTTCCCCGGCAGTTTTAGCCGCGAAACGGATTTTCATCATTTTAGCCGGTAATTAGCGTTTTCAATTTTAGCTGTGAAGCGACTTTGCGAGAACATTTTTCTAACGGAATAAAGATGGTTTTTTGGGAGACAAGATACCTTTTATTTATTTATTTATTTATTTATTTTTGTATTTATAGGATAAAATGTTTAGCTTCAACGCTACAATGAGCCAGTTTAAGGGGACAAATTGAAGATTTCCTATCCTAGCTGGCTTCGAACAAGGACGATTTGGGCTATATGCCGAATGAGGGACCCCGCGATAATTCACGCCGAGGGGCCCCGAGAGGGCTAGAAACAGCTCTGCTTACATCAGCACTTTCATGCTCATGCCGAAGAACGAATGACCTCATAACTGTGGTGGACGTCAGAACATCGTATCAACGGATGCGAAGACAACAAACTGCTTTTCTCCCATAGGGAGCTGCAATATCGCGAGCAGCGTCTTTACAAGAACTCTGCGAGACGAACTTCATTGACGGATTTCATTGTCAAGTATCCAGCTAAAAGAGATCCGAGCGGTTTCCCAGCCCTATCAAGTTGCTTTTTGACAATCAGTTCTTTATAAGTTTACGGTTCTGGCGCTGCCATGCTGCGTTACAGAAGTGAAAAGCTCTCTGACGCATTGTAATTTCAACAAAATCGTATTTCAACAAAATACGAATGCACTAACCGCAAAATAAATTCTAGCATGTACGTGATGCCAGCAATTCACTCTCGGATAAAAAAAAATCTTCATCGAAGTTTTCTCTTTCACATAGAAGCTTTAAAAAGCTCTGTTGGGCGTATCAACAAAAGCAAAATCTGTATAACACGGTCTACAGTATAAAGGACTTTTTTTTTCTTTTTTTTACGTTTATCACGCGAGAGTGGACTTTTTTTTTTTTATCGAGGCGTGCAGAAAACAGATTTGTGTCGTCAAAATATATGAGAGGGGGGGGGGGAGTCAGGCATCTTTGTGACCGGAGCTTCTTATTTAGGGATTGGTCGCCGAAAAACCTTAACACCGTTTGTACGGAAAATAAGAGGGAAAAGTCACGTAGTGCCTGTGTTATATGGAAGGAGAGGAAACTTTTATCAGGCTACATATATTCGAAGGATTCACGTAACGTAAGCTTAGAAAGAAGCCCTGAAGAAAACAATACAAATGGTGGTTTACAGACGATAAGTTTATAGCCTTTCGTTTTAAATCGCGTGACACTCAATGAATTTAAAAAGAGCTTTTAAACAACTTTTAATATTAAAATTCGCTACACACAATGTAAACTTCACTTCCCAGCGCAGCAAAAAACCTCGAATTTTCGACCTCAGCGAAGGACCTTCCATTCTTTTGTGATTGGCCGGGTGGTGATGGTGGTGGTGGGGGGCAGAAAACAAAATTCGATTTCAAACCGCAAAACCAAACGCTGTTTTCTCTCTTCTGTTTCTCATTCGACCGACCTTTCTTATACTAGGAGGCCATACGAATTGAGCCGGAAACACCTAAATTTAAATCTATTTATCCCTCTCACTCACTCACTCTCTCTCATTCCATTGCGAATTCCAACCAAAACCTTTTCTCACCACCTTCCAGCGTGAAACGGGCTAAGTCGAATTTAAGTCCTTCAATCAGCGCCTTTGCTCGACCGGAAAAGGGGTAGTGCAGAATGAGAAAGTTAATTGGATATGTGAGGGTGATTTTAGTACGTGGTAACTATTACACAGCTTCCTGAAACGAAATGTTTTCTTTATAGTTTCCTCTTAGTGAATTTTTTCTATTCAATCTCCGTAGATTCACACATTTAATCAAAGGCGTGAATCACAAGAATTTCTGAACGAGAATCCGATATTATTTCGATTTCGAATTTCCGACTGTCAATTTAACCAAAGAAAAAAAGGCTATACGCTATTCAACCCTCGCAATGTGGCCACGAACTGCTAGCCCTTCCACCACATAAATGTTCTCTCTATAAGAAATATCCAATTTAACCATGAAGTATGTGCTTTTTTGTTCAAAAACTGTAATTTTTAGCCCAGAAACCGATAACTGAGATTTCACAGCCGAATATCGCAAAGTTTTTACTACCTATGAAAAATGTGCTGGTAAATTCCTCTGAAATTATCAGTTTTATCCTCAAAACTGACAAAATGATCTCTCAATCAACAAAGTGGACGTTTATCTCAATTTTATCGGCAAATGAGTGCTCTTTCTCAATTTTATCCACCCTCGAATTAGCCATTTTTTTCGACTTAAGCATCGAATTAGTGCTTTTCTCCTCTCTTGACAATGCAACCTTGATGGCTTTATAGTGACCATGCAGCTTGGCAAATTGTTTCTCTCTATTTTACCCGAGATTTAGTGATTTTTCCCGATTTTAGCCCCATGAATTAGCTTTTTTTTTTCAATATCAGTCATGAAGTGGCCCTGAGAATCCAGAAGTTGGCTTTTCTCATCGGCAATAACATGAGGTGGAAAATCCGAAAAATTAGAATATTTACAGTGATTCCGTTCTTCAGCGCAACATTTTGGCCTATAAATTTGAAACGAAGCGTTCGATGAAAACTGCATTATTTTTCTGAATTTTTTTCTGTGAAACTCGTCATTTAGGAGTGATAAGCGAAAAATTGAAAAAAGTGCAGTGAAAATTAGCGGTTTTTCGCGATTTTTTCAAAACACACTAGGACATTTTGTTGAATTTTGTGTTTCTCATCCCAAAACCATAGAATGAAATGAAAAAACGAATTCGAGATTTTTGTCCACTTCAACATACCGTTAATACCGTTTGATGGACTGGACTATCAGTCGAAACATAAATTTCGTCATCGTGGCTCTCAAATCCCACCATGTTCTGCTGATTTTTACTCTTTCATTACCTGATTTCGTGGATTTAAATTTAACACCAATTTCACAGATAGTGGCTGCTTCAAAAAGCAAATTTCGTGATTTTGTCTCTTTAAACCACGAGTTTTAGCTATTTTACAATAAAATGTTGCTGGTTTTGCTTCTTCAAAATAAATTCCACGGATTTCGGCATTTTACACCCTAATTTGGCGAATTTACATTCTTTCAAAAACCAAATTTCGTGGCCTTAGCTTTTTCAAGAATCTGTTTCGCAGTTTTCACCAGTTCGAAAATCAATGTGACCCTTTCAAATAGCAAACTCGTGGATTGGGCTAGCTCAAAAATCAATATTGGGGATTTTTAATCTTCAAACACCACATTTTTTCGATTTGACTCAATCAAGCCCGAATTTTGAGGTCATTCATCCTTTCGAAACCAAACTAATTGGATTTGGCCTTCTTAAAACCCCCAACCAGAAACAATAAAGTGGTTATGTCCTCCTTTTTGCAACCTCTTACACATTGCCTTGTATTTTGTATTGGAGATTCACTGTTCCGCGAATTAGCGTTATTTTTTTTTTAAATTTATCACTTTAATAGCATGAATTGACGCCTTTTCTCATCTACAGCCACAAAGATGCTTCCGAAACTACGAATTGACATTTTCTTTACTTTTGCTGCAAATTAGCGTTCTCGTCAAGCTGTTATCTTCGAATGACCAATTTTTCCTCATTTCAGCTGAAAAAGAGTCTCTATACACCGCGATTATTTGATTGTATCTCTATTTTGTTTTAGAAATTGCATCAAGAAACCCGAAATTAGAAATTATTTTCTTTAATTTAAGACACGAGCAAGCGTTTTTGTCAATTTTCGCTGAAAATAGTTTTCTCAATTCCAGCTGCAAATCAAAGGTTTTTCTTATTAGTAGCAGAAAATTTCTGCTAAATTTGAGTTTTTCTCAAATTACCGTTTTTTCTCAATTTCAGATGCCAATGAGAGATTGTTCTCAATTCTAACCGTGAATTATCGCTCTTTCCCGGTTTTAGCGTTGTGACTAAGCACTCGCTCTAACCTTTGAGCAATAACTAGCAATTTAGCCGATATTTAGACCCGAATATTTTCAATTTCACTAATTTTTAGCTTGGAATGATGTAATTTCACAGCTATTTATCAACCTTTGGACGCTCCCGGGGCCGGCCAGCTAGGCTAGACTGGGATTCAAGCCCACAATGAAATACAAAATTGAATCGATTGAATCAGGACTCACCATTTCGCGAAAGTTAGGGCCAAAAACATGCTATTCCGCTGATATTTGGACCAAAAATTTCAGTTTATATGATTTTCAACTTGAAATGCAGTAATTTTGTGGCGACTCGGCTTCAATGTCACAATTCAGCAGCTTTTTGGTGGTAAGATTTGTCTATTGACTGAAAAAATGCGTTCACGAGCCACGAAATATAAAATCATCCAACTGGACACAGTTGGATAATGAAATTCCAATTTTTACAGCGAAAAAGCTAGGTTTTTTGCTCCGAAAAGGTTTTTTTTTTTTTTTTTTTTTTTTTTAACTCACCGTAGTTCATGTTGCAGGTCACGTCTGGAACGCTCCTAAGGTAAAATCCGCAGTTCTCCCCCCCCCACTCTTATAGCGGGGCTTATTCGTCCCTTCGTGTATCCCCCAGTTGATTTGGATTGACAGTTTCCAAGTCTAAATTCGTATGGGCCATGTCATAGATATCACGCTACAACTTCAAACCGAGAATAAATATAATAATTTTTGTATTTGGCGGGTTTTCTCCTTTTTTATTCTTAACGGGAGCGAAAATCCCAACCCAAATAAAAAACATTTTTTTCCTCGAGTCTGAGGACTTGGTTTTCCATATGACTTTGGTTTTAAAAAAATAAAAACGTCAGTTTTGTGTTAAAAACCGTTATAGTTTGGTTAAAAAATGTTGGATTTTTACGTCTCTCAAACAAGGCGTTGATGAAAAGTCCGACAACCTGTATCGGGGGATCGGACACGGCTACGTTGCCATAGAAATACCGCCCCTGCCGGTCTTTCAAAGCATTTATCTGGCTGTCCAAGAATTTCGTGATTTTTCGCCTGTATCTAAAAAACGGTGCGTCTTGGACAAAAACTGTTAAAAAAAGAATGTAAGCTCCTTGAATTATCTTCAACTTTTACTCCGTGCATTTTTTAAAAAATTCCCAACAGTTTTCGATATACATATACGACCCTGAAACGTGACCTTTTTCAAAAACATTATTATTACATCACGTTTTTTGTCAAACTTTTCATCCTACCTTCTTACCTGTTCACTTTTAGCGTAAAGCATAAATTTAGAAGTTGTGGAGAATTGAATTTGCTTCGAGAATATATGCATAGGCACCAATTTATTTTTAAGGGGTTGTCGGCTATGAATTTTGGTGGTTTCAAAAGATAGTCTACAAAAATGATTTATCGAGTTCCATTGAGAACTCCAACTAAGGAAGAATACTAGAAGAATACTAAGGAAGAATACTGAATACGATAAATGAAAATCAATAATATTTGAGTATTTAAAAAAGTTAAGGACCCTCAGCCATAGAGTCGTCCTCATCATCAAACGGGAAGGTATTGGTGCAGTGGCGCGGCTTGTTGGAAACCCCCCCCCCTTTTTTTGCTACACTAGCCTTGGCGCCCCTTCATCTCACAATCAGCTCAATCTTAGGACTGAATAAGGAGACGATTTTGACATTTATTGCAGGAAGTCTTCATCAGAAAGTTTTATTAGTTAGAGAAAGTTAAAATTAGGTATAGTTAAATTATTTTTGAGTTGAAACATTCATTTTTATTGCACTTTTGTCGCCCAGTCTGACGACAGAGGACTGAGAGAATAGCAGCACTGCGTCGTACCCCCAATGTTTAGCTGAGCTCTGAGTTAATTTTTCTTTTTTTAAATTACGACCGATAGAGTTCATAATTATATCTCAGCGCCCCTGAAGACTGTGGGGACTATTTCTACGCCTCTGTATTGGTGCAGTCCCCCTGCTGACCTTGAAGCAGAATACCCCGGCCTTCCTGCAACAGGAACCCGGATCTGGTACAGGGGGGGGGGGCTTGGTGGTTACAGGAGCCAGTTCTCTCCCCTTCACCTCTCTTCCACTCACATTTTCTTGGTGGAAGATTGTTTCCCAACCAAGTATGCAAGGTCTCTTTCCAGAGGCGTATGTCTCGAAAACTGTGAGGAATTTTTAAAAAATGTATAGAATAAAAGTTATAGGGAACTCGATACGCTATCATTCTGAACTCGCAAAGAGTCGTCTAAGACACAGCTGTTTTGAGATACAGGCGAAAAACCTCGAAAAGGTGGCTTTGAACGCTCGCCCTTCATTCGGGGACTTCCGCTCCAAAGCTTAGATTGACTGGACTATTTCTGGGTGGTTTTGAAACAGTATTTTTCCCGAGGTCATCGGATGTAATCTACCGACATTACTATCCCCTTTTTTGCTTTCAATGTAAACATGAAAAGGACCTTTGTGTGCTATTTCAAACAATTCAATTTCCCTTTGATTCGATTCAATTTTTCCCGAATTGTCTTCAGCTCCCGCAGTTTCTTTTTCTTTTAAATTCCGCGAATTACTAGTACTATGTCCATATCGCCACCAAAATTGTTCAAACCAAATAAATAATTTCCTAGTTCAATAAAAAGCAAAACTGCACTAAGCAATCAATTTTTAAAAGTATAAATGACTAATTAGTTGAGGACAGAGACGCAAATAAATAATAGCACTGAAATATCTAGCAAAAATACTTTCAACTGTATGAATTCTCTTTTAAAGACCTAAGACACCTTCATGACGAGAGCCTGCTCTTAACTGCTATAAACCTTCTTTGTATAAATTGTGGTAAACTTGTTACAGACTCTTATAATGATCGTCAGCATGGTTTAATATAACGCCTAAATAATATTCAGAAATTGCGATTTTTTTTCGACTTCGTCGCCCTCCTCCGTGTATATTGAAACTCAAAAGTTAGCCGTTCCATTTCCATACAACCTACCACTTTCCGAGGGAAACACAAAGAGTACGCCGCATAATGTATTCATTGAAGGGGAAAAAGTGGGGAAAGAATGTGCAATTTAAGGAAGATTTACATGTAAGAAAAGGGGTAATAAGGTTATCTCGAAACATCACTCCCTTATATCCTCTCCAGCCTTTAGTCATTCCATGTGAAACCATTGTATTCTAAATGGGTTTCCCGAAGAGAGAGAGAGGGGAAAAAACATTCTCCCCTTCACTAAGTCCCTTTTATTTTATTTATTTATTTATTTTTTTTTTTTCAAGCGAACCTAAGCTTTCGGTAGTGAATTGTTGTCTGGAAGGGAGTTGTTAGATGGATATTGGTGGAGTTGACTGCATCCAAATCTTTTTTTGTTTTGTTTTTTTTATTATCATTCTCACGAAAGCACTCATTGCACTTGAATGAGAGTGCTCAACTCACGGCTTGGAATCACTTCTTTCCGGTTGAAAGAAAAAAAAAGTTTTGAAGCGAAATGAAGAAGAATGAGGAGATAAATGCGGCCGCAAAAGTGAAGAGGGTGGGAAATAAAGCCCCTACACGCTACAGTTTATCTATAGCAGACATGTCTCATTCCATGTATCCTAGTCGTTGATTGTCAGCTTATACCGTTCATTTCTTATTTTTCATATTCACAAAATACACTGCGAATCTCTCAAAATGAGGGAACTATATGAAAAAAATGATTTTTCGTATTTTCAAAATTGTGAGTGGGGTTGGAGCGTGATCATTGTGAAGCGTTTCACGGTGAACAAAGCACAGTGTTGCGTGTTTGTTTATTTATTTTTTTATTTTATTTATTCATTTATTTTTTATTTTTATTTATTTTTTTTTGCGGTTCGTTTCAAGTAAAAGCCCGCATTCTGGCGTCTACTTATCAACCCTATCCCTTTTAAGCTTGTTTTCATTTTTCGAGTGTTCTCTCTCGCGTTTAATTCACATTCCAATTTTTCCCTCCCCCCCCCCCAACTCATGAACGAGAAAAAAACATTTCAGACATACCTCAGCAAAACGGGCTTTTGTTACTGGCACTGTAAAAATGAGCTCAGAAATATACGAGAAACCAACCGGGAGAACAATGAGGGTAAAAACGTTCCTGCGGCGAGGTCTTGTTCAGGGGTTGTGGAAGGCCTCCCAAGTTGATGTTTCTATCATTTTGAACAATCGGGATTCTTTCTATACGCAACGGACGGAGATTATTATGCGAATGACTCTTATAGGAGAGATAGAGAGATAAAAGGTGGGGTGGGAGAGTATGGTAATACTCACTCCTCTTCGATCATTAAATTACAAACGACTAATTTTTTGAAACTCGCCACTTCCACATATTGACGCCTCACACGTCCCCAAAGAATTGACTCGCGAAATGAGATGGCTTGACTTTATTAATATTTGCCTGTGCGGAGTCATGTGGTCCTGCACTCGCATTGTGGTCCCGGACTCGCAACATGGCACTTGAAAACTTCAATTCAGCACCATTTACTGACTATTCGGACATGCCTACAACCTACAAATTGTTGGAAACTGCGGCCAAATGAGACAATAGAAATTGACTATTCTGCAGCCCGTGAACATGAAATAATGCCCCACCCCCCGCATAAATTGTTTCCCCGTCGGTGCAGACTCGAGTTTTGCCGAGCTCATCAGCGCCAAATCCATCAGTAGACTCAAACACCACACCCAGATCCACCTGTACACTTCAACGACTTTCATCATTCAGTAAATTACTGGGTGCTCTTTTCCAACCACCATCGAGCCATCATCACCTTAAATTCTGGTTGCAAACCCTTTCAAAGCCGTATAGGTTTGTACCTAGCTCACTAGTAAGACCAAAAGTTGTGACTTATCTTGTGTTGGTGAAGGGCGGCGGCGCTTTGGGAACATTGTGGCTAGGTATGATCACGCACGACCAAGCATGTTGTGCGGTGGTTAGCATCATCGCTGGCATCAGAAATTATGTTTTATTCATTTCCCCCACTTCCCTGCTTGAAAATAGCGATCTCACAACATGATTTTTGATCTGGAAGAGTGCTTTCATTGCGTTTTCGATCACTTTAATGGGTTATTCCCACGATACCACCGTTTTCTGCCTGTTAGCACACTTTATTATAGAGTCTGCATGAAATGTCCATAGACGCACATGGTTCTCGATGATTTGCTTTGGAGATAAATTGGGGGATTATTGTGACAAGGGGGGGGGGGTATAAAAATCGGCTATGTAACGCGGATGGGAGTCATTTTGAGAAAGTGACGTAAGCTGGCCTCTTCTCTGATCTCTGAGACCTGAGCTTCAGTTTACTGCAACCCGTAAATAGAGTTTATCAAAACTCAAAACTCAAAATTCGTCCAGCATGCCCAACTCCAGCGGTTGAAGTTAACTTTTCCCGGCGCTCGATGCCCAAGGTACTGGCCGCGTCATTTCTCCGCCACACTCCGCCCTACAACCCCGTCCATCACTGCCAGACACCAACGCCATCGTTGTCTCTCCTAAGTGGCCGCGGTCTCTCAATGCCGATACCACTTCGATCCACCCACGGCTATCACTCCTCGCCCTGTCATTACAACCTGCAAAACTCCCTACACCTGCAACGTGTAAGCTTTGGCCAGCTGGCGTGACGTACCTTTGACGCGTCTGGCCCTCTGGAAACTTCTCATCGTTTTCAAGATACAATATGAATCGTACCCCGCCCACCATTACTCTTTTACTTTTGAAAAAAGGAGCAATGCATTTCCTTTTCTTCAATAGTAAGAGTAACTCCTCTTCTAACAGCTACATCAAAGCGAGTTTCAGTGTGGTCATGATGCTATGTAATTTCATACTGACAACGAGTAAACAGAATGAATTATACGGACGCGGGCAAGGCGCGTCAGATACGCGCACGTGCAAAAGTACCATCCCCGATTTTCTGGAAGCCGACGCCCAGACACGAACGCCTGACGCAAGCGCTGCCTCTCAATACGAAACTCAATCTTTGTGGGCGTCCAGCCAGAGTGGGTACAAAGACACACTCCACACTCAAGGGTTCAAGAGCCTTATACAATACAAATAATTCAGATTTACAGGAAGGACCTAAGATCTGTGATTTCTAGAGTGACTTTTCTGAAAGGGAACAGAGGAGGGGAGGTTCACTCCTTCTTTGGTATACGCTATACTGCCTGGAACGCGCCCTTTATCCCTAAACTCATTCAAAATTTGCTGACTTTGTAAAGCGTTCCGCAATATCATAATCGCGAACCCAATTTTCAAACCCCCCCAAAAAAAGAAAAAATTAATTTAAAACTGCCCTAGAACGCAGTAAAAACAAGACAAAAGAGCAAAAGAAACATGAAAGTAATAGAACAAAAGAAGAGGAAATGTTGGACCGATTGGCAAAGTGCATTTTACTTCCAGCCTCAAAAAAAAAAAAAAAAAAAAAAAAAAAAAAAAAAAACTAGTAAAAGAAAGGGCTGAGAGAGGAAGGAAGCCAATCAAATATCGAAGCTGCGCGGGAGGTCTTCATCCACCGAGAAAAAACTTTCTTTTTCTTCAAACCCTACTCTCCTCCCCCCGGGCCAATAACGTCCCCGACCACTACCATCGGAACACTTTGTGCTACGACTTTTCATTGCTACTGGAAGCTTTGGAAACTCCACGACTGTTGCCTCTACACTTCTTGCATAAATATGTGTGTTTTTATTCAATTTTGAATGGATATACCGGTTGAATGTCAATAGACCTTCGTGTGTTGAGTTCTTTTATACGAAATGTAATTCGACGACAGGCTGTTCACACAAAGGACATTATTAATTTTTCGCTGAAGAATTTTTAATTAATGGGTGCAAGCTTGAGCCGGAGCTTAATTGAAATTACTCTCTCACCTAGTAATTAATAAAAAAAACGACAAAATAGCAATTAATAAACTTTTTAAGGAGTTCATCAGGGAGTTCTTCGCTTTGTGACAAAGCGCATTCGTCGAAATTCATGTTTTCGTCAGAAGCCGACCACCTTAATCGCGTATTTTCACTCGCATTGCCACTGTTTTCCTCCTCCACCAGTGTGCCCAAGTGACTCTCGCCGCTTGATTTTGTCCACTTGACCGGATTCAAAAATATCGAACTCAACTTCTGCTTTTCTGACCAGGGAAAGTCTGTTTTCTGCGAAATACAGTACAGCATGTCTCGAACCGTGTCGGTAAATGCTTGCCTGTGCGTTTCATACAACGCGTCAACGTTGCGCTTTAAATTCCAATCATTCGATCTGGTCAAACTGATTTCATCCTGAAGCCATTTCATACGAGCCACCCTCAAATTGTCGTCGACTGAGCTCATCGCCTGGTGACTCAAAAGGAGGAACTGTCTGAATGATTTTTCGTCCATTCTATCGGTGAGTGTGGACGTGAAAGCGAACGGATTTTGTCGTGGGCCCTCTGGCGTAGGGTGCCGGTCATCGCATGAAAACACCGAACTCCCGACGAGTGAGAACGCCGACTCTGGGTAAATAGGTTGCGTTGTTTCAACGGCAGGCGGAGTGGTCTTCGGGGTGTATGTTCGTTTCAGTTTTAAAAATGGCTTGTACTTATCCGCTCGCGAGCACGGATAAATCCTTCTGAAATTCCCTAAATGAGAATTTTCCCATTTGAAAATTTTATCCATTTTTCTATCTCTCGAGGATCCCTTTATAGTTCGAGCTGTTGACGCCATCGAATTATTTTCATCAAACGGTGACGGCGACTTGGGTCTGTCACTGCTCTTGCTCAAATTCAGCAGCTCAAAAACATCGCGGAGCAGAGCGTCTTTGACTTTTCGATCGGTGGGTGTGTGACGATTGAAACTCGGCGTGTGATTGATTTCAAGGAGATACGGTTTCAGCCTGTGATCTAAAATGAAGTCAAATCCAAGAATTTCGAAGCATGCTTGGGTTGTCAAATGGGTTTCAAAACAGTGATGGTAGTAGTACTTAAGCTTGGGGAGCACGGTTATTAAAGTTTTCACGATGACGTCATCAATTGATTCCCATATTTCTTTCACGTCGATGCTCATTTTCGACAGCAAATCATTAATCGTCGATAGTCTTCTTTTACTTCCCTCTTCGTCATCAATGATGAAATCACTGCTCCATCGGTTTACTGAGTAGTTGGTCAAGTGAACGAATCTATTGTTCAAATTGTTCTTCGTTAATTCGTACTTTCTGGTGGCAAATCTGGCCAAACCTTCATTGTAAACGAAAACACGAAGTGGATCGCACGATGTAACAAGCACATACAGCCTGAAATCAAATTTGAATCCATCAATCAACAATGGTTTTGACACGTACACCTGGCCAATCAAATTGCCACTGCTCGACGTTTTTAAATTTCTTGCGCTTCTCGTGATGGAAATGCCTCGGCCCTCGCTTCCGCGAGTTGGCTTCAAAATGAACACTTGCCCGGGATATTCACGAGCATACGCCAACATTTTACCCGCCTCGTCTGGAAGACACCATGTCCTTGGGAAAAAATCGTACTGCTCCGGAAATTTTTTGAGCATACGATTCAAGCACTTGGCCAGTACGTCTTTTCGACACAGGTCCATCATACCGGGGAAATGATTGATTCTTTGATGACTCTTCATGTTTCTACACCGGTCCAACGAGGGTATAATATCCGTCCAGTAGACGTTCCAGTCACTGAATTCAGATACTTCGCCCATGTTGAAATGGCGAGCCGTGTTTCGAACTAGATTGAAACGACAGTAAGTCGTACAAATGAATACGGTGGGTTTTTTATAGCGTCGACGAGGGCGTCGCGTTGATTTTGACGACAGATCCAAGTTGGACGGTGATTTGGGAGTGCTGAAGTCAACGTCATCCTCGGTATCGGACAAGGCGAAGTCCGGGTTTTGGTAAGGGTTTGATAAAATTTGTAAACCAGTCTCCCCCGCCATAATTTTCTTCTATGTAAAGCGATTTTTTTTTTTTTTTTGAATTTGAGAAAT
Source organism: Corythucha ciliata (assembly GCA_038030265.1). Classification (NCBI taxonomy): domain Eukaryota; kingdom Metazoa; phylum Arthropoda; class Insecta; order Hemiptera; family Tingidae; genus Corythucha; species Corythucha ciliata. Next base: position 21,121,330 of record CM075937.1, on the reverse strand, counting down.
CTTAGGAAAATATTAACTTTAAATTTTGTTATTCCAAGGAAAAATCTATTTTAAAAACACACATGTTCTAGTACCACGATCTGACCCTTCATCGTGAACGGGCATCTTTTGTTCGGCATCCAAGTTTTCTTGAACACGACTCAAAGTCGTGTAGATACCAAGTCATTTCTCTTCTGATAACGCGTGGTCACTAAAGCTAGAGGGAAAATTGCTCCCGCCAGAGTGCCACATGACATTTGGTCCCAAAATTTGGCGGTTCGGAAAACGCTTATGAACAAATAAAAAATAATAGTTTATTAAACCAAATGAATACTATGAATATCGGGTCTATCACGACATAATAGTAATGAATAGTGGATGATTGGTTCAAGCAGACTAAAACTGAAGATTTCCGTTGAGCTAAAAAAAAGTTTATTGTATATCTATTGAAACGTTTTTGTTTTACGATGTTTTGTCAAGTGCAGCAAGATCCTGGGCATTCTCAAGAGTCAGGTGAGCATGGTGTTTCTTCCATCCCCTCTGCAGACCGAACGTTGGGGGCGAGTTTCACGCAGATAGTATACCTCTCCCCCTCCAAACTGCCTTCGTCAACTACATGTCATAATTGTTCACGCCTTATTTGTGCTGCTCGGATTTCAAGTACTCATTCCAATCTACAGAAAATTGTACATAAAATGATTTGTATACATTTTCCAAATTTTGTCCCCAAAACAACTTCAAACCCACCTTAAACTTTTACCTTGAAAATTTGCGCTCTACCTTCGACTCACAAACGGCGGACATTTATCTACAGTTTCTCTGGCTATGCTGGGTTTTACACCGAGGCACGAAACACGTCGGAATTTGAAGTTGAAATTAAATTGTTTTATAAAGAAAATAGACGGAAAAGAATCGAAATAAAAAAAAAAAGTAGTCTATCAGTGAAAACGAAAAATGTCCAAAATCCAGCTGTAATTTTATTTGATTCACATTGTAGTTTGTGAAGCAGACACTTTATTAAAGAAAAAGTTGAGACCAAATGTTGTAGGAGCGCTCTGACGGGATCAAAATTTCAAATTTTATAAATGACCACCGTTACCATAGCGATCGTGATGAGTGGAAGAACTTGGGTTCTATACAACTTTGACACGACTAGTGAATTCTTGGATGCCACATATGATTTGATAGACCGACACGGTGGGGGTTGGATTTCTACAGCAACGTTGGTCATTTTAAGCCCGCGCCCAACCCCGTTAGAACCTTAGTGGCAGATTCACTCGGAGACCATCGATAAGTTACTCATGTTTGAGCTAAGCCGATGCTGCTATCACGTCATTCTCAGCATTTCTCCAAATTGGCACCATGTTTGACGAATCACTATGATTCGTCTCAAGAAAGTCGAATCTTCTCTATTCCTTGGAGCTAGAGAACTTCCATCATTGACTGGCGTCGGTCGTCACTTGTCTGACCACCTGAACCTATAAGTTCGGATCTAGAACAATTTACAAGTTTCCTGGTTATTTTGGCAGCCTGGATATTTATCCAGGGGTATTTAAATCAACAGTTCCGGGTCCTAATTTCAGTGAAATTGCACGTTTAAGGTATTAATTTATACAAATAAAAAGCAGCAAGTTTCGGGGGCTTTTTGTGACGGCATAACTCAGTGTAGCCGACCCCATACCTGATGAATATAGTCACGAAATTGGACGTTTTCTAACTAATATCAGGTCTTTATTTCTGAAAAATTGCAAGTTTCGGGGCAAATATCAGTGAATCGCGAGTTTCCAATATTTTTTTTGTACACGATAGCCTGAACGGTTCCTCATTTCTCAGCCCTGAGAAACGCTCCTTTTTGGCTATGTTTCCTTGGAAGTTTAACTTCGTAGCTGCTTCACCCCCCTCCCACCAACAACGACGCCACCAATTGATTGTGCGGCTCGTTACCCACCCGGATACCTGCAACTTCAATTTATCTCGGAATCTTGCAGATAATCCACCACAACAGAGAAGGGCCCTAAAACTTGCAATTTGACTTAAATTTAACACCCTAAGACCCTACACTTTCAATGCTGTCGAGGTTAGCTTGCCTAGAACCCATGGTCACTGAGAAAGATCCCCGGAATTAGAAATTTTGCGGAAATAAATAGCGGAAACTAGTGACCCAAGGTTGAAAATTCTACAGATTTGTATTAATCCGGTGTAATGTAATTGTGACGGGTGAAAACGAGGATGGCTCGTTAGTCCCGCACATGAAAGGAAATCGGGGAAAAGGGTGACTGCCACTGAGAAAAATCCCCTTTCACAGTAATGTAAAAACATTGTTATAGCGTAATGAAATAAGAGTACCTTCGTGAACCATAAGTTGATGACTAAATAAGTATTGTATTAATTTAAATTCATTGAAATGTCGTAGAAAAATACCATAACGTAATGCAATTATGCTGTTATTGATCCCCATAATCTTATAAGAAAATCATGATCCTTCCTTCAAGAAATTGTTCACAATGAAATAACATTATTTCATTTCACGCTGTCAGGAAAGCTGTCCGAATGAGGCAATGACGTCACTCCCTCATGATATTGGAATGAAAAACTGTGGTGCTGTTACATTTCCAATTCGGGTAGAAACGCAAGCACATTAGTAAATGGCACTATGGTACATTAGGACAAGAATAACCAATTCCGTCGAGGCGTCGACAAAAAATTGCAAGATCACTTCAAAGTCTTGACATTGTGTTTAAAAATTTAAAGAAGTGACTCTGGTTGATTAAATGAAGATTCTTGCTTCAACGAGAATCACGAGGAATTATCAGGAAAAGGACTAGGTGCTCATCTATAGCGGGTGGGGTGCAGACACAGTTTTTCATCATTCTCGTTCTCGCGCCTCTCGCGGGCCTTCGCCATTCGGCCACTCGCACAGTCGTTGGCTCGTTGATTCAGTTTGAGTTCTGTTTACCGTTCCGATAATTATGGACAAGTGTACTCGCGACCTGCTCGAGCGTTGGGGCCTTAGCCACTACATAACGACTTTATGTTACAGGTAGATCTAAAGTGGACTAAATATTTTGTTGTAGTTGTGATATTTGTATGCCATTCGATTTCATCATTTATGTTAATAAAAGGATTTGAAAAAATAAGGTAATTGGAATATTTTCTTATACATATTTTACTTTTTTCTGTCCATTTCTTTTCATTTACCTACTGTTTCGACAACGTGACAGCACAGAAAGAGACAATAGGGGAAAAAATGAACTTCCTCATAACTTCAATTGAGGATCACGTTAATTTATTCTTCATATCCCCATATTTCTAAAGGATTCCTGATAAAGGTATGACGTCATGGTTCCTCTATGCCAATGCCTTCCAACGTGAAGGAGCATGATGAGGGATCGTGCTACTAGTTCCTAATGCAGTAAGATGCCGTAACGTGAGTCGGTTTCTATCATGAATTCCTCTTATTTCTGTTGAAAATTTCTCTCAGTGTGGAAAGGGGCACGATTTGAATGACGGACGTGAAGACTTAACTAGGTTTATTTTACGACACGACTATACTTAATATCTGTACATTTATTCACAATTCCTAGACAGCGGGAGACTAGGCACGGGATGGGGGTGACTTTAATAACGACTGGGGGGGGGGGGGCAGCAGCGTGGGAGACTTGGACCGAGCGACGAGCGTGTGGTGACAAATTGACGAGCCTGACCGAAGCGAGCGAAACGAGCCAGAGTCCAGAGCTGCACCCGCTTATATATTTTTGGGTCAGCTGACCGCTGCAGGTTCTCACGCCGCCGAATTTCCTTTACCGGGAGTTTCTAATTTGCGGATTCCACGAAAGCTTGCGGAGTCCATATGTGAAATGACGATAGAGAGCTGCAAATTTGATACGTATACTGCTATACCATACCAGTAACTTTTAATGGCACATTACATGATAGTTACTCAAAAGTACTAGTACTTGTTCCCACAGGTCAAGTTGCGGATTCCAATAAAAGATTGCGGATTCCATATGTGAAATGACGATAGAGAGCTGCAAATTTGATACGTATACTGCTTTATTATACCAGTAACTTTTAATGGCACGTAACGTGATAGTTAATCAAAAGTACTAGTACTTGTCATCACAGGTCAAGTTGCGAATTCCAATAAAAGCTTGCGGATTCCATATGCAAAATGACGATAGAGATCTGCAAATTGACATGTATTATGCTATGCCGAACCAGTAGCTGGTGTAGGAAAAATAGCGTACGATACGCGGCTGCGCCTCGTGCGCTAACTTTCATACTCGAACAGGATGAGGTGCGTTCCGTATTCGTATCGTAATATACTATTACTTCATACAAATTCTTGCAATCGTTGAATTAAAATATGATTCTACATTTACCTTTTTTCTATTTTTTCAATGAATGCATTAATTTTTTTTCTTGTACCTTCTGTGATCTTCATTTTCTTGTACTTCCAGACAGTAGCGTAGCGTGGCCTCCGATCGTGGGGTACCGCACAGTGCCCCCCCCCCCCATATCGCTACTTGAGGAATCAAAGGAGACAAAGACCTACAGGTGCTAATGCGCGAAAACTGTGCATGAAAATTCGTAGCAGTTCTTAGCAAGCAATTTGTTCAAAGGAATCGCATGATTTATGAGACACATCATTCGTTTGAAATTATTTATTTTCCCTTGCAAAAAGCCAGTATCCAGGACTTGCCAACGGGGAGGCGACTGCTGTTAAGTCCTCCCAGTCCGCCCCAACCACCCAACCATGGCGGACTGGCTATTCTAAGTAAACCAAAAAAACAATAAAAAAAATACTGTAACACGACAAGACTAGATCACAAATTGCGGTCGAGACTATGTTAAGACTAGACGAGACATGTTAAGACTAGACTAGACTATTTATAGATGAGATCTATGCGCCTATTTTTTTCTAGAAACTTATCAATAACGAGATCATTGAACTTAGATGTAGGACTAGATTTGAGTTTCGCTACCCTATTTTTCTCTATAGATATCAAAGAAAGATCAGTCAACCGTTGCTGTCCTTGTGTCGACCTCAAATATGTTTTAATACGCTTGAGAGCAGAAAATGAACGTTCTACAGAGGCAGTTGTGCTTGGGATCGTCAAAATAAGCTTCGCAAATCTAAAGACCTCGGGTAAAACCCACGACATTTCAGCAAGGTACAAAACCAGCTCATAAACTTCTTTACCGCCAAGTTCTGCGTCTTTGTACAGGATGCTTAATTCATTTTTAAGACGAACAAAATCAAACTTTTTATAAGTCGAAACCAAAGAATTCAAAGCCGATTGAGGAAAATCATTTTGGTAAACACAAAATTTGGCTGAGTCTAGTAGAGACACAAATCTAAGGGACTCAAAATTCGCGAACCTTTCCGAAATTTGTATGACAGCTACATCCAGGATTTCGTTGAAAATCTGTTTGAAGGAGGTTTCAGAGTCATCTCTCCGCTTTTTATAGCATGGACTCTCGACTTCATCAGTGTATTCGGTAACCTTGAGCCAAATTGGGGAAAATCCATCGTTTCTCATGTCCTTCAAGACAGCTAAGAAATCGTCGATTTTTTTTTGACAAAATGCGATGTCAAAACGGGAAGTTTGTAGGATATTGTACAGCAAATCTGAGTGCAAGAAAATCTTGGAAAATACCTTCAAAAGAAACACCGTTTCGAATTTTCTCAATTGGGAAGAGAAACCTACAGCTTTGTTCACGTCATCGGCTTTCCATTTGTCAGAATTGTCAACTATATGATCAAAAAATTCGATAAACAATTCGCGGTGTTCTTCAACCATAAATATCAGGCGTGAGGCAAAATTCCACCTTGTCTGCGCTAAGGAGGGGAGCTTTTTCACAATAAAATCTCGTAAAAGATTTTGCCTCGCAGTGGAATGGGAAAAAAACGATATCAGTCCATTTAAAGTTTGAAAAAAAACTCGAGTCTCTTTCATACAGCTACAAGTTTGTTCTAAGACCAAGTTCAGAGAATGAGAGTAGCAATGCACAAACAAGGCCTCTGGATACATAGCTCTAACTTTTGATTGCAAGCCGTTCAAATGACCAGACATAACAGCTGCACCATCATACGTTTGGCCAACGAGTTTATTTTCGAGAGAGAACGAGTCAACAATGCTGCACACGTGGTTGAATAGAGCAGACGCAGAACGGTCAGAACTTACATCCGTAAATCCTAAAAAGGTTTCTTGAGGGCAGCCATGTTCATCAACATACCTAACAACCGTTGAAAGTTGGGACCGAGAACTTACGTCAGACGTTTCATCCAACAAGACGGAAACAAATTCTGACTTGGCTAGATCAGATTTAATGTCATCTAAAATGACTCTAGCTATTGCGCTGATTAGATCGTTCTGAATGTCTGGGGATGTCCCTCTAAAAATCGTTGCCGTTTTTAGGTGTTCTTCCAACGGCCGGTCGTAGTCTTTCAAGAAATTTAACAACTCCAGATAATTTCCTTTATTTTGGGAAAGGGAAGACTCGTCATGCCCCCTAAACGGAAGCTCTTGCTTTGCCAGGAAAAGGCAGCTGTCAATGAGCCGTGTCATAATCTCACGGTTCTTTTTCACGTTTTCGTTGTGAAACGAGATTTGCGCAGCTCTTTGATCATCTAACAAAAGATTAATGCGAGGTGTCTTACCGAATTTTAATAGCGAAACAGAGCAAACCGTATGTGAGTGACTGCTCTGATGTTTTTGAGCAGCTTTAGTCAATGTGGCGATACCGGAAAACCCAGTAGTCCACGAACTTTTGTCGGGCGAAAACAAAAGGCATGGGAAGCAAAACAAATGGTTTCGTGATTGACAACCCGATAACCATGGATACCTATTGTAATTTTCTACAGTAAAATGCCTTGTGTACTCACGGTTACGTTCCTTCTTTACACCTGTAAGACCTGGCAACTCTACCGCCGAACGACCTGTGGTGATCACAGCACACTTCTCCTCGTAGTTTCGTGAACTAAATGAACGCTGAACCAACGAACAATTCACGCAACAACCATCCATTTCAGCTCAAAAGAGTAATTTAAAACGAAAAAAACAAAAAACTAAGTACGAAAAACGGTACTAAGAAAACAAAGCGCTGACTGAAGCTGAAACAAACAAAGATGTACCCTTCGTGTTCGAATACAAGAAAGAGAGAGAGAGACGTTCTCCTCCTTTTTATCACCGGTCCCCACGGTGTAGCTCAACCCACCAGAGCTGGACCAAGGAGAAAATTTGGTGGTGGGGAAACACAGAGCAAAGCCTGTCTAACGATGGGTTTCACACACACACACACACACAAGTCCACCGCAGAAATTGTGGGCTACCCCGGCGTTCTCATCAGCTCCACCCAAGCTCCACCTTACTATTTGGCGGGCTTATTCAACGGCTTAGGATGATCGAGGAGAATTATCTTGTGTATTTCTGTATTGCTAAAGAGTTTAATTTCGAGAATCATATAAACATAAATTTATCCCAAGCCTGAGCAAACTTAAAATTGTAATTTTTAATAATTACAATTTAATCTTTCAACCAAAAAAAAAGTATTTTTTTCGTTTTGCTTGGGGTAGCGGCGCTACCTGCGCTACCCCTGACCCTACGCGCCTGCTTCCAGATATTTTATTGACATTGTCGGGGTTTAGAAAGAAATGAAACATTAAAGCACTCCCTATTATTGAAATAAAAATACATATATTTGAGATTTACTTTACGCTTATGATTGAGTATTGAAAAAAACATGAGTGCTTATAGCCCGTCAAGTTCAACGTGGACCTTGCCCTCCTGAGATTAGCCCCTCCAGCTCCCTATCCTATAACTTCGGCTTGATAATAACACTCACTTGTCATAGGTAAACAGTGGATCAACCAATTCGGTAAGGAAAGTTGAGGGAAGAGAAGTTGCAACTTATCAATAGAGAGTGTACTAACCGCGGGTTCATGTTCTTCTTGGCGGGCTCTGTTTGTTTTTGTTTTGTTTCGCTTATGTTTTGTTTTTTTGTTTTGGTCGAAGTAAAATCTCAATCTTCAACCGTTTCTGCAGACGTTAAAGTTGTCATAATAGTAATATTAGGAGTAATATTCAAGTCATGCAACGAATAATGGAATTATTTTGCCTTTTTTGTTTTTTCATTTTGATGGGTATTCTCTAGTGTTTTTCATGGGAGGGTGTTTTGCTTGTTTTTGTTTTTTTTCAATAACAAATAAAATAAATGGAATAAAATCGATAGAATAAAATCGAATAAAAATTTTTCTTGATTTCCATTGCACACGAAAGTTGGGTTCTTACACATTTCTTCTTGTTAACTTACATTAAAATGTGGTAGGTAAAATGAAAAAGGGACTTCTTACAATATTTTGTTTCATGGCTTAATTTTGTATTGTAAGTGAAAAATTAAAAAAATGAGTAAAATTGAAAAAAAAATCCAAGAAATGAAATAATATCAAAAGTTACAAGCATTTGTTGTGTTAAACATGAAACATTTCTTCAAAATTGATTGACAATGTTTTTTGTTTTTTTTTGTTTTTTTTGTTGTTGTTTTTTTTGTTTTTTGTTGTTGTTTTTTTGTTTTTTGTTGTTGTTTTGTTTTTTGTATTTTTTTTTTTTTGTTTTTAATTACAATTAAAAAATTTACTTTGATTTTCATTGCACACGAAAGTTAGTTTTCACACATTTCTTCTTGTTAACTAACATTAAAATGTGGTAGGTAAAATGAAAAAGGGGTTTCTTACAGTATTTTGTTTTATGGCTTAATTTTGTTTTGTAAGTGAAAAATTCGAAAAATTGACAAAAAAAAAAAACCCAAGAAATGATATAGTATCAAAAGTTAACAAGCATTTGTTGTGTTAAACATAAAAAATATCATCAAAATTGATTGACAATGTTTTTTTTTTGTTTTGTTTTTTGTTCTTTGTTTTTAATTAAAATTTAAATAGTGGGCATATCTTTTTGTGGGTCGATTCTTGGGAGTGAGGAATTCGTCGTAAGGAACGCTGCTTTCTGCGCTCGGTGATCAGATCGTTTTTACAGCGCTTACAAGGACGTTTGGCACGCTTCACGATAGTGAATAAAAACGTAAGGAATTTTACCAAGGGGGACGTGCGACGCCGGGAACTCCATCTTATCAATATCGACATAAAAAGATTCTTTGTGGTCGTCATTCAATAGGTAATTTCCATTGTCGCTATAACCTCGAAGTATTTCCTTTTGATAATATAAGTCCAAGTATTACAAAGACAAACTAATACTTGGATTCTCACTTCCTTCCGATTCAGAAATCTCTTCAAAACTGCATTAAAACTTTCTGCAGCGTTTATCGTTACTCCAGTGAATGGCCGGTACAATTTAAGTTCTTTCAAAACCCACTTTCCTGATCTCATGACGTCATTTTTTAAATGCTTATCGACACTATGTCTTCGTACTTCTTCAGAAAAGATAGTTCATCTTCTGAATCTAGAAGGTCCCAGACATGAGACTTGTAGCTTTTTATGTCGTCGTGGCAAGTACCCCCGTGTTTTTTAACCCAATACTCCACATCTGCTAGAATATGGTTCCAACAAAATGTGTTGTACGCGTTTGGTAAAGCCTCCGAAATGGCTTTTCTGATCGATGCTTCTCTATCTGTTACGATGCATTCGTTTTGCACTTCGGGGCACAGCTTCGCCATGTACCAGAAAAAAAATTCATGTACTAATGCTGTTTTATCGTGATGGATTAAAAACGCCAGAGGAATTACTGGGGTGTTCAAAAATGCCTTGTGCGAAAATGACAATGTAGAAACATAAAAATCTCCCAGATTAAACGTAGTATCGTAAAACAGGGGACACTCATTGATATTATTTGTGACTTGTTCAAATAATTCTATCATATTTTTTCTCGCGCAAATGACGTTAAAAGACGGATTAAACTGCATCCAAGCCACAAAACCGTTCAACTCTTCATGCAGTATACAGGGTGTTTGGTAAGCCGACGGCAATAATGCAGGGGATTTTTCTAGGTCCAAAATGGACCAAAAAAGTCCATATAAACATAGGTCCGATTTCCAACCATTTTCGAGATAATCGATATTTTAGTATTTTTAGCCATAACGTTAATTTTATTGGATTCAGCGCTTATAAGTCGAGAACAGTTACACGTACATTAAATCTGAGGGCACTACCGAAAAGAGCAGACATTTTTCAGTGGGAATTGGCCCAGTTATCCCCAAAAGTAGTCGCACTTTTCCAGTAACCAGTCAGATTGTGGAGATTTGTACCGATTTTAGGCAGTTTAGCCGTAACTTGATTGCATGGTAGCGAATCTTGAAATGCCATCCAGGTTTGGCAAATTTCACAAAAACTTGCCTCATTAGTGAGGATCAAAGTACCAAACTCAGATTATCACACCTCTTTGTAGAAGTTTGAAGAAATGAACACGTTTCCAGCGAAAAGTGCTTGTTTGGGTGTTCTATGCAATAGGCAAATGGAAGATAGAAGAAGCAAGGAAAGAACGCGGCGGTACCATTGAAAAAATCGCTTTCTTTATAATCAAGTAGATGTAGGTACGTAATCCACAAAGTGTCAATCGAAAGCAAAACCTACTGGTGATTATAAGTATACAAATACTACCTTGATGCCCACATTTTCGATTGCCACCTGGATACGTGATTAAAAAACCGAACCGACCATGATATAATAATAATAATAATTAGTGAGCGCCGGGTTTCGAACCCGGCAGGCGCCAAAGCCTCCTTTGGGCTCATACGCCGTACCCTGATCCAACTGTGCACTTCACACCCGTACTACGCGGGCGTTTCGGTCGGTGCGCGGTTTGTTGAGCGCACAGCGCCGGGAACGCCCACACGAAGCCGAGAGTGCCGTGTCACAGTTCGCCGCTGCCTTGTAGTGAAATGGGCAATAGCTAGATTCGAACCCAGGCCCGCTGGGTCGCGAAGCGAGTATTGTATCCATTACACCACCGAGGCGCGCACCGACCATGATATTGGTGTTCTATGGGTTCCGAACTGAAACGTGTTCATCATGGCCCATGTGTTCCAGTGTCAAACGTGTATTATGCCGGATTTCTACACCAAACCCGGATCATACAGTCTCATTTAATCTCCAAGAAGTAATTCGGGAGCGCTAAATTTTAATTTTCAGAATGAGGCGAAACTCGAGCATGGATGTCCAAGGTCAAAGTTCAAAGGAGTTTTACAGGTATTTATGAAGAGAAATTTCAAAAACGCTGCAAACTTTACACATGGGTTTTTATTCATGTACGTGGCCATATTCGGCTTGAAATTACATGAAAATCGACACCCCACATGCCTGTGATCTCAAAACATAAAAAAAAAACTTATCTTGGACACGCTTTAGGTCAATAAAAACCATAGGAGTGAGTTGATAAACCTGATCACATGATAAGACAAACTAAATCCCAAATGGACTCTATGTGCAGAAGAACGAGTTTCTTCCAGCAATCCTAAGGCAAGAAAGGCCCGGACGGCGGACGGACATTGCAGAAATCGAATCTAGACGTGGTAAAACGTACACAGAAAAAGTTTCTGGGTGTGTTGGACAATTTTGTTTCCTACCCGAAAACTTAGGAATATTATTCACAATGAACAATCAGTCACACCGATAACCCGATCACTGGACTTCGTATTATTGATATGTTGAAAAAAATGAACGATCCGTTGCACTGCTTTGCTTTGAAAAAGGACCATCCGCTAAATTCAAATTACGTACGAAACCAAAGTGTTGGAAGAAACATAATGGTATGAAGAAATGCAAAACATGGAAGCGAAAATAAACATACATATAAATATGTATTTGGCGGGTTTCCTAATTATTCCAACTTGCAGGAGCAAAAATCCCAACTCCTCACCACCAAGCAAATTATTTTTTCGACTGTGAGTAATGGGTTTTCCTTATGTCACCGTGAATGATAATTCCTGAAGTAAGATCTAACGTACCTAACTTAAGGAGTAACGTGCGACTGTAACATCTGGAATTGGCGATTGAAAGCCGTATTCGTGTCAATTCATAGCACACCATCGGCATTTCTAATTCAGAATCCGCAAGCATAATAATGTGGACAAGTACTAGTAATTCTGAGTAACTATCACGTAAAGTGCTCTTAAAAGTTACTGGTATGGTATAGCAGTATACGTGTCAATTTTCAGATCTCTATCGTCATTTTACATATGGAATCCGCAAGCTTTTATTGGAATCCGCAACATGACCTGTGGGAACAAGTACTAGTACTTTTGAGTAACTATCACTTAAAGTGCCATTAAAAGTTACTGGTATGGTATAGCAGTATACGTGCCAATTTTCAGCTCTCTATCGTCATTTCACATATGGAATCCGCAAATTAGAAACTCCCTAGGTGGTGGATGATGTCGGATGTAAAATTTTTTCCTTGGTCTGTGAGCAGTCGTCGGGGGACACCATAACGGCTAGTAAAGTGTGTGAGTAAGTTGTCAGCTACTGTTGTCGCGTGTTGGTCTGGTATGGATACGTAGGTCACAAGTCGGGAGAACTGGTCTTGCATTGATAGTATGTACCTTTGCTGGCGGGGGGTCTTTGGAAGGGGGCCGACGATATCTGCTGAAATGGCTTCAAATGGTTCACCGGGCTCCATGAAGAGACTCAGAGGGGCTTTCTTACTCCCATGGTTCTTCCTCTGGGCGCAGGACTCGCAGGTGTCAACGTATTGATTGACATCCTGCCGGCATTTCGGCCACCAGTATTGTTGAGAGATTTGGTGGGCCATTTTGTGTCTTCCTGGGTGGCCTGCGTAGGGGGGGGGGGTCGTGAGCGAGTTTTATGGCGCGTTGGCGGAGAGTCGTGGGTAACAGTACTCTGGGGCCGGCCGACGTGCTTCGGACGACTAAGCCTGCCGGTTTGGTCGTGTACAATTTTTTTTTGCGGAGGCTTTGGACTTCCTCGCTGTGGATTTGTTCAATGAAGATGCTGTCTCGTTCTAGTGTTAGGGGGCGGTCAATGTTGGGTGATGGGTCAGGGGCACTGTCCTTCGACATGAGGGCGTTGACTTGGCGGCTCAGAGCGTCAGCGACTCGGTTGGTTTTCCCTGGAGTCTATTCGATCTGGTAGTCGTATTCCTCCAGCGCCAAGGCCCAGCGCATAAGCCTAGAGCTTGCGTCTTTATGGTTAAACAGCCACTTGAGCGCCGCGTGGTCCGTTCTGATGGTAAATTTCCGGCCAGAGGTAACATCGGAAGTATTTCACAGCCCAAACCACTGCCAGGAGCTCTAGTTCGGTGGCAGAGTACCTGGTCTCGGGTGATTTGAGCTGACGGAACGCATAGCCAATGGGGTGTTCAAGGCCGTCGATGGTTTGTGAGAGGACTGCCCCTAATCCGTCTAGGGATGCGTCTGTCGTTAGGGTGAAGGGGAGGGTGAAGTTTGGGAATTCTAGAATCGGTGGTTTGATTAAATTTTGTTTGAGTAGCTGAAATGCTTCCTCACACTTGTCTGTCCAGTCGAATGATTGGTTCAGCAGTGTGAGTGACGTCAGTGGTTTGGTGATGGAGGCAAAATTAGGGACGAACGGCGATAAAAGGAGCACAGTCCTATGAACGATTTTACTTGTTTGGATCTACGAGGTGGGGGGAAATTTTTTTCTGACGATGTGGCCGAGGTATTCGACCTCGAGGGCCGCAAACTGGCATTTGGTGAGCTGGAGTGTGAGTTTTGCGCCCCGTATGGTTGCTAGGGTCTTTCGTAGTATCTCCGTGTGGTGTTCGGCTGTGGGAGAGAAGAGTATGGTATCGTCGAGGTATGCGATGGCGTGGAGGGGGTCAATGTTTTGGATGAGAGCAGTGGCCAGCTGTTGGAAAACACTTGGGGCATTACGGAGTCCGAACGGCATTTTAACGAACTCCAGTCTCGCCTGACCTTCTGTAAAAGCTGTTTTGGGGATGCTGCCCTCATCCATCCGGACCTGGTGGTATCCGGAGTTCATGTCCTGAGTGATGAAGTATTTGGAGCCGGTCAATTTGTCGAGAGCTTCATCGAGTCGCGGGATGGGCCAAATTTGAGGGACAGTGAGTTTGTTAAGATTGCGATAGTCAAGGACCAGACGGAATTCATGGTTGTATTTGTGAGACTTAAGGTGCTGTAGCTCTTGACATTTTGCAGCTATTTAGCTTTGATTGATGCCGATTCGCGGATTCGTGAGACTACTTCGTGGCTAAATTCCGTAAAAACGGTGTTTTGTGGGTAATTTCATAGCGAATAAAATTTGTTGAGAAAATGCTAAAAGACAAATTGCGCTAATTCACCGCTAAAATCGATAAAAAGTGATAATTTTGATGGCGGAATAGAGAAAAACGCTAATTCGTGACTAAAATGTAAAAAACGCTAATTCACAGCTGAAATAGAGAAAAACTGCTATTTCGTAGTTAAATTGGTTAAGAGCCAATAAACTAATTGAGAAAACGCTAATCCGTGGTTTCTTGAGGCAACTACATGACTAAAAATTGAGAAACAGCGCTAATACATGGCCAAAAGTTTAGAAAAGTGCCGAACCACCGCACCGCTAAAATGAAGAGAAACGTTGATTTGAGTCCGAAATTGCGGAAAAACTATATAATTTGCAGCTGAAATTGAGAAAATTCGTGGGTATCGTCGAGAAAAAAATCTTGAAAAGGAGCTCATACGCAGCTCATATTGATAGAACGCTTGCATACGGTTTCCAGCTAAAATCGAGAAAATTTAACGATGCTTTTAAAGAGTACAATGTTTCTTTCAACATTCCAAAACCAATTTTTATGGACTTACAACTCATAGATACCATCAATTTTGTGAGGTTTTGAAATTCAATTTCGCAGGATTGACTCCCTAAACAGCCATTTTGCCGGGTTGACCCATTCAAAAGTCCGAATTCACAAGTTTTGGCCACGTGTTGGGCCCATTCAAATTTCCGCAGATTCGGCCCTTGGAGATTCCAATTTCACCGCTTTGGATGATTCATAGTTCATTAAAAACAATCAATTTCGGTGGTTAGATTCGTTTAAAGCACAAATTTTGCCGATCTGGCACGCTAGGAACCAATTCCATGGGGTGGGCCCCTTAAAAAAAGCCATTTTCGCGGATTTCAAATTTTCAAAATTAAAACTTCGAATTGCTCATTTTGAAGAGAAATGCTCTGGCTCTGAAGAAAAACTATAGTCATGTCTCGCTGCACATAAAACTCAAGGGGTCCACTTTTTTTCGTTAATAACTTTCAGAAAACTTTGTTTCTCCAACATATTGCCACTTCCTTAACTTCCTCCTCTAACCATCTTTAGGGATAACAATAAAGTGAAGTTAGTGTGGGGGGGGGGGGGTTGGCGAGGTAGTGTGTTTTTTTTTTTTTTTTTTTTCCTCATCCACTTTGATTTTACCTATGCGGAATATAAGTGTGTATAGGTTTGAGTATATTATAGGTTTTGTACTATTGGGCCGGACTCGCACGAACTTGTGGCGAGATCGAGAGGGACTCGAAAACCCCTTTTTATTCGTTATTTCCCCAAGGTAGACCGCGTTAAATTTGACAGTCCAATATATGACTTTATTTGGTTTGAACGTGTGCTGAATCTACGCTCTTACAATAATCCTCAAGGCAGGAATCGCTACCCCGGGACCAACTTTTTTGACGCGCGGATTAGATCATTGAGTTGGAAGGGGAGTAAAGGGGTTTTCCATGCGATATAATCCTTATATTAGCCATATCTGTAGTCAATCGAAGCATTAGAAAGACTCTGACTGACAGTCGATATATTTTGATTTGATGACTTGACAGAATTCGACGACGAAAATCATAAAATACTGGGCGTCATTCTTTAAAAGAAGAAAAAAAAAAATGAGAGACGAGACAGACTGACAGAAATAAAGGGCTTGGATTGTACGGAAGAGAGTGAGTGAGAGAAAAATGAATTTATATAGTTTTTTACCCTCTCTTATTCCACTCCTCAACCAAACAAATACAGTGGACAACTAAATATACTCTTCCGTTCCGGTCCCTTTTCACCACGAGTGATGGATGAAAATAACCCTGTAACGAAAGAAGATTCTATTTCCTTCCCTCCATCACATCAACCTGTGATAGCCAAAGGAGTATAGTTGGGGGGAAGGGATCGGGACACAGGCAATCATTTTGTTGTCAAATGACTTCCAAGTGAACCCTTTTAACCGAACCGGACGATTGACCGATTTTTCTCCTTGTGCCCTTCATCCCTTTTCCCACATAAAAAAGATTTTTATTTCATTGTGAGTTGAATGGTTTTTCACTCTCGTATAACTAGAATAGGCCGTTAATACGCTCTATAAATCGGGGTTGGATGTGCAGGATATGGAGAGAATGATAATATTTCTACTCAATAGATTTTATTTGTTATGACTTAGCTCTTTCTGTGGTCCTTTTTGTCTCGCTCTTATTTCTCTCTTTTCTTCCCCCGGAATTTATTAAATTACCACCGGACCTCAAAGGTGGTGACTTAAAGCTCGTAAATTATATTTTACGGCGAGTGACCCGCTCTAAAGTGTGAGTGCGAGTGAGCAAACGCGACCAAAAGAGACAGAACACGGGCGGAACAGAAGTGATAAACCCTTCCCACCCATACCTCCGCCTTCCTTCGGTTACACCACCGGCATCATCATCATCAACATCTATCTATCTCGGTGCACGGACCTTCTTGTTCAGCCAACCTCATGCCCAACCGCCATCCTCCCCCCCCCCACCTTACAATGAGTGGGACCCAACAACATCCGTCAACCGACCATTACCGAAATGATGAGGAGGGGTGGGGTGGATGAGCGTGAAGGGTTGAAGGAGGATGAACCTACCCTCATGCTCAAAGCCCTTTTCACCCTTCACGTTCAACCATTGCCCAACTGTGTGCTGTGCAATTTAATTGGACTCCACGACACTTCTTTTTTTTCCTCTCGATCTCATCTTCCACCATAGTGCGGGTGTTGTTTAATTTTTTTACGTCTGACTCTGACATTTATCAGCATCTTCCCTTTTTTCACTCTAAAAACTTTTAATGATCAAATTCAAGCAAAATTTATTTCATTCTCTTCACTATTAGCAGCCTGGGAAGGTTTTGAACAGATTCTGTCGTTTCTTTATTCACATTCAATTTTAGCAATGGATTATCAGATTTTATCAAATTGATCCACGAATTAGCATCTATCTCCATCGTAAATGCAAATGAACACTTTTTCTCAATTTTAGTCGCAGAATTAGCGCTATTTCATAATTTCAACTCAATTTCGTGCGGCAAAAATTTAAAAATTCCATAATTTAACGCAACGTGAATTCCTCGTTTATTCAGTGATTAAATGGGCCTCATAAAGATGCCCGCTCCTGGCCCAGTTATAAAGAGTTGGTCTACCACTATCAAGCTTTGGATTTTGAGCCGGTCTGATGCTAAATTGTTATCACGGAGCCCAGGGGCTTAGTTACGGGGGAGATATGGGGGATAGATCCTCCCCCCAACACAAGAGCTATAAAAGTATACAAACGAAGGGATCCCAGTACCAACGCTCTGAAGAGCTCATTATAAAATCTCCAAAAATGAGCGTTTCTCTAGGCCTAGCAGATTTTCTCGAAATCAAGCAGCTCAAAAAGGTCCGCGTGCGTCAGCTGCTTCCTTGTACTTCAGACCCCAAGCAGTAGCAAACCGAGGTAGGGGCGAAAGGGGCGGACCACCCCGGGCCTCCTATCAGACGGGGCCCCCGAAAAGATTAAAGGCCTTGCCACACCGAACGCGAACTGCCGCGCGGACTTGTCCGCTCGCTAAAAAACCATGACAACGTGAGTGAGGTATACCCCGTTACCATAGTTTTCCCGCGTGCGGACCAGTCCGCGCGACAGTTCGCGTTCGGTGCGGCGGGGCCTTAAACTGTATAGGGATCTAGCTGATGCTAGATCCACATGATTCAATTATTGTTTAAAATAAATGAGTTTTATTTGTGTCGTTTAATGAAACGTTGTTAAGACAGAACTCATTATGAAACATGGTGCCAAGCGATGAATCCGCGCGCAATGTGGCAGGTCTGAACATCGTTGATCAAACTGCTGTTGGACAGCAAGTTTTCAGGCCTAACGCCGCTGCTCCACCTCCACATATCAATTTTGATTCCCCGAATTGGGCGAGGTGGCGCACACGGTGGGAACGTTACCACCAAGCCACGTTTCTAGGCGTAATGTCTGACGAGTATCAGGTGAATCACTTGGTCTTGGCTTTAGGTGATGAGTCGGAGGATATTTTCGCTCGCCTGAGATTGACAGAAGCAGAACGAAGGAATTACAATGTGGTTTTACAAGCTTTCGAGCAGCATTTCGAAGGCAAAACTAATTTAGTTTTCGAAAGGAGTAAGTTTTTTGACCGCACTCAACGGACAGAGGAGCCGGCAGAACATTTTATTAACGACTTGCATTCAATTGCGAGGAAGTGTAATTTCGGAATTTTGCAGGAGGATTTAATCATGCATAAAATACTGCAAGGCATGTCTAACGTTCGGTTGTCAGAGCAGCTTCAAGCTGACAGCACGCAAACTAAATTGACACTGCAAAGCATCGAGGAACGAGTGAAACAGACGGAGCTCATTCACAGCCAACAGACTAGTGTCAGAAAGCATTTTGAAGATACAGAGGTAAACCGTGTCAACAACTCAAATTGGTCCACTGATAAAAGTCAGCAAAGAAGAAAGTGCTTTAAGTGCGGGTATGAGAATCATCTGGGAAAGGAATGCCCTGCAGTGAATAGCCGATGCTTTAAGTGTGATAAGTTGGGGCATTATTCGAGGTTTTGTAAGTCAAAACGAGCTGACTGTGTGTATCAATCTCCGTCGTTACAAACACCCAAAGAGAGAGACTTTTTCTTATCGGCAGTTGATTCAAAACATCCTGTCTCAAGTGAGGCTCAATGGGAAATTCATTTACGGGTGGGACCTTCTAGAGTCACCTTTCGCATCGACACGGGAGCAGATGTCACAATTATTTCGGAAAACTTGTACAATAGAAAATTCAAATCTAAATTTCGCCTTTTGAAACAGAAGAGCTTGTTGTATGGTCCCGGGAAGAATAAATTAGACATCATCGGAATTTTTAAAGCCCCAATTAGTTACAAGCATAGGTGCAGTTTTGAAGACATTTACGTTCTGAAGAGTGAAGTCCAAAAACCCTTATTGGGCCGTCCAGCAATTGAAAAGCTACAAATAGTTAAGAGGGTTGACGAAGCAGCTGTTTCTGACCGGAAGTATAATTTAAAACAGTTATACCCATCCATTTTTCATGGTATAGGAGTTATGCGTTACAGTTATACAATAAGTCTAAAAGAAGGGGTCAGACCGGTGGCTATCAACACGCCTCGTAGAATCCCTGTACAGCTTAGGGACAAGACCGAACAAGAGTTGCAAAGAATGGAGGATCATGGGATTATCTCTCGAATAGAAGAACCAACGGACTGGGTTGCAGGGATGGTAGTCGTACCGAAGCAGGGCAATAAAGAAGTCCGAATTTGCGTGGACTATTCGGAACTCAATAAGGCCATTAAAAGGGAAAGAGTAGCTTTGCCTGGGGTGAACGAAATTCTGAATCAACTTTCGGGAGCTCAGTATTTTTCGAAAATAGATTGTAGAAGCGGCTATTTCCAAATTCTTCTAGATCCAAAATCACAAAAATTGACATCTTTTCTCACGCCTTACGGGCGATTTGTTTTTAACCGTCTTCCGATGGGTATCTGCAGTGCACCAGAGGTGTATCATCGCACGATGACCAAGATTCTCTCAGGTATCCCTGGAGTAGTTACCCTGTTGGATGATTCCCTCATTTATGGCCACACTCTCGAAGAACACAATGATCGGTTACATCAAGTGCTCAATAGGTTGGTAGCAGAGGGAGTCACGTTGAATGAAGATAAATGCGTGTTTGGGGTCCAAGAGGTTACATTCCTAGGTCACATCATTTCAGATAGAGGGATCCAACCCGATAGAAGAAAATTGGAAGCAATCAAAC
The DNA here is from genome assembly GCA_038030265.1 of Corythucha ciliata. NCBI lineage: Eukaryota > Metazoa > Arthropoda > Insecta > Hemiptera > Tingidae > Corythucha > Corythucha ciliata. The sequence continues at coordinate 21,101,337 of CM075937.1, read as the reverse complement.
AATTACCTCCTCCAACAGACGTTCCCCAATTACGAAGGTTCTTAGGTATGGTAAACTATCACGTTAAATTTTACTCCAAATTGGCTGAGGCGACGGAGCCTTTAAGGAATTTACTGAAGCATGAAAACGATTGGGTCTGGATAAAAGTCAACAAGAAGCTTTCGCCAGGATAATTAGCATGTTGTCCAGCGAGCCAGTTTTAGTTTTTTACAATCCCACTAGACCTATAAGAGTTTCCGCCGATTCAAGTTTGCAGGGATTGGGGGCTGTCTTGGAGCAAGAAACTCGCCCAGGCGGCTGGCAGCCAGTACAGTTCGCGTCCCGGGGCTTAACTGAGACAGAGAAACGCTATTCCAACTTGGAAAGAGAAGCCTTGGCTTTGACTTGGGCGTGCGAAAAGTTCGAAGACCTTTTAATAGGCACTACATTTATTTTACGAACAGATAACAAACCTTTAGTCACCCTGCTCGGAAAGAAACCCCTTATTGATTTAAGTGCTCGAATTCAACGGTTTAGAATGCGTTTGTTAAAATTCGATTTTCGAGTTGAACACGTTTCGGGGAAGGAATTTTATACTCCTGACACTCTATCAAGATCTCCAGCTTCTTCTTCTTCCTTTAAAAATACCGACATTCTTGAAGACCAGATGACAGAACTGTTTGTTGATCAAGTCTTTTCAGCCAACGTTAGCGACGTTCGGTTCAAAGAGGTATTGGAGGCTCAATTTGCGGACCCCTTGTTTGATATTCTGAGGAAATTTATTACGCAAGGGTGGCCAACGGTCCGTGACACAAGGGTAGCTCAATTTTGGAAGTTTAAAAATGACCTATGGGTAAAGGACGACATAATCCAGTATAAAAATCGCTTAGTGATCCCATACAAGCTACGTGCCGTGATGTTTGACAGATTACACGCCGCTCATGGGGGTGAAAATAAATGCATAGAACGTGCCAAACAATGCGTTTGGTGGCCATCAATTTCGCAGTATATTCGTGAGAAAGTTGCAACATGCCAAAACTGTGTATCTCATCGTAATCAACGTCCAGAGCCGTTGATACCGTCAGCTCAACCTAGTAGGCCTTGGGAACGCATTGCCATGGACTTCTTCAAAGCAAAAGGGGAGTGGCATTTGGTCGTAGGTGATTTTTTCTCCAGGTACATAGATGTTTGCCCTTTTCCTCGCAGTTTACAGTCTTCTGAAATAATTGAGTACTTAAAAAAACTTTTTGCACATTTTGGCGTCCCTGAATCAATTCGTTGCGATGCAGGATCGAATTTAAATTCTTTTCAAATGAGACAATTCAGTAGAGAACTTGGGTTTAAAATCATTCCCGGAAGTCCAAAACACTATCAAGGAAATGGATTTGCTGAGTCCATGGTCCGGATAGCGAAAAATTTAATTGAAAAATCACAGGATTTACAACTTGCACTTCTGACCTACCGATCCACACCGCAGATAGGTTCATATTCGCCTTCTGAACTTTTAATGGGGCGAAAACTTCGTGGGGTTCTACCGATAGATCCGTCGTCTCTCAAGCCTAGGTGGCCAGATTTAAATAAATTCAGAGATATTGATGAAAAAGCCAAGCAGGTTCAGAAACGGAGGTTTGATAAGAGGCACACTGCTCGCCCCTTAAGAGATTTAAAAGAAGGGGAACACGTTTTCATAACGGATATGAAAAGATTTGGTACAGTACGGACAAAAAGTACGGAAGCACCGCGGCGTTATCAGGTCGGAACCGAAACCGGAATAGTGACCAGGAACCGTGTCAACTTGATACCAACGAATTATTTGCGACCGAAAAGATGTGATGACATCAAGAAACAAAAATCCATCGAAGTTCCTCATCGATCCCAAAAATTTGATGACGATTGTGACCCTTGTCTTATTTTCCGCGGCAACACGAAGTCAAACACGACGAATTTCGAACCATCACAACGACCGCTAAATTTAGGGATGTCAGCTGGGACACCTGATGATCCTCTTCCTCCTATTCGTTTGCCATGGTGGGAAGAAGTGGAAGCAGAAGCAGAAATGGAGCCGGTGGAAGTCAACGAGCCGTTCGTCAATAACGAACCAGAGGACACCACCGGACATACAAGAAGTGGTCGAAGATTCCGAAGTCTTAATTAACCCCCCCCCCTTCTTCGCCACTATTGAAGGAGGGGAAATGTATAGGGATCTAGCTGATGCTAGATCCACATGATTCAATTATTGTTTAAAATAAATGAGTTTTATTTGTGTCGTTTAATGAAACGTTGTTAAGACAGAACTCATTTTGAAACATAAACACGAAAAAAATGAGGATTTTTAGGTTACCCATGGATGTAGGTATCCAGTTAGCAAGCCTATAACGACCCGAAATTAGCTAGGAACTTTGAAAAAATGAAATGCACTAAAAACTATTAACATAAACAGAGCACTCAGTGCTTATCTGATAAATCAAAAAGTGGTAAGATGGCCGCCCGTCGATACCACCTATGGGTGCCGCAGACCTTCGACCATTACTGTCCTTCATCTATACATCACGAGCAGACCCAACCGCCAACCGCGCTGGACCCAGTAGTATTATTGATTGTTATTGGGTCATGATTTCTGAGAATTTATCAACTTCAATTTCAAAATTAACTTGCTCTGCTGCTCTAGGGTGAGCAATCGGGAGTAATGGACTGCTGGTGACGTCAGTCCCCACCGCTCCCGCCTGATGGTCAAGGGGAAATCTGGGGCACCTGTAGAAGAGTTTAGTCACCTTCGTTTACACTGTAATCGTGATTAGTAGTAGATCGTGTTTAAAGAAATTGGTGAAAACGGGCTTAAGAAATTAATATTTGTGTTTTTTTGCAAAATCGTGCCCAAATTTGGTGTTAAGCCCTGTTCACATGATGCAATGTTTGAAGCTTAATTGCATGCTGGTTTTTTAAAATATGTTCCTTGGTAGCGACCGGGCTTTAATGTAAGCAATGTTGCAAGTTCATGGCCCTGGTTCAAGCGAACTTGCGGGTTTTTGGAGCCTTTCTCAACGACGTGAATCCAACAGATTAGCTCTAATAGAGCCGATAGCCTGACAAATACCCAGAAAACTGGAAGTTCCTGGACGGAAAATCCGCGGAAATGCAATTTTTTGGTCTTAATTCCCGCGAAAATGCTTGTTTTGGAAATTAATTTTGGTGGAAATGCGAGTTTCGGGGATGAATTTCAACTAGCCAGTAATTTTCGGGTCTTAAGGCGAAAGGGGATGCCAAGCGTGCGTGCGCGAAACATTCGCGGATGCGGCGGCACTCCTCACGGCTCCAAAAATAGTCCGATTTTCATTTTGAAAAATGGATTTCACTCGGGTACTTAATCTACAATTCGCATCGTTTAACTTTTTTAGACTTTTTCACCTCGTAACCCAAAAAATCATCAGCAAAATCTCGATTTTTATATGAATTTGGATAAATCTTCCACAGCTCAGTTGTAGGATAAGTCACTGGTTCCAACACATTTTTTAGATTCACGATCGGATAACAATTAGCGCCCAAAACAGAAAAATCGTGAATACAATAATAGAACACCCCTGCGCGCCATCAACCTAAGGTTAGTGTTGGAAAGAGGGACTCTTGCTTGCAGTCAAGGTCACATGTCTCATTCACCTCGCAGGTCGTATTTTTTGTTCTCTCATTCTTCTTCTTTTATGCAAAAACAATAATAATGTTATAAATTTAATTCCGGCGAATCACAGTCGAATGTCCGGTGTCCTGTGTATAACTTTAAAATATAATTATAAAACCTCCTTCATTAGGGTTTTTTCTTTTGTAAAATATCATTCGAACCATGCCCTGATTGATCGGTGCATAGGGTGGAGCTCACCGACCAGCGCATGCATATAACGCTCATCTTATTACGCCTCTGGACTGACGTTAGCCACAGCCAGAACGCAGGATGAAACGAAGCGGCGAGTGAATGGGAAACCCCTAGGAGAGTAGGAAAGAGAAGTGGGTGGCCGTATAACCGTTGCCCCTGATGACCCGGACTCGGATGGGATAGCTGGCTCCTTATTCTCACACCCTAGAAACTCCAGCACTCTGACCTCGGACCCCCTGAGGAAGATATCGGAATTCTTGTATCAAGGAGCGGATCGTATTCGCAATGACATGTCTCGCAGTCTCCTCCTGCAGACCGCTACAGTTCCACGTTGAGTCCCCAACTCCCCGAGTGTTTGTACACCGCAAAGTGCCTTGTGACTATTCTTTGGTTTGTTTCCTTCCTAATTCCAACAGCCACTAAATTGTGTTATCGTCGTGAATATTTTCATCTCTTCTTTTGATTGCCTTCAGTCCCAGCAGCCTTGCAGCAGCTTTTACGTGCCACTTGCGTTCGTTAACGGCCACATGCGGGCTTCGTTTAATCCCAAGTCCCCCTACCGCTGGTTCGGGACTAGCGTATCTACTCAGTCCTGCAGTTCGTCTGCTTCCTCATATCCTGGAATACCAGCGTACCCTGATACTCACCCTTAACATATTATCTGTGTTACCAGCTGCCTCCAGTATAGCCGATAGACGTGATATACAGCCCTCCCACAACTTCAAGTTGATCAACGGCCTGGAAATGGCACATAGGATGGCTAGTTCTATTGCAGCAGACCTCGATGGCTATACAGGTAAACGCTGGCTGTATAGCTTTGACCCACCTGACAATCGGACGTAAAGGGGCCACAGACGTACGTGAGTGGCAGTTCAAACGAGCACGTGGGCCAGTGTGGACTACATGCCTCTCACAAAGCCTAAGTGATCATTCCAACAAATAGAAAACACCGAGAAAAAATTGCAGCCTTTTTCGGTCGACTCTTGACAGGCCTTCGCTTCTTTTTGGATAGCGCAATGGCCGATTGATTTGAACCGACCATCGTGGTCGAATAGCGCTCAATCATAGGTAGAATTGAAAGATCAGAAATTCACTGTGTGCGGGGGCAACTTCACGGCTAGAAACGTGACAAACACAATTTAAAATACTTTTCAACAATTCGATTTCGATTGTAAACAGTGCGAAAAACACGAAAATTAAATAATTCAAAAAAATTAGGATCTTTAATAGACAAGTTGACAAAATTTAGCTGCGCGAAATGGCCCTGCTGCCGATGCGCAAAAAAAAGTAGACAAGTTATCATCAAGTATTTAGTACCGAACCGGCGAGAACTGGTGGCTCGTGAGCTGAAAAGGATGTGAGGCCGACTGTAAAAGGGATGTCGGGGGGAGGGATAACTCTGGGCAAATTAGCTGAATTACATTACAGCTGAATAACCCATATTTTCCCAATAATGTCTACGCTAACGAGGAATTTTACGCGTTTCGGCTCTCCCTCCTTCCCCCGAACTACTCCTCCCCCACCACTTTTTCGAAAAATTAAAACGTTTATCGAAGGATACTATTACTTCATAGTTTCGTTTAAAATACGGTGAATGATGGTGAATTTTTAAATTTGTTTACCCTTATTTTCACCCGCTTCCCACGACCTGGAATGGCTGGTTAACGAACTTAGGCTAGGGCTCTGAATGGTCCATTTTTGTGCCAAGTTTCCACCCGCTAGCATCATTTTTGCGGCAGTTGTGCTAACAAGGAATTCGGAACTTCCACCTCCCACCATGACTACCCTTCCCTTTCCACTTTTTCGAAAAATGAAAACGTCAATCGAAGGCTGTTATTACACCAGGTTTTTGTGCCAAATATGGTGTCACTAGGTTAGGTTAGAACGGTAGTGGGGGGGGGGGTCCTTTTTTTTTTTTTTTTTTTTATTAAACGGGGAGGGAAGCCCAGAAGAAACTATCTCCTACCAAACTCGACCTATAAGATCTATTGTGGTGTCCCCTCAGGTTGCCCTGCCAAGAAAGACGCTAGTTTTCAAGCGTCCTCCACCACCACTCCTTAACGAAGTTGAGGATATTTCCCGTAGCCATCCTGGAGATGTCCTCCGGTTGAAGCACATCATTTCCAAGATGTTGAAAGCGTAACCGCCCCAGAGCCTGGCACTCACACAGTACGTGCTCTGCTGTTTCCACGGCCAGGTCGCAAAATCTGCAAGTGTCCGTGTCAGACTTCTCCATTAGTCTGAGTGTATATCGAAGGGCACAATGTCCCGTTAGCAGTCCCACCAAGATTCTAAGGTCTCCTCGGCTCAGAGAGATCAGGCCCTTCTCCGATCGTCCCTTTGGAGTGACAAAGAGCTTGGCCTGCCTGAGACCTGGTTGTCTAACCCAGTGTTCACGATGCCTCTCGTCCAACCACGCCTGCACCTGCCTCTTCGTGAAGGACTTCGTGACCCCGAGACTTGGCTCCGGGCCCACGTAAGGCATCTCTGATCCTCTCTTCGCGAGTTGATCAGCCATTTCATTCCCCTCAAACCCCTTGTGACCCGGCACCCACATCAAAGTAAGGCTGTTTGCCGTTGCCACAGGCCTGAGGGCTTCAAGACATCCCCAAACTAGCTTCGAATTCACGACGCTTGAGCCTAGGGCTTTAAGAGCCGCCTGGCTGTCAGACAGGATAAAGATCTTCGCTTTCCGGAGACCCCTCTCACTAATCTTCCGCGCACAGGCTTCTATAGCATAGATCTCCGCCTGAAAGATGGTGGCGGTCGTCCCAAGGGACTCCCAATGCTGAAGCCTGGGGCCAAAGACCCCAATGCCAGCACCCCCATCCTTCACAGATCCATCAGTATACCATACTTGCGTGCCGGGCTTAAACCTCGGCAAACCCTTATCCCAAAGATCGCGGTTGCCTATGTCGACCTTAAAGGGTTTCTCAAAATCCATCCTCACATGCATGAGATCCGTAACGACTTCAGCCGTCTCACTACATGCAACTTCCTCCAGAACACGCAAGTGCCCAACCTGGACACCCCGCTTCACGTACTCCGCCCGCAGCAGTCTCACCGCCGCCATATATGCGGTCGCCTGCACATGAAAGTGCAGGGGAGGCATGTCCAGTAACACCTCCATGGCTGCCGTCGGGCACGAATGCATAGCACCCGTTACTCCAAGACAGGCCTGGCGCTGCAACTTACTCAGCAAGGCCTGGACTGTCCCTTGTTTCGTCTTCTGCCACCATAGGAGTGAGCCATAGGTGACGATAGGCCTAACATCGGCTGTATACAGCCACAACACCATTTTTGGCTTTAGACCCCGTGTTTTGCCAAACATTTTCCGACCAGCCCACAATGCGAACGTGGCCTTATTCAGCACCCTCTTGATATGCGAGGTCCATTTGAGCCCCTGATCCAGGGTAACTCCAAGGTACTTGACTTCTTTTCCTACTTTCAACACTTCTCCATTCAGTCGAACTACCTTTAATGCCAGCTTCCTCCGCCTGGTAAACGCAACAAGGGTGGTCTTCTCAGGGTTAACCCTGAGACCATGCCTGCTGCACCATCGCTGCACTATGTTAAGGGCACCCTGCATCCTACTGGATATGGTATCATCAAATTTGCCCCTAACTAGAATCGCAAGGTCATCCGCGTAACCAACTACCTCATAACCCTGCTCCTTTAGGATAGCGAGAAGCTCGTCCACCACGAGCAACCAGAGCAAAGGAGAGAGCACACCCCCCTGGGGACACCCCCTTGAGGGCAACACGGAAACAGTCTCCCCTCCCAGCTCCGAAGTCACGACGCGGCATTCCAGCATCCCCTTGATCCATTTCACTGAAGATGGATCGACACCTCTGCTCCTTACTGCAGCCTCCATAGAGTCATAGGTGGTGTTATCAAAAGCACCACCTATGTCCAGGAAGCAGCCCAGCGCAGTTTCTTTCGCCTCCAGATATTTCTCAACCTTACCCACCAGTTCGTTTAGGGCGGTCTCAGTAGACTTGCCCGCCTGGTAGGCATGCTGCCCCCTCTGGATTGGTTTAATTTTAAGGCAACCGTCCTTGATATCCAGGGGGGGGGGGTCCTACTGGAGCCCGTGTGTTTCAAGTGAGAAAAATGCATGTCAATATTCACGATAAAAGTAGCCATATTGGCTTTGTGCTTTTTTCATATAAAAAGAAAAATCTCGATAAATGACTTGGTTGGTAGTGGGTTGGTAGTGGGGAGAGGGGTTGTAATGCTGATGCTGTTCGCAAACTTTTCTACAAAAAAGGTTATGTCGGAAAGAAACAAGCAAGATTAGTGATAAAATGCGAGAATAACGAAATTATTTCATGATTCAGGGTCAGAGGAACGATTTTTCTTGGATCTCTATCGGGTAAAACAGATGTTGGTAGTCTCGCAAAATACTACCGTGGTCTTGGTCTTGCGAGTAGTGAGTCGGTCTCGGTCTTGGGTCTTGTTCTTGCGCATGCAATACCAAGACCAGTCTTGCGAGACCGGCCTGGTCTTGCTCATCACTATTTGTGGGTAAAGTTGACAAAAAGCACGCCGAATAATCGATTTCGGAAAATAAAACCACCACCATCCAGACAAAATATAAAGATTTTTATGGATAGCCCTAACCCACGTAATTTTCCGGCAAATATTTCAGTTTTGTGGAAAATTTCAAGGACTTGAGGCGAATTTTTAGATCTTAAGAGAATTGGCTGAGATAATAAGCTTAAAGGTTTAGTTTCAGGGCCTATAATGACCGACTAGTGTCACGAATAACCAACCAGATCAGGCTTAAAGTGTCATTTCTATTGCCTGATTAAATTTTTCAGAATTAAAATACCGAGGGGACAAAAACTTAGTACCACGCACTATTTAATTGCCCCGATAGATGTCAATCAGTGCAAATACTACACGTTGTAGCCTTCAAGAGAGAGAGATGCTATCTATCATCAGGTATATCGATCAAATACAACATGAACACGGTTGGAAACAACCAAGTTTTGGGCCCGGAGCCGAAGCTAATTTTCTTTCAACAAAGGAACCCCAATAAATTGATTTAAACCAGTAAAGGCAAAGCTTTCTTAGTGCTCGCCCTCGCTTCTTTGAAAATGATTAAAGAACGTGCACTGGTTGCGGTGTGCCAGCGTTGACTGTCGGGTGACGGTGGTTTTTGAAAGGGGGTGGGAAGTGGTGAAGAGAATTGAGAAGAATGATATTGAAATTAATTCGAGTTTGTGAGGCGTTGTGGTGTTGGGAGGGGAGAGAAGGTTTTAGGAAGGTCTTGCTTACTTTGCACCTATCCTTCCGCTGTCTAATCACCTTGTTATTAACTCGTTATTAAATTCTTGTGGATAGCCATCACGAGGGGAAGGAAAGTAAGAGATTTTGATGAAATCCGCGTCCACTGACGCTACGATTTCCCTGGTTTCTTTCTTCTGAAATAATTTTAACTTCTCAGTAACGATTGCTTACTTATTAATTCACACCCCATTCCCCTAATCCTGGCCCGTTGAAAGAGCATGGCTACCTCCCCCTACTCAACGCCTGCAATTTATTAAATTTATTTCTAGGACGTTGGCCACTTGATCCTTCTTCATTATCTTCCTTGATTCATTAACTTTTATACAGATCATTAAACTTTAAGAGCTTTAATAGGACGCCGGTGGAAGCCCTTTTGAAAAGCTCAGTTTTCAGTGTTTCCTTTCTTTTCTCACTCGCGCTTTCGAAGCATGAAGGTCATTATGAACCTGATCAAATTACAAACGATGATCAGTTGATTTTCAGAGAAAATAAACAACCGAACTAATAGAGGAACGCTTCTAAGGTTTCGCTCCATCGGATGGATTAATTAATCTGTTAGCACTAATTGGCCCGATAGCTTCCACGCCACCACCGCTGGTTTGTGGCTGGAGAAACGTGGAAACAAGGAGGGGGGGGGGTAATAAAGTTCGGAAAATGCGGGCCTTGATTTTTTTTTCTACCCTGGTTTTTCGAAGTTGAAATGCTGGGGAGTTTGTGACTTGCTGAGTACTCGTTCCGTGATTCTTTCCTGTTCCTCTTACCCTTCCACAATTGTTCCTTTCTTTGTGTTTATTTCCAAGAAAAGTTCGTTTTTCTTCGTAATGTACGGTAGCGGAAAACTGACAGAGTTTCTCTAAATCTCTGTCTACTTTTAGACATTTTTCTTTCGTTTAATTTTTAACTGCTTGGAGAAGGAACATTTTTCTTTGTGAGGAAACTTTTTTTTTGTCGAGGTAGGCTTCTTAGGTATTCTCGGCGGTTTCCACGTCTTTGATATTTGATATACTTCATACATCCGCAATCATTAAATCCTTTGCGATTGATAGACAGAATGAATTTGATACACACATACATCAAGTCTCAAGACGATGATTTTTGCCACCATCGTTCATCATTCCCGTTATGTTGGTGGTGGCGTGAAAAGAAAAACAAAATCCTTTCATGCATTATTTATAGAATCATAGAAATCATGCGGAGGGATGGAATATCAATGATCTCTCTAAATGAAATTCATCCATTTTGTGAGGATTCTATGCCCTCCTCCCCACCCCACACTGATCCTTCGCCAACTCTTCATCCTTCTTATTTCAAAAAAGAAGGGGGGATTTCCCTCGACTTTTCTTCAAGTAATATCGTCGATTTCTCAAGTTGAACCACGTCGAGCGTTTCTTACTTTTTATTATTCCCTAGAGAGATCGACCATCGCGTCGTTTCCTCCCACAAGCGTTTCCGCAACGTTACTAATCGCAGAAGCGCAGTTTTTCATAATCTGAAAAAACCTATCGAGCTGTTATGGTGAGGGTAGGGGGATTGAAGGCATCACGAGTCGGATGATAGAGGTTGTTATACCCTGGAGTACAAATAAACATAATTATAATTACTCTACGGTTGTTACAAGTTAGATTTATAATATTTATCTGAGAACTAAGTATAAAAATAGAACTAAATGGTGAATTAAAGCCGCGGAGTGTAAGGTTGGTGGTGTCTCACATTGGTTTCATTCATCATCGCCCATACACGTGGTAAAAAACAATTAATTATTCGGGGTTTAAAAATTCATTGATATTTCTATTTGCAATCTCCGCTTGAATAAATCAATTTCGTCTGCAATCGGGGACTACAAATGCTATATTTGACCCCAATGTGATTTAGCTAATAATTATATGAACTGAAGCTCCCAAAATCACCTTCGTCGCCTTTGGTCACTCACTGGCTGAACTACAGTGTTCACGACAATTTCATGGAAAAACGGAAGCGATTTTGGGCATTAGACCTATCAGATAATCGTGGGATAAGCATAGGAGAACAGAACAGTTCCCGTTACGACCTCAGCCCTTCAACTACAAGAGCTAATCGGTCCTGGTCTCATCATCAGAGTTCGGAGCTGATGGACCGCTTTTCGCCGACTACTGTATGCATATTATACAGTGTGCCTCCAACTTATAATTAACTCCGCATGTCTACAAAAACATATTCTGAGAGTCCACATGCAACCATAAAATTGGCCAAAAACCGCTGTTTCGAAATGTTGTCGGTTTCGGTTATGCCGGATTTCGTGCATGGCTTCTCGGTCACATGAAAGAAGATTTCACGGCTCTGGTAGGTATAAAAACGATATAGTTCGGCGGCTTCTTAGCTACAAACATAATGTTACAACTTTTAAGCAGCGAAAAACACGATTTGGCGCCTTTTTTAAAATGATATTCTGGGTCTACGGGACTACTGCTGATGAGTGGAATAAAGCCGAAATTATTCCGATCCACAAGAAGGGTTTTAAACTGCTGCGAAGGGACGTATGGAGCTGTGAGGCGACTGGCGTGGTTTGTTAAGACGAGGGGGTTTCTTTTACCAGTCCAGGCAGGCTTTCGCCGGGGCCGTGAGTCATTGGACTCGCAGCGTGACATTATGTGAGGTATGGTCAGACTGTGCCTGGTAACAGACAAACGAGAGAGGGTGGCCCACAGGGATCGGTCCTGAGTTGACTTACGGACTGAGATGACGTACACCTTTACACGTGAGACCAGCGTTGATGCATGGTTGCTTGAGGTGGTTGATGTATGGGGAGTCAGTGACTACCCGTGAGAAGCTTGAACTTGTCCAGAATGCTGCCTTGAGAAGTATAATAGAAGCCGTGATATCGACTCCGATTGTGTGGTAATGCGTGCCCAATCAGGAATTGAGCCAATCAAAGCTAAGGTAGATGCAGCAGCATAAAACAGAGCGATAAATTGAAGATTATACCAGCATTTAACGTATGCATAAAGTTGTAGCCGTAGGAGCTCACTTATTTCAGTAATATCTTTCACATACATCCTGAATCCGACAGGGAACATCTCCAAGAATAATTCCTGTCCAGCTGAGGTGAAAGCTTCTGGCGTAGAGCAGGGGTGGTGATAAGGGCGATCGTCACTCCCCTCTGCACAGCTACAGCCTCAGCACAGCTCCCTCTGCCGGGGGAATATAAAAAATAAGGGAAATTGAAGAGATACAAATGTGAGACGGAGCAAATTACATATCTAGGTCCTAGAACTATGTAGTTGGAAAATAATTACAAAATTATTTTTTAGTACCAAAGTACTAAAAAATACAGGTACTAAATAATGTATGTATAGATTTTTGGTACTACCAAAGTTTGGGTTCAAAGGAGTCAAATCCAAGAAATTTGGGTTTGAAAGAGCCAAACCCATGAAATTTTGCTTTTGAGAGAGCATATCCCGGGGAATTTGGATTTGAAAGAGCCAAATTACCTGGCATTTGGGTTTGAAGAAGACGAATGCGGAGGTTTTCCGTTTGGAAATCCGTGTTAACAGGCCTTTTAAATAGCCAAAATAAAAAAATATAGCTTCACGAGTTACCCAAATCCATGAAGGTTTTTTGAAAAGATAAATTAGCTGCGAAACCCATTTTAAAAAGAGCTGAAGCCACGATATTTTGTTTTTAAAGAGGAAAAATACGCGAAATTGCGGCTGAAATAGCATAAATTCTGTTTTGAAGAAGCAAAGTACACGAAATTGCATTATGAATGAGGAAGAGCGAATTTCCGGCGGTATTGTCATCTGAAAAAGGCCAAAGTCTCGAAATTGGTTTTTTAAACGAGCTTAATCAGTTCTTTGTATCAACCAAAAATTATAGGAAGGATTATAGGAAGGAAGGAATAGCCATGAAATTCGGTTTTTCATAAATCGGGGATCGTTTAAATTTGGAAAAGAGCCAAACCAACGGAAGTTTGTTCTTGAGAGATCAAAAATCCCTAAAATTTGGATTTGAACGAGCTAAGTGCGTATGGTTTTGAGAGGTTGAAACTTTGGTTCAAAATAGACTCAATTGCGATATATTTGGTTTTAGAAAGAGCCAACGAGCAGGATTTGTTTCGGATCAGATTGTATGAGATATTGAGCTAAAGGTTTTTAGGTAGAATTTTCTGGATTCTGCGGCAGTAATCCCAAAAATCGCTAACACTAAATTCACCCAAAGTCTTGAGCAGATATCAGGCACTGCAATACAAAATCCGGTTTTTGGAAAACAGAGACAGTGGGCTCTCAGGCAATCTTTTTGTATAAGAAATTAGGCGAATCGGATAATTGCGAGGTGAGGGGAGGGTGAGAACCCATTTTACCGCCACCCACGTCACGGTGGCATAAAACCGCCCCTGGCGTAAATACGATAATACGAAAGGCAACCCCCAAGAGAATGGCTGCATATTCACACCTACAGTCGGCGGATCGTGCCATTAGGAACGGACTGCTGGGGACAGTTAAAATTAATGTCCATTTGAGAGTCACGGACGCTCGTCACCTCATGAAGTGATCTGCACTTGAGGGTTGAGAGGCCGTCGAAAAAACAAAATTATGAGCTCTCATGACAATCAAATGTGGCCAAGTGCACCGGCTCGCATTCGTTAACGTTACAGATGTGCCCAAGTGCACTAGTTATCTAAATACAAACGCAATCGCAGCACCACGCAATACGCTATTAAAAACAACAAGCAATACGCAAGCGGAAGTCATCCACTAGTGGATCTCCATGCGTCTTTTGCTAGCACGGCATTCAATAGTATAATCTGTACGAAACAAACTGTGATTGATGTGCTTTACCCCTTAATTCATAGATTTATACGTTCATAATAGCAATGATATTTCAATACTCAATTAATCCATGTATCGTGTACTCGATTGTTTTTTATGCCGCAAAGGCTTTTTCCCTCCACTCTTTTTTTTGGGCTAAGTAATAAATACGATTTTCGCCCAATTGCGAGTTTTTTCATTTTTCTTCCCACTATCCTTTATTCTCGACGAGGAACCTCCTTGGAGGTGGATCCTTGAGTCCCCGACCAGAAACCCTGAAGTTTCCGTGTGAGGCCACCTTATGATGCCTTCTTTGAATTGCCATAATTTTGGCAATGGAGACGTTCTTTCGCTGTGATGGTCCAATATAAACGGTGTACCTACTCTGTGCCCAAAAGGTTCAGAACTCCCTCCCCCTCCAATGCAAAGACCCTCCCCCGCATATTCATGATTCATGTTTGAAACTTCCCCACCTCTTTCTAAGGCGCGGTTTCTTGTGAAGTAGTACATAAGGATCCCCCCCCCCGCATATGACAGCAGTCTGTAGATCCGCAACTGCTTGCTCTGCGGTGGAATGGCCATTAAGCTTGTTTCTTCAATTTTTTGACCAGAATTATGTCTTCTGAGGGCGTTAGAGATAGGAATATCGGGTATTTGCTGTGGCCGAATCTCAGTTTCTGCGGCCATATAGTCATCCAGGTTTGCGGTTCTGGATGGAATTGTTAGTTTATGGAGATAAATGCCCATGAACTCACCGGCTAGTGCGTCCATAGGGTAATTTGTTATTTTCCAAATCAATTGGCATAATGTAGCGCACAGTAAAATTCTTCGAAAGCCTGAATTGTCTGAAGCCTATTGCAGGAAACAATAAATTACTCTTCGGCGATCAAAAGAATGAACTCGAAGGCAAATCCAAAAGTTTTCACCTTAAATTATTGTCTATTTTATGATTAAATTGAAGGTATTCTCGCTAATTTTCAACTTACCCTTGCCCTTGTTGGTTGAGAAAAGGCACAAAGTAAGGCAATGGGGAGGATTCATCCCTGTCCTGTGGCAATATTGAAGATGATGTTACATTTTTAACCCTTTCCAACCATTATATCAACCTATTTCCGCCTGCCCCCCCCCCACCAAACTCCTCACAGAATAGTCCTATACCCAATTAAAACAGGGCCAGAAAGTTTCTTGGTCGCTATTAATTAAAAGTTAACCGGTAACTAGCTTAATTGAGCTTTGCTGGTTTATTCTCGGCTAGATCCCTCTCCTCTTCCCTCTCATACATACTCTTAACAAGTCTCTTAGGCATTTCAACTGTAATTAAAGGCGAGGGAGATCATCAAAGTCACTTTTTATCTCGTACATTTTTACAGGCCCCTCGACAGATTCACGCTTGGGAGTGTGTCATTTAAATAATGTTATTGGTAAGATTTCAAAAGAGTGACATTGCAGATCTTATCGGTTTGATAATTACCTAATTTTGTTTAAATTTTAACTAAAAAAATTCAGTCAATGTGAAAAACAAGGCAAGAGGTAAATCTCTATATAAAGGGGGAAAAGGTCGGATTAAAGCCATTCGTTCACATTACACTACATAGCCGGTAAGCGTTTTGCAGGTTTTAATCCTAAGTGGGCTACCCTCCCCTTTCCACTAAACTCCTGAACGTCTCTTCATAGTTATATTCCAGTAGTTGCTAGCTCACTAGCTTTAGTACTCAAAGGGAATTCTAATTACCTTAAAATGTTCTCATATAGATTATAATAAATTCAAACCTTCCCACTTTGCCTTTCATATACCTCGGAGACACGGAATCTTCCGTACCGCGCGCATACCAACACAAAGGGCGACCCGTCATCCCTTTCGCACCACCAACACCATAGAAATAAGGTGTCAAAGTGGCTACAATAAATAGTAAAATCTTGGCTTGAACTTCCTGGGAGCTGGGTCCCCGAAGAGACTGCAGATGGTTGAAGTCGTGTTAGTAAGAGGGGGGAGGGACAGGGTGCGACTGTTCCACCTGTATAGTTCGAAATATACATAAATCCGTGTATCGCTTTATTGTTACCTCTGAATGGAATAGTAGAGTTGCATTTCAATTTATATAAAAATACAACTTTTGTTCATTGGAAGTTTTACGAGCGAACATAATGGAACGATGTTGGATTGTAGGAGTGGGACTGGGCATGAGGGGTGGAGTGTTATTCTCGCGGGACGTTGCACAGAAAAAGTATACGGTCATTAAACCTCTAGGTCAAATTCTAGTTTTTCCAAGTAATTGCTACGGAAAACCAACTGAGACGTGGAGCAGAGTAAAGGGAAGAAAGAAGTACTTTTCTTTCGCTTGTTTGCCACTGATAAATGAAATTACACCCCCCCCCCCCACAACACGTTGCTATTTTAACTCCACCGCTGAATAAAAAAACAAAAAAAAAAAAAAAAGAGAGAGAAGTAACTTCACCCAAACTCCACACCCCTGTATCCATGCTTTAAATCATGCGTTTAAAATAGTTTTATGTGCACTAACTTTATTGATTTATCCAAGCCACAAAGCATAAAAACGAATGAGGGGACGGGATTGAAAATTGCACTAATCAAAACATTGAAAAAACGTTAATTAAGTGATGACAGACTTTTTTTCCAGCTCTGATTGGTTCTAAGGAAACTTTTTTTCAACAATTCCCCAAAGAAGTTGCCAAAAAGGCTGAAAGTTACCGGATAGGACAAAAGTGGGATGGGAATGGGGATTGAATAGGAGGAATTCGCCACTCGTCAAAGGGGCAGGATATTGCTTTCGAATTTTCAAGTTTACAACCAAAAGTTCTACGAGCCTTTTAGAACTGTGAGGGGGATGGCGAAGGGACTAACCTTTAATTTCGCTTTTATTTATATCTATGTATATACAAAGGCTCGTTTTTCTCTTTGAAATGAATTCAGTGCATTCTGTTCTTTGTTGTTGGTGGAATGGAGGAGAGAAGGGGAGAAACAATAGGGACTTCATTTGAAAATCCTCGTTATCTCAGACACAATAACTTTTTCTTCTGAAAAAAAAGAAAAAAAAAAGTTTATTACGTCCTTCTGGTGGAGGGAGAGTTTTCTTCTTGTTTGATCGTAGTTTGGTTCATTTTTTCCAATATAATATTTAAAATGATGCTGATAAGAAGTAGACTGGAACCAGAACACTCAATGTCATACGAAACTTTGAACTTTTACCACGGAGCTTTTACACTCAACATGGAAAGGAAGCCCCAAGAGATAAGCTCCCTTAGAAACGAAATTTAATCAACTCAACTTATTCACCCGCGTAGGGAGCACAGAGAGTGTTATGAGCTCGGGCTTATGCCACGATAAAGGTTTGGGAAAGGGTAGTGAGGGGAGGGTGCTTTGACAGGATCTCCAGCAGATAACCCATGAGCGGATATTAGCTCGCCTTTCCTGTTTACCCTGGAGATTGTGTTTGTCTGCCGTTAGATCCAAACAATTCGTCCGCATAAAGAGAAACATTTGTATGCATCCTTCCCTTTTTGGCAGATATAGGTTGTGGGGGGGGGGGGTTAGTAGGACAAATATGAATGCCGTTTATATTACGCTGAAGGGGCAGAAAAAGAAAAATCGGTTGAATTTGATCAAACGAAGTTGAAGAGATCGGGCAATGTATTCGATATTCAAAGGCATACAGTGTCCCTACTGATTCCACCCTCAGACATGTCGATTCACGCCACAAAAATGTTTGAACTGACTATAACCGTGCATTAGCGCTCTAAAAATGGCCAAATAGACCATTCCACACACCATTGAAAATGGTCAAACTGAAAAGTTCATGCCTTACAATAACCAAAGTCCCTAAAAATTTCAATCTTTAAGTGTTTCGCTCTAAATAAGAGATCAAACTGGTCATTCGCGCCATTTGGAAAGCGATTCGCCCCTTGAAAGTAGCTAAACTGCGACTGAAATGAGCCCAAAAAATGACCATAGAATATCATATTCACGCCGTTGAAGTGGCTGCCGGCCGTATACTGACGCTTCCCACCCTACAAAATGACTGAACTGACAGATTCGCGTCTTTAGAAAGCTTGAAAACTAACGAACATGTGACCTTGAAATTGCTAAAAATGAACCACTAGCACTCCAAAAAAATGGCTTGCCATGAAAATGGCTGAACTAATGATTCGTGACCTATCACCAAACTGAATGTTCGAGCTTGATGATTCGGGTTCAGAACTATTGATTTTCCAAGCCCCTCTCTCGAAAAATGTTAATTTCGTTCTAGGAACTGTCAATTTCGTCCTTGAAACAGACAATTTCGTTCTTTAAACTGTCAATTTCGTCTTACTAAACTATCAATTTCGCCCCAGGATTTGACAGTTTTGACTTGGAAACTGTCAATTTCCATCTATGCATATAACAAAAGATTCCAAAGCGAGGGACTAGTATCAGACGACTCGGGCTCAAACCATGGTGGGGTTCCCCTTTTCAACGTGGAAACCGTCGAGTAATAGAGAAACTGTCAATTTCGGTCATGAGACTGCCAATTTTGTCCCATAAACTTTCAATTTTGTCCAATAAACTGCAATTTTCGTCCTGGGAACTGTTCATTATTTATTCCACAAACTTTTAATGTTGTTCTATAAACTGTGAACTACTGTGAATTTTGTCCTTACTGTCAATTATGTCCTTGAAGCTGTAAATTCTGTCCCATAGAATGAATGCCGTCCTAGAAGCTGTCAATTTTGTCCTCGCAATACTGTAAATTTCAAGCATATAACTGTCAATTTCATCCTAGAAATGTCAATGTTCTCGTTCAAAACTTGCGTCTTGGACACTATCAGTCCCGGAAACTGTCTATTTCGTTCGAGAATCTTTCAATTTGGTCCCACAAAAAATGCCAATTTTCTCATTCAAACTATCAATCCCGTCCTGGAGACTGTCAATTTCGTCCTACATGAACTGTCAATTTTGTCCTATAAACTATCATTTTCGTTCGTCCTATTAACTGTAAATTTCATCCTGGAAACTACGATTTCACCCTAGAAACTGTTAATTTCTACCTGTTGATTTCTATCAATTCCCTCCTACGTTAGGTACTATTAATTTTTCCTTAGAAAGTTCCAATTGGCCTGAAAACTGATAATTCCAGTGATACATTTGAAATTGGGCCCTAGGAGCTTGATATTTAGGAAACTTGGTGATTTTGCTGGGAGAAGTAAGCAAAAATTTGAAAACTTTGTGCAGAAATATTATTTTCCGGCACAAGTGAACTTCTTGGAGTCCCAAATCTCCAATTAATGATTAATGCAAAGTAACTCACTGTTTAGATCACCCAGCCTACAATGCGCGATTTTTCAACACTTAGAGCTTTTTCTCAATTTTTTCAGTAAATTAGCAGTGAATTAGCGATTTATCTGAATTTTGGAAGTGAGTTCGTGATTTTTCTGATTCATTTTTTCTGGGCCGGGTCGCCCCGCTCACGAGGGGCCCCGAAAAGATTGAAGATGGAATTGGGATTTTAAGGATTCGCGTTTATGTATGTAGGAACATGAAAATGAGTTTTTGACATGCGTTTGGACAGCGATAATGGCCCCTTTCGATGATTTTCAATCCATCCAACCCAGAAAGGAATTAAAATTGGAAAAAAATGACGAATTCGCTTCTGAAATTGCGCTAATCGGCAAAAATTGAAAAAATAGCTAATTCAATAATTAAATTGACCAAAAGCGCTACTTAGCGGCTAAACTTGAAACAATCCTATATCGTGGACTCAACGTATAAGAATCCCTAATTAATTCGCCGCTGAAATTGTGAAAAATCCGATAAATTGTGGATAAAGCCTAGAAAAAACGTTAATTCACGGATACAAATGAAAAAAATCGGCTAATTCACGCTGAAATTGGGAAAAACTATTATTCAGACTAACAAAGCACGTGAGTAAGAACGTTGACTCGCGTCTAAAATTCACAAATCCTTGGCTTCTGAAGACAACTTCGGGCCTAAAACTGAGAAAAAGCGCTAGCCTTTAGCTAAAAGTTGAAAAAAATTGTTAATGCATGGCAAATAAGTTCATACATCGCTCATTTGCGGCCATTATTGACAAAAATCACTAATTAGCGAGGCTTAAATTAACGAAAAACTCTATTACTTGCTGCTCAAAGTAAGAAAAAGTGCTAATACATTGCTGAAAAGGTAATAAAAAAAAAGCTTTAATTCAAAATTCAGAGATGAGCCACTGAAGCCACGAAAATTTGTTTTCGAACAGGTGAAAATCCCCAAAATTCACTTTTAAAAGAGCCAAGTTCTGTGAGACAGTTTTGAAAGAGCGAAAGTCCTGAAAATTGGGTTTTAAAAGAGCGAAACCCACTAAATATTGTTCTTGAAAAAGCAAAACCCACAAAATGGTGGTTTTGAAGGAGCAAACGCCACAAAAATGGTGTTTGATCGAGAAGATTCTCCAAAAATTTGTTTTGGAAATAGGGAAAATCCGTAAAACAAGCGTTTGTAAAGGGAAAAATGACAAAATTTGGGTTTTTTTAAAGTGTCTATAATGCGTATGATTGTTTTTGAATCAGACTTTGAGCCACATTGTCCGGTTTTTCAGTCAATTCTTCAGAGTTTTTGGGTGAATGTCAGAGTTTGAGTATGTGAAAGTATAATCCAGCGGGTGAAATCGCTGTGTTCTTGTTGTTGTTGTTCCCCAAGTTGACTGGCTAGCGCTCGACCTGATCAGGCGGAATCGAGTCAGGGAGAAGACCAAACTCACCAGGCCGGATGCAGTGGCGTACCCAGACGGGGTGCGATAGGTGGATCGCCCCCTCAGGGAGGCCGTTTTTTAGCCACGTTTTTATGAAATCCCAGCAATACGAAGGGTATTTATTACAATACCCAACCCCGCCAGTCCTTAAAAGGCCGCGGACTGCCGGAATCGCCCCCTTCGGAAGGATTTATAGGTACGCCCCTGGAGCTTTGTCTGAATGATTTTGGGCGGGTGGGCCCACCAGAAATAACAAGTGGAGGCCGAAGTGTAGGACAAAGTAGAGGACAATTTTGACATCTCGGACACCTGAAAAATCAAGTAGGAAAAAGTAGGACATCTGATGGTTACTATGGCACCCCTAACTTTCCTCGGTCGTGCGAAGGCATGGTATTAACTGGCGCGTTATGCGAAACCGACAGAATTGATCAATTGTGGATGCAACAGGCGCTGCGTTGGTCAAGGATCTCACATGAACCGCATCTGGGTACAAAATCTGCGTCGATTGTGTGAATTTGACAAGATCGCGTATATGAACATGTTTCTCAACGTCTAGAATCTGGAAATTGAGACGGACCTTCTAATCTGACGAGCCTTTTTATCCGCCATTTTTGACCGGACGCATGCAGCGGCCAAGCAATCGAATGACCCACAGTCCAAGGAAGATGCCCCAACTTTGTGAACCTTGCAGGGCCACTTTGGATTGGAGTCTGCCGAAACCAGCGACCACGTGAAAAACGTCTTTTTTATAGGGACTTTGAAAGGATGTGCTGCCTGAACTGGATTGAAATTATGGAAATTAGCGTTTTGTCTCAGTTTTGGCCACAAAATAGGTTGCCTCCAGAAACTATGAATTGATGATGTCCTGATTTTAGACGCAAAGGAGCGCTTTTTCTTAATTTCAGCCCAGATTTAGCGGGTTTGGCTCATTATTTAGCCACGAATTAGCTATTTTTCTCAATTTTAGCCGCGGGCTTACTCCAAGAACCGGACATTAGGGTTTTTTTCCAAATTGTAGCTGTAAAAAGGCCTCCATAAACCACGAATTACATTGATGGTTTGTGGAAGTGACCATGCCTGCCATGTAGAGCGCAAATATTTGATAAACCTAATAAAGGACCAGAAATAAGGGCGCGGCGCCATCGCTCTTACCGCCAACCCCCTCGAGCCGCGCCTGAAGCAGCCCTCCCCAGCAACTGTTCAGAAGTGGTTCTACTGGCTGTTGTAGCGTGGTGCGTAGAGCTGAGCCTAGCCATCAGTCTGAAAAAAAAAAAAAAAGGTTGCAGGCGATCAAGTTCATGAAAGAGGATTTTTCCCTTTCAACGCTTTGCACGAACAAGAAGGGAAGAGGGGGGAGGTCATACTGAATGAGAAGTTAAAGTGGAAGGAGCACTATACACCACTTATAAGAAAGCTTTCGTGCCACCGCTCCCCTCCCTCTTTCACCACTAGACACACACTTTTTATGTATTCAAGGACGATGCCCAAATATAATTTGATGTGAACATGGAGAGGAGTAAAAATGGCCTCTCTGGAGTATATTATACAGAGTTTTCTACTTTAGCGACCAAATTACTTAGTGGGATTTGAGGCGCGGGTATATTGTGTGAAGAGATGAGGTGAAATGATGTTAGCGGAGCGGGGGGGAGGGGAGCTTAAAGCGAGAAAAAGAAAGAAAAGAAAGTGCTATATAACTTCATCACGCGGCTTTTTGTTTCAAATAAAAATGTATGAGGTCGTAGACTCCCTCATCCTCTCAGAAAATAAAAGGTGTGAGGGAATAAGTGCCTCGAAGAGAGAATGAGAAAAAAAGAATGAGCAGAAGACCTTTCGAGACTTTTCCATTTCATTGAAAACGACCGGAAAAGACACTCTTGGACCGTGACGTTACTGCCCACGTTAAAGCCACGTAGGTATCGAAAAGATGAGGGGGGGGGGGGTTCACACAGTGATAGCTGGGTAGAAAAGTGTAAACATATATAACGTTATATGCGAGAAATTCGGAAGGCGTGTAATTCTGTATTATTATGCACATGTATAATGTCCCACGGTGTTGTCAAAAGATTGGCTGTGGGTTGGGGATGCGGTGAGGGCTATCACCCTGCTGTGTCCACTACTGGCACTCGTGAGGGGGGGGGGGAGTCTTTTGCATTACGCTTTCAAAAGACGAACAGGTTCTGACCCCCTTTCCCCTCATCGACTACCTCGCAACTTCATATATTTTGCTTATCTCATTCTAAAATGTGAAGTGCGGGGCGGGGGAGTTTTCGTAATTTAAATATTATCTAGCGACCTAAACACGATTTCACTATTTAAAAGCCCTGAAATTTTCATTCTCAACTGAAAGAACTGTCAGAAACGTAAACACGCGTTTAAAAGTTGGAAGGGCTTACCCGATATTTTTTTATGAGTTAACATTAAAACTGAAATGAAACAATGCTGGGTTTGTTCTGTCTTTCATGGAATCCTGCTCGTGATTTTTTTCTTCACCATCATCGATTTGTTCCGGTTGAGACCTGTTGTTATAACGCTGTTTGGTTTTCCACGATTTACTTGCTATGTCAACCTCGTTTAACATTCAGATCATTCTGCTTGGGCTACTTCATTTCTCCCATCCTATTGTTATTATTTCAAGTAGGTAAGCATACTACACAGAATAAAAATTAAGTGTTGCTTTAAATATGACCAAAACGAAAAAGGGGCGAATTCCCGATTAATTTTCTCAGTTTCCCCGTCTGATCTTAACGCTTCTTCTGTTGGTACAAAACTTTGTAATCCCTTGTTTTGTTGAAAACTTTCATTACGATCGATATTACGGGGGTCTCCACCGGAAGTTCAAACCGATTTTATAGTTACATTTCACGTCCAGGCACCATCCCCCTCCTCTCTTTTATACGTAACTTATTCGGCTTCCGCGCACTACATAAATTATGCCCCACAAAGAATCATGAACGTTAAGGTGTCGAGTCGAATAAAAAATTGCGGTCGTTTTGTCGTTTTAACATCCCCCTCCCCCCTACCATCCCATAACTCCTTCCATTATAATCGAGACGCGACGCACGCACGTCTGTCACTCAACAAAAATATAAACAGTGGCACCAAAAGGTGAGGGGTCGGTTTGAAGGTGCACAGTATAGTAATAGTCTCGTGTAGACCTCTTTAAAACTTTGTGGAATGTCCTCACGCGTCATTTCTTCACCTGTCCGCTCAATGCTCACCCACTCCCCGAACACGACCTTTTTTCATCGCCGCAATATTCTTATCTCCGCCGCACACATCATGTCGTCGCATTTCGAGCGGATGATACGTGCTTGGAATGAAATTGTTGTTTTCCACTCTCTTTCTTGCCTATACGTAGTATATATTCTTGTTTTTCCGAGAGCTCAGATCCCATTCTTTTACTTATTACCGAGAGAAGGAAAAGAAAAAGACGAATTCCTTCGGATTTTTCTCCTTTAAAAGAGAATACGACTGGTACTAGACAGTTGTCTCCAACTCCTCCCAAGTGGTCAAGGTGACCAATATATTTGGCCACAGAATTATTAGTCATTTATCTGGAGCCGGCAGGTCATCGCCCGAGGCGCCAGCTAGGTCGGGTGTTGGGAATTGCATATTATGTTTTTTATCAATAGGTACAATTTACTGTCGTTTCCTACGTCCCGGCCAATGAATGTTGGTGAAGCAGAGGAGGGGGGAGGTCAACGCTATATAAGGAGGGGCTAGGAGTTTATACACGTCACTTCCGAGTTTTATTTTTCAGATTGGCGGATCAGACAGGCCAGGGACGATGGGAAGGTTATGCGTGTAAGTATGCATTAACCCGCACAGCAGCTCATGTCGTGAGGAACGTGGCATTCTTGCGGGCAGAGACCTTTATTATTCATTTAACAGAACCGTCAAGCTTTTTCGGAAGCCAAGACGAATGAGGAAGTAACACATTTTCCAAAATCATGCTGTCGTGATAGCTTGGGTACCAAAACTCATGAAAACACGATCCGTTCAAATAAAATCAGGCCCTATATTTGTTTATTAATTTTTAAAACTATTGGGTTGCGGGACCCATTTGAAATAGGCTAGATAGAATGATGACGTAATAACAGCATTCGCATGACCTTCACAATAGCTTCCCACAAATCAAACAATAGAACTTAAAAGAATAGGAAGGACAAGAAGGGGCCAAAAACACGTCAGAAATCCGGCTAAAATGTGTGAAAAGAATCGATTCGCGGTTTCTTGATACAAGGTCACGGTCAAAATTGAGAAAAAGTACAGATCTGCTGTTATCCGCGACCAGTCCAGCGGCTACAATATGAAAAACATTTATAATTCACGGATAAAGTTTTTTAAAGGCGCTCTTTCACGGCTAAAATTGAGAAAAGCGTTCCATTCACCGGCGCCAGTGAAATTGAGAAAAATCACTCATTGGCAGTTTAACGTTGAGGCGCTGGTACCATTGAGGTAAAACGTTTATTCTCGGCTAAAATTGAGGAAAAACTCTCACTTTTCGGCTGAAATTGAGAAAACGCGCAAGTGTGCGGCTTCTGGTTTCGCCTTGCAAATTAAGAAAAGAGGTACGCTAGTTAGTTATTTATTTATACCTTTTCACGGTTAAAATTTAGAGAAAGTGGCCCATTCACGGTGGAGTTGATAAAATGGACTCATTCACAGCTAAATTTAAAAAAAAAAAACTTCAATTTTCGGCTAAAATTGCGAAAACGCATCAATTCACGGTCCTTTGAAAGCTCAAATTTAGAAAAAAAAAAAAAAAAAAAAAACTTGCTCACAGTATAATTGAGAATGAAAAGACTCATTTAAAGCTTAAAATACCAAACTTCCATTTGCTACAAGAACATGGAAGTGATTGAAGAATAACGCCAGTTTGTTGCTAAAATTGATTAAAATGGCTGTTTTCGCGCCTAAAATTGAGAAAATGCACAAATGGGTGGAAAATTCCAGGCTGCAATTAAGAAAAGGCGTTTAATCATGGCTCATGGAGACCTTTCATAACGGAAACGGGTGAAGGGAAAAAGGGCTGGTTCTCGGTGTAGTTGAGAAAAATCACTTATTTGAGCCTAAAATTGAGGGGAAACGCCAATTCCTGATTAAAGCACGCATTCACGAGTGGCTCTTGAACTTATTTGTGCCTTGTGAAAAACTCGAGATTCATCAGTGAAGGCTCCAATAGTGAATTCAATGCACGTGAACTTGTGGTGCTGGAACACACAATATCACGAAACATGACGCAATTGGCCGTGCCCCCCCCCCCTGTCCAGACGCTACACCATCAGTCAGTCACCGTATTGCCATCACGGTTCTCTTCAGTACTGATGAGTAGGGTCCTCCCTGACTCGGTTTGAATCCCGCAATTTTCGAAGTGAAATTTTCGCGAAACAGCAAGTTTCTCAGCTTATTTCAAGTGAATGTGGATCCCGGTCTAGCCGCCCACCACTGCGCCCAAAGTCGTCAGACGTTAGCCCCAAAAATTGCAATATTAGGAGCGTTCAATCCGAGATTGAAAGCTTCCTGCTTCCTGGCTGAATATTCGATTTTAAATGTTGGCTATTTTCAGGTCCATTTTTACCAGCCCCCGACGAAAAGCGCCTCCATTAGGGGGTCGTCGACGACGCTGAAAATTGTCCGTTGTGCCTTGTCGTTGGTTATGGGCGGTTTTTGTCGACTCGGAGTATATCCTATCGAGATCCGTGTGCGCAGTTATTTTCTGTGAGCAAGCTAACGAGCAATTCTATGTCTGAAATCGCGCCTCGTTGGTGTAATGGATACAATGCTCGCTTCGCAACCCAGCGGGCCTGGGTTCGAATCCAGCTATTGCCCATTACACTATAAGGCTGCGGCGAGCTGTGACACGGCACACCCGGCTTCGTGTGGGCGTTCCCGGCGATGTGCGTTCAACAAACCACGCACCGACCGAAACGCTCGCGTAGTACCGGTGTGAAGTGCACAGTTAGATCTGGGTATGGCGTAGGAGCCCAAGTGAGGCTTAGGCGCCAGCTGGGTTCAAAGCCCGGCGCCCCAGACAAAAAATAATAACAATAATGTCTGAAATCGAGAAAAAACCCAACTAATTCCCAGTTTCTGTACGACCTTGAACTGCTAAAATCGAGGAAAAACGCTACATTGCTGTCCTTGGCCAATTACGTGGCTAAAAGCTCTTTAAGAATGCTAACATTCTTGGCGGAAAAAACGCTCATTCGTGGTTTCTGATACAACTTCCACGCCGAAATTGAGAAAAAAGGCACACATTCGGGCAAGTCCGCGACTAAAATTAAGATGACTGACACAAAGCAACATCGTCACAACATTTTTTAGGTCAATATAAGTGAAATTGGAAATTTTCTGTCTAATTCGGCAGCTGACTTCCCGGCTTTTATTAAGAAAGCTAAATTCAAGCGGAAATGCAAAAGTTTTAGGGTCTTATTGGTTTAGTGAGCCCCGGACCTTAGGCTGGCCGGACCCCGACTGCGCCCATGACCTCACGATAATAGCCGTGTAACTGAAACATTAAGCGCCAAGCATTGAGTTTGCAAGTTCGTGTCCTAAATCGAGCGAAATTACAAGTTTCCCCGCAGAATATCAGCGAAACTGCAAGTATCGCAGGTAATAATTCTTGCGAAAGTGCAAGTTTCGCGTCGGCAAAATCGTGAGTTGCAGGTCTTAATCTCGTAGAAATTGACAATTTCGGTGTCAAAAGTGCCGAAAAAGATTGAAATGTTTTTTTGCGGGCTCATACATATCTCAGGCTAGCCAGCTACGACGGGGCGGTGCGCCGTTGTGTGCTGCCAAGCCTTCCCTCCTACCGACAAAATTGCAACACGTGGCTCCAACATTGACTGAAAATTCGCGATAATGTGAGTTTCGCGTCTTAATATCGTTGGAAGTTCAATATGTTTTCACGACGACGAATTTCGGCTTTATTATGTCCATGTATCACAGGGAAAGGTGGTATGATGCTTTATTTAGTGGGTGTGCCACTCAGGGCTAGCCAGCTCCCGAGTGCGCCAATCGGGGACGGACACCTTTTGTTTGTCATCCAAGTTTTCTCGAACATGATTGGTAGATTCTTGGGTGCCACATTTGCTTTGATAGACCGGCGGGGGTGGGATTTCTATGGCAACGTTGCCGTGTCCGATCCCTATACAATTGAAAGTTTTGGGTCTTAATTTAAACAAAATTCCAAGTTCAGGGCCTCGGTTTAAGTCAGACTGCAAGTTTTGGAACCTTTTTCGAGTCGGTGAATTCAACAGGCTATAGCCGGCTCCAATACAGAGCCCGGAGCCTGACGAATACCCAGCCAGGAAATTGGAAGTTCAATTGCCGAATATCTACGGCAATGCGACTTTTGGGTATTAATTTCTTCGAAAATGCAACTTGTCTCAGGAGGGGGAGGGGTTGGATTGGTCTTACCACCTTACTCTTCTTCCTCCTTACTGTGGGAGGCGGATAAAAAACCATTATAATCTATCTTAAATATGAAAGATGTTTCGAGTTTTGTAGCAGTTCTTGGACGTAATAGCTTACCGTTGAAATTATCAAAGACACACCCTTGTAATCCAAAATGCTAAAGTTGCTCGTGTATTCAGTCTCTGAGCTCAGAAGTGGATTCAGAATTTGCTCAAGGAAGGGCCTAGAAAAAATGTGAACTTTCGATCTAAAAAAAAAATAGCATGACAACCATTCACTGCCTAAAAATAGCTAAAACTAGCTACTCCCATTATAATAACGCTAAACTAACTAAACTCGCGCCCAAAAACACAAAACTGACGATTCGCGTTTTGAAAATGGCTGAAACTGGCTTCACACTAGCGATTAGCAAACATGCCTGAAAAGATCATGATTTCCGTCCTATAAGTCATCTCGCGGTTAAATCGACTATTCGCGCGCTAAAAATGGCCAAAATGGCCATTCTCGTGCCAAAGGTGACCCTAAGATGGCTGTTTGCTCACTAAAAATAGCCAAGCTGGCGATTCCTGGTCTAAATTATTTCACCAAATTGACTTCACGCGCACTAAAAATGCCTAAAAAGATTATTCCCGCCTTGAGAATAGCAAACTCGACTATTGGCACTCCCGGAATTGTTAAACGCCATGGCCTTGGTTGAATGAATTATTTGCACCCTAAAAATGGCAAAACTGACTATTCGTGCCTTGAAAATTTCAAAATTACTCCCGCTCTGGGAATAGCCAAACTGACTCTAAATGTGGCCTGAAAATAGCTAAACTATGACTATTCACGCCTTGAAAATGCCTTAGAACAGACGATTCCTGCCCTGGAAACGGCAAAACTGACAATTCCCATCTAAAATTGGCAAAACTCACCACTCGGACACTAAAATTGCTAAACTGCCGATCCGCGCCATGGCGATGCCTAAAAAGATAATTCCTGGTCTGAAAAGTGCAAAATCGATAATCGCCACGAACAGCCGGCCGGCCGGTTAGGGCCTTTGTTTAACTATTATTGCGCTATAAAAATGGCTAAACTGACTATTAGAGTCTTGAAATGGCTAAAATTACTGAATTTCCGCCCTAAAAATGGCCGAACTAACTTGAAGAGATCTCAAAATTGATAAACTGAGGAATCGCGCTCTAAAAATGCCTGAACAGATGTCTCCTGCCCTGAAAAATGGCAAAATCCACCATTCGAGCGCAGAAGATGGTCAAACTGACCTTTCTCGCCTTGACTTGGGACGTACTATTCTCGCCTTTATCTGGATAAATTGACTCTACGCGTCCTAAAAAGGGTCATTATGGCCCATTAAAGCCTTGAAATCGTCTGAACTGACTCTATATGTGCCATGAAAATAGCTAAACACGCGTTTATTAGCGCCTTAAAATTGCCTAGGAAATTCCTGCCTTATAAAGTGCCAGACTGACCATTGGCGGCTGGAAAACGGCTGAGCTTGCTATTAGCCCTTTAAAAAACTGGCTAAACTGGCAATTCCTGCTCTAAAAACGGGCAAAACTGACCATTCGGACCCTGAAAATTTCACACTAGCTGTTCAATCCCTATAAATGACTACACTGACAATTTGCGCCGCTAGACATGACAAACTTACACTGCGCACTCTGTGAAAGGGCAAAACTGACTATTCATGCCCTCAATGCGCGTGAGAAAAATTGCATACTATTGGCAATTAACGCTGTAAAAATTGTCAAACTGATCATTATTTGCGTCGCTCACTGAGGCTACAGATGGTGTTAATGACGATTAGCACCTTCAAAAAGGCTATTTGCTCCAAAGAAGTAAAAAATGTCCTAACATGACCATTGGCGACTTAGTACCTGAACCGATAAACTGGCCACTGATGTTTACAAACCGAACTTGGGCCGACCCCACTTTATCAACTGGACCACCACCCCTTCACCACAGCATGGTTACGCGCAGCCTAAGGACTAGATAAACTGACTATTCTCGGGCTATAAAATGGCTTGACTGGCTAATCACGCTCTAAAAAATGGCTAAACATACCATTCGTGCACAGGAAATTGCGAAACTTATTCATTCGTAAGAGTTTCAAAAATAGCCCAACTGAGCCTCCAGGCCTTATCAAAAAAACCAAAATTCAGACGATTCGTGCTGCCCTTAAAAAGTAGCAAAACTGATCATTTGCGACTTGCAGATGGCTTAACTGACGATTCGTACCTTAATCTGACTTGCCGCGCCGAAAAAAATGGCCAAACTGGCTAATAGCGCCCCGAAAATGGCTACGTGGTGACTTCCCGGTTTATTACGTTCTAAATAATTGTGAGGTCGAATGCAAGTTCTTTGGCCGTTGCCAAAAAAGTAACGGTACCAATTTACAAAATGAAACTCTTGTCTGCCCACTTAAATTCGTTTATTTTCCGAACCGGTTTTCTGCTTCTATGAAGCCATCATCGGGGATCTATTTGACAAACAACAACAAGAAGGGACATGAATAACAAACACACACCGGACTGGCAGTTACTAACAAAAGAATAATTAGTCAAATAAATAATAATTAAGAAAAAATTCAATAAATAACAAACGAATAATTTCACACTCAACAAACCGAAAGACGTCGACCCTTTCGGGAGTCGACGTCTTTTACTCCAGTTGTGTCAATATACACATATATAGAAATGCTAAAATAGTACCGGCGAATGAACGGACAATAATTGGGAATAATTGACGTGTAGTGAAGTTTGTTACGAAAAATAGTCTTGGACCTACTTCCGGTGGCGCTATAATATGTGCGTGACGATATGATAGCCTGGTGTGGAAGGATTTTTCACAATGTTTCTTCTTTTATTTCCTTGTGATTTACCTGAAGAGGGTGGCATACCACGCAGTTGAAACGTTGTATTCAAAATATAGTTTACAATTGCCCATAATTGGTCGTTATATATATATATTATTTTTCAAGCATTTATAGTATTGTAGTGGTTTTATACAGCGAGCAAATCCCACGAGATTTTGGGTTTCAATGAGGCAGAATCGTGATGATATTTTCATTAGTGTTTTAAAACTACGTAATTGTTGTTTTGAATGAGTTATATCCCCGTAAAATTGGGATTTCATACAATTTCCGCGAAGTTTTGGGGTTATACAGAGTGAAAATCCGAGATATTTCATTTTATTAGTGAGCGAGACCTGTGAATTTTTTTTTATTTAATTTTTTTTTTTTTTGGGGGGTAAGAAAAATACACAAAATTGCGGTTTAAATTAGCAAACGTCGAAAAATTAGTTTTCCAAAAACAAACAGCCGCGTAATTGGTTTTTTCAGCAACAAAACAACCGCGAAATTGGGTTTTCAGTGAGCCAGAGCAACGAAAATTGGTTTTTGTAAGGTGAAATAAGATAAAATTATTTTTGTTTTTGTTTTTTTTTTTTTAAGTCGAACCTGCAAAAAGTGTGCAACATTTTGCGACATTGGTCTCTTTTAATTACAGCACCCCGTGAAATTGGTTGATCAGCTACAAAGATTATTAATATTATTAGTTGTTAAGCCCTACAATTTGATTAATATTTTATTTTATGGGTTTGACTTATTGGAAACAAAGAAGCAGAAGAAGCAATAAGCCAAAACTGTGAACCACACGTGGGAAATAAAGTGCGCCCCCCCCCCAGCCTACGGGGGAGCCCAATTTTATCCCGGGCCCTAACTTCAGTAAAGACAGCCCTGCTATAGGAACGGCTCTGCGGTGATGATCGATAATCCAGTTCCGGGTGCCAAATGCTCTTGATGGTCTGCCACTGCCCCTCCACCAACTCACGTTGACTTTTCAGCCAGGCAATTTACTATTATATTTCTCAGTTTTACTTATCTCTTTTATCTGCGACTTTTGCGTTGTCGAGAGGGTCGACAACGAGTAAAAACAGTCAGATTTCATATGACTCCAGCAAAAGTATTCGAACGCTCTTGTTGAACAATTCGAACAGCCCAACTTGATAAACTGCCCCTCTCCCCCTATAAATCCGAAATTTAGTTTAGAGACGCTATAAATCATCAGGAAAAGTCATAATTTCGTTCTGCTAACATATCTTGACTCAACAGAAATCCTGGGAATCCTCCCCCCCCCCCCCCGACATCCACTGTGATACATCCTTGGGATAACAAATGAAAAAGCTCGTTTTTATACTCCTTGCCAATAATATTTAGCCTATATACTAGGCTGCTCTAGTATACTCAATTCATGGATCTTATCTGAAATCAAAAGCGAGCGATACTGTCTCCTTATAAAAATTGTATGCTTTTGGCAACGATTCATTTTGCTTAGCTCTTTTATTTTTTAATATTATGCTTTATTGATTATTCAATAATCCGACATTGTACAGGGGCTTTCTAACAGAAAATAAGAGTTCTCCCAGATTTATTTAGCAATCTAGAGACAGGAATTTTCTTTTTTTTAAATAGTTTTGAAATCATTAAAATAAGCGGAATGTATATCTACACAGGCACGGTGTGAAAAGAACACATTGTATTTAAAAAAGCGTGAGTTTCATTTTCATTCAAGTAGCGGCAGGGATTTAATTAATTTTAATTAAAATCACCAATTCTAATTAAAAACGAGACAAAAAAAAATCAGAGGATGGGAATCAGGCGAATCAATCGATTCAGAGGTTGCACTTGAAGCCAAAAAAGAAGACATCAGCATTGGGGTGATGGGTGCGAGGCGGTTCTCTTCTTGAAGCTGTCAACAAACCATCATGTTGTGTGAGATTGATCTAATTTCAAATTCGACTTTTTTCTCCCCGCACGAGCCATAAATATTTCATAATGTCTACTCTCTCAGCTGGAACCTCCCCCATCCTGCCCCTCCACCATATTCCCCGTACATCCCTAATAACATCTTTTTCACGAGTGCTGCTACCCTTCTCCACGTTTTCTAAAACTCTAATGCGATTTCTCTGTTTTCTGGAGAAACGACGAGTGTCGCTCATATGCTCCCCCCCCCCGTCTCACTACACCTACAACTTTTTGTTTTTGACTTTGCTTTTTCAAAGAAGCTCGGAAATACTTTTCCTTCCAACTTTTCACTATGCTAAAAGGAAAGACAAGGAAGGGAATGAATTCTAATTGAAGTTTTTCAGGGTCATTTAACTTTTACTAGACTTTTTTTTATTCTCTTTCTTTGAAAATAGACAAATTTGAATTTAGCTGGTAAATTGTGAGCGGAAACACCATTTATCTGCTGTTGTTTTAGTGAACCAATTAAATCGATTTAACGTAAATTGTTATCTTCTTTTTTCCTTTAAATTACGCTGCGCTCACTAGGCGGGAACACAGGTCAAAGTTTTTCTTGATTTTCTTGATCGTTTCAGTCAAACTCCATCCCTCCATCACACCAACACCGTTAAGATTTTTTTGTGTTCCTCTTAGGTAATATATTTCCAATCCCCTGAGAACCAATAGAAAAAAGAAAGAACAAAAAAAAAAAAAAACTCTCTTACGCTAACACTAACTGGGTTTCCCCACTTTATGAAATTGACTTCGCTCCACCCAATTCAACAATCGAAGAAAACCTGAAAGAAAGCTTTATCCAAGGGCCTCTTGACTTCCCTCCATTCCACCGCCCAATCAAAATGATGAAAGTTCTCCCATTTCCCAGAGTTTTAAGTAATTATACGAGAGATGTGAAGAAGATGACCTCAGAACTTTGATTTTCCGCCGTTGAAAGATCGACGCTTGTCTCGTGTAAATTTCAACAAACGCCCAATATTCTGATGATGATGTCTTTTATTTGCATCGTATATCTCGCCGGCAAACTGTTGACGAGGGAAAAGGGCAGGTTGTGCAATGAAAAGCAATCACCTTTGTTGATACATTGGTGAGGGGGGGGGAGAGTCATGCGAGGAAGTTTTGTTCCACATAATTATGCAAGGGAAAAGGCTCAAGTCCAAAGTAATTACTGGCAAGGAAACAGAATACCGTCTGTTGCAACACATTTTCATGTTGAGCCCCCTCGGGGCGGCACTGAGAATGCACGTAAAGATGAAGTTTTAGTTTCCTGTTGAGGGGGTCTTCGTTTTATATAATAGTGAGCCTCGCCTTTATGCAACAAAATGCTCTCGTGGTCTTATAACAAACACGTGGCATAAATTACCTGTATTTTTGCTTCATAGAGGATGAAGGTGTATACAAGTATGTGTGTCTCAATTGTAATCAGTGGAGACGGATACGTGGCTTCCGACAATTAAATTCCATTCTAATGAGTGAAAACTGGTATTTAGATGCGTAATAGGATTTAAACTCGCCATAGAAATGATCAACTGTAGGCAGTTCTTTCAGAGAGAGAAGAGGAGAGGGAGGGTTATGACAATCGGGCGAGTTTAGTTCTTCAAGCGGCAACTCTTCACCATACATGCTAGGCATTACCGTCATGACTTTGCATTTCTTCAAGACGGTGGCGGACTGTTTCGAACAGTACTACTCAAACTCGAACTCTACGGAGCAACGGCCATCCCCCATCCCCATCCCACAACTTCGAAATACTTATTTGGGGTACCAGGCGATGATGAAACTAGTAGAGGGGTTGAACATGAAGTGTACCGATGACTGAGGTTGGTTGCACAGTTGCCGAATTCGTCTATAAACAGCGTTTTGGGCAACCTATTTAGATTACTTCACGGTTGAGATTGAGAAAAAGTGATAAAAGTGATTTGGGCTATTTAAATCAATGAAAAACATTGGTTTTGGGCAAATTTTCTAGAACAGAAATTATCCACAGGAGAAAACTTGAGGATTCTAGGGAAAATTATTGCTGAAACTCAGCGTTGCCAACTGACATGTTGCTTTTCCCGTCAAGCCAAGATCGAAATTCCGTCTAGAATCCTTCAAAATGTATTCCATCTCGTTGAACAAATCCGTTGCATAAGCATATATGTATAGTAATCAGTAAAACCTGCCTGCCCTACTGTCTGGTGAGGAGAGGATGCAGATACAGACCCTTGGTGGCCATTTTACGGTTAAAAATTAAGAAAAACAGCTAACGCACTGTGATCATGGGGAAAGTTCCCAGCTAAAAAAGGCTTAAGGCAAGGCTGGCGGGGCGGGAATAACCAGGACTTGCACGTGCCGAGCCACTTCCCGGCTGTCCGTGACATGTTCATCTTGGCGATGTGCCCCTCAAGGCACCACGTTAGGGCGGGACGAAGGCACACACCTGGCTAAAATTGAGAAAAAATGGTAATTCATAAGAGAAGGGAAAAAATCGCTCATTCGCGGCTAGAGCCGAGAAACACACTAATTCACAGCACACACAAAAAAATAAAATCGAGAAAAACGCGTTTTTCTCAATTTTAGCTCCAAATTGGGGATTTTTTCTATTTCGTTTAAGCGGGTAGACAGGGAAAATTAACGTTTTTCTTAAGTGTTTGATTCCTCAATATATTAGCCTCAAAATAGCGGGTTTTCTAAATTTTTGTCACAAATGAGCATTTTTTATTGTTGACTATGGATTAACGAAGTTTCTCAGTTTTAGCCACGAAGAGGGGTTTCCCCCCATATATCCATGAATTGGCGGTTATGACCTCAAAGTTGCCTGCGGAAACCGCAAATTGGATTATTTATAATTTTGGACGCAAATTGTAGCCGTGAATTAGTGACTTTTTTCCCGATTTTAGTCGCAAATAAGCGTTTTTTTTTTTTAATTCTGGCAGTAGCGCAGGCAGTAGCGTTTCGCGTGAATTTGCTAGTTTTGTTAATGTTATCCACGAATTAGCGTTTTCCTGATTTTCAGCTGCAGATTAACCATTTTTATAAAAGCGCGATTTTCCTCACTTATATTCCCGAATCAACGTTTTTCCTCAACTTTATCCACAAATTAGCGATTTTTTTCAATTTCAGCTTTAAAATAGCGTTTTCTGCTGCTTTTTCAGTGAATTAGCGTCTTTTCTCTTTTTTATATGTGAATGTGCCATTTTTCGCAATTTCATTTGTTGAAGTGCCATTTTTTTCCTATTTTTACCCGAACTAGCGTTGTTTTTGTCAATACTAGCCGCGTTTTTTTTACTTGTACAGCCTTGTACAAGCAACAGTGAGATATACAGTGTATTCTTAATTTTAGCCGCCCCAAAAACAACACTTTTGTGTTTATTTCCACCTTTTAGACGCGTGGAATGGCTGGATGTTGCATCGTGTGACCATGAATCAGGGCTTTTTCGCTTTATAGCCACAAATTTAGCGCTTTTTTCAAGGTTTTTGCCCCGTCAGAAAGTTGCTCCAATCAGTACATTAGTGTGCTTAAAGGACCTAACAAAACTGGAGATGGTGTATTTTCTCTTAAGAAGGCGGGCATTTTCTATATTTGAGCCACCAGAAAAGCACTCTCGAGGGCTCAATCGAATATTCAGCCCACACTGTGTGGTCGGGTAAGGACTGGAATTCGTATAGAAAGGATTCGTGAAAGGTCCAACCTTTTCACATCTACATCCATGAATAATGAATATAGAACCTGAAAATCCTCATTTTTCCGTATTTAAGCTTTTCAGACATGAGGCCAATCGGAGGTCAATCGCGGTATCTACGCTGGCTCAGGGTTCACCCCAAGGGGCAGTTCCCCCCCCCCGTTTCTACGCTACTGCGGGATGCGAATGAATAAGTTCTTCCTAAGAGCTTATTTATCGTATAACTGGTCTCATTCGATGGTTTTATGAACATTAGCGTCTGGCTGGGGCATTTACCTTCATCGCCAGCCAAAAAATTCTCGAAAGTCGGGACATGAATCAACGGCGATGTGATGATATTGACGGGACCAGCCAATAACATGATGTTATCTACTTGAATTTAATTGGCCAGTCTCATGTCAACTGATGTGCTCCGAACACCTTTGCTGGAACAATTGTTCGTTTGTATGAGACTGGTCACGTCCCTCTCCCAGCGCTTTGGGAAGGAGGGAGATGTCTCGATTTCATCCCTCTGACACCTGGCATCCTTAGATTTGAGGCTAAAATTGAGAAAAGGCGTTAATTCGCAGCTTAAATGCAGACAAACGCTCATTTGTGGATGAATTTTTAGAGAATATCCTCTCACCAGCGTTGCCGAATTGACGAATTTCTTGTGAGGAAAGGAATTTAGGAAGTAGCTGGAAGGAAAAAAATGTGTCTTAACGGATGACGTTTTTTTTTATAAGCTGCGATTTAGCACTTTATCTAAATTTTACAAAATAGGTCTATTCGTTTGTCGTTTTGCCGGGAATTACAATTTTTTTTCAATTATAGCTGCCATTTACCTCTTTTACTCAATTTTAGCCTAGTCGAATTTGCAGATATTCGTTTGCTTGCTTTGCTTTTTTTTTTTTTTTTTTTTTTTTTTTGCTATTTTTTTTTTTTTTTTTGTTTTTTTTTTTCATTTTAGTTGGAATAAGAAATATTTCTCGATTTCTATCCACGAATGGTAATTTATTTCGCGTATTCTTACAATCGTAAGAGCGAATGCTTTTCATAAATTTGACCCGTGAACTAGCACCATTTCTCAATTTTGACCTTGAATTGGCACATTTTTCCAATTTTAGCTATGAATTATAGCGATTTTTCTCAATTTCAGCCGCGAATGAGAGTTTTTTTTATTTTAGCTGCGATTCGGTGCTTTTTCTAGAATTTTAGCTTCGAATTAGCGCTTTTTCTCAGTTAGAGTCAAGATGTTGCCTCAAGAATACATGACTGAGCGTTTTTTAAATTTACGAACAAGTGCTCTTTCTCAATTTTCTACACAAATTAGTAATTTTTCTCAATTTAGCCGCGGATCAGCGTTTTTCTTCACCCCCCCCCCCCGAATTAGCGGTAGTTCTCATTTTTAGCTATAAATTGGCGTGTTCGTGTGAGTTGGCGTTTTTTCTCAACTTGAGTGAATTGGCTTTTCAAGGGCATACGCAGATTATGAATAGGGTTTATTTTTGATCCTGATGAATTTAAATTTTTCCTGATGGATAAATGAATAAATAGGGGTACTCAAATAATCAGCCTGTAAACCTGTAATAAGTATTTCTCTGTAATTAAGTGAAATTCCACCCCCCCCCTGTCTATGCGTTACTAAAGAAACTATATTTATAACATCTGTTTAATGGTTTACCGAAATCCTGAGTTTTATTTGAGTAACCCTAATAATTTAAATTAGCCTATCTCTTCTGAATTTGAGCTTTTGCAAAATTTTTAGAAGCGATTTAGCACTTTTCCCACAACTTTAGCCACGAATAATTACCAATTAATTCCATTTGATCAGTAAATGATCACTTTTTCTCAATTTGAGCATTGTATTAGTGCATTTCATCCATGCCTCAAGAAAACGCGAATTGGCGTTTTCTCAATTTAAGCTGTGAATAAGGTTTTTTTTTAAAAATTCGTAGTATACATATTTGCAAATTGTAGCGCTTTATCGCAATTTTAGCATAGAATTAGCGTTTTTCTGAATTTTAGCCTCGAAAAAACACATTTTCTCTATTTCAGGGGTGAATTAGCGGTTGTTTCAAGTTTAATTTCATTCAAGTTAATTTTCTCAATTTCAGCAACGAATTAGCAATTTTCCTCAATTGTAGCGCTCTATCTCAATTTTAGCAGTGAATTAGCGTTTTTCATTAATTCAAGGCACGAAAGACAGTCTTTTTTCAATTACAAGCGCGAATTACCACTGATTCTTCAATTGTATCGACAAATAAACGAGTGCTCTTTCTAAATTTATGAAGCGAGTTAGCAATTTTCAACTTCTTAACTGTTCGACCGTTTTATCACTGAGGTGTGGCGACGAATTGTAACTGATAAACTGAGCAATGCTTTGGAGCCTGTAATTCGATTTCTATCGGTAAAATTAAATGTTAGGTACATGTATAGGGTCAAAATCCGGTTCTGTTGTTGGATTGAGTTCTTTAAGGCTGTATTTCAAGTTTCCGGTGGTGAATTTGTCATTTTGAAGACCCCTGCTTGCCACTGGCTGGGTCTGTTGTTTAATTGTTGAAACAGTTTTATTGCTCGGAAGGAAAGAGTTGGGCTTGAACTTACAGTGACTCGCAAAAGTATTCGTAAATTGTTGTCATTTTTTTAAGTTCCCCTCCAAAATAAGATTTCATTAATATCAGTTTCCCTTTTTTTATCCAAGTGATAATTAAAGGAGTATAGAACAAATACCAATCGATACAACCAAAGAAAACGTTAAGGCCATGGAATCAATCCAAGAAAATTTTAGAATATACGAAAATGAAAGCAGCAAAAGTATTCGTAATTTTAATTCGTACAAATAAAGTAGGGGAACTAGTACTTCGTCGCATATCCTTTTCTCGCCAAGACTTCCTTTAGGCGATCAGGCATTGATTTGACCAATTTTGACGTACGATCGGACGTAATTTTATCCCATTCTGTGGAAAGTACCTGCCTCAAATGGTTGACATTTCGAACCTCATGTTCCCGTACTCTTGCCTCCAAGAAAGCCCATAAATTTTCGATAGGGTTCAAGTCCGGGGATTGTGGAGGTGTCTGAAGAACCTTTGGGCAATTATAGAGAAGCCATTCGCGTGTTAGGTACGCTGTATGCTTCGGGTCGTTGTCCTGGTAAAACTTGAACGTGTTCTCAATGCCCAATACTCTAGCACTTTCTTTCAAATTCATCTTCAAAATGTCAATGTACTTGAATTTGTCCATTATTCCGTCGATGAAAACCAGTTTTCCCACACCAGCTGACGAAAAACACCCCCATACCATCACTGAGCCGCCGCCGTGTTTCACAGTCCCGACTGAATTCTTCGGTTCCAGCTCTGTGTTCGGTTTTCTCCATACGCGAACCAAACCATCCGACCCCTTCACGTTGAATTTTGACTCATCGCAGAAAACAACGTCCTTCCAGAAGTCAGGGTCCTTCTTCAAGAAGTCTTTCGAAAATTCTATTCTTTTCTTTCTGTTCACGGAACTAATGAATGGTTTTTTT
Organism: Corythucha ciliata; assembly: GCA_038030265.1. Lineage (NCBI taxonomy): Eukaryota > Metazoa > Arthropoda > Insecta > Hemiptera > Tingidae > Corythucha > Corythucha ciliata. Next base: position 21,061,287 of record CM075937.1, on the reverse strand, counting down.
CTCGTCCTTCTGCTATTGAACCCATTCTTCTTGATACATCGCCTGATGGTGTCGGCACTAACCTTCTTCCCTGTCTTATTTTGGAGCTCCACAGCGATGCTTACGGCACTACTGCGAGGATCAGCCTTAATTTTCCTTAAAATTTTTCGCTCGTCACGAGAGTCTAGCAGACTGGGTCTTCCGGTTTTTGGCGCATCCTCCAAAGTATCTGAATTCTTAAATCGCTTGATGACGTACTGAGCGGTGGAAATCGGTACGCCACACTGCTCACTAATTTCCCTCAGCGTATGCCCTTTTTCCCGTAAAAATACAATTCGAAGACGCTTCTCTATGGATGTATTTTTTTACGCCCCATTTTCTTAAAACTTTATTTTTCTTGCTAAGCACATGGAGCAAGAGTGGAGGCTAGATATCGCCCGGAATATTGAAGCTGAAGCATCCATTTTATAAGGGCGTGTGACGGCTCTTGCAGTTACGAAAACTTTTGCTTGCTACATTTATCCAAAAATGAAATGTAATACTTGGTACTCTATTGGTCTCAAGTTCCTAACTGATAATTTGGCCCCAGTATAATCCCAGACCACCATTCCAACCAATCAGAAGAGTTCGAGTTGAACAATTGAATTCCCTATTTCTCCAAGCGCTGGTATTTCATGAAAAATGCAAATTTACGAATACTTTTGCGAGACACTGTACAATCCCTTCATAAAATGGCGATTCATAGACTGTCCGCACTCTGATGGACTCTCGCTCGCCCTTGAGAATAAACTATACCGAGCTTTTCCTTAGCCCATTCTTACTATAAGCCTAGAAGGAGAGCGCGCTGCAGGGAATAATTTAAAAAACACAATATTAATGTGTAACCGTATGTACTTTCAAGCTAATTCACCTATTTCCAGGGCTTAAATTGCCACTTTTGTGAGATAAAGTTAGCAGTTGCTGATTCTGATGGAAAATGTTATAGACCATTTCCTTTTGGGAACATGAATGTAAGAGAATTGGTGGGGGGGGGGAGAAAAGAAAAATCCGTCCCTGTAAACTTGCCAGCGCACCCGGAGGCAAAACTCCCCCCTTCACTACAACCACACAACAAGTTAGAAACCCACTGTCCTCCGCAGAAACTCTTTTTAAGTAGAACAGAGCTCTATAATGGATTTAATAAATGTAAAACAAATTAAGTTGGACAAGATTAATTACATAAATTAGCGATCTCAATTACGTCTTCATCAGGAATTTCATCGTAAGGTTCTTCAGGAACGATTTCGAGCGTCTTGTCGTGCAGTTGGCTCGAACCCAACAGTAATTCCGAGTCTTTCACGGATGTCGGTGGTCCTAGAAAGATGGCGCTCAATTTCTCCTTTTCCGGTACCACGATGTCCGGTTTGATTGATATCGTCTTTAGTACTTGACTCAATTGTTTGACGAATTGCTCGCGATGAGCCTCGTAGAATTAATCACCGTCGCTTTCAAGAAAGGCTTGTATTTGTTCATTTGATGGCAAGGGTAGATTCGTCTAAAGTTACCAATGTTCATCAGCTCCCATTGTTCCCTGTCTCTGAGCATCTGTTCGTGACGGGCTTTAATGCGCGATGTCGTAATTTTCATTTTATTGTATAGACGCTCTTGAAACAAATATTTCTCTTCGCGACAGACTCGCGAGTATTCGTTACTCGACAAATTCAATAGAGCGAATGTGTCCCGCATGAGGCTGTCTTTTACTTCTTTATCGAGCGGTGTGCAACGGGTGAAGCTCGGCGTGTGGTTCACCTCGAGAAGAAATGGTTTGAGCTTTGAGTCGAGGATAAAATCAAAACCTAACAATTCAAAACCTGCGATACTGTCAACGTGGTAGGGGAAAAAATGTTTGTACTGAAGTCTCATTTGTGGCAGAGCTACCAGAATGGTTTTTATGATGACATCGTCGATTGACTCCCAGATTTTTTTCGCGTCGTACTTGTGCTTGATAAACCAACGATAAATTGTGCTCAGCTTCCTTTTACTTCCTTCTATTTCATCATTAACAAAGTTGCTACTATTTTTGTTGACTGCATAATTAGTTAAATGCATATATTTAACGTGAAGGTTGCTCTCAGCCGGTTCATATTTTTGAGTTGCAAACCTCGCTAGTCCTTCATTGTACACGTACAAGCGTAAAGGTAGACAAGATGTCACGAGAACATAAAGACGTAAATCAAATTTAAATCCGTCAATTAGAAACGGTCTACTGATGTACACCTGCCCAATTCGCTGGGTTAGCAAATCGGCGTGCTCTATCGTTTTCGCAAGGAAAATTCCCCGCCCGAGACTTCCTCTACTCGGCTTGAAGATGAAAATTTTTTTCGGATTTTTTTTCGAATAGCTCATCAACTCAGACAACTCTAGCGGTAGACACCAAGTCCTCGGGAAAAAGTCATACTCGCGAGGAAAGTTCGACAGCATCCGATTCAAATTTTTCGACAACTCGTCCTTTCGACAAATTTCCAACATTCCCGGCAGATGGTTGATACGTTGATGTCTCTTGAGGAATTTGAACCGATCCGCCGAAGGGAAGCGGTCGGTCCAGTAGACGGTCCAATTGTCAAATTCGTCGGTCGTTTCAGTCATGCCGAATTTTTTCGACATCTGACGAACGATGGGGAACCCACAGTTTGTCGTACAAATTTTTCCATTGACCGCGAACGACTCTTTCGCCTCCTTTTTATCGTGATCTGTTCCATTTTGCCGATCCATTTCTGTCTCATCAGATTTTTTTTTGTAAAAAAAGTTAATTTTCACGTTCACAATAAATTGCTCTAATTAAAATAGCAATGAAGCAAACCCTACATGTGATTTCCTCCTTCACCTCCAACAGGCATATTCCAGCTTCCCAGTCATCGCCATAGTCAAAATAAAGGAAACCTAATTTTCTTTGCATCCTTTAAAACAGGCTTTATCTTTCCTACCATCTTTTATCGTTCACTGAAGGGTCCACAGGACCGAGGAAGTGGGGGCTTATTGAAATTTTAATGAACGCCTTGAAGCTTCCTCCTATATAATTTTTCCCCCTCGGGTCCGTAAAAACCATTTTTCTCGTCCGACCTTTTAGCAAATGCAGATGTTGGCTACTTCCATCTACCTCTCTCCTTTATTTTAAAGGTTGAAAGTTTCGTGTAAAAAACAAAAAAAAACAGTGCCTTTCTGTAAAGAAACAGCGGCTTTACTTCACTCACAGTGAAACTGAGGTGAAATTGAAAAATAATTTGATTAAAATGTATCCTCTAAAATGTAACTTCGCACTCAACGCAGCTTCTATTTATTTTATCCGAACCAAACCACTGACCCGTAGGCACAGTTCCTGAGACAGTTTTTCAACATTTTGAATGCATACATTCGTGAAAATGGAAGATTAGCTGTATCGTAAGTGTGACGTCTCGATTTCAGCGAAACCGCAAGTTTCAGGACCTTTTTTTTTTTAATGAGCGTTAGAGGTGGGTTAAATAACGGTTAACTGTTATGGCGCAACAGTTAACAATAAAATAACTAACGACCAGTTAATCACGTTAAAAAATAACCGTTGAAAAATAACTGGTCAATTCAACCAGTTTCTTCTCAACGCTCGGAGATGGCGTTATCTATCAACGAGTTAACACTTTCAACAGTTGCGGGAGAAGAACTGATGTCCCTAGCGGGAACGAAACAAAACAGACCAACCAGTTAATTTTTAACGGTTATTTTGTAACAGTTATTTTTCGTCAACGAACGTTAATTAACGTTTACAAAAAATAACGATAACGCCAATCTCTAGTGAGCGTAGACCTTGGGCTGGCTGGCCCCGACTGGCCCGTGACGAATAGCTGTGTGATTACACATTTAGGTATAAATATTTGTGAGTTTGCCATTTTGGGTACTCATTTGAACTAAATTATAATCTTCCTGGCTGAATATCTGCGAAATTAACAAAATTCGGGTCTTAATTTCAGTGGAATACAAGTTAAAAGAGCCTTAATTGTAAGTTTTGGGTGTTTTTTTGCTGGCAGGAGCCGAACACAGGCTAGCCAGCTACAACAGCGGTCAAAGCATGACTTCCTTGACTGCGGAATTGCCAGTTGACTGACCGGGTCCTGAAGAATAGCTGAGTAAAAGCAATATCAAGAGCTAAATAAAATGTGTGACTTTGCAATTCCCGGTCCATGTTTAAACGAAATTACAAGTTTCTTGGCGGAATATCCGCCAGATTGCCAGCTAAGGGACTTATTTTAAAAAGAAAAATTAAGGCTCGTTTCACACAAACGCGATTTCCCGAGGTGTGGTTGCTACGCGGTGCGACCGCGGTGGGTGCCTTGCATGTGTTAACCGAAATTTGATCTCTACGCATCAGTGGTTTGAAGAGGTTTCTCGGTTCACACATGCGAGGCACCCTGTGTGAAACGAGCCTAATAGTCTTGGGGTCATTGTTATGAGACGTATTGAAACCCCAGTAGATGTTTTGGGGGTCTCAGTGGAAATGTAAGTTTCGTGACCTTTTTTTGAGTGCACTAAGCTTGATGACACTCGTGATACTCCCCACCCGTCAATGCATCTGGCATTATCTGACGCGTTCATTATTGGCACGAGATCGAGGGCTCAGGCAAATGCGAAAATCTGCCCTATTGATATGCTGCCCCCTCCCCTCATATGTTTCAATGTTTTGTTTATGATTTGATTTCATACAAGAACTCTCGTTCAGTTCATGATCAATAAAACCATTCTAAGGGTCTAGCTCATACCACCAATTTATTTTACTAACCATAAAATGGCAATACAACGTCAAAACAATGAACAACTGGCTATTTAACAGGTCCCCAGGATCGGAGATGGGATATGATCTCCTGCACGTCGTAACACGTCCTAGAAAGGAGTAAGGCTTTGAGTCTCGTCTTAAAAAGCGTCGGCGGCAAACACCTCATTAGATCCGGAAGAATGTTGAAAATACCGATACCAACATCGTGGAAACCTCCACTGGTCAACTCCAGGCGAGATCTATTCTTCACAAGCTGGTTCGGCATTTCGCGTTGAGTAGTCGTGTACATCTGATCGTAATCTGAAGGACTGTACGTTGGTGATCACATAACTCAACGTTTGGAATGTAAAAACTGAGACGAGGGGAAGTATTCTGAGAGAGGAGGAAGCCTCTCTACAGGAATGACGTGGCTTCAGTCCCACAGTAAGCCTCACGGAACGTTTTTGAAGGCGGAAGATGCGAAAGGTATGAGAGAAAGTCCCCCAAATCAGAGTACCGTACTCCAGATGACAATGCAACTACGCGAAGTTGGCCGTTCGCAGTGCATCATCAGTTAGTTAGGGAAGTCGTTGTTGAAGACGCAGCAAAGCCCTGGACCCATACGAGAGCACTAAGTAACTCCTTGTGAGAGAGAGAGAGATATTTATTATGAGCACCTAAGTAGGTAGAATAATCGTCTACAGAAAATAATAAATTCAAATAAATTAAGTTAAAAACAGAGTTATGTTAACATTAACTTGAGCTTACGTGACTAGATAATTATCACAAGTTCGATATCACAAGCTTACCGTCTTTATAACCCAAAATTTGGCTTAGGAACTCCTCGAAAGTAAAAAAACTGTTCTCCACAAAAAAAAATCTTCGACTTTGATCGGAAATTTTCAAAATCAAGACTCACAAATTCAAGCGGATTGGCATTGTAAAATTTAATGCCCCACCAATCAGCGCTACCCTGCGACTTGGGAAGCCTACAAAAGGGTGTGATTAATGTGCCACAATTCCGAGAATGGATAACTTTGAATGGCCAAATCTTTTCTGGACTTGTGTACATGAAGAAGGGAAATATACATATAAACCGATGGTCAAGTCACGATCTTCAGGTTACGAAAATCACTTTTACAGTCATCCCTATATCTTTTATTGCATATAATTCTAACTGCTTTGCGTTGGAGGGAAAAAATAGACTTAGCTCGCGAACAGTGTCCCCATGCAAGCAACCCATATGTGAGTGGCGAGTGAAACAATGCGAAATACGTGCCTAATAGCACTGAATTAGAAACAGAATGTTTCATACGCCTAAGAAGAAAAAATATTTTCGACAGGTTCTTAGACAAAAATGAATTATGCCGATCCCAAACGAGGCGGTCGTCGATATGCAAGCCCAAGAATTTAACGGAGCGTCTCTCGTCACCGATGGTGGATCTGAAGTCCATAAACTCGGTCTTATCCCTATTTAGAGCAAGTAGGTTGGCTGAAAACCAGTCCTCAGCTCTATCCAACGCGTCCTCAGCTTTATCATCCACTGACGTTAACGAGTCATTCTTCACCAAGAGGGTGGTGTCATCAGCAAATAAAACGCAATGAGTGGATGGACTTAAAGCGGCTGGAAAATCATTGATGAAAATCATAAACAGCACTGGCCCCAGAATAGACCCTTGAGGCACACCATGCTGGACAAGGGACAAATCAGACACATCAGAACCAATTTTACAGCTTGCTTTCGGTTCGAAAGAAATGATGCAACAAGGTTAACAGCATCGGGTGAAAAGTTGTACCACTTTAATTTAGCCACAAGCACCTTATGTGACACGCTGTCAAAAGCTTTCTTGAGGTCAATAAAAATCCCCTTCACGTGCTCCTTCTGTTCGAAACCAGCCGGAACCTCATCAACAAGATCAACAATCGCCGCCGTCGTGCTTTTACCAGCTCTAAAGCCGTACTGATGAGAGGATAAGAGACCCATATCTTCCAAGAAATCTACAATATTACTTTTCATTAATTTCTCCAAGATCTTGGAGAAAACTGGCAAAATACTTATAGGTCTGTAATTATTTTGGTCCAAACGATCGTCCCTCTTATATATAACTGAGACCAAAGACGTTTTAAGACACGTCGGAAAAAGACTAGCAGAAATACGACAATTTAACAAGTACGTGAGTTCGGGAAGAATCTCATCGATAATGCCCGTTATTATGGGAACGCTCAGGCCTAACCAATCAGGAGCTTTGCTGTTATTCAGTGACAAAACGCATTGCTTCACCGCAAGCTCACTCACATGCTTAAAATCGAATGTCTTAAGAGGTTTATTACTTCGTTTGAAATCAGCAAAATTACTAGTGCCAGGCTTGATATTATTCAAAACATCCTGCTCGACAACTTTAGAAAAGTGAACATTGAATTATGCGGCAGTTAGAGGCGGGTCTGGGTGACTCCTAGCTTTGTTCCTAAGATCATTTACGAGATCCCAGGAGGCTTTCTGCCTATTGGAAGCGTTGTTTATTTTATTATCATTGTAGGCAATTTTAGCCGCTTGAAAAGCCTTTTTATATTCCTTTCTTAAATTCCGTTGTAGACTCTTGAATGAATTATCGGCATAGCAATGGGACAGATTGCACACAATTTCGAGTTTTTTCCTCATTTCACGCAACTCATTTGTATACCAACGGTTATCAGCCTTGTTAGACTTTCTCGCCTTTACATTCTTTAAGGGAAAACAATCTTCAAAACAAGAGGAGACAGTGTTTACAAATAAAGCCCATCATTCGTCCAGATCTAGGTCAGTGTTATAAACAAACTCCGAGTCTATTAAAGATAAGCAACAACAAAGTGACTGTAAGCTCTCTCATTTTGTAATGAAAACCCGTACATTCTAAGGGTGCGTTCATAGTGAATCACCTTCACTGCGATACCTCGATGAGCGATGCCCCGAAGAAACATCGATGAAGAACAAACATCAATAAATGTATGGGACTGTTCATAGTGAAGCACCCTCACTGCGATGTAATCTTCGATACCTCGCTACTATCATCGATGATTTGAACCATATGGTTCCTCGACCCCCCTCCTGCCAATTGCTTTTTTTTTCTAAATAAGGGTTAAAGCTTGTAGGAAACAGGTGTGCGTGACTTACGTAAATTGTTTGAAGGTGGACTTTGAAAGATTTTGAAATAAAAAGGCAACGGACGGGAGGGGGGTCGAGGAACCATATGGTTCAAATCATCGATGATAGTAGCGAGGTATCGAAGATCACATCGCAGTGAGGGTGCTTCACTATGAACAGTCCCATACAATTATTGATGTTTGTTCTTCATCGATGTTTCATCGGGGCATCGCTCATCGAGGCATCGCAGTGAAGGTGATTCACTATGAACGCACCCTAAGAATATCCAACAAATCTTTCGCCCGTTTATCAGTTGCCTTATTGAAAAGAACGTTGAAGTCACCGGTTATCAGAGTATCGCTACTTAACACATTTTGTAGCATTCTTTCAAAGCTATCCAAAAATATATTAAACTCCCCATGAGGGGGCCTGTAAACAGTAAGTAAGTAGTATGATGCACTAATCGTGTGGCTGACATCTCGCAGTGGTTCGCGGCACCGCTCTAATCGCTGTTCCTTCCCCAGTCCCAAGAACCACGCGGCCGGGCCTACGTGATTTTTCTTTACGTCCAGGAGGGGGACCGAAACAGGCAGGTCCTCAGCCAATATAGTGGTATAGGATCCTTGACTGGGACACCAACCGCAGCGTTCCGTCTTTTCCGGATAGGCCCGGGAGGGCCCTCCATTACCTTTAAATCCGAATCCTGTTGCTCGTCACCGTCACCAGATGGCAGAATATTCATGTCCACCGCACCCAATGAAGTCGGAGAATCAATTTTGCGAGAAGTTTCATAAACACTTCCACGAGCAGAGTCCGGTCTTTTAACGAGAATAAGCCCGACAGGCTTATCCCCACAGTCGGCTACCGAAGTGTTCGGTGCTCTATCACGACTAATACATTCACACAGAGTCACCATTTGCTGCTTTAACTTTCGGTTGTCATCAAATAAGACATCACACTTCTTCGACAGCTCAAGGCAAGTTTTGCTCACTGTCTCACGCTCAGTCACCACAATGCTGAGGAGTGAAGAAGACACAGCTGCATCATTATTCGCGTCACACGCAGACTTACCGTTGCCATACTCTTGTAACGCCTTATCACAGGCCGTGCAGAACCACTTGAGTTTTACTCGAATTTCGCGTATATCTTCAAGGTTTTTTATAGAAAGTCCAGCGCAACCACTGTGGAACAGCCCCGAACAACTTCCGTCACATTTAATAGCCCGGTCCGTACTTAAAAAAGGAGACAAACAACGAGCGCACAACGGGTTACTTTTCGTCGCCGCCATGTTTTATTTGATTGTGGAAAGGGGCGAAGAGAGGAGGCGTCGGATCCAGTGGAAACCGCCTGGTACCGATTGGAAAGTACGAAGCCATCAAGTTCTACGAACTTCCCATAAAACCATAACCCTCAAGCTTGCTGAGGAGGATGTCATGAGGGAGAACATCAAAATGCCTTACTCATGTCGAATGACATCACGAGGGAGCGACCATCTCGCCTCAAGACCCCGAAGGCAATCGCTAACAAGTTGCATGGCGGTGGTGACAGTCCCTCTGCCAGCCCTAAAGCCATGCTGACAGTCAGAATAGATTTTGTTGTCCTCGAAGAAGCCGGCCGTGTCCCTCCGGAGAATTTTCTCGAACACTTTAGCTAAATATGGCAGTATTGCTGTTGGACGGTAATTATTTAGTTTACAAGGATCGTTTTTCTTGAAGACACTGTACCTTCGAAACCTTAAAGAGTCCCGGGAAAACCCCGAGAACAATGCATCTGTTATATCCGTGGGTCAGAGGTTTGCATATTGAATCGGCGACGGTAATCAGTATGATGCTGTTCATGCCCAAGAGATCCTTACAACGCGATGGTTTCAGCTTCTGTAATGCCTTGAGCACTTCTTCGACGGTTATATCATTAAATTGGACTGGAGTTTGCTGGGATCGGTTGACAGCGGTGCAGAAGAAGTCCCTCCAGTCCTCCACGGAAACACTCTTATTGTCATTATCCTCACACAGATCCACCACAGAGTCAAGGAACGAACCGTTAAATTCATCAGCAGAAATGCCATGATAGTCGAAATTTTCGTCAGACGTCCACTGATCTGTCCCGTCTTTTATAATTTGCCAAAGAGTTCGGGGTCGACTACCAGTGAGGACAAGATTGCTACAGTATTCCACTTTGGCATTTTTAAACCCACTTTGGCATTCAGTATAGTCTCTTCGTCTTTTTGTAGGCAATTTTTGCATTGTTGCAGCATGAGGACAACTCAAATAGTCGGGAATATTCGTTTTTCCGAAAATAGAAGATCAGATGAGTACCAGGGGTTCCTTCTCCCAGGCGAAGGGCTCTTTTTCTTAGTCCGGGGGAAGGAAATCTATATGCCTCTTGCTAGTTTATGTACTATGAAACTCACTAGCTCGTCAAGAGTTTCAAGAGCATACATGTCGAGCCAATTGACTAACCAGAGATGATCCCTAAAACGCGAGACGTTCCCATCGCTGAGGCATCGATAGCTGTGCAGTACAGGATGACTCCTCCGCTTGAGGCAGAAAGAAAAGAGAATACCGAGGTGGTCCGAGTGAAGAAATGAAGCAATATCAGGAAAAGAAGTGCCGGCAGGGAGAGAGTTCTCGTAATCTCACTACAAACTTATTAATCTTGAACTATGCAAAACATACTAGATCCAGACCTGATCCTGACTGACCCAAACTGAAGTTCAGCCATCACCGAATTGAATCCTTGGTTCAGAACATTCCACTCCTCGTCCCACACTACACCTGTAAACTCCACACCGCCAAGCGGTCCATACCGGTAACGTGCCAGCCTTGACCAACTGGAACGGCTGACGGGGAGCGGGGCGAGGATAACCAGGACTTTCCAGATCTTCGCTTTCCGTCCGGAGTCTCCGGGCCTGGGACTCGATCTCTAGCCGGACCGAGAATACCTCCGGTTAAAAAATTTCGCGTATTAGTTCGGGAAGTAACAAAAAAACCTTATACACCAAATTATGAAAAAGCTCCGATGACAAAAATTCCCCACAATAACAAATACTTCTGACCAAATTTCGGCCCCTCCCCGACCCTAGCGCATGGCCACCAGACTGTTGACGCAGTAAATACAAATTTAATTATGTACACATCGAAACAAAGTCTGGGTTTCCGTTCAAACCCAAACGTTGACCAAACCATCCCAGAAAATTGATGCTCACTGTAATTTAACCAGCAAAATAGCCCGAACATTCGGATACAAATTTAATGATTTTTCTTGCCATGAAAAAGATATTAGGCCGATATTATTGTCAATCTTGCTGCCCAAAAACGAAAATGGGCTGAAAACTGTTAAATAACCACTGACATTTGTTATTTAGCCATACAATCGCCCAATTGATTGATACAAGGCTTGTGTGATTCATAATCACTTGTGAAACTACACCTCTTTTTCGATCGATGTCTTCCCATTTAGTCACGAATTATCCCTGCTTCTCAATTTCAGCAGCGAATTAGCGATTTTTTCACGTTTGGCCTTGAACTATAGTGGTTTTGCTCAATTCAAGCCACGAAGTTGCCACAAAAAAACACGAATTTCTCAATTTTAGCATCGAATAAGCGATTTATCTAAATGTTTTACCAATTAATTCACTCTTTGTATCGATTCAGCTATGAATTGGCTCTTTGTCTCTATTTTAGTCACTAATAGCGCTATTTCCCAATTTTCACAGCGATATAGTGGTGTATTCCCATTTAACCATGAACTAGAGTATTATTGCCTCAACTTCAGCAGTGAATTAGCGTTGTATTCATTCACAGTTACGAAATAGCGTTTTTTTTTACATTCAGCCCCGGACTTTGCTCTTATTTCAATTTCATTCACGCGAATTCGCCCCCGCGTGGCTGCCCCGCGATTTGGCGTTTTCTCAATTTTAGCATTGAATACGAACCATTTTTCTCCCAATTTTAGATTTAGTGTTTTTTCTTATTTTCGACCGCAAAAAATCGATATTTTCACATTTAGGCATGAATTAGAGCATTCTCTCAATTTTGGCCACGAATTTGCCTCCAAAAACCACGAATAAGCTTTTCCTCAATTTTCGCTGAAAAACTATCGCTTTCCTGAAATTTAGTCGCTGATTCGTAGCTTTTGCGAAATTTCAGCTACGACGGTGCCTCCAGAAATCAAGTTTTATCAATTTCAGTAGTTAATAATCGGTTTTTCTTTATTTTAGCAGCACTTTAACGTTGTTTCTCAATTTGACAAGTGAATGATTAGCGATCGTTTCCATTTAGCTATGAATTAGCGCTTATTCGTGTTAACTTTGATACGAAGATGACTGAAGACCTGACAAGACTGAACTGAATCATGACTTTATTATTTTAGCTCACGCCTTACGACTTTACGAGCACACAGCACAGACAACCAAGAAAGGCCATAATGTGATTCCCAGACTTACAAAATAATCAAGACTACCAACCGAGACATTGTGACGTAACGACTTCAGAACATAACATTTTCAAAACAACATACAACACAACAACATACATAACATTTTGCAATGGCAAAATTGCTATAATTTCAATTTTTTAAAACAAATTATAGAAACAGACATGACACAGGAACAAAATTACCGACATTATAACGATCTCGCATAGGGGAGTAACGGCGCGTAGGGATGACTTGTTGACGAAAACTCGACAGTACTTCGAGGAGATCGGGGCACAGGGAGACTGATCGCATCGATTTAAGGTCAACTGTGGGAGTTTTGATGGTCTGACTTGGGTAAATCGTGTGACGGAATAGGACGTTCAGGGGGATGAAGGTTATCCGATAAGTGACTGATTTTTAAATGATTAAGATGAATTTACAGTAATGATTGTGGAGAAGCCTCACGAGAAAGACGACGTTCTCTAGAACTTCCATCAGACGGCCGGAATCCATCTACGCCCGGAATCATCTCGATTAGGGTTAAGGACCAAGACTTTGGAGTTTATCTCGAAATAACATGACTTCGACTACTTGATTCCGAGTTTCCAAGAGATCCTGATTTCATCCTATCTTTGGGCTGTCACATTGTGAGAGGTGTTCTAAGCTCAAAGTTGAAAATACGTTGAGCTGGACTTACACCGGTTATCACTGTTGACGGTAATGATGATGGAAGAGTGACTGGATTAATGACGGTTTGCTGACTGGATTCGGATACTGACATATTCGACATGGCTAGGATGTGGGTTTCCCAATTAGTATTAATGCCGTTCAACCAATCTCGACCAAGGAGAGGTTTGTTGACGTTACGATCAGACACGATGACGTTAAGACTAGGACTGGTAAAGAGCGAAAACACTTGCCCTGAAAACGCACAAGACTCAGACGTGCAGATCCAATTACGTTAATGGACTCACCGTTAGCGGCTTCAAGTTTTACATGACACGAATCAATACGACAGTATTAAGAGGACGAATCAATAAGACGACTTGACGTTTTGAAAATTAGGAACGGAATTAAGGTTGTGGCTGCGCCACTGTCAATCTCAAAGGGGATAAAACTATTTTCATTGACTTGAAAATTCACAATTAAAGGAGGAGGAATATTAGATTCGACCTGAGAACTTCCGTGGACGTAGACTGCAGACGTTGACTGACGACGAAGCTGAGCAATGTGACCAAGGCAACCGCAAGCGAAATAAGATCACTTGACAGCGGGGCAGCCTTTGGGGCCATGCGATGGACGTCCACATCGCTGACACGACGACCTGGACCTCGTAGACGAATGTGAGTTCCTGATGTTACATGTTACACCGACCGCTTCCTGAGGCCACAGCGGCGGCTGGAGACCGAGAGCGATGACGACGACGTTGCTGACTACTAGAGCGACTGCCGGATTGGAATGAACGTACTACGGCGTAGCACGATGAACTCCGATCCTTGACTACAGGAGTCCCTTCTTGGACCGTTGCCATGTCCAAGACGACTTTACAAGCCTGCTCGAACTGTGTTTCGCCGATTAATCTTCGAACCATACTTTTCTCAGACAATCCAATTGAAATAATCGAAGCTCTAAGGCCTATAAGGCTAATTAATAAAATTATTAGTTTACTTCAATAGTATCGACTAATATGGGCAAAAAAAAAAACAAAAAACAAACAAACAACACAGACAATCACTTAAGCTGCGACGTTTCGTCGACTGATGCGTCGACCTCTTCAGGCATTATAATTCTAAAATCACATTTACATAACTTATAGCCAGCCCATTAATTTAATTAATTAAGTGCAAAACTCACCAATATCAATTATCAATTAAAGAAAAACTACGTCATACCACGTTGTAATTTCCTCATTTCCAAGAAGGCGCAGGTAATCTTCTCGATTTTTCCTTATAACAAAACTACCTAAGTAAAATATTTTTACGAAAATCTGGCACTCGCCGCCTTCGCCGCCTCTCGAGCGGCTACCACCACCATTCCGGCGCTCCTACCCAACATCTTCGCCACGGTAGTGGGAAAGCTCTCCACGGAGGGACGGGAAATTAAGAAAAAAGGAAATGAAGAGAAAAAAACGCTCTCTCTTGTGTCCCTTGTCTCTTGGGTCTCTTGTGTGGAGTTGGGCTCGTTGTGAAAAAGTAACTTTGTTCCTTTATGTTGATCTCGGATGTGACTTCTCAAAATAAAATTTGAACTGTCTTTTTCTGAAATCTGACCCGGTTTGTTCCAACCCTTAAAACCCCGGTAACAATATTAAGACCAAATTCACCACAATGATGCACTCACTTTTTTCCGTTAACAACAAGAATAAATTTTTTTGTGGTGCATTACCTGCGAGTTTTTTTTTTTGGCGGACGAGGCTTGCCGAGGCTATTTTTCGCGCAACCGTCGTTTAAGATTACCCATGCAGTTTTTTCTATTGACAAAAAAAACACGTCTTAAGATATTTCTATAATTACGGATAGGTGATGACATTTCAACAAAGGTTTCACAAGGTTATAGAAAACTGACATGCAAAAAACTTGTCATGTCAGTTTTAAACCTTTACTGTACGGTTTTCAAAAACTGAAGCTAGAAAGTATCAGGTTATGAAAAATGCAACTTACTGGAGTTATCATGTCATCGTAATGGGCAATTTACGAAGCAGGTAGCGCGAAAAAAACCTTTACGCCGTGGAAAGAAGACGTCAACTAAATGAACCATACGAAGGAAATTACAATTAAGGGACAGAAGGGGAAGATATCACACTCCTACTACGCTCCACCACCACTTTCAACACTGAACCATTAGATTTATGTAAATTGTGGGTATCCTCCACTCTATTCATAGAATCTTCCTCCAGGTGAATATGGACCATCTCAGACCATCTACGCTTGTTAACATCAGCTTCTCTGTCCAATATCGAAACATTATTCCAATTAATACTGTGGTTCTTGGAGATGCAATGCTGGGGTACTACGTTTTCCACTCTATTTTTAACATCTTTCTTATGTTCATTGACTCTGTACACTAGGGGTCTGTGGAACTTTGTGGCTTCGACTTGGACAAACCAGAGAGTCGGGTTCTGTTTCCAGAATGGAGGAATTTTTGCTGAAACTGCCGACATTTCTTGATGGGTGTCAGGTCTGTTCACGTCTTCCGGTTCCATGTGGACAAGTATCGTGTGAATGATGCGTGTTCTGCGTTCGAGGGGTCACCAATTTAGTTTGATTATACAAACACAAGTTTTCTTCGAGAGAGAACCAAAACATAATTAATTTCATTTTTATATCATGTGAAACTTTGTCAGTGAAGTGGAAGGAGAAGTGAAGTTGCAACAGGTCTTTTTGTTTCGCCCACATAACTCGCTGGGCAGTCACCACATGGTATCTTGTAAACCACATTAGGACACTGGAGCTACTCTGTACGGTCTTTGCCTTTTTTTTACCACACAAGCTAATTTATCTTTTTAATATACGGAACCTGTGTGACGGACCCTTATGTGTGTGTTTTTTTGCTTAAGGCCCATTAAATACCAAACCTTACCCTTGGTACCACCAAACATGTTTGGTATCACCAAACACTACCAAACCTTGGTATTAAATACCTTTGGAATACCAAAGGAAAAAAGCGCCCATGTTACCCTTCAACCAGCATGAAATCGGAGGGGTCGGAGCACTGAAAAAATTGATATGGCCATGGAAGTTTTCTTGTATTTTTTTTTTTTTTTCGTTTTTTTTTTTTTTTTTTGTATGCATTATTGATGAACGCCAAAAACGGGAACATGGAAGTATCGTGTGGTCCTTCACACAATCCCTGAATCATCAATCACGTAGTCTTCATTCCTAAAACACCAAAATTACCATAACCCTAAATCTAAAAAAATTATTGGTCGCACTTAATCAATAATCAACCCTCAGCCCACACCGAGTAACCTTCAATTACCGACCCTTATCCATCAACGACTACAACCATCAATCGTCACTCAATTTTCAATCCTCCTTCAATCGTTCGTCTTCGTTCTTTTATAAAGAAGGTGGAAATAAGAAAGATCAAAATTACCAGAAAAAAGAACTCTTATTATTAAACCAAGTTGGCTTAAAGTAGAAAATGTACAAAAAATAAAAAAAATGTTACAAAATAGTCCAAAGTAAAGCTCAATGAGTATACTTGGATCGAAAAAGGGCGATTTTAGAACCTTCAACCATCTTATAACAACAATTTCGATAGGCTGTAGCCCGTCCCATATTTGTCGTGGAAAACTACTTTGCATACAAAAGTTGTAGGAAATTTAATGCTCAACAAGTTTTGTGAGTGAAGATTTTCACTGAAAGTAAATCATTTTCGGGATATAGAAGAAACTAAAAGAAGTGCCAAAACATTTCGGTTTTTGGACTGCCAAAAATTTACCTCTGAAGAGGTAGCATTTTCAGAGTTATTTTCTTCTCGAAAACTTCTGACCTATAAATACAAGATGACAAAAAATCCCGCAGTCTTCATTCCTCAAACACCGAAATTTTCATAACTTTAAATCCTAAATTCTGCATCGCATATAATCAATAATCAACCCTCAGTCCACATCGACTCATCTTCAATCACCGAATCTTATCCATCAACGACTATAACCATCTATCGTTACTCAATTTTCAATCCTCCTTCGATTGTTTGTCTTCGTTTTTTCATACCAAAAAATCAAAAAGTAGAAAACAGTCCAAAATGCAATACTTAGTCGAAAAAATGTGATTTTTAGGTCCTTTGACCATTTTGGAACAACAATTTCGAAAGACTGTAGCTCGTTCCATATTCATCTTGGAAAACTACGTTACATACAAAATTTGTTGGAAATTTATCGCTCAACAAGTTTTGTGAGTGAATTTTTCCCTCTAAAGTAACTCATCTTCGGGATATTTAGAAGAAATTAAAAGAAGTGCTAAAAAATTTCTGTTTTTGGGCTGCCAAAAAATTGTACGAGCTTTTTAGAGTTAGCATTTTTTTTTCGAACACTTCTGACCTACACATACAAGATGGCCAAAAAATGCCCGTAGGTAACATGGAATTGAAAGGGGTTTGTTTTCGGCAACGTTATAGTCAATTCGCATGGAAATTGAACGAGAAATCTTAACAAAATAGTTACAAAATTCCAGGACCAATTGTTTCGAAGTTAATACCGAAAATATTGTTCCGCTACGCGGAAAACCTGCCTAGGAAATGATTTACGTTCAAAACAAAGGTCATATTCGCGTTTTTCATGCCAAGAAACAACTAGATTTAGATTTATATGTAATTCTGTGGCAAATAATTTTTGACGTAGTCACGCCAAATCCTTCTACTCCCACAATTCTCGCTTAATCTCAGTTTTTTTCGGGTACAAATATTTGCAATTAAGATACAAAGGGGCTCTAGAGACCCTTTTTTGCAATTTTGACCGTCATTTTTTGCTACTGGTCCTTTTGCACTAAAAAACGACGATTTTGGCCACAAAAAATGGCATTTTATTCGGCAATATTGTTGTCAACTTGCAAGGAAATTTCACGAGGAATTCGAAAAAAATATCAAAAAAATTCTGGAATCACTTGTTCTGAAGTTAGATCCAACAATGACATTTCGGTACGGGGAGAACATGTCCGATAAATGATTTTTTCTCAAAACGAAGGCCAGATTTGTGCTTCTCATGTTAAGAAATAGCCAGGTTTTCATTTTCATGCAATTTGTCTATTTAAAAAAACGACAGACCGACGGCATGCCGAAAACCACTTTTTTCAACTTTTCTGAGGTTCCAATAGGTGTGCCGTCGATGGAACAACCGCTCAACAACAGAGTCAATGAAGCCACAGCGAACGCTCGGAGACCGGCGATCAGCAATTGGATGACGTCGGGGCACAACAGAGAAAAGACCGGTGCTCGCTCGTTTTCTCATGTTGCTCCCCTGAAACGTCCCTTGTCAACTGAAAAATAGTTGTTTTGCGAGCTCTCAACCAGGATTGTGCCTTCTTCCCGCCCTGGATTGATGCCTTGAAAGGCACATAACCAGGATCAACCCTGACATGACGGCCGGGAAGTGACCCGACACGTGCAAGCCCTGGTTATCCTCGCTCCACTCCCCGTCAGCCACAACAGCTGGTCAAAGCTGGTGCGTTACCGGTGTGTACCGCTTGCCGATTAAGTGAGTTGTGAAGTTATTTACAAGCTCTTCAACATCAAACAACAATACGAACTGAGTTATCAATACTTCTTACACTATCAGCAATGCCTGTGACACTAACCCCTGTATTTGATAACAAATACAGCTTACGCTATCAAGAACACTAGCGCAGCTAGTGATAGTTTCATTTGCCAATAAGTTATGTAAATGTGATTTTAGAAATATAATGCCTGAAGAGGTCGACGCATCAGTCGACGAAGCGTCGCAGCTTAAGCGATTGTCTGGTTTTGTTTTGTTTTTTTGCCCATATTGATCGATACTATTTTAGTAAATTGAAGCTCTAAGGCGTGCAAAAGCATTATAGATAATTTAGTACATTACTAATGCATTTTTTACATTACTATTGCATCAAGAACATCCCACCTGATCATCCGAATTCTACCTCCGAGGAGGAAGATAGACTAGCTAAATTAGCCTGTACAGCTGTATAACAGTGAATTACAAGCTTCCTTATTCCGATTTTCTCAGTCTAGCGCAGCCCGAAATGAGAAGTAGTTGGCAGGTGGAATACAACTCCATTCAATTTGGGGAAACATTTTGCGCGAAAATGAGATTTTAGCTACCGTTTAGGCTCTAGGAATCACCTTGTCTTGGACAAAAAAAAAAACAGTTAATTGGCTAAAATAGTCAATAATTCGGATCAGTTTTTTGTCTCTCCACTTTATTTTTTACAAATGGCTGAACCGGTTTTCGAAAAAACATAGTTTTCGGAGAGACAAAAAACTGATCTGAATTATTGATTCAACTCCACAACGTCGCCATCACTGCAATATTAATAATATGCTAAAATAGTCCGTTTTATTTATCAAGCTCTGAATTTCGGGGCTCCAGTTCTATATGTAGATGTGGTGGAAATGGGTCGATGAGGTAAGAGCTTCAATTGGCGCTATTGCTATTGCCCCAGCTCTGGCAAGGGGTAGCGCCGAAGTAAGCTATAAGTAGTTTGGTATACAGTGAGAACGGAGTGGTTTGCTCTGTGAAGGGCCGTCACAACTTGTCCTCGCTCATCCCTTCTTGACATACATCTTAGCTCCCACGAAAGTAATACATTTTTATCGTGTTTCACCCATTACAGAAGACACCTGAGTGCCTCGTTTTTATGGTTTTCGCGTCAGAGAGAGAGAGAGTGAAGACGAGACAGAGAGATTTATAATTTTGAGAAAGCAGGTATGATGTTGTTTTGATATAGTAATAATAATATTGATGTTTGAAATGAATAAATAAATGAGGATTCAGGATTATGAGTTTTTGCGTAGTAAGGTGAAGCATCATACCTTCCTATATACATAATATAGCATTTTTCTGCGACCTCGCACCTACTTCACCAAACTTAATAGGTACATAACGAAATATTTGGTGGGGGAGGGTTAAGTATCTCGAGAAGAAATTTTCACCTGTGAAAGAGTTTTCATAAAAGTTCAATTCGTTTTCAATCGAGTTACCCAGCTTCTTTCATAGTCTTTCCACTCAACGAAATTCCCATCTCCCGCTTTCATCAGCCTAATTTGAGTTCAAGACGTAAACCTTTGAGACACGTTTAAAAGACGCTTCTAACGGGAAATAATGATTTTTACGGTCGAAAATAAGTTGCAAAGATAGTTTATTTGGAATGGCTTTTTCCTCTTTTCCTCTTATTAAAATCCGCTTTTCAATAAAAAGGTCCTTAAACAGTAAAAGCTGTTTGTCTAAGGTCTAAGCAATGAATTGTCTCCATTTTGAGGCGCTATTGCTAAATTACACCCCCTCTCCCTTCCATCCTTTATCTTTTAAAGTTTTCTCGGATTTCTTGCAAACACGAACGGAACGAAATTTTAACTCCTCACTCCCACACATTCCAAACGACACGCCGCGCTATTGTCTTTATTACGCTTCCAAAAATAATTCGCCCGCAGAACACGCTCCGGTTTAATTAACGAACAAATTAGCGATTTAATTTAAAATTCTGGTAAACACCGTAACAAATGTGTTTCACGGAACGTTTGTTATTCTCCGACTCCCACCCCCACCCCTTTCACCATGACATCAAACCGACCTATTCACAAGGGAATCTCTTTTTCACTTGTACGTTTTCACTTAATTATTTCAATGAGTTAATTTTATTTGTAGGCTGCTCACACAATAATTACTAATTATAAAGCAAAGAGAATACGATTTTTTTCTAAATTTATATAAAACGTTTATTTTCTCTCGCTCACGAGAATAGGAGTACAATTTATTTTAATTAGAGAACTTCCCTGGCGACACAAGCCAGGTTGAAGGCGGGGCATAAGAGATAAAATGAGGGGAGAAATCCAAATAAACCCGTACACAAAGCATTCACCGTTTCTCGTTCACAGGCAGGTGCGACCCGCCGCCGGTATAGTCGGAAAAATGCGAGACTTGTCAATTAATTTGAGTGATTTACCATCTGAAAACCAATAATTTTCCCGTTCGGCTTTAAAGCGATATAAAGGCGCCTCGTTTGACTGATTTATATAATATTTTAGACGCATTCCTGGTTTAGCTATTGAATTTGGCTGACTCTTTTAGCTTGGAGTACACCCTTATGAAAAAAAAAAAAAAAAAAAAAAAAAAAAGAAGAAGAGAAAACCTGGGTTGAACGTTTGCCTATACTATGTGAAATCATGCAGCTGCTCTTGCTGGACTTAATTAAGGGCAGCGGGCAGGGCAGGGGGGACAATCAGCTGTTGGACCTTCAAGGAGAGGAACACCACGGTACTACGTATACCTACTTCTCTCACAGCTGCACATGATAGATATTCGAATGAAAACTGGTGGACGATTGTCGTCCCGTGAGGAATTCCAAATGGTGTAGTGATGGAGGAGGGGGTTTCTTCTCTGGTGACACAACGATGACCGGTGAATCTATATTCATTAAACTCGAATCAAGATTAACGACTCCCCTCCACCCACCACCACACGGGTCTTCTTGCCAATCGTGCTTGGATTAGTGCGCCCTTCCTTCTCTTGATGGATGACTCTTCCGCGGTGTGGAAAAAAATACCGGTTGTAAACAAGAATCGTATCGTCTGTTCAAACGACACGAGTTCGTTCGCAAAATCGGTCTTCTATAGTTGTGCCCGTAAAGAATGTGAGGAGTGGGGAGGGGGTCTAGAGCTTTATTACATGGCTAGTTTACACTATAGACACTGTGCTTTCAATAACGCATCTGTTGTCAATTAAATTTTCCCAAAGTACTTGAGTGAGGGAGTGAAAAATAGTGGTCGAAACCCTGAAAAATAGTCCGTTCCCTCCCGGTTTCGGGTACTTGCAGCTCTAGTTTGCAAAAAAAAAAAAAAAAAAAAAAAAAAAAAAAAAAGAAGGAGCGACTGAGGGGTATCGAAGAAGAAATTTTTGATTTCTAGTGCAAATGCAAAAATAATTTATTCCTCAGAAGAAAATAGGGCTTCAGGGTTCTTTTTTCATTCTTGAAAAACAAAAACAGTTTTAGGCTAAGCCCTTTATTCCTTTTGGAATAATTCATTAATTACTTGATATTTCTCATGAATTAAGCAGGGGTTAAATACAAAGAAGGGCAAAGTCTACTGGATCATCCCAGATAATAATAGGCTCGGAAAGTTTTAGCAACTCCACTGATCGAATACAATTTTTTTTTTTCAATGGGTGGAGGTAGAGAGTGGAGAACGTGTGACTTTTAATTCATTCAAATTTAGAAAATGCGCTCATTCACCGCTCAATTTGATGAAAAGCACAAATTCGAGGCTAAAACTGAGAAAAAACCCTTGTCCATGGCTGAAAGTTGGAAAACACTCAGTCACAGTTGTGAATGCAGGCCCTGATTCACTGCTAACATTGAGAAAAAACGCTCATTCACAGCTAAAATGACAAAAATATCAAATCGTGGCAAAAATTTAGAAAAAGCGCTAATTCACAGCTGAAAAAAATGCCAATTTGTGAATTCTGGTGACTACGTTGAGGCTAAAATTGAAGCGTAACGCTAATTCACGTCCAAAATGGCAAAAACGCTATTTCTCGTATAAAATCGAAAAGAAAAACGCTCATTCGCAGCAAATATCGATCGAAATTGCTAATTCGCGGTTAAAATTAAGAGAGATCGCTTCTTCACGGCTAAAATTAGGTGGCAAACATACTAGAGCGATACGATATTGTTTCGATATCACCGACGCAAATTAACAGCGTCTTGGACAGATAGAAACTACTGGAAATGTGTCAGAGAGATGTAGAAACGATATCATATCGCCACAGTATGAACGCTGCCTAAGAAAAAAAAACTCTCCCCGAGGTTGACCCATTCAAAAAATGATAAAGTTCCGATAGCAGCCTGTCGGGAAAAGTGCATTTCATTCTTGCGACAATCGAGTCAAACCTCGAAAGTTAAGACGATATCCATCAATTATGAATGACGCTTAAGCCGTGGTATAGAAAGTAAAAATCATAAAATCGTGTTTCTTTTTACCGCAGGCCCCTTTTTTGGCACCAACTGAGGGGGAACAAAATGATGAAAATGAAAAATGAAACAGAGTCAGGTTGCCTATGCGATACGGGAAGGCGGACTCTTGTTAGAGGAGTTATTTGCAATTAAAATATTTATCCCGCGGCCTAAATTTCATTCATAATTGATTGATATCGTCTTAACTTTTGAGGTTTGACTCGATTGTCGCATGAATGAAATGCACTTTTCCCGACAGGCTGCTATCGGAACAAAACTTTTTCAGATTACGTTAATTTTCAGATCAGTTTCAGATTGCGGAATGCGGAGTGCCTGGGTTCGAATCCGAAACAATTTTTTCTATTCCACCCTTTTTGGCCCACCTCAGGATTTTTTACTCAATATTAGGATTTATTAGGCTGTAGGCAAATCAAATAAAAGAGACGGCTCAAAACACAATGTCAGCGAATTTTTTTGGTAATTGGGTGGTCCAGTAATGCATAGCGTAAATTTAATAGCTCCCCTCCGCGGAGAACTCCCATGCCATATCAACGGATTTGGTTCACTAGGGTCTCATACGAAAGCGCGTTCATTTCTCAATACTCGAGTCAATTTTGGGGGCGATTGCAGCAACAGCCGTGCGGTAGCGAATTGTCAACTAATTCAAACCCCTCATCCACCCGTTCCCGTGGACCGATTCATCTGTATCACGAACTCGTCCGAGATATTCACGCTATTGATTTTTAGACCAAATTTGGTTGCCCTAAGTAAAAAATTGCGACCGTGATCGTGCTAACAAGCGAGGGGCCATAAATATAACTTATATGCAATAAACCTCTTACCCGATGAAATATAATAACTGTTCATAATAAAACTCTTTATCCTCCACCCTCCTCTCTGCTTGCAGAAAACTAACAGACAAGCAGCACGCGTAAATTGAAATCGAATATTCTTCTTCCACTTCTTCCCTTTTAATTGTATAAAAAGCCTCCGAGAGCTCGACCTTTTGCTTAGTAGTTGTTATCGTGAAGTAACGTTCAATTGTGTTCCATTAATAAACTTTTTTTCTTTTTTAAAAAAAACGAGATTTTCGGTCTCGCGGATTTATTTGGCGCAGTCGTTTGGGACAGTCTTCGCGGTTCATTGTGAAACTTTCGTTTTAACGACAGTGGAAGACATCCTCACCTATAAAGGAACCAACGCCAGTGAACGATAAAACCACGGTTCACTACTCCAATCCACAGAAAAAAAGACGGCATAGTCTAATATGGAGTATTCGTACTGAATATGACGCATCTAGAATCAACAGGTGATTTGTAGTGATTTTTTGACCTTTTCAACCCCACTTCCCCTCCCCCCACCGCCTTGACCGATTTGGCACAAATGCAATACCGAACGGAGTCTTATGATTACTGATTTTTGTGCCAAAGCGCGTTCCGCTAAATTAATTTCTTCGAGAGTTATCGTGCTAACAAGAAAACGGCCATAAGCTTATAAATAAATAAACCATTATTATAGACCAGTCAATATAGAAACAAAAATCGGGGTAAATCTCAAACATGCATGTAATTTATTTTTTTGTTGCGTGTTATTAGGACCAATGAGAGCAGTTATTACTCAAGTTTGCAACCCTCAAAACCTTGTGCTTAATTCATGGCACTCGAAAAACTAAGAAATGTCGTCACTTTTTCTGGTTTTTTAAACAAAAATACCAGAAGAAAGAGTTTTTCGAGCATGACCGCAGTATACATTGTTGAAGCCAACTAAATTTGCTACAATTTAAGCCATGCCCGAGCATCCTGGGTCTGTTAGATCAGGAAATGCAGTCAATCAACAAAATACCTAATCTCGCCAAAAAGCGAGATTTTATTGGTAGGGTAATTTTTCAAGACACGTAGCACTCAAATACACGGTGATTGGTACTTGGGTGAACAAAATGAGATGGGTGATTGTACACCAAAAATGCAACAAAAAATTTCCTATGACCTAAGGTCAGATTTCCATTCCTAGTTCAGATAATCATTTGTTGATTTTTAGCACTTCACGGATTTTCGCAACAAAAACATCTGTAACATGGGAAGTAAGCGTCCCTCTTTTTAGGGGAGGCTTAAATTGTAGCGAATTTAGTTGGCTTCAACAATGTATACTGTGGTCATGCTCGAAAAACGCTTTCTTCTGGTATTTTTGTTTAACAACCTCAAAAATTGATGGAATTTCGTGGTTTTTCGAGTGCCACGAGTTGAGCACAAGGTTTTGAAGGTTGCAAACTTGAGTATAAACTGCTCTCATTGGCCCTAACAATGTGCAAAAGAAAAAACAATTACATGCATATTTGCGATGTTTGATGTTTATATTGACTGGCCTATTATATAAGTTACGTATGTTAAATTCATTGATCTAGCGTTATTAAATAGCAAAGTAAGATAGATTTAATTCTAAGAATTAAGTGGGGGAAAGGAAAGCTGTGAGAAAAGAAATCGATGGGAAATCAGTCTTGGGCATACATCTAAGCGTACCACTTCGTATTTTAATCGGGGTTTTCTGTAATTAAAGTGAAAAGTATTCTTTGTGAAATATAGTTTTTTTTTTAAAAAAAACTAAATTTTCCGGAGTTATCACTTATCTGGCGCAGTCGGTAGGACGGTTCGGGAGATTAAATTCATGAAAATTTGACGAAATTTCTTGTCCGTTCCAACGGTTAGCCGGACCGCCGAATTTCAAACAACGAAAATACAGAAAAGAAGATGAACCAATACTTCGCCTGTTTGAACTCTCACATCGAGCTCAAGAAGGAAATCTTCAAACACCCGAAAAGTGGTCCGTTCCCGATTTAAGTCACTAATCGAGGAACCAAACTCTACGTCGAAAGCAAAATTTCGTCATCTTTTCGTAAAGGCCCAACTTCAATGGCGAAGACTACCGAGGGCTCTGCCGAATTCACCACGGCAGACGAAGGAGGAAATTTAAAAGCTGACAGACGTGAGGTCACTGCCCAGGCTCAAAAGAAGAGAGCCGTACGCCGCTACAGCTCGTCGCTCCCTTCATTCAGGAAGTCAAGGACATCATCCCCGCATGACCTTCACCCACTTTCTTCTGTGGGTAATTTAAGTGATCGTTCACGCTTTTTCAGTTTTGGAGACAGAATTTTATTAATATTATTGGGGTGCTAGTGAAACGAGCAAACAGTTCGTGGTTCCTAATAGTAATAGCCTCACATTTGGCCCATGTTTCTTCCGTTTTGCCTCATGTTGCGCAGTTGCGCCTGAAGAAACTGAAAAAATAAAAGTGCCAACAAAAAGACATTCGAACTGTTCAGAAGTTTTTTGTTTCGAAGGATTTCAAGCGAATTTGGACCGTCTCTTTTGAAAAAATCATCAGACCCCCCCCCCCTCAACTCAAAGTGACTATGACAGTTATCACACCCCTTGCCTTTTACCAAAAGCAATTTCCCTCCCCCTTCTACCACCCCTAATCCTCGTTTCAACACCCTACCAATCCCATGCAATCAAAATATATTCATTGTATTTGAATAAAACATGCCTCTTTTCTCCCGGTGGTTGTTACTTCGCGTCCGTAATAAACCTGCCGGTGCGGAAGAGGTGTGTAGGAGCCTCAACGTCTTTTGAAGGTGCAAAAAAAGGCGGTAGTAAAATCGTGGTTTTCGACAGGAGAGGGAGGAAGGTGAAAGTTGAAAACAGTCAAGCACCTCAAAGGTGGTTGGCCCTCGTATATGCGGGTGCGGCTCTGCCCCCTTTTATATATGCTTGAGTTTCAAGGGATGAGAATCGGTCCCTCGAGGGAGAAGAGCGTGATGGAGATGGGTATGTTTTGTGATGGAGGGGGGTGGGTGAGAGGGGCTATGGTCTCAGGAGGCCAACTTGTTTTGAACCCCACCCCCACCTATCCATTGCCGCTGCTATTCATCTCGCACAATTCTTCTTGGAGCACCACCCCCTCCCCTTCATTCTCACACATCCTTTATACCACTTTCCTTTTCACACTTGTAGGGCATCTCGTTTTTCCTCCGGACCCTCTTTTAAAATACCTTTCCCATTTTTTTTTATTTTTTTTTTTCGCCTCTTCGAGCCCCGAGGCCAAAATGGACGTTCCAGCAGCAATTCGTTACGAGCCTCCCAAGTATTATATTTTTCCTAACGCTCTTGTTCACTTTCCCTCATCCCTGAAGAGTAAAAGCTTAAAAACCTTACCCTGACTTCATATTTATTTCACATTTTCATAAAAAATCGTGGAATAAATATCTCCTTTTTTTCCTCTCCTTTTTTTTAATAGCAAAGCGAATAAAATTTCCATTGTTCTTCTTAAGTGGATTGAAAAGTTAGCCCGAGCTTCTCTTATACCAATTTCCTCCCAGTTTAATAATTAAAAGCTCTAACCCTCTTCACTTTATTTTTATGACTTCTAATCCACCGCCCCACCCCCTTACCATTAAAACACAGTCTTCTGACACCGCAGCCCTAATTCTGATAATAATCGAAGCGTTTGCACTATCGTCCTTGGGTAAACCACTATGAGTACCGAACTCGAACCATCTATAGGAAACTACTCGTCTGTCATAACAAAGCTTGTATGAGTCTCTCACATCGAAGAAATAATTGAATTCCGAGGAGAGGTATGGGAGCCGAAAGAGGAAATGCTAAATTTTTAAAACTTTTTTCTTGTTGCGTCATAACTCATAAGTCGTAACTGAAGAACCAGCTTGTATTATAACAAGCTATAATATATATTTTTTTAAAGTGGTAATTTAAAGGCAGGGTGGCCAAAAAAGAGGAGAAAATGAGATTTTATAATGAGATCACTGAATGCGTGGATAATAAGATTGGGATCAAAGGGATAGTACCGACGATGAGATATGGGTTGGGAGGGCGAGAGCGGGAGAGGGTTACTTATGAGGAAAGCAATTTGAGGCAATCAAAAAGCTTCATTAAAGAGGTGCGCTGGAGCCATAAACATAGCTTATGACTCAATTTCTGCTTATTTAATCATTTATATTAGAAGATAGGGCCAGGAGCATATATCCGGAGGATTTGCTCGCGGGAGGGCAGTTTTCCATCATTCCTGACAAA
The DNA here is from genome assembly GCA_038030265.1 of Corythucha ciliata. NCBI lineage: Eukaryota > Metazoa > Arthropoda > Insecta > Hemiptera > Tingidae > Corythucha > Corythucha ciliata. Next base: position 21,033,282 of record CM075937.1, on the reverse strand, counting down.
TTGCAACAACTGACATAATTCCGTCTGAAAATGGAAATAATGTAGCCATCGCACGTGCATGAAGATATCCGAGGTATTATTAAGACGCCGCGGAATGGGAAGGGAGACAGAAGTCCGGACAACTGCTAACTTGTCTGGAATGGAAAACTTGTCATTTAACCTAAATTCGCAGGTAAAATGGAGAGAAATAGCCGCGAAATTACGTCATCCGAAGCTAAAAGTCCTGCAAATTGCTATTTTATGGTCTTACACTTTGCGAAATTTCAAGTTTCTGGACCTTTCTTTTATATGCTGGTAACCCCCCCCCCCCCCGTGAAAGCACCTATAAAGCCTGAAAATTATAGCCATGAAATTACTGCACTGTGATCTAAAAATCTGTGGAATGACCATAGGTTCCATCAGGAGCTATTGGAGCTTGCAAGTGGCCAGGTGATATTGCTAGTTTCCGGTATTTCTTTTTTTTTTGCGAAATTGCCAGTTTCTGGTATTTCATTTCCAAGAAATTCCAAATGTCATGCGAATGTTTCATAGTGACTTCATAGAAACCCGGGACATCCGGTCAAGACAGTGTCAAAAGTCATCTGACCAATAGCTGCATAATTGCAGCATCAAATTGAAAGTGAATATCCATGAAATCGGAATTTTCCTGGCGCTGAATATTCACGATTTTGCAAGTTTCAAGTCCTAATTTCAGCGAAACTGCAAGTTTTATGGTCTTTTGTGCGTGAACCCAAGCAAACCGATCACAACCGCGCCCTTTACTTCGAATTTTCACATGAATTTATTTACTTTAAAATTGAATGAGTTTGCATGTTTCAGTCCTAATTTGAGCGAATTGACAGTTTAGGGTCTTCTGGTCTTGTCTCTTGCGAAAATGTAAGTTTTAGGTCTTAATTAAGCCAAATTGCAATAGTGTTGGTGATAAATGGTTTCTGTGGGCTCAGACCCAGGACTAGGGCCATGACCAACCACGTTGCAAGCTGACGTGGCTCATAAGTGGGGGTGCGCGCGGGACGGGATGGGAAATGAAAAGCCCCGTCCCGTCCCGCATTTTCGAGCCCCTCGTTCCGTCTCGCGAGCCGTCCAGCACACTCAAGTCCCGTCCCGCGTCCTGTCTCACGCGGGATTTCCCGCATACACCGCGATTAGTACATGATCAAATACCCACCACCAGACATTTTGGAAGTCATTTTCGGATGGTCTGACCAATGGACATCCGGGGGGAAGGGTAAGCCGTGTCCATTGGCGAATGAGGAGAATTCCGACTAAATGACAATATGGTGCCTCTCCTCAACACCATGACAGGGGGAACCACGAGATTTTCTTCTTGTTTTTTTCTGTAACTCGAAAGGTAAAAGTTCCACAAAGTGGCAGAACAACATCGGTGCTCGGGGTGGAAATCTCTAGGAGGCCCTTAAGTGTCTTATTAAACTAGGAATACACTTTTTAGCAGCGTTGAAGTACATATTTTTCTTAATTTTAGCCACGAAATTGCCTCCTAAAACTGCGTATGTGCGTTTTTTCAATTTTATTCGCGAATTAGCTCATTTTCTCATTTTTAGCTTCGAATCGGCGCTTTTTATAAGCTCTTAGCCGTGAAGTTCCCTTAAGAATCCGCAAAGCAGGTAGCGTCTGAGTGCTCTTTCCCAATGTTATCCCTAAATTAGAAATTTAAGCTGTGAATTGGCGCTTTTCTATGCATTTTAAACACTAATTTGAGGTTTTCTCTATTTATTACCCGTGAATAAGCGCTTTTCCTCAATTTTATTTCCGAAGTTCCCTACGAATCTATACAAGTTGGCGTTTCCTCAATTTCAGCTGAGAATAAGCCTTTTTACCCTCAATTTTAGCAGTGAATGAGCACATTTCTTAGTTTTAGCTGCGAATGACCTTGCTTTTTCTTGATTTCATCCGTAAAATTGGATTTTGTCATACCTAAGCTGTGAATTATAGTTTTCCTCCACTTTTAGACGCGAATTCGCGTTTTTCTCTATTTCACGCCGTGAAATTTTCCCCAAGAATCGGCGAATTGGCGTTTTCTCATTTTCAGCTGTGAATTAGCGTTTTTCCCCTCAATTTTAGCAGCAAATTAACACATTTTCTTAATTTTAGCTGCGATTTTTAGCGTTCTTTCTCGATTTTGTCCGTAAAATCGTAATTGTTCATAACTTAGCTGAGTTTTCCTCCTCTATTCTCAATTTCAGCCGTGAATCACCTTTTTTCTCAATTTTACAAGCGAGTTTAGCCATTGTTCCTTTCATCTTATCTACTTAAAAATCCCGATTTTTTCTTCTTTAAACTATTCAGGGGGCCTATGCGGGATTATGCATTAGGTTTCTCTCGTTCATCTTAATTTTTAATTGAGCTTAGATGAACCTATCAACGGGCATTTAAGGGATTTGTAATCCCTTAAATGTCCGTAGATCAATTATTCAATATAGTCAATTATGTAATTAATTGTCGGACACATTAGGAAAAAAAAGACTTTATTTTCAGTAAAAACAAAAAAAAAAACAAAACAAAAACACGATTTCCTGCGGGGCGACAGCGCGGAAAATTTGGATTTTGTCCCGCAAACTATTTTCAAGTCCCGTCTCGCGTCCGCGCGCATCCCTACCCATAAGCCATACCCTAACAAAATTGCAAAATTTTGGAGGAAAATGTATAAAAAACTGTTGTATCCAGGCCAAATGTTCGCAAAATTGCAAGTTTGAGGGCCAATTTTTTCAAAGGTCAGCTAGCCGGCCCGACTGCGACCATACCCTGACGAGTAGCCGCGTGTAATCGTAACATTTAAGATATGAATATTTTTATGAGTTCCTACATTCAGATTCTAATTTACAGATTCTAAGCACGATTTCCTGTTCCCTAGTTGAATATCTGTGAAATTGAAAGTTTCGGGTGTTAATTTAAGTGGAATTGTGAGTTCAGGGACTTAGTTTATGCAGAATTGCAAGAGCTTAGAGCCTGACGAATATCCGAATACGAAGTTGGAAGTTCCATTGCCGAACTGCCGAGCCTACGGCAATGCGAAGTTCGGGGTCCTAATTCCGGCGAAAATGCATGCTTCAGGTCTTAATTTCTGTGGAAATGCAAATTTTGGGGCACAATTTCAACGAAATAGGGAGTCTTGGGACTTTATTTCAACAAAACTACAATAATCTGGTGCTTAACTTTTGCGGAATTGTAGTTTCAGCGGCTAAATTTACACGAAACATGAAATTTTGGGCCATAATGCAAGTGAATTTAGAAAATTTGGTTCCTAATTATAAGTTTCGGGACCTCCTTATTAAGTGGTTGCATCACCCGTGGTCTAGCCGTTCCTGAGATCACTCAATGCTTTATGAAACGACCTCAAAATTACATCATTTGGAGCTAAATATCAGTGAATTCCTGACTGAATGTCCGTGGAATACCGATTTTTTGGTCTTAACTCCCCCTGACAAAGAGAAAATAAATATACATCATCGGCTGAGCACAAGTCCCTAGAGCCTTGGGGAAATCACAGCGTGTAATGCGGTGATTCTGCTGACGCAATGTAGGACTTGTTCGAAAAGCCACAGAGGGGGGGAGGATTGAAGCAGATCCGACGGGCACTGCCTTTTTAGCCGAAAACTCATACGACAACAGATCAGGCTAAAATGGCCTCTTTGGGCGTAAAATTCGAAGGTTTTTTTTTTGTTTATTGAGGTTATTTTTTACACCTTTGATACCAGTGGTGTCTTCGTGGTTAGTGGCATCAACCATGCTCATTTTAACGAATAATAGATAACACGTTGAAAGTAACGGAAAACGTTGACGTGAATGGGGGGGGGGGTCAATTACTCTCATTATAATTGGAAAGGATTAAATCGAAAAGCAGCCCATCTTGAACCTTGAAGAAGTGGCTGCACGTACGTCCATGGCAAGGGCCTGGAGCCGACTATTCGAAAAACGTGATGCATACATTGTAACTTTAACGTATCAATTTTATTTATCTGCAAGTTCTTGATACTAGCGGACGATGCAGAGCCGAAAAAAGAAAGAAAAATGCTGATTGCCTCTTCACCGCTTAACGGTATACGCTCTAACTTCAGCTATATAGGCCCACCCCACCCCTGTTAGCTTTCTTTCTGCGATGTTTTTCAATTTATTTGAAATTTTATGAACCATGAGTGCTTTAACCACCCTGGGAATGAAACTTCTCTGTTATAAGTTGTGGAAATAAATTGGAACGGGTGTGGCGGAGGGAGGGTGAGAGGGATTTAAAGTTTGTATAATAAAAGGAAGACGAACAGAAAAAGGGAAAACAGCCGTTGAAAAAGCGTCTGAACAATGTGAGGAAGTTTTTCGGTTTAACACTTTTCCTCTCTCTTGAACTTATTGGATTCATCTTTTCTGGGAAGGGTGTCGGCGCTTGACAAAGAAATGTTTATGCTGAAAATGAAAAAAGGAAATTTTTGACTTTGCTCAAAAAGCGTGTTTTGTGAGAGGAATAAGATTTTTTTTTTGTTTAACGAGGAGGGTTGATGAGAACATCTCCTCCCTTCATAATTTAATCCTCCTTGATTCGCTTTATATTTTGATTTTACGTGCCATCCTTTCATAACATCCACTTTGATCCTCATCCCCCCTCGCCCTCTCAGCCCAACAGCCGAACTAGGGTTCATCCCTTGGATGTAAAGGTCCGATGAAAATTATTAACCAAACAAAACCCCTTCTAAAGTTGCCTGCATAGGCTGACGTGGTTAAAGTAATTAACCGTAATTATAACGAGAGCTGCGAAGAGAATAAGAGCCGGGACGTTTCAACTTGATGAGGAGTTGTGGGGGAGAGGGGGGAAACAGTGGATGAAAATCGAGAAGTTAACACACGCATGAGACAATTACGAAGTTTAAAGTCTTGACCAAAGAGCTTCACAATCCTCTCGCAGACTGCGGTGTGGCTGTGGGTGCGGGGAGTTTTCTAATGAAAAGCCCTTCACGACCCTTTTCACTCACCGACTATAGAGTTCGCTGAGTCTCATCCTCGTTACTCTCTTTTAACGGAGTTTGAGGATGGGAGAAGGCGTGGATAAATGGATAGTATCCGGGGGGGGGGGGGAAGAAACGTTGGCGTTGACTCTTTGAACTTTAAATTACATTTGTAAAGCTTCTGAGGTCAACAGTGTCAACAGTAATAAAATACTACGTAATAGTAATGAAATGTTGTTAAAATAATGTGCGATGAGCCAAACCTGAGACTTATTTTCCATTTTACAATATTTTTTTACCCCGTTTTTGCGTCCGAGCGACCGGTGGGGTGCTTTTAGGATATTTGTGCGATAGGTAAAAAAAAAAAAAGATTCGTGAGCCATCAGGGGAAGGGTAAAAATGTTATCAGAAATCTTTAAAGAACACAGTTGAAATTGAATTCATAGGTTGCTTAAAACGCAAAATTCGCTCAATGTTTTGTGACACATTTTTGTGCGGGACCGTGATCCTCACGATCTTAATATTACTTACACGAAAAAGTCGCGTCAAAATATCGAGTAAAATGTTTTTCAGTGCGATGACACCTTTAGAATCGTATTGTGAATAGTATAAATTAGGAACAATAATTTTACGTAATATTTTTCGGAACATTCGTTGTGTTAAATTGAATTAAAATGAATGTGTAGGACGTAACCGTTCCAATTATGTACCGAATGAGCTCGTAGTTAACCCACCAGAATCCAAATGCAGTGACGCGAAACTTCTTCTCCACGGCGAAATGAGCTTCGATGGCTGAATTCACTTCCGCGTCCATTTCCAGTGTCTTTCTTCGGGTTTCGAGTGAAATGTCGAAGGACTTGGACAAATTCTGAGCTTGTTCACTCGGGTATATAATGACGAACAGGTTGACGCAGGTAGCAACGAGTGACACTGAATAGCAGATGGGGCAATGACTGTCGAGTACAGTGGATTGTGACGTCACCGCTTTTCTGACTAGAGCGAACAACAGTATCGTTAAGTTTATCACATAGCGGATTAAAGCTACTAAAATTTGAAATGAAAACTTGTCATTGACCCGAGTGAAGACTTCATATAAAACATGGTAATCGTCTAAAATTTTGGGGATTTCAATCGGATCGCACTCTGTTACAAATTCCGTCATGGTTCGAAGACGCGAATTGATTGCAGCAACCAAGACGTGAAACATGCAGCAAGAAGCGCTAATGACAGCCGCGGAAATCAAGTGAGCGCTGGATGATACATTGATTCCACCATCATAGATTATAAAGTACACAAACGCTGAGATTACAGATGACGCAATCGAGAAAAACAACAATAATGAGTCAGCGTGCGATTTGTATTTAGATTCAATTGACTCGAGACTCGTCAATATGCCCGGCATGTTCCGCGAAGAATCGATCGAGCAGAATAGACAAGCCAAGGTGGTCGCTATTGTGACCGAAGCGGCCAAATTAAACACAGCTCCAGCAAATGTGATCGCGTTGAACGAGTCCAGCGTTCCCATCATTAAAGTCGACCAAATTATCGAAATTATTAACTTGTACAGGTGTCCTTTGTAGCTCACGTAGGGCCCCAGTCCTAAGAGTCTGTTTCTGCGTAGAGCCCATTTTATTTCAGAATTGATCGGCATGCTTATTGCGTGAAGTACGGTACTGCACTGAAAGTGATTGCGACGTTATAATAGTTTGATAAAACAATAGTGGCAGGTGTTCAATAACCGCTATTGTGTTGTTGCTCAAGTTCAATTGTTAACGCTAGCCATTCATTTGTTGCTTACCATCACTCCATCAGAAATTGAAACATAAATTGAATATAAATCGATTAATCTGAAAGAAATCGTAAAAAAGAAATACCCGCCCTTCCATTCGGAGAGGGCCTTCCGTTGAGAGGAACCTTCCGAAAAGCTTAATGAAAAAAGGGTGATTTTTTAGGTTTGTAACTTACAGACTTTTGGTATTCTGTAGGACAGCGAATACTCTCCCGCTTACAAACTCTCGGATCGGTTAAGCTGATCCTTAGTTTCTGCACATCCTTAAGCGGGTGAAATTGTGAAAATGCTGTTTTTAGGGCAAGCACTCAACTAAAAATAAAAACACTAATATTTGTGGCTAAAATTGCACCAAAAAATCCCTCATTAGTTGTTAAAACTGAGTGAATGCTATACTTCCCGGTTTTTCGATCTAAGTTCAAGACCAAAATTGAGAAAAAAAAATCACAGTTTTGCGCTGTATGGACCACGATGAAATTTACAAAAACTGCTAACTGGGTGATGATGCTCTTGGGCCAGGTTTGCGGCTATAAGCTTGAAAAAAAGCGTTAAACCATGACTTACAGTGAAGAAATATGCAAATTCATGGCTAATTTTGATAAAAAGCCGAACCCGCGAGCGGAGGACGAATGGGGAAATTAGCAAAAAGTTCACGGCTAAAAATGAGTAAATAAAGCGGTAATTTGACACTGAAATTGAGAAAAGAGCAAATGCATCGTTATACTAAAATGAAGAAAAAAGCTATTAGAAGCGAATAGACAAATTTTAGCCAAAAGTAAAAAACTACTAATTAACGCGGAAATAAATAAAAACGGAAATTCGCAGCTAAAAAAGAGATGAAGTTCCATTAAATTAGCGCTAATTTGTGACTAAATTGGAAAAAAACACTAAATCACGCGGCTAAAGTTGTGATAAAGTGCTAATTCGCGAGTAGAAAATTGAAAATGCATGGCTGATTCGTGGTTTTGAAGACCAGCCAGTGTAGACTACGAATTTGCGCGAATATTTTTCTCCAAAATTTCATAATTGCATTCAGCTATTCGTCAGATTTTGGGCGCTGACGTGACCGGCTAGACCGAGTTCTACGGTCCCCAAAAATAATGCTATAAAATTTAATATTAACGTAATATACTGTAGCAACCTAACAACGAAAGTAATAAAGACCGGAAAGTATCAATTTCGTGAATTTCTCTCGGATGTGATGTTATAGGTATGTGGCAGACTTTGGGTGTTGTCTTAGTCGTTAATCCGCAAGCCCAAGGTTTCACTGTCACTCGAAAAAAAACAAAACAAAAAAACTTGACTTCAAAAACAGCAACTTTGTGGGTTTTTCTCGCTATAGAAAAGCAATTTTGCTTGCTAGGATAACAATTCGCGGGGTTTCCATACGAAAAGAACAATCAACAATTGATATTGTTAGTGAGATCGCTTAAACTACGAGGGTTAGTAGGTACTAGGTAGTGCGTGCGAAAAGCTGTAGCCGTAGGAGCCTACATCGTCTGTCTACCCTCGTTGAGGTGCGTTAAAAACGAACCGGTTTCGGCTGCTCGCCATCTTCAGCGTCTGGAAGTTCTACTGAAACAAAAAACAACAACAATTTCGCTGGTTTTACTCCCTAAATTCCGTGGGTTTTGCTTGCCGGTTAATGAATTCTCGGATTTTCCACACTGACAAAGCAAATTTCTGGGTCTTGCTCGCTAAAAAAAAATCAGATTTGCTCGCTATAAAAGCAACTTCCCACGTCAGGAATGCAATGTACAGGTTTTTCGCACTTAAAAAAAAAAAAAAAACAATTGCACTAGTTTTCTCACTCAAAATGTAATTTTGCTGGTTTAACTCGATAAAAAAAACTATTTCGGGCGTTTCGCAGTAGCTAAAAAACACAATTCTGCTGGTTTGCGTCCCCGAAAAAAGTGATTCCGTAGGATTTGCCAACTTAAAAATAAATTTCAGCGATTTTTCTTACAAAAAACCATTCCGAGGGTTCAGCTCTTCATAATTTTTTCTAAACTATTTCATTCATAAATTTTTCTAAAAGCAATTTTACTTTTAGCGCCCTTTCGTGCGCTAAACAACCAATTTCGTGGGATTTGCTAACCGCGCAAGAAATCGAAAGCCCTGAAGTGGCCACTTGCGCATCATGCACGTTTTCAAGGGGCGTCCATCCTCGAGACAGGCCGCTCCGGAGCTGTTTAGACGTGTCCGCCTACATTCCGGGTCTGCTGGGGGTGGTGGGGCGGTAGGGGGGGGACTCATAAACCGCGTGCAAATAAGATCATTGAGAAATGAGCAAAAAAGGATAAAATTTAAAATTGGATGAATCTGCGTAGCTCAAATGTTTTCTACACAGGGGGAAATCCATAAATCGAAACAGATTTCCGACCAGCGTTTTACCAAATATTAGCCGTGAATTAGCGTTTTCCTCCATTTTAGTCATGAATTAACCGACGTTTTTCATATCATTTGTATCCGCGGATTAACGTTTTTTATAAACTTTATCAGCCAATTAGCGTTTTCCCCCAATTTCATCCACGAATTAGCGATTTTCTTAATTTTTGCCTCGAATTAATTAAGCGATAATAAGTATAAATTCTTTTTAGTTGAGTCCGTGAATTAGGATTGTCCCAATTTTAGCCGCTAATTAGCGCGTCTTGTCAATTTCATTCGCGAATTAGCGATTTTTCTCATTTTTAGCATTTTAATTAGCAATTTTCTCAATTTTTGTTGTGGATTAGCGTTTATCCCAATTTTAACTACTAAATAGCCATTTTTTAAATTTCAATCGTGAACTAGCGTTTTTCGAATATTTAACTGTGAAGTGAACCTTTCCTATACCTAAGCCATTCGCCATGCAAGCCTTCCCTAACGAATAAAGTGCCATTGTAATCTTGCCATCGATATAAAACTTCAAGGATTCGAAGAAAAAAAAAAAAAAAAAATGGTATCATCACCCTCCAGGTAGTGGCAAAAGAGCGAGATCGAGTGAGTAAAAGAGATTTAACAGTTTTATACGCCTGGCCACTATCCAAGTTAGTTAACCGCGGCACCCTTTTGCCTTGATCGCGAAAAGATAAAATTTATTTGATCGCAACCCCACCAAAGTTCGAAATCCTTTCCAAGTATCACAGAAAAGGTCAGTCCCTCTCGTCCCCCATCCACGCACCCCATTCGAAGCAGAGGTGGAAGTCACTAGATTCCCCCTCCACCACTACCATGGCTTAGTTCAACGAGCCAAAAGTACAATTTTATGACCCTTTTTTTATCTTTTTTTTTTTTTTTGCAGGGTTGCCATCACCGTCGTGTTCCCTCATAAAATATTCAAATTGGGACGAGGTGAAACACACTGACCTTGGGTTTGACTCGTCTTCACTGGAGTTCACGCCTTCTATTATTTCCAGGATGAGGTGAGCCTTAGTTTTTTTTTTAAGTTTTGATTAAAAACAATTTATTACGGTGTTGAAGTTTGGACAAAAATAATAGGCTTAAAAATAAATTGAAAACTCTCATTTTGATACTTAATGTTTTCCGGAAGAGACGATAAATCACTCATTTTTTAATCCACGGAAGTCCGAAGCTGCTTCCCCTCCGGGGAAGCGGATATTAAATTTATTAATTCGCAATAAATTACTCCCTTCGTCTTCAAGGGTTGTTCGCTCCTCGCGTCCTTAAAAAAAAAAAAAAAAAAAAAAAAAAAAAAAAAAAAAAAACGGGTTGTTTGACCTAAAGGGCGATGAAATTTCCTCTAACGCAAACGCTTCCTCCAGGAGGAAGAGTTTCTCCATTAGGACGGGTGTGGTATGATCGCCCCTACAGTACCATCATCATCATTAACATTTACAACTATTACTAACCCCCTAAATAGCACCCTTGTCCGAAAGGTGGGTCACATAACTTACCATTAAAAGGGGGGTGGCTTGATGGTGATTGCGAAGAATGGGCAGAGGGGTGTAGATTTGTAGGTCTCTAAACTTGATGAGGGGTTGTGCAGTGTTACGATGGTGGGAAGGGGGAGGCGAGGGTCTGCGGAGGCTATTTACTACGTGAAAGCGCGCCTAAGTGTCGTAAACTGCATTGGTCGGGAAGGGTGGGGATCACTGAAATTGACGCATCCAGAATTTTATGATGGAGTCAGAGAAACAAAACAATAAATTTAAAATGCTAAAATCTTTGCTTGCTCTAGAGTTTGCCATTTAGAATTTTAACATGTTTTGTTCCAATCTTAACCCCCCCCCCCATTCCAATTGTCAACGTTTATTGTCAACTCTCTAAATAATTTGAATTAAGCTTCACAACAGCCTGTGAAACCCTGCAAAGTGACGAGTTTTAAAATCAGACAATAAGCAAAGTGTCAATGTTTCCAAAGAGAAACAGTATGTGAGAGAGAGGGAGTGCGAGAATGAACAACTTCCTTTCCCCCAAGCCACTCCTTTGCATGAAGTACCAAAGCTTTACAGAGTAAAATATACTCACCTTCCTACTACCATTTTGTTGCGAAAAGCCCTTTGTTTCGAATTAATTTTGACGGTCTTATGCGGCGGAAGTAAACCGTTGGTATTATATAGAGAGGGGAGAGAGCGTGGAAGGTAGGGATTTGCTGGCGTGTTGAATGAAAGATGGTTATATGAGAAGGAGGTGGAAATTAAAATTCCTTTGGACAATTAGTCCAACGTTAAAAGTATCTTCCGAAAAGTACAGTTTGGGGGAGGAGGGCTTTGAAGCAAATTGAGACGAAAAAATATACATAAATATAAAAACGAATACAGGACATGATATAACTGTATTCTCACCACAGTGAGTAAACTATTCTTTCAATTCGCCCCCTAATGCCTTACCAATCAATACATATACTATGGCGGATGGGAAGGGAAGAGTAAGGAATAATGGGAAAATAGCGATCACATAAAATCCAAGTGCCCCTCAGCATCGAAAATGTTCATGTTGTGGCTGGGGAATTGAAAATAACAATATGAAAGACTTCTTGTAAACTGTCGTAGCTATACGGTGGCACACTAGATTTAGCGACAAAAAAGGCTCCCTGCAGCACGGCATAATTCAGTCAAGCACTTCAAAACTTCCTTTATTGTTATGTGTTATGGGGCCTTGAACTTTTTCCGGGTTGGCGGGGGGGGGTGTATACAATTGCGAGCCACATTATGTCTATATAGCACTTATAGCACTGGTAAAAATAACAATTTAGTAATATAGTCAAAAATGCCCATTATTACCGCTCCCATTCAACTTCAACCATTCTCAGCCATAGCAGTGGGCCAGGGTGGGCAGCTGCCCGCCCAACATCAACAAGTCTTTGTTGGAAACCAGCTACACTATCAGGAAACTGTCAATTTATTCGTCCCTTCTAAACTGGCTAATTAGCATTGCAACTGTAAATTTTGTTCCAAAAACCAAATTCCACCCGAAAAACAGACTTTCCAAAGAATAAATGGCCCTTTTTCATAAAGCCACTTCATAGTTAAAATGTATAAAAACGATAATTTGCAGCTGAAATTGAGGAATAACTCTAATTCGAATCCTAAATATACATATAGGAAAAGCGCGCCTCGATGGTCTAATGGATACAATGCTCGCTTTGCAACCCAGCGGGCCTGGGTTCGAATCCAGCTATTGCCCATTACACTATAAGGCTGCGGCGAGCTGTGACACGGCTCACTCGACTTCGTGTGGGCGTTCACGGCGGTGTGCGTATGACAAACCACGCATCGACCGAAACGCCCGCGTAGTACGGGTGTGAAGTGCACAGCTGATGGAGTTACAGGGTATGGTGTATAAGAGCCACACGAGCTTAGGCGCCAGCGGGCTCGGTAGATCCGAGTCCGCACCCTCAAGAAAAAAAAAAAAAATACATATAGGAAAAACGCTCATACGCAGCTAAAATTGAAAGAAATAGCCGCTAAATTACTTCATTTGGACTAAATGTCTGCAAAATTGTGAGTCTCGCATCAAAAACCCGGAAATATCCGAAAAATTGCAAATTGTGGATCAAAAAGTCAGATAATTTTTCCGGTCTTTATTTTTGCGAAATTTCAGATATCGGGGAATGTTATTTAAATTTTCCCGTGGGGGATTTTTTTAGTGACCGCGGAACCCGAGCTAACCAGTTACGACAGCCCTGACGAATAGCCGGAACGTCGCAACATTTTTATAGTAAATAACCCTAGAATTGATTTGCTGGCAAAAAAAATCCCGAAACTGGCTGTCGTGTGGCCGTGTGAATTGACAGTCTCCTCGTGGAATTGACAATTTTCCTCATAAAATTGACAATTTCATCATAAAATTGACAATTTCCTCATAAAATTAACAAAATTTCCTCATAAAATTGACAATTTTCTCATGAAATTGACAACTTCCTCGTACAATTGACAACTTCCTCATGAAATTGACAATTTCCTCATAAAAGTGACATTTTCTAATAAAATTGGCCATTTATTTTTCAATATTCGACCATTTTCTTATAAAACATACACTTTCTTCTTAAAATTCACGAGTTCCTTATAAAATTAATATTTTATTCATAAAATGGGCAAATTTCCCCATAAAGTTAAAAATTTCCTCATAGAATATACTATTTTCTTATAAAATACACTTTTATCATAAAATTGACAATTCACTTTTAAAATTGATCATTTCCAAGTATAATCGGCTATTCATACTAAGCCCCGTTTTCACCGACGCCGATCAACATCTAATCGTGATTACAATAGCATTTTGCATCAGAAATATTATTGTCGCTAATGGCAACTAATCGCGATCAATTCTAAACTTTGTTGGTGAAAACGGGTGTAAATATAACAAGTTAAAAGCCAAAATAAACGATTACCAATTACTGAATTAACAATAATCACCGAAATGGGATTCATGAGGCAATATTAATAAGTTCCAAGGGCCAAAAATAAATTTAGTTCGGGTGAAGTTAAAATTTCTTCGTGAAATTCACAATTTCTGCTCCAAATTAACAAATTTTTAATTATATTGACGATGCGCTTATAAAAATGTCTATTTGCTAATAAAAATGAAAATTTCCTAATAAAATTGAAAATTTCGTAATAAAATTCCCAATTTCCTCGTAAAATTAACACCTTCCTTATAAAAGTTACAATATCCTCATACAATTAACCATGCACTCATAAAATATATTATTTTTGCTTATGATCGGCAATTTACACAAAAAATGTTTAGTTTAAAGCATAAATTAACAATACAATAACGATACTGGTAACTATATTTTATTAACGATAATGACACAACGAATAAAACCGACGAACGAATAACGGTAATAATAATCACGAAATGGGCAATTAATAATTAATAATTAGGTCCCAAAATTACAACCAAAATTAGTAATTTCGAAGGTTCAAAAAATAAATTTATTGAGAATAAGATACAATTTCTCGTGAAATTTACATTTTCTGCTTAAAATTAACTGTATCCACGTCAAATTCCCAATTTCTTCCTAAAATTAACAATTCCTAGAAAATTTACGATTTCCTCATGAAATTCACAATTTCCATTTCAAACTAACAACTTCCTTACAAAATGGCAAATTCTTTCAAAAAGGGCAATTTTGTTTTCATTATGTTGACAATTTCCTCACACATGCAATTTTTATTTTATTTTTATTTTTCATAAAATTCACTATAAACTGACGATTTACTCATTAAATGGGCACCCTTTAAACTTAAAATTTCCTCATAAATTCTATCATTATGCTCATAAGCTTAAGATTTCTTATTAAATTGCAAATTTGCTCATAAAAGAGACAGTTTCGTTGTGAAACTGACGACTTACCATAAGATTGCTCTTGGTGAAACGTTTCGCATAATTTGTTGCCCTCGACGGGGCATTCGACGTAAATTTTGCCCTTGAAAGTGGCGATTCACGTGAGTGGTTTCCCGAATGTTGCGTTTTGTCCCGGGTCCACCGTGGGTCATTTCGCGTAGTTTACTCGGTTTGCCGCAGCGATTCGAATGGGTTTTTTTCTTCCAACCTGTGATTTTTCGCTTAAAGAATGCCCTTTCGTTATTGGCATGACGTGGCGGCGTTCAACGTCGATTTTCCCCTTAACTTGGCATTTCGCCTATCTCGAGAATTTTGCCCTATATGTGTCGTGGTGTTTGGCGTAAATCCCCCCTCCGCCCCTAACAATGTCTTTCCACTTAAATTTCGCACCGAGTGTGACATTTCGCGTCAATTGTGCTTATAATTTGGCGTTTCGCGTAAATTCAGCTTTCAATGCGACAATTCGTGTAAATATTACCTAGAATGTGCATCATGTGGGCTAGAATGTGAATCATGTAGTTTGTCAAATGTTGAGAAATATTCAAGGATGCGCTCCAATTTCCAGTTGGTCGGTTTCTAGGCAATGCTAGAAATTAAATAATATCGGTAGATATTTTTTGACCATATGGACACGCTGTTTGAGACACCGTGGACATTTTTTTTTTTTTCTCCTCCCCCCCTAACTGAGCGCTCGTACTAGAGGCCCTAGAGTCGAGATAATCGGTTGATACAAGCGACCATGACCTGAAACATTCATTTCTGGACCGTTTAAGGGCCACTGCACTAGCGGCTACTCTGCTGAGTGTCAGGCTGGAACCGCCTGTATGTCTTGATTGAGCGTGTTTCAGGGGACTCATAAATCACGTCTGTCGCAAACCAGAACCTCTGGGAGAAAATGATCCTAAAATAAGAGGTGATCACTAAGAGGTTTCTGATAATTTTTTGAGCAAGTGACCTCGACTACATAAGGGAGGGGCACAATTGGCCATGGCCCCTCCCTGAAATCCACCCCTGTGGGAAAGAAAGTAGGTAGGTATGGTTTTTTTATTTGAATGACAGACCCCGGACAAGCCGGGACCGACAGTGCCAATACCCTGATGAATAGCTAGTAGATATCTGCGATATTGAACCCGTTTCGATGATCTTGAAATTGCAAGTTTCAGAATTTAATTTATGGCAAATTTAAAGTTTTTGAAATTTTCAATTGGGGGGGGGGGGTGTTGACCCTGAGCTAACCGGCACCGACTGCGCCAATACACTGATGAATAGCCGAGTAATTGCAACATTTAGAGATAAATATTTGTGAGTGTGCAATTTCGGGGGGCCAATGATTTTCTGGCTGAATGCAGTCGAAATTGCAAGTATCGGATCTTAATTTAGGCAAAATTGCCAGTTTTGGGGCCTTTTTCGGAACTGTCTGTAGCTAGCTCCAACAAATCCCAGAGCCTGACGGATACTTAACCAATAAATTGGACTTTCCATGGCCGAATATCCGCGGCAATGCGACTTTCGGGTACGAAATCCCTTCAACAATGCATGTTGAGACTCAATTTCAGTTGTTATTCAAGTTTCGGGGCTTAATTTCAACTCAAAAGAAACTTTCGGGTCTTAATTTTGGAGTTATTGCAAGTTTTGGGTCTTATTTTCTGATAAAATGCTGGTGCTGGGACCTTTCCGTGCCCGAGAGTCCTAAGTTTGATGAAACCATGTTTTCTGGCGAATTTCCTGGCAAGATAGGCCCGAACTGCTCGGGGATAAAGTTCGGCTCACTTCAAAAGGCTTCTGCACAGTATTTTCACCTCCATTCACGAATAATTTTTACTCGGTTCGGTGTTCACTCGATTGTATTATAAATGCCTTACTTTTTTAACTATTCTCCAAAGAATTCTATACGAATAAGCTGGAATTTTAATGATCAAACAGCCACTTCCGTACTTCCGAAGAAATAAATTTTTAGTTTACTGTTTTAGACGCTAAAGCAAGAAGCAACCGTAAAATTGATTATTTCTTCGCCGAGTTATGAATTTCTCTGGATAAAACGACCTTATTTCTGATGTATTCTCAATTGTATAGGTTGATTATCTTCAATTATCTTCATATTGAGAAGATGGCGAACCGTGCTCGCAGCTTTCAATGCATCCGGTGTTTTCATTCGGTTTCGGTCTCTGAGGAGACGTTAAAACTTGTCGGGGTTTTTGTGAGAAAACGTTTCTCACGGTGCGTTCGAAGATAATACATAATGGCTCCTACATTTAATTTTGGTACATACTTATCCCTTCAATGGATGTCTTCGTACGTACGAAAAAGAACAAACAAAAGAAGATCAACCTCAACTTCAGCCGTCTCGCACTGATAGAACTATACATATAGAGCACGAGCCATGCAGGCTGTGAATTAGGAGAGCCTTGCGGAGCTCTTAATTCCGACAAAAAGCGATATGGGGTGGGGGGGGGTAGTTGTTTGTTTCCAGCTCATGAATAGACGACGTGACGATAATTAATGATGTTTTTCGACGATTCACCTCGTCCACCCAACAGAAGATTGTTCGGTGATGAATGTCTTAATTCATGAGTGACGGTGCGCCCTTCTCGATCGCTACCCTCCCCACCCACCCATCCTTTCATGACATACCATGATAAGTATAATAGACAACCTGAAAATTAAGTAAACACCACGATGTGTTGTTTGTGTGTAAAACCCCCAAATTTTCATCCTTGAATTAGTGCGAACTCAGATGACTATCCTCGCCGTCTGAAATACAGTGTTTCCTTTTTTTCTCTCTCTCTCTCTCCTCGCTGTTAGAAACACGCGTTAATAAATCTCCGTTGGACGATTTTCTCGTTAGCAACACACGCGGAGAGATGGAAATAAAATCAGCTTTTGGATTAGGTATAGAGCTCTCTCTGTATCCTCGAAATTCTCGCCTCGCGCGCTTCATTTATCACTTTTGAAACTTTCCCCTGTCCCCTAATCAGCAATTCGAGTAAAGCGAAATGCTTGGGAAATTCTCTTAAATTCAAAATCTCCTCTACAAATTTTAGGATTTCATTGATTTACCTAAGGCAGGACGATCTGATTTTTAAGATGTCTCCTATAAGAATCACTTTGAGATAAATACATTACATTGGTGACTTTTTTTTCCTTGAGCACCGCACAAGTATATAAAAGAGAAAATTCCGTCAAAAGTACTTCTCACAATGAGAGGCTCTTGTAAATTTGAAAGAGAATTCCCCTCGAATGTCTCTTCTCGCTGTTAACTTCTGATTCCCCCCAGTCACCGCTTTCAAGCTTTTTTTCTCCCTTTGATCCTCCAATAAACTTCCCAAATAGATCCTGCCACTTACTTTCGACAGACAATACCCCTCCTCGGGCCGCTGTTAACTCTTTGAGACCGAATTTCAAAGAGCCGAACACATAAAATGAAAAAAGAAATCCCCCGTCCCTCTCTATTTGAGCATTCACCTAAATTGTAATTGAACGAAAATGCTTGATTCTAGAAGTTTTTAAAATAAAAAAATAAATTGAGTGAATGAATAAGTAATATGAATGAGGAGGAAACAGAGTGGGAGAATTACGGAATTAATAAAGAAAGACAAGAACCGAATGGCAAGGGGTGGCGTGGGATTAAAGAAAGAGCGGATCGCTGAAAATAAATTAAAATATTCCGATGAGTATGATGAGTAAGGGAAAGGAAATATTTCCATTATTCAGCGGATCCGAGGGGTAGTCTTAAAGTAAGTGAAATGAATAGCTTGGGCTAAGAATGAGAGTGCTGAGGTCAGGTGTGTTTAAGGGATGACGATGTAAATATTGTAACCAGAGTACTGGTGGGTGGTAGAAGGGAAGGGGAAAGTGGGTGTAAAAGAAAAGCAAGCATTTTTTGAAGAATCAAAAATTTGCTTTTTTGAACAGGTCTTAACGAAACGGCAACACTCCCTCCTTCATTACTTCCATGGTGAATTTTATTGTTCCACGTAACATTCAAAAAGCGAAGCAGTTCGTCCAACTCCTCAAAGATTGAACAACTCCTTAATTGAACAACTATTGTTGAAAAAATCTTGTGATCCTGTTCTAGTCAGTGATATTAGGTCACTATTGCAATGTCTAGACAATAATTATTTTAAGTTTAATGAGAAATTCTATAAAATGGATGGGCTGCCCATGGGCTCACCACTGTCCCAGTTATGTGCAGAAATTTTTATGAATGAATTGGAAGAGGAGCTGTTCACATCAAGCAACGCTCTAGTAAGTAAGATTTCAATGTGGACTCGATAGGTGGACGATGTGTTCTGCGTTTATAATGGGTCCTTTGAGGAATTGGATGAACTGCTTCGCTTTTTGAATATGTTACGTGGAACAATAAAATTCACCATGGAAGTAATGAAGGAGGGAGTGTTGCCGTTTCTGGACCTCAAGGTGAAAAAACAGGATAACACGCTCGAGTTCGACATTTTTAGAAAGCCCACAACCACCGACATTACGATACACCGGGATTCACGACACCCATGGGCGCATAAGCTTGCTGGGTTCCACTGGCTACTACATCGCTTGATGACAACGCCGTTGAAACCTGAGTTTTTCGAAAGGGAGCTAAGACTCCTAAAGCACTTAGCAAACCGTGATGGCTATGACGACGGTATGATTGAGCGGCTGCTGCAAAGAAAAATGAGGAGTCTTGCAATTGGGGAGATTTCCCAGGGCGTTAGATCGCAGCAAAGGGTCGAAGACAGAAAGGAAGGTTTTTGTGTCCTACCGTTTTTTGGGGATGTATCTTCCAAGTTGGCTACGGTTTTACGACGGGAGGGTTACTGGGTCGCTTTTACGAATGGTCTATCGTTAGGACGCTTATGCCCGTCTCCAAAAGAGGTAGTAGTTAGAAAAGAGAATCGCAGTGGGGTGTACAGGTTGGTGTGTACCTGCAAGCGAGCATACGTGGGCCAGGCGGAAAGAAAAATAAAAAACAGAGTGGAAGAGCATCTCTCGAAGTCAACAAAGTGTATGTCAGAATTTAAAGATCATTTACGGGAGTCAGACCATGTTTTTGACAGGGAATAAGGTGTACACATATTGCATTGTATGAATAAAGGGCCGCTATTGGATTGGTCGGAGAAACTGGAAATTATCATATGTGAAAAAACGAATACGTCGATTGCATAAATAATTTAAGTCGTTCGAACGGTCCCCTATGCTGTCCTTGTTCACTGGTAGTGATGGAAGTGGGCGTCGTTGTATTGAGGAGAGGGGAAACGCTCCCGACCCTATGCCTTCAGTATAATTCTCTTGTTCTATTTTATTTAATTTTTGTCAGTGGACTTATAGACGACAGGGTGTAACAAACTTCATTTTGACATTTAAAGGTATGTTCTTTCTTTTTAGATATTATTAATATTAATTATAAGGGATATTATTAATAAGGGATGTTTGTAAAAAATGGTTGGTCTTATTTATAGAAACTATCACTGATGATGATGCGATAAAGCTTCGAAACCGGTCTGAATAAAACTGTTCACGAAGTGGAGAGATATATCTTTTTTCGACCTATTTGTCTTTGTGGAGATGAAAAGCGAATTGTGATGCTAAATAGACAATTTAGGGTACAATTTCTACATAATTTGTACTTGTTTAAGGGCCTTGTTGCATAAGACCATTTTCCGGAATTTGATCTTCCGGTTAATTGAAATTCTCCAAATTTCGTGAGTTTGGTGAGCCACAGAGGGCAAATGCCCCAGGCAGACGGCGGCAGACGATCATATTCGTAATCAGCTCCATAAAACCTTTCGAATGAAACCAGCTTCAGAACTATAATCTTCCGGTTAAATTCATGTCCCAAATTAGGGATTTTAATTAGCTATAAAAATCCTCTGTCTCCAGATACAGCATGGCAGACACCAGGACTCGTAAACAGATGGTCATATGCCATCATTTTGCACACCTTTCGTGACTGTGTTCTTCCGGTTGAATGGGACTGTCACAGCTCTCGAACTATATGTACAATTAATTGTCGAAGAAGGCTGAATAACAAAATTATCAGTTTGCGACGGTTTTTAGGTTGTGCTTCAGAATTGAAAGCCTAAAAATCACGAAATGTTCGCACTATTTTCCGTTTTTCGCGAAAAACTCGAAAAGTACGCACCTACAAATAATGTCACTATTTCTTAAGCCATAAAAAACCAAATAAACAAAATTATCTTCAAACTCCACCCGAGAACCCGATTTCCCACAGAAAAATTATCATTTTACGCAAATTCAATTCCCGGCTAAAATTGAGAGAAACGCTTATTCGCGGATGCAAAAATTCAAACAGTTGAACAGAACTGGAAATTGAAAATAAGGTAATTCGAAAATCCCTGGACGCTCTATGTAGTAAAATTTTCGGCGGTAAAGTCCACCTTTGAGACAAGCCTCTCCCTCTTTCGCCCGATGGTGAGGCGGTCGTTGAATAAAAACAAAATAACTATCGACGAGTGGAAGAGGAGATGGACCTCATTGACTATTCAAACGATTTTGAATTCATAACATGACGCCGAGGGAACAAACTGAAATCCTCTAAAATTAATAAAATCATAACTGACAAGATATCGAACAAAACCACCGAGCGTGTCATCTTTCAAAGGGATATGTGTCACCTCGCTTAGTCAAGACACACTCTTCCATCACCCCCTAATCCTTCGGTGAATAAGAGGATCGAGGAAAATTCTGATGCCTTGACTCTAGCGCGCCTAAAAGTATCACCCCGTCTACGCCGGCGTGGTTTAATAATCGACACTGTGCCCACCACAGTCAATCTACTCGTCGTACCGAAGAGAAAGGGCTTATACGTTTCCCGCCTTAGACCTGACCCTCAGGTGTCTGACGTTTTTTCTGTTTTGAGTTCGCTGAATATTCAGAACGTCGAATGCTTCAAGCTATCTACCTAGCATGCATCTTATTCGTCTTTTAGGATTTTAGTTCCGGCAGCTGATTATTCTAAAATCTCTGACCCTGATGTCTGACCTGCAGGCACGTTGCTTGTGTCTTCTCCTCCCTTTCCACCGATCGTCAGTTCGGCGAGTGAAGCATGACTGGATAGTAATAGGAGCTCCCTTTTCACGATAGTCCATTCTAATAAGCAAAGCCTCCGAAACAATATCGATGAATTAAACCTTTTTCTCAACGACCGTCTGATGGACGTCTACCGGCGGCTACCGATCATGGGCTTCCCAGTTCTAGTATTGAGTTGTTCGCCCATTCTGGGATCAAATGTGCGTCTTTCTTCTCCAGAAAAACTACCGCTTATGGAGGTCTGTGATTTTTGTAAAATCATCATCCGTTATCGCTGGTGAGCTCCTGCCCCTCACCCAGCTTTCAGCTGAGGGAGTCTTGGAAATTTCTGCTGTCCGACTACACAACCCCGATGTCGTCATCTTCTGTGTCTACCGTTCTCCCAGCTCGTCAATAGGCTCCTTTTACGAAAGCTTCAAAATCTTTCTAAAGAGAGCCTTCAGTTACTCTTCCCCGCTCGTTATTGCCGGTGATTTCAATGTCGTAGACTTCGTTGCTGATTCGAGCGGCTGTCTGGTATTCAAGGACTTAACCGCCTCCTTCGGTCTGTCACTGATGTTGTCGGGCCCCACCCGAATGCACCTTACTGGCAGGCGCTCATGCCTCGACAGTATCATCACGAACCTCAGCTCCTCGTCATTTACGGCTGGCAACAGTTCTCTCGCTCTCTCTCACTCACTCTCTCTCTCTCTCTCTCTCTCTCTCTCTCTTTGTCCACAGCGCTCAGGAGTTATCTATTCTTCGGCCACGTCACCATGCCCATCCTAGCTTCAGGTTATTTTGCCCCCTTACGGAGGAGGGACTTCTGAATATCAGAAGCTTGCTCTCGGCTACTGATGCCAATGGCTCACCACATATTCTGAAACCTGCCCTGAGTCACGTACCGCTTCGTTTCTCGAAGCGTTTCTTTCGATCGTTGACTATGCGGCCCCTTTAAGTCTGGTTGATATCTCCAGGGGCCGTGTTACGAACCCGTGTGAAAATGACGCAAGATGCGGTTGCTATAGCGGGATAGTGTTGTTTCTTATTCGACGTCCTTAGAAAACGCTGGCGGCATTTTTTCCCGAACGCTCGTAATAGGGCCTCAGGCCTCGTAGGGTGCGGCACCACTGGTTCACCGACGAGCTACGCCGTAAGAAGTGAAGTTTTGAAGATCTTTCATCGCTCCGTAATTCCTCTTTGTTCTCTGATTCGTCGACCTTGCCTTCTTCAGGAAGCGCGTAGAGATTTTCGAATCAGTATCGTCAAAGTTAAGAGAGCCTACAATGATTCCCAATGTCAACAAAGCTTGGTTAAGGAGGTTGGTTAAGGAGGGTTGGGTGGCCTTGCTTCTCCTGCAGCCAGCTCTGGTCTTGATCCCGACGGGTTTAACCATTTCTTTGCTGGACCGGCGGTTGAGGGTGTGGATCTTTTGACTGACTCGCCTCAAGCTCGAGGAACCGAACTTTCCGGCCCCCAAGTTCCATCGTCTACCCCGAGATCTAATCCTCAACGCTGCCCCTTATACTCTGAACTGCCTGTGATCTGTCTGCCTTTTATTGACGTTGCTTATGAATGTACTTAAGCCGGCAATAAATTAAGCAGCTGAGTTGAGTTGAGTTCGCTGATTCTTAAATTGCGAAAAAGGGCTAATTCAAGGCTAAAAGAGAAAAATCACCAATTCATAGCTGAGAGATTGAGAGAAATGACCGTAGAGTCCAGGCTAGCCTCCCACGACAGCACGCTGACGAAAAACCTCAAAAGTTCAACATTTTTCCGGCAAATAATACACCAAAATTGGGAGCTTTCTGTCTGAAATTCAAGCGAAATTGCGAACATTTTAGGAATTTTTTGTTTGTTAACGGAGCCATAGCCACACGAATAACCATTTAAAGGCAATGTTATGCACCAATCATAGAGTTGTAGGTTCAGGAATGAAATTGCACATTTACGGTTTTAATTCTTTCAAAAATGCAAGTTTATGTCTTTATGTTCTTAACGGCAAAAAAATTGCAAGTTACGGGTCTTAATTTTCTAGAAATTTCAAGTTTCTAGGCTAAAATATCCAATGCTCGGCAGGGTCCTGCGGATAGCCTGTCAGGCGACTCTTGGCTCCTTCAAGACGACTCCAACAGCAGCAATGTAAACGCTGCTTTGGCTGCGAATCTGCGATCCCTCTTTTTGGAGGTCAAGACAAATATCGGGCAAAACTGCTTATTTTGTGGTTTCATGGTTGGGAGAATTTGGTTTTCCAAGCCTGTAGAGCCATCCCAAACTGTACATTGTTCTCTTAATTAATAATTTTTACTTTTGAGCCGAAGTAAAAGTCTGATTTTCCAAATAATCACAATGCTTCCTCTATATTGCCAGTGTATTCCAGAAAAAAAAAAAAATCCAGACAGCAAGAGGTACTTTTTGTTGGTCGATAAGCAGGGAAATGAGAGAGGAGGATTCAAGTCATTGTTAAACCGCACCGAGAGAGTCTATCACGGAAAATGATTTTCCTACCTAGTTATCTCAGTGCCACTCTTCAAGTTTCACACTTCAACCCAGAGATGGTTGGCGTACCTTAATTGGCTTGCCTGCCATATTCAAGGATGCCTCCGCCTCGTAATTTATTCTACATAGTCTTAAAACCCATACGGTCTCTCTCACCTCCCCCACCCGTGAGAGGATCGTATAGAGCGGTATATTCGGTGAGATACTACACCCTCAACAAAAAAATACCGTCGAGTTTTCAGCGTGGAACAGTGGATGTGGGGGGATCGGCTTCTTGAAGGTCAAATACACAAATAAGTCAGTATTTTTAGGAACCTGAGACATTTTTGAACTAAGTTGTTTGTAAAAAAAAAAAAAATCGAAGAAGGCTACGACCCGCACAACGGATTGGTCTCGAGAACAGAAGTATAACCTAAGCAAACTATGAACGCGTTACTTTCAACATTCAAGTCAATATCTTTATCAGCACGCGGCTGACAGGGAGATGATGGAGCTATCACTAATGGTGAGAGTGAGGGGGAAAAAATCGTCATCTCCCAGTGTTTTTCACCATCTTGGGTCTTCATCTCAACACACACGCACACAGTTCAACACATCAGCACATCACTTACCAGGTTCCCTTTATTTGGTCTTGTTTTCGCTCTTTCTTTCTTTCACGGCACAGTTTCATTGTTCAGTACGTCTCTTCCTTTTCAGTCAACTCGTCTTACCCCCCTCCCTCCCTCAATCCGACCCACCAGGTTGGCCCCTTTGTAAATGATAACCGGAGATGGGCTTTCGAGTTGTTTTATGAGAGACATAAATCAACCTAGCGTCTACTTCTTCTTCCTTTAGACTTTGTTTTGTGAGTATATAAAAAGCAAGAATTTTTGTTTTCGCCTTGTTTTTCTTTTATGCTTTGGTAACGCCAAAATAAAAAAAGCTTTCAG
Organism: Corythucha ciliata; assembly: GCA_038030265.1. Lineage (NCBI taxonomy): Eukaryota > Metazoa > Arthropoda > Insecta > Hemiptera > Tingidae > Corythucha > Corythucha ciliata. The sequence goes on along the minus strand of CM075937.1, from coordinate 21,008,299 downwards.
GTATTTTTAAAGGTACCCCTCAGGCTGTATAAGTTTCTTGGTGTGGATTGGAGGGGGGTTATAAATAATTGATAGGGAGAAAATGTATCAGTTTGGCAGTGGAAAAGGTTGTAAAGTTGAAAGTTTCGATAACTATTATAAAACAGTTTTTAATCAGAAAACCACTCTTTACAACCCTCCGGTGTTCTATAAAATGTGCCGGGGTGAGAGGGGAAGGGTTGATGCGAAGAGAATTTTTATTGCGAATTCTGATCGTGAACGCCAGTCACGATAAGAAAATAAGAGTCGACAGAGAGAAAAGACTTTATCTTCGCAATGACATAAAGTACCTCCTAATATTGCCCCTTATCCAAACACTTTCCTATTTTATCACACACAACGCTCGCAGGCTTTTCTCAGTTAATTCGGCTCAATCCCCCCCCCACCAACCCATGCCATACAAAACCCTTTCCATTTTCAATTCATATTGACCGTCAACCCCGGCTTTCACACATCACTCGGAGACCGCGCTTATTGAATACTGAAAACTGGCGCCATTTGTTCCATGTAAAAGGATAGCATCGGATAGAGAATGGTGGAGTTTGGGGGAGGGGGTTTGAAAGGAGTCTGTGAGGAGGCGTCAGAGCGTATAGTATATAGTTCATTTTGTGGGGAATGAAAAAGGATGAATAGAGTGGAACATGAAGGGGGGGTTCGCGGTGTTCTAATCAACAATAGAGAAAGATTCACCCCCTTGTCATCGTCATCCACTCCGAATGGGAATACCACGCGATGTTGGATCATTATTGTGGTAAGGCAATGATGAGGTGGTGGGAGGGGAGAAAAACGGTTGTTGTTTATTACCGTCAACCGCTTGGATGAGAGGCATAATTTATTCAAAATCGTAGTTCAATCGTTAGTAGTGCTCGAATGTGAGCTCTCTATAACTCTAATACTGTAGTGGTTGAAATGACAGCTTCTATATCCGGTATAGTTTCTGCAGGCTATAAATATAAATTTTCACGGTCTTTTTTGCCACGATTTTCATTCGGTTCCACAATTTTTCCATTTCGTCCCTGAAATGATTTTAAACCTTTCTCTGAAATGGGTTTTTCGCTCTTTTTTCGACTTATTTGAAGAAGTGATTAATCGTTCCTTTTTCACGATCTCTTGGTGATAAAAACGAAGCCATAAAATCAGATATTGGTGCCGAAATTCGAGTAGGATATCCTAACAAAAGATTTTAAAGGATTTAAAGTTATATGTATAGTTTCGCTATTTTCTTGTTTATTGGAAAATGGGGAACTTGCTCATTTTTCAATCACTGGTGTTTCTTGAAGAGGGCTCTTCAACAAGACTATTGCCCACATTAAACATTGAAATCAATATCAAGGGTTTTTTTTTTTAGGCGAATTTTTAAAAATTTTGAGTGGGGGTTTGTGTTGGTGTATTGCTATGTAACAAAAAAGACTACCCATGGAGGTAAGAACAAGTGGAGGGAGTGAAACGCAATTTTCGTGAAGCCAGTCGCCATTACTACACACCATCTGTTATCAGGCCTAATCGAACAAAAACATTGACAATTTGATACTTGATCAGTGAAAAAGTAATAAATTCCCCTCCCGTCCTCTCTAGGTGAATGATAACATGGGTGTGTAATGACGGAAAACCCGGCTTCACATGTTTCTACATTAAAAAAGCCTTTCTCTCTCTCCACTTGTTCCTACCTCTATGAGACTACCACCAAATGAGTAGGTTATCAATGCGAGTGCATTCAATAAAATCTTACTGTTCGTATTCCGCTTATTTTATTTTAATTTATTTTATTATTTTGCATAAAAACATGGTGTCAGAGTGCTGAGAACACGTTCAGGTACGTGCTCCACGATGTTCTCAACGTTACCCGTGCCTGAACCCCTAAAATGCGCTGTGGGAGAAAACTTGTGTGAGAGTTGGCTTCTTTTCAAAGATGGATGGAAAAACTACGAAATCGGCACTGGTCTTGAGGAGGAAAACGAACGGAAGCGAAGGGCTGTGTTCAGAGCGGTCATCGGGAGAGAAGGTATGCGACTTCTCAAGCAATTAAAACTCCTAGAAGAAGAAAAGGAATCATTGCAGCTCTTGATGCCGAAATAACCCCTCAAAAGAACGTCGTTTACGAAAAGTACGTTTTTTTCTCACTTTATCAGGAGGAGGGAATGTCGTTCTCTGAATTTTTGAGAATTATGAAAGAAAAGGCAGGCTCTTGCGATTTTGGAGTTCTTGAGGAAGAAATGGTACGTGATAGGTTTGTAGTGGGAATCCGCGACCATGATTGCCGTAGAAGGCTACTGCAACAACGGAATTTGGCGCTACCCAAAGTTTTTGAGGCCGCTGCAATTGAAGAGACGACCAAGCAATTGTCTAGCATGAGCCAGCAGCTCGGAGACGAAATTGTTAACAAACTATCTCGAACCTCGATATCAAAGCAGTCACCAAGTGGTCGTCAACTTAAAATCAACGAAAGAGACTGAAAGAATCAAAGAAAGAGACATATTTGACAAAAATAAATGCCCGGCGTTTGGGAAAAGTTGCATGAATTGTGACAATTAGACCACTTCGCTGTGGTGTGCCGTTCGTTGAAGCAAGTGGTCAAGGCAGTCAATTCTGGAGAGGCACAAAGCTGTTCGGTGCTGTCAGACAGCGAGGAAAGCATTATGAACATCATCTCGGCAAAACAAGCTAATAGATTCATGGTTGAGGTCGTCATCAATGGTACGGAATGCGTCGCGCAGATAGACACCGGTGCCTCCTGCAACCTAATTGGCTGGAAGCAAATAAAGAGCCTTCGATCGCAGCCAGTTATCAAGCCTTCGGGGCAAATGCTGCGTTGCTTTAATGGGCAACGAGAACGGTCGGAAGGTGAGTGCATTCTACGTGTTATGCATGATGACCAGACTTACAAGGCAAGATTCCTGATTACTAAGGAAATGCCTCGTCCTCAAGGCGCGTCTCAGGTGTCGTTTCTCGGCATAGTCAACTATTTGTCGAAATTTGTACCGGGTTTATCACAAAAGGCAGCCCCATTGAGAGCTTATAGTGGTGAATGGACAGATGAAATGTAGGATTTTTTAAAAAGATAAGTTGCAAAATGCACCTACTCTTAAATATTTTTACGTATCGAATAGCATTACTCTTCAAGTGGACGCTAGTAGCTATAGATTGGGCGCTGCTCTAATCCAAAATGGTTGATCTGTCGCTTACGCATCCCGCACCTTAACCAAGAGTGAGACAAAATATGCACAGATCGAGAAGGAGACCCTAGCAATTCTTTTCGGGATGAAGCGCTCTATTGCTTCCGACGTCTCTATTGCTGATGCCATGTCTCGGTTGCCTACTGGTGGGGTTGAAACTGATCTAATAATTGCTAAAGTGATGGAAGAAACAATCCTTTAATAGGGTTGGCGACCAGTGACCCAACGCTGATTCGAGAATACACGCAACAGGACGATGAAGGGAAGCTGTTTGCTACAATTCACAGAAAGCGGTTGTCTTGAGGAAGAAAAGTCGGTGCCACCGAAAATGCGAGATTGGTGGAAAATTCGAGAGCAAATCACTTCGTCAGATGGCATTGTAATTAAAAATCAGCGAATTTTCGTTCCATTCGAACTGCAGAACACAATTATTAGGAAACTTCACAAGGGTCATAAGACCCTTGGGTGAAGCTGATATACGTTTTTAAAAAACTCGTGTGTTTTGGCTGAAAATGTCTGATGACATTCGAAGATATGCTAAAGCGTGTTCAATGTGCGAGGATTTAGATGTGGCGCGGAATCAAAAAGAATCACTTGTTCTCAGAGAATCCAAACGGTTCGTCCCACCATGCACAATGAAATTGTTGAGTTCAATGAATCACTTCGTTTTTCACGTGTCATGAAAAATTTGAACTTTAATTGATGAAACGGTTTTTGCCTTTCTCCCTTTTTGCACCTATTCGTGAAGTTCCGAGACTCCGATATGAAGCCTAACATCTCTGATAAGCATAGATCTAGTGTAGCTTTCCATAAACTTATAATGATTATAAAACTACCACGCCCGTGGAACGGTACTCGGGCGCATATGTTGATGTCCGAACAGCAACACTGCATCCGCTCGTGCACTGGAGCCGAGTTTCGTCAGTTCAAAGCTCAGTGGGACGAAAGATGAGCGATAGAATGAACCGAAAAATTCCATTCTATTCGAACCTGATGAAAAAGCTTTACACGGCAAAGGACGCGGTTCCTTTAAATTTCTCAATATGGGATCATTCGTCCCTCTTCTGAACTGTTAGGGTGTGCACGGCCAACGAACGCAGTTTCAGTGGAGCACAGTGGCTAGTATCGCACGAACCACCACCGCCCGGGTCTGCCGCTCTTTCGTGAATCGCGGCGTTTGCGAGATACAGAGAGCCGCTACCACATGAGCGTATGGGCTGCGAACAAGAATGAAGCGTTTCTATTTCCGAAAAGCGTGTAGGTTTTCCGATTGCCGCTCCTAGGAAACACGTAGAAGGGAATAGAGGGAGATTTGGGACACGAGACGAGTGACCCGCTCTACGGCATAGCCCCGCTATGAGCCATTCGTTTTTTAAAGTCACTTTTCGGCTGTACGCAACACATAATTCGAAGTGGACTTCGACACCGAGCGTTTTATTACCGAAGATGATCCATGAAATTTAGCACATGGGCTCTGAAAGTTACAATATGTCTCATATTTTCTCTGTTTCTTGAGTCGTCCAAATACATTTTCAAGAAAACTAAAACGCAAATCTTGATGTAATAATAATCGCCTTGTTTTTTTGAAACAAGTATTTTGGTGTTTATTTATCTAAAATAGCGTTTATCTATGATAGCGTTCCATCAACATACTAGGAAAAATATTACATGGGCGAGACAGTCACGAGTTTAGAAAGAGCCGCTCCGACTCTTGAGGTCTGCGAAACAAGGATCTGAACAAAAGGCGCCACACTCATGCAATTCTCGCTGTGCTCAAACCACGGTTCTTCTCATTCGTAGTTCCGGTGCAAATAATGTTTCTGAATTATTTCGTTTCTTGCTTGCGAGCGGGTATTGTGTGAAATAAAGGTTCATGATTTCTTAGGCCCTGTTTTTCTCTTAACTAGCATGGGATCGACCCCTGAAGAAACATACCCAAAAATACACAACACATCAGTAAAAAACAAGTTATCTTGAACACAGAAACATGACGTATTCCATAAAAAACATGAGTGATGGACTACCCGGAGACTTCTGTCGTGATTTCAGAAAGAGGATTGGAGCTAGGTACTTGCGCATGTTGAAATATCCGGAAAAGGAGTCTAAAAACTCGTGACTCGCGCATCCCGTTTAGACTAAAGATTCTCCCGAGTAGTTGTAGGTTATTCACTTTATTAATGTCCTGTGAAACAATCTAAAAACTCACTAGTGAGCATTTCTGGACATACTTTTAAGGAAAAATAAGAAATCTAGAAATTCAAAGAGGACATGTAAAATAAAAACAACTTGACTTGAGGTTACTTTGTGGTTCACAAGAAGCACCTCCCACCATAATAACTACCGCCAAGAAAATTCAAGCCCAAGCTTTCTCCGTTCATTTTTATCTCTACGCATTACAAGATTACTAAGTGGTGCATTACCTGCGAGTTTTTTGTTTGGCGGACGAGGCTTGCCAAGGCCGCTAATTAAAAACGAGCGGGTAATACCCTTAATAGTCGAGTGATGTACGTTATTTTTCGCGCAACTGTCGTCCAGTTTTAATCTTTTGACAAAAAATAAAAACATGTCTTAAGATATTTCTATAATCACTGATAAGGTGACAACATTTCAACAAAGGTTGCACACTAGGTTATACAAAACTGACATGTAAAAAACTTTTCAAGTCAGTTTTAAACCTTTACTGTACAGTTTTCAAAAACTGAAGCTGTAAAGTGCCAGGTTACGAAAAATTAAACTTACTGGAGTTGTCATGTTATCCTAATGGGCAACTTACGAAGAAGGTAGCGCGAAAATACAGTTTTTAAGGCGATCGGGGAGCGGTTTTTACTGTAGTTTGTCCGATATTTTTTTTTATATTCTGAGTTGAACATTGCCGACCCCGGTCCAGTCACAGATGAAGTCGTTTGATTTGAATTGCGTCCAGAGAGTGATCAGCAGAAGGCCTGTACGAGCAGAAGTTGGGGCGTAAGCTAGAGACGAAAGTGGGTGACGGAGTGGCTCTGCCAATGAAAAGCGTTTGGAGAGTCTTCCGCTCTGTTGCAGGAAGTAACTAGACAATGATCGGGATAATAATGGCATCCCGCGAGTTCTTCGACATAAATTAAGAATCACAGGGATAATTTTTGAAGAACATTTTGTGATTGTGGATTAGGTGCTGACGTCGGCTATGCGATTGACGGTTATGTGAAAACATCGAAATCTTGGTCTCGTCTAAATAAAATTTCATAGCGACGTATCGCTCGGGTTTTTTCGTCCAGCTAGCTCCAGTGTGAGCCCTTGTGTCGTGGTAAACTCCTAGCCTAGAGCACAGAAAACTTCCTAAGCAGATACCAGTCGCGTTTGTAATAAATGATCTGGATTTTTTATTATTCCCACTTCGTTCAGACTTGTAGACTAATGCGACGTAGGACGTTTCTTTCACGTCTCTTTTCAAATAATCAGGCAACGTGACGCCCGTTCCCACGTGTAGGCGAAATTTTCGGAAAACGATAAAAAAACAAAATTTATGTTGCCCTGAGATCACTTCAGACTTTGCTAGACACCCCCCTCCCTACAGAAAATCAAGAGGGAGGGACATTTCTATTAAAATTGGCCATTAAAAGTTACTGGTATGGTATAGCAGTATATGTGTCAATTTGCAGCTCTCTATAGTCATTTCACATATGGAATCCGCAAGCTTTTATTGGAATCCGCAACTTGACCTGTGGTGACAAGTACATATGGAATACCAGTAACTTTTAATGGCACTTTACATGATAGTTACTCAAAAGTACTAGTACTTGTGCCCATTGTATGGTATAGCAGTATACGTGTCAATTTGCAGCTCTCTATCGTCATTTCACATATGGAATCCGCAAGCTTTTATTGGAATCCGCAACTTGACCTGTGGTGACAAGTACTAGTACTTTTGAGTAACTATCACGTAAAGTTCCATAAAAAGTTACTGGTATGGTATAGCAGTTTACGTGTCAATTTGCAGCTCTCTATAGTCATTTTACATGTGGAATCCGCAAGCTTTATTGGAATCCACAACATGACCTGTGGGGACAAGTACTGGTACTTTTGAGTAACTATCGCGTAAAGTGCCATTAAAAGTTACTGGTATGGTATAGCAGTCTACGTGTTAATTTGCAGATCTCTATCTTCATTTTACAAATGGAATCCGCAAGCTTTTATTGAAATCCGCAACATGACCTGTAGGGACAAGTACTAGTACTTTTGAGTAACTATCACGTAAAGTGTCATTAAAAGTTACTGGTATGGTATGGCAGTATACTTGTCAATTTGCAGATCTCTATCGTCATTTTACATATGGAATCCGCAAGCTTTTATTGCAATCCGCAACATGGCCTGTGGGGACAAGTACTAGTAGTTTTGAGTAACTATCACCTAAAGTACCATTAAAAGTTACTGGTATGGTATAGCAGAATACGTGTCAATTTGCAGGTCTCTATCGTCATTTCCCATTTGGAATCCGCAAGCTTTTGTGGAATCCGCAAATTAGAAACTCCCTTATAGAAGCAAAACTCCCGCTCAGATAGTAGCAAGGCACTAGTAGCACCAAGTTGAGCATGCTCGACTTTAGTCGGGGCCAGTAAATTTAGTAGCAAACATAAATTACAAGAAATACCAAAAGGTTTCGCTTCGATATTTCAAGCTTACGAAGTAGCTCACTAGTAGTAGCGCATTGTAGTAACCTAATGTGAACGAGTTTCCCTCACCCCTCGCCCGAAAGCTATTAGTAGCTTACCTTTAGTAGCTTGCTACTGGTAGCGAGCTATTAGTAGCCTAGTGTAAATGGGCTTAAGAGGCCTTTACCGTCGAACAGTAAGAATCGCTATCTCTTGAATATTATTGACGATTATCGTTGATTATCACTGATTATTGATTATAGTTTCCCGTTTTCCGTCTTAATAATTTGTTCTCTCTGTTTGGTACACCCAGCTACTTACACCCCGACAGAAGAAAATTATTTCTATCAAAAGAAATCAATCAATATCTGTTCCGAACGGAAGCCCGGTCGGCGACGCGCTCTCGAGGCACAACTTATTACAAAGAAAACACGTAAACTGTTCGAGTCAAAGTGTAATGATAGTGAATTTCCTAAATTTACTGAATTATGCGATTTCATAAAGACACAAATCCGCGAATCGGATTTGTGTTCTGACAGCAATTCAATGGTGGGAAAGGTGTCACCATGGTCGAGTAAGACATTCAGTGTTCAAAACGATAAACCTCCTTCGTCGTTACCCGTTAAATCCGCTAGTGGTTGTCCGATTTGTAAGAAACCGCATCGCATTCTTCAGTGCTCTTCATTTTTAAAGTCAACTGTCAGTGGTCGATATGAACTTCTCAAAACATTTAGGCGGTGTTTTTCCTGTGGAGGAGCCCATAGTCCATCTGACTGTTCCAGTCGCGGTTCCTGTCGCATGTGTCACAGCACAAGGCACAACACACTTCTGCATCCTTCAAATGAGGGCTCGACTAGCAGTTCAATTTCGTCCGTTCCTACCTCATTGGATGTGGCTCCCCCCTCTTCCTCTTCACGTTCACCAACCGTTATCTCGGAATCAAAAAATGAGAACTCAGAAGAACTTTCTTTAGCCGCTCGTCTAACTTCCAATCCAAATGTTCTTTTGAGCACCGCTCTCGCGAAGACTCGATCACATTCCGGTGACTGGGTCACTTGTCGGTTACTGATTGATACGGGATCACAGTCAAATTTCATTACGCATAAACTTGCAAATCGATTGAAGCTACCTCGACGACACACAACTTCTACTTTTTCTGATATTGGTAATACACGCTTACCCACGTCTCAGCACGAAATAGAGTGCACCCTTTGTTCCTTCACCAATTCGACCAAAAACCTGGTCACTTTCGGCCAGAATACTACCTAATACTGTCTCTTTAGTCCCTTCCGTGCCAGTTTCTAGGGAAATTACTCTTCGTTTTTCCTCGCTTTCGTTGGCGGATCCAGAATTACACGTTCCGGAACCGATCGATTTACTGGTTGGGGCGCTGTTTTATGCAGTCATTTTAGGTGAATCACCTCACTTCATTAAGGGACGACCATCTGTCATTCTCACTGCTTTGGGATGGGTCATTTTCGGGGAAGCTGATTTGGAGGAGAGCCCTCCGGAAATTCAATCCTTTCATTCGGTGGAGCATATCCACGAAGATATCAAACGATTCTGGGAAACTGAGGAAGTCGAAGTGAAAATTCCCGAGGATCCTAGTTATGCCTTTTGCGAACAACACTTCAAGGATCATGTTCAACAGGACGACCAAGGGCGTTTCGTAGTGTCCTTACCTTTTCGAACTGATGTTTCTCTACAGCTACACCCAACGAAACAGTATGCGTTGAACCGCTTACACACTTTAGAGAGACGTTTCTCCCGAGACGCTGATTATCAAACACTGTAAAGTGCTCAAATGCAGGACTACATCGCTGCTGTTCACGTGTCTCGCACAGAATGCAATGTCAATTATTTGATGACTCACCACGGAATATCAAAGCCAAACTCCACAACTTCACTTCGTATCGTTTTCAATGGTTCCGAATATGCCGACGGATTTAGTTCACTCAACGATTTACTCCTACCGGGCAAGCCTTTTCAACCAGACATAGGTCAAATCATCGACAACTTTCGTTCATTTCCGGTCGCAATTTCCTGTGATGTTAAACAGATGTTTCGTTCTATTCGTCTTTCTCCCGAAGACAGGAAATTTGTTCATTTTCTTTGGAGGTTCGATACCTCACTTCCTGTCAATGAATACGAACTGACTACTTTGCCGTTCGGATTGAAAAGCTCCCCTTTCCTGGCTCAAAGGGTTCTTTTTGAACTTTTCTCGAGATATGGTTCTCAATTCACACATGCCTCGCGTTGCAAATCCGACATTTATGTCGATAACCTCGTTTCAGGAGCGTTTTAGACAGAGCAAGCCATTCAGCTTTGTGAGGAGCTCAACCAACTTTTTTGCCTCGGAGGTTTCATTCTTCATAAATTCGCCAGTAACAATTCCACTGTTTTGAGCACCATTTCCGAAGTTCAACGGTACCAACCGCTATCCTTCGACTCCTCATCGTCGTTCCAACTCTTGGGTCTTCAGTGGAATCCAATTTCGGACAGCCTGAGCTACAAAGTAGACATATCTCATTCAGGTTTCACTAAACGTACCATCTTGTCCGTCGTCGCTCGAATTTTCGATGTCAGTGGATATTTGAGTCCAGTTACCTTCTGGATAAAATCTCTTCTGCAGCGCATGTACTTGCAAAAACTGGACTGGGATGATCCATTGCCTTCTCCCTTTCAAAAGTAGTGGACGAAATTTCTTGATGAATTCCCTCGTTTACAAGAAGTTTCAATTCCTCGTTTTATCTCCTACTCGGAAACTTCATCTCAGATGTCTGACAAATTCATTTTTACCTTACTCGAGTAAACACCCTATTTTAATTCCGAAAAACTCCCACTTAGCCAATTTGATCGTCGATCATTTTCACACGTATACACTTCATGGAGGTATCCAACTTGTTCAAAGTTTCATCCAGCGACGTCAATTGGTCAGATCAAGAGCCTTTCAGTGCGTTACCTGTTATAGATTCAAGGCTAAACCCCAAAGTCCGTTGATGGCTCCACTCCCTTCGACGCGCGTAAACCAGTCCCGGGCGTTTCTCGAGGTGGGCGTAGACTACGGCGGTCCTTTCCTCTACAAGGAATCCAAACGACGGAATTCTCGAAAATTTAAGTGTTGGATTCGTTTTTTTGTCTGTAAGGCCTCTAAGGCAGTCCATATTGAACTCGTAACAGAACTTTCCACCTCTGCCTTTCTAGCTGCTCTAGATAGGTTTATTGCTCGTCGTGGCCTTCCTCGCTGTATTCACAGTGACCGGGGGACTAATTTCTTCGGAGCCGCCCGGCGGATCAAAGAGATTCAGGATTTTCTCGCACAGCATCAGGATACTATTTCGGATCACCTTTCGTCCCGTAACATAATTTGACATTCATTCCTCCGGCTTCGCCTCATTTCGGTGGGTTGTGGGAAGCTGTAGTCAAGTCCGCGAAGCACCATCTAATTCGCGTCATCGGTGAGCAGGCATTGACCTTCGAAGAGTTTTCATCGTTGCTCACCAGGATCGAGGCAATTTTAAATTCCAGGCCTTTATGCAGCCTCTCTGCTGACCCTAATGATAATCTCGATTACCTTACTCCAGGACATTTCCTCATTGGGCAAGCACTTTTGACTCGTCCCGACGGTGAAGCACAGTCATTTCCTCTCAACTCTCGGTGGGAATTACTTTCCTCTTGTGTACGCCACTTTTGGAAACGTTGGAGCGTAGAATATCTTCAAACTCTCCTGCCTCGCTCTAAATGGTGGACTCAAGCAACGCCTTTACCGGTAGGAACAGTAGTCGTCCTTCAAGAAAAAGATTCTCCTCCTCAGCAGTGGACCATGGCCCGGATCATTGAACCTTACCCCGGACCTGACGAAGTCACTCGAGTGGCGAAGATTAAAACTCCGACGACCACGCTGATTCGACCTGTTCACCGATTAATTCCCTTACCGACAGAAGAAGCTCACTAATTTCTAAATTAACATTTCAAAAGCAAAGAAGGTTTTTTATTATTATTTTTCCTAGTTATTGATATCTTACTCTGTGAACTCACATTCAATTACTTACCATTATTACAGTTACTGCTTTCTTTTCAATCGAATGATACCTCTTTTCACTCAACTATTTAGCTGCTACACTCAGTATTTCGAACACTATGTTATTGTACAGCGTGCAACCGGCCTCCCTGCTATTTTATTTTCTTTACTGGTAAAATCAGGCCATTTCACGGTGGGGGCTATGTTCCGTACGGAAGCCCGGTCGGTGACGCGCTCTCGAGGCACAACTTATTACAAAGAGTATTTTCCGCCCGAGCGCGGAGTTTTCTCCCATCTCGCTCCGTCAACTGCGAGAGGGCTAGAGGGGGAGTGGTATTTTTTTGGTTCTCGGTTTTTTAACGGTTGCCCTTAAGTGTGTCTCGGACGATGTTCGTGAAGGGCAGACTTTCGTTCATTCTTGGTTTTCTCTGCGACTAAAATTTGAGAAGTGACAATTTTTGTAAAGAGACGAACAGGTCAGTGCTTACAATCATACATAATTTCCACCATCATTTATGGCCAAAATACTATCCAATACAGTCCACTTATTTCTACAGTAATATAACAATTGCTCAGGTAGCTGAACGTTTGAGGTCGAAACGGAGACTGGACTGCACCATCGGTGCAATTTTCACGACGTCTGGTGGGTCCAACCCACACAAATTTCGCGCTGGTTAGTGCTAGAAGTAAGTTTAAATGATGTATTGCATGTAAAAAGATAAAACACGTCACCAGAACCATCCCATTCTTACATTAGATACAAGTCGAAACTTTCGGCTTCGCAGAGAAAAAGCGTCATTTCTTAGGAACAATGGCCAATTTCTGAAGATTTATCGAAATGAAATGAAAAAACTGTGATTAATTATTTTAAAGAGGACGCTTTGAAGAAGTTTTCCAGAAATTTGGGTTGTTCTGCGACGTGATTTAGTATGCACAAGTAGTGTTTCACTTGTCTGCAAAAATTAAAAATCTCCTAAATTCCAAATTTTAAGCTGCTGTAGTGGTCACGAAAAAGGAACAATTCTCTCGAAAATGGCCAGTTTCTAACAGAAAAACGTGTGCTCTTTTCGAATCTTGCACCAGAATTGGTAAAAAACTCGCTTGAAAATGACAAAATCGCATTTTATTGGAAAAAGGGACATATGCCTTTAAAAACGTTTAAAAAAGCATAGCTAGAAAAATATCGCGTTCCGGACCATTTTTTTTTTTTTTTTTTTTTTTTTTTCGTCCACTATCCAAGAGCAGGGGCATGGCACACGCCCCAGGCACGGAATCCTAAGTGGATTATTGTGCCGCTCTTGGATCGGTTGATCTAGTCTAGAGTCCCTCTCACCGTATGAGGTTGAGGAGGTCCTCAGCTAGTGTCTCGCTGGCCGAAACATATCAGGCGCGTGAAACCCGAAAATGCTGGTCCTGCGAAGATAGCTCTCTCCTTTTAAAAAGGTTAGAGGTCACCGTTTCTTAGAAGCGATAAAACGATAAAAGATAATCGCCCACTGGACCCTTGAGCACGAGAGTGACAAGGATGACGAGCTAGCGCGCGCCGAGTGCGTTGCACTCGAAGAGATAAGCCCCTGCACCGGGGTGTGTTCTTTAGAACGCCCCGTCGAGGGTATTAAAAAAAAAAAAAAAAAAAAAAAAAAAACTCCCTTGGCGGGTATGCTCCCCTTGAACTGCCCTCCACAGGTACGTCCCTGGTCCCATCAATGTCGTGTTTGACCTCGGTGGTATCCATGGACGGAGCAACCGGTGACTGCGGCGTTCACGGAAAGTTCTATCAGCCCCTTCCGAGTTCTTTATATAAACTTCTGGGTGAGCCGTTGAAGGTCCTGCCAGAAGCCAGGGTAATATAATTCCACCGCCGACAGAGCCCTGCATGCCGAAAGCGCCGAGGCCTGCGGTAAGCCTTTACACCAGGGGATCGACCGGTGCCCTGGGGGTCCGTTCAAAGCTCACCTTGCCCTATGTGCCATGCAGACCTTATAGGTACGGACCAAACACCTTGTCTTGGGGGGGGGGGGAATAGCTGATGGAGGAGGTAGGAGATGCCACCCACCGGACTCAGGTCTGTCCCGGACTCAGGACATCCCCTAACCCGTTGTTTGTCCACGGGGTCGTATTCGGTCTCCATGTCCAATGGGTGTGTCCGATAACGGACTCCCCACCGCACACGGTGCGCCTTATTCCGACCCAACCCACCATTGCACCGTATCAGGGAGCGGGTCGACCCAATGGTGGGGTCTCCCATCCGCAACCCGGGGGACGCGCTCGATAGGGGAAACGAACCCCGTGAAAGGTTTGTAGCCATTCACACGGATCAAGTCCGTCACAGGCGTTCCGGACCATGGTGAATTTCGTATTTTCGATCGCAAATCAGGTCTACTTTCACCCAAAAAAATTGTTTTGAAGTTATTCTGAACCACCCTGTATATGGGTTTTTGAAAAGGCTCAACCCACGAAATTTTTTTTTGAATGTGTCAAATCTGCTGACTTTAGGTTGAAAAAAGTAAAAGGGCAATTCAAGGCAAACTATTGCTCTTCCGAATACGTATGGGAATGACCAGTTTGGAGGGCACAATATAGGATGAGGGTTTTAGGGGAGAGAGGAGTATGATTTCACTCCAATTTTTGGCATTTTCTCGTTAAGAAATGATGTCCTCGTTTTGTTCATTTATTGTCCTCGTTTTTGCCTTTAGTCCTCGCCTGGAAGACAAGGCTGGGGGAGTTGACGTCAAATCAATGGCCTCTTACCTATTCCGTTTCCGTCTAGAAGGCCTTATTTTTGAATAATTAACATCGAGCTGTTATTTATTTCAAGCTAATAAAGATGATACCCCCTCCACCGCACCGTTTATCTCGTTTAAGTAGAATAAATTAAATCAAGTCCGCACCGCGAGACTTTTATTCTCTGCGTGATTAGAATAATCAGGTACAAGGCAAACAATTTTTCCCCCCTGCTACACTCATGCCCCTTTGATTATAAAGAAAGTGAGAAATGGGAAAGCTGAATCGCTACACTCGGGAACGCCATAAAACACACCGTTTATTCTTATTTATTGTTATTTTGAGCCTTTGTTTCCCTTCTTCTCGGAGAAAAACTCGTGATGGTTCAAAAATAGAGAACCTCACCGCTCACGTAATTTAATTTTTACTCGCTTTATTTCGCTCTCGTAGCTCCTCATACGATAGGGAAGTAAAAGAGGGAGGGAAAGCCTAAATTATTCCAAAAGGAGCTCAGTAGTTGTTGATATACGAGGCGTAAAGAGTTACAAGCGTGGTGGGTTGGGTGGGGTCCAGGGAGGGGGGAGGTGCAATATTTAGGTAACTCTATTTCCCCCCAGAGAGGAGCCTCCTGGATAGAATCCAATAGTTGTATGGGGGATGTTATAAGGGGGCCTCGTATGAAAAGGTACCTTCGCGGTGTGTATGGGTGAGGGGGGGGGCACGTTGAGGAAGGTGCGCAAGAAGGGCGAGCCTTATCTCCCATGGGAGTTACAAATGGGAGGCCTTGTTTTCGTTTCGTTCCCTTTGGAATTAGAGTGAATGAAAAATTCCTTATACATTTCGCCCTTAATATTGTCATATTTCGCGAGAAAACATGCCCATAAATCCGGAAATATTTCGGGATTCCAGTTTTGGTTATCATCGTAAACAAGAAGATGACAACTTGCTCAAAAGAAAGTGGCACAAGACCATAAACATTTACGACTTTTCCTACAAATGAGATAATTCCATTATTTTTATATTTGTCTTCATTCTTTCGAATTTTTGTGGTTTGTTTTTCTTTGGGACCAAAGCGCAACTAAACGAGTCCAACATTTAGGGTTGGGGATGAAATAGGAACATTTTCATTCTTAATTTTTTGGTACTCGATCTTGTTGAGTTTAGTAAATTTAGAGGTTTAACTTTTACGGAATGATTGTAGACTTTACGCCCTTCTCCCCACCCAAACTCATTCCTACCAATAAAATGTTTATGCCTTCACATTTCGAATTTATTATTGCTCTCTTGGCTTTTGAGAGCTTTGTATTTAACTCATGGGAGGGTTTTTATGGCAGCATGCGCTCCTACAGCATTGGAATATTTTATTTCGATTTATCGCTAAGTAACCGCAGTCCACAGTGCCTCGTCAACAAATTACTTTCATTCCTTTACAGTCAAGGTTATTGCTATTACACATGGTGGAATCTTGAAATTTTGGGGAACTTGTTTCCCTCTTTCAAACCTCAACAAGATTTCAGGTTTGGCTTACGGATGTTCGCGTGCAGAGTGACCGTCGCCTTATTTTGTTGTAGTGAAATAAGACGAGAGGCTCAATCGGATTAGTTTTTGACACGATTGCAACATTTTATTTTAGCTAGGTACCGTTGCAGTGTCTTTCAAATTGATAAACCCACGTGGTTTATTAATATTTACAGACACCCTTTCAAATATCTGTGCTTTAGATCACGACGTGCTGTTTTTTCTGTTCCTCCGCAGCAATCTCGACGGATAAAATACTTCTTTGTGACCAACAAAGAAATCCTCTTTGTGACTACTGAGCCTCCCCGCGAGTTCCCCAGCCGCCTCCTTCTCTATTTCTATTGTCATTTTATTAAACCCTGTAAGGCTACTCTCTCGGAGAGTTCAAACAGCAAATATTTGTTCGCAGAATTGGATCTCTCCCTCTACCGGACCTTTTTTCTCTCGTTATTTACATTTTCATTTCAGAAATGGGCGACTCTATGAAGCTGAAAGAGCACAGGGGAGACAAAGCTCGAAAACCCCTTTACTAATAAATATGTTTGAGGTAAATGTTCACTTTTACAAGGATCCCACTATGTATTTACAGCCAACTGAGTAATTTTGTGATGGATCGTCGTGGGAATAGGTATGAAATCGCAAACAACTCACCGTTTTCTCGTCGTGCAAACCACTTCACTGGGTGAACTTCAGTGACTTTTGTTACCTATCATGCCATATCATGACTATTGGTGCGTCGCCGAATCAAGCGGCGTCTGAATTCTTGGCCTCTGTTCTCTGGGACTTTTGAGAACGCCGTTTTCACGCCCCACCATCCAGAGGTGCCCATCCCCCCCAAGCTGAAGGGCGCATCTCCCCCCCCCCCCAATCACTCGCCACCACTCTTCATCGCCAAATCTTAACGGGGTGAACAAATTTGCGTAAATTGATCAGATGTATTGTCAGTTATAGGACATTACCCGTGCTTTAAGGTCTATTCACTCTAGGGGTGCGCGCGGGACGGGAAATGAAAAGTTAAAATGTAAAATGTTAAAAGAACGTTAAATTTTTCAGGAGAGTTAATGCTCTTCAACTTCGAAATTTAATACAAAATGTTTGAACAGTGAATTTAGAAGGCTAAATTTACTAGTCAACAATTTCTTTCATGCCCAATAAATACCGAAATACACCCCTTTACATACGTGCAGACTAGAAAAATTTCACTATAAAATTATTCTTCCCATCGAATGGCGGGAACGGGCAAGGGAAGAATAAAATACATATAAGAGGTACCTATTTGATGTGTTCAAAATGGAAATTTTTTGGCCAAAGACATGAATTGTCTGTTACATTGATTCGAAGAAGGCAAACGTATTATTTGATTTCTCTCGTTCATCTCACTTTTTAGTAAAAAAAAAAACGAAAATCGATTTCCCGCTGGACGACCGCGGGAAGTCCCGTCCCGCGCGGGAAATTTAGGCTTTGTCCCGCACGCCATTTTCGAGTCCCGTCCCGCGCGCACCACTAATTCACACACATCAGTGCCGTGGACGGGACGTGCCCGTCCCGTTACCAGAAAAATTACCTCTTTAACGCGTTAGGAACTCGTTATTTTGTTAGTAACCCTTTCCCGAAACCAATCAGTCAGTCTGTAGACCAAAATTACCTCACAAGCGGTCTGTTTTTCGTGTTGAATTGATTTTTCAGGATTTTGGAATGAAACATCC
Source organism: Corythucha ciliata (assembly GCA_038030265.1). Taxonomy (NCBI): domain Eukaryota; kingdom Metazoa; phylum Arthropoda; class Insecta; order Hemiptera; family Tingidae; genus Corythucha; species Corythucha ciliata. The sequence continues at coordinate 20,990,487 of CM075937.1, read as the reverse complement.
GCTTTGTTAGCTGCTTGGGAGGTTAAAGTGTAATTTTCCCCCTTCATACTACCATATTCCGGAGTAATATATTGAACTTTTTACTTATAAATCCTTTGCCCACACCACCGTGAGATACCTTCTCTATTATTTTTTACTTGTTAAATTCTTATTATTAAAGGGATGAAAATGAGCGTTAAGCGATTTGGTTAAGCCGGATACACACATGCGGTACTTGCCAAGTACCTTGCAAAATATTCAATCAATTTCTAGCAATTGCCTAGAAACCAACCAGCTGAGAATTGCAAAAATGTGTTGCTCGTTACTTCGCAAGTACCGCATGTGCATATCCGGCTTTAGTTGAGCTGAATCCTCGACACCAAAGCAGCCTAGCGATAAGGTCCGTGTGCTTCGAGAGACTCTGGACTCTGGAGACTTTGGACTTCAGTGATGTCGATTCCGTGACCTTCGTTCGCGGGAAAATTCGGGCCCCTGAGAACAGGATAAAGCAATGCGGGCAAGTACGCTGAAATGACAAGGGTAACCCCTTCAACTGCTCGTCTGATCGAAAATCCGATCGTTCATAATCGCGTGGGTGATTCTTCCATGTTGTGCCATTTTTTCAATTTGTACCGGACGTGGTTAATGAGTGCCTCTGGCAATTGTTAATTGCGTTAGCGGCCCAAAGCAAAAATCAGCGTTTCGCAATGTCGTTGACATCAGCCAACATTATTGTCTCTATAGTGGGCCATTGAGGTCCCCCTTCATCGAGGCTCCTCTTTCATCTTTGGTTTTCAGGGGCTCCGATTATTTTGCGTGTCCACCGTCCGCTAAAAGTTTTGAGCGGCCGCTGAAAACGGGCCAATGCGGTCAAAAACGCTTGAAACACTGGAAATACCCCGTTTCAACGGATCGTCTGATCGAAAATTAGCAGTTGATTTTCGGATTCTTCGTACCGTCAAACGCAGTACCGTCCAACTTGTTGTTTGAGAATTCTTGTATCGTCCAACTTTAAATAATCTTTTTTTTTTACTAAAAAAACGCTCACGAGGCTAGGCGGCCGGCGATTTTAACGATTTTCTCCAATGCTTTGTTTTGAGCTGGACGTGGTTTTATGAGTCTTTTAGACCGTTGTCAATCGCGAAAACTCAGTCGGTTCTGGCTAAAACTCTAGGGGAGCGATGATTGTATCGTGATGTCGTTAGTATCGTGTGACCTTCTCGAACGGAACTCCTATCCGTCACTGCACTCATATAGAGAGTTACTGTAGCTGCAGCATTAGTGTTTGTGTTTGACTCAAATTCACCCCTCAAAGGTGAAGTAGACCTTGGAAAACACGTTTGGCCAGCGAGGGACTATGCACAGGTTATTTTAAAAAAGAATCCCCCTCAAACTTTTTCACGGCGCACCCCGCGGCATTGCCCCCCCCCCCTTGTGGGCACCCCTGCCACCATCCATTAGTTACAATATAAATGTCGCATCCTAACGCGCGGCACTCGACCATGTTCTGAATTGGCACACGCAGTACGTCAACGTGACCCCATCCAAGGCCCATGTATCGGATATGTAGTTGCGAGTATGTGTCGGGAGGGGGGGAGGGTCATCCCTTGAAGATGCCACCCGGTCGGGGCCGTGGAGAAAAAATGCGGGCACGGGAATGTAACTCAATAAGACCCTTTGACAGACGCCTGACACCCCTCGTCCCCCCCCGCCATCAAATGTTTTAGTGTTTCGTCCAATATTTTAAACCACAAAAGTGCCCAACCTCGGCAAACCTCCAAGCCCTAAAACATACGTCCAAAACTTAGCAAAGCCCGTATCGGCCGCAAAGCTCCAAACTAGAACCTAAAGGTGCCATTTACACTGCGCGAAACTTACTCGCGAAACAGTTTCGCGAGTAAGCCTCGCGCAACGTGGGGTGTTTACACTAAGCGAAACAGTTAAGGCGAGTAAAGCGAGGCAAGGTGAGCCACCAGTTTGGTAGAGGCAACCATATGCCAAGAGGAATAGTTTTTTTCCGAGTGGGGGACGGACCAGGCATTTTCATTGTTGTTAATGTTAAAGAAGATAAAATAACAAAATAGACGCCGCCGCGCCGTCGGATTTGGAGCAGGGAAGGATTTCTGAGAGGTAAATGTACGGTTGATTTTTCACCGCGAGACAAAGGGGCGTCCACACTAAGCGAAACGAGAAGGGTGAAACAGTTTGATGCGCGCTCAAAAACCGACAACGGTTGGCTCGCCTCGAGACTGCCTCGCGCAACGTGTTTCGGGGTGAAACATCCGTCTACAATACGCGAGACTTGACTCGCGAAACTGTTTCGCGAGTAAGTTTTGCGCAGTGTAAAGACACCTTAAGCTCCAAATCACAGCAAGGTATCAATCACGAAAGATATAACCACAATAAAGCTTCAACCACAGCAACGCCCCAAACCACATCAAAACTCCAGAGACGAGCTCTATAACCACTGTAAAGCTCCAAACTGCAGTAAGGCTACAACCACACCAGAGCTCCAAACCACAGCAAAGCTCAAAACCCCAGCAAAACACCCAACCACAGCAAAACTCCAGAGAAAAGCTTCAACCACAATAAAGCTCTTACCACAGCAAAGCACAAAATCACACGAAAGCGCCAAACCATAGCAAAACTCCAGAAACAAGCTCTATAACCACAACAAAGCTCCAACCATAGTAAAGCTAAAAACCACAGAAAGGCTCCAACCACATCAAAGCTTTTTTTTTGGGTGGGTGCCGTCCCGGCCAAGCTGGGTCCGGCGACGCCAAGGCCACCAATTTGGCCCCTACGTTTTACCCAGCGGGTCCCGGACTCGGAGGGGCTAGCACGGCTCCTCAAACCTCCTTACCTTCTCCAGAAACTCCAGTACTCGGACCCCCTGAGCCCTGGTGAATTCTAGGTCGGTCAACCTGTCACTCCCAAATACTGCAAACCTCGCTGCCGCAAACCCCTCACACTCCCTCAGTAAGTGACCCGTTGTCTCCTCCTCCACTCCACACCTCTCACATGTTGGGTCCCCTATTAGTCCCATCATGTGCAAGTGTCTCTGAACTGCAAAGTGCCCTGTAAATATTCTTACTATCCTTCTAGTTTGCTTTCGTTCTAACCCTACCAGCCACTTTGTCGTGTTGGCATCGTACCTTTTAATACCCTCTTTCGCTTGTCTGCAGTGGTTTTCTGCCTCCTGGGCTTCCGCTTTCGCCCAACCACGGATTTCACAGAGTCCTACTTCCCTTGCTACCCCCACCACTGGTTCTGGGCCGACATATTCTGTCATGGACCCCTTCTTGGCCAGTTCGTCTGCTTTCTCATTCCCCGGGATGCCAACATGACCTGGTACCTACCCTAATGTAACCGTGTTACCCTCCGTAAGCGCAGTGCCTATATACTAGCTATACGGCCCCCCACCGCCCCCGACTTGACCACCGGCCTGGAAATGGCCACGAGAGCGGATCGGCTGTCCGAGTATATCGTTATTCGCTTATTCGTCACTCCATCCCGTCCCAGTTCAATTGCACAGGCCTATATGGCCGCAACCTCCGCCTGCAACAACAGCAAAGCTAAAACCATGTACTCAAAACCAAATCAAAACTCCGAACCACGACGAATCTCCAAAACACAGCCAATTATCAACACCAGTTTTGCTATTTTAAGGGCAGAAATTGTCCGAGTAGACATTTTTTATGCGCGAATAGTCAAGTTTGGCCAATTTTAGTGCGTAATTAGCCAGTAGAACACCATTTTGTACCACGAGAATAGCACTGTAAGTTCGCCCGTTCTTGGGATGGGAGAAACCAATGTGCTTGCGGAGGGGAAGGGGACGAATGGCCATTTTATCGTTGGAAGGGCACAAAATAGCCAGTTTTGGCAACATTTTGGGCCGCAGATAGTCATTTTCAAGGCCTCGTGATTTTACGACAATTCGTGGGTAAAGTTACACTTTTCTCGATCTCGAGTTGCAAACTATATTTTACGCGCTACCAACTTGGGGGAAAAAAATATTAAACAAACAAAAAAAATCAAAAATATTATTTTGTTTTTGTATGAAACGATAAATCAAATAAAAAATTGATTTAAGTCACCCAACCAAAACAAAACACACCGCACTCCACGAGAAAGCAAAAGCCTCTAAAGGAGAGAGGTTCCCATTATACTATCTTCCCCAAGGTGAAGGGTGAAGAATCACAGCAGTTTATGCCTGACTTTTCAACTTTTCTTCACTTGAGTGAGGAAATATTATATTTCATAGCGCGTACGGAAAGTGGGAAATATCGTGCGAGTGTTGTTTGACGAGTGAGGCAACGAGCAACGATATTTTACTTTCCTACGAGTTGTAACGCTATTTTTCGTACTACTTAAAAGATCCATTAATTTAATTCCAAACTCCGATTAAATTAAAACTTGATATTAAGCTGCGTTTACACTTGAGAGTTTTTAGCTCTCGAGAGTACTCTCGAGAGCTTAACTCGCCAGTCTAAACGGGCCAGAGAGCTCCCCCCCTGCCACCCGCCCATACCTGGCACTCTCAGAGAGTTCAACTCTCGAGATTTACTCTCACGTGTAATATCACCATTATTTCTCGGCTTCACTTGAAGCTGAGCTATAAGACGGTGGAGGAGCCCGTCAGCCTATAGTCTACTACATACACTGCTAAACTGCGGCCAAAGTTTTCATATTGTAACACAAAAAAAAATGTATGAAATTAGCCATTGCAATTTTCCACTTATCTATTCGTTTTTCCATTGTTGTTCTGTTTGGCTTGGAAACTCGAAAACCTTCAAAATTTTTTGAATGGTTGTATACATACGTCCTCCATTGTATAGGGAGTCGAGAGAAATAGCATTATATGTACACTTGAATGAATTCGCTGCTTTACTCGAGAGCGGTTTGTGTAGAGATAAAAATCGGTCTATTGGCAGTTGAAGCTTTCAAACTGTAAGACTGCTTGATGGATAAGCCGAAATCAATACTGGAAGAAATTTAAAAGAAAAAGGTCTTCGTCTTTTCTTTTTCTAACCTCATAGGGATTATGGAAACTCAGCTCATCGACTAGTATAATAATTTATTGTGAACTTTATTAATAAGTCCGCGGGCTTTTAAGCGTTGTACAAAGATTTTAATGGGTAAGCGAGATGTTAAGAAACAAAAGCGCTGCACAACGTTAATCTTACTCGTTATAAATTGTTCTGTAAGGGTTGGCTGGTGTATTCCCTTTAAAACTTGAAACATTTGTCTTGGCTTTTATTGTTAAGGCGCGCTCTCTAGTTTATGAAAGCCCCTACAATGTACTCCCGTAATCAAGAGACAAAATAACGACCCTCGATATCCATTTCGTTATTTTAAGGGTTTTAAAAGGCGTGAACGTTGATAGGGAGAGGGATAAGTGGGTATGGAACGTCTCGAAACCTTTCCGGTAAAAATCGTATAGACATGTCGCACCATTCCTCACCCGTCGCAAGACTTCACGGAATTACTTTTCTCTCTTTCCATATAAATGGTCTAGTAAGAAAAGGAAAACAGAGGAGACAAGAATCACTCTCCCCCCCCCCTCCTATCCTTTACAACCACCGTCTCACAATCTCGTAGAGAGCAACATAGAAACTGATAAAAACGAGAAATCGTTCCTCGCCTTTCTGACTATTAGATAACCATTATTTAGAATTACTTGAGCGTGAATGAAACAAAACCCCGAGTTGGCAGAGACTGAAGTGGAAACAAACGGAAGGAGGAGATAACGCGGCAGCACCCGCAATGGCGAATACGGTAAAATTGGGTGGAAAATGAAACATTTCGGGAATTCACACTACCTGTTTATTTACAGTGGGTGCATATAAGTCAAATGCTTGATTAATAAAGTAATCTGAAACTTATACAATAAAAAATATTACTTATAAAACTGGCTAATTGATCCAATATTCGCGGAAAAATAGGCCTTTTGAACAGCCTCCGACTCAAATCACGTTTCGGTGCGATTATTCTGGTCCAAAAAAGCCACTTTGAGAAGGCCGACACCTTCAAGCACCGAAGTCAAACAATCAGTAAGGCGTCCAAAGTACGTCAACCCAGCGTAGACAGCTTCAGAGTCAAAGGGGAAAGATAAGATGTCAAAATCAAAGAAGGGCAGGAATACATTTATAGGACGAAATTGGCAGTTTTAACGTCGAAATTGACATGATGGTTAGTACCCGACTGTTCCCGGTGAAGGGGTTAGATACCCCATGGTTTGAGCCCGAATGTCTGATGCTAAATCTCGAAATCAAGGTTTGGGATCTTTGTTATGTAAGAGGAAATTGAGCTTCCATCAAGTCAAAATTGTCAGTTCCTGGGGGTAAAATTGATAGTATTGTAAGACGAAATTGACAGTTTCTAGGGTGAAATTGGCAGATTCGAGAACGAAATTGGCAGTTTATAGGATGAAATTGGGAGATTTAGAGAGACTTTGGTAGTTTTGACGACGAAATTTACAAATTCCTCGACATAATAGACAATTTCTAAAACGAAATTGACTGTTTCCGGGACAAATGTCCACCAGACTAAATTGACAGATTTTAGCACGAAATTGACTGTTTCCAGGACGAAATCAACAGCTTCGAACGAGGAAATTGACAGTTTTGAATGACAAAGTTGGCAGTTTTTAACGATTCTAGAGCGAAATTGACAATTTATAGGACGAAATAGACAGGTTTCAGGACGAAACTGATAGGTTTGGCGACGAAATTGACTGTTTCAAGGACGGAATTGACAATACTGGTATGAAATCAACAATACAGAAATATTTGTAAGAAAATAGCCAGATTTGACATTTTTTTCAGACGACAATAGTTGGCCAAGCTATTCCTAGGCAGGGGCGTAGCGTGACATTTTGATGCCCGGAGCGGTGGTCTTGGTGGATGCCCCTCCCCCCCACTATCAAAAAATGCGAGTATCGGGCTACTCGCCTCAATCGAAAATCCTCCAGGGCTTAGGGTAGGGGAAACTTTCAGGGTTCTCGGGGAAATTTTCTCCCAAACATCGTATTCGATTTACCTGGGAAGGACCTATTTAACTTATATGCTTTTTTCGGAATCTAACAGACCGGCGTGGTGCCAGATTGACAGATTCTTGGCGTGGGAATGTTTCTCGGGACAAAATCAGCAGTTTCATAGTCCCTGTGAGCTAGATTTGCAGTAATTAAGCCGATAATATGATGTTGGAACGATCAAAGATGGGGGGAGGGGTATGTTCCGGAGAGAACCGCAACTTCACGAAAATGGGTTTTCAAGAAACCGATTTCGTGGGGTTTAATCGTTGAAAAAAACAAGCTTGAGGGTTTGGCTCTGTAGAAAAAAAAGACAAACTTTGAGAGTCCGGCTTTTCCAAAAACCACTTTCACTGGTTTAACTCCTGAAACCCCTTATTTCGAGAATTGACTTTGAGTAGAACCACCTTCACAGGTTTTGCGCTTCAATAAACCAATCTCAAGGGCTTTTGTCGTTCAAAAAACCAATCTTGAGGGTTAATATCTTCGAACAACAGAATTCGCGGATCCGCTAGATTCCTCCTTTTTTTGGATACAAACGGTCAGTTTTGCCGTTTTAGGGGCCCGAATGGTCATTTTGTGAGCTTGAATTGCCAATTTAGCATTTTAAAGAAGCGAATCGTCAGTTTTGCTTAATTCAGACCGAAATCGCAAGTAGACAATGAAAACCTACGTATGGTCATTTTTTTGGCGCAGATCAGTCAGTTTAGCCACTTTCAAGGCGTAAATCGTCCCTGACGCTTTGCAAAGGGCGTGAATCACCAGTTCGACCATTTTGAGACAGAAATGCTTCGAAGATTGAAATTGTTAGTGCGTTTAGGGGGTTTGATTATTTTACGGTAGGGTGGAGTGGGGCAAATGCGACTCAAAATTATAATATTTAGTTAAACTTTGATCGTTAATAGCTCCCCGCTGAATAACGCTATTTGGACTTTTTTTCTCCGTTGTACAGCTTGTTTCATGTAGATTACAATGCACTCCTCAATTTTTTGGAATGATTCAGTCCTCACGATGTAAAACTATATTTTTTTAATTCCTTAATAGGCCTTTTTGGCCTAGAATCACACGTTTTGGGGTAAACTTCATTTACTATGTGACATTGTCAGTTTTGGAGTGAAATATCCAACGTTGGGGAACATCGTCCTTTTGGGTGTAAAACATATATTAATTTTTTTTTAATGAAACTAAAAGTTTTAGGTCAAAATCTCCAGTTTTTTAGAGGCATCTTCAGTGGTTGGGAGGGGGTTACCACTTCAACTTTGGCAAAAAATCGTTCGTTAATTTTATTATTAAAATCGCCATTTCAGGGATAAAATCGGCAGTTTTTAATGCCGAGTGGTCTGTTTTGGAAGATCATTCGTTTTTCATCAGTTTGGGTTAAACTCCTCTCAGTTTCAGGGTAACGTAATAAGTTTTGGGGTAAAGCCTTGGGTTTTAAAATCACCAGATGTGCTGTTAAATCTTTAGTTGAGGGGTAGCACATCGGCTTTGTGGTAAAATCGTCAGTTTTGAGTTGAACAATGTTAGATTTTCACGTCTCTCGTGCGTTTATCAAATGCACTTATTCCTCAGATAAAGTTGGGATAAGTCTGGTTACTATTGGCTCTTTTGCAAACATTAATTAACTGTGTATACATAAAGATACTCAGTGGGGCCAACTAAGTTTTAATTTTTAATTTTAATGAACATTATTAAGTCTTTTTTTTGTGTGTTTAATTGTATTTTTTTGTCTGTTGCCCTTTTCTTCTCGTAAAAAGAAATGAATAAATAAATAAGTTAGAAAGATGAGGCACTAACATGCGCGCCTCGGTGGTGTAATGGATACAATACTCGCTTCGCAACCCAGCGGGCTTGGGTTCGAATCTAGCTATTGCCCATTTCACTACAAGGCAGCGGCGAACTGTGACACGGCACACTCGGCTTCGTGTGGGCGTTCCCGGCGCTGTGCGTTCAACAAACCGCGCACCGACCGAAACGCCCGCGTAGTACGGGTGTGAAGTGCACAGTTGGATCAGGGTACGGCGTATGAGCCCAAAGGAGGCTTTGGCGCCTGCCGGGTTCGAAACCCGGCACTCACTAATTATTATTAACATAAGGAAGCGAACGATGATCAAGAAGAAGAAAAAGAAACCGATGTGGCAGAAAAGAAGACTGCTCCTTTCCCCCAAAAAGCCCTCTCCTCTAGCCTTCTCCCTTCTAACATTCCTTTTTTTATTCCCTAGTTTGATGCCGTCAAGCACGCGTTCGTTTCGAACTATAAAAAGTAAAAATTGTTGAAAATTAATCAAAACAGTTTTTCGCGTTGGCGTAATTTTGCAAGTGTCCGATGGGATTCAGAAAGGGTCCGGTGGGACCCATAGAGAACTCCGAATTTCAATTTGTGCGACGGTGAGTCTTGTTCGGTGTGGCAGTTCGTAATTCATTCATCCACATTGCCCTTTCTCCCTTCTTCCCTCGTTTTATTTTATCGAAGTGACTATATGCAGGTGCATTACCTATTCACGAAAAACGTTATTTGCAGGTACAGTACCTACGCATAAATTGCTATTTGCAGGTACGGTACCTACGCGTAAAACGCTATTTGCAGGTAAAGTACCTTCGCAAAAAATGCTATTTGCATCAGGAACGCTTCTCAATAAGTCAAGCTTGTCCGACGACCTCTAGACATACCTACTTAGAATAAATTATACCTACATGTAAAATATTCAATCATGTCGAGGAAAGGTGGTAAATTAACCACTATAGTATAGTATATAAACTAAGTATAGTAATCCATTGCACTTCGTTATAAACCGTTGGTGGTCTGAATTTAATTGAAGGTAGCCTGGTTTTTGTCACAGAACTCTTTATTCTGTTCTACTGCTCGGTCTAGCTGCAGGGCCTGTAATAGTTCATAAAAAGAATAGAAACGTCAATTAAAATTAGTTAATTAAACAGTTTAATTGAAAATTAACAGAAACGAACGACAGCAGAGGCAGAGGAGACGGGCTTTTCTTAGGTGATCCCGCAGGTTACCCTCGGGTTATCAGCTTACACATCGATAGCAACAACATTCATTACATGACTTTCCTTCTGAACTTGTAAAACTTGACTCATGACAAATTTAAAAATTAGAAATTGCAAACTGCAGACAATCGTTACAGGAAGCGGGCAATACATAAATTTACTGGTTGTAGCGGGCTGGCTTCCGGATGAACCGTTGATTTCTTCGAAACGTGGCAGCTTGATCGTCTTGAATTACATATGATCTGTTTTGTCCGGCACTTTAGACAACTCCTTTATCCCACTCTCCTCCCAAATGACGCTGGAAGAGAATTCGTTGTCCGGGATCAAGGGACTCCAGATCTTTACTTGTGCGATCATAGTAGTACTCTAACTTCGCTCTGTGAGCATCACGCTTGGCATTGACTTCAGAAGGATCTACAACACGAGGCTGCAAGAGCTGACTGGCGACTGGAACCATCGTGGTTTTGAGCATGCGTCCAAAGACCAGCTGAGCGGGTGAAAACCCTATTATTATAAGATATCGGGGTATTCCGGTACTGGAGGAGGCCGAGTTGCCAATCTTCGGCCTTTTGAAGCATTGCTTTAGCTATCGCTATACCTCGCTCCGCAAACCCATTCGACTGCGGGTAACGGGGGCTTGAGAAAATTGGTTGAAAATTCCAAGGTGCAGCGAACCTTCTGTACTCCTCGCTGTTGTATGGGACGTTGTCACTGACAATTTCGTCAGGGACACCGAAACGACCGAAGACCGTTTTCATTTTTTCAATAATTTCAGCGGCCGATTTCGTCTTGAGCTGGAATACTTCTAGCCAGCAGGAATAAGAGTCGTAGATGACGAGGAATGATTTCTGGTCATGGTCGAAGATGTCAGTACTTACTCGCTGGAACGGTCGTTCACTCTTTGGGTAAAGCTTCAGAGGCTCCTTGCAATTGTTGGGCAGCAGCCGCTGAAAAGCTGGACAATTAGCGACGAATTTTTCAACGTCCTTTGTCATGCCAAGCCAAAAGACAGACTGCCTAGCTGCCTGTTTCATTTTGGTAACTCCACAGTGAGCGGAGTGTAGCAGCTTCAGGATGTGTTGGTGAAGCGGCGGAGGAATAATAAGACGGTTGTCAAAGAATAGCATGCCCCCTCCTGTGGTGAGCTGGTGCTTGATCGTCCAAAACTTCCGGAGATCTCCTCTTAGATGCCTGGCACAAGGCCATCCGTGTTGAAGGTGGTTCGTCAACTTGTGTGAGGTAGGATCCAATGACGTGAAGTCGATCAGCTCTTGCTTCTTGGCAGCAGTGCCAGATAGAGCAATGTTAGCGTGAACTGTGTATTCTTGATACGAATCGTAGGCAGGTGCGTCAGCGAGGGCAGCACGAGACGACGTATCTGCAATAAACGTCTTCGATCCAGGCGTGTATTGGACTGTTAGCCGGTACTTAAGCAGTTTTAACCGCCAACGCTGGAGTCGGGCCGTCGCTTCGTCTATCGATTTTTTAAAAATGGTTTCCAACGGTTTGTGATCGGACTAGACTGAAACAGTTTGCCCGTAAATGTAGTTATGGAATTTTTCAGCTCCGGAAACGATGGCGAGTAGTTCCTTTTCGATCTGAGAATAACGCTTCTCAGTAGGAGTCAAGGCGCGCGACGCGTAGGCTATAGGCCGGTCTTCTTGGAGTAAGCATGCACCCCGCCCAGTCTGGGAGCTGTCGGCTTGCAACGTGATTGGCTTTCGTGCATCGAAAACCCGAAGAACAGGGGCAGTTGTCAGCTCCTTCTTTAGGCTAAGGAACTCGCGTTCGTGTTGTTCGCACCACTGAAAATCGACGTCACAACGCGTTAAATTACGCAAATGTTCGGTTTTTGACGCTAAATTTTTTATGAAGGGATTCAGATATTTGATCAGACCTAAAAACCGAAAGACTGATTTTTTCTCTTCGGGCCGAGGCATATTGCCGATTGCTGTGCAGTAGAGGTGAGGTGTGATTTCACTGTCGGTGATTTTGTCACTGTGACTACTCCGTCACTGTTGGCTCCGGTGACGACCACATTGAAATCACCGTTCCGACCCTCTAACGGTGACATTCCTTTTCACTTATATCGCCTCTTCATTCGTCACTTCTATCGCTTCACTGCGCTAGAGTCTCTTGAATTAAAATATTGGAGCCGTCACTTAGCCATCCTCGCAGGTCACCACACAGCACTTTACAAGTTCCTCTATCGCCCCGATGAACTCAGTAGCATTCCAGTGAACGGCATAACCAGAGAGCCGCCCCTGGAGTCAAATTCAGAGTCAGACATGACAAAAATGACGTTACAGACAGTTCACGACGACACACAAGAAGCCCGAAAACACTTCTGACACCATGTAATAGTTCATAAAAAGAATAGAAACGTCAAAACAGTTTAATTAAAATTAACAGAAACGAATGACAGCAGAGGCAGAGGAGACGGCCTTTTCTTAGGTGATCCCGCAGGTTACACTCGAGTTATCAGCTTACACATCGATAGCAACAACATTCATTACATGCCTTTCCTTCTGAACTTGTAAAACTTGAGTCATGACAAATGACAATCGTTACAGGAAGCGGGCAATACAGAAATTTACTGGTTGTAGCGGGCTGGCTTCCGGTTGAACCGTCGATTTCTTCGAAAAGTGGCAGCTTGATCGTCTTGAATTACATATGATCCGTTTTGTCCGGCACTTAGGACAACTCCTTTATTCCACTCTCCTCCCAAATGACGCTGGAAGAGAATTCGTTGTCCGGGATCAAGGGACTCCAGATCTTTACTTGTGCGATCATAGTAGTACTCTAACTTCGCTCTGTGAGCATCACGCTTGGCATTGACTTCAGAAGGATCTACAACACGAGGCTGCAAGAGCTGACTGGCGACTGGAACCATCGTGGTTTTGAGCATGCGTCCAAAGACCAGCTGAGCGGGTGAAAACCCTATTATTATAAGATATCGGGGTATTCCGGTACTGGAGGAGGCCGAGTTGCCAATCTTCGGCCTTTTGAAGCATTGCTTTAGCTATCGCTATACCTCGCTCCGCAAACCCATTCGACTGCGGGTAACGGGGGCTTGAGAAAATTGGTTGAAAATTCCAAGGTGCAGCGAACCTTCTGCACTCCTCGCTGTTGTTTGGGACGTTGTCACTGACAATTTCGTCAGGGACACGGAAACGACCGAAGACCGTTTTCATTTTTTCAAGAATTTCAGCGGCCGATTTCGTCTTGAGCTGGAAAACTTCTAGCCAGCAGGAATAAGAGTCGTAGATGACGAGGAATGATATCTGGTCATGGTCGAAGATGTCAGTACTTACTCGCTGGAACGGTCGTTCACTCTTTGGGTAAAGCTTCAGAGGCTCCTTGCAATTGTTGGGCAGCAGCCGCTGAAAAGCTGGACAATTAGCGACGAATTTTTCAACGTCCTTTGTCATGCCAAGCCAAAAGACAGACTGCCTAGCTGCCTGTTTCATTTTGGTAACTCCACAGTGAGCGGAGTGTAGCAGCTTCAGGATGTGTTGGTGAAGCGGCGGAGGAATAATAAGACGGTTGTCAAAGAATAGCATGCCCCCTCCTGTGGTGAGCTGGTGCTTGATCGTCCAAAACTTCCGGAGATCTCCTCTTAGATGCCTGGCAAGGCCATCCGTGTTGAAGGTAGTTCGTCAACTTGTGTGAGGTAGGATCCAATGACGTGAAGTCGATCAGCTCTTGCTTCTTGGCAGCAGTGCCAGATACAGCAATGTTAGCGTGAACTGTGTATTCTTGATACGAATCGTTGGCAGGCGCGTCAGCAAGGGCAACACGAGACGACGTATCTGCAATAAACATCTTCGATCCAGGCGTGTATTGGACTGTTAGCCGGTACTTAAGCAGTTTTAACCGCCAACGCTGGAGTCGGGCCGTCGCTTCGTCTATCGATTTTTTAAAAATGGTTTCCAACGGTTTGTGATCGGACTGGACTGAAACAGTTTGCCCGTAAATGTAGTTATGGAATTTTTCAGCTCCGGAAACGATGGCGAGTAGTTCCTTTTCGATCTGAGAATAACGCTTCTCAGTAGGAGTCAAGGCGCGCGACGCGTAGGCTATAGGCCGGTCTTCTTGGAGTAAGCATGCACCCCGCCCAGTCTGGGAGCTGTCGGCTTGCAACGTGATTGGCTTTCGTGCATCGAAAAACCGAAGAACAGGGGCAGTTGTCAGCTCCTTCTTTAGGCTAAGGAACTCGCGTTCGTGTTGTTCGCACCACTGAAAATCGACGTCACAACGCGTTAAATTACGCAAATGTTCGGTTTTTGACGCTAAATTTTTTATGAAGGGATTCAGATATTTGATCAGACCTAAAAACCGAAAGACTGATTTTTTCTCTTCGGGCCGAGGCATATTGCCGATTGCTGTGCAGTAGAGGTGAGGTGTGATTTCACTGTCGGTGATTTTGTCACTGTGACTACTCCGTCACTGTTGGCTCCGGTGACGACCACATTGAAATCACCGTTCCGACCCTCTAACGGTGACATTCCTTTTCACTTCTATCGCTTCACTGCGCTAGAGTCTCTTGAATTAAAATATTGGAGCCGTCACTTAGCCATCCTCGCAGGACACAGCACTTTACATGTTCCTCTATCGCCCCGATGAACTCAGTAGCATTCCAGTGAACGGCATAACCAGAGAGCCGCCCCCGGAGTCAAAGTCAAGAGTCAGACATGACATAAACGACGTTACAGACAGTTCACGACGACACACAAGAAGCCCGAAAACACTTCTGACACCATGTAATAGTTCATAAAAAGAATAGAAACGTCAAAACAGTTTAATTAAAATTAACAGAAACGAACGACAGCAGAGGCAGAGGAGACGGCCTTTTCTTAGGTGATCCCGCAGGTTACACTCGAGTTATCAGCTTACACATCGATAGCAACAACATTCATTACAGGGCCTACGTCTTAACAAGTGTTCTCTTTTATTGCTCAAGGAAGTCCTCGTCGCCCCGTGGGCCCTTTAGCAGCGCGGTTGTACCACAAGTTCACCATCCATCACTTTCTTCCTTGCGATTTTTTGACCTTTTCGTTCAGAAAGTGTGGCGATATGGTCTACGATTAGCTTTCCTTGCTCTTCTATCGTGTTCAAAATTCTTGAAACGAGTTTCCTTTTACTGAACTCTAGAAATCTCCCACCGGGAAACACACAAAAAATGCATCATTTTTCAGAGAAGTTTCGTTCTCTGATGCTCTTTCTCTGACTATAACATCAACAATTCGCGCTTATCTGTAACCAGCGTTTTACGCCCCTGCAAATGGTGCTTTACGCGTGCCGTATCTGCAAATAGCCTTTTACTTGTAGGTACAGTACCTGCAGATAGCGTGTTACATGTAGGTACCATACCTGCATATAGCGTTGTACGCGTAGGTGCAGTACCTGTATAATATCACCAACCTTATTTTATTTCTATTTCAATTTTTTTGTCTAGCGGGAGAAATCTAATAAACCCGTAAAGATCCGACGGGCTTCCTCATGCACAAATATTTTGCTCGTCCCTGCACCGTGCACAGCATATTTGACTCCTACTCCTTCTTCCACCCCTTAGCATACACCTTCTGTTTTTCTACAATTCAGCGGTAAAGCGCTTTTACCAAGTGCTGATGGGGCTGCGCTTTGACGTAGAAATTATGTCTAATTTTAGTAATTTAATCCCATGTTGTCGGATGCGATGAGGAGGCAAATTTGCACGGTAACACGGTTTGAACATCCCCAAACTTTGAAAAATCGTCTCGTCGGAAAAAGAGTCCTAATTAAGCAGAAAGAATATTGAATTAAATGACCAAAAACGACCTCAATGTCGTCAGTAACGAGTCAATGTCAGCGGTATAATTCCCATTTACGCGATGGATATTATAGGCACAAATTTGATTTTCTGGGCAAAAACAATATGTTACTGCGATTGAATGGAGAGTTTCGCGGCTTTATTGGAGGCTTAAATTGAGACAAGTGCTAATTAGCACATCGGTAGCTAAAATTGGGGATTTGCGCAATTTTCATCATAAGAAACACAATTTCCCTACAGTTTGACACTTGAAAATTCAATTTCCGCGGGTTGTGCTCTTCTAAGGGAGAAAGTGGACTGTTTCGGTGCTTGGAAAACCCAAAATTTCAAGGGTTTTACCGTTATAAAATCAAATTGGCGATTTCGGCTCCTCCAAAAACAATTACTCACCGGGTCGGGGATCGGGCTCCTCTAAATAATATAATTTTGATGCGTTGCGTCAAATTAAGGCCTTCTGTAAATGTTGGCTCCTACGAACAGGAAGTTGGCATTATTTTCTCAGTTTCAGCCGGGAATTAATAATAATCATAACTTTTATTGCAGTAAAATAAACAAAAACGAAAAGAACGGACTAGAATGAGACTTGACTGGAGAAAAATTCGCTAATACTGTAGAGAGCTGCCTCAATTAGTCCAGCCTTAACTCTTTTCTTGAAAGAAGCGGCGTCTAGATCTCTAATATGGGAAGGGAGATGATTAAACATCCTAGTCGAAAGACCCACGAAACTCCTCGCCGAAGTAGCTAATCTGAATAGCTTCAGAACGACACAGCCTTTGCCCGTCGTACCAGCAAACGTGGGTTTGCGTTCTCCCCTTGCATAGCAAAGGCACTGAAGCACAAATAAGCCGTACAGAGTCAATATTCTCTGCTCCCCGAAGACCTGCCGACAAGAATCAGACTGCTTCAAGCCGCAGAGAAGTCGCAGCTCACGCTTTTGGAGCACAAAGATCTTCCCCGAAGAAGCTGAATTCCGCCATAATAAGGTCGCGTACGAAAAATGCAAAATAGACGGAGCGGAAGTAGCTACGTCCAAAGAATATTTCAAACGACGAAGAATAAAAATCCCCCTCGCCAACCTCGCCGACAGAGCCCCCACGTGCGCCTTCCAGTTGAGTGGTCCATCAGTTGTAAACCCCAAAAGATGTGTCGGAGAGTCCCTCTCAACCTCTGAACGACAGGATAGCCTGATGGCAACTCTCTGAGTTTTATCCTCGTTAAGGCTCAGACCGTTATACGAACACCAACCAAGCACGAGTTCATGACATAGACCGTCACCAACCGAATCCGGATAAATAATCGAAATATCGTCAGCGCACAAGACACACTTGATTCCAGATTTCAGAACTGACGGTAAATCATTAATGGAAATAATGAAAAAAAAGGGCCCAGCACTGACCCCTGAGGAACGCCGAAGCCCACTATAAGAGAGTCAGATAAAATATTATTAAAGAAAACAGACTGACGACGGTTTGCGAGATATGATTCCAGAAGTGCCGATGCCGACACAATGACGCCATAGCTCTGGAGTTTCTCAATCAAAAGGCGATGGTCCACCAAATCAAAAGCCTAAGTAAGGTCGAAAAACATGGCGTTCGGCTTTGAATTGTCCTCAAGGGCTCTAAGAAAACTCTTCACAATCGCCGCCACTGCAGAAACCGTGCTTCGGCCAGACCTGAACCCAAACTAAGCATCAGATAAAAGCTCGAATCTCACGAAGTGTGCCACAAGTTTCTCATACATTAATACCTCCAACGCTTTAGATATGGAGGGAATGATTGTCACCGGGCGAAAACTATATGGATTAGCGGTTTATCTGAAATTCAAACGCGCTTCAGCGTTTTTTCCCATAATGTGAACAAACATTATTCTTTTTTTTTACTTTTCTCCGTTTTAATCGAATGAGGGCATTATCTCAATTCCAGCCGCAAATTAGCGCTCCCTCTTTATTTTAGCCGTGTTTTGGAGACGTTTTGAAATTTTATTCATGCGAATTAGTGCTTTTCATTTTCTCAATTTCAGTGACGTAATTGCCTCGAGGAACAGTGAATTGGTGATTTCTCAATATGTAGTATAGGTGAGCCTGCTTGAAGCTGAGCGATTGATTGCTGCTTTTTCTAAATTTTAGCCGCAAATTACCAGATTTTCACAAATTGTCCAGGTAATTACCATTTTTCTACATTATTCTAGCTGAGCATTAGCGTTTTCCTCTAAACTTTGGCCTTAACTTCGCGCTTTTTGTGTGAAGGCCGCTCAGGCCTCCCCTCTCCTTCACACTCGAAAGCTTGGCCACGAGTTAATGGCAACCCTGTTCGCTCCTTCAAATTAGTCGCCAGACTGATTGTTTTCATCTAAAACTGACCGATACTTTGAGTAACCACAGACTCACGTTCAGGCTCATGAATGTGCATGGTTTTTTTTATTGTGTGGGTGCCTACGGGCTATTTGAGGGGGTAGGCGGAGCCCCCGACATATGGAGGACCCCCCGGGAATAAAAATCATCACAAATTCAGGAGAGAACGGAAAGTTTATTCGATTTTGAGCCATTTTTGTTTCTGGAGGTGAATTTACGGTTTTCAGGAGTTCAAATGAAAACTCTTTGCTTTAGTTGCGCCAAATGGTACCAAGGGCTCGTAATACGCCATACCTGAACTTTAGGCTATTAGCGAAATATACGCGAAATATAACGAAGAAGAGTGGGGTTGGAGGAACCTGAGCCCTCCCCCCACTGATCTCATTATAAAAGGTATAGTTCTGTTATAAATTATCTCACTTTATTAAAGTCACATATTTATGGAGTCTTCTGTGTCAATTATGAGGACAGGAAGTTCGACAAATTATAGTAGCAATAAGAAATTTCTCAAAAGGAGACGAAGACTAATGATACCGCTTCAAGAGTCTCGATTTTAAGAAATTACCGTTTCGTTTTGAAGGCAAGAAGAGTGGTGATGACTCAATGGCGAGGGGCGGAGGCGGTGGTAGTTGTGAGGCTGCAGGGAAAAGCGAGTTATAGTGATTGATGTCGTCACTACTTGCCAAATGCGTGAAACAGTGAGATGGGAAACTGCCATTAATTCAACACCTCCCAACCCACCACCCATTGCCTTCATCATCACATTCACGGACACTTTGGAAGAGAATTCTCCCCCTTCTAACGCCTTCCACGTAATTGGTTCGCATCTACGATTTCAGTTTGAAAACGTCATTTTGAGTAATCTCCACGAACGGGATTTGATTTTAAAAGCTTTTCTAAGTGGAAGGGATTGACATAGAAGAGTGGGGAAGGATTAACGTTAGGAAAACGTCGCAGTTTATTAAATTTTTATACGGAGGAGGATAACTCACAGCGACGCGCCGCGTGGAAAACAATCAACGAAAAAAAAAAAAAAAAATGAAAACCCTAAATGTCAATCGAATCTTAATTGAAACCGTGACGTTTTTCAGTTGTAATTTTAGTGGATCGTATCCCGCTCCTATTCTTTCCAACATTCAACTAAAATCAACGCCTGCATTGCTGCTGAGCTGCAATGACGAAATTCAATCCCAAAATCCCCCCTCCCTAAATTGACAGTTTTGAACGATTCTAGAACGAAATTAACAGTTTATAGAATGAAATTGGCAGTTTTAGGACAACATTGATGGGTATGGTGACGAAGTTGACTTTTTCGAGGATGAAATTGACAATACTAGGACGAAATTGACAGTTCCCAGAACGAAATTGAAAGGTTAGCAGAACAAAATTGAAAGTTTCCGGGACAAACGTCTGTTGATAGTTTCCAGGACGAAATTTACAGATTTGAACATTTTTTTGACACTTTACAGGGCAAAATTGACAGTATCTAGAACTCGACTGTTTCCGTTGAAGGGGCGTCATTTTCCGAAATCCGTTGACAGTTTCTAGGGTGAAATTGGCAGGTTCGAGGAAGAAATTGACAGTTTGTAGATCGGAATTGGTAGTTTTAGAATGAGATTGATAGTTTTGACGACGAAATTGACAGTTTTGAGTGTCATCATAGGACGACAACATCATAGGACGAAATTGTCAGTTTCGTGGACAAATCAACTGAAATTTTACTGTTCCCAATAAGAAGTTGACAGTTTCTGGGACAACATCGACAGTTATTTATGACAAATTTGACAGTTCCCGGGGGTGAAATTCACAGTTTCTGGGCCGAAATTGAGTTTGAAGGGCGCGGAATTGTTGTGAGGCTTTCTAGTACTCGTCTTTTTCAGGTGAAGGGGACCAAAAACCCCATGTTGTAAGCCCCAATTGTCTGCTGCTGATTCTCGAAATCAAGTCATGTGATCTTTTGTTTTGTAGGCGAGGAAATTGACAGATTCCAAGTCAAAACTGCCAGTTTCTAAGGCGGAATTGAGAGTTTCGGAAGAACATATTGATAGTTTTAAGGGCGAAATTTAAAGTTGCCGAGGGGGAGTTAGTCAGTGACTAAGTTTACAATGGCGCGAATAGTCATTTTGGTCAAAAATTAAAAATTTAGGGTTGTAGGTGTGAGAGTGTCCAATGTAGATATTGAAGGTAAGAAAGATCTCTCCCACCGTAGGAAGTGGGAGAGATCTTTCTTACCTTCAATATCTTCAGTCATTTTGGTGATCGTTGGGGCTAGAATGGATTTATGGAACGCAATTGAAATTGTTAAGGCGTTTGGTCATTTTGGGGCAGATTATACAGGCGTGATGAAATCAGCTATATCGCTATTTTTAGCGCGCGAATGCATGTTTTTGGCCATTTTTAGGGCACAAATCGTTAGATCAAACATTTTCATGTTGTGAATCGTCAGTTTGTCTATTTATAAGGCACATATTATACCTACAGCCATTTTTGGGTGTGAATAACCAGTTGGGATTTTGTAGCCAGTAAGGCGCAATTGTCTTCAGTTTTACCAGTATTTGTAAGATAGTCGGATTTGCCAATTTCTGTTTTTTTTTTTTTTTTTTTTTTTTTTTTACGCGAATAGTCCACCAAGCTATTCCTAGAGCCAAACGGCCAGTTTGCCATTTTTAGCTAGTGAGTTGTCACTTGGGTTATTTTAGAAGCGTAAATCGTAAGTTTTACCATTTTTAGGTTCGGATCAGTTGCGGACAGGGGCCATGGCCCCTCCCTTGGAGTCGAGGTCACTTGTACAAAAAACATCATCAAAACCTCCCCCGAAATCCCATCGACGAGGGGTGATCACTCTATTTTTAGGGCCATTTTCTCAGAGGCCCATGACGTTCAGAGGTTCTACGGAGACTCGAAATGCCAAATTATTTTAGGGAAACACTTGCAATAGGCCTCACTGAGGGGAAAAAATTGACGTGAAACTTCGCCACGTCAAGGGAAAAATTCAAGCGGAAGGTCACTCCAAGGGCATACTTTAAGCGAAACGTCACATTGTGGGGAAAAAAACTCTTTCGAAAGGCCGCGGCACAACGAGTAAAATACGTAAAATGCCCAGCGGCGGGCAAAACGCAACATTCGGGAAAACACTCAAGTGAGTCGCCACATTCAAGGCAAAAGTAAAAATTTGTTAATTTGAAGCCTGAATCACCTGTAACGTTGCTGTCGGGGAGCGATTTGTTGTAATTTCCCGGATTTCGCTCACTAAAAAACCCAATTTTGGGTGCCAATCGTGGTGCTAGCCTAGCTCGAATTACCAACATGGCTATTTCTAGATCATAAATTGTGAATTTAGCCATTTTCAAGGTATGAGCCACTATTTTTAGCATTTTCCAGGCGCGAATCGTCATTTGAGCCATTTTTCAATGGTGTGCGGAATTGTCTATTTGGCCATTTCCCATCCAAAGGGTGGGTCCTTTTTTCCAGAATTCTGCTACACCTCATTGAAATCGTTTCGGTGCCACTGATTCCCAGTTAAAATTGAGAATATCCTCAATATTAAAAATTCACGGTAAAACTTCGCCGGACGCGATCACTCCTGAGTGTTCCATGTCAGCCTGTTCAGGAGATAACAATTTTGCAAGTGACTTTGTAGGGCAGGTGTCACTTTTCTTACTTTTTGTAAAATTATTACGCCACATTTGAAAACAACTTTCCTTTCCGGTTGTGTCATTTGCAACCTCCAAAAAGTATACACAAATATCGGGATCCCCGCTATGTTTAAGTGAAACTGTATAAATCGTCGACAATTGTACATGACAATCTAAAATTCACAGCTTCCGAAACGTTTGTCTAGTCAATATTCGACTCTCGTAAAAAACATGCACGACCTCCAAGTATTTCAGGGGTAGGTGATGTGCTTCGTTTGTAGAATTCGTTATCTTTTTTCTTATTGTTAGAAATCCTTAAAAATGCGGAGGAAATAGTTTTTTTTGTAGTGTTATTTTTTAAAGAGAGGTCTTGGGTGTGTGACATCATTACCATGTTCAGTAGACCCGGAATATTGAATTTAGAATTCGTACCGCGGAATTAGATCATTTCATGATGGTCGTGAGGGCTAACTAAGTTGAACGAATGGTCGGCCTCTTTTAAGGTGCCCCTCCTTCTGGAAGTCATCACTACACAACAATGTTATGTTATCAAAGGAGAATTTCCAAGGTCTCCTCCAAGGACTCACTTAAATTTTATTTATTTTTGGTATGTAAGTCTTACAATATAAGCGCGCTTTTCCCTGTGAGGAATACTACCGGCGCAGCACTTCATTTCTCAGTTTCTTATATTCTTCTCGCATTTTTTCCCTCGTACCGTTCATGAGATCATCTAGACTGTCTTTTGTCAGCCCTTCGACTGGGATTTCTTCGAGAACGGACAAAATTATTTTTCCTGCGGACACATATTTTGGGTTATCGTGGTAGCCATTTTAAGCAATAAAAAAAAATTACCTGTTTCAAACGTTTTCTTCTTATGGTCGATAAAATGAAAAGGTGAGAAAACCACCGGTATAATAGGGGCATGACAGTCTATTGCCAAGTGAAAAGCTCCCTTTTTAAATGGAAGTAAATCATCGGTTTCGGGGTTCCTCGTTCCCTCGGGAAAAAACCACAGTTTAACCTTGGGTTTGGTGGGGTGGGGTGGGGGTGTGAGGATCACAAAATATGAAATTATTTAAATTAATTCAAATAAGTATAAGTTTTGATTTTGAAATAATCCTCACTCCGTGATTGAGAACCGACATCGCTTGGCTAATCAGTCCTGACTTGGTGTACCGTCGGCGATCGACGAAGAGAACGCCGCACAACCACGCGGCCGGACCCCAGGGGAAAATGTAGAGCAGTTTTCTGGCGGCTACCGGTGTTAATGTCCCCGATTGGAGATTTACCATTGACATGCCTAGTAATTGAAGAGTTATAAAAAATATTTAATTTCGTCACCGTTATGATATTGAGGAAATCTTTCACCAATGCTATCGAAAATGTTCTGATGATTCGCCACGAGAATCGCCTTCTGCCCTCTTTTACTCGTCAGTCCAAGTCCGTTTCGAATTTCAAATTCAATTCCTAATGGAATCGATAAATAGGACACGAGCTTCGAGTAAATACTGTCAATCGAGTGATGTAATACATAAAAATTTACCGGTAGACTCTCATAATCACAATTAATTTACTTGATCGACTCGGGATTTCTTGGAGACCATATACCTAATGGTATGCAACAAAAGGAGACCAGACACGCGTACACCGTGTAAAATGTATAGCATGCATAGTAACGTATTCTCGGATTTGGAACAAACGGTAGAATTGCCAGTAGAATCAAAATAAGCAGCAATAGTACGAACGAACTCATTCTTTACGCAAGAGCGGCGTATTAACCGCTTTCGAACTAGTCAAAACTGAGAAACAACTGCCGTGTATTTTTTTTATTTTTTTTTGAATGTGTGAACAAGTTAATGTTAAGCGTTCAAGGTGGAGCCTCCCCTCCATAATTCCTCTTTCTGTTTAAGTTAGGAGATGGGGATACCTTTCTCCGGACATCAAACTGGTGTGCTGGGGGGGGGGGGAGGAAATTTGCGGTGGTTCGCGAGGGTTGCTCGAGTGTTGAATCTCACGTGACAATTAAAAAACTTTTTTTGAAGGGAATAATTATACTGGGTGCTTAGAATAAGGGCCGTGTCGAGGGAGGGGGCGGAAAAGCCGTGTTTTCCAAGGGTATAATTAACATACAATTTTTATTATTTTTGGTACTTATAAGTCTACAATACAAAAACGATTTTCCCTATAGGGATTTGGGGAATACTATACCGGCACAGAACTTCATTTCCCGCATTCTTCCTGCATTTTTTCCCTCGTATCGTTCATGAGATCATCTAGACCGTCTTTTGTCAGCCCTTCGACTGGGACTTCTTCGAGAACGGACAAAATTGTTTTTTCTGTAAGCCCATAAAATTTGAATAAAACCGCCGTAGACAATTTAGAGTAATAAAATTACCCTTTTCGAACGTTTTCTTCGTGTGGTCGATGAAATGAAAAGGTGAGAAAACCACCGGTGGGGGCCTGACAGTCTAAACGCCAAGTGAAACCTACCCTTTTTAAACGGGAGTAAATCCTCAGTTGTGTTTCCAAGGTTAGAAGTCTATCAAACTGTTCAATAGGCCGAGTTAAAATACATTTTGAGGGAGAAAATAGAGAACAAAAAATGCTGAGAAAATAAAAACAACAAAACCTGTTTTGAATTCCAGTCTAAAACTGACTATGCAAGCCCGCATAGCATAAGCTCGGCCTCGCAAACGTAAATCCCCCCCCCCCCCAAACCTACTTTTCAGCTATTTTTTTTTTTTTTTTTTTGTTATTATTAAACGGGGAGGGAAGCCCAGAAGAAACTATCTCCTACCAAACTCGACCTATAAGATCTATTGTGGTGTCCCCTCAGGTTGCCCTGCCAAGAAAGACGCTAGTTTTCAAGCGTCCTCCACCACCACTCCTTAACGAAGTTGAGGATATTTCCCGTAGCCATCCTGGAGATGTCCTCCGGTTGAAGCACATCATTTCCAAGATGTTGAAAGCGTAACCGCCCCAGAGCCTGGCACTCACACAGTACGTGCTCTGCTGTTTCCACGGCCAGGTCGCAAAATCTGCAAATGTCCGTGTCAGAATTCTCCATTAGTCTGAGTGTATATCGAAGGGCACAATGTCCCGTTAGCAGTCCCACCAAGATTCTAAGGTCTCCTCGGCTCAGAGAGATCAGGCCCTTCTCCGATCGTCCCTTTGGAGTGACAAAGAGCTTGGCCTTCCTGAGACCTGGTTGTCTAACCCAGTGTTTTCCATAACTTTTCAGCTATAGAAAACTGCCAACTTTCCTGCAAGAATAACTTATTGGCAAAATATTCAACTTCTGACGCTGAAAAATGAGCATCCGGGTTTAATTCTCGATGTCGGTGCCGACTAGTATTTTTTCGCGGAGAAATATAGTGCCATTGACGACTGAGATGTCAAGGGTAGCTGAATTTAAAAGCTATTTCCAAGACAATTTAGCCCGTGACGGACTTGATCCGTGTGAATATGGCTACAAACCTTTCACAGGGTTCGTTTCCCCTATCGGGCGCGTCCCCTGGGTTGCGGATGGGGGACCCCACCCTAATACGGTGCGACGGTGGGTTGGGTCGGAATAAGGCGCAACGTGTGCGGTGGGGAGTCTGTTATCGGACACACCCGTTGGACATGGGGGCCAAATACCCCAGAATACCACGTGGACAAACAGCGGGCTGTCCTGAGTCTGGGACAGAAGGGAGTGGCGTCTCCTACCTCCACCAGCTATTCCTCCCCCTCCACCAAGACAAGGTGTTTGGTCCGTATCTAAGGTCTGCATGGCACAGGGGGCAAAGTGTGCTTTAAACGGACTCCTGGGGCGGCCGATCCCCTGGTGTAATAGGCCTACCGCACGCCTCGGCGCTTACGGCATGCAAGGCTCTTAGTGATGCACGAGACCGAGACCGAGACCGAGACGAGACTTGAGTGGTCTCGAAAATAGCGGTCTCGTCTCGGTCTCGGCTCGAGACCAGAAAACTTGGTCTCGGTCTCGCTCCAGAAATGATGGTCTCGTCTCGTTTCGGTCTCGGTCTCGACATTCAGGTCCCTCAGTCACGGTGACATTCGGTCTCGGTCTCGTGCATCACTAAGGCTCTGCCGGCGGTGGAATTATATTACCCTGGCTTCTGGCAGGACCTTCAACGGCTCACCCAGAAGTTTACATGAAGAACTCGGAAGGGGCTGATAGATTTTTCCGTGAACGCCGCAGTCATCGGTTGCTCCGTCTATGGATACCACCGAGGTCAAACACGACATTGATGGGACCAGGGACGTACCTGTGGAGGGCAGTTCAAGGGGAGCATACCCGCCAAGGGAGCTGTTTTTTTTTTTTTTTTTTTTTAATTCCCTCGGCGGGCCGTTCTAAAGAACACACCCCGGTGCAGGGGCTTATCTCTTCGAGTGCAACGCACTCGGCGCGCGCTAGCTCGTCATCCTTGTCACTCTCGTGCTCTAGGGTCCAGTAAGAGATTAAATCTTATCGTTTCTAAAAAGTGACGACCTCTAACCTTATTAAGAGGAGAGAGCTATCTTCGCAGGATAAGCATTTTTGGGCTTCACACGCCTGATATGTTCCGGCCAGCGAGACACTAGCTGAGGACCTCCTCAGCCTCATACGGTGAGAGGGACTAGATCAACCGATCCAAAAGCGGCACAATAATCCACTTAGGATTCCGTGCCTGGGGCGTGTGCCATGCCCCTGCCCTTGGTTAATAGAGGTAAAAAAAAGACAATTTAGGTGTTTCTAGCGGCAAGTTCATCGTTAAAAATGATTATAAAAGCGCTACTTCATAGCTAATAAATATCATTAAATTCACGGGTACAAAATGGAGGAAAATCGCTAACTACGTCGCTAAAATTGGTGCTAAAATTGATAAAAAGCACTAATTTGCGGCTGAAATTGGGAAAATGCCAATTAATATGAAAAACGTCGGACAAACTCAGGAAAAGGGCCGAAAATGTGGAGAGCCAAATGTCTAGGGGTCCGATATCACTCTCGAGAGCAATTCAGGCGCACTTAGTGCGCTTAATATCCACGTGGACGGACGTTAGGAGACGAGCTCCCAAGACATCATGTTTTCCTGATACAATAGACAAAAAAAAAAAAAAGGGTAATTCATGACTAAAAGTTGTACAAATCGCTGATTCACGGCTAAAATTGAAGAAAACGCAGTTTTGCAACGAATAATGAAGAATACCCCTAATTCTCGGATAATGTTGCGAAGAATCGGCTAAAACGGACAAAAAGCGCTCGTTCTCAAAAAAATAAATAAGTAAAAGGTCCTGAACAAATTATTTGTGCCATGAAAATTGCAAAATCAACTATTCGTGCACCAAGAATGGCCAAACTGAGCATTTCAGCCTTGGCTTAACGTGCTATTCGAACCCCGTAAATGGAAAAATTGCTAAACGCGCCCTAAAAATAGCAAGACTAACGACTCGAGGCTTGAAAATCACTGGACCGAGTTCGTATGCCCTTCAATTGACTAAATTGTTGGATTTGTACCCTGAAAGTATCAAACTGACCATTCACGCCCAAGAAATGATTGTACTGACTGCGTCGTGGAAAATTGCCAAACCGGCTTACCCAGCCTCAAAATTGGCTAAATTGGTTCTAAATTATATGCGACCTATAAAAGGTTTAACTGACGATTCGTACTTTTAAAAGTACGAACAGATGAATTTTGTCGTGAAAAGGGTGGAATCGGCCATTATTCGGGCGCCAAAAATTGTCATTACTGACCATGCGTGCTTTTTGACTTGATAGACTTGGCGTCCTAAAAATTGCCAAATACTGGCTATTCGCGCCCCAAAGAGTGCAAATCTGACGATATTCGCGCCCCAAAGTGTGCAAATTTGACGATTCTTGCCCCGAAAATGTGCAAATCTGACGATTCGCGCCCACAAAGTGCCTAATTAGATTATTCCGGTCATGTAAATTGCAAAATCACGCTCTAAAATTGGCATAGCTAGTTTCATGCGGCCTATACATGACATTAGGTTGATGATTAGCGCTTTGAAAACGCCTAAAGAGAAGATTCCAGTCCTGAAAGTGACAAAATCAACCATTTGACCACCAAAAATGGGGGAACACGCTAAAATTGGGGAAAAGCGCGCTAGACGGCGCTGATTCGTGCCTAAAGTGGATGGAAACGCTCATTCACAGCTATAAAATAGAGAATTAAGGCTAATTGGGTAGCAGCAGAATGGGTCTCAGACATGCCGATCTCGAGAAATTTCAGGTTTGAAAGAGCCACGTTCACGAAATGTCGTTTTTTAAGGAACCAAACCCAGAAAATAGGTATTGATAGGGCCGACCAGGGGGGGGGGCTGTCCTATAACTTTTATAGCGATTTCAGTTCAACACACTACACAAGTGTAGTGCAACGTCCTCTCCGTCAACACTATGTTTTAATTCAGAGAGGACGGATGGAAAAACTTACACCTCACTAGTGTATTGCATTGAATGTCACTATCACTGTCTCTTTCCACCCGTCCTCAACATCAACTTGATGTGATTTAATTCGGGGCGGACGGGTGGAATAGGATATTCCTAGTAAAATTGAAATCTGAACATTTGGTGACATTTTTCATTTCTGAAAGAAGCTAGTCCAGCGTAATTGGTTTTTTAACTCACGCCCCAAAATTGATATCCTTATAGGCCCGATCTTGTGAAATTTTTTATTTGAAAATTGCCAGGCCTGCGAACTTGTCTTTTCAAGGGGTGGCTTGGCGTTCCCGGTGAATTGGGTTTTGTTTGACAATAAACCAGCCCCACGATTTTGGTCTTTGAAGAGGCTGGATCCAACAAATTGGCTTGTCGTATGGACCAGACCCGCGCGAAATCTCTCCTTAATGGGCCATCACCCAGGCGTGTGAAATCCGTGTAGGTATAGTCGACCTTTATAAGAGTGTCAGTCTCGTGAAATAGGTTTTTCTGACGATTAAGATTCAGGACCCCCCCCCCCTCTCCACAGAGAATCAAAGTGTCAAATTCACGAAATATGGACTCTGAAGTTTCCAACCCTCGGATTTTTATTTTTGAACGGCACCAAGCCCGTTATATTGCTTTTTTGAAAGAGTTGACCCCGCGTGAGATTGGATTTTGGAAAAATTCGTTTTCCAGGGAATCAAAATCCTGTGAAATGGCTTTTTGAGTGAATAAACCCGTGAGATTGTTCCGAAATCCCACTTTGTTTGCGAGGTATCCGCCATTTTTTTTTTTTTTTTGGGCGAGCCCCTATTTTTCTTACTTTTTTTTCAGAAGCAGCTTGTTGCGCACGCAATAATTGTTGCAATGGCAAACATGATGAGCCCTTTGGAAAGAGCACAACATTTTCTACTCAAAGAGCCTAGAGGCGTCAGCGTGGAAACATAATTCCGAAAGTATTGGTATTGGTGATAGTCAAAAATAAGTTTCCTCGTAAATAAGCTGATTCAAAACGTAGTAGAGGTCGTCTGCTCTGGATAAGAATAGGATCTTGAATAGAAAATTTTATGCTCTTTCCAATGGGCTCTTCTTATTGTAAAATTATTGCACGTGCAACAATCTGTTTCTGAAAAAAAAGAGGGGCTCGCCAAAGAATCAAAACAAAACACAGCAGAATTCCGGAAAAGTGCAAATGGTTATTTCGATCAGAAATGAGGTGTCCCGTCACTGGTTTTTCTCTGTCCAGTCACTTTTTGTACTCCCTGCATGTATTTGCTATGTTCGTTGCTAATGTTAGCTACGAGTTAGCATTTTTTTTTTTGTTCAAATTTCAGCTGCGAATAAGCACTATTTCTCTATTTTAACCAATAGCCACGAATTTCACTCACTTCAGCTCTCCAGCCGTCGGCAGGAAAAACCGGGTTATGACATTTCATCAAGATCCAGATCCGCTAAACATGCGGTTTAAAAGAGCCAAGTCCTGGAAATATTAGTGTATTTTCAACGAGTCAAGCCGGGAAAATGAGTGAGCCAGCCTCATGATGTTGGGTTTTAATGAGCATACTCCAGTATTTAATAAAATAAAATAAATAGAATGAAAGTGATATCTTCCGGACGACGATGGAAGGGCATAGCCCGACACTATTCGAATTTCGAGAAAAAACGGGCTCCCCGGCGGGATTTGAACCCGCAACCTCTGGATTACTATTACTAATAGTCGACGACATTTTTCTTCATCTGCGATATGATAACATTGGCGTGGTTTACCTTTGTCATAAGGAGAAACGCCTAGAGTTTCGAGAAACAATGGCCCTGGGTGGGGTTCGGCTTAGCTGATCCCTCGCATTACCACTGCCAAAGGCGTCACCGTGTAGAGCAATTGGCAGCGTGCTGGACTAGTAATCCAGAGGTTGCGAGTTCAAATCCCGCCGGGGAGCCCATTTTTTTCTCGAACTCGAATCGTGTCGAGCTATGCCCTTCCATCGACGTCCGGAAGATATCACTTTCATTTCATTTATTTCACTAGGAGGAGTTCTTCCCTCCTCCCCTAAACAACGTTAAAGACGGCATTAAGGATGACGAGCACATCGAGAGGGGTAAGTAAAAAAAAATTGAATCATTCCGCCCTTTAACTTTGATGTCAGTACCATTTCGGGAATACCTTAGCTGGAGAAATAACGTCAAAATCGTATTAATGTACTATAGAGAGCAAAACGAAAGGGAACTTTATACAATCAAAATATAGAAGAAAAAAAAAATGTGAGGAAAGAAGAAGATATAAAAGATGAAAGGTGAAAGAAATTAATGGAGTTAAGTCCATCTTTTTTTCCCTGAGAGAAAAAAAAAGGAAAAAAAAAATGTGAAGTAGAGTTTGCTGCTAAGGGGTATACGTATTATGAGTAAAAACGGGAGTTTTTACTTGGCACTCACCCCTTCCCCGCCCCATTACAATACCCTTGTGTTCGCATGAAGGGAGCATTGAAGAAGTCCCCCTCCCCCCTTTTTCCTTTCAGTTACAAACTCCTCTTATCACTTTTTAATGGATTGTATATATCCTTCAAGGAGTATCTCTTTTGTGTGTGTGAGAAACTATATGTATACATCTTGACGAAGTTGAACGATGAGTATCAGTTGTCAGTCGAATGATGATGAGGGGTTGATTATACGAAACAAAAAACGCTGCGAATTATCGAACAATGCCTTATTATTTCGACTGTTTATGGGTTTATTATTCATGTATGTAGTCAAATCCGGCTTGAAATTACATGAAAATCGACACCCCACACCCCTATGATCCCAAATCCTTTGAAAATCCCCATTTTGGACCCGCTTTTGACCCATAAAACCCCAGGGAGTTATTTGATTAAGCTGATCAGATGTTAGGACCAACTAGATCCCAAATGGAGTCTATGTGCGAAAGAACGAGTTTTTTCGAGCAATCCTAGGGCAAGATATGGCCCGGACGGCGGACGGACATTTTTTTTTTTTTTTTAACTACAAATTTTGAGGGGGGGTCAAAAAATTTCTTTTGCGATACGATTACAAAGACTTATTATTGAGAAATAATAAGTCAAAATGAATTAAAACATCCTTGCTTCATCCAAACTAAATCACTTGGGATCGAGAAGGTAAAACTGTAGGTAGCTCGAAAATTTTTTTAAGTTTTAAACAAAATTCCATTCTCATTTATTGACTGACAGAATGAAAATAACAAATGGTTAAGTGCGATGTAACTTTATTTAAAATACCGCGTATTGCAGGCTCTACCTTGAACAATTTCATAATCTTGACGCTCGTTCCCAAAAGTAAATAATCATAGATCGCGCACCAACCCTTCTTGTGAGACACACGC
This sequence comes from Corythucha ciliata, assembly GCA_038030265.1. Taxonomy (NCBI): domain Eukaryota; kingdom Metazoa; phylum Arthropoda; class Insecta; order Hemiptera; family Tingidae; genus Corythucha; species Corythucha ciliata. The sequence goes on along the minus strand of CM075937.1, from coordinate 20,958,899 downwards.
TGACAAAACTTCACCCGTAACGACTCGGCGACAATGGTCCTCTATTTTGTTCTTCCACCGAATTCATCTTGTCTAAACGAAACTGCACCAAAATGATACAATACGTGCAAATACTTTCGAGGATCATTCGCAGCGTTGAATGATTGATTTCGGTGAAACCACAAGCGGAGTACCCGATCGTTCTGATTCCTTTAAGTTGGGCTTGAGTCGGAGGGTGGGTGAAATTTAATTTGAGTTTTTTCATTCGATTAACGACGGCCAATTTGAAACGCGAGGAAATACACTCGGCGGTCTGGCACGGGTGAACGACGTAGACGATGTGTGCCAAATTGAATAGAGCGCTGAGCGAGCTGAGTCGCATCAATTTACGGCTACGAGCCGGCGGATAGAAACCGGTGAAGGCGTTAATCGAATAATACAGAGCGGTTGTCATAGTGCAGAAACTTCGAGTGAGGGTCAATAAAATTGGGAAAGAGTAGACTCTGTTAATGGATTCTGTGAAATTCCGCACGAGGTCGTAATATTTCATGGTCAGTGTCACATTACGTGGGTGAGTTTTTTCGAGAAATTCAATTAGCTTGGAGATTTTATCATTACAATACGATACCAGAGATGAGAACAAAATCGAAGCTATTAAAATCTGACCTTGTTGTGTATAGTAAACACAATTTTCAAGCGTCAATATCCACGAAGAAGTCGCTTCGAACGCAATATCAACATACAGTATAGATATTGTCATGAACAAAGAGAAAACAATCCCATTCCGAGCCGTCGTCAAAATCTTTTTACCGTCACCATTCCACTCCAGCTCATCCATCAACACCCTCAGCTCGTCGCCTCGCCCAGTCACGCCGTTAATTGTAAAGGACAATGCGTTCATCCAGGTGATTGCGTGAAGCAGGCCGTACGTCAACCCGTTCATAGTTGGGTTTAACACAACGTCTGAAGCATACAGCCAAACGGCGAGCATCGCGAACGACACGACGTTCATGACCATCGTGTAGGCGAGACTCCATTTATTAGAATCGCTCAGCGGAGAAACGAAAAATATTTTAGAGAGAAATAGCGTCCATTTGAACGGATTCATTAATGGTAGCACTGTGCACTCGTGAATTTTACAGAAAGGAGTGTCAGAGCCAAAGTCCATTAAAAAAAGACGGTCTATTGACAGTTGAAGTTGTTTTCAAACAATCGGTTGCTTAATGGCTAAGCCGTAATCAATAATTAAAGAAAAAGAGGAAGACGTTTTCTCCAGTCTATTCATTTTCTAACCACAGGTATAATGAAAACTCGACTCATTGAATAGAAAAACTTACTATTTCAGTGCCATAATAACTCATTTCCTGATTACCAGTTTCACGGCTGAGAAATAAGAAAAATTGGGAATGATAATGAGTAAATAGGCTGAACTCTCTGTGTTGAAACCAATGATATATGAAAGAACTGGATTGCTCATCACTGCTGATAAGAATAGCTATCAAATAAGCTCCCACAGTGGATGAGAGGGGTGGAGTTTCAAAATAAGTGCTATGTTGCCATAACTAGACAAGGAGAGGGACAGGGTGATTGTTTACCAGGGGACGACCTGCCCCCTCCAGTCCGCTGTGAGCAATCCAGGTTTATATATAGTTGGTTGAAACTATATCCTCTGTTTTCTTTTGTGTGTGAAAAAAGTAATAATAATTAATAAATAAATAAAGTTTACTGGAGCTGTATTGTTGACCTTATGAGAAATGAAATAAAATAAATTAATATTATTAGCTTTACTTTGAAAGAATGCTGTATGTACATGGTATGATGTGAATTTCTTGAGCCCTGCAGAAGAATGGGTAGAATCAGATACCCCGTTTGTGTAACATGTCAACCTATTCACAAACTCCCTCCCATCCACTCCTCCCTATTTTCGCACATTGATGTAGTCCCAACAGCAACAGTCCAGGGGCGGACCCACAGTGGGGGAGGGCGGTGGCAGTGGCGGTTTTTCAGCTGAGGCAAGGTAGGCATCGCCTCAGGAAGAAAAACAACAGAAATCAATGCTTAAATTAATAATAAAAACATCCTGTTTTGGTTTAAAAAATGGAAAAAAAATAACTAAATTGAATTTCGAAAAAATGGCCAGTTCATCGATGGGGAATTTTGTTGTGGTCATTTTAAGCCATCTTGAGAGGAAATCGGACTAAAATTCTGGTAGGAGATTGGTTTGGGGCAAAAAAAGAGCTGAAACCATTCCAAACCTTAGCAACTGTACCGCTCAACAAATCTTATTCAAATTTTAGCAGCGTCTTCTAGGAACCTAGATGACCATTTTGAAAGATCGATCATCAAATTTTATAATATTCTCTTGGAATTATAAGGGTCCAACAATTTTTACTCCGAACTCATTTGTTATAATATCTTCCAAATCGCTCAACCAATCGTTTTCAAATTTTACGGTGTACATCTAGAGATGAAGACACAACTTTTGAGCCACCACTCGTCCAGATCTGTCAAGAAAAAAGTGGACGACGGAGGACGGACGACGGACGACAGACGCCATACTGAAAATCGAGATTTAGGCCTTTTCGGGGTCCCGGAACACGAATCTGGTGTCAGCTAAATTTTTTTTTTTGCCATTACCAAACTTCCTTCCCTACGGGAACATGGAAGTAAAAAAGTCCTGTGTACGGTCACGAAAATTAAGTTTGCCTCGGATGTCCTCTAGCGGCTGCATGGACACTTATATTAGTTTAATTGGTCCGCAGAGCGCGCTCTGAGCCTACTAAAAGCGTGTCCCAACTTGACGAACCAATTCCTTTGATGTTGAATGAAATACCGACAGGAGGTGTAGCCTAGTACGAGCGGCTCACGAGCTACTCAAAACGTGCTCGTCCTAACAAAAACACACTTCGAGCCTGTTTAGAGCGGCTCGCGGGGCGCTCGGCTCAGGCTCGGCTCGCAAGTGTAGGTATACGCAGCTTCAACCGTTGTCTAAGGTACCTAGATGGGGAACGAGTAGAGGAAAGGATAACGGGGCATGGGGGTGCCCTCTGCCTCACCTAAAGCGCGTGCGTCCGTTAGGCAACGGCTATCAAGTAGAAATAAACTTATGATCGCATGGTGGAGACTAGCATTTATATATTTATATTATTTTATCAATCTCGTGAGTTCACACTTGAGATTCCGGTATCCGACTCCCGTATCGAGGATACTAAAATTACACTACAGTCGCATACTTTTAGTATCCGATACCGGAATCTTAAGTGTGAATGAGCGCGTTTGCCGTATTGTATTTTTAGTACCCTCGATTCTGGAATAGGATACCGGAATCTTAAGTGTGAAAGCGCCCTATAAGAATTACAGAATAGTAAAGCTGAAGGACTATTCTGTAACTTTTCCGCATCGGATTTTCTATATCGAAAAGTCAACTGATTTCATTGATTTTTAAATAAACCTATTGGAAAGTCATGTGATTTCATTGATTTTTAAATAAAATGAATGAAATCGCATGACTTTCCGATATGAAATTCGATACGGAAAAAAGTTACAGAATCACCTCCCTGACTCGATCAAGATACAATTTTATTTATTTGGTTTTATTACTTTTCTTTGACTCATTTTCATGAAGAACTACATTCAGTGCCGGCCTTAAGGGGGGGAGGGACCGCCCGGGGGCGCCGTGTCCTCAGGGGCGCGTCAAGCAAAACAAGGGGGCCGAGGGGGGGAAATGGCGGATGACAGAATATTAGAATAGTTTTTGTCACAGCGAGTGAGGAAAGCGACACTTTACCCGCGAGTTTCGCACTAAAGCTATCCTAGCAGTGACGGAAATGTATTTTCGTTTCACTCTGTGACGTGATGTAGGAAATACCCCGCTAAGATTGTTTGCTAAGAAGTGTTTCCTTCGTCAAGAGAATGAGATTGCCTTAGTACAAATAACCACTTTATTCAGAGGTCAAGCGAAATGCACTGCTAGTTCGCGCCTCCAACAATTCGCTGACCTCCAGTTTTTGTAGGTCTTATGGCGTCTAAAATTGAGTAGGTGTACTAATGTGCTGTACTTCGGGTAAGTGGAAGTGGCTAAAAAAAAGTTCGGAAAGTGCAAATATTCGTGCCCGAAATCGAGAAAAATCACTAATTCGAGGTTTCTCGATGCAACCTCCAGGAGCTAATTTGGGGATGAAATTGAGAAAAATTGTTAATTCACGTCTGAAACTGAGAATAATCGCTGATTCTCGTGAATCAAAGAATTTTCTCAATTTCAGCCGTGAATCAGTCATTTTTCTGTGCTTACACAAGTAAAGAAAAAACGCTAAATAACTGCTAAAATTAAGACAAATACTTAGCTAATTGGGGGGGGGTAAAATTATTAACAAGTGCTAATTCACGAATGAAATCGCCAAGTCGCAGCTAAAATGGAGAAAAATAGCTAATAAGCTAAAGTGAAAAATATTACTACAGTTGAACCAAACTCTGATGGATTTTTTAAACAAAATTGCAAGATGTAAATGAACCTAATCATATGTAAAACAAACACAGTTGGTTTTATTGATTTTTAGGTTCGATTAGAATGTGGTTAACTACAATTGCTAATTAACCGATCAAAATGAGAAGAAGCACTGACGTGAGGACAATACGATGATCCGCGGTTAAAGTTGATTCTGAATATAAATCCGTGGCTGCAGAAAGCTAACAAAATCGCAAATCCGTGGCAAAAGGCAAAATGGGGAAAAGCGCTAATCAGCGGTGAAAATTGGGGGAAAACTCTCATTCACGGCTGAAATGTAGAAAACCGCTAAAGCGGCTAAAATGAAGAAAAACGGTAAATAAGGGGGTTAAATTGAAAAAACAAAATTCACAGAAATAAATTGAGAAAATGGCAAGTCGCGGTTTCGCGGATCGTGGTTAAAACTAGGAAAAAGCTCTAATTCACGGATAAAATTGGGGAAAATCTCTCATTAACATCTAAAATAAGGAAAAACACAAATTCACGGCAAAAATCGCTAATTCGAGTATAAAAATGGAGACAAACTGCTAATTCACTGATAAAACTAAGAAGAAGCGTTGAAGTGTGGAAAAAAACACAATTCGCCGTTAAAATGGAGACAAAGCCAAATCGCGGTTCCCGAAGGCTACTTCATGGGGGTACTGATGAAAGATTCGTCCGGCGGTGCCAAATGCCTAAGGCCGGCCCTGACTATATTAAATATACATATGCGAAAACCCTGGCGCAGTAAGAGGGGAGCAAATCCCCCCCCCCTGGATGTTAACAAAAATTATCCCCCCCCCCCCTGGCTGCATCAATGGGAGACAAGTAGCCTCCACCCCCCCCCCCCTGATAGACGCCACTGTTACATCAAATGATCACACCAGAAAAATCGTGAAAACTGTGACGTTTATCGAATAAATGGAAACGGAATATAACTTAACACTACTGAGGGACAGTAATAAACAAGCTATTACAAGAATTTCGAAAGAAATCCCATCAATAACTGCATAAAACCACTTACCAAAAAGTTGGGTCCATTGTCGCTTGTTGATATCACTTTTTTCTTAATTATCACCGAGAAAAACACTAATTTTCTGCTCACTCAAAAAACAAGTCGCTGCACTAGAGCCTCAAGAGACGAATTGGAGGGTGGAAGAGGAGTTTTGGATGAGAGGGGGAAGACAGGGCTAGACAAGTCAGAGCGTGATCGTTTGCACACGCCCGTACTTGAAGGGTTAAAATTTTATTTTAGGACAATGTATTTTAAATACGTATTTTTTATTCGTATTTCAAGTACTTTTAAAAAAGAATTTTGTATTTTAAATGTTTTTAGGACTATTTTGTATTTTAAATACTTTCTCGAAGTATTTTGCCTACCCCTATGCACTCTTTTGTGTACCTGCTCTCAACTTGCAACGTTCAGCAAACGGAAAGAAGCTGTAAGTGGTTGGTGCAACCTTCACCGTGTAAAAAGGGCGAAATTCTCAGATTATCAAACAAGTCTGACGTTTGTAGGGAAAAATCCGTTGTCTCTTTTGCTAGTGAAACGAGTTCGAGATGACGGATTTTTTTTTTTTTCTTCAAACAGAGCGCCAGGAGACTGTCCAAATAAAATAAAAAGGATGAGGGCCGGAAATAAAAGAAATATCCTTTGTAAAGAAATACGCAAAACATCTGAATGTTTTCCTCGTTTTCTTTTATTGAACTTCTCGAGGATACAAAGCATACTTATGTTTCTTTCAAGTTTCTCTTTAGCAACTTTACTGCATAAGCTCATAACAAATAATAATGAGAATTTCAATTTTTCCATCCTTTGATTCAAAATACGTAAGAATAAGTAAATAAAGGAGTATAAAATCGTTTAGAACGCCCTTTACAATAGGAGGAGAACAAAATAAATCTGTTTCTCGGTTGTTCAATGTTCAATGTTCACTGATCCGCGGAATTCATTTTAGCAACCCCTTTGGAATGCCGAAACAATCCCATTAAAAGCTTTTGTAATTTGTTTTTTTAAAAAGTACTTTAGGGATTGCAAATAAGCGAACCAAATTGTAAGGCGTTTCTCTTGATGGAGTTGGAGAAGGAACAAATTCGAAAGTTTTCTTCGCTGGAATTAGTTTTCGCGTCTCGTTCAAAAAGAACTTTTCAGTTATACTGTTGTTGTCCAGATGCCTGTGCGCTGAGATTTACTTCGCGAATTTGTGTCATTTTGTGGCCTCCCACAAGCGGATAAAACGGCCTATTTGTGGGAGGGGTGGGGAGAGAAGGTCTAAGCGTTGAAAAAAAAGGCGATAGCATTCCCAGCAATAAAGGTTTTCTCTCTTCTCCCGCCCTTGACAAACGTTACATGTAAGGAATTCACGACATTCCTCGAGTGCTCTCAGAACTAGTGCGGTTTTTTGTGGTCTCTCGGAGGAAACTTGAACCCTGCCCCCACGTATAATCCCTACGCGTGGTATGAAATTGGCGAGAGTTTTTAAAATTGGATATTTTTAATTAGTACTTCAAAGAAAGAAAGAAAAAGAGAGTGGATGAGAGAGAAAAAAACCTTGCGCCTTTAATATACGTCAGCTTTTGCCTTGCTAAAATGTTGAAAATTCTTTATTATCGGGCTACTCAAAGTATGGAAAACGCTATGCATAATAATTATAAGCTATGAAGTGAATGTAAAATGTACTTCCTCACCGCGGTACTCATTCCATTCGAGCTCTAAAAAGGGGGCGTACACGATACAGCCACCGACTTTCTTTCAAAACATTTTCTGTCTTGCTCTAAATCCCAGCGTGTCTAAAACTTCGATTCGAAGTCGGCTATGTCCACACAGACACACACTCACAACCCCAAAGCCAAATACTCGAGGTTTGCGTGATTTTTATCCAGAAAAGAGGATTTGAAACTTTTTAGTGGTGTACTGGGTGCGGCGGGGTACGAAACATTCTTGTCCCTCGTTCAAAAAATACAACGCTCTTTTCCTCATGCGTTATTTTTCTTCTCAATCCTTTTTAGTTTTCTGAGTTTGAATACTGTGGCAAGAGTGAAAATAAATTTTCGTTCTATATAAATAAAACAATAACAAAAAAGTAACAATGACTTTGTTTGAAACTCCCCTGAGTCGCATCACACACAAAGCCTGTGGTGGAAGACATGAAGAAGTCTACATTTTCAGTTTATATTTTATGTCTCGTTTGTTTTTTGTCTTTTGTAGGATTTCGATGCCGTTTGCAGCGGTCGCCGTCGCCCTTCTTCTTTTGGCGACACTTGCCGCACTCATCGGCCACTGTAACAACGACAATAAAACCTTGGTCGCCTGCGCTCTCTACACGCTAGCAGGTAGGTGTGGCTCTCTTTTGACTAAACATCGGTCTGGCCAGTGTCAAAGGCGCATGAACTGCCACAAAATCCTATTAGATGGTTGAAAACTGTCAATTCATTTTCTGGGCTAAGAGACTGGTTCCTCAGCTTCCGTGAGCTTAATTTCCAGTTATCTAATTGAATAGTCAGTTTAGTGGACAAAATTGTCGATTTCCAAGCGAGTTTGCGAATTTAATAGCAAAACTCAAACAGATTCTGGCGAAAAACGGTAATTTTTGTTGTGGAGAGACTGTTTCCTCATCAAAAAGATCGAGGCGAACCGCGAAGACGTAATTGATCCCGAAAACGCCACAATTTTGCTCATTATAATCTGAAAACCCAATTTGAATCATAAGACCCAAGGGGAGGCGCGCGGGACATGCGCCACCCCGTACATCGGCGCTTGGCCTAGGCAAAATAGAAAATAATTCTCCTTTCCCACCTATTTCCGACATTGCCAGCTAGCCCAGGGTAGGCGACCTCTGAAAAAATGCCCTAGAACTTGCAAATTCTCAGAAATTGTTCCTGGAGACATCCAATTTTGCATTTGCCCCAAAAATATTGCGATTTTGTTGAGAGTTTGACGGCGGGGGGTACAGGGCTCGTCAACCTTCGATTGGCCGGGGTTCGAGCACACAAAAAAACAATTGCCAACTTGCAATTTCACGGAAATTTAGCGCCGAAACTTGAAATTCCTCAGAATTTAACATTCGTAACTTGCAATTTCACTGAAACTAAGACCTGAAACTTGCATTTTCACAAGAATTAAGACTAGAAACTGGCATTTTCGCATGAATCCGAAACTTCCAATTTCGAGGGTCATTTCGTCAGCCCCTGACTTGAGGCCGGCTAGCTTGGGTTCTACCGTTGCAAAAATGGCCTTGAAATAGCATTTTTTCTACAACTAAGACCCTAACATCTCAGTTTCGTCGAAATTATCATCTGAAGACCCGAAACTGTTTATTTTCACGTAAATTCATCCAGGAAACTCGTAATTTCGGTCAAATTAGGACCAACTTGCAAACTCAGTCAATTTTTATTAAAAATAATTCAATTCCAATGCGCTAAAATTAAAATATGGAACTTGCAATATAAGTTTTGATTGCTGTTGGGGGCAGGCTTGCCCGGAATCCACGGACCTTTAAAAAATAATGGTACACAACTTTCAATTTCGCTGAAATCGGGCCGACAAACAAGCAAAATCACGATGATATTCAGCAAGAAAAATTCCCGTTTTATGGAAATTTGGGATTTTGGGCCCGGGTTTCGCAGCCACTAAAAAAAAACCCAAAACACGAAATGACCTTGAATAAAGATCAGTAAACTGCAATTTTGCGAGAATAAATATCGAAAACTAACAAACTTCACCGATTTTTCTCAATTTTAGCCATGGGCCCGTTCCAAGAGCGGCTGCACGATTAGATCTTTCTACAATTTCAACCGTGAATTTGAGATTTTACCGCACTTTTAGCCCTGAATTATCGCTTTTTCTTCTCGCTAGCCTCAAAGATGTATTCCTGCCCTGAAACCGCGAATTTGCTTTTTCCAAAATTTAGCCGTGAAGAGACTTTACAAAAAAAATGGGCACTTTTTCCATGGAAAATCCGTTTTTGGGATAAAATTTCAATATTATTTTGCTTGTTTATATGCAAAATGTTGAGTGAGTTTTAATCTGATCAGCCAGTTTGAAGAGGGAAATAGCTGGTTTCGAACAATGACGAAGCGAGGGCAGCTGCCTCCGCACCAAACTGGTTTTATCGTGGAAAAGCTCACATTTTTGTGACCTATTAAGCGATTTATTGAGCCGAACAGACCTTTTGGGGCTGGATTCCGATTATATCAGGAATGAAATTGATTATACCACAGCCAAACAGCCAGTGTATCAAACATATTTTCTAGGCCTGAATCTACCAATTTGTTGGATACAGGCATCAGTTATTACTTATTAGCGTCCAACAGCATTGTTTGATCGATCGATTGGATTTTAACGGAAAAACGATCATTTCAACACACGTTTTTTGACCAAACAGCCTATTTTTGTGGCTGCCAGATGCGAGGAATTTAGGTTTCGTGGGGGGGGGGGAGGCAAAATTAGCTGTGCCCGTATCAAGATAGGGGGTAAAGAGGGGTGATTATTGCAGTTTTGCACTACCTAATTAAAGAACAACAAAATAATATAATTGGATACAAAACGTTAGAACAAACATCACATACTTAAACTGGTAATCGAGCAGTGAGAAGGGTCAGCTATTATGAGACGGTTAGTTTTGGTCATTTTGAGGAGGGCGGGCGCCCCCTTGAGGACTATTTGGCCTTGACCTCCTGCAGTTATCAATTCAGCATGGTCGGAGCGACTATAAACCAGCCAGCATACAGCTCAAGTCGAAGCATTTTGAAGAATGGTCTAAAACGGTCATTTTTAGCCACTTTGAGGGGAGCTGTTGCCCCTTTGGAGACGTTCGCGCCAAAACCGCGGGCATTTGTCCTTTTAGCATTGCCCTAGGTACTCATAAATCGCGTTTGGTGCAGATCGGAACACTTCGAGAAAATTGGCCAAAAATTTCGCAATCAAAGCGAAATTGGCCAAAATATAGGAATGGACGAAACATCGTACATCAGGGTTTTTTATCACGGGGAATCAGACAATCGAAACAGATTTTCCCCCGGACGAATCGTTAAAGTAGTTCTTCCTGCGATTGCGGCGATTTTTGCCGCTTCCGAGGCCACACGAATTTTCCTGTGGGCGGCAGCTACGTTATCATCAGCCCGGAAGTCCTAGGAAAAGCCTCGATGCAGGCTGCCCCTCGCCAGCCCTCGGTGGAGGGGAGAAATAATGCCGAAACCATGGACAAGGCGAAACGGTCAGTTTTTGTCATTTTGAGGAAGGCGTACGCCCCCTAACGAGCTATTTATTGGTCTTAACCGCCCGCAGTTATCAATTCAGCATGCGATCGGAGCGACTCTGAACCAGCGTGCAGCTTAAATCGATATATTTTGAAAAATTGTCGAAAACGCTCACTCTTCCCTTCTGGGTTCTAATGGCATTGAACCGTGACGACCTACCCCCCTCCCCCCTTAGACAGGTTTATCATGTTTTGCAGCGTAAGGCACTCCCCAAAAGAACTTCCCTGGGGTCTGATGAATGGCTAAACCGAAGCTCAGAGCTCGGTTGGCCTTTCTGATGGTAAACCCTGCCTTGCCTCTCCGAAAATGTTGAGACCTTATCATGTGACAATGAGCTCAAAAATAATTTTATTGTTAGCATCAAAAAATTGACACTTCCTTGATCTTAAAAAAAAAAAAAAATAGAAATGGATAGCCAGAGGATTAAAGAATCATTAGATTTGGTGATAAAGGTGGTCCGACCATGGAGTCTGTCACTTGCTACGTGGAGCGCGTCTTTGGCCGTCGTCGGTTCTTACATGACGGATTGGAAGGCCGCCCTTCAGTATGTTCCATTCTACGGAAGCAAGTACAAGGAGGAGGAAGAGAGGCGAAAATAATCGCGGACTGTTGGAAGTGAGAAATAAATCCGAAAATTGCGGAATAAGGAAGCGGATAAAATTTACTTTGAAAATAAATTATAATTTCGAGAAGAATTGTCTCAAATAATCGATTTAGCTTGAGTTTAGCCGTCTTAAATGCTGGATCATTCTACACATCACTTCGATCACCGCTACTCTATAGCTTGCGTCCTCTCTCAGGGCTTGGATAGCTAATTCAACGTTGTCACCCGACGCGAATCGGACGAATTCTTCGGGTTTCGAGAGAATAACTGACGATTGACTCACGGGTAGACGTGTCAGATAAGTGTAGACAGGAGCTATGCACACTGCTGGGGTTGTGTAGACGTTGTGAGAGGCCAGAAGTTCATCGCGAGTCAACAGTGGAGTTCGTAGCGCTGATAGAAAATTGTTGAGATTAGCGAAATAGTAGTCGACGTGAGACGAAATTTTGGATGCGTCGGCTATTCGAAGAAATAGAAGAACGTCAAGAATTGGAGGAGCGTAGCGACACGACCCGAAATCGATGAAAACAGCTCCGACGGGCTTACCGTTGATGTATTTAAACAGTAAATTGCTCCTCCACGGGTCAAAGTGTATCAGACAGTTTCGAAAGTCTGTCGACGGCCCGACGAATTTTTTCATTTCAAGCAGAGGGCGCAACACTTCCCGTCCAACCCCCGGTATGTACGTTTCAACGATTCTTTCACTAGCTCGAATGTACCCTTTCCACGGGTTGACGTCGTCGTCTTCGTTGAACATCGTCTCCTGCAGTAGAATCGGCGCGAGGCTCTCAATTGTGATTCCCTTGAATTCCATCGCTAGTGACGCCGCGTGAAACGCGGCGAATGACTTCAGAGCGACTTTCAAGTGACATTCATCTAAACTCTCGGACACCTTCCATCCTTTACTAGTTAGATCCTCCATAACAAACACCTCGGTATCTTTAATCAAAAAAATTTCCGGCCATAGTTTAAACACGCAGTATTTCCTCATGCTTTTAAACACTTTTCCGTACACTGCACCCTCCTTATCAAACGATTTTTGAGACTCGAACAATTTAGAAACAGCTTCACCGCCCTTTGGTTTTGATTTGACATGGAAAGTGTAGTCTCGACGGTCCGATGAAACGGTCAGCCTCCAATGATCGCCCTGATATCCCGACGCGTGTTCCTTTTTGGTCAATTGATAGCCATTAAAATTGCGTAGTCCTTCGGTCGCTTCAACGATGGTTTGAACGTCTTTGTCCGTTAAAATCGACATGACTTTTCTAAGTGACTGAAGGAACGTGGCTTAGAGCGCCCCAATAAAAATGAAAAGCTTGGAGGGCTTTCACGTCAAAAACAAGTTAAAATAGTCTTCAGATAACAAAACTTTGGGTATTTTTACACCCCTCCCCCCTCACTCTCACTCACACACAACCAAACTTATCTGAATGACGGAGAGAACACTCGTGCGTAAAAATTGACGTCTTCGCCCCTAAATAAATTCAGAAAGAGATTATTTGACTCCAATAGGCGGTGTTTCCAGCGATAAAAAGTCGACTCTGAAATCTAACACGAATAAAAGCGAAGTGAAGATAGGTGGAAAAGCGTAAGGGAATCATTCCGAGCCATTTCCTTCGAAGACCTTTGACGTTCTTTCTCACTCGGCCTGTCCCAATCCCCTTTGTATACGTGCCTCTGCTCTACCTTTATTGCTGGGGACCACCCTTTCAGGCCCTTTTCACAGTTTTTTTCCTTTTGTCAATTTTTTTTCGCCCCCTATAGCGTCCGATTCAACCACGATTCTCTTTAATTCCCTCTGAATCTCGCTCCGTGGGACGAATTTACTGCACAGATTTACTCAGCTTTCCGTAAACGTGTTAACACCTCCTTTGCACTGGTTGGAAAGAGAAGCTAAGCACTTAAAAAAGAGCCACGGGTAGAGGAAAGTATACGACTGTGTGAGATAATAGCTTTTAATTTAAACAAATTGTCTCTAGGGAGTCAGTTTTTGAACGGAAAATCCGGAATAGGAGGCTACAACGGCAGTTTCCCAACAAATATGTTAGTTTTTAACGGATAACGAGCCCTTCTGCACAAATTCACATTGTCTGGGGTAGAATTGACGATTCCGAGCCTGTTGTGCGTACCGAGGTACGAATTCGCGGCTAAAATCGAGGAAACATGATGATGATCCTTAGTTTCTTTAGGTCCATAAGCGGATAAAATTGGGAAGGCGCACATTTGCCGTCCTTGGGAAAAGTAAGCCGCTAATTTTCCTGGCTAAAACTTCGGAAAAGCGCTCATTTGTGGTTCTCGAAGCAACTTCCAGACTGAAATTGAGAAAAATATCGCTGATTCGCGGTGTATACAAACCATTTTACTGTTGAAATGTCGACAAAAACTCTAATGTGCCACCCCTTTTTTGTCCGTAGAAAAATGGAAAATTCGCAACTTAAATTGCAAAAAAAACATCGCTCACTCGCGGATTAAAACGAGAAAAGGCACTAATTCGCGGCTAAATTTTCAAAGAACGATCACTCACGGCTGAAAATGATAACAATAGCTAATAACGGCTAAAACTAGGACAGAAATCAAGAAAAATCGCCACTAATATTGAGAAAAATCACCCATTCGCGAATGAAATTGATAAAAAGTGATAATTAATTATTAAAATGAGAACAAAAGCTGATTCGAGGCCAAAATTAAAAGAGTCGCGAATTAAATCGCTGTTAATTTTACGGATTTATGGATGAAATTGAGAAAAATTCAGTGATTCGCTGATCAAGTGCAGAAAACCCATTTATTCCTGGCAGTAACGTTTGTATACGGGTATAGGCGATCGCCCAGGGGTCCCAATAGTAAGGCCCGGTTCACACGAGCATTGCCTCAACGCGGCAACGCCGCGTCAACGCCGGGCGTCGGCAAAGTACACTGAGTAGTATTAGTCAGTTCACGCGAGCGATAACCGCTATAAACTCAACCGCTGCGTTAACGCGGCGTTGGGAATTCTCCCGGCGTTCTCTTACAACGAAGCTTAAAACCCCCACAAATCTTGGAATTTCGGCCTGCAAAGAAAATAGAAAATATGACAATTTTTCGGCGTCATCCTGTTAATTTTTACCAAGAAACTAGCAAAACCGCCCGGAAACTGTCATTTGCCCCCCCCCCCTAATCAAGCAGAAATTTAAAGCACAACCTTACCTCCCCAACGTGTCTGATGTGTGCTAAAAAACACGACCATAAAGTCCAGAAAAGCCCAGCCGGTGCCAAGATAGCGCTTAAAGTTTCATGAACAGCCGCGAAATTGCATCACTCGGAGCCAAAAGTCGGCGAAATTGTAAGTTTTGGTCTGAATATCCTCGGACGGTGAATGATTGGCTTTTGTTTTCATGAAATTTCCAGTGACCGCGGCACCCGGGCTAGTGAGACAACGACAACGCCCTGAGTCGGAAAAATATAGTTGAAAAATTGCCACATTTTGAAGTAAAGTATTCGCAAAATTGAAGTTTTCTGGCTGAATATTCGAGAAACTTACAACTAAGTTTCAGGCTTGAATACCCTCAAAATTTCGAGATTTTTGTTTTTGTTTTCATGCAATTTGTAGTAATTTCAATGCTTTAACGAGTTTCTGTTCAATATTTTTGTGAAATTGCGAGTTTATGTGGTCGTTGTTTTCGCGAAACTGCAAGATTCGAAGCTTACTCTTTATGATTAGTGATCGTGGATGTCGGGCTAGCCGGTTCAAAAGGCATCCCAAAGCCTGATGGCAGATATTGCCACGAAATTACATCGTTCAGCGACCTGGAAATCTTCAAAATTGTCAGTTTTTGATCCAAATATCTGTGAAACTACTACTTTTTGGTCTTTATATTCTGAAAATTGCAATTTTCTTTGTCTTTAATTTTGTAAAATTGCACAGTTTCGGCGGTTTTATGAAAACTAGTGACCAGCAGATCGTACCAAGGTCCAAAGTCAGCAAAATTGCAACATTTTGAAGTTAAATATTACGCAAAATGTCTGTTGAATATGCGCAACAAATTTTGAGTCATAATTTCAGGAAAATTTCAAGTTTGGCGTCTTCATTTTATACAAATTGAGAGCTTTGAAGTTTCCCTGATTATCCTCGCAATAATTGTAAGCTTCGGCTTTTAATTTCTTGCGAAATTGCAAGTTTCGAAGCCTCCTTTTAGTGCCCGCGGACCCTAAAAAGGAGGGCGGCCCCTGAGTGGTGGACAAAGCTTGATGAATTGTGCTCGCCTAGAGGCCCCGCGAGGGCCCTTGACGCCCTAAGCCACCCTGAACGGCCCTGATTCGCGGATATAAGTGGAAAAAAATCCACTAATTTGCGGCTAAAATATAAAAAAACGCTGGGCCGCTCAAATTGAAAAAAATTCTCGCTGCTAAAACTTGAAAAAATTGCTAATTTGCAGCTAAAGTTGAAGAAAATACCAATCTGTGACGTTTTTTCTCAATTTAAACTACGAAACAGTGTTTTTCATCAATTTTAACCTTCATTTACCACCTCTACTCAATTTTACTCGCAAATTAGTGGATTTTCTCAAATTGATACACAAACCAGCGTTTTTCTCCATTTCACCTGCAAATGACCGCCTTTTCTAAATTTTAGGCGCAAATTAGCGCATTTTTCTGCATTTTAACTGCAAATTAAGCGCATTATCTTATCTTAATTTCTCCAGTAAATTAATGTGTTTCGGTATTGAATCTGCGAATTAGCGATCTCTCTCGATTTTAGCCGTGAACTAGCTTTTTTTCTCAACTTTAGCTATGAAGTGATAAATTAATTAAAATGATGTTATCCGGACTCCGGAATTTTTTCCCGTCTATATTAAGGATCTGCTGGCATACCCAGGGCCCGCGGGCCAAAAAGTGGCCCGGTGGTAAAATATCGTTTTTAAGGTTTGGAATTTGGCGACCCACTGATTTTTGTGCAAATGAAAAACGCTGCAATGCGTGCCTCCTCGTGGGTGACTAAAATTGAAAAGGTGGTCTTATATGTGCTGTTCTTGGGGCAAGTAAGCGGATAAAAGTTTGAAAAGTGCTAATATTCGTGCATGCCCACTTAATCCAGACCAAAATTGAAAATAACGCTAATTTGGGACTGAAATTGAGATAAATGGCGAGTTCACACGTGAAATTATTGAGAAAACCAACTTGGCTACTTCACTAGCACGATCTATTTATGTTCTTCGTCGTCTCTCAACACCCAGTGTCCCCGGATGTCCTTAAATCAGTATATTTTGCATACTTCCATTCCAGGTTATCGTATGGTGTTCTTCTATTGGGGAACACATCACACGCCACCCGGATTCTTCGCCAGCAAAAAACGGCGCTGAGAATTTGTTGCCGTGCCAGTTCCATAGCTCCTTGCCGATCACTTTTCAGAGAGGCTAGAGTGCTTACGCTGTATACGGCGTATATATATTCTAGAACTCCTGGTTTTCGTCAAGGATCATATCACTGAGATGCCCCTCGTGTCGTCTACTCACGAATATTGCACACGTGGCAACGACAAAATGTCTATAGCAGGGGTGGCCAAAACCCAGAGCCCGCGTGCCAAGAAGTGAGCCTTTCACAATGGCCCGCCCATGGCCTAAAGTGGTAAATTTTCATTCAATCTTTTAATTTTGGATTTTGGCGCCCCTCGGATTCTTGTGCAAATGGAAAACGCTACCATTCGCGCCTCCTCGTGGACGGCTAAATCCCCCGCTAAGTGCCTATTTAATCCAGACCAGAATTGAAAGTAACGCTGATTTGGGGCTGAAATTGAGATAAATGACAATTCACGGCTGAAATTATTGATAAAAATAACTGATTCATGAACAGAAGTGAGAAAAAGTGGTAAAGCGCAGAAAAAATTAAAGAAAATACGTAGCTAATTCGCGAGGTAAAACGTTAAAAGCTCTAAAATCACTGATAAAGTGTAATAAACAGTATTTTGCGTTTAAAATTACGAATCACGCTAATTCAGTGTTGATAAATTAGTGAAAAATCGATAATTCACCAATGGTTTTGAGAAAAACGCTGATTCGCACCTAAAATTACGAAAACATGAATTCTCGGCTTATTCAGAACGCAAATTCGTGGACCAATATGAAAAAACGCTAATTCATGGCTGAAAGAGGGGAAAAAACGATAATTTATGCGAGGGGAAATTATGAAGAAGTGCTGATTCACGGATAAAAATGTGGAAAGTCGCTCTTTAGCGGCTAAAATCACGTATTCACGGCTAAAATGGAGAATAAATTGGAAAAAAAAAAAAACGCTTAGAGGCAAGAAGTATGGAAACGACATTCCAGCTTCTGAAGGCAAGTTCGTGACCCAAACAGTGAAAAAAAGTTAATCCATATAGCTAAAAGAGAAACAAATAGCAAATTCGCAGCTAAAATTAAGAAAAGGTGATATGTAATTCATGGATGAAATGAAGGAAAATCACTGATTAGCGGCTGAAATCAGGAAAAACACGAATTTACTGCAAAATTCAGATAAATCGCTAATTCACGGCCAAAATGGTGAAAAATCATTAAAATGACAAGAAAATCGCTAATTTGCGGCTAAAATGGAGAAATATTGCTAATTCATTGAGAAACTTGAGTAAGGAAAACGCTAATAAGGACGTTTCAAGGGTCGAACTTATTCATAAATATATTTTTTAAGGTTTATTTATGATAAAATAGAGGACAAATCGTGATCCGTTCGTAAAATAACCCAACAGTTAATAAATACGCGATTTTTGAAGTTTTAGGTAATTTCGAAACACGCCAGCTAGGGTGGAGTGGGGCAAATGCAATCCAAAATTATAATAGTTAAACTTTGATCGTCAATAGCTCCCTGCTGAAAAACGCTATTTGGACTTCTTTTTTTCGTTGTACAGCTTGTTTCATGTAAATTACAATGCACTCCTCAATTTTTTGGAAAGACTCAGTCCTCAAGATGTAAAACTATTTTTTTTTTAATTCTTTCCGACTTCCGCATTTGCCCCACCAAACGGGGCACATGTGGAATTGGCTTTAAAAAACTCATAAAACCCAACAGACGCCTTATTCTGACAAAATCACTGGAAAGCGCACTTCAAGACGGACAAAATGCGATATTCATTTATTTTTGTCTTCAAATTTTCAAGGGCGAAATGAAATTTCCTTGTTTGCTGGTATTAATTTAAGTTATCACAGCACTACTTTTGGGGCCGAAAATGTTTACTCGAGGCATAACTTCGATGCAAAAAGACCAAAAAAATAGTTTCAACTCAAAAGCCATTGAAAATACATGTTTTACCCATGAAAAGCCCTAAAAATTAATATTGAAAGAATAAAAAAATACTCCTCTAAACAACAGCTGTGGGATCAGGTAAAACAGTCTCCTCGTCTTCAAGCTTATGCGTACGGCTTATGTCGTCCATAGGGCGATTCGCGAAATTTTGACTTTTCTTCTTGACTATTGTTCTGCATTTGCCACACATAGTAATTTGTCTCGGCCAAAGGCGACCCTTGCAGCTATTTCTTTATTTGAACGTCATGAAACAAAACTGGAGTGAAACCTGTTAGAAAGACTCGCCTGAAGACAATTCTCAATAAAAACTTCCTGGGAAATTCACCCCGCTTTGTGACCACAAAACAATACCCACTCGTTTGAAGAGCAAATCACAAGTGTGTTAAAAGAACGTTAGTGCGAAGTTTCTGACTGACGAAATCGCACCATTTCCATAGGTAACAGGTACCAGCACATCAGGTGACACATTGACATGGTTTCCAAAGGAAAGCCATGAAATTGTGCCATTTTATAAACCATTTCAGCATTTGCCCCGTTTCCACATTTGCCCCACTCCAACCTGACATTTGTGTCATAAGCGCCTTTCGAAAAAAATTCGCCTGTAACGTTGCTGTCGTATAGCGGTTTGTTGTGTTTCTTTCCCTTATTTTCTACTTGTAGTCCAGTCGATCTAAGCATAAAAATGCAAAATAAATGCAATAAATATGAGATTTTGTTTTTTTGCGGGAATGTGTACGTGAGGGTCCCCTGATCATTGTCTAATAAAGTCCCGAGCTGAACCACCTGCTCCAGAGGGAGGGGGGTAGTTTAAAGGTACCTTTTCGTGATTTTTCGCCTGTATCTAAAAAACTGTGCGTCTTAGACAAATACTTTTAGACAAAGAATGTAAGCTCCTTAAATTATCTTCAACTCGCAATTTTACTCCATGCAATTTTTTTTAAATTCCCAACAGTTTTCGATGTATACGACCCTGAAATGTGACCTTTTTCAAAAACATTATTTTAACCTCACGTTTTTTGTCAAACTTTTCATCCTACTTACCTTTTCAATTTTAGGGTAAAGAATAAATTTAGAAGTTGTTGAGAATTGAATTTGCTTCAAGAATATATGCTATATTAGTTAGAGAAAGTTGAAATTAAAATTAGGTTAATTAAATTATTTTGAGTTGAAACATTCATTTTTATTGCAAGAAAAATCGCTAATTCACGGCTTAAATGGAGACAAATTGCTAATTCGTGGCTGATATGCAGACAAATACTTAATTCACGGCTAATATAGAGACAAATCGCCAATTCACCGATGAAATTGAGAAGAAGTGATAAAGTGTGAGAGGAGAAAACGCTAATTCGCGGCTCCCGAAGGAACTTCACGGAGGCGTTTGTGGAAAATTCACCCGGGGGCGCCAAATGTCTAAGGCCGGCACTGCAATGATCTGCCCCAGGGCACATTTTTAGTGCAAATGAAAAACGCTATTATACTGTGGTTAACTTTTGTTGTTGAAGTTATTGAACAGTCCCCCGTGTGTTTTATTCAGAGCGTCTCGGCCTTTTGCTAAGATCAAAGTGTTGTTCTCGAGAGGGGGGGGGGGCGAAGATGTGTGATCCGCCTGGGTTCTTACAACCATCAGGTTTATGGCCCACGACCAAAAAAGGTTTTGCCGGCCCTGGTCTACAGCAAGATGTCGGCTTTCGGTAACGCAAAAATGCTGTCCGGCCGCCGCGCCGGAATCATTAAGCCGCAATAATGAAAATTTTACCTCAGGAATCAGTTTTTCAGTCCTAAAAACTATTGTGAGTGCCAACAACTGGCTATTTGATTTGACCCTCGTAGAAAAAGCTCCAAAATTACATTATTTTGAGGGCAAAATTTCGGAGTCACTTAAGTCGTCCATGGCAGCGTTTTCCAGCGGCGATACCCGACATCTCAAAGGCTCAAATTGATTGTGACATCGTCGACTGCAGACGTAGCACCAGTACATTCAGTTTAAGCCTTTGGGATATTCGCTCGTTGTAGCGCCGCTCAAAAACGCTTCCAGTAGACAACCGGGCTAAAGCCGACAGCTAAAATGAATTTCCTGAGAGGGGCAGCTGTGGATGTATGTCTTAAGGGGAAGTTGCACGGGTGATACCTCGACCCCCCTCCAATCAAGCCTCGTCTACTACTCGGCATACATTTTCTCGCCTTATTTCGATTTCGGCACCAATCCTGGTTTTTAAGGACTCATTTTAATCTTCAGGAAATTCCGCATATGCTGTAGTTTTCCTTTTTTCAAATTTCATCCCAGAAGTTATTTTAAATTGGCCTTGAACTTTTAACTTGTAATTTCACGGTTTTTTTCTACTTATTTGAAAAAAAGGAAAACTACTGCATATTATGCGGAATTTCCTAAAGATTATACGAGTCCTTAAAAACCAGGATGGGTGCAGAAATAAGGCCAGAAAATGTATGCCGAGTAGTAGACGAGGGACGATGATTGGAGAGGGGTCGAGGAATCATCACTGCAGTTCCCCCTTAAATCACACGAAATGCTAAATCCATTCAATTTATTTCTCTCTCGAGGAGGGTGTCCACACTTCTTAAGTATGGAGATGGTGTGTCCCACTTTCAACATCCTTCTGTCCATTGTTATAAGTCAACAAAATAACGATTATAATTTTAATTCAAAAATATAAAATTTGGATGGTGATGCGAACCGTGAGGAGAGTGACCTCCCCCCCCCCCCAACAACGTGTGTTTTAAGCCGACGAATTCGACGGTTTGCCCGTCGTCAATGAGACGAAATTTTTCGACTCGGAACAGGTCAACTCGTCGGCGGGGCAAGCTCGCAAAAGGCTCGTTATCCAGCTCAGACGGCCCTTTTCAGCCGACAGTAAAAACAAAGAGGGCATGCCTCGAATGAATAACTGTCCTTTCAGATTGAATCTAACCTCTTCCGAAGGTAGGCGACGGCGAGCCTCGGTTTTTCCTTCTCCTTTGGGGAATTGCTCCCCGTTGTCGTCGTCGAGCAGAGTTGTTTTCTCATAGAGAGTGGGCGGCCAGGCGCAGTTTGTTTGACGCGATAGCCCCTGAAAAAGGCGACTTTAACACTTATTTCTAAAAAAAAAAAAAAAGCTAAAAAGTTTGAAGTTTACAGTGCTGAGCCTCCTCC
This sequence comes from Corythucha ciliata, assembly GCA_038030265.1. Taxonomy (NCBI): domain Eukaryota; kingdom Metazoa; phylum Arthropoda; class Insecta; order Hemiptera; family Tingidae; genus Corythucha; species Corythucha ciliata. Next base: position 20,937,158 of record CM075937.1, on the reverse strand, counting down.
CAACGATTGAATGATTGATTTTCAATGATTGAAACATTATTGGAACCAAAGACATTTTTTTTTAAATTGTGTCACCTATTAATAACTTTTAACATATGTGAGAATCTGACAGAAACAATTATTACACACGTACCACGGAAGGAAGCTCTTTTTGGACCACCCCTCCCACACCTTTCATCACTTTCTTCCAGAGGATTTGAAAATAAAGCGAGCGAATGTTCAATTTCAACGGCGTCACATTTTATTAGCGTGTATTCTATTCGTTGGTACGTGTAGGGGTCAGGCAAAAGTGATGAGGGCTCATCACTCCTACTGAGAAAGGAAGAAAAGTTATTTCTCATTCTCTCTCTCTCGCTTCTTAATTTCCTGTGAGAAATGTGTGACAAGATGGATATTAAGATGACACTTGGAATATTGTGTTGGTGAGACGGGGGGAAATGTTTCTCGGAAGATGGGACGAATATAAACTGAGAAGGTCGAAGTATTACGAGGGTGAGTTTTGAGGATATAGGACTTCTCACACTTTTTATTGAGAAGGGACGGGTGAATTTGTAAAATGTAATATTTACTTCATATAGTTCAACATCAGTCTAAAATTGAATAAACCCACTCCCCAGGAGCATTTAAATCCGGTAAAGTCGAACTTAACAATCCGTAACGACCGTGAAATGCCCTTTCTACAGCCCAAATGAAGACTCAGATATATATTATCAACCCTTTAGTCTTCTGATTGAATAGCTTTAATCGCTGCAGGGCTAATGCGAAAAGTTGGGAAAGGGACATCCTGATAAGTTATACAGCACTAATCCCTAAATGATGAGCGAGAGGGGGTGGAGGAATCCGAATCTTATTGAATAATAATAATCTCTTCAAGCGGTCAAACTGGTTTTGATTAAGAAGTCTGTAACTTGTTCGACCCGTTTAATAGTTTTCTATCAGCTTTGGGGCAAATCCTCCAGCTCTTCGCATTGTTAAGGATCAGTAAAGGCTTTTACTTGTTATGTAACTAATCATCCAGAAAAAGGATTAAATTTAACAGCCTAATTAAAACACACTCCTCCCTCCAATTATTGCAGACATTTGTCGCATTTAATTAGACTCAATTATACTAATTGTAAGCAAGAAAGGACCTAAATATATTAATTTTAAGCAAGGTAGGCTGTAGCGATGCAAAAAACAAAAACAAAACATGTCCTTATCGTCGGAAGTCTCCAGAGTCAATTTGTACAGAAATAGAACGTCTGATGTCTGTGGTTGAACGGGGTTGGTGGGAGAGGGTATAGGGAAAAACAAGAACGGGGGGTCTCTTGAGGCTTTCCCTGCATTGGAAATTAGTTTTTTTCTTTTTTTTAGGAAAGGGCAAAAAGTCTCAGTATACCTTTATATACCCACTTCGATCGTTTTGTTTAATTATACCTATAGAGTCGCTCTTGTTTTTCTATGACTTTTTGATTGTTTTTTAATGTTTCCCACAGGATTATCCCTTGCGAGTGGCCTTGTCGTATTCGCGACCATAGTGAGCGACGTTGCTCTCGAAAGGCCGCGACGAGGAAGCTCGCCCCTTTTTCAATATCGCTACGGTTGGTCATTTTTCAGCGCCGGAGCCGCGTTCATTCTGTCAGAAGTGGCTGCCGTGCTCTCCATCACTTCGTATTTAAGGTTTCCCTCCCTCCCCACACACCCATCACCCATCAATTCAGCAAAAAAGTAATATCCCTCCCGTTTTTGTGGTTTCCCCCCAGAAGATTTCCAACTGCGGAGCACATGGTAAGAGCCTTGGTTCCAGGCGCCGAAAGGAAACTTCTCGCGTCACGTCATTCGGACTATGGCGTTCGAACGCCATCGGAGCACAACAAAGAGCTTTTAGCGCCGTCATTAGAAGAGTCGCTCGACGGTCCATTGTTGACAAAACCTGATCTTTGTTCGACGACTGAAACTCAGTGTCAGAGTTGTAAAAAAGAGCAGGAGAGACAGCTTGCAGGTATGCCACTTGACTGTACGTTGGACGATAACAAGTTTTGTAAAAATTGAATTTACGGTTTCCACATATTTTATTTATTTTTTTTACAGGTACGACAGTGCCTATCACCCTAGGAAACCTTACGCTCCGTCCACAGAAATCAACCGCAAGTCTGTCAGCGAGTGACATGCCACGGCGTTACGCCACTCTGGGGCACCATCATCATCATCATTCAACCGGCGGAGTGCTTCATGCCGGCGTTTTGGGAGTTCACGACGGAACGGGTAATTGGAGCTCGGGGTCGAGTCCAAGCTCTAGTTCGAGTTGCCCGAGGCCGCCTCGTAAACACCTGAACCGAACGACACATCAGCCACCAGTTCAGCCGATTATTTGACAAGAGGTCAATTCGGACGAGGACATCGTCTAACACAAGTATGTGAAACTTTTTTTGTGCAATTTTGAGCCCTCTTCTTCCCCCGTTGGAATATTGCACAAATTGTATGAATATTGGAATTAGCCGTTTCTTGATGCAACATTGAGGACAAATCGCTTATTTGCTGTGTATAGAGGCCATTTTACAACTAAAAATTGAGATAAAAACCACTAAAGGCCCAAGCGCCGCCACCACCGGGGAGAAAAATTGCTAATTCGCAAATAAATTAAGAAAATCGGTTATTCGTGGATAAATAGCAGAAAAAGAGCTAAGGCCATGTGTCCTATGTAAGCGTGTGACGCACGATTTCAACATTTCAGTGGTTTAAGCGTGTTGAAAGTTTACAGCCTTTAGGGTCTGGTGTGCCCTATCTTCAACTTGTGCGTTTTTACGAGTGCATGACAGCGTCATTTATTTCGAGCCCCCCCCCCCGCCACCATCGGTCCCGCAAAAAAAAACTAAACCCTCTCTATAGCCGCTTCACACTCAAACCCGCCGTAGGACACAGACAGTAGTGTAACCCCGTGTCCTGCGTGAGGCGGGACCCACGTGATTTTAACGCTTAGAGCGGGTTCTAGCGTTTGTAGCTGCGGTGCTCCGATTTTCATCGAAAACGCACATCAGATATACAACACTAAGGGCGTTTTCCGCTCAAAACGCTGAAAAAACGCGAAAAGCTCACGTAAGGCGGGGCCTAATAGTTGAACATTTGAAAAATCACGAATTCACTTTCACAAATAAAATTAATAAAAAAGTTAATTCTCAGCAAAGAAAAAATGACCGAAATGCTAATTTGTGGCTAAAATTTAGAAATAGCTAAAAAGGATAATAAACCGCTAATTCGTGAGTAACATTAAAAATAATTCCAATTCGTGGCATAAATTTACCAAAACGCAAATTCGTGAATGAAATTTCCCCAATAGATGGCGGTAAATTGGTTAAATTGAAAACCATTACAATGCGCGGCTAAAATAGAGAAAAATCACTTATTCACGGATAAAATTGAGAAAAATCACTGATTTGTCGGTAAGATTGAGAAAAAGCGCAATAATTTATTACTCAAATTGAGAACAATATTCGTTCGTGGTCAAAAAGACCTGGAAAAAGCGCTAAATTACAGCTAGAATTAGGAAAAATTAATAATTTAACGTTACGTAATGAATAAATTTCTTGTTTATGTGGAAAATTAGATATTGCGCCAAGATCATTTATGAGCAGCGCCCACAAATGATCAAAGCAACCCTATAAATTGATTATACACCACGAAAACAGGCTATTTCACTTGTAAAAACTTGCAGCTTGCGATTTTTAGCCCCCTAATCGTGTAAACTAGCTCTAGAATTGGATTATTCAGCCATAAAACTTGTGATTTCTCGACATAAATTGGTCTTCGTGCTTGAAAAACAGATCGTTCCGATCATTTCAGGACATTCTTAAACAAAAGCTGATTGTTACTTATTAGACCACGAAAATGTTCGGAAACGAAGAACGTTACACCGTGATTTCCAGCTAAAATAGAGAAAATACGCTTGTCTCCACTGTCTGGAGATCCTGAGGCGGGTAAAACAGAGAGAGCACATTAATGTGCTGTTTCTTGGGACAAGGTCGTGGCTTAGACGTTGCAAAGTTCTTGTATTCGTGGCCAAAATTATGAAAAAGCGCTAATTCGAGGTTTCTAGATGCAAATTACCGAACCAAAATTGATGAAAACGCTAATTCTGAAATAAAATTGAGAAAAATGGATAATTCAAGGCTGAAATTAAGAAAATTCACTGATAGAATTGAGAAAAAGCACTACATCACAGCTTGAGAATTGAGAAAAATAGCTAATTCACCTCACGGGGTAAAATGATACTTGGCAAAACTCGCGGATAAAAATGAGTAAAAAGCAGTAATTCGCTGCTAAAATTACGGAAAAACCAATTCATGGCTTCGTGGGCTCAAGCGAGAAAGTCGCTAAAGCGCTAAAATCGAAAAAAAATCCTTATTATATGATTATATCTTAAAAATCGCTAATTCGCGGCAAAAATTGATAAAAGTCGCTATAATACGTGGTTAAACTAGAGAAAACGTCAATTCGTGGCTTCTTAAAGGCAAAACTTCCTGGCTGAAAATGACAATAATAATCGCTAATCCGCGGCAAAATCAGAAAAGAGCGTTAATTTGCCGCTAAAATTACGAAAACACCGATTCGTGGCTTGACGTGGAACTTTAAATTTTCAGGGTATTCGACAAGCTCTGGGCTGCGTGGATCTGCCGCCAGCCCCCAAAACTTGTATAATGCCGCTTTTAAAATAAGTTCATAAATTGGCAATTTTTCTTAAATTAACACCCGAAGACCCGAAAGTTTCAATTGAACGGATATTTGGCCAGGAAACTTGTAATTTTGCTCAAATTAGCACCTGAATTGGTGAAATCATAAATATTTATCCGGAAATGTTGCAATTACGTGGGTATTCTTCAGGGTAAAAGCGCTGTCTGGTCCGGATATCCAAGGCTCCGTGGCTTCTAAGAAACACTAGCCCTGAAACTTGTTTTTTTACTGAAATTAAAAACCAGAAACTTGCAAAACTGCGAAATTTTTACCTGGAAACATCCAATTTCGCATATTTTTTCCTAAAAAAAAATAAAATAATAATAACGCAATTTTGTAGGTAGTTTGGTGTATTTGGGTCTCGTCCAGCCTATGATGCGGACCGTCGTGGTTGTGACCGGCAAGACCGGAGTCCAAGACCACAAAAAACAATGGCAAACTTTCAATTTCACGGCTATTTTGCGATGAGACTTGCTATTTCTCCAAAATTGGGACCCGAAACTTGCATTTTTGCAGGAATGAAGATCAAAAATCAAGACCCGAAACTGTCCATTTCACGTATATCAAGCCAGAGTACTGTAGAAATTAGGAACCCCCTCGCTTAAAATAGGACGTAAAACTTGCAGTATCGCGCAAGTCGCGCATATTCAATCTGGAAACTTCCAATTTTACGGATGTTACCCTAAGAAATATTACCATTTTGCTGTTATTCGTCATACTTTGCCTGCTGTTTGGGGATGGCTTGGCCGGGATTCACAACCTATATAGGAAAAGACCCAAAAACTTTCAATTTCACTGAAATTGAAACGTGAAACTGGCAATATCTCGATAATTCAGCTGGAAAAATTCGAATTTCTCGGATATTTGTTTTAAAAATGTTGAAAATTCAGCGGGTATTCACAAGTTGGACAATATTGTCGTCGTTGCCAGCTATCCCGGGTTGCGCGGTCACTAGGAAATATCCCCGAAAAACTCGATATTTCTCGAAAATAAAGACCAAAAACTGGCAATTTCACGGAAATGAAAAGCGGAATCGAGCTATTTTCACCGATAATTAGACCCTAAGCTGGCAATTCCGTAGATTTTTTGATCCAATTGGCAATATTTGTCTGCCTTTGGCTGCAGTTGCGTCTAGCTGCTGGATTCACGTGGGGCTGCTGGGGTTTCCTCAATTTTAACTGCTAATCACAGGTGAAATTGAAAAAAATTAGTGCTTTTGCTTAATTTTATTTGTTAATTAGCAACTTTTAAAATTTTAGCTGCAAATTGTTGATTTTTTCACTTCTAAAACTTTAACGTTAAAACGGTACTGTAACGTTTTTTGTTAATTTTAGCCGTGAACTCGACTGAAAAATAGCACGTTAGCGCTTTTGACAATTTCAGCGGCAAATAAGCGACTTTTTCCACTTGCAGCCACGAATAAGTGCTTTTTATCTACATTACACTTGAAGTTGCCCACAGAAATAGTGAGTTTCTCAGTTTTAACCGTAAATTGGCAGTGTTTTTTGGGTGAAAAAGGTGTCGACAGTCTCGCTATCGAATAGCTGAATTCAGGGTCCAGTTGACAACTTGACCATTTTTCAATTTTGAATTCAAAAATTAGTACTTAAAATAATGTGAAAATCTATTTTTTAATTTTTGAAATCCGTTCCGCCGTTGATTTTTAATATTTTTTCAAAATCTGGTTCTTAAGAAATACAGCAGTTTCTGCTGATAAGAAGTCGTGACGTAGAGCGTGCCGTAGGCTCTAGCCGGTGATGGGTTGGGGGTGTGGGCCTGTGTGCCTTTTTTTATCGTTGAGCGTTCTCTTCTCTTCTTCTCTTTTTTTACTTGCTCTACCTCTAAAACTGGGTTTTACCCAGCTAAAACCTTAATTGTATTTCAATTTAAATTCATTTATTTACCTTTAAAACGATTCTTGAACCAATCATTAAAGTCTCGTGTTCATACTACTACTACTAATTAGAGGTGAGGTGTGATTTCACTGTCGGCAATTTGGTCACTGTGACTACTCCGTCACTGTTGGCTCCGGTGACGACCACATTGAAATCACCGTTCCGACCCTCTAACGGTGACATTCCTCTTCACTAATATCGCCTCTTCATTCGTCACTTCTATCGCTTCACTGCGCTAGAGTCTCTTGAATTAAAATATTGGAGCCGTCACCCAGCCATCCTCGAAGGTCACCACATAGCACTTTACCAGTTCCTCTATCGCCCCGATGAACTCTGTAGCATTCTCCACAAGTCTATCCCTCGTCTGTTGACTTTTCTTGGACTTATCGTTAGTATTCAAACTTTAGTGTAGGTAATATTTTTATACACTTCGATTTCCAAGATCTGTGCTACGGTGATCTTGTATAATTTTACTTTTTTTAAAACACCTTCCTATAGGTAAATTCGTGCATTGCAGTTTTTGAGCCATGACTCACCTTCATGTTTGCATTTGAGGCTGTCGGTTTGATAACTTCTTAGAAAAATAATTTTTTCGTACTTTTATAACCGATGCAAAAAAAATTGATTTGCGAAATCGTGTCTCTCATTGCGCTATTAATAGGCTTTGTTGGGTTTGGGAACGAAATTCACACAGATACCGGCGAGTCCGGTGACATTAGGCGTTTGCTCAAACGAACTGCTACAGTAGTCACTTAAGTGACAAAATCACTGGTTTTTGTCACAGTGACTGCACAGTCACCGAGCTACTACTAAAGAGACGTCTATGAATTTCATAGTCGTTAAAAAATCAAATCGGTCGGTCTAATTGTTTAATCATCTGTTTTTGATCTCATCTAAAAGCGAATTTTCAGGTCGAGTAACGACTATGAATACGGGCCGAAATCTTGACTGATAAGACATGGGCTCTCGTTCAGATAAAATGTTATACAAATTTCTTAACTTACATAGGTACGTTTTACCAATCATTTTTATCCTTGATATAATTTTTATGTGAAAACTGGCCTTGTGAAGTCAATGATGTATTGATTTACTTAGTCGTTGACCCATTTCAGATCACGTCGCAGGCTCGAAGGTGCCAATACCGATTTGTCGGTGTTATTACCAAGCTTCCATCGACTGTCTGATGGATGGTCTGGATTATTCCCAATGGCATCAGCCAAGAACAATCTCAGACTGAGACTGAGTCAGACAATGCTGGCAGAGCTGCCGCTTCCCGTACCCTTCCATTGTCATAAGAGAAAAGAATTACGTACGTAGTTCCTTCATTGTTTATAATCGGATTCGATGAAAGATCACGCAACTAAACCACCAACATTGTCGAGAATAATGCAGAAATTCGATGAGAGACTAGTAAAGTTAACAATACGGAACGCAAACACAAGATTTCTGATAAAGAGAGACACTCGTGACGTCACACTCCGATAACACTGATATCCAAACAGGCTTGCATCGGTCGCGGTCAGGTTGCTAAGGAGGTTACACTAGTTGGAGGGCAAACGACCCCCCTTCACCATGTCACCATGACGACAACAACTGAGCAGTGGTGATTGAACCAATTGAACTATTCAACTTTGTTTGCCTACCAATCAACCTGACACCCCTGACCGCGACCGATAGAGATAAAAATGAATGGAGAAAGCTTGGGCTTGAAATTTGTTGACCGTAGTTATGGTGGGAGGTGCACCTTGTGAACCACAAAGTAACCTCAAGTCAAGTTGTTTTTTATTTTCACATGTCCACTTTGAATTACTAGTTTTGTTCTTTTTTCCTCTAGTATGTCTAGAAATTGTCACTGTGAGTTTTTAGATTGTATCACAGGATATTAATAAAGTGAATAACCCACAACTATACTCCCGAGAATCTTTATTTTAAACGGTCGACCATGCGCGAGTTGTTGGACTTCTTTTCCGGATATTTCAACGTACGCAAGAAAGCTCCAATCCTCTTCCGGGAATCACGACCGAAGCCACCGGGAAATCCGTCACTCATGTTTTTTATGGAATACGTCATGTTTCTGAGTTCAAGATAACTTGTTTTTTACTGATGTGTTGTGTATTTTTGGGTATGTTCCTTCAGGGGTCGATCCTCTGACAGCAAAGAGAAATACAGGGCTAAGAAATCACGAACGTTTATTTCACATAATTATCGCTCGCAAGCAAGAAACAAACTAATTCAGAAACATTACATGTACCAGCACTGCGAATGAGAAGACCTGCGGTTCGAGCACAGCGAGAACTGCATGAGTGTGGCGACTTTTGTTCAAATCCTTGTTTCGCAGTCCTCAAGAGACGGAGCGGCTCTTTCCGAACTCGTGACTGTCTCGCCCATGTAATATTTTTCCTATTATGTTGATGGAACGCGATCAGGGCCACTTATCTTAGAAAATAAACACCAAAATACATTTGAAAACACGGCTACGTGCCACGATCGATGACATTTACAATGAAATCGTACGAACATCAAGTCGTCCACGCTTTGAGAACGAGAGTGTTGACGAGTTTGATTTAGTTTTTACCGAACAAACCCCGAAATACCCCTTGTTCATTCTAACTCGGGCTCTTTTTTTGTAATTTTGCATTAATCTCAGGGGGGAGATGAGCATTTTTGTTGATAACCTGACGATGTAGAGGTAAATTCAAGGTTCTGAAAGTGTACTTTGGCAGCCATATTTGTGACAACCCTTCTACCCACCCCCAGCCCATTCAGGCTTTCTCCAGTTTTTTACCTCTATGCTAATGGAAAATTAAAGCTTTTCTTATTTTGTGCAAGCACTTTTCACAATCCGGTATTCCATATCACTCAAAAAATGGAAAATCCATGCAGTTCTCGGATGGTGTCAAGTTCCCAATTGCTGGGGATGTGGATGAAATGTATATAGCAAGAAATTTCCAGGTAAAAAGTGTCACCGTCGCCATCCTCTTTGTACATAGTTCTACTACTCACTCACTCTGTCTCTCTCCCTCTGCCTGCGACGAACAGCCCACCTATACGGTGTATCTCAACTTTTATGTGTTTTTTTTTTTTTGTTTGTTTTAACAGACACGCGCCTGACAATAGGCTCGCCCGGAACGAGCTAGTGTCCGCCGAAACTGTTCTGAGCACGTCGATTCAGTGTGAACATATCAACGACGCCGTGTCCTATTTGGTTGAAACGGTAACGCAAGAAGTGACTCTCGTCTACGAACCCTCTCTAGCTGTGGTACACATGTGAGATTGTGAGACGAAAAAAAAAGGTTGAGGGTGAGAAAAAACAAGCGAGACAGAGAAAAAAACACTATTGTAGAATTCTTAAGAGCCTCAGTTGTGATAAAAGGAGTGGGGGAGTAAAGTGGTGAAACGAATGGGGGGGGGAGTAGTAAAATATTAAGCGCTAAATTCGGATACGCTCTCTCCAAGAAGTTGACAGACAATACTTAATATCTCACAAAAATTTAAACGATTTTGAGAGCTTCAACTTTTTTGTCGTCTATCCTCCGCTCACCTCTCAACGCCTTTTAACACGACGAAAACGAACAGACAAAACTTTTTTTAAAGAAAAAAATAATTGAAAAAAAAAAAAAAAAAACTTGTTTGTAAGTCGCTGTCAACTGCAGGGCTGTGATCACGTTTAGAATTTGTTTGTTCCCGCCCCATATAAGACTTTATAAAAAATTGACCGCCGTTAATTCCAGCGGTTTTCCTGATTTTATGAGGTAATTAAGCGATAAATTACATGAAATAATAATAATGATAATAATCGTTGTTCACATTCTAAACATTTAATAATTAATCGTGAAACTTTTATATGTCAGTGGATAGCGCGCCTACCGTTTTTTTAATAACGAAATCCCCGATCATATCAGTAATTATTGTAATTCCTTTGTTATATGTTGTTGATCGATGTGAATTTTGTTTAACATTCATGGGAGTGGATGTTACAAAAAGTAATAACAACGGATTTTTGTTTTTTAAAAAAAAACTGCGGGGTGATGTGAAAAAATGTAAATGATTCACAAAAAAAGAAAAAAAATAGAACTTTAGAAGTTAATTCTACAACAGGCGATTCATTTTTTGGTCCTTTTGAAATGATTGGCGGAGGGGACAAAAAATTGTTTCCGCCCAGGATCGAACTGGGGACCTTCTGCGTGTTAGGCAGATGTGATAACCGCTACACCACGGAAACAAGGTAATTGGTCCTCCGACTGCGATTTTGCTGGGACGGTGGAACGCTAATGAAAGGAGTTCAATTTAATTGTGGGGAAGGCTTAGTATTTAATTGAAAGGGGCGAATTCTATTTGCCGTATTTCAGCGTTCGTAGGTCGATTATTCATTTGTTTACATTAATAACAATGAGCTCTTATAAATTTGTTCGTTGATAGGATTTTAATTTTCGAAGTTCGCCGTAACGTAAATCACTTGAGTCATTGGCGCGGGAAGAGGGAGGGGACTCAGGAGCAGTGCCCTTGACAAAGAAACGAGCCCACAAGCAACTTTCTTGAGAGCATTAGAAATTGAAATTACTAGTGGAACTAAATCATGATTCATTGCAATCGAAACAGGGCAGTTCTCAGAAAGTTCTCGGACAGTTTCTAGCCTACAGCAGTATTTTGGATTTTAATTTTTACCATTCTAGCTGAATGCCAAATTTTATGTATGTTGTTAAAATGCTCTTTTTTGTGGAATGTGCCAAGCTCTCGGGGGTAGGTCCTGGCTGCCCATTGGGTGGTGGGGAAGCAATTGCGAGGGCTGCTATTGGAATGTTTAAAAGGTTTTTTTTTTTTTTAAATAATAACAAAAAGTGTATAAGAGTCCGAGAGTCCCTCTAGGCTAAGATTCGATGGCTATAATCTGCGAAATTTAAACCAATCAACCATAGTTTTCACATATTTGGCCGATATTCATGGATTTTTCTAAATTTCATTCACGAATTAGAATTTTCTCCAATCTTCACCGCGAATTACCTAACGCTTTTTCTGAATTTGGCCGCGGATTAGCTGTTTCTTTTACTTTTTGGCACGAAGTTACCGTTACCTTCATAAGCCGCGAATTGACGTTTTCTCCATTTAAATTACGAATTAGCGTTTTTTCATTCAGCGAGTTTTTGCAGCAATTCGTGTTTTTTTCTGATTTTAGTCGCTAATGCGCGATTTTTCTTAATTTCATCCTTGAATTAACACATTTTCTTAATTTTAGCTGCTAATTAGCGATTTATTTCACTTTTACCTGTGAATTAGCCCCATTTTCTCAGTTTGATCCTCGGACTTGCCTTCTGCAGAAGCCGACCATTTCTGAATTAAAGAAAATACGCTGATCCCTGTTTTTTTTTGTTTTTTTAGGTCCTTACGCGGATAAAGATGGAGAAGGCGCACTTATATAATATGCTGTTCTTATTGGGGCAAGTGCACCGCAAGAAGTTTGGAAAAAGCGCTCATTCGTGGTGTATAGGCATGCTACTTATGGCTAAAACAAAGAAAATACGCTAATTTGCTGTACTTACATTGGTAAAATTGATACGTGTCCGGTTTTTGCTTTTTTTCAAGCGCGAAAAGACCCAAAGAGTCCAAAAAAAAAATGTTTTAGAAAGGCAAGAAAAAACGCTAATTCAAAGCTATAAAAGTGAGAGAAAAAAATTCGCGGGTAAAGCCTAGAAAAAACCTTAATTCGTGGATATACAAACGGAAAAAAAACAAAAAAAAAAACTGTTAATTCGCGGCTAAAGTTTAGTAAATCGCTCATTTGCGGCTAAAATTCAGGAAAACACAAATCCATGGCTTCTGAAAGGGCAACTTCGGGCCTAAAACTGAAAAAAAGTACTAAGCCATAGCCAAAAGTATAATTTTTTTTTTATTATTGAAAACGCGGGACAAGAATAGTTCATGCACCCCTAATTCGCGACCAATATGGAGAAAAATCACTACCTATAGCGCGGCTGAAATTGAGTCAAACGCTAATTTGCAGCTCAATGTGAGAAAAAGTGCTGATTGGCTGCTGAGAAGGTGAAACATGGAAGTAAAAATCGCTATGCAGAAATATTTTAGGAAAACTCCCGCATTCGTGGTCAAAATTGAGAAACATCGCCAACATGGGATAAAAACGCTACTTCGCCGCTAAAATGAACTATTAAGAGAAAGTGGTAACTCGCGCCTAAAATTAAGGAAAATCTCTAATTCGCAGATAAAGTGTAAATAGAAGATGTAATTTGCGGCTAAAATTTTAAAATATACAATTTTCAGCTGTCATTGAAATAGGCTAAGACTTGGAACATTTTTTCACACTAGTAACAATGTTTAGTGGCTTACATGCAGCATTCTGACAGTTCAAAGAGCCAGGACAGCAATGCAGAAATCATCTTTTCGTGATTTATTGACATCTTTCATAAATACAGCAGCGCTCTTAACGAGCTAAGATGAACTTACGGACTGGGGTAACATTTGACCGGCATCACTTGCTTTGTTTTGATTATTTTGATGATGAGAATAAGATTCAGAATGAGAATTTTTGAAGTAAACCCCAATTGAAAATTAAGGGCTACCCCAAATGATCGTTCCTCCTAGTTTCCACATGAGCGCTGGTGTATTTATGAAAGTTAAGAATGATTAGAGAAAAATATTAAATTAGTCTTTGATAAATTAATCTTCAAAAAATTCGCATCAAACCAAGAAGAGATTTCCTTGATGTCTAAAGCTACTTTTTTTTTGAGTAAATTTTGGTCAGCGTCCGTGAATAGGAAAACAGTGTCATCTGCATAGCAGAAAGGACTACTCCGCAGCTTCAAAGAGAAAATATCATTCATATAAATAATGAAAAGTAGTGGTCCCAGGACAGTTCCCTGGGACACTCCAGTACAGGGGGGCAAGTACGAAGGGGTGTTATAATTTTAACACGGCGTTATCCTATCACAATTTAAATGTTTGTCATGTGAATACCACCTGTGATATTTCATATAACACCCCTTCGTACTTCAGCGCCTGGTTATTCTAACTGGGCTTAAAACTCCATTAATCTTGACTACTTGCTCACTCCCAGATAAGTAGGATTCAACTAGTTTAAGCACTACACCACGTATACCACATATAGTAGATACGTATTGTTAGATAGGATGAACTCGCTTGTAAAATTGAGAAAAACGCTAATTCGCGGCTGAAATTGAGAAAAACTGCTGAAATTAATGGCTGTTAATATGGAGAAAAAGCGCTAATTCACAACTGATATTGAGACAACGCAAAATCACGAAATTTTGGGATCAAGATCAGGACTGAAATTAGTAAAAAGCGTTAATTCACTCAGATAAAACTGAAATAAAATCTAGTTCAAGGATGAAAAAGAGAAAAACGCGAATTCGAGTCTTAAAAAGCAAGAAACACGCTAAATTCATAGCAAAAGTTGAGATAAAGTGCTACAACTTATCATCTTTAAAAATTGAGAAAAAGCGCAAATTCACAGCTAAAAGAGAGAAATGCCAACTCGTGGGTTCTCGGGGCAACATTGGGACTAAAATTTGTAAAAAGCGCTAATTCACGGGTGAAATAGACAAAAACGCGAATTCGCATCTAAATAAAAGTGGAGGAAAACTCAGCTAAGGTATGAAAAATTACGATTTTATGGATAAAATAGAGGGGAAAAAACGCTAAGGGCCGTATTCAGAAACCCTCCTTTACGAAGCCTTAACTAAAGGAGTTGAAAACTGTGACGGTTTATAAAAAAATATATCATCTGTTTTGAAGTGCTTTAAAGGAGATGTAAAGGTTAAGGTTGGTTTCTGAATACGGCCCTAAAAGTCACAGATAAAATTAAGAAATGTACTTATATACTGCTAAAATTGAGAAGAAAAAACCGCTAATTCACATCTGAAAATGAGAAAACGCCAACCCACGAATTCTCGGTGCAGGGACTGGAATTGAGAAAAAGCGCTGATTCACGGCGTGAAATAGAGAAAAACACTAATTCGCGTCTAAAAGTGGAGGAAAACTTTAATTCACAACTATGAGGTATGACAAATTTAAATTTTACGGATGAAATCGAGGAAAAGCACTATAATTCACAGCTAAAATTAAGAAATGCGCTCATTCACTGCTAAAATTGAGGTTAAGAAGGCTCCTCGACTACAACCTTCCTCGCAAACTGAAGAATAATATGCTATTTTATAATTTTTCCAGTTTGGGAGGAAGCTTTGAGGTTGAGGAAAATTCAAGGAACGACTTGGCATAAAATTCTCAGCTGAAATTGAGAAAACGTCGACTTGCAGATTCTTGGGGAACTTCGGGAATGAAATTGAGAAAAAGCGCTTATTTAAGCGGCTAAAACTGTAAAAAAGCGCTAATGCACGGGTAAAATTTAGAAAAACACGAATTGTCGTCTAAAATGGAGAAAAACGCTAATTTGTGGATAAAATTTAGACAGAGCACTCATACGCTATCTCTACTTCGCGGATTCTTGCGGCAAATCATGGCTAATTCACGGGTAGGAGTTTATAATGCACTGATTCGCAGGTAAATGGCCTCTATATAGAATATTTGTCTGTGCTGTCGAGAAACTCATTTTACCCAAAGGAAGTAGGACAAAAATCTGTCAGGAGAGGATGACTGCGGTAGTCACAGCGCTTCAGTGTCCAGTGTCTACCGTCTGAACGGTCTCTTTAGTCTCAATGTAATTTGAATGGAAGCGCTCTCCCCTCGTGACTACTGTACTCACGCACATTTTATCCTCATACTCATTCGTCTGTCTCTACGACTGCTTGCCGTCACAGCCAACCCTGAAGCGATTTCTCTCCAAGTACTCAACCGAATTTCGTGAAATTTGGAAAATAGCGTCATATTGCACATTTTTCAAGCACTAGTGTTTCTTGAAGAGGGCTCTTCAACAAGACAATTGCTCACATTAAACATTGAAACCAATCAAGGGTTTTTTTTTTTAACGCGAATTTTTAAAAATGTTGAGTGGAGGTTTGATTACGTCAAATAGTAGTTAATGAAATGACAGTGTTGTGAAGAGGGGGCGGGAAGACGCGTTTTCTGGGGTTCAATTTGTCTTGTTATTTGTAAACAAAACGTTTTAGAGTTCCCTCAAATGCTTCACAACTGCACATGGACTTCATTTCCCCTCGCATCATCCATCACCTCCTGAAGAAGTTTGAAATGTATTTGAAAATCTCCGATCCGAAATCGGGCTGCAACTACCATTGATATCCTCCTGTCCATGTACCAATTCACCGGTACACTTTTCTCCCAAATCAATGAAGTGGATGCTGAGAAAATGTCAAAGTACTATGCACCATATTCCCTCTCACTTGCACACTTGTCGTCCACATTGGCCTGAATCGGGGCCGTCGAGAGACTAACGGGCCTGGAAGTAGAATTCGTGACGTCACGCTAAGCGCCGGAGTTTTCCATTGGAGACTATGAGGAGTTGCATGTTTTTTGTGTTTAATCAACGTTTTTCGACGTGATTCTTAATTTTTCTTTTGTGTCAACGATGGAAAGATTAAAGGGAACCTGATTGATGGCATTTCCAATCATTTTTTCGTTTTCTTTTACTTAAGTAATACGTATATGAGGCTTGCTTTTGCCTAGGTTTCCTTATGTGTAGTGCATTGAAGCGTTTGTTCATTTCATTGTAGCTTCACAAGTTTCTAATTATCATGGAAAGCCCAAAATTTTGTTAGTGCTGCCTTGCTCTTACAAATATTCTTTTGGTTTGTTATATTTTTGACCACTGTGGTGTCGTTAGTAACAATTTTGTTTTTTTATCGCCGCGAACTCGGGTCTTCGTAAGTTACCAACGAACTATCAACACGCCTATCTTGAAAAGAGAAAAATAAACAATTTTTTGCGTTCAGCAAAAGAAGTAAAATACTTCTGTCATTTTTTAAAAGTAATTTATTTTCAAATCGGTCGTCCTTCGTACATCCAAAATGATATCGAGATTTACGGCTTCTTACTTGATTTCAAGCTGTCTAAGTTCGTTTTTTTTTCCTTCGGTCTTCGGGTTTTTTGGCCACCAGCCGGACAGACGGCTGATGTAAAAGCATCTTCGGTTAACTTCAACTTCGTTCGGGGAATAGTTAGAACAGGTCCGTCAGACCTTGTCATAGAATCGGATCGAACTATAAATCTTTCTTCAAAGTACTTGATATACACGACACTTCCCCCGCCTGAATGCTTCGAACTATGAGAGCGAAAGAGAGGGTACAAACTGAAGTGAAAAGAGAGAAACAAAACTATTCGCCTCAGTTGGGCTAGGTCAGTTCATGTACCCCCCGGGCTACCCGCCGCCATGCCTCCTCACCGACCCATCAAGGACGTTCTTCTGTCTCGCTCAAAAAGTCTTCAGTTATGGCCCTCTCTTTTTAACAACTACATAGTTCTCATCGAGTGCCTTCCTCTGATGGTATTGTAGGAACAAGTGATTCCTTATAGTCGCTAGGCAGCTCTTCACCACGTGTAAATTATTGAATTTTCCCGAAACCGATTTTTACCCTCACTTCGGGGTATCGTCAATGGTTGTCTGGATGGCCTGATCCAGACAAGAGATTTCTGGAGCCATCCAGAAAACCAATGATGAAGACCAGCAGAACGTGTGGATGAAAACTACTTTGGAATAATTCAATAATACATGTTGAGAGTCAAAGTGAAGTGCGGGAAGATAACCAGTAAGGTAACCTTTTTTTTGGCGAAATATTTTGTAAGCCGTAGACCCTTTTTTTGAGAATGTGAATTGAGCGGTAGACAAGAGGTTATGTCGAAGAAGAACCAAGTTGAATTATTAAAAGAGGCCTCCTGGAAAATAAAGAAAACTGAAGTTAAAACGTGTAAAAAGTCTGTTACTCACCTGTTGAATCCTCAAGCGTGGAAGACCCTGCAAAGAGAAAGGCAATCGATAGAAGAAGAATTGGGTATTTATACAAGACCTTTGATTGACCTGCACGTGGAGTATCCTACTCTCCGGCGACTTTGTCAGGGAAGTATTCAATTCATTCATCCTTTAAATTGTTCGACGTTGTGTTTACAACAATACACGTGAGGTGAAGACAAATTTTTTAGATTTTATAAACACAACACACACGACATCACGGGAGTGAAACTTATACGTAAGAAAACCGAGGAACGAAGTTTAGTTTGGTCGCCATTCACGGGAAGCACTAAATGTTTTTTAAATTACATTTTAAAGATACCCCGCGACCCTCCTCCCAATAAATGTCAGTTGGGCGAATAAATTTGTGAAATCAGGAGTGGAAGGGGGTTCAGAAGTTCCCCCCGTACGTCGCATGGTCCACCGAAGGTTCGGTCGCTATTCACTTGGATCGCCACCGTCGCTCAAAATCGGCCTCACTTTTTCCCTATTCAGATTCTTCTCTATAGTAGAGTATTAAACAGCTCCCCGCACGACATCTTCGCAATTAAAAAAACACAAGACTCTTAGGGAAGGGGGGGGGGATTAACGCCTATCGCCTCACCAGTATTTGAGGCCCAGAACCGCCACTGTCTCGCCCATGTAATATTTTTCCTAGTATATGTTGATGGAACGCGATCAGGGTCACTGACATGACATGTCATGACATTTATGACACGATGACATTTACAATGAAATCATATGAACATCAAGTCGTCCACGCTTTGAAAACGAGAGTGTTGACGAGTTTGATTTAGTATTTACCGAACAAATTCCCCGAAATAACTCGGGCTCTTTTTTTGTAATTTTGCATAACCTCAGGGGGGAGGTGAGCATTTCTGTTGATAACCTGACGATGTAGAGGTAAATTCAAGGTTCTGAGGTGTACTTTGGCGGCCATATTTGTGACAATGACAACCCTTCTACCCACCCCCCAGCCAATTCAGGCTTTCTCCAGTTATTTACCTCTATGCTATGCACGAATGGAATGAATGAACAAATGTTTGATACTTCGATTTCCTTAGCAACAAACCCCGTCAATCGTCCGTGTGTATAACATAGCAGATGGCAGCTCGAGTACCGTTCAGAAGTGTTGAAGTCATATTCATTATACAATATTATTTTGACAATACAATTATAATTACTATATTTGACCGCTCCTGTCATCATTATTCCGGATAAAAATTGAAAAAACTGAGAAATCACCACTGTAAACAATGCACTAAACGACAGAAATGGTTCGACAAAGATAATACGATAACGGCCGACCTCGAAACGCTCGGAAAACTTCGGGTATCACCGACCGTGAAATTGTCTAAACTGAGAAAAGACATAATGTACAATATTAAATTGAGAAAAATCGGTGATGAAATGGAGAAAAATTAGTAATCCACCAATGAAATTGAGAAAAACAGCTAATTTAAGGTAAAGTATACGGGAAAAGCGCTCATTCGCAGCTATTAAATTGAGTAAAATGCCAATTCACGGCTATTGCGTTTAAAATAGAGAAAAAGTGCAAAATTGCGGCTTAAAACACCATACTTCCATTCCCGTAGGCAGGCGCGTAGGGTCAGGGTTACCCCAAGCAAAATGTGAAAGAAAATGATTTGTTGAAAAATTAAAATATAATTATTGAGGAAGCGTCGAGAATACTAAAAACCACGCAGCTGAAAGGCGAAAATTTGAATTTCACGTATGCTTAAAATCAATCAATATTCAAAATAGCAATCGCAAATAATTCATTTCGATGTTTCGAAGAACCCATGTTTAAAGGAGCCCGCCAACTATAAGGAAAGAAAAAGAACGCCGGGGTAGCTCACAATTCCTGCGGTGAAGCTCGGTAGGTGTGTTAAGGCAGCTACACACTAACACGAGACAGAACAGTTTTTTCCCCCCATAACACGAAACAAGCATCCGTCCACACTTGCGGGATGTTTCGCCGAATACGGTTGTCTCTTGTTTCGTGTTATGACGTAACACGATAGTGTGTAGTCGCCTTAGAGTGAAGACCGTTGTTTTAACACTTAACAGGCTTTGTTCTGTGCTTCCCCACCACCTTTTTTTCCTATGGCCAGCGCAGGATAGTTGCGGTCCACTGCGAGGAATAATAAAAAAAATTAGGAGAAGGCTTCGGCTTCCCCCGTCCCTGTCACCCTTGCCCGTTACCGGACCAGGATTCATTTTTAGCAGTGGCATTGCGTATGGGGGGGTGGTGGGGCGGCCCGCCCCGGGCGTCACTTGAAATGGGACAACAGTCGGCTGAGGTTTTTTTATTTATTTTCAACTGAATATGTTAAAGAACCGAGCACAGTTGGGATAAATATAGAGTCCTTTTGCGCACCACCGGTACAAAACACTCCACATCTATTCAACTGCCCAGTCCCTATAGTTGCTAGATGCTCCTAGGGTTGCCAGATTTGAAAAGCTGGAAAACCGGCCTATACATATACATATACAGGGTGTTTCTGAAATGGATGTCAATATTTAGTCTGGTGGTTCTACGTCACAAATGCGTCAAAACAAGTGATATTGACCCTAGTACGATTCCTAATAGTTTCCGAGATATTCACGGATTTAGTAGTTTTCAAAATGACCTTGTTTTCTTGAAGAAAATCGTCCGTACCTTAGCAACCAGGCGAGTCACGTCAAATCTGATGACACCGTTGGAAATTCCAGACTTATTTCTACGTCGTTTAGTGTTATTTGCTTGAATTTCTCCCACTCCTGCTGAGAAATTCCGCGTCAAAATTGAAATTGTTTACAATACTACCCATGCTGACTAGGTTTTGAAGTCGATTTTCTCAGCAACAAGTGGTTCACACGATGACCTTTTTTCAGAAAAGTTGGCGCATGGTGTCAGCATCATTATGGTATCTTGACGTCACCTTCCATCTCGGATAATTTTTCGATTATTCCAAAATGATTGCTGAAAAATCCGTTTTAGTTCTCATTACTCAAATAGTCTTTCTTCACGAATAACTCGAGAAAAACACGATGAATGTTTGCCATCCATTCTTGACTAAAAAGGGCCTCTGAAAGTAAACATTTAAAAATTATAAAGGACTCAACTGTGCTGAAGACACACTATAGGTGATGACAAAGAACAAGTTGTGGTTTAGGCCTATAAAGAAATGTCCTTATTAATCGTTATTATTCATCCTTATTAATAGTAGTCACGGAAGACCCGACTCTAAGGACCATTCAACGTTTAATGAGGACATTTCTTTTAGGCCTAAATCACCACTTGTTCTGTGTCACCACCCGCTGTGTCTTCAGCACAGTTGAGTTCTTCATGATTTGAAAATATTCACGTTCAGAGGCCCTTTTTAGTGAAGAATGGATAGCAAAAATTTATCAAGTTTTTTATCGAGTTATTCATGAAGAAGGATTATTGGAGTAATGAGCACCAAAACGGATTCTTCCGTCATCATTTTGCAATAATCGGAAAAATATCCGAAATGGAAGGTGATGTCAAGATACCATAATGATGCTGACACCATGCGCCAACTTTTCTGAAAAAAGGTCATCTTGGAAACCACTTGTTGCTGAGAAAATCGACTTCAAAACCTAGCCAGCATGGGTAATATTGTAAACAATTTCAAGTTTGGGTATTGTTGAAACAATACCCATTCGATACCGAGTAAAAGTACTCATTTGAAACGATACCCATTCGATACCGAGTAAAAGTACTCATTTGAATCAATACCCATTCGATACCGAGTAAAAGTACTCATTTGAATCAATACCCATTCGATACCGAGTAAAAGTACTCATTTCAATCAATACCCATTCGATACCGAATAAAAGTACTCATTTGAATCAATACCCATTCGATACCGAGTTAAAGTACTCATTTGAATCAATACCCATTCGATACCGAGTAAAAGTACTCATTTGAATCAATACCCATTCGATACCGAGTAAAAGTACTCATTTGAAACGATACCGAATCAATACCCATTCGATACCGAGTAAAAGTACTCGAATGGGTATTGATTCAAGCGAGTAAATACTCGGTATCGAATGGGTATTGATTCGGTATCGTTTCAAATGAGTACTTTCACTCGGTATCGAATGGGTATCGTTTCAAATGAGTACTTTTACTCGGTATCGAATGGGTATAGATTCAAACAAGTAAATACTCGGTATCGAATGAGTATTGATTCAAATGAGTACTTTTACTCGGTATCGAATGGGTATTGATTCAAACGAGTAAATACTCGGTATCGAATGGGTATTGATTCAAATGAGTACTTTTATTCGGTATCGAATGGGTATTGATTGAAATGAGTACTTTTACTCGGTATCGAATGGAAATTGATTCAAGCGAGTAAATACTCGGTATCGAATGGGTATCGTTTCAAATGAGTCCTTTTACTCGGTATCGAATGGGTATTGATTCAGTATCGTACTAGTTTTAATCAATACCCATTCGATACCAATTAAAGTACCTACTCATTTCAAACGGTACGTTTCCGATGCCGGTAGTTCACGTGTTTAAATTGATTTAAAAAATTTAAAATTAAAAAATATTCGGTATTGATTAAAAATTATCGAATCGTACTCAGTATCGAATGAAAAGTATCGATTCCTGAAGTACTCATTTCCCTGTATCGATTCAAAGTATCGAAATAGTACTTGGTATCGAAAAAAGTATCGATACCAAAACTACTGGGTATCGATTGAAAAGTATCGATACTTTACTCTATTTACTGGTATCGATTCAACACTAGTGACACACTGTAAATTGAACACAGGCCACTCCCACGCGCGGACAAAAATTAATTGACTGTGAAAGTGTGAACCAGTGTGTGTATGTTCACAAAGGCTAGGTTCAATTTGAGGAGGGCCTTATAGCGTTTTCGATTCCCCAAAAAATCTGCCTCACGACAGTAAATTTCTACGCGTTTTCTCTTAATTAAATATGTTAATGTAGAAGACGGATGGAAATGAACTGCCCAGAGCAGAATTTCACGCAAATGGACTACTCTGATTAAAGGTCACCGCACGCTGTCAAGCATACAATACAGTGACTGAACCGCTGGAACTTATAATACAAGAGGCCCTACCTAGGCTGAGAGTTAGCGCGGTGCCGGCCTGCACAAGTCACACGAAAGTCACGAAATCATCCCCGACGTCTTTAAGAAATAAAATCTTGTCGCTAAGTTCCCTTACGAATAGTTAAATGAGGAAAAATTAAGAAAAAAGTATTACAAAAAGAGCAAATCCGAAAACCGGCTTTACTTAAGGCCGGTCGATGGTCCGGCCGGCATGCGGCCTTGGACTTCCAAAACCGGCCAGGCCGGTCGAAAACCGGTCATCTGGCAACCCTAGATGCTCCGTGAAAGAAATCGTGGCTTCAGGTCTACCAAGAGGCACCAAAACCACACAAAATGGTCAATTGCAGACCAGGGCACTTCCATGAGCTATCTATAACAGTATAACGACTGTCAGTTGGTAGGAGGAGGCGTAAAAACTGCAATGAAGTGTACCGCAAGCTGAGTCTTGAACGATGCCAAGACTCTCTTTGGAGGCAAAACAGTTTAAGAACTGGCCAGAGAGTGCCTGGGGCTGAGGGTTGCATCCCACACCCGGTCAGTGTTCCACGCAAACACTCTCCGTCCCTCGACACGATAAGTTAAGCTGGAAGAATTTGACCGAGTCAACCTCACGGAATTGAAGTCTTTTGATTAACCAAAGGAGGAAAAATTGTTTCTATGTAGAGCCGAATCTGTAAAATTGTTTTTTATTGAACCAAATAACCCGCAAAATTGGTATTTTGTGTATGCCAAGTTCCGCGAATTCTATTGTTTGAAGATACTAACCCTCAAGACTGGTTTTTTGAATCGAAGATTTTCACAAAGGTTTTTTGAACGACTAAAGCGCTTTAGATTGGTTTATTGAAGCGCAAAACCTGTGAAGTTGGTTCTACTCAGAGTCGATCTCGAAAGTAGGGGTTTCAGAAGTTAAACCCGTGAAAGTAGATTTTTGAAAAGCCAGACCCTCAAAGGTTGTGTTTTTTATGTAAGCCGAGCCAAGCTCATGACTTTTTTTTTTTTTTTTTTCTGCAGAGCCAAACCCCCAAGATTGTTTTTTTCAACGATTGAACCCCACGAAATCGGTTTCTTGAAGACCCATTCTCGTGAAGTTGATTCTCTCCGGAACACCCCCCCCCCCCATAATCTTTGATCGTACATCATATTGGCTTAATTATTACTGCAAATCTAGCTCACCTCTCAGAGACTATGAAACTGCTGATTTTTGCCCCGAGAAATATTCCCACGCCAAGAATCTGTCAATCTGACACGACAGTCTGTTTATTCCGAAAAAAAAGCGAATATATGCTAAATAGGGCATGTTCCTTCCCCGTTTCGTGTTTTTATAGAGGGTCTACCATGACCCTCGCTCCGGGAATCAAAATGTCACGCTGCGCCCCTGAGTTTTAGTAGTCAACGTTCTGGTTTTCTCGTTCGTTAATAAGTCAAAAACGGCTATATTTTCTTTTCGTTCTTTGTTTTTTTAATTACAATGTCTCGCGATGAAATAGATAGTTGTTGCTTGAATTGTTCGTTAATTCAGCGGCCGTTCAGTTTAAGAAATTACAAGGAAAAATGTGCTGTGATTGCCATCGGTCGTCCCACGGTAGAATTGCCAGGTCTAACAGGTGTAACAAAGGAACGTAATCGTGAGTACACAAGGCATTTTGCAGTGGAAAATTACAATAGATATTCATGGCTATCGGGTTGTCGATCACGGAACCATTTGTTTTGTTTCCCATGTCTTCTGTGTTCGTCTGAAAAAGTTCGTGGACCACTCAGGTGTTTTCAGGTGTCACCACATTGACGAAATGTTCTCAAAAACATCAAAGTACACACGGTTTGCTCTGTTTCGTTATTAAAATTCGGAAAAACTCCTCGCATTAATCTTTTATTAGATAATCAAAGAGCAGAGCAAATCTCCTTTCATAACGAGAACGTTAAAAAGAACAGGGAGATTATGACACGGCTCATATACAGCTGCCTTTTCAAAACAAGAACTTCCGTTTCGTGGGAATGATGAATCTCCCCTTTCTCAAAATAAAGGAATAATTATGTCGATTTATTGAATTTCTTAAAAGATTACGACCGGCTGTTGGAAGACCTATGTGCAGACGTAGACACTGGCTATCAATTTGCATGCGTAGTGTTTGCTCATTGGCATCCTACCTTGCCTCCTTTGATTTCTACAATTTCATCGGGGGGGGGGGGGGCACCGTGCGGTACCCCGAGTTCGGAGGCCACGCTCGACGCTACTGCCCGTTGGGAACGTGGAAGTAAAAAAGACAAAAACCGCTAATCAGGATCAGCACACACAAATTTACTGCTCAAATGGATAAAAACACTGACTGGCTGTTAAAATTGAAAAACATGCCAATTCATGGACTTCTAGTGCCAATTTGGCGACAGGAAAATGAATAAAAATTCAAGAGAAGTCGCCACCAATTCGCTAAATCATGGATGAAATTGAGAAAAAAGTGCTAATTCCCGGTTAAAATATTGAAAAGGGCTTCGTGGATAAGATGCAGAAAAAGCGCTTATTCGTGGTTTAAATTAAGAAAATATCATAATTCGATCTCATGTCCCGACTTTGCTTGTTTATTTTGAGACTAAGTGGCCTCATGTAGTCATAGGACAGAGGGGTCTCAAGGAGATTTTCACCTCAGGCCCCGATAGGTGTTTAGGGACGCCCTTGTTTAGTTGTTGTTTTGTACATTGTGTTACGGGCAAAGCCCGCCGGAATTGTACAATGTCGTCCGCATTGCCCAATTATTTCTGTCCAATGCTAACACTGCCCAGTGTTTTCAATTTTTCATACAAAGTCCGATTTACTACCGAAAGAACGGACTGGTGGTTGGACACACCAATAACGACAAAGTCCGAAATTATACGTCATTTTTGAACTTCTGTACATTATCAACTGGCTAATGAACTTCTCTGACGTTGTTGAATGCTACGCATTCCACGTATTTTTAACGTTTCCGTGGTGTAGCGGTTATCACATCTGCCTAACACGCAGAAGGTCCCCAGTTCGATCCTGGGCGGAAACAATTCTTTTGCTTTTTTTTTACCTGCCCTAGTTTCACCTGGCTCAGAAGAGTCAAGGCTGTTAATTTCCTAATGTTTCGTCTAGCGAAGTGGCTATTTCATCAAACTTTTACGACGCATCATTTACCATCTACGGTTTTACCCAGAACCCTTTGCGATAAAGTTCACTTGCGGCTTAATGACGCCGGTGTGAAATGCTTATATTATGTGTGAGAGAGGTCATTTTAGTACCTATGCAGAGCTGAATACAAGTTATTATGAAAACCACACAACCATTTCGTTGCTCTTTCATCGAAAATAAAATAGAATTCCTTTGGTACACATGCCAAACCGTGCCTGGAAACTCATACCGAGCCATAGAGTCCAGTAAAAATAAGAAAAAAAGAGGAACTAAATACCACGGAAAGTTTTTTTGCGGGAAAGTGTAGGGGTAGGTCTCCTGTACATGGTGTGATAAAATCCCCCCCCCCCCACTACAGGTGCCGCTATTGAGTGAGGGTAGCTTTGAAAGTTCGTTTTCCCAGTTTCTCTCTCCTAACTCGAGAACGAGGAGGTGTAGCGAAATCCTTTGGGCGTGAAAATTAAAGCTCATTGAATTTCCTACAACTTTGATGAATCAACTATTATTGTAAGCCTCAACGTTTTTGTGCTATAGGCTCCAGAAATTTGATGATTCCAAGAATACCCCCCCCCCCTTGGTTTTTGGTCAGGATTTCATTTTTTTCGTTACAAAACATAGAAAACATGGGTTTCCTACCCATTTTCTGAATTTGAGTCAAAAGTAATGTAAAATAAGAAAGTTGGGACCGATTTTAAGCCTTTTAGGGGCCCAGAATTTTTTTTTTACAAAAATTTTGAAATACTGGTTGAAAACCAAGGGGCTTATCCCCTATCACTTTTGGAGTATCTCCAATAATAATGGAGATAAGAGGGTGCTGTATGTTATCTGCCGCACACTGTGTATTCATATTTCTTGGTGGAAATTTAATGCTGTAAACGTTTGTACCGGCTCCCCAGATAGTTTCCAGGTTCCCCCACAGTAAAAAGTCATTGATTATTAGACATATTTTGACGAAAAACGCGACTGAAAAAAAAAAATTATTCTTGGAATCATCAAATTTCCAGTGCCTATAGCACAAAAACGTTGAGGCTTACAATAATAGTTGATTCATCAAAGTTGTAGGAAATTTAATGGGCTTTAATTTTTACGCACAAAGGATTTCGCTACATCTCCTCGTCGCCAACCACGTGTTTGGCAGGATCCTCACGACAGTAGTAAGTCAGAATTATTTCCAGTTTGATGGGAATATATATAAACAGCTAGATGGTCTGGGAATGGGTAACCCAACCTCAGCCATCCTTTCTGAAGCCTTCCTGCAACATTTGGAAGAGGCATTCACACAGAGGCTGCGTGAGGATCATGGCGTCACCTTTTATGCTCGCTATGTGGACGATATATTGTGTGTAATGCCAAAACATGACGTCAACCGAGTATTGGATTTCTTAAACGGTGTACACAAAAATATTAAGTTTACGGTCGAGGAAGAGGTTGATCAGTCAATTAATTATTTAGATATCAACATAACCCGAAATAGCCCTTCAGGAACCTTATTCGTTTAACATTTTCCGGAAAAACACTGCGTCAGATGACCAATCCATAACTCCATAACTAATCCATAACTCCTCCTCCCATCCCATCCAGCACAAACTGTCGATATAGACAGTAATATCGTCAGTTTTGCCATCACATTAGGGCGCGATTGACCGTCAGTTTAGCTGTTTTTCCCGTGAGAAAAGTCATAAATTGGCTATTTCGTTGGGGACGAAATCCTGTCAAAAACGCCGATTTTGCCCCTTTTCCCCATTGTAATGCGGCTATTTCCTGTCCTTCGTATTATAATAATATATTTTTCTAGGAGCTCGGCTTCCGTCAAAAATTATTTCGTCTACGAGTTCCATGCAAATTCTATTCTCCTGGTCCGTTGGGGGACGAAATCCTGTCAAAAACGACAATTTTGCCCCATGCAGCTATTTCCCATTTTTCGTATTATTAGGAGAATATAATTTTCTGGGAGCTCGACTTCCGTCAAAAAGTATTTCCACTCCAAGGGAGGGGCCATGGCCGTTGTGGCCCCTCCCTTGGATCGCCACTGGAAGAGACGCTAATTCGGGGCAAAATTGAGAAAAGTGTTAACTCATTGCCATATTATGTGAATACAACGTTACAAATTCGCTAAGTTATATGAATAAAAAGCATTAATTCGCAGCTAAAATGGAAAAAAGTTGCTGACTCATGGCAGTTTTGTAAATAATTTCGGAAAAGTTCTAATCCGTTGCTAAATTTGAGAAAAGCGACAATTTGCGGGGCATTCTAATTTACAGCCAAAATTGAGAAACTTCACGATTTCAACAGCCACACTTCGTTGCTGAGATAAAGTGCCAAGTCATTGGCTAAAGCAAAATTGCAAACTCGTGACTGAAATCGGGAAAAACTCTTATTGTCGACGATTTGTGAAAAGTGCTAATTGAGGAAAAGCGCGTATTCACATCACAACTAAAGTTAAGAAAACGCTAATAACTGATAAAAATGAGTAAAATAGTTAATTAGCGCCTAAAATTGAGGGAAAAAATGCTAACTAAATGCTAAAAGGGGGAAAATCGCTAGAACTCAAGGCAGGGGCGTAGCCAGTCTTTGATATAGGGGTGGGCAGATTGATGCCGTGAGAACTAGAGACCGATGCATCCTGTATTGCAGGCTTATATTCAGGGATGAGTCCCCAGAAAGAGAATTATAACGCGAGGTAAATCGACGCGTTAAATCATCAATTCGACTTCAGAAACTGAACGATGAAGCCACAAGTCCTCTGCTCAATATAAAGGAGGATTTTGAAGGGGAGAATGCTTAATCAGTTGGATGAAAGGCCTCCAAGTCCGGTACCCAACTGTTTTGATGCTTGAAATTTCAATACTGATTATGAAAACGTAATTACTTTGCCTTTTATGGCATAGTAGTAGTCACCTACTACTTTAAGGGACACTTCCCGGACCCACTTGCACAAGACAAGTTTGTAAGCGTCACACGACTTCACACTTTTAAGTTCCTCGGCAGTGTAGGCACTTTTTTCCCCGTACAAATACGCCATAACGAGCTGAGACATATCATGGGAGAACTTCGAGTCCACGGCTGAACTTGGGTCGAGCCCTCCGACGAGGGCCCTCAGCTCACCGAGCTTCTCCTTCACTTCAGCTATCATCTAAAAGTTAAAATGTATTAATTTAATTCTACAACTAGCTTAACAATAAACCATAAAAGTATAAGCATTTCAAAATTAACCTTGTTCCTAGAAAAAGCGAGAAAACTTAAGATTTATTCCATTTCCCATAAAGAAAACTCTGAACTGATAACACGAATGCCTTCCGAAAGATAAGATATAAACAATCCTGATTAGCTGCTGCCTTCTAATTAGAGACTTGCAATAAAATTTCACAATTGACAAGTCTGTCTAAAAAAGACCAGCCGAGGAAAAGCGCGTATTCACATCACAACTAAAGTTAAGAAAACGCTAATAACTGATAAAAATGAGTAAAATAGTTAATTAGCGCCTAAAATTGAGGGAAAAAATGCTAACTAAATGCTAAAAGGGGGAAAATCGCTAGAACTCAAGGCAGGGGCGTAGCCAGTCTTTGATATAGGGGTGGGCAGATTGATGCCGTGAGAACTAGAGACCGATGCATCCTGTATTGCAGGCTTATATTCAGGGATGAGTCCCCAGAAAGAGAATTATAACGCGAGGTAAATCGACGCGTTAAATCATCAATTCGACTTCAGAAACTGAACGATGAAGCCACAAGTCCTCTGCTCAATATAAAGGAGGATTTTGAAGGGGAGAATGCTTAATCAGTTGGATGAAAGGCCTCCAAGTCCGGTACCCAACTGTTTTGATGCTTGAAATTTCAATACTGATTATGAAAACGTAATTACTTTGCCTTTTATGGCATAGTAGTAGTCACCTACTACTTTAAGGGACACTTCCCGGACCCACTTGCACAAGACAAGTTTGTAAGCGTCACACGACTTCACACTTTTAAGTTCCTCGGCAGTGTAGGCACTTTTTTCCCCGTACAAATACGCCATAACGAGCTGAGACATATCATGGGAGAACTTCGAGTCCACGGCTGAACTTGGGTCGAGCCCTCCGACGAGGGCCCTCAGCTCACCGAGCTTCTCCTTCACTTCAGCTATCATCTAAAAGTTAAAATGTATTAATTTAATTCTACAACTAGCTTACAATAAACCATAAAAGTATAAGATTTCAAAATTACCTTGTTCCTAGAAAAAGCGAGAAAAACTTAAGATTTATTCCATTTCCCATAAAGAAAACTCTGAACTGATAACACGAATGCCTTCCGAAAGATAAGATATAAACAATCCTGATTAGCTGCTCGCTTCTAATTAGAGACTTGCAATAAAATTTCACAAATTGACAAGTCTGTCTAAATAAGACCAGCCCCCCTATTCTGTAACTTTTAGCGAAATTTCTCAGCTGATAACTTTCAATTATTCGCTTTGTTTATTTCGCTAACGCACGCGTTATGAGTTACTGAATAGGGGGGCAGGGGGCTTGTAATAGAAAATTGAAACACGTGTGAGACGAGATGACAACGAATTTCACAGCCATGTGTGCATAAATTTTAGCTGTCAAAGTCAATCTCATCTCGTCTCACAAGTTTTTCACTTTTCTATTACAACACCCCAGAACAACCGCCGATTAATCCAAATCATATAGGCGTTATAAATTAAATTAAGTAAACTTTTTTTAATTAAAATGCAACCTTACTAATTAGCCTACATGGTTTTTTCAAGCTTGAAAAGGTACGGAGTGATGATTCAACTTCCAGCCTCCTTCCAAAGGTCATCCCTTTTTTGACAATTTTTAAATTAGAGCTTGAACTGTATTTATAAATTATATTTTTTGTAGAAAGCAAAATAAAAAGGTATACCTGTAGGAGAAACAGAAACCCCTCGGCTTGCACAGACGTGATGGTTGTATATCACGTCTCGTGCAGACTTCGGGGAGGTCCCCAAAACCATCAACGATTCCTCCTCCTCCTCATCCTTTTCCCAATCGTCCACACACACACTCGCACTCAGTATAACTACCACACCCTGAAGTTGATTGGTCTCTTCCTCACCTGGGGGGGGGGGGGGTAGCCATACCTTTACCCCTTTTATACTGTGCCCCTGTCCTATAAAAACCCGCGTTGGGGTATAGAGTTCGAGTCAGTAAAAAGTAGGTTTTTGTGGAGTGAGTCGAGTATTTACGATTTTACTTGTCAGATCCACCGAATTTCTCGTCGTTTCCGGTCGGCGTGGCCTGGAAGATGCCCCCCCCCCCCTTGAGAGATAAAACGTTACACTTTATTTTAAAGAGATGAATATCATTGCATTAATTAGGTCAACTAACTAGTTTTCATTATGCGGATTCCCTCTATTTGCTTATTAAAGTGCTCGAGGCTGGATGAAGTATGAGGACGCATATTGAAAAGCAAAAGGCACAGTTGGATTGCAATGTTGCCAGATTTAGTAAAATCGCTCGATGGTACGAGAAACCACCTGTACCTGTACGTTTCTGTGAGTTCAATGAGCGTAAAAAGAAGAAATGTCATGAGATTGGCCGAGAGCACAGTACAAAAAGGTCGATCTCTCTTCAAAAATCCACGTATCGACCTCCAATATCGACATCAATTTCATCTCATCGTCAGAATTATACCACTAATGCAAGCGGGTTTGGCCCCCTAAAAATCACTAGCTAGGCCCACTAAAAAAAAGAAGCTTTGTCACGAAAATAAACGCCACATAATTGCAATTTCGCTTCAGCAAAGTCCTAAAACTTGCAATTTCACGAATGTTCATGGCAAAAAACTCGCCGCCCACGACGGTCGCGGGTTCCACGGTCACTGAAAAGAAGCCCCAAAACCTGCAAGATCGCAAAAATATACAATTTTGATAAAAGAAAGACCAGGAACAAGCTAATCGCGAATATTTATGCCCGAAAGTTGAAATTTAGCAAGATTTTTACCTTAGGAGTTATTAGTCCGGGAGCCCACAGTATGAAAAATCCTTATCATTTGATCGTTCTGGCGCCTGCACAGGACATTTTTATGGTCTAGGAGATGACACTTCTGAGATCGCCAGAAATTTTCCGTGGGACAGGGGCTCTCAGCAGAGCTAGCTGTTGACAAATACACCATTGGGTGCTTTGAAAACAACTGGCGGAAATGATACGGATTTTTCATACGGTGGGCTCCCTGACTGTATGTAATTTAGTGACAATATTCGCTAGGCTTTTGGAGATGCTGTTCAAGTCGCCCCAAAACTTGCTATTTCGAGTAATCAAAGACCAGCCACCTACAATTTCCTAAAAATAAAGTTCAATAACAAGTGATTTCGCGAATGTTCAAAACCAAAACTTACAATTTTGCAGAATGAAGACCAGAACCTAAGGATTTCGAGTAAGTCATGACTTGAAATTTGAAATTTCAAGGATATTCAGCCAGGCAACTTTAATTTTTGTGGATTTGCGTGGGTTTGTTTGGGCACTGTCATGGCCGGCTAGACCATTATACGTTCCGTGGTCACTGAAAAGAAGTCTCGGGGTTTTTTGCGGCAAATAAAAGAAGAGCATCAACGACCAATTTTTCGAATGTTTGGGCCCGATTCGCGGATGTTTAGCTAACAAATATTGCAGGCTGAGGGCACTGTTCGGGACGACTAGCCCTACACTAGCATGTACTTGCTTCGGCAGTATATCAACCACAGTTGAATGCCTCCCCGTCCCTTATCGCAAGCAATACGTCCATTCGCGAGCATAATGCGGCCCTCCTATGGTTTTTCTTTCGGGAAGACGTTGCAGCCTCCGACTCGCCTGTAGACCGTATCCTCCGTCATGTGTCTCGCCAACCTCTCGACACACCCCCCAAACCCGCCTGGACTGACGAAGATATGCGCGCTGCCGGCGCGAGTGCTGCGTCCGGCAAAGCTTCCGGACCGGGGAGCGGTTTAATACTCTATAGAGAAGAATCTGAATAGGGAAAAAGTGAGGCCGATTTTGAGCGACGGTGGCGATCCAAGTGAATAGCGACCGAACCTTCGGTGGACCATGTGACGTACGGGGAGAACTTCTGAACCCTCTTCCCCACCACTATACCCCTTTACCGTCTCTCATAATTTTCACTTTCGTATTCAGATATTTCATGTTCAGATGGCAAGCTGACGCTGCCACTTTTGAGACGTGTGCGAAGTTGAGCGAATTCGATTATAAATATTTTGTTTAATTATTTTTTTCGAATATATTGTTGTTCGGCAAAATGGGTCACGAAAAATGTATCGTTCCTAGATGTTCGTCGATGTATGAAGCTGGTGGCGTGATCGGTTTTTTTCGAATTCCAAAGGATGGCAGGTTCACTGATTTTATTTTTCTAACATTTAGACGACATCTAGACGGCAAGTTTGTGGTTCTAATAACGCGTACATTTATTTGTGTCTCTGAGAAGTCAAGTTTTAAAGAAATAAATGGGTATTCAAACAAAACTGTGGTTTTTCATTTATCTATTTCTGTGAATATTCAAGGCTGGACTGGAAAATGTTCATCTCACACATTTTATTAGTGCATTTCATCATTTTTTAGGCGTTTTCCAGAAAAAAAATTGGATGATTCAATTTGAACTTGAAACATCTGAATACGAAAGTGGAAATTATGAGAGACGGTAAAGGGGTATAGTGGAGGGGAAGGGGGTTCAGAAGTTCCCCCCGTACGTCGCATGGTTCACCGAAGGTTCGGTCGCTATTCACTTGGATCGCCACCGTCGCTCGAAATCGGCCTCACTTTTTCCCTATTCAGATTCTTCTCTATAGAGTATTAAACCGCTCCCCGGAGTGAATGGAGTGGATATGCACAGTTTCACAAATTTATTCGCCCAACTGACATTAATTGGGAGGAGGGCCGCGGGGTATCTTTGAAATGTAATTTAAAAAACATTTAGCGCTTCCCGTGAATGGCGACCAAACTAAACTTCGTTCCTCGGTTTTCTTACGTATAAGTTTCACTCCCGTTCCCGGACTCTCTAGACTCTACGCCGAATCATTCCACCACCTCCCCGATGTAGCCATCCCGCTCTTGATCTGGCTCTACAACTTAAGCTTATCGCTAGGTCATTTTCCGCCAGCTTGGAAAATAGCTCGTGTTGTCTTCATTCCGAAAGGTGGGCCCGGCACCTCTCCTTCTCCTGAGCCCTTCTCTCTTCGGCCCCTCAGTACTGGTGGCACTGAGGGCAAGATTTTGGAGTTTATGATACTCCAGACTTTTCGTCTAATCATCCTTCTGACGCTTCACCACCATCAATTCCGAAGCGTACCAGATAGGAACGTGGTACAATCCATCGAGTCCCTTCTTCACTCCGTCCTCTCCGCGACTGCCCACCATCCAACATATTACAACTGATAGCGAGCTACTTTGACGGCCAACAGCAGGCCACCCTCGGGAACGGATGCCAACGAGCTACAGCTTCTGTCACCGCAGGCTGCCCGCAAGGGTCTCCCCAGGCTGCCCTGCTATGGACCCTCCACATCGACCCCTTACTGCACCTCTTGCAACGCGAGGGATTCACGCCCATTTGCTACGTCGATGACCTGGTGGTCGTCATCTCGGCTCGCTACCACGATTATGTTCGCCGCGAGGCCCGTCGCGCCACGTCAATCATTGCACACTGGTGCCCACTTAACCGGCTCTCCTTAGCACCTCAAAAAACTCAGATGCTACTCTGGCGCGCCTCCACCATCATCCGCTCTCGGGGCTTCCGTCTCTTCAACAATCGAGGCGTTACATTACACCCTTCTCGTCAGCCGTCAAATACCTCGGCGTCCACCTCACATCGCACCTTAAACACGGTCCGCACATAGATGCTCTACGCCCCAGGAGTCAGTGGGGCGCCTTGTTTCATACACGGCGCCTATACAATCAATCTACCTTTCTGGCTATCGCCCGCTAAGGAGCTCCGGTTTGGTGACGGCACCCCTCTGCACGTGATTGCGCCCGACTTCGGACTTTACAGCGTGATGCGCTGGTCTGCTTGCGCCCCGCATATAACACTATCTCACACCTCGCGATCCATATCATCTGCGGTGTGCCCCGCTCGATCTGAACCTCGACCACGCGTTCTTTGCCACTTTTTCATGACCGGCCAACTCGCGGCATATGATCACTGAGCTTCGCGATCGACTCGTCGACCTCCCCGATCCCGCCATGTTGGATCCGCTTCTCGAGTTCTCCCTCCTGGACCAGTGACAACAGCACTGGGGCGCAGGTCCCAACGCCGGGCATGCCCACCACCTGCTGCCTCCATCCGCACGCTCAAAGAGATGTCGTGGTGGAGTCCCTCCTTCGCAGTAACCCAATTGGTTTCCGGCCTCGGCGCTTTCAACTTTCGGCTTCACTTCTTTCGGCGATGATAATCCCCTCTCTGTCCTTGTGGGACCCCCGTCGAGGAAACTGCCGCTCACGAACTGTGGGACTGCTCATTATATGCGGATG
Organism: Corythucha ciliata; assembly: GCA_038030265.1. Classification (NCBI taxonomy): domain Eukaryota; kingdom Metazoa; phylum Arthropoda; class Insecta; order Hemiptera; family Tingidae; genus Corythucha; species Corythucha ciliata. Next base: position 20,901,955 of record CM075937.1, on the reverse strand, counting down.
CTCACTATAGGAAATCCCTAGCGGAGACGCCTGGTCACTTTCTTCCCGTCAGGACACCCGCCGCCTCAACCTCTTTGCGCAAGCCTCTCTCTCTGGGGGTCTCCTTAAGATCTGGCCAGTACCCAGGCCATCACCGGCCCTTACCTGGCCTGAACCCCATCTTTGGCCCGGATTCCCCAGCAGAGCCGGTCCCATCGCTCAGCTCAACCCGTTAGCCGCGACTAGTGGCCAGCCAGTCGTGGCCGAGAGACACCGCATGGAGGTGGGCCTTGTGAGCTGAAGATATTGTCTTGCGCCATGGACCGAAACCGGGTTCCGGGCAGGGTAGGTGTCCCTACTCAGGAATGGCTGGACCCAGTCATCTACGCCCCAGCCAGGAGCGCGAGGAGACCAGGATTCGGCCATACGCCCGCCGGTCTCGGACAAGACCCGAGTCTTCTGGCGGACCCTCCCCCCCCCCCATACAGCCCGCCGCAGATCCCCATGAAAGCTTCAGCGACGAAGCACGTGAACGTGAACGTGAAGCGTTATGGAAGGGAAGTGAGGTTCTGAGATGAAGATGAACGGACATTGTGATAAGAATACCAAAAGATGTTTTTTTTTGTCGAGAGAGGGCGAGCGCCCCGTGTGCCCTTCTCAACGCTTTCAAACCACGTCAGGGGTTAATGTGAAGGTGCACCCTCGTCACCTCCATGCCTGTCGCGACATCATTTTAACCTTTGACCCCCTAATTTTTGTATCTTCACTTTTAACCTTTAACCTTGACGGTCTGGAAGCGTCGAGAAGGGCCTGGACTGTTACAGGAAGGTGCGGCTTGGTTTTGGAACAATCCACTAGAAGGCGCAGAACCTTATTTTCTACTTCTCGAAAAACTCATTTATTCGTTCGTTCGTATCCTCCTAGCGCCTTAAAATTAAAAACCCCGTTTAGGTATCGGAATTCAGAAAACCCGTTTCTGGTCCCAAAACCTGTGTTGTGGACATACGAGGGAGGCCAACCACGAGGCAATAATTAGGAATTAGGGGGTGAAATCCATGGTATTCTGCTGAAAAGTTTAGCATTCAGCCTACGTCGGGTCGCAGCCGTTCCACGGATTTTCCCGCAGCCGCTCTGAAACCCCAGATTGTGAGAATTTATAGGGAGAATCACGCCATTTTTTTCATGTTTCTGACTAAAGGACAGATATTTCCCAGTTTTCTTAGGCCTATGAAAAGAATTATGTTTGGTAAAAAGAGCAAGAAAAAATCACACAAATTATGCGTTCCAAATTATAGAGGGCCTTGACTCTACAAAGGAGGCTAGCCATGACACTGTCAGTCATATTTTAAGCGATTTTTCATGCTTTCCATACTCTTGATACCGCGGATAAAGAAAAATTTTTGTTTTTTAAGTTATGTAAAGTACCTTTAGAGGGTGAAGCGGCGGCGGGTGGTCGTGACTCGCCCTGCATTGCTAATTTCGGTATTAAATTATTATGATGAACCGTTCTTTTTTTTCTTTTCTTTCAATATTTATGCTAGCCGAGTTGGCGAGATTACGTTTGAACGAAGGCCGCCTTTATAAAATTAAAGGTTGGAGAACTACCGAGCTCGTTCACATTCTCGCTCTGGAAAATCAACCGATGGCGCACGAGTTTACCAAACGTGACATTCGACGAGTCCTCGAGACCAAATTGGGTCACTCGGACTTCACCATTGATGAGTTCAAGTTGAATGACGCGACCAATTTGCGATTTCATTCGGACAACAATATTTTGAACGTAAAAGCTGTTGTTAAGGGTCAACCGGAAAGGTACGTTTTCTTCTTTAAATCAGTCGACGTGACCGGTGAGGTTTACAAGAGGTACTTGGGGCCGAACAGGATTTTTGAAAAAGAGCACGCCATTCTAACGAGAGTGGTTCCTGAATTGCAGAAATACGCGTCTAAAAAAATTACGGCCGAGTGCTACTTGTCTGAAGAGTTGAAGTATATCGTTCTGGAAGATTTAACACTTTCAGGGTTTAAACCATGTGGTAAAATCCTCGACGTGGAACACGCTAAATTAGCTTTGGACGCTTTCGCGAATTTTCACGCGTCCTCTATCGCGTTTGAAGAGAAACAAGGCATTAAACTTGGCGACGAATTCGGCTACACATTCTACGAGTCTCTTTTCGTCTCTCAAAAGGAGCGGGAGGAGTGTCTACCATCATCTTTGGAGAAACAATGTCGGGAATTCGGTCGTAAATATTTGAAACACATCGATCCGACTACTCGGGAAAGGGTGTTCACTCGACTCAGGACAGCTTTAGAAGAACTTCGACAACCCTCGAAAAAGTTTCGCAACGTTGTCACTCACGGCGACGCCTGGGGAAACAACATTCTCTATAAATACGACGGCAGTAAACCAGTTGACGCGATTCTCGTGGATTTTCAGACGGTTCTCTATGGACCGCCGGCGCAAGACTTGGCAATGTTTTTCTACGTCGCCTTTCCAGACACGAAATTTTTTCGAGAGCATATGGCCAGTCTGAGGGAATTCTATTATGAGCGTCTCGCGAGATATTTAAAGGGACAAAATTTGGAGATTTCTCTAATTCTTCCGAAAGAAGAATTTCTAGCGTCTTGCGAGGCGTACGCTTCTCTTGGGGTAAGCCTACGAGTTTTCTACGCGATGATCACTCGCCTTCCAGTAGATCTTCTTACGAAAGCTTCTCAAAACCCGAGCTTATTCTGCGATTTAATGGTGGGGGGATCCATAGATCTTATTTCCGAAGGCTATGACAACTATCCGGAATTCAAAAAGTCGATGGACGAGGCAATGGATTTTGCCTTTAATTATTATAACAAAAATTATTATATAATTGAATAAAATATTACTATTTATTGACTTTACTTGATCCTTTTAGAAATCCCGACGACAATATTAAAGTGTGTGTGCGCGCTTTAGCAAGATGACGGATGCACAATGTTTCTGTCACGAACAATGCTCAGCATTTCCCTCGTTACCCAACCCCGTCAACCCTACAACATCGGTCATACCACCGCGGAAATATGCTAATCCATTAAAAGAACCCCTCCCCTCCCCTCGTCCAAACCTATATTCATCCTAAAAAGAATCTCACTCTCCTCTTGACTACCGAACCATAAAAGATTAGCGTAGAGAAGAGGAGTGGAGGGGGGTGTGAAATAGTCGACAGCTTAGCACGAAAAAGAGTGGGTGAACATTAGTGGAAATTAAAAGTGAGTCTCCCCCCCCCCACTCACCTCCATTTCAACCACACACTCTAAAACACGCTAACCACACATCGAGCTAATGGCTCTTTCATGACCCACGTTTTCCTCGCGTTATGAACAGACAATCATAGTTGAATTTTTCTCGAGCCAGGATTTTTTGTTTAAGCACAGTGTGGGCTGGGAAGTGCAGGAAGTCCGTTAAAAATGTATTTTTATGTCGAGGGACGAGGGTTTAACCCGCATTACACCAAATGGAAATAACAAAAGCCCATGGTGAGTGTCGGGGGGTGGTGGTAGGGTGCTCCGAAATCTGGTCAAAGTAACTGAAATTACGAAATACGGTGACTCAAGAGGAAAAAAACGCGTTCAATGATGGCGAAAATTTGCTTCAAAAATAATTTCTGTGGCAAAATTTTCAATCTTGACATATGCAGTTTTGATAGCTTACAACTCATCTTTGAAAACGAAATTCTCAGTTCAGTTTTTCCCTCTCTCTCGCCTCTCTAAACTAGCCGGCGGTAATCGTTAACAACGACCATGCCGACGTTTATAAATCACCGTGAACGACTGTTCATGCGAGAGAACCCTGGCATTTTGAGCCTGTTGCGAAAGAGAAGCCACGGTCGACTCAAGGCACACGCCTCGGCCACTGACGTTCGCTCGTGGGCGACGGACCGTGAGAAAACCCGTCAGTACATGATGGACGTTCTCAACAATTCGGTAAGAAAATATTGTGGTGATTATGGTTGGATGGGGGTGCACGGATCGTTTGTTCGGCTCACTAGTAGTCGCAAGTCGACAGAAAAACCTGACACACTGTCAAGTATATGGTCATTTCTACAGGGCGTGAATGGTCAGTGTGATATTTTCTGCGCAAGAATCCGTCTTTTTTGTCAAAATGTGTGGTACGAACTCAGTTTAACCATTTTAAGGCGCGAATTATTTGTTTTACCATTCGCACGCGGTTAGTTTTTCCATTTTTATGGCGCGAACAGTCCTGAAGCCATTCTTAGGATTTGAATGGTCGAGTTCATGCATCACATTTCCAGGACGCAAACTGCCAGTATGGTCACTTATAGGGAGGGAATAGTGTCAGTGTCATATTTTCCGGGCCGGAATCGTCATTTTAGCCATTTTAGGGTCCGAATGGTTTGTTTTGTCAGTTTTCGCCTTTTTGAATTGACAGTTTTAACCATTTTCTAGGCGTGAATGGATAGTTTGGCCATTTTCAGGGCTTCAATCACACCTGTTCAGACATTGGTCAGTTTATCCATTTTGAGGATTCTTAAAGTCAGCTTTGGCGATTTTTCGAGCGGCAATAGCATGTTTGGAAATTTTTAGCCATTTTCAAGCTGCGAATCACACAGCCTACCCTTGCATACTTCGCGTTCCCTTCTTTCCTAGTAATGATAAAACAAGACCCCGAAGACCCTTCCAATTATAGACTTCTCGTCAATTATTCCTTTTTGAATAAAAACATCTATCCCATCCAGTATCATTTACCCACGATCGAACAAGCATTTTCATACTTGAAAAAGGCCAAATACTTCAGCCTAGTCGATCTGAAACGAGCTTACCACCAAATCCCTTTAGATGTTGCCAGTCAGAAATTGACGCACCACACCCTTCGGAACTTTCAAGTATACCGTTCGGAATTTTTGCAGGCTCCCAGTCCATCCTGGGACCCCAGTTTCATCCTCCTTGACAAAATTTTAAAAGACCTAATATACAGAGTGGAGTGTTCAACTTTTTAGACTAAATTATCGTATACTCCAAAACAAAAGAGGAAAACCTCCAACTATTGGGCACCCTGTTTTCAAAAGTCAAAGAAGCAGGTTTTACAGTAAACCTCGAAAAAGTTAAATTCCTTCTCACCATAATTCTCAATTTAGGCCACAAAATCAGTAAGGGCACCTATAAAATTTCCATAAATCGAATTCAAGCCCTCAATAACCTCTCTAAGCCTAAAACCACCAAACAAATCAGAGGTTCCATAGAATTTTTCTCTAATTTCGTCCCTAATTTAGCAGGAATAGCGGCCCCGTTAAATCACCTACGGGAAAAGAACGAAACATTCAACTGGACCCCGGAATGCGATAACGCGTGGCGAACGCTTATCCAAAAATTCACCAAACCCCCCAGTCCTCAACCTCACCGATTTGTCTCTTCCATTCTTCCTCTACGTCGACGCCTCCTTAATAGGTTTTGGTGCAACCCTCGGTAACATGGAAGATTCCTCTTTCCTCCCAATTGCTTACGCTTCTAAAAAGCTAAACGATAGACAAAAGTAGAGGACCTATAATCAGACAGATAAAATCACAGACACCATGTTCGCTCTTATCAATTATCAGTCTTGTAAAATCCACGTTTTGTTGATGTCAACAAACCACCCCCAACCGTTCTTATTAAACTGATAAGAACGAACATGCCGCCGTATGCGTCTACTCGTCTACCTTCATGCGGGCGCGCGGGCGGTAAACTACCGCCCAAGTGCTTCAACGAGTGATACCATTGGTGAGATTGACAGCAAAATGCCCAAGAGGTCATGTATTCCTCGTTGATACTCTGTTGCACTAGGAGAAGGGCCATTTCGTCCTAGCGATTGACTTCATTTCATTTTATTTGTCGTTAAAGCTCATAAAGACGTGGCCGGCGGTAATTTACCGCCCTTGCGCGCCCAGAAGTGTAACTCTATTTTGTTCACTACAGGAGCCAAATGATGGTACCAATCTTCCAAACAACCAACCTAATCGCCCCCTACCGTCCGAAATTCCCCCCAAAACACCCTTTAACCCTAATTAAGATGATTTAGAGCAATTTGTGTAGAAAAACAAGTAAAACATGAGAAGGCGGTAGGTTACCGCCCCGCGCCCGATAGCGTTACAAAAGGGAGCGCGCCCGCATGAAGGTTAAAGTTCCTTAACAAAAGGCGAACTCTGCTTACGAAAGAGAACTCCTTGACTACGCCCTTAATAAATTCCAAATTTTCCTGAAAAATCGCCACCTCCATCTGTATACTGATAATCAAGCGCTAAGCTTCATGACCCATCAAGCCACCCGCTACCCACGTGTCCTTTGAACTATGTTAAGATCCTCCGCGCGCCGTCAACACAGGCTAAGCTAGGGGTTAGCTAGGGTTAAGGGGGGGGCCTAAGGAAGGGGGGATTTGTTGGATGAAGCATAATAACTATTTTTTAAGAATGCTTCATCTGGGAGTTTTGAAAAAAAAAATTGAAAAAGGATTTTTGACTAAAACGCATAGAGGTAAACATGGAGGTAGGAACAAGTGGAGGGAGTGAAACGCATTTTCCGTGAAGCCGGTCGTCATTACTACACACCAACGATATATAAACCTGGATTGCTCACAGAGGACTGGAGGGGCGTGGAGGGGGCAGGTCTTCCCCTGGTAAACAATCACCCTGTCCCTCTCCTTGTGTAGTTATGGCAATATGGCACTTATTTTGAAACTCCACCCCTCTCATCAACTATGGGAGCTTATTTGATGGCTATTATCAGCTGGTCTTTATCAGCAGTGATGAGCAATCCAGTTCTTTTATATATCGTTGCTACACACCATCTGTTATAAAGTCTCACTCAACAAAAACATTGACAATTGATACTTGATCAGTGAAAAAGTGATAAATTCCCCTCTCGTCCTCTGTAGGTAAATGATAACAGTGGGTGTGTAATGGCCTAATCGGGAACGGACACGAGATAAGAGTTGGGTTATATTACCTTTCCTGGTTACCCCAAATTTATTACAGTACTGAGTGCTTTATTTATATTTACTTAATTTTAACGTTCCAAAAGTTGTTTTAGGTTTATGAGCTGAAATTTAGGTCTATTCTAAGCAATTGATCCACAGACGGTGATAGTTTCTTCCGGTTTTCAGTCACTGAGGCAGAACATAATGTGTATTCCCCACATCGCTCGGCCAAGAAGTATTGTTCCTATGTCACTTGGAAAATGAATTTTGACTAGAGAATCATCAAAACGTGTTCTTTTTATTCTATAATACACAAATGGCGTTTATTCGACCGATCCAAAAAGAACCAAATGCCGGTGAACTACACGTTTGTTGAGTGCTACTCGAGGGCTGGAAAGGACCGTGTATCCTTCTTCAGATTCTTTTCCAAGCACCAGGGTAAGGTAATCTTCTTCAGCGCTATAAAAGAAGCACGTGACATTCTACGTTAAGCATTTCCCAACGCTCGTTTCACACATACGCGGTTTCACGAGACCCCCGCGTGAATGCCGCTTTCTCATCGAATCAAATAATGTGTACCGCACATGTGTAAAGGTGTACGCGGTCACTACGCGGCAGCCAAAACCGCACCGCGTAAAACCTCGTACATTATATGTGAAACGAGCCTAACGCGCTAGTTAAAAGTTAAGCCAGTTCAAAATTGCCGGGATGGCAACGTGAAAGGGTTTGAAATGAAACGATTGCTCTGGTCCGACTATAGTTACCCATTCGCGTTTACGTTCCCGTACCGACAATAAACTGTGAACTGGCCTTTTTTCTTGAATAACAACGGAAAACTCACTCTTGTCATCACAAAGCCCTTGTCTCCGGCATTCCGAACTCCCGAAGTACTAACTAAGCCACTTCTGTCGACGTGTTGCGGTTAAAGTGATTTCAAATCGCGAAATTCCTCTTGTGTGAATGAACTCACCACGTCAACGTGGTAATTTACATTACCCAAGCTCGACATCGCCGGAAAATGACGGGCGTCTGTCGAATTGCCCCCAATGAATCTTTGTACTAGAAAGGACTCTATGATTGAAATAAGTTGCCCGATTTTTATTGATGACAAGATGTCAAATCTTGAGCGATTGGAAACTCACGCGCGAAGAACCGGCACCGATTTATTTTCATTTTCTTTAGATAGCGGCGATCCTTCCTTCGATAATCCCCCAGCGTAGTCACTTAAGTTCCATTTTACGTAATTTTGATGCCTACAAAGCCATCAAGACTGAGTTATTGAGAAAAAAAAAAAACGATTTGCAGCAAGCTTCCAATGTAGAGCTTACACGAACGGGGCAACCAGGAATAGATAAGAATGCAATGCCAACTCGATCGTAACCTGCCGTGTCCTTTCCCAATGGCGGAAAAACCGGCTTCACATGTTTCTACTTGAGAACCTTTAAACCAGGTATGCTTGGCCGCCATATTGTGCACTTATTCTGTCAAGAAAAGATAGTGTGTACTGTTCACGTTTAATTGTATTGTTTAGCTAGTAAACTACCACTTTATTGTATATTACTTTGGAATTAGTTCTGCTGACCGTCTTAGAGTCCACAGTTAGGCTATTTCACCAAATGATATTAATGTAGTTAAAGAATAAGAGCGTGTAAAGTGATTTTTCGTCTATCTCGTTTAAGACGAGGGTTCGTGTTCCTGAGTGCTCCCAGAGGCCTTTTCATCATTTTACAATTCCTAAAAACGCTTATAACTTGAAGAATCATTTCTTTTATTGTACGTACTTGACGGGTTTAAAGATAACGTCCTCGATTTATTTCTAACAATCTGCCAGTTAATCATTTAAAGTTTCTACACTTTGGAATTTCAGTTCTTTTAATGAACTTATTCGACGACGTAACTTGTAAGCCTTTTTTTTTTTTTTTTAGATAATGGATGGCTGCTGCCCCGTTAATTGTTCAAATAGCATAAAAAGGGATTTTGAATGTTTCGATTTCCCCTAGTGAATGAAAGAAGAAAGCGCTGGCTTCAAAATTGCAGGCAGGATAAAGGTCGATGCACTCACATCAGTGCCGTGAACGGGACGTCCGGCAAATAAAAGATTATTCTCAATGGAAATTGAAGGGTCACGCCCCTGACACGTGCCGGATATGTGTGGACGAGCCTCTCAATTCCCATATGAGAATAATATTTTACGTCCCGGACGGGGCACGTCCCGTTCACGGCACTGATGTGTGTGAGTAGACCTTAAATGGGTCCCAACTATTCATTCAGTTCTTTATGAGGTAAATATAATTTCTAGTGTTCTGGTGTACTGAAAACAAAATGTTTCTATCGGGGAATTGTTCTCTGTGGTTGTCTTCACAAGAGAATAATTTCCAGAAACGACGAGCTCTCCACAATGCCCACCCCGCCAAAAAAAATAAAAAACCTATCATTACAATTTTCCACCAGTCTTCACCATCAACATACCATGTTAATTTAGAATCCCTGAAGGCGAAGATGCCCAAGACAGTTTTAAAACCACCATTTCTTCGTGCTCTCCTAGTAGGCGATTCATCTCTCGCAATTCATGCTGAAGCGACAATATACGGTGTTCGTTCCCAGGCTATGACACGCCAATAACATCGTTTTCGTCGGTAATATTCACAGGGCGTAGTAACTTACGTTAATTTTCGCATTAGAAGTATTTGAGGAATCAAATTCAGATTGGTTGGTGCAAGAAGCTTTTTCAGAGTCAATCACAAATCGTGGCTAGAAAAAACGATTATGGGTCGTAAAAAGAAGCTCAGCGACATCACCGATCAATAAATTGCACCGATCAATAGAAGCATAAAACCAACATAAAACAATAAAATCTTGAAAGAAAGAAATAAAACATTTTCTCCGTCCTATTATCTGATAAAACATAACTTATGGCGTTCTCTATTTGCCAAGGCGGAATTGCTCTGGAGCGGAGCAAGTGACGTCACTGCTCGGGCATGGAGCAGCTCCAGAGCAGCAGAAGGAGCTATTTTAACATGTCTCACGGTTATCCTAGAAAAATTCATGTGTTTATTTTATAAGAATAGAAGCTGTATAGCTGAAATACAAAATACAAAAAATTGTGATGGACCTCCAAGCTGGTGTGATTGCTGCCCCTGCCTTGTGTCGTACACGGCAGGCCGTCATTGAGGAGCTGGTTGACTCAACTTGATCTCATGGACAAAAAAGGGGAGAATAAATCTCAACGTTCTGGGAGCAAGAAATGTTGCTCTGGCACTGCTCTGCAGCGATACTATGTGGCAAATGGAACTCACTAAATAGTGCTCCACAGTGGCTTTAATGGCAAATGGATCGCCTAAAAGCTTATCAGAGCAACTCCACTTTTTGTGGAAAAGGAAAACGCCAGGGGATCGTGCGACTTCAAAAACGGTCATTGCATCGTATTGTGATTAGCGACGGCTATTTTATTCTAGATTCGGGAGAATGTTAGGACTTCACTAAAGCGGAATTTGGAACATGTCGAAACTTTGGACAAAAACAACGCTATTCATATTGCAAAAAAATATTAAAATAATTTACACTAATAAGTATGGGACGTTCGAATGATGTTCCAACGGTTGCGACACAGTTTTCTTACTCCGTGCCCTATACCTACATGAGTTGGGACTCGGACGGGAAGTGGGTTTTAGCGTTTGTCGCGAGTGCGCGATCGTCATCGAAATTGCATGGATGAAACAGGAAATTTCCCTTGAAAACGCTAAAAAAGCTTAAATGCCCCCTCCCCCCTGATTCCCACTCACGTAGGGCAGGAGTCTGTCGGTTGGCGTTATTTCCGAAAAGTACAGTAAAAATCGTGAGTGGAGCTAACCATCTCGACGTCTGATTTAAGAAAGAGTAATTTATAAGCTTAAAATTTTCAGAGTGCCCATCAAGCATATAAATTTGATACAATTGCCAACAAAACCTAAAATTCGCGGTATCGGCGCATTAGAAATAATGGAATACGTCTCAAACTATGAAATTGCCGTTTATTCTGGAAAATCTCGATTGCATTTAAAGAAAATGACAACGGCTCATCAAAGGAGGGCGAGTTCCACGTTAACTTGACGGGCTAATGTAATGGATTAATTAACGTTTTGGCCGAGTAACATCTATGCGATCCTCCCAAGACCATCACGACCATCGTTTGACGAACAACGCGTGAAATTCAACGAGAATAATGCAATTCAACCTGCGCTGCGTAATGTAAAGAAGACCATGAATAAATCGAGACAGAAAAAAATTAGTAAAGAAAGAAAATCTAGAAGGGACAGAAACAAGGTGAAGTCGAATAACAGTGGTTAAACCCTAATTATTCGACTCAATTTTAGCTCTACTCAGCTACGAGTGACACGAAACACATTGACATTCGAACTCACTTTTTGGAAGATGCTTTGCAAGAAATTTATTCAAGATTAAATTCGTTTTATCCATCGATAATGTCATGTACATTCCAACGAAGTCTCTTGTCGGGAAGCAAATGGATTTTGTCGGTTTATCGGGGTAAACTGATTCTGCGAGCTGAAGTTCACTTCGAGATGGAGTAATAAAATAGTTTTGTTCAATTATTGGGTACCTAATTGGTAAAGAAATTGTCCTCTTGGTGCTCACAATAAGTAGTAATCTCGTAAACATTTTCTTCTAGCGTTTAATTTCATTACTTTGAACTACACACATCACGACTTATTTAATTATAAAGGCCCGTTCACAAGCTCTATGTTTACGTTCTGTGGAGTCTATGCAACCAAATAAATTTATTCCCTCGAAAAATGAAGCATTTTTATAGGTTGCATTGACACCACATGACACAAACATAGAGCTTGTGAACAGGCCTTAAAGGCCCGTTCACAAGCTCTATGCTATGCGTCTGTGGAGTATACCCAACCAAACAAATTAATTCCCTCGAAAAATGAAGCATTTTCATAGGTTGCATAGACACCACACAACACAAGCATAGAGCTTGTGAACGGGCCTTAAAAGCCGGAATGAGCAAAGTTTTGTTTTTTGTTATCATATTACCTTCCATGATGTTCATTGCTCCGTCAAATTTCCCGGAGCAATAAATGTTGCTCTAGAGTTGCTCTGCAGCGAGACTACATGGCAAATGGAACTCACTACAAGTTGCTCCACGGTGGCCCTAATGGCAAAGGATCGCCTGAAACCCTATCAGAGCAGCGCTGGAACAACTGCAGAGCCGTTTTTTGTGGAAATAGAAAACGCCATTAGTCATTAGAGCTCAATATGGCGGGCAAGCATACTCTGGTTATAGTGCCTTAGTTTCTACATAAAAAAGCCTTTCTCTCTCTCCACTTATTATTACCTCCATGGAGGTAAATAACTGGAGAAAGCCTGAATGGGCTAGGGGGTGGGTAGAAGGGTCGTCACAAAATATGGCCGCAAAAAGTAACCCATGAGAACCATAAATTTACCTCACATCGTCAGGTTATCAATAAAAATGTTCACCTTCCCCCTGAGACTAATGAAAAATTACAAAAAAAGAGCCCGAGTTAGAATGAACAAGGGGTATTTCGGGGAATTTGTTCGGTAAAAACTAAATCAAACTCGTCAACCCACTCATTCTCAAAGTGTGGACGTCTTGATATGGTCCGATTTTATTGTAAATGTGATCGATCACATAGCACATAGCTTTGTTTTCAAGTGTATATTGGTGTTTATTTTCTAAAATAAGTGGCCCTGATTGCGTTCCGTCAACATAATGGGGAAAATATGGCGTGGGCGAGATCGTCACGAGTTCATAAAGAGCCGCTCCGTCTCTTGAAGACTGCGAAACAAGGATTTCAACAAAAGTCGCCGCACTCATGCAGTTCTCGCACTACGGGTCTTACCGTTCCGTAGGGCTGGTATAAAAATTCACGAATTATTTCGTTTCTTGCTTGTGAAACAAACGTTCGTGATTTCTTAGGCCCTGTTTTCTCCAAGTAGCAGGATCGACCATGAAGAAACATTTTACCCATAAAAACACAACACATCGGTAAAAAACAAGATAACTTGGACACAGAAACACGACGTATTCCATTAAAAAAAACATGAGTGACGGATTCCCGGCGGCTTCTGTCGTGATACCCGGAAGAGAATTGGAGCTACTTGCGCATGTTGAAATATCCGGAAAAGGAGTGTAATAACTCGCGCATGGTCGACCGTTTAAAATAGAGATTCTTCGGAGCGGTTGTGGGTTATTCACTTTATTGATGTCCTGTGAAACAATCTAAGAAATTCACTGGTGACAATTTCTGGACATACTTGGAGAAAGAAAGACGAAAACTAAAAATTCAAAGTGGACTTGTAAAATAAAAAACAACTTGACTTGAGGTTACTTTGTGGTTCACAAGGAGCACCCCCCCCCCACCATAACTACGGCCAACAAAATTCAAGCCCAAGCTTTCTCCATTCATTTTTATCCCTATGCTAAAACGTTTTCTATTAAGCCGGATACACACATGCGGTACTTGCCAAATATTCAATCAATTTCTAGCAATTGTCTACAAACCAACCAGCTGAGAATTTCAAAAATGTGTTGCTCGTTACTTGGCAAGTACCGCATGTGTGTATCCGGCTTTACATTATAATATACAGGCTCCTACTTCAAACCTGAACGACTTGAGGCCGAGGTCATTATGAATGAAATTTATAATATGATTTTTTTTATTTTATTATTTCAAAACTCCCAGATGAAGCACTTTAAAAAAATAGTTATTATGCTTCATCCAAAAAAGCCGCCCTTCCTGCCGCTCACCCAGTGTAAACGGCGCGAGGGGGGATCTGCCATTTTTCGGTTCCGGACGCGAATTTTGATCGGAGCGTAAATCTAAAAAACGTTTTGGAATCAGTGGTTAATTCTACAACTGGGCTGTACCTGCTTTTTTCAAATTTGTAAAAAATACCAAATTCGGGCTACGGAATTTTGGGTTGGGCGATGAATCTTGAAAAAAGGTTAACAATGCGAATTTTATACCGAGTACAATCCATTTTTCAAAATAAAAATCGGACCTTTTTTTGGAGGCGTGAGAAGTGTCCCCGTTTTGATGTTTCCCTCTCACTTGCACACGTATCGTCCTCTTTCGCCTTAAGGCTAAAGTGGACGACAAGTGTGCGAGAGAGAGAGAGAATGTAGCCGTATCTATTCTACCTATTACGGCCGCGAAAATTGGCTGATAGTTTTTGTAAATTGATTCTTACTCAGTCATGCCACAGATTTTAAGGAAATTGGGTCGCTGAATTTTAAAATGACTCTAGCCCAAAATTTTAAATTCAAAATTTGAAAAAATATATTTTTGGAGAAAACTGGATTATTCCACGAAGCAGCGTAAATTCTTGAATACGAAATGTATTTTGTTTTTTACTTTGGTCCAGAAACTATTTTGGTCATCCTTCCATTCGCTGGCTAGAGTGTGTGTTCACTTCAGTTTATTAAGCAAACCATATGCTTGTGCGTCTGTGGAGTCTGTGCAACCTATCAAAATGCTTCATTTTTCGAAGCAGTTAATTTAATTGGTTGCATTGACGACTCCACAGTTACATAGTACATAGCTTCTGAACGGGGCTTTAAAGACTGGGTTTTATGATTATTATTATAATAATTTTGAACTTCGGCTGTACAAAAAATAGCGTACAACACTCGGGCGGTATTCCTCATTACGATCTCGGGCGACAACTGTCCTCGGCTTCACCTCGGGCACTTCCTGTCGCCCTCGACCGTAATGATCATCATACCGCCCTTGGATCGTAATATACTATTCTGTTAAGAGTTATTAATTTTTTGTGACGACGACAGCGTCTCAATCTGGACTAATCCGAGTTTTCTAATTTTGTCATGAAAGTCAACCGACCTTGATAGCCCTAAATCACTTCACAGGATTACCCTTTTAGAAATACTTCTTACATTATATACATGCAACCTCTTTCATATCACTTATTTGGGTTATTGCCTTACAAGCAGGAATTTAAACCATTTTGCTTCAAACAAAATAGAGCTTTATAGCCCAGTCAATGAATGATTCTAGGTGGAAAGTCAAAACGTACAAAAACCGACTGTGCCACGTTGTTTGGGATGCCCAGTGGTATAGCATACTAAAAGTCCTTGAACCTAGGGTTGGACCAAAAGGGGAGGGGAAAGGGTCAAAGGTCCTTATTTATGGTTTTTTGCATGTATCTTAGTGGGGTTGGTCTTTCAAAACGTTTAAGAGTATACGAATTTAAAGCTCACAGAATTCTCTACTTTTTATTATCTCATGGTTTTTGGCCGTCTCAAACCGTTAGCAAGATAAACACACTCACTTGAATTAGTATTTGGCCCAGATACCCAAATAACAGGAAAACGTTTGGTGCACACTGCTTGGTGCTGTTCCCTTAACACACCATAAAAAATTCCCTACGATTTCGCTTCTGGTTAAGGAGCAGCAGTTGGTAGAAGTTTCAATTTGATCGTTCTTACGAAATAATTCTTCAACCAATTGTTTTAACGCAAAAATGTTCCAGAAGAGCTCTACATTTTACACAAGAAACTATCCTACCACTTTTTTCCTCCCCGTCGTCTCTGGTAGAAACAGGAGAAAGAAATTAAAAGCTGACGTAAAATTGATGGCCGAAGTCTGGAAGCTGCAAAAACTGATAAATATTTGGTGCAATGCAATCTCTTTCGGACCCGCCTCCCTCCATTGTGTATAAATTTCCCAAAGATTTCACGTCGGGTGTTGCCACTGCTTGAGCTGGAGTTTGGATTTGAGGGTAATTTTGTTCGTTTCACCAAAATATCTCCAAAACCATCGGTGCTTACTGTAATCATTCTAGGTTCAATTTGAAGGCCACACAAAAGCCACTTCAAGGTCCACGGATGCACGTTTTTCCTCGATCGTACGGTATTGCGGAAGCCGCGTGAACAAATGCAAAATTGATCAGGCGTGCCTAACATTTTCTATGGCAAAACGATTTCATCGAAATCCGGGATGCTTATGAAAAAAGAGTAGGAGGGATTCTAAATGCATCCATCTGAAGAACGTTTAGCAAAAATAGCCGCCTTACATTATGAACTTATTCTACCAAATTTTCAATGGATAGTTTAGCGAAAATATAAAGAATGCTATTTAACGCAACTTTAAACCTCTGTTGAGAAGGCTTATGATGATTTGTGCCGTTGGATGCGACCGTTCCACAATGAAAAAAGTGTGCTCCTTTAGGATTTGTCGTCAAAATTACCATAATAACAGCTGGAAGGAGAGATATTTCAGTTACTCTCAAAAAAAGAGGAGTCTGCCAAAAAAATAATGAATGAATTAGCTCCTACCTATCCACTATGCGTATACTCAAAAGCGGTAGTTTTTAGTGGTCAATTAGGCATCATACGCCGAATCACTTGTTTTTGAGTCCATAATAGGCCCCATCTCAGACCTCCACTAAAGGAAATTCAATTCTCTAGAACTTTATTTTCGATGGAATTAAGATCAGAGACGATAGTCTCAAACGTTTGCCATAAAATGTGTTGCAAAAAAGTTCGTTTTCGAAAATCACTTGTTCCGAGTCCGTATATCTTACTAACGGTTAAAGATTGTAAAAACCCATTGGAATAAAATGTGTATGATATTGTGTGATCCCCCCTCTCCCTCTCCACCCCTTTCACCATTACTAGTGCCAAGGACTTTTAATATGTCATACCTCTATGCACACCAAACAAAGTACCGCAGTTAATTTTTGTACGTTTTGACTTTCCGTCTAGACCGCCATTTTTGGCATTCGTTGACTAGACTATTTATTTATTCAAAATCGAATATTTTGACTAAAGGGTCAAATTAATAGGGAAAAAGTACTATTGCGTCTTTGTAGACATAAGATACTGTCACTATTGAGTTTTAAGCCATACCTCACAGACGATTTTTCATTTTTAGGGTTTAGGGTTCTATTTTCTACTTCTCCTTCTTCTTTTTCTGAGCTTTCACCGTCCTGCTTTCCCCGGACATGTCCTACTTTTTAGAGCGTCCGGTGAGAGTTCAAAATTGACCACTTTTTGTCCTACTCTTCGGTCTCAACTTGTAAAACGTCTAGCGAGTCCAACTCCCATCTTTAGCGCTCATCTTTAAACAAAGTTGCGGGGCTTGATCGCAGCCCGCGATCCCCATTTCGCCCTTACGATTCTCATTAGACCTGCTGAGCCGGGTCTCTTCTGTGAGTCGCTGACTCGGTTTCAGATCAGCTCGAGCGCCGGGGACAACAATCGTACCGTGAAAAAAAAAGGCAGCGATTTCACCCACTGAATCGCACTCCCATACACCGCCTTGCCTCTCTGAAGAATGACACATTCACCCTATAATCTTGAACATTCGACCTCCCCCCCCTTCCAAACCACACAATTTGGCTCACAGACTGATTCAATACCAATCACGCGCGTTTGGTACTTTTAGAAAAAAGTGTTCGTTATTTTGACTGCAAAACCCAATTTCAATTATTTTTGCTTTTTAAAAACTAAATTTTGCGGATTCTTCTCGTTTTAATCTTCCAATCCCAACTTTGTGGGCTTAATTTGCTCGTTCAAAAACCAAATTTTCGAGAGTTTTGCTATTACATGAACCATTTTTACGGGCTTTCGCTCTTTCAGGTTCCAATTCCGTGGCTTTTGCTATTTATAAAGTCAGCTTTGCAGTTATAGTTCTAAAAATTAATTGAAATGGTCTAATAGTTACGTTAGTACGTTACCAATCTCATGGAAACGGCAACCGCGGGCGGCGGGACAAGCAACAAAACCAAAATTTTTAGTCTGGCGAATCTTGTTGTCTATTTGGCCACGTATGTTTCTCTTTATAACGCTAATGCGTTGCACTCGCTCCCTTTGAACTAAATTGATGTGTTTTTTCATTGTTGTTAAAGTCGTTAAAAGCGGGCTAAAAGTGGGCTATAAACTCGCATTCAATCTTGCTGAAAACAGTGCGGGATTGCGAACCCTAGTTACAACAGATGATTGTTATCATCAGAACTCCCATAGGGCCGAGGCAGTAAGATCTGCCCAAGATTTCGGCCATTTATACCTTCATTCATGGGTTCATTATAGGAGATTTTTGACCCATTGTGTCACACTGGAAAACTTCGTCAACCCTGACGGATCGTAAATCCATTTCGATTTTAGGGTTTCTCGTTTCCTTTAAACCTCAGGACACGAAGTTTCGTCTATTCAAGTCGTCTATCTGCAGTCTACACCAGAATCACCGAAAAGTAGGTGATTTCTATAGGATTTTATAGGAGCCGGAAGAGCAAACGTTCACTCATCAATGATCAAAACGCGTCAAAACGCGCAAAGAAGGCGTCACTGCGGTGGATATCGTTAGTAACGGCAGATTTTATTCACTCCACAGTGAGCTAGTGGGGACCGCCCAGCGTTGATGCTCTTTCTTTCGACTTGAGGGCATTCAATTGCGTGGCCCCCGTCCGCGGGAAGGCTCATTCAGACATTGAAAACGGTAAAACGCTGCCAAAAACGTCAATATCACTTGATGGAGACGTTCAAGGACTCATCTAGTCGAAAATTCGACTCGAATTTTGCACTTCTCGTGCATAGAAAGTAATGAGATTTCGTCCATTTATCATTAAATTTGGGTGCCCAATTCACCCAGGGGTTAGTGGGCGTTATTAGCGATTTTCAGGTCAACATTTTCAAAGTGCTTCGATGTGAGCCGTACACGGCTTAAGAGTCCTTTGGAAATGCCCAAAATTCATTCAAAGTAGGTCAGTCTCAGGTATAGTTTTTTATATCGCGGAAAGTCATGCCTCCGAGGCAGAGTCGTCCGACTGAGTAACCGCAGTTTCCGGGCAAAGAAACCAAGTTTATTCGTGGGATAATTTTCATTTTATCGGCCAAAAAAATTCATTTTCTGTGGACTAATTTATTATATGAGACAATGTGTGGAGAAAATGTCAGTTTCCTCTATCGGTATGTTGTGAGTCGCCATTTTTTGACAGACAGTTCATTTTCTGGGTCAAATTCACTGTTTAATAGACGAATATGTCAGTTCTTGACGGTTCAAGTTCTCTAACAATTGTACTTGTAGTGTTGTACTCAAACCTGTTTTCAAGATTTCCTTGGCCCAAGGTAACCTCAAGGAACGCGCGCCTCGATGGTGTAATGGATACAATACTCGCTTCGCAACCCAGCGGGCCTGGGTTCGAATCCAGCTATTGCCCATTTTCGCTATAAGGCAGCGGCGAGCTCTGTGACACGGCCGCACTCGGCTTCCTTCGCGTGGGCATTCCCGGTGGTGTGCGTTCACAAACACCCGCGTAGTTACGGGTGTGAAGTGCACAGTTGGATCTCAGGGTACGGCGTATGAGCCCAAAGGGGGCTTTTTGGCGCCTGCCGCGTTCGAAACCCGGCACCCACTAATTATCATTGGGCAACCTCACAAAATTGGTTTTCCAGCTACGGAAACTCACGACTTTCGCTAAAATACAATTCGCGAATTAAAAATTTCAGCGGTTAGTTTTAACTGAGCCAAACGCACCAAAATGTTTTTTGAGGACAAAATAGCGCGAAATCGGTTTTAAAATTGAAGTTTTAATGTTGAACATGAGAAACCGGCCTTTTGGGTGAGTCTGGCCTGCGAAAATGTATTTTTAGGGCGCAAAAATCCTCGAAGCTGTTTTTTTAGTGATTGAAAGTCTAGAAATTGTTTTTTTTTTTTGTGAGCGTCAACGTAACAAAATGTAGTGGCGACTCTGAAGGATTTGTACATTCCAATGGTATTTGAGGGTGGGCAGCTACCCCACTAAGTCTTCGATTTCGATTCTAGGGAAGGGCAACTGCCCCACTCCGGCAACTCCCGTGTATGAGTGACCGAAATTCTTTCATTAGACTACAACAAGGTGTTACGTAAGAATAAGGGCATTCAATAATAAGTTCTTTTTCTCCCTAGAAATCAGGCTTGGGCAATTACATCCCTGTTTTGGAGCTCATCGATATTCTCGGTGTCAGGGTAAATTTGTGTTGTTTTGGCCTCCCCCCTTCGTCCCTCCCAATTAAACTTTTTGTTTATTTTTCCAACTTATAGGAAAATGCCGTTCTTCTAGAGGACGCCATCAATAAACTGACCATTATAAATGACATCCTCAAGTCACGAGGTGACGAATTAAGCGGTCTGACGGCATCAGAAGAAGAACTGAAACGAAAGGCGATATCGGCCGGCACTGACCCGGTACAGTGTGGGAACCAAGGAGGAGGGGGAATGGTTTGATAATTTTGTTTAAAAAATAAAAAACGATAACGCTAAACAGAGTGAATTGGACAATGAAACCATAAGGAATTTGAGGTGTCTCGTGAGAGATTTGATGGATCAGTACGAGTATTTTAGCGGAGTGCGAGACGAGAACGTTGAATTGAAACGAAGCATGAGCGTCAAATCAGAGCTATACGAGAAGCAAGTTGACGATCTCACGTATCAACGTAATTGCCTGAAAGTGCGTGTTTCACGCTATTACGAGTCTACGAGACTTAAAGCACAACCCGTTTTTTTTGTTGTTTTTTTTTTTAAGGCACGAGTGGAGGCGTATAAAAATGTCGTTGAAAAAGTGGAAGCATACAAAAAAAGACTTAAAGACGCTCAAGATCAGCTAAGGAAAATGAAAAATGAATTCGTAGATGTAAGAAGGCGTATTTTAAAAACTCGAAATGTTAAATAAATACTTAACGATTACTTTGATTATAGAAAAAAGAGTACGACGCGGTAAAGTTGAAAGCGGACAAGGTTGACAAACTGGAAGAAGATTTGAACAAAATGCGTGTTAAAATGTATCACTTGAAGAAAGATTTAGAGGACAAAGATCGTCTAATCCAGGAAAACGATTATCTAAAGGCAACGGTAGCTGATCAAGAAACTGAACTGTCTCACCTAGTGGATCGAATCGAAAATCTAACGAAAACAAAAGTAAAACTCGAGTCATTCGCTCAATTAACGAAATGCTTAATTTCGCCCTTTACAGGAAACTGTCGAGGTGTCCAAGACAGAGGAGGTGACGCGGCCGCCGAGCCCGTTACGAAGGAGTCAGAGTGAAATGGATCGACTGGACAGTGAAATCGAGCAACTCAGGAATGAGCTCGACGAGTGTCGACGAGAGAAGAAAAATCTCGAGGACAAGTTGAAAGCAGCGGAAGGAATGACCGGTGAGTTGGACAAACTTCGCCGGGAGAATAAATCGCTGGCGGAGGAGCTGAAACGAACGCAGGACGAGTTGACTGCGGCCAATGACAAACTGGAGCCTTTGAAGAATGAAGTGGAACGGTACAAGGGTGATGTGGACAAATTGACGGAGGAGTTGGACAAAGTGAAAAAATACACGCAAGAGAGGGAGGACTGTTTGAAACGAGTGGGTGAGCTGGAGGCTTTGTTTTTGGAGAAACAGGCTGAAATTGACAAGCTTAAAGCAAGAGTGAACCAGCTCGAGAACGAATTGAATAAATCGGTAAAAAAGAACGAGGAAAATGCTAATATCAAGAAAGAGTTAGAGGATGCCTTGAAAAAACTCGCTGAAACTGAAGAACAACTAAACGCGTTTCGCACAGAAAACGAAGCCCTGGAAAAATTAAAACCACTGGTGGACGAATTAGAAACCCTAAAAGGAGCGATGAACAGCAAAAATCAACAGGTTGAAAACCTTGAAAAACAGCTGGCAGAAGCGAACGCAACGACCGACGAATTACAAAAAGAGCGAGACAAACTATTGGCGGTGATTCAAAATCTCCAAGATCATCTAAAAGAAATTGACAGGCTCAAAGATGAACTCGACGCATCTCAAAAGGAAAACGCCGACTTGAAGGAACAACTAAGCACGGCAGTCAAAGCTCTGTCGACGAGCGAGGACAAACTCAACAAGGCCATTCTGGAAAATACCAACCTCAAAAACGCCCTCAATCAACTTCAACAAGAAGCGGACGAGTTGAAAAAAACCGTCGAGGGTCTGAACGACTCACTTAAAAAAGGTCAAGCCGACAACGACGCCCTTCAGAAAAAACTCGACGATGAACAAAAAGCTTTAGCGGCTGAAAAAGGTAAACTGACCGACTCCGACGTGAAAAGCGCCGCGCTTGAGGGTCAAGTTAAAGAGTTAACCGATCGGCTAGCTGGTGCCAACGGTCAAATCAAATCTTTGACAGATCAATTGTCCCAGGCGAACGATAAAATCAAATTGTTGGAGGCTGATTTGCGAAAATCTGAGGACGCTTTGACCGACTTGAAATCGGAAAATGATAAACTTAAAGCCGATTTAGCGAAAGAAAAGTCGGAGAAAGAAAACGCCCAAAAAATAATTAACGACCTTCAAGCTAAACTAAATGATCTCGAAGGTAAACTAAAGGCCCTCCAGGATGAATTGAACAAGGAAAAACAAAAAAATAACTTAATGAACGAAGCGCTTGCCGCCAAAGAAAAAGAGGTGGACGCATTAAAGAATAAGAGCTCCGACCTTGACGATCAACTTCAAAAATGTCAAAAAGACGGCGTTGACCTTCAAAATACCGTAAAAAATTTAAACGAACAGCTCGCGGGAGCTAAGGGCGCAATGGACACCTTAGAAAAAGACAAGAGCGCCCTTATGAAGTCGATGGACGATCTCAAAACTAATCTGGAGAGGGCTCAAGACGAGAATAAAGGTCTTCAGAATCAAATTAAAAAGCTGCAAGATGACAACGGTTTCATGAATGAAGTGGTGGAGGGGATGAAAAAAAAATTCGACGACTGTGAAAAAGAACAGAAGAGACTTTTAAATGAGAATGAAGCCGTCAAGAAAAGCTGCGAAGAAGAAAAAGGGAAATTGATAAATGAATTGGACAAAGTTAAAGCTCAATTGGGTGAAGAAATGACAAAAGCTGACGATTTGAAGGAGGAACTAAGAGCAACGAAAGACCTGCTCGGTCAAGCCAACCAGGAATTGAAGGATGCTCAAGAATTGAACAAAAAACTTGGGGGTGAACTCGGGACTGCGTTGGCAGGCGCCGGTGATCTCGAGGGTCAAATTAAAAAGAACAAAGATGTAGTCGACGCTCTCAAGGGGGAAAATGACGGGCTCAAAAACGATCTGGCGAAACTGACGGGGGATTTGGAGAAGGAGCGCGAGGCGACTGGAAAACTGGCGAGCGAGGTCGAAGGTTTGGGTAAAATCAAGGAGCAACTGGAGAAGGAAACGGCCAAATTGAGGTCTGAACTTGACTCGGCACTGGCCGACGCTAAGAAACTCAGCCAGGCCTTGAAGGATAACGATAAGCTCAAAGAAGATTTAGAGGCGTGCCGAAGTAAGAGCTTCGTAACTCTTTACATTAGACATAATTAGACTGTAGAAAGCTTCCACTCACGGGTTTTTCAATAGTTCCCACCCATATGGTGGCTGTTAGTAGGGGGAAGAGGGTAAGAGAGAGAGAGCGTTTATTTCGGATATTTTCACATAGAACACTGCTGCTCTAAAGCTAAGAAGCCTTCTGGAGCATATTTATCGAAACTGAAGTCTAGACAATGAATCAAAATAACGAAAATCATATAAAGAATCAGGTAGATGCCTGCAAGTAGCATATAAAAAATGAAAAATATTTAAAAAATGAACAAGTAGAAAATAGAGTAAAATAATGGTGAATTACATTTTTAAATCTCATCTCTCATATTTTGAAGCACTACATTTACACCAAAAACGAGTCAATCGTAGCAGGGCACCAGGTACTGTTACAGACATAGTTAAATTAAAATAAAATGGTGAAATAATAAATAAATTAACGGTAAAAATGTCTAGAATATATGTATACATGAAAAGGGAGAGAAAAAGTTATGATGAAAGAAAAACAAACTTAAATACAATAATAATACAAAAAAGGCATAGGAAACAAAAAATAATGTATACAAAAAACAAATAATAAATTAAAAAAAAAAAGAAAATAATGATGTTACGTCACAACACAAAATAAAAAACATGCAGTGGCGTAGGTAGGAATTTGTCAGGGGGGGGGATCAGATTGAAATCTTCTAATGGTGAGGGGCGGGGTAATTTCACTTTTTTGTCATTATTCCACCCATCCAGCACACTCTTGAATATGGACATCTTGCTGGCCTCATCATAGCCTCAATCTCTCAGTTAGGGGAGATTTTTGGACTCCACCCGCAAATTAGCGCTTTTTTGGCCGAGTGTATCGTTCTTATCAGTTTCAGCCGGCGGTTTTGCCCCACCCCCTCCCATAGCCATGAATTTGCGCATTTTCTCAACTTTAGCAGCAAAGTATCATTTTATCCCGTGAGCGATGTTCCGATGTTTCTTAACTATCCACGAGTTTTAGCGTTTTCCTCAATTTTAGCAGCATATTACAGATTTTTTAAAAATTTTTTACCAGGGGATTAGCACTTTTCTCAGTTTTAGCTGGAAATTAACGTTTCTCTTAAGTGTTTTCCACAATATTAGCTGCAAAATAGGGGCAGTTTTCACTAATTAGGAGTTTTTTGGTTCACCATACGCAATGCATGAGCGATTTTTCTCAGTTCACTCGCGAATTAGCGGTTTCTTCGCCTATTGCCATAAATTGCCGTTTTTTTTCAATTTCAGCCTGAAAAGTTGCCTTCAGAATCCGCAAATTGACGGAATTTTTCTCAATTTCAACCACGAATGAGCGCTTTTTTCAAATTGTAGCGGCGACGCGTCGTAGCGTTTCAACCCCTGTGAATTAGCGAATTTTTTCAATTTCAGTCACAAATTGGCGTTCAGTCACAAATTCGCGTGATTCGCGGATAATAGATAGAGAAAAATACGAAATGGCGTTTAAAATGGTGAAAAGCACCAACTCACGACTTACATTGAGAAAAATTGTTAATTAACGGATAAAATTGGGAAAGAGCACTCAAACGCTATCTAATTTGCGGATTCGTGAGGCAACTTTCGCGGCTAAGAGCTTATAAAAAGCGCTGATTCGCAGCTAAAAATAAGAAAATGAGCTAATTCGCGGATAAAATTGAGAAAAAGAGACAATTCGCAGCTAAAATGTGCTAGTAGAATAAGGAAAAAACGCTCTTTCGCAGTTAAAATTGAGAAAACGCACATACGCGGTTTTCGGAGGCAATTTCGAAAAATATGTACTTCAATGTATGTATATATGTATATTCCTAATTTAATTAGAGGCTAAAGGGCCTCCTAGAGATTTCCGCTCCGGGCCCCGATAGGTGTTGTTTCGCCACTGATTAGCGAATTTTCTCAATTTGAGTCACAAATTGGCGTTTGGCGCAATTTTAGCTGTCGATTGGCGATTTTTTCCATTTTTAGCCGCGAATTAGCAATTTTCTTAATTTTTAGGTTTAAAATTAACCTATCTATTAATTTTGACCAGGGTGATTATTTTATTTTCTAAATATTACCCGCAAACTAGCAGTTTTTCACATTTTACCACCGCATTAGCAATTTTATGACTTTTATGGGTATAAATTATTGCTTCTTTTCAGTCCTAGCCGTTACTTAGCGTATTTTTTAACATTATACTATAGCCACACATGAATTTGCCATTTTTCTGAATTTTAGCCAACAAAAATGCATTCAGAAGGTGCGAATTCAAATTATAAATGTAAATTTGTTTTTCTAACCAAAAAATGTTCATCTATCCATCCATTTCTGTCAAAAAATCATCTTTTTTAAATTATAAATTTCAAGACACTTAATTCTAGAATTAGAGATGTTTCTCGACTTTAGCAGCGAATTTTCGCTTTTTCTAAATTTTAGCAGCGTGGTAGCGTTCCCAACCCGTGCATTACCTACCGAGTGTTCGCGTCCATTTTTGCCAAGAATTGGCGTTTGGCTCAATTTAAGCTGCAAATTGGCAATTTTTTCCATTTTCAACTGAGAATTAGCACTTTTCCCCAATTTGAACTGAAAATTAATGTTTTTCTTAATTTTAGCTGCGCTAATTCGCGATTTTTTCAATTTTAGCCGCGAATTAGTGATTTTTGTCCAATTTTAACCTGAAAGCGTCTTTTATTTGTCAATATTGTAGCGTGTTTTCTCAACTTTAACCGCGGGGTTTACCCAAGTACAACACTTTTGCGTTGGTTTCCACAATTTATTGTAGATTGGCCTCTATGTACCGCGAATCAGCGATTTTTTTCTTAATTTTAGTCTGGAAGCTACTTTGCAAGACCACGAATCAGCGCTTTTTAGCTGCTATAGCCACGTATATTACCAATTTTTGTCTGATAGAGGGTCCGGGGCGAAACCCCCCCCCCCCCGTACTTCGGTACACTACTGCGTTGGATCTCAAGTCCAAGGAAAAAGCTGGACGTACTCGGACCTTTTTGGGCTGCTTCAAGTCCAGAAAATCTGCTAAACCTAACTTCAACGTGAAACTCTCATTTTTGGAGATTTTATGGGGCTCTTCGTTATGGTACTAGTGCTCCTTCGTTCGTATACTTGTAGCTCTGGGTGGGGGGGATCTATCCCCCATATCCCCCCCGTACCTACGCCCCTGAAAACATGACAATAGAAAGCATGTAGAAAGCATGTATTGTTGATTTGGCTGTTCTGAAATCTTAATGAGAAGTTCATTTTTTAATTTGAACACATACAGCCGTCGCGTAGTTTTTAAAGGATGCATTTCGGGCCCAATCTCGTAGACCCTCATCAGCAATCTTATCGCCACTACGGCAAAAACCGTGATGTGGGCGTCGAATGGGTGGTCTTAAGTGAACCGAACACAAGAATTTGAAGTGCGCTCAAGTAAACCGTTCGGCTCACAACTTAGGCTACTGTACACAGGAAAACAGTAATGAAGCTGAGGAAATATAAGCGATGTTATCAATAACTTTCTAACACCGCGCCGATAGGTAAGCTGTCCAATCCAACAAACCAATGGCAAACTCCCCTAGAGAATCCCAGTGATGCCAATTTCATAATTAACTTGCCATGGTTGACACGGTCAAAGGCCCTGCTGAAATCCAGGGCAGTCGCCATTTGCTCATCGATAGCCTGAGTAACATCGGAGGTGATCTTGAGCAGCGCAGTCAGAGTTCCATGAGACGCCCTAAACCCACTCTGGTAACAGTCCAAAATCCCCCTATAATTGACGTACAACGACGTTTGCTCGTACGGACATGGCAGTGGCCCGGCAACAGAACCCGACTTCCCATCCACCCCGAGTTTCCCTCCACGACGAATGCAGGGACGAGATTCAAGTGGAGCCAAGACTCTTCCACGAGACACCCAGGTGAATTTCACTGCATTCCTCTTCTGGATCTCTTTTGCCCGTGATAAAAGCCATCTATTGAGGGCAGTAAGGCTTTCATTTACATACACTGGGCGATCAGGACCCTCGATGAAACCCGCACTCCTCAATGAGAAGTCTCGCTTGACGCGACGCAAACTCACAAATAAAAGTCATTCCTTACGTCTTCTCTAGAGAAGGATGCGACGATTATTCGATGAGTCGAGACTGGAGGAACCCTTAGCCGGCCGCTGAGAGTCATTTTTCACAGGCAGGCAGGCGGGCGTGTGATATCCAAGACAATCCAAACGTAACATGATTGGCAGAACGCAAGGACGTGTTGCAGGAAATGATGTACTGCGCTTGATTCTTGTCTATGCCTACTGTGAAGCGTCCTGCGACGGCGTCGTAGCGTGCTACGATGACGGGGCAACGATGGGGATGATTGGTATCACCGGAAAGAATAGACAAAAATCAAGGTGTGAGAACTATCGGAAGATATATGGGCAGGGAAAAGGATAAAACATAAATGTATAACCTCAACAAACATTAGGAACTAAACAAAGGAATGGCATTCCTTGAGTCTTATAATAAGTCCCGGGTCATTATAATAAACTGAAGATAATGGAAATAATTGCAACCGAGCCGCCTTTAGGGCGGTGAAGTGGGGAGCAGCATTGATGACGTAGTTTGCGGGCGAGGGGGCCGGGGGAGCAGCCCGTAACAGCAAACGTCAATTAAAAATTAGTGGATGGAGTTTTTGACGAACGGAAAACGATATAAGCTCCATTTTAGCATACTTCATCATAAAAAAATACATTTTCCCCAAAGTCTCGACCTGTGAAACTTCCTCATTAGACGCGAAATTGCATTTTCCACGGGAGCAATAGCCACAAAATTCCGGTTTTGAGTATTCACCAGCAGTGAAATTGTGAGATCGGATCGATAAACGGCCTACAGAAATTGTAAGTTACTGAAGAAATTTTCTGCAAAATTACAGTTGGAAGGGGGAAGGTGACAAAAAAAAATGCCACTAAATTGAGGTTTTAGGGTTGCATTGCAAGTGCAAAATTGTGCGAGATTTAAGAATCATGAATTTCACGTGGTTACCTCCATAAATTACCAAACTTTTCAGGGTTTGCTCCCTGCGCCCCATCGGCAGATCCGCTCAGTAGCGTACCGAGTTAGTGGCGAGTATTGGGTGGACCGGCACCCCCGAATAGCTCGAAGATGGAAAATTTTGGATTTTTAGGTTTTATGTTCATGGTTGAAAGTACGTGGAAAGGAGTCCTTGGTATCCGGTTGGAGGGGGATTTGGCTTCTTTCGACGATTTTCAGTACATCCGACATGGAAGAAAGAACGTTGAAAGATGCTCACCAATTCTGTTTGTTGAATCGTGATCGTGAACGCGATCAAGCGCTTGTTTGTCAATTTTTTAACGCTAATTAGTGCGTTTTCTCATTTATATTTGCGAGTTAGCGATTAGCCTATAGGCTAATTCTAGACGCGGACTTGGTGAAGAACAGCACATTATGGCGTTTCACTTCATTTTAGCTATAAAAAGGGCTCTATACATCTGTGAAAAAAAAAAAAAAAAAAATGATGAGTAAACATAGAGCTTGTGAACGGGCTATAATACATGAGAGGGGGGATTAATGTTCATAAGGGGTGGATTTCGCGTCCAGCCATCAGGGGGGGGGGGGGTAGACGCCGCTGGGTGTTGGCACCCTCAAACTGGCCCTGGCCCAAACTGGGTGGAGCTTGCCCACTTGAAAAAGCAATTTGGTGTGGGATGGATCTTTCAAACAACCAATTTCGTGGGGTAGGATCTCGTCGGAGACTCTCTCTTTACATAAAAACAATTTTGCGACGTTGCTCGTTTCAAACGCACAGTTTCACGGATTGGGGTCTAGCCAAGAACCAATTTAGCGTCGTTTGCTTACTCAACAAGAGACAAATTTTGTGGTTTTTGCTTTGGAAAACCTCAATTTCGTATTCATATTCGCTTTCAAGCACAACATAATTGCAGATTTAGCTCCTCAAAGTTCTAATTTCGTAAGGCCCGAAGCATTAAAAAACATCAATTTAACTGATCTTGCACTTTGAAAATCAATTTGGTGAGATTTCGCTCACTCAAATAATTGCCAGATCTAAGACGATTTTCATGGAGGGGCAAGACTCGATTATGCCGCCCATACCTTTGGGGAGAGGGGCTGGTACGTCTCCACTCATTCAATAAGTATAATTTGGACCTCACACTCACTTTCTGTATTTTTAAAATGCAAGCAGAGAAGCAGAATTGGTCAGAAATGTGCCAACGCTTTTGAAAGAGCGAAACGGTCTCCGGAACGGCGGAAATGGGTCTCCAAAAGAGGCAGATCAACGAAATTTAGTTATTTTAGGGATCCTATTCCGCAAAATTGGTATTCAAAAGTGCCGACCTTGCGACATTTTTTATTTGAAATGAGCTTTTGAAACCACGGAATTGCATTTGATACAGTCCCAAACCCGTCAGATTGGATTTTTGTTAGTCAACCCCACAGAATTGACTTTTTAGAGAGCTAATCGAGCGATATTGTCCTTTTGAGTGAGTTAAACTCGCAGAATTGAGTTCTCTGAGAGCCAATAATCTGCAAGATTTGACCTTGGCCGAACTCTGTCTTTGCTCTTTTGAAAGGCGCGAGATCCGCAAAACTGCGCTTTTTAAAATGAGTCAAAACCCTGGAAATTTCAATTTTAAACAGCTGATATCCATAAAGTTGGCTTTTCTAGAGGGCAAATAACACGGGAAGCAGAGTCATTAGCTCTAAAAACTTGAACCATTAGTCTGCAAACATTTCTGATCAATTTAATTTATTCATTGGTAGATAATATGCCAATACGCTGCATAGGCACAACACAAATAGGCCAAAATTGCGCCAAATAGGCTAACCTGCAAGACACCAGTGCATTATTTCGGGTCAAAGAAAATAAAAATACGCGCGGATCGAAATTGTTTATTGTGTTACACCCCCACCTTATCGCATTTCGCCTCCTAATACCTTTCTAAAATAAATAATAATAAAAATGTATTATATATTGTGCTGCAGAACAAAACAAAGGACTCCAGGACGAACTAGCCGCACTCAAAGACGAACGCGATCGTCTTGCGACGTCTATCAAAGACCTCAATGCCAAAATTGACGATCTAGACAAACAGAGTCTGTCGGCGAAGAGTGATCACGACAAATACGCCGCCGATCTGGAACGTCTCAAAAATGAACTGGCCAAAGCAGTGTCGGACGCTGAGCGTGAGCGTCAGCGAGCGAATCAAGCCGAAAGCCTTTTGGCGGCGGCCGAAGCTTCGCTCGGGGAAGTGGAAAAAAAATTAACCGACGCCTTGAAACGAGCCGACCTTGTTCAAGGGCTGCAGGATCAATTGGCGGCGGAACGGAAAACGACCGGCGAGCTCCGCGACGCTCTGGCTATGGCGGATAAAATAATGGACGAGTTGAAAGAGCGACTGGCTAGTACTGAGAAAAATCTGGACGAAGCGAAAAAAATAGCCGCTACACAGGAGAAAACGATTCAAGATATTAAAAATCAGCTGACCCAGGAAAAAGCCACACGGGCCGCTCTCGAGGACACCGTGAAAAAACTCGAGGATAATCTGGCTACACGGGAAAAAGAAATCGTCGATTTAAAAGATAAAGTAAACGTTCTCGACAAAAAATTGAATGAGGCTGATTTAAAAACCGAACAACTCAGAAAGGACTACAACAACCTGTTGAACGAGGTGGCGTCCGAAAAAGAAAAGGCGACGTCAGCTCAGGAAAAGCATGGCGAAGAAATTATCGGTTTGAACGATCGAATAGACGAGCTCACGGGAAAATTGACGCAAAACGCCGCCGAAATATCGAGTCTGAAAGCTGCTAACGGGGAAGTGAAAAAGAAATTGGACGCAACGCTTTTGGATCTCGCCGCGGTGACGAAAGAGCGGGACAAACTGTTGCCGCTCGTCGAGGAAAACATCGCTTTTAAGGCGGAAATCGAAAAATTGAAGAAGATTATCGATTCTCTCAAGGAAACTTTATCGAAAAAAGAAATACAATTAGCGGACGTGGAAAAAGAGTTGGCTAAATTAAAGAAAACGCTCGAGGACAAGGAGGAACAACTTAGAGAGGCCTCGTATCTCATTGAATCCTTAAAAACCGAGCTGGCTCAGCTGAGCCTTGAAATTGACCTTTTAAATGAGGAAGTTCTCAAGTGTCAAAACGAAAATTCCGATCTGAGAAATACGATAAAAACGCGTCACGCTCAAAATGCCGCCCTCGAGGAGAGAATGCGATTGATGGAAGAAAAGTTTCATCAACGACTGGAAGACGTGGAGGCCGAATTGGAGGAGACGAAAAAATTGCTGGAGGAAGCGAAGGCGGAAATTGAAAAAATGGGAAAACTTTTGAAGGAGTGTTCGACTATGAAGGAGAAACTTGAAAAAGAGCTGAGCGAGACAAAGAAAAAGAACGGCGAAATGTCGGCTGAAATGGACAGACTCAAAAGTGAACTCGGAGAGGAGAACAGTCGCTGTGAGGAGCTAGAGTTGGAGTTGGCTGACAATAGAGCTCAGCTACAAGGAAAAGAGGCGAAAATTATGGAGTTAAGGAAGGAATTGTCGCTTGCGACGGAACAACTGCAAGTGTGCGAGCATGACAACAAAGTGAAGGAGAAAGAAATTGCTCAGCTGATGGATGAAGCAGGCGAGCTGAGAAATGCGATGGGCAAACTGTTGATCGAGTTGGAGAAAGTGAAAGCCGACAGTCAGACGGCTCACGCTAAGTTGGACGAACTGCGAGCGAAACACATCGAAGCTGAAGAAATGGTGCACGCGCTAGAAACTAAAGTGAGGAAACTCGAAATAACCAACGCTGAATTGGAGTCAGACTTGAAAATTGCGAACAAAACACTAGCGGCGTTACAAAGGGAGAACGATCAATTGAAGGAAGCTACGATGAGTGACAAAAATGAGATGAAAATGTTAACCGACGAAAGTAACGCACAAAAAGACAAGCTAGCGTTGGTGACGAGTCAACTTGACAGTCTTAGGGATCTTCTCAGCGCTTGTCAAGAAGAAAAAAAAACGTTAAATGATTATTTGATCAAACTCAAATCGAAATTATCTGAAAGTGAAAGCGCTCGAGAGGACTTGATGATTGAATTGGATCAAGCGAAACAATCGATCGAGTTCAATGAGAACGCAATAAATCAACTCTACGCAGACATTGAAGGGCTTGAAAACGAGCTAGAGAAGGCCAAGAAACAGATTTTCGAAAAAGAAATTCTTCTCAAAGGAGCACAGGACGCTCTCAAGAAACATGTGGAGCAGTTTAACCACCTGACACAGTCGAAACGCGTTGTCGACGGTCAGTTGCTGTCGGCGCTCGAGCGAGTTAATGCGTTGACGAAGGATTTGGAGGTGATTCGAGTCCGGCTAGAGGATGCTGGAAACTTGATAGTCGAGCTGAAGGACCGGATAAAGATGGAGCAAGAGCTGTCCGTTCAGAAAACGAACGAGATTTCCGAGCAGAAGGGTAAACTCATCGGGATGAATGTGAAGTTGGAACAACTTCAGGATTTAATGGATGAGCTTAAGTCAGAAAAAGAGAGCCTTTTGGATGAAATTGGAAAACTCCGCGAGAGAATCGCGACTCTGAACGGTAATTTTTATTTTATTATTTGTTTGGAGGCTTCAATCATTTAATTATTTGTTGTTAATTGTCACAGAACTCGAACCTCTGGACACGCCACTGAATGGAATTCTGAGAAAGATGTTGAAATCCGGTGTGGCGGTAAGCTCATCTCCCTCCCCACGTAAACGTTTATTCAGACCCGGTATACACCCCCCCCCTCCTTCCCGTACCTAATAGAGTTGCACGATGGAAGAACTAGCCGAATTGCACAATATCGTCACGATTACTACTCAAGAACTTATCAAAGAGGAGAAAGCGACACTCACGGACCGGGCTCCGGTCTGTAAATTGGACCCATCGGTCGATGCTATTTCCGATGAAAAGAAAGCCGTTTTGAAGAAAACGTGCGTTCTTCAGAATGAGATCACCGGCCGACAGCTTGAAGCCCAAAAACGAAGTAAACACCCCCCCCCCCCACACACACACGACCACACATTCTCGAAACTTCCAAAATCTAAACAAATTTGCCCCCGAATAGCATGCGCTCTCACTCAGAGCATTCAACAATACCAAAAAGAGCTGGAAAGTCTTCGCACTTGGAATCTTGAACTTGAGATGCGCATGACTGAAAGATCACCCGCCGAACAGGCCATGATGCGACAGCAGGCGCAAATGACCGAAAGTCAATTGAATCATTGCCTGTAAATAGTCCCTCCCCTCTGCCCACTCTGCTTGCTTTACCACCCTCAACTATTTTCCGGAAACGTCTGGTACAGGTGTATGGCCCAGAATGAAATGCAAAGATCAAAGGAACTGGAAGAAAAGCTTAAAAAAGCGCAAGAAAGTATTAAAAACGTTCAAAGATCGGTTATAACGCCGTCGAAAAAGTCGGACGAATTGGAAATGCAAAAGAAAATCATTCAGGTATAAATAACAACAATAAATAAATTACAGCGTTATTTACGGAACGCGTCGACGCTTTTCAGTCGCTTAAAGGCAAACTTAAACAAGCGGCTGTCACGGAGCGGCTTCTTGCAAAACTTCTTCAAGATGAAAAAGAAAAAGCGGCCTCCCTCGAATTTCACTTGAAATTGGCCGATGACAAAGAGAAGGAAGCGGCAGCGGCTGCAGCCGCCGCCCCTGAACTGGAACAAGGTGGCGGAGCCGGCGAGCCACCAACCGGGGAGAATCCACCCCCGCAGCAAAAGCGACAGGTGACTCCGTCACCGGCCGGGGCACCACCGCAACGTGCATCGCTTACACGTGCAACACCTCAACGCGGTCAAATTGACGGTGGGGAGTCGGGCCAAAGTCTGGGAGGAAAGGTGAGTAACATGATACATGGAACGTGGGGAATAGTAAGAAACGGGACGTTTCACATTGTAGATACCAAAAGTACATTCAGCGTAATGAATGAATTGCGACGGGAATGAAAAATGGACGCGAAGGCCAATTAATTCAATTGTGCGACCTAAAAATAAGGAGTTTTTTATATAAATAAATTTGTAGAGCATAAATAAAATACAATGTTGCTAAAAAGGCTCCAGTTGGATAAGGGGGGAGGAGCAAACGTGCCCCATACGAGTTTTGGCCTCAAACTCCAGTTTGAGTTTGTTATTAATGACAATGGGTGTTGGTGGGGGTTAAGTTTAGATGGAGGGGGTTGGTTACTCGGTTGAAAATCGTCTCGCGTGCGCATTATATGTACGCTATATGTATATGGGCGCACGCAGTGGCTGCGCAATCGAAAGCCCTGATTGAAGTCCACGGAAGAGCCATCAGAGCCTCATCAGCTAAAATCAGCTGTTTTTCCAAGAACTGGGAAAATTATCTTCCGAAAATATGATTGTATGACGAAAAATCGGCTATTCAAATTTACTACGAACACTACACTGGGAGAAAAAACAGCTCAAAACTCGGTTGAATTTAACTGAGCTTACTTGGTTAATAATTTGCACCCGAGTAAGTTCGGTCGTTTTAACCTGGTATCATTTTCCGGTTAAACACAATTTCTAACCGAGTTTGATTTTAACCAAGTATTTTGGCAGATTCAACCTAATAGATGTGCTAGGTTAAATCAAGTTGATTACTCGGTCAAAAATTTGCACCCGAGTCATTTCATCATCAACCAAGTAGCTTGGTAAAAAGTGTTCAACCAAATTATAACATTATTAACCGAGTTACTCGGTCATATTATACCGATTACACACACGGTTGTTTTTATCCGACTCACTCGGTTGTTTTAACAGAAATGACCTAGCCAAGCTTGGTAAAAAATAACCAATCTCACTAGGTTTCTTGTCATTTTCTTGCAATGAATTAACCGTACCTGCTCTAGAATGAAGGTATTAAAGCGAACAAGGAATTGCATTATTAACCAGCAATAATTTCTTTTGCAGAAGTTGCTAAATATGTTCACATTTATTATGGTGACTTTGATGAAACACATATAAAAGCAATACCTCCTCGAGAAGCGATGACGTGAACGTCCAAGACACAGGAGTTGGTTGGATTAAAGAAAACGTCTCGTTCACAGTGTTTATTTTTCCGAACCGGTTTTCAACTATTAATAGTCATCTTCAGGGATGCTGCGACAGTTTAATTTTAATCAATAAGCAACGTACGAAAATAAATAAGTAATAAATAAATAAATAAGTTGATAAATAATTGAATGCCTACGTTCTTTAAAGGGAAGCCCTTGTCGTTAGTAAAATATATGTATTTCCACACAGTGGTTGTCATTAACTGAATGCTACGTGGGCTTTCACCGGTCTAGCCGCGTTTATGAGCGATAACGAATTCAGGAGAGGGGAACGAGCCATTTCTAATCTTTCGTTTAAGACCCTATCATTTCCATTTAAATTAA
This sequence comes from Corythucha ciliata, assembly GCA_038030265.1. Classification (NCBI taxonomy): domain Eukaryota; kingdom Metazoa; phylum Arthropoda; class Insecta; order Hemiptera; family Tingidae; genus Corythucha; species Corythucha ciliata. Next base: position 20,866,279 of record CM075937.1, on the reverse strand, counting down.
ACTCCTGGAAAATCTCGGTCGCTTCCAGACAGTCCATGAATTTTCCTTTCGGAGCGAAGTGTAGTAAAGTCGCCTCGTGCTGTCCACTGTTTTGCCCTTCACAGTTGTCGACGTGGAGCTTAAATCGAGAGTTCGAGCGAGTTGTGTGTTCACGTAGCCGGTATTTAAGAGCGCGACCAACCTGACCAATGTAGAAGGCCTCTTCACATCTACCACACTTTAACCTGTAAATGCCACTCCGGTCCTCGAATTTCACGGCGTCTTTCAAAAAGGAAAACTTTTCTTTCAGGGTACCTGTCGATTTGTAGCCGATTCCATACCCTTTACGTCTCAGAATACTACCTATTTTGTCCGAAAGTGGCCCTAGGTATGGAAGCCTCATCCATTTCTTCTCCGGCGCGTCCAAAACTGATAAAGATGTCATATTTGAAAGCATGATCTTCCGTCTTTTCTTTTCAATTAGGTTACCCACGAGTTGGGTCGGGTAACCATTAATATCCGCGAGGTGTTCTATAAATTGGAGCTCTTCGTCTCGGTCAAAAGTTGATAAAGGCAAAGTAAAGGCTCGATCCATCAAAACAGTGGACAGCACGAGGCGACTTTACTACACTTCGCTCCGAAAGGAAAATTCATGGACTGTCTGGAAGCGACCGAGATTTTCCAGGAGTTTAATTTAAATGGAAATGATAGGGTCTTAAACGAAAGATTAGAAATGGCTCGTTCCCCTCTCCTGAATTCGTTATCGCTCATAAACGCGGCTAGACCGGTGAAAGCCCACGTAGCATTCAGTTAATGACAACCACTGTGTGGAAATACATATATTTTTACTAACGACAAGGGCTTCCCTTTAAAGAACGTAGGCATTCAATTATTTATCAACTTATTTATTTATTTATTACTTATTTATTTTCGTACGTTGCTTATTGATTAAAATTAAACTCGACAAAAAATTGAATGAGGCTGATTTAAAAACCGAACAACTCAGAAAGGACTACAACAACCTGTTGAACGAGGTGGCGTCCGAAAAAGAAAAGGCGACGTCAGCTCAGGAAAAGCATGGCGAAGAAATTATCGGTTTGAACGATCGAATAGACGAGCTCACGGAAAATTGACGCAAAACGCCGCCGAAATATCGAGTCTGAAAGCTGCTAACGGGGAAGTGAAAAAGAAATTGGACGCAACGCTTTTGGATCTCGCCGCGGTGACGAAAGAGCGGGACAAACTGTTGCCGCTCGTCGAGGAAAACATCGCTTTTAAGGCGGAAATCGAAAAATTGAAGAAGATTATCGATTCTCTCAAGGAAACTTTATCGAAAAAAGAAATACAATTAGCGGACGTGGAAAAAGAGTTGGCTAAATTAAAGAAAACGCTCGAGGACAAGGAGGAACAACTTAGAGAGGCCTCGTATCTCATTGAATCCTTAAAAACCGAGCTGGCTCAGCTGAGCCTTGAAATTGACCTTTTAAATGAGGAAGTTCTCAAGTGTCAAAACGAAAATTCCGATCTGAGAAATACGATAAAAACGCGTCACGCTCAAAATGCCGCCCTCGAGGAGAGAATGCGATTGATGGAAGAAAAGTTTCATCAACGACTGGAAGACGTGGAGGCCGAATTGGAGGAGACGAAAAAATTGCTGGAGGAAGCGAAGGCGGAAATCGAAAAAATGGGAAAACTTTTGAAGGAGTGTTCGACTATGAAGGAGAAACTTGAAAAAGAGCTGAGCGAGACAAAGAAAAAGAACGGCGAAATGTCGGCTGAAATGGACAGACTCAAAAGTGAACTCGGAGAGGAGAACAGTCGCTGTGAGGAGCTAGAGTTGGAGTTGGCTGACAATAGAGCTCAGCTACAAGGAAAAGAGGCGAAAATTATGGAGTTAAGGAAGGAATTGTCGCTTGCGACGGAACAACTGCAAGTGTGCGAGCATGACAACAAAGTGAAGGAGAAAGAAATTGCTCAGCTGATGGATGAAGCAGGCGAGCTGAGAAATGCGATGGGCAAACTGTTGATCGAGTTGGAGAAAGTGAAAGCCGACAGTCAGACGGCTCACGCTAAATTGGACGAACTGCGAGCGAAACACATCGAAGCTGAAGAAATGGTGCACGCGCTAGAAACTAAAGTGAGGAAACTCGAAATAACCAACGCTGAATGGAGTCAGACTTGAAAATTGCGAACAAAACACTAGCGGCGTTACAAAGGGAGAACGATCAATTGAAGGAAGCTACGATGAGTGACAAAAATGAGATGAAAATGTTAACCGACGAAAGTAACGCACAAAAAGACAAGCTCGCGTTGGTGACGAGTCAACTTGACAGTCTTAGGGATCTTCTCAGCGCTTGTCAAGAAGAAAAAAAAACGTTAAATGATTATTTGATCAAACTCAAATCGAAATTATCTGAAAGTGAAAGCGCTCGAGAGGACTTGATGATTGAATTGGATCAAGCGAAACAATCGATCGAGTTCAATGAGAACGCAATAAATCAACTCTACGCAGACATTGAAGGGCTTGAAAACGAGCTAGAGAAGGCCAAGAAACAGATTTTCGAAAAAGAAATTCTTCTCAAAGGAGCACAGGACGCTCTCAAGAAACATGTGGAGCAGTTTAACCACCTGACACAGTCGAAACGCGTTGTCGACGGTCAGTTGCTGTCGGCGCTCGAGCGAGTTAATGCGTTGACGAAGGATTTGGAGGTGATTCGAGTCCGGCTAGAGGATGCTGGAAACTTGATAGTCGAGCTGAAGGACCGGATAAAGATGGAGCAAGAGCTGTCCGTTCAGAAAACGAACGAGATTTCCGAGCAGAAGGGTAAACTCATCGGGATGAATGTGAAGTTGGAACAACTTCAGGATTTAATGGATGAGCTTAAGTCAGAAAAAGAGAGCCTTTTGGATGAAATTGGAAAACTCCGCGAGAGAATCGCGACTCTGAACGGTAATTTTTATTTTATTATTTGTTTGGAGGCTTCAATCATTTAATTATTTGTTGTTAATTGTCACAGAACTCGAACCTCTGGACACGCCACTGAATGGAATTCTGAGAAAGATGTTGAAATCCGGTGTGGCGGTAAGCTCATCTCCCTCCCCACGTAAACGTTTATTCAGACCCGGTATACACCCCCTCCTCCTTCCCGTACCTAATAGAGTTGCACGATGGAAGAACTAGCCGAATTGCACAATATCGTCACGATTACTACTCAAGAACTTATCAAAGAGGAGAAAGCGAGACGTTTTCTTTAATCCAACCAACTCCTACATATAAAAGCCTTTGAAAACAAATATCGACCGTTTCTAAAATGTGTTGTCGAATGAATATAAGAAACCATCTGTAACGACGTAGGCTTGCCTGACTGATTCCCAGCTGTCTTCTGCTGGAGAAGAATGGTTGAATTCCCAAAACTGCTCGCTCCAGGTATCTTGGTTTTCCAAGGCATCAGCTAGCCAGTGGACGTATAGAGTTTAGCTTGAGGCTATCCAATGAATGAGTTGAGTCATTTTTAGCAGAGCGCAACACAAAATCAAAAGAGCCCAACATATTTTACTCGATTAAACAGTGATCCTTTGTACACGGACTTTGTACTCCGGCGTCTATCTAACTGTGACTCATCTCATTTTTAGAGAAAATTCACTCCAAAAGATGGTAACTCCCATCGAGTTAACATTACTAAACAGAAGACAGAGTCACCAAAGATGGCGTGCTTGTGTTTTAAAGATTCTCTACCGTAGGTGGAGCATTGTCAAAATACGGGCAAGAGACTCAAAGGTGACTGGTTTGTAACTCAAGTTTCCAACCAGTTTCATTTTTAGTCGCTTCGTGTGTAGACGGCCTTACATGCAATTCAAAAAAAGAAGATAGTTAAGAGTGACAGCACAGTAATTGTACTATGTTTCAGCGCAGTTGTAATATTCCCCTTTTGGTGGCCTCTGGCTGCATTTTTTGTATGCGCAAAACACGCCGCGCGCATTCTGGCACATAGGCGAAATTTCGGGTTTATGTGGCCCATTCGTGTCTTAACTCGCTGTTTTTCCCATAAAACTGCGCATTTCGGCCGCAAAGGAACCAGAGTTTCTAGACAAACTACGGAAACTAGCCTAGAAACAAAGGAGATTGTTGAAGCTACTGCTTTATTGATGACGTTGGACTTTTAGCATAAAAAAAAATGTAATTTTGTAGTACGTGTAGACATAATTGGCTCGAAACACGATACTTGTAGAAGAGGTGGAAGGTGTAAAAATCTTAACTGTTCCCCTGTAGTTGTCATAACTTAATAGCGTTTTACATTCAATGCAATACACTACCGTTGGGTGTAAGGTTGCCTTTTCAACCCGTTCTTTCTGAATTGAAACATATGTTCATAGAAAGGACGAGGCACTACGCTTGTGTGGCGTGTTGAACGGAAAACGTATCAGTGTTACAGCTAGAGAACCTATAATCAGACAGGTAAAATCACAGACGCCATGTTCGCTCTTATCAATTATCAGTCTTGTAAAGTCCACCCAAGGTCAAGGTACATAGACTACAGAGGTATGCTCCTAACTTTTTAGCCAATCATAATCATTCGCGCAATGACGTCATGGGGTTAGATCCATTTAAATCAGGCGGTAGGTATTTGAATAAAATATCCCCGTCAGTATTCGTTACCAGTAAGAAATCCAAGTTCTACATTTGTAAGTGATTAGAATCACTGCTGAAACTTGGAGGAACAGGTCTCGACATGTGAGCGGAACGACTTTACACGGAATGACTTTACGTCAAAAATTGTTGGGAACAAGTTTACAAAAAAAGTAGCGGCTGGAACGAGCTTTCATGCGCCCGATCAATCAAATGAACATGACTTTCGGTCATAAAATAGGTGTGGGAGTATTATAATTGTAAGGTATGCTTCCTTACAATTGAACAATGAAATATTAATTCAACACTTTGAATTACGTACCCCACCGATACGAGAGGTGATGTAAATCCAAAGAAATTCCTAACGGTAGTCTGGTTTCGGGTAAAACAACCACAATATAATTAAAAACAGGCTATAACAAAGCTATACAAATATACTAGGCTGGGTGAATGTGATGAACAAGGCAAAAACAAACCAAGCAAGACTAAAAAACAAAGTGACAGAAAGGACCCACGAGTGCGATAACATCACAATTTTGGAAGAACCTCTCATCTCATCTCAAATCTAACCCGGGTGACGTAACGGTTGCCAAGGAGGAGCCCCTAGATACGAGCATACCTCTGTAGTCTAAATACCTTGACCCAAGGTGACTAAACTTTATTATAGGTGTCGCAGATTTCCCCCTGCCCATCGGACGGGAGGGGTGGAGTCTGACATCACCAGCAGTCCCTACAGTAGAGCAGCACAACAAGTTAATTTTGAAGTTGACGGTAATGAATGCTCAAAAATCACAGCCCAATAACAATTAATAATGTACTGGGTCCAGCGCAAAGGAACTTGGGACTGCTCGTGAAAAGAAAGCCGTTTTGAAGAAAACGTGCGTTCTTCAGAATGAGATCACCGGCCGACAGCTTGAAGCCCAAAAACGAAGTAAACACCCCCCCCCCCACACACACACACGACCACACATTCTCGAAACTTCCAAAATCTAAACAAATTTGCCCCCGAATAGCATGCGCTCTCACTCAGAGCATTCAACAATACCAAAAAGAGCTGGAAAGTCTTCGCACTTGGAATCTTGAACTTGAGATGCGCATGACTGAAAGATCACCCGCCGAACAGGCCATGATGCGACAGCAGGCGCAAATGACCGAAAGTCAATTGAATCATTGCCTGTAAATAGTCCCTCCCCTCTGCCCGCTCTGCTTGCTTTACCACCCTCAACTATTTTCCGGAAACGTCTGGTACAGGTGTATGGCCCAGAATGAAATGCAAAGATCAAAGGAACTGGAAGAAAAGCTTAAAAAAGCGCAAGAAAGTATTAAAAACGTTCAAAGATCGGTTATAACGCCGTCGAAAAAGTCGGACGAATTGGAAATGCAAAAGAAAATCATTCAGGTATAAATAACAACAATAAATAAATTACAGCGTTATTTACGGAACGCGTCGACGCTTTTCAGTCGCTTAAAGGCAAACTTAAACAAGCGGCTGTCACGGAGCGGCTTCTTGCAAAACTTCTTCAAGATGAAAAAGAAAAAGCGGCCTCCCTCGAATTTCACTTGAAATTGGCCGATGACAAAGAGAAGGAAGCGGCGGCGGCGGCAGCCGCCGCCCCTGAACTGGAACAAGGTGGCGGAGCCGGTGAGCCACCAACCGGGGAGAATCCACCCCCGCAGCAAAAGCGACAGGTGACTCCGTCACCGGCCGGGGCACCACCGCAACGTGCATCGCTTACACGTGCAACGCCTCAACGCGGTCAAATTGACGGTGGGGAGTCGGGCCAAAGTCTGGGAGGAAAGGTGAGTACATGATACATGGAACGTGGGGAATAGTAAGAAACGGGACGTTTCACATTGTAGATACCAAAAGTACATTCAGCGTAATGAATGAATTGCGACGGGAATGAAAAATGGACGCGAAGGCCAATTAATTCAATTGTGCGACCTAAAAATAAGGAGTTTTTTATATAAATAAATTTGTAGAGCATAAATAAAATACAATGTTGCTAAAAAGGCTCCAGTTGGATAAGGGGGGAGGAGCAAACGTGCCCCATACGAGTTTTGGCCTCAAACTCCAGTTTGAGTTTGTTATTAATGACAATGGGTGTTGGTGGGGGTTAAGTTTAGATGGAGGGGGTTGGTTACTCGGTTGAAAATCGTCTCGCGTGCGCATTATATGTACGCTATATGTATATGGGCGCACGCAGTGGCTGCGCAATCGAAAGCCCTGATTGAAGTCCACGGAAGAGCCATCAGAGCCTCATCAGCTAAAATCAGCTGTTTTTCCAAGAACTGGGAAAATTATCTTCCGAAAATATGATTGTATGACGAAAAATCGGCTATTCAAATTTACTACGAACACTACACTGGGAGAAAAAACAGCTCAAAACTCGGTTGAATTTAAATGAGCTTACTTGGTTAATAATTTGCACCCGAGTAAGTTCGGTCGTTTTAACCTGGTATCATTTTCCGGTTAAACACAATTTCTAACCGAGTTTGATTTTAACCAAGTATTTTGGCAGATTCAACCTAATAGATGTGCTAGGTTAAATCAAGTTGATTACTCGGTCAAAAATTTGCACCCGAGTCATTTCATCATCAACCAAGTAGCTTGGTAAAAAGTGTTCAACCAAATTATAACATTATTAACCGAGTTACTCGGTCATATTATACCGAGTACACACACGGTTGTTTTTATCCGACTCACTCGGTTGTTTTAACAGAAATGACCTAGCCAAGCTTGGTAAAAAATAACCAATCTCACTAGGTTTCTTGTCATTTTCTTGCAATGAATTAACCGTACCTGCTCTAGAATGAAGGTACTAAAGCGAACAAGGAATTGCATTATTAACCAGCAATAATTTCTTTTGCAGAAGTTGCTAAATATGTTCACATTTATTATGGTGACTTTGATGAAACACATATAAAAGCCTTTGAAAACAAATATCGACCGTTTCTAAAATGTGTTGTCGAATGAATATAAGAAACCATCTGTAACGACGTAGGCTTGCCTGACTGATTCCCAGCTGTCTTCTGCTGGAGAAGAATGGTTGAATTCCCAAAACTGCTCGCTCCAGGTATCTTGGTTTTCCAAGGCATCAGCTAGCCAGTGGACGTATAGAGTTTAGCTTGAGGCTATCCAATGAATGAGTTGAGTCATTTTTAGCAGAGCGCAACACAAAATCAAAAGAGCCCAACATATTTTACTCGATTAAATAGTGATCCTTTGTACACGGACTTTGTACTCCGGCGGTCTATCCAACTGTGACTCATCTCATTTTTAGAGAAAATTCACTCCAAAAGATGGTAACTCCCATCGAGTTAGCATTACTAAACAGAAGACAGAGCCACCAAAGATGGCGTGCGTGTGTTTTAAAGATTCTCTACCGTAGGTGGAGCATTGTCAAAATACGAGGAAGAGACTCAAAGGTGACTGGTTTGTAACTCAAGTTTCCAACCAGTTTCAATTTTAGTCGCTTCGTGTGTAAACGGCCTTACATGCAATTCAAAAAAAGAAGATAGTTGAGTGTGACAGCACAGTAATTGTACTATGTTTCAGCGCAGTTGTAATATTCCACTTTTGGTGGCCTCTGGCTGTATTTTTTGTATGCGCAAAACACGCCGCGCGCATTCTGGTATATAGGCAAAATTTCGGGTTTATGTGGCCCATTCGTGTCTTAACTCGCTGTTTTTCCCATAAAACTGCGCATTTCGGCCGTAAAGGAACCAGAGTTTCTAGACAAACTACGGAAACTAGCCTAGAAACAAAGGAGATTGTTGAAGCTACTGCTTTATTGATGACGTTGGACTTTTAGCATAAAAAAAATGTAATTTTGTAGTACGTGTAGACATAATTGGCTCGAAACACGATAGGTACTTGTAGAAGAGGTGGAAGGTGTAAAAATCTTAACTGTTCCCCTGTAGCTGTCATAACTTAATAGCGTTTTACATTCAATGCAATACACTACCGTTGGGTGTAAGGTTGCCTTTTCAACCCGTTCTTTCTGAATTGAAACATATGTTCTTAGAAAGGACGAGGCACTACGCTTGTGTGGCGTGTTGAACGGAAAACGCTTTCAGTGTTACAGCTAGAGAACCTATAATCAGACAGGTAAAATCTCAGACGCCATGTTCGCTCTTATCAATTATCAGTCTTGTAAAGTCCACCCAAGGTCAAGGTACATAGAGGTATGCTCCTAACTTTTTAGCCAATCATAATCATTCGCGCAATGACGTCATGGGGTTAGATCCATTTAAATCAGGCGGTAGGTATTTGAATAAAATATCCCCGTCAGTATTCGTTACCAGTAAGAAATCCAAGTTCTACATTTGTAAGTGATTAGAATCACTGCTAAAACTTGGGGGAACAGGTCTCGACATGTGAGCGGAACGACTTTACACGGAATGACTTTACGTCAAAAATTGTTGGGAACAAGTTTACAAAAAAGTAGCGGCTGGAACGAGCTTTCATGCGCCCGATCAATCAAATGAACATGACTTTCGGTCATAAAATAGGTGTGGGAGTATTATAATTGTAAGGTATGCTTCCTTACAATTGAACAATGAAATATTAATTCAACACTTTGAATTACGTACCCCACCGATACGAGAGGTGATGTAAATCCAAAGAAATTCCTAACGGTAGTCTGGTTTCGGGTAAAACAACCACAATATAATTAAAAACAGGCTATAACAAAGCTATACAAATATACTAGGCTGGGTGAATGTGATGAACAAGGCAAAAACAAACCAAGCAAGACTAAAAAACAAAGTGACAGAAAGGACCCACGAGTGCGATAACATCACAATTTTGGAAGAACCTCTCATCTCGTCTCAAATCTAACCCGGGTGACGTAACGGTTGCCAAGGAGGAGCCCCTAGATACGAGCATACCTCTGTAGTCTAAATACCTTGACCCAAGGTGACTAAACTTTATTATAGGTGTCGCAGATTTCCCCCTGCCCATCGGACGGGAGGGGTGGAGTCTGACATCACCAGCAGTCCTTTGCTCCCGATTGCTCACCGTAGAGCAGCACAACAAGTTAATTTTGAAGTTGACTGTAATGAATGCTCAAAAATCACAGCCCAATAACAATTAATAATGTACTGGGTCCAGCGCAAAGGAACTTGGGACTGCTCGTGAAATAGATGAAGGACAGTAATGGCCGAAGATCTGCGGCACCTATAGTAAGTTTAGTCACCTTGAAATCCACTTTTTGTTGATGTTTTGTGGATGTCAATAAACCACCCCCTCAACCATTCTTATTAAACTGATAAGAACGAACATGGCTCCGTATGCGTCTACTCGTCTTTAAAGGTTCCTTATTATAGCCCGTCAAGAAGAACATGAAACCGCAAAAATGAAGGTGCAACGCATTCCCAGACATTGCAGCTGTGAAGGCCGCTCTACCCCCCGCGATCTGCAATATCCCAAAATGAACGTAACAAAAATAATTGCTTCCATAGATAACTTCTGCAAAAATCGTTGTATTCCAGAAAACTATGTTTTTTCTTCTTCTTCTTCTTCTTCCTCCTCATCTTCACATGATTATTACCATTTTTAATTTTACTAATTAAAGACAGTAGTTTCGTCAAGAGTCTGAGTACAACAGTGTGCTTTCAAAAAGGTTACTTTTTGTCTCCCTATACTGCTAACTAAACAGCAAATAGCAAGGCCAAGTAGAACAATCGAAATGTGTTTTTTTTTTTTTACCTAATTTTTATTTTATTTGTTATTTTTACACAATAAAAAGCCCTTTTTTTAAATATAATTTATTGGAAATCCCTTCAGTTTCTCACTAAAGCCTGAAGCAGTTTTTTTTTCTTCCTTTTAGGAGAAGAAAGCGATTTTGGGGGGGTTTATTATTCGACAGTTATTGACCGTTAGAAATTAGGACATTGAGGGTAAGAGGTGTTTACATTTCTCTAACGAAATATCAAGTTGTTTTTGTATTTTTCGTCTATAACTATTTTCTTTTTACAAAAAATCTTAGCGTCTTAATTCGTTTAGGCGACAATTTAATCAATAATTTGTGCTTTAGTTTTTTATTTATTAAATTTTTTGTTCATTATTACCACGCCTAACGCCAATAATTGCTATTTGGATTATTTAAATTACTTTGGTAAGGCAAATCACTTTTTTGATGATCCAGTTTTTTTTGTTTTTTGTTTTGTTTTCGGGAAACCCCCGAGTATTTGCATCTACAGGCCACAAGTGCTCCCCCCTCCTCCCCTTACCAGGAGAAAAACTTATAAAATAGCAAAAAATCCTACGACGAATGCTAAAATGCCTTCACAGGCAAGTTAAACGGATCCATGATTGCCTTTTGTGTGTTTTTTATTTATTTATTTAAAGATCCCCGTAATGACATTGACTGCAAAATGATAAGCATTTTACACCAGTGTTCACCCCCTCTTCTCCTGACTAAATCTGCGTTTTATTTACTATACATATATGCAAAATATACAGTTTTCTAAGTAAGAATGTGTCGTCTATGTACATCAAACACACACGAAGGATTGTGTCTATTATTTTGTTCTTTTTCTTCTTTCTTAAGGAACTAGCAATTTCTATTAGTTTTTTTTATTGCAAGTGTTGTTTTCATTTTATTAGCAAATATTATTTTTATTGCTTAACTCAGCTTCAATACGATATAGGCAGTCTAAATTGAAAGAATTAAATAAATTGAATTTCGACAGAGCCAAAAAAATCTCCTCCCTGTGTTCATCGAACTCCAACCCCGGGGGGTGGTTCTCTCATCATTCCGGCGAGAACGTTCCAATATTTTTATAAAGTTCTGACTGGAAAAGGAGAGAACTCTATAAAGAAAAAAAAAACTTTCACGGAAGGCTCTTTTTCTGTCTTTTTTTTTTCAAATAGATTCAAAGGACTCGGAACAAAAATAATTTTAAGGCAGTGGTGGGAAACAAAAATCGTGTTGTTTTTAGTTGCGTTCGCTATACCCAGTGCTGAAATAGGCAACGTTGATTTGAAATGGAAGACATAATTTGCTCGCTCCCTTCAGAAAAAAAAAAAAATGAACTGAAGTGTTGTTTTTGTTGTCCTTTTTTTTTTTTTTTTTTTTTTTTTTTTTTTTTTTTAATAATTGAGTCACACATTCATACCCCGCCCCCCACCACGTAAGAATCACTTCGATTTATTGCCTGTAACTCTAAAATCAGTCTCAACAATATTAGGATAGCAGGCCCCTGCATTTTTTTAGTATTCTTTTAAATTATAGAAATCTTGTTTTTCGACCCAATCGCAACGTCTAATTTACGATAAATCAAAGAGAAGTTTTATAAATAATAAATAATTGATAAAAAAAATCATTTTGTTAAAATATAAAAACAACCGCCTTGGACTAGAAATTGTTGTAGTAACGTACCCTAAACGAATTCTTCATTCAGTTATTCTGACTACAGTTGCGACCGCAAGAAGAAGTAGAATTAATGTGAGATAGTCCGTTCCCGGTCGCAGGGAAAGTGACAGCAGAATGCAGGCAAGACCATGACGGCACACTCTGACAGTTTGGATCCATGCAGCATAGCTCGCCTTCCTGTGCGTAATAAAAAAAATAAGAGAATGGTGAACCCCTTGCCGGAACTGTAATCTTCAGGATATGGGGGGGGGTTGAAGGGGGGAGGGTGGGGGTAATCGAGGGATTGGACACGAGAAAGGCACTGAGAGGTTTTTTTTTTTAATAGAAAGAATATAAGGGTTGTCCCCTACAACCTCTCCACCAGAAAAAATATGATTCCCCGATCATTAATGTTATTGAGTTTAATTACCACGATCGTGCCGAAGCGATAAACCATTCCAAGGATTATTTTTGAATCCCATTTTAACCATCTTCGAGATCATCCTCAAAGCTGCACAATTATATGGACATTAAATGATTAATTTCATTGCATAAAATTTAAAAAAATATTTAAAAACTGGACTAGAAATTTGGTTTTTTAAAAGAAGATAACATGCAAGTCATTCATAAAGCACGCAATTTTTAGTTTACCGATCTAAAAAAAAAAAAAAAAAAAAAAAGTTTCAAGTTGACTCTCAGGCCTTTCTCTACAACTTACGGTTAGAGAACAAATAAATATGAAAACTCGACAAATTTTGTTCCAAGGAGAAGTAGAATTCCTAAAATTCATTCGAAACATCCCTGGGGAAAAAATCCCAAGAGACGGACTACATGCGCTCTTTTTTTGTAGTTCAATTCTAATCACACAGTCTCTATTTAAAATTCAGTTTTATAAAGAAAATCATGCCGTTAGTAAGGAAATATTTTTTTTTTAATTCTGTGCAAATTTTGTGTTTTGGGCCCTAACGAAAGGAACAAACTGTGCTGGAATTACGAAAAAAGTGAGACCTCCAATACACCATGCTCACAACATTGTCCCTTAAAATTTTGTTTAAGACTAACCAAAAAATTCGTTTTAAAAAAGTGCCAATTATTTTGTTTCGGAAGTGATTGAAAAATATGGAAAAGAAGAGTAAGAAAAAACACGAGATATATATATATAAATAAAGGGGTTAAAAGGGGGGTATTTTTGTTAAAAATTAAAATATTCAGAAGGGACTGACAAAGCACTTTTTTCTTCGCAAAATATATATATTTATATTTCTGTGACCTTAGGAAATAGCCCAACTCAGATCATGAAAGTTACAAAATTTTTTAGATATAGAGGAGGGGGTGAGAGAAAGTTTTTTTTCCAATTTCCACCCTCCTCCATTCATCCCTTACAGCTTTGACAGTCCCCACGATGAAAAGAAAAAAAAAAAAAAAAAAAGAGTGATGGGGTACGTGATTTACCGATGCACACAAAACGCAGAATTGCTCACCAGTAGGTCACAAAACGGCACCTGAAACAAGTAATTGAGTTGCCAAATGAGTGAAAATAAAATAAATAACGATATAAAAGTAACGCTGGCAGCAATTAAGGGAAATCAGGAGAACGTAATTAAATTCGTCAAAAGTTGGCCTTAAACTTTTCCCCCGCGATACCGGCTGAACCTCGCTGACCCCGTTAGTCTCACGGCCACTTGCCTGTAACTCTAAAATCAGTCTCAACAATATTAGGATAGCAGGCCCCTGCATTTTTTTAGTATTCTTTTAAATTATAGAAATCTTGTTTTTCGACCCAATCGCAACGTCTAATTTACGATAAATCAAAGAGAAGTTTTATAAATAATAAATAATTGATAAAAAAAAATCATTTTGTTAAAATATAAAAACAACCGCCTTGGACTAGAAATTGTTGTAGTAACGTACCCTAAACGAATTCTTCATTCAGTTATTCTGACTACAGTTGCGACCGCAAGAAGAAGTAGAATTAATGTGAGATAGTCCGTTCCCGGTCGCAGGGAAAGTGACAGCAGAATGCAGGCAAGACCATGACGGCACACTCTGACAGTTTGGATCCATGCAGCATAGCTCGCCTTCCTGTGCGTAATAAAAAAATAAGAGAATGGTGAACCCCTTGCCGGAACTGTAATCTTCAGGATATGGGGGGGGGGTTTGAAGGGGGGAGGGTGGGGGTAATCGAGGGATTGGACACGAGAAAGGCACTGAGAGGTTTTTTTTTTAATAGAAAGAATATAAGGGTTGTCCCCTACAACCTCTCCACCAGAAAAAATATGATTCCCCGATCATTAATGTTATTGAGTTTAATTACCACGATCGTGCCGAAGCGATAAACCATTCCAAGGATTATTTTTGAATCCCATTTTAACCATCTTCGAGATCATCCTCAAAGCTGCACAATTATACGGACATTAAATGATTAATTTCATTGCATAAAATTTAAACAAATATTTAAAAACTGGACTAGAAATTTGGTTTTTTAAAAGAAGATAACATGCAAGTCATTCATAAAGCACGCAATTTTTAGTTTACCGATCTAAAAAAAAAAAAAAAATTTCAAGTTGACTCTCAGGCCTTTCTCTACAACTTACGGTTAGAGAACAAATAAATATGAAAACTCGACAAATTTTGTTTGAAGGAGAAGTAGAATTCCTAAAATTCATTCGAAACATCCCTGGGGAAAAAATCCCAAGAGACGGACTACATGCGCTCTTTTTTTGTAGTTCAATTCTAATCACACAGTCTCTATTTAAAATTCAGTTTTATAAATAAAATCATGCCGTTAGTAAGGAAATTTTTTTTTTTTAATTCTGTGCAAATTTTGTGTTTTGGGCCCTAACGAAAGGAACAAACTGTGCTGGAATTACGAAAAAAGTGAGACCTCCAATACACCATGCTCACAACATTGTCCCTTAAAATTTTGTTTAAGACTAACCAAAAAATTCGTTTTAAAAAAGTGCCAATTATTTTGTTTCGGAAGTGATTGAAAAATATGGAAAAGAAGAGTAAGAAAAAACACGAGATATATATATAAATAAAGGGGTTAAAAGGGGGGTATTTTTGTTAAAAATTAAAATATTCAGAAGGGACTGACAAAGCACTTTTTTCTTCGCAAAATATATATATTTATTTTTCTGTGACCTTAGGAAATCGCCCAACTCAGATCATGAAAGTTACAAAATTTTTTAGATATAGAGGAGGGGGTGAGAGAAAGTTTTTTTTCCAATTTCCACCCTCCTCCATTCATCCCTTACAGCTTTGACAGTCCCCACGATGAAAAGAAAAAAAAAGAAAAAAAGAGTGATGGGGTACGTGATTTACCGATGCACACAAAACGCAGAATTGCTCACCAGTAGGTCACAAAACGGCACCTGAAACAAGTAATTGAGTTGCCAAATGAGTGAAAACAACATAAATAATGATATAAAAGTAACGCTGGCAGCAATACAGGGAAATCAGGAGAACGTAATTAAATTCGTCAAAAGTTGGCCTTAAACTTTTCCCCCGCGATACCGGCTGAACCTCGCTGACCCCTTTAGTCTCACGGCCACTGGCGGGCCTAAACCTAATCGGCGCCCGGGGCGAAATTCTTTATGAGGCTCCTTGCCCCCTAGTCTCTGAATCAGCCTCAGCCTTTTCACAGTCACCCCCCCCCCCTTGGCACATGAAAATTTGTTGCGCCCCCTCCCCAATTGCATTGTATTGTTGTTGTTTTCGTTTTGTTTTTTTAAACATACATGTTAAATACCCGAAATCGGGAAAAGCTTCGATTTTGGTCAAACCACGAAGGGACGCACCCGTTTTTGGCCACTTGCACACTTTTCAGAACGTATAAAGGCAGTGGTCACGTAATTGAAAACTCGTGAGGGCAACGAAGAGCCTCCATGCCCGCGGACCACATTTGACCGCCATTGGAGTCGAGAAAATTGACCGAAATGGCAAGGCTCATTTATGACCACTTTTAAGGGCAATGACAGCCACCTTTGGTGCATTTTGATCAGAACCTCACTCTTACTACTAGGACCGTGAAGAGAATATTCGGCCCCAGTGACGAAGTTCAATGAGGCCCTTTCAGCTGGGTGGGCAACAGACCCAGAGCCACCCCCGCTTCTTTCTCGAAAGGCCTACATAAGACTACAGTATAAAGCTCCAAAAAGCAGCCAAACTCCAAAACCACCAAGAAGGCCCCAACACGTTACTATGACCCCACAAGGCCAACCAAAACCATGGTTCAACCTCAGCGACGTTGTAATTACAGTAGAACCTCCAACGACAGCAACGTCTCAAGCACAATGAAGGCCCAGCCACTACAAAGGACCAACCACAGCAAAGGTCCAACCACTACAAAGGTCCATCCACTTCAAAGGACCACCCACAGCAAAGCTCCAACCACCGCAAAGGTCAAACCACAGCAAAGGTCCAACCACTGCAAAGGTCCAACCACTACAAAGGTCCAACCACTGCAAAAGTCTAATTACAGCCAGCATGTCCCGAATGAGAGTGTTTTTTTTCACAATTTTCGACGCAAATGAACGTTTTTTATCGAATCAGGGGTTTTACTTAATTTACCTGCGAATTAGCACTTTTTTCGATTTAGCGTCGAATCGCGGAATTATTGACCCACGTCACTGCTTTATGTACATCTTAGCTGTTAAGGGTCTCCACAAACCGCAAAGTAGCCCTTTTATCAATTTCAGTCACTAAATAGCGTTCATCTTGATTTATTTACCAGTGGATAAGAGTGTTTTTTTTGTTTTTTGTTTTTTACTTTTGGACAATAGCGGTTTTCTTCATTTTAGCCAAGAATAAGCGCTTTTGCTCAATTTTAGCCGCGAATTAGCACTTTTTTTTCAATTTTATAGGCGAATTACAAATTTTAATTACTTCCCATGAATTATACCGTACTAGCCCCCAAAAACGTC
Source organism: Corythucha ciliata (assembly GCA_038030265.1). NCBI lineage: Eukaryota > Metazoa > Arthropoda > Insecta > Hemiptera > Tingidae > Corythucha > Corythucha ciliata. Next base: position 20,849,387 of record CM075937.1, on the reverse strand, counting down.
ACATTAACGCGCCTTCTCAATTATATCCGCATGAGGACCTACAGGAATTGGGAATTCGTGCATTTTATCTAATTTAGCCGCGTTGATGGCTCCAGACAGGCCTGTCGAGAAGGGGCGGGAGCAGCCCTGGGTCCTTTAACCCCGGGCCCGGCATTCCTTGGGGGCCCGAATTCAAGAAAAGGAAGTAAAAGAGAGAGAAAAAGGAAAGCTTTACTGTGGTTGGAGGAAGAATTTTTCACAATCGGACTTTTTCAATAACCAACCTTGCGAGTACGAAAAATGCGAGTTGTGCTACTCGGAGTATCAAGTTTTACCGCTTTGCATGGTCCAACCCGCAAAATTCAAACTCAAAAGTCAAACTCGCGAAATTTGGTTAAAAATTCAATGATGCAAACCTGTGGCATTCATATTGCAAGGCACCAAACCTTTTTTGGGTCAGGGCGTCTGATGTTTTAACCGTTTTGGTTTTCTGAGAGACAAGGCTAACACCCCTCGCTATACCGATTTATTGAAATAGGTTTTTCGAGGGCCAAGCAGTGTAATTAAAATCGGTAATTCGCCTATAAAATTGAAAAAAAGAGCTAATTCGCGGCTAAAATTGAGCAAAAGCGCATATTCTTGACTAAAATAAAGGAAACCGCTATTGGCCAAAAGTAAAAAAAACACTCTTATCCATGAACGCTGTTTAGTGACTGAAATTGATGAAAGGGGGCTACTTCGCGGTTTGTGGAGACCCTTAACAGCTAAAATGTACATAAAGCAGTGATGTGGGTCAATAAGTCCGCGATTCGACGCTAAATCGAAAAAAGTGCTGATTCGCAGGTAAATTAAGTAAAATCCCTGATTCCAGTCCTAAAATTGAGAAAAAACGTTCATTTGCGTCGAAAATTGTGGGGAAAATAACACTCACATTCGGTTCTAAAATTGAAAAAATGCGTCAATTAACGACTTTTTATTGCAAACTGTCAAAACAAACTCGAGGAAAAGTGCTTATTCACGACACTAGTCCTTTTGACTCCTAAAAATTGCGAAATACGCTAACTCACGGCAAGAAACCGAGCACCCAAAGTCCTCTACTCTGCCTATAAATTTTATCCTGAGATCTCATTTTGTCGGTCAAATTTGGCTTATATGCCCGATGCGAGGGATACAGAAGGGGGTTCCGAAGCTATTCAAAGGACGCCGAGGTTTTTGCCTACTAACAAGGGGGGGGGCAGTGTAATGTAAATACGATACTTCTGATTTTAATATTTGCTCTAGAATGAAGTAGACTGGATACTAGAGACATCGACATCGAATGCTTACATTTTTAAACTCTTGGATCCCGCCCCCCACCACCACTAATAAACAACTAAAAACGGGGAGGGAGGGCTAATTTTGCCGCAGCGTGAAACTGAAAATTTGACGAAATTACAAAATTGAAAAAATAAATAAATAAAATGGACACCTACCTTACAGTCACACGAGGAACAAGAGCTCATGTCGGTCCACGACCTTGGCTGGAAGAACATGTTAGGAAAGCCCACTCCGGCCCGACAGGCCCCCGGTCGAGTGCTGTCGTTGCACGAAGGCTCTGTCGGGCATCTGGGGCAACAGTCACTCGTCGACAGAATGGCCGAATCACACCAGACAGGAGGACATTCGACTTCCCAACAATCGATTTCACCCATCTGTTTAAAAAGGGGATGAACAGTGGGGGAGGGTGGGGAGTTAATAACGCGACCTCATGATGAGCGGAGGGGGATAAACGTACCAAACATTCGCAAGTTTGACACTGATAAATCCATTTATCGCCCGAGGCAAATTTAACGTGTGACAGTTCTTGATGCGTGCAGAATGTCGACGCGTAGCACTGTGGACAACAGAGTGGCGAGGGGGAGGTGGAGCAGTCACAAGGTTTTGTAGTGCAGTTCAATAGGCCCTCCGTGCAAATGCAGTCTGTACACTCGGACGAGGCGATCGTTGTTCCGTTTTCAATTTCACGACCTTTGAACATGCAACCTGTGGACAAGGAGAGGGGGGGGGTTAAAAGAAATTACAAAATAACAAACGATCTCAATAAAACTTACTAAGTTTACAGTCAGTAGCGTTATCGCTTGTTGGAGGACAGATGCATTTGTAACTTCCGTCCAGATTCACACACGTGGCGTCCGGGTGACACGTGTGATTTCCCACGAAGCATTCGTCAACGTCTAATTGTTTAATGAAATGAGTAGGGGGGGGGGGAATTAGAGAAACTTAATTTTCGAGGACCTGTCACTAAAGTGTTTTCGCACTAACCTCGGCACAGTTTGTCATTTTGATAGCGCGGATACGAGGGCACGAAACCCTGTCCACACGTACAATAGTACCAGCCGGGCATGTTGACGCACACCGACGAATTATCGCAGGAATGAAGTCCCGTCGAACACTCGTTGACGTCCTCAGAACAGGTGGGGCCCTGATAGCCGGGATGACACGAGCAGACGCCGCCGTCTGAGCAGATCCCTCCATTTTCACACGGTTGATCGCAGACAGCTGTAAATGCAAACGTGAAAAAATGAGGGAATAATTATAATTTTGGGTGTTCTACGTACGAGTGCAGTTATAGCCGTTCCCGGTGTACTTTGCATCACAAAGACAATGGTACGATCCCTTCGTGTTGATGCATTTTGCGTGTTTGTCACACTCGTGTGCCCCGCTCGAACATTCATCGACTTCAGCACAGTTGAACCTTTATTTTAAAGTTTCAAGTTGAAATATCGCACGTACATTTTTTTAAATGGGGGGGGGGGAGAGTACCTGTCCACACGTCTGTGTCCGGACAAACATTCGCACTCGTAGCTTCCTCTAGTGTTGACGCAGTGCGTATTGCTATGGCAATGATGTCCTTCTAAGCCTCCCTCATTTAAGCATTCATCTATGTCTGAAACGCATAACATGTTTTATTGAATTTCCACTCGAACTTAGCGTCATCGACAGAGCGTAATCGGAGTTACCTTTACAGGTGTACCCGTCCCCTTTGTAACCGGTGTTGCAATGACACGCATATCTCGTTTCTAAATTTAAACACGTAGCATTTTCATGGCATCCGTGCCCTCGACTACAATAGTCCACACCTAAAAATACAGGCGAAATTTTGATAGAAAAAAAAAAAAAAAAAAACACACGTTAAAGCGAAAAGTCTAGTACTCACCGGGACAAAATTTACAGCATTCATCAGGTACAGTAAACTGCTCCTCTTCGGAACAGTGAAGGGGTGGGCACATTGTTTCAGGATCGATCCTTGTGCAATGCATGGACCCGTCGCGGCACTCGCATTGAACGCACTGTTTTAAGCTAACGATTTCACTGTGATCGTAGAGAGTCCCTCGCAGATAACATTGTTCTGTTTTATAAATAAATAAATAAGAATAAGAAGCAGAGGGGAGGGAAGAGACTCGTACTCACTTAAACAAGTAGGGCAGCACTGATCGGGATGAGTAACCGGTTTCTTACAATTAACTTTAGGACATTGCACGGGGCGACATTCGACTTCTCCATGCTGTTAAACATCAACGTAAAAACAAAACAATTTAAAAGCAAAAAATTTAAAAAAAAGGTTAAACACATAAAATATTTACTCACTACGCAGGAGCAGATATCACAATTGACTTGCCAAGATGCACCGTCAGCTCGAACGGTACCGTTGACAGAACACGATTTGATGCAGTCACAAACTTCTACAGCGGAAATACGAGACTCGGCCTCTTTCAGCTATAATATCAAACACCAAGGGGAAACAAATAGGGTATAGAATCCCACTTCTGAAAACTGTTTTCGGAACCAAAAATATTAACCCACTCTTTCGGTGACTCGATTGAGATGATTTGAAAGCGTTTCGATTGTTGCTTGAAGGGTGGAAAATTGGCCGCAGGTCGGACAAGTCGTGTCCATGTGCGGGCACTGGTTGAGAAATCCGTGGGCGCCTTGTATGATTCGTACATCTTGTAGGGCACCCTGTAATTAATAAACAAACAGAAATCTCATCTTGAGGTCAAGGTTACATTCCTCTTGAACTCTCGAGTCAAAGCGAAAGCCATTTGTTTTTGTTAAAAAGTTAAGTGACGGAATCATTTTTCAAGGAACTAATGTTTCCCGTTTTTGGAGCATGGAAAAAGGGTTGGTGGTGCGGCGGGTGAAAGCGGAACCTTTTGAGGCTTTCGATTTTCAAAAGAATATTTTTCATGTTCGGACGAATCTATTACGTGTCAAACGCCGAGTCTTCTTTCATTATTAAATCTGGAAACCAGCTGAAAACACGCGACGATCGGGTATACCTTTGAAAACTAGGGCGAAGAATAGAGGGGAAAAAAGGTCAGATCCTCCATACGGCAATAATGACGTGGTGAGTGGAGTGAGGAGCGGAAGCGGGGATCGACCAGTAGACTGAAAATAGAAAGACATAAGACACATCTTGGGTGGGGGGGGGGAGAGATAACACGAAGAATTGGCCGGATTGGGCGAAGGTGGGAGTAAGAAAATGTACTTTGAAGAGCTCGGACGCTACGGTTGGCTCACAGTAACGAGTCAGATAGCGAAGTTGATGAAAGTTAAGGTAAGGGGGAGGGGTAGTCACGCGATCTCGCGACTTTTGATTTAAATACTGAGACAAAAGAATACGCTCGCTTCTACCCCCCCGCATCACCATAAACCCTTTTTCCAAGTTTTCCTCATAAATTTTAAACGCTCGATCCACCGCGATCTATGCCGATGGCTCAACCATTCAACCAACATTTAAAAGAACAGAAAAACGCCTATAAAAGGACTATTGTAGCGAAAACAAAAGACAATTACCCCCTTCCTCGTCCCACTACCGTCAACCTTGTAACACGTTATAATAAGCCAAAAGCCCCCCTCCCCACTATGCGGCTGTTCATCTTTTGAGGAATGTGACACTCGGGAATTTCAATGAAGATATCAACAAAATTGTTTTGAACCTTGGTATTTTGAGCACACAAAAGATGTACTAGAATGACGTCGTATCCCCTAATTATTACGCCCTCGCTTTGCATTGATACAGCATCCTTTTTGGTCGTTTGTCATTTTCCAACTTCGACGTTTTTTATTCTCTTTTTCCTTCAAAATGACCGCGTAGTTACTCTATTGAAGAGAAGATGATGGACAAGGGAAGATTCAGAGGGGAGGGAGAGTAAAAATTGCTTGGGAAAAACTAATTTAATCGCTGGGACCCCGCAAAACAGTCAATTGGAGTTGCACGGGTGATTCCTCGACCCCCCCTCCAATCATCCCTCGCCTACTTCTCGGCGTACATTTTCTGGCCTTATTTCTGCACCAATCCTGGTTTTTAAGGACTCGTTTTAATCTTCACGAAATTCCGCATATGCAGTAGTTTTCCTTTTTTCAAATTTCATCCCAGAAGTTATTTTAAATGGCCTTGAACTTTTACCTTGTAATTTCACGTTTTTTTTCTCGACTTATTTGAAACCAATTTGGACAAAGCTGACACTGTGACAGGGCTGTGAAACACTGAGACAATTTCCACCCCGAGGAATTTGTGGCCATTCGGGCGATAAGGAACTGGTCGCCCAGAAACCGATCACAATTCCACAAAAACAGACTTCTGGCCTGCTAACTCACTGTTTCACATCACAATCAGGCAACTGATGCCAGAAACTGACTATTTGGCGGAATAACCGAAGCTGTACACCCACATTTTCCCCCAAAATTTCCAAAAAAATTTTCAGCTTGACTTCAAAACACTCGATTGAGCCCCATTCAAGAGCTATTCGCCGCAATAAAATCGGTTGCAAACCGCCGAGAAAGTGAAATTTGACTTCCACACTGGAGCCTCACGATTGGAAAGGAAAAGTTTAGCAATAGAATCAAATTATATGGCTAATACATGCAAGTTTTGTACAGAAGCTCGTTGGCCGTCGGACCGAGGCACTCAGCTCTCAGAGAGGAGCCCCCGAGTCAGCAAGGAGACCCGGCTCACCAGGGCTTAATGGGAACCGTTGTGGGCTGGCGGGACTCATATCACTAAAACCGACGAAAATGGCGCCATTCGTTCGTTTACCGCTCGTTTACGTTTGTTTAGCCCAAATATTCGCTTTCTTAGCCAAATTCTCGTTTGTTTAGCCTTGCAAAACATTTATTTCCAAATTTTCGTTTCTTTGACCCAAATTTTTATTTGTTCAGTCCTGCAAAACACTTATAAGAAAATACATCAAGTGTGCCACAAACTTCGCTCAAGGGCACACATGATGTTTGTTTCGCTTTATATTCAGACAAAACAACGTTTGTTTACGTTTGTTTAGCCCTGCAATAAACAAAAATACTAATAGTGAGGGGGGAGGGGGAATTTAAGAAAATGGTCTAATTCACGGAAAATTAAGAACTCAGGAAAACCACGAATTCACTGAAAAATTCAGATAAATCGCTAAATCACGGATAAAATGGTAAAAAATCGCTAAAATAACAAAACGTCGCTAATGGGGATAAATCGGGAGTTCACAGAAAAAATTGAGAAAAAGCGCTGACGTGTGGAAAAAACGCTGATTCTCGGATAAAATGGAGAAAATACGCTAATTCGCAGATGAACTTGCGGTGAAATTTGGAAAACAAAACTTTCATTCACGCTTGCTAGAACAGGCTAAAATTGTGTAAAACGCTAATTGACGGCTAAAATCAAGAAACTTTAAAATTACCATTAAAGGGGATAAATTGAGAACATTTGCTGTTTCAATGGCTTGTAGTAGTTTCTGGAGGCAACTTCGTCGCTAAAATTAGAAGATATAGCGCTAGTTCACAGGTAAAATTGCTCATTAGCGGCAAAAGTCAGGAAACCCACACATTCATTGCAAGAAAAATCGCTTATTCGCGGCTGAAATTGAGAAAAAATTATAAGTGTGGAAAAAAACGCTAAAATCGTGGCTCCTGAAGTCTACTTTACGGCGGCGTCGGTGAAAGATTCGCCCGGGGGTCGCCAAATGTTCATGGCTGGCACTGCAGTGAGCTGCCCGAGGGCACATTTTTGTGCAAATGGAAAACGCTATTATACTGTGGTTAACCAACGTTGTTGAAGATATTGAAAAGGCCCGCCCCAAGTGCGTTTTATTCAGAACGTCTCGGCCGTTGGTGATTGGGAGGGGGCGAGGATGGGTGGCCCGCCTGCGAGTTCCTACAACCAGGTTTATGGGCCACGACCAAAAAAGGTTGGCCGGCCCTGACCTAAGCAAACGAACCGTTAATTGGTCGCGGGTTATTTGAAGTTAGCCGGGCCCATCTATTTTTTAAAAATGAATCACGTTTCGCAATGCTAAACAAGCGAAAATGTTGTCCAAGCAAACGTAAAGGAAAAAAAAACACAAACGAATAGGACCGTTCTTGCGGTTTTATTCGCTATGGGTCGGATGAGAAAAACCGCTAGTTCCCGGCCAACATTGAGGTAATGCGGGCATCTCACTCAACGCGTTTAACGGATTCTCGATCAGAAGAGCCGTTAATGGGGTTCTCACTGTGAGCCCGGTGCTTTTAGCAACTTTGGCCCGGGGTAAAAGCAGAACTAATCCCCCCCCGGAGCTCACGGGGGGGGGGGAGGTGGTGTTTTTTTTTTCTTACCATGGTGAAAATGCGTCGCAGCCCACAGATTCAACACTTGTCACGCTAATGGAAAAGGAAAACTTAAAGAAATTGTTCACACACCTTATACAACGAGTGACGATTGTTCCGCTGACCGACCCAAAGCGACAGTTGAGGAAGCGTGAAATTGGTATCGACCGGTTTCAACAGAAGGCGACGATACACCGGATGGCAGTCGACTAGAAGCTCGACCTGCGAGCCACTAACGGACAGGGCCAGCCTGTGCCACGTCCGGTCAGCCAACCGGTACGGGAATGTTTCAACGTGGACCGAGGCGTCTGTACGCGACGTGTAGTGAAGTCGAACCTCGTCCTTCCTTCCACTCGACTGAAGCTCTAAATACCTGAAAAAAAAATTGTTAAAAATTAAAAAATGAGTTAACGATTTATATCGACAGGGTGAGGAGGTCGACGCGCAATAAAGTAAACCGACCTTTTTTGAATATTATAAGCCCCCACCCCTTACATGCACATTTCACATTTTTTTAAAAGTACAAATCCTTCGATTTGAAGGTTTGCCAAGAAAAAAAGAAAAGTTCAAGGATTTATCCCTTCAACATTCAAAGAAAAATAAAACTTAGAGCCAGGGAAAGCCTTGAGGGACAAATTGTGAAAAACAAATTAAGTATTGTCGTCGCCCAACAAAATAAAAGGGAGTTGAGAAAGACATAGAGTAAAAGATTTAACGCACTCACCTGTTGACACCCTGTGAAAAGGCGATCAGGGTGCCCGAATTGGCCAGTTCTTGACGCATCGAAACGCTCAGAGTGAATTCGGTCGAGTCTTGAAGAAGTGAAACCGCCTGTTTGTAACCGCTCTCGGGGATTTTCAAATCTCGGTAACTGCCTGATACAAAATGTAGAAGTTATTGTCGATTGAGTCGGAAGGTTTTTCAGTACCTAGTTTTTTTTTAAAGAGGGGGGGGGGAGTATAAAATGATAATAATGAAATGGTTCTTGGATAATACCACTGAGGGTAGTGAAGGAAAAGGGGAGGGGGTTGAGTGTTTCGTGTTAAACTGACGAAAATAGCTGTAATAATCGTTTAACTTCAACTACACGGGGCTTGCACTTTTGTCAATAATTATAAGACCACACGCAATGCTACAACTCTCCACACATTAAGTCAATGGAATACGAAAGAAAGTTTGAAGTGTAATTTGAGGAAGTTGCATACGGGGACTTTGTACGTTAAAATTGCACCCCCACGCCCTTCTCACAAGTATATAAATGTTTAAATTCTGTGAAAAGGGGTGAATTCGGTGAATAAAGCCAAGAGGTTTTCAATTATAATTTTCAACAATATTTACGAGTTTTAAAAAGAGCAGAAGTGTAAATTTTAGTCGTCGTCAGTCATGGTTTAGCTAACGATGATAAATGCGCTAAAGTTTTTAAAGTTTGATAACTCAAAACTAGTTGCGTCACGGCCACGCGGCTCATTCATTAATTCCCTTCTCTTGCTCTAACTGATTTATAACTTTTTTTTTTTTATGGAGACGTCTAAAAGGCCGGAAATCTTGAGACCCTCAGCGCTGGTCTTCAATTCCCCGCCAAGGCACAAATAGTGCGTTACTGAGTTTACGCATTAGGGGTTTTCAATCGATCATTGTTGACAATTCTTTTAAGAAAATATCAATTCTTAGCTGTTAATAGTCTCATTCATCTCACTATGTTGATGGGCCTAGAAATTTTAACATATGGACAGCCCTACATTCCACAACAGAAACAACACGATTCGTTAACATCAATGGGCGTAAAAAGCTACTTTGAAACTTTAGGCCTCGGAGAGAATGCTACAGCTGAACAGGTGGTAAAACGTTACAGGCAACTCGCTCTCAAGCATCATCCGAATCGAAAAGATGTCGACGAGACAACTCTCGAACGATTTAAAGAGTTGAGCGAAGCTTACAACGCTCTCGTACACGGCGATTTTTCAAAGACACAAAACCCTTTGACAACTTTCAAACAATGCTTCGGTTATTCGAACCCGTTCAAACCACTGTTTGACTTTGATACGACATACTCGCAAGACTTCAACTATATCCCAACTACATGTCCACCCGATTTCGACGACGCCATTTTCCATCGAGAGCCACCACACCCGCCGTCGCCCCAAAAAATAAACCTCAAAGGCGAGTCAATAGACTACCGGCTCGATGTAACGCTCGAACAGATCGCGACGGGCTGCGAGAAAATTTTTAAAATCATTCGCGACGTCCTTCGTTTCGACGTCGCGACACCCGAGACGAAATACATTCGAGTCACCGTTCAACCGGGCTGGGAGACTGGAACGAAAATTGTCTACGAGCGCGAGGGTCACCAACGGGAGAGTGACGCAAAGCCTGGGGACGTTGTGTTTCATTTGAACGTTCTCCCACATTCGGTGTTCACTCGTGACGGTCACAATATTCGGTACGTGTGTTCAATACCGTTGAAATTGGCCGTCGGTGGGGCTGTGATTGACATTCCGACGTTGACCGGTCGAAGCGTTCAACTCTCGTTGAATAAAAACATCGTTAATACGAAGACAGTTCAAAATATTAAAGGCGAAGGCCTGCCTTTGTCGGCAGATCCGCGAATCAAGGGAGACATTCTTGTGAATTTCAATATAATTTTCCCCGGAGAGGTTTCTCCTCGGTTGAAGAAAGAAATTTTGGAGATTCTACCCAAATAAGCGCAAACCTAAACATTATAACACTTTCAAGAACCCAATAAAACTATGACCCCATTCAAGTGCTCCTCACATCTGTGGAGATACTCAAAAAATTAATTGTATTAATGCGAAGGTACTATCGATTGATGATTCGATCTATATGTATCACAAACGTTTTGAGTGAGCGGACTGAGGTAACGTAAAGTTAGGGAATGGAACTGCGGCTGACACACCCTCCCATCACTAAAAGAGCCGAATAGACAACGGTCTGAAAATTCCGGGGGAAATCTTAGTGAGATGAGAGTCCGAGGCAGCGGGGGGGGGGGGGCTTGAAGCCCATCGAACAGCCTGATGTGCCCCAGGTAGACGTAGAACGCACTATACACATGCCCGTTGTGATGGTGCCGGAAAGGAAATGAGTATGAGTCCCGGCTTTAGTGAAATGGGTGTAAATATAATTATAAGGCCCTTTTAGGCCCGCCGCAAATTGAGCCCACGCGTGGTTCACCCAAGCTCAAAAAAAAGTTAAAAGATTATCCATTTTCAACTATTTCTTGAGCTTGGGTGACCCACGCGTGGGCTCAATTTGCGGGGGGCCTAAGGCCTGATGCTACCAGACTATTCTCTTTAGCTCGTCGCTCGTTCACTCACCGAACGACGAGCTCCCTCGGCCGAACCCACAGAACAAACCATGTTCTAGATGCTTGGCCACACCAAAGTCGGCAAGTAAACGCCCTTTTAGGCACTGTCGGTTGTGGGGGGGGGGCAGGGACTCAGCCCCCCCCCCTGTTGTTGGAATTAGCCTTCCTCTCTCCAAATTGATCATTCTCAAGCAGGGGCGGGCGTAGCCAGCCCTTGACCAAGGGAGGTGGGCAGAATTATGTTGGACGCACTAAAATCTATAGAGACCCCAGCAAAAGAACTGGTAGTTCCGATAAAACCGATAATTTCCGAACGAAGATGTTACTTTTTGATGGATTACGACCCAATTTTTGTGAAAACTCTGTTTCCGGGGAAGAATTTGACGATTTAATGAACTGGTAGTTCATTCTTCCCCGGAAACAGAGTTTTCACAAAAATTGGGTCGTAATCCATCAAAAACTAACATCTTCGTTCGGAAATTATCGGTTTTAGCCGTCTATTCCTGAGCGATTTCCCGGAAATCGAAACTTGGTACTTAAATATACAGGGTGTCCGGCTTTTCATCAACGTCTTGTCTGATGGACGAAAAAATCCAACATTTCTTAGGGTGCGTTCATAGTGAATCACCTTCACTGCGATACCTCGATGAGCGATGCCCCGATGAAACATCGATGAAGAAGAAACATCAATAATTGTATGGGACTGTTCATACACCCTCACTGCGATGTGATCTTCGATACCTCGATACTATCATCGATGATTTGAACCATATGGTTCCTCGACCCCCCTCCTGCCGTTGCTTTTTTTTTTTTTTTCAAAATAAGGGTTAAAGCTTGAAGGGGACAGGTGTTCGTGACTTACGTAAATTGTCTGAAGATGGACTTTAAAAGATTTTGAAAAGAAAAAAAAAGGCAACGGTCAGGAGGGGGTTCGAGGAACCATATGGTTCAAATCATCGATGATAGTATCGAGGTATCGAAGATCACATCGCAGTGAGGGTGCTTCACTATGAACAGTCCCATACAATTATTGATGTTTGTTCTTCATCGATGTTTCATCGGGGCATCGCTCATCGATGCATCGCAGTGAAGGTGATTCACTATGAACGCACCCTTAACCAAACAATGACGGTTTTTAACTCAAAACTGAAGTGTTTAACAAAAAACTGAATATTTCATTCTAGTATAACTGAATGTTTTACTTCAAAACTGACGTTTTTACGCCAAAGCCGAAGTGTTTACGCCTAATCTAAAAATTTCACACCACAACTTTTAAAATTTAAGTCTTTACCCCCAAAACTGATTTCGATTGTGAGAGAAACTCCGTTGGGTTTCGCTCACTAAAAAAGGCAATGTCGTGTGCTTTGCTCTCTAAAAAAGCAATTTCGGGGTTCTGCTCTCAAAAAAAGCTATTTCGTCGGCAAACGCTCGAAATAGCAATACCTACTCGTTGTACGAAAAAGCCATTTCGCGGGTCTCCAAAAAAGAAATTCAGTGGGTTGGGCTCTTCCGAAGTTCAAATTTCGTGGATTTGACACGTCAGAGACCAATTCCCCTCCCCCTTACTAATATAAAAACAAAATTCACAGTTTTTAAACCCTTTAAAATTACATTTCTGTCTCCTTTCAAAGGCGAAATTGCGCGGGTTTTGGCCCATTCAAAACTAATTTTGAGAGAATTGCCATCGTTTAGTCATTTTCAAGGCGTGAATGGTCACTCAGGAGACATTTTCTGGGGCGGCGTCGTCTTTTTAGGTAGTTTCAAGGCACGAATCGTGAGTTTAGATAGTTTTTAGGTCGTAACAGAGCTAGTTTTGTCGATGTCATGCCTTGAATAACCAGTTTGGTCATTTTTTAGGGCGCTTGGAGTCATTTTTGCTATTTATAGCGTGCAAATAGTGCGTCAAGCCAAGGCGAGAATCGGGGACGGGCACGGTTTTAAAATGGCAACGTTGTTATGGAAATCCCGCCCCCGCCGGTCTGTCAAATCATATGTGTCATCCAAGAATCCACAAATCAGGTAGCCACTATCAAGTTGCGAATCATCAGTTTTGCCAATTTTTAGGTCCGAATGATCCCTTGATGAGTTTTGCCGTTTTTATAGAGCTGGAATTCCCAGTTTGGCCATTTTGAGAGCGTGATCAGACAATTTGACAATTTTCAAATGACGTATTGCGAGTCTAGTCTATTGGCTATTTTTTAGGCGTGAGTAGTCTTTCAAGCCATTTTTGCTCGCGAATGGTTAGTTTTCAATTTTTAGGCTGCGAACTTTAACAAATTTGGCTATTTTAGGACGCATACTGTTGTCAGTTTAGACATTTAGAGAGACGCGAGACGTCGGTTTTGCTATTTTGGGGCGCGAGTGTGGTCAGTTTAGCCGTTTTTACGGTGGGTATAACTATATTTCAGCTATTTTTAGCAGTGCCGTCTTCAGGAGGGGGCCCGGGGCTGAATCGTAGCTGGAAATTCTCAAGCAGGTCTCGGGAAGGTTGGAACAAACATTGTAGCTATGGATAGTAAATGCATCTGTAGGTATGTAAATCTATAATTTTTGTTTTTTTAGCATTGAAGAGTAAAGATCACGGACAGTTTCCACCAGTTGTCGTTTTGGCGACAAAAATCGACGAAATTTGATTCTATCCGATTTTATCAAATTCGTAATCCGTGAGCTTCAAAGGCGTGATCGGCTCCTCCATCATTATTTCTACGTCCATGCGGTTTATCTATTATCAAACTTAAGGTAAGTAAGTGCCCCTCCCATAAAGCCCCACAGAGGGGGCCTAATGTTATCCCGGGCCCGGGGCCCCATCTTTAGTAAAGACGGCCCTGATTTTTAGGCACCGAATGGCTGTCAAGCTTTGCTCTATACTACTTAGCGAGTGAGTGCTCCGTGTTTGTCCAGCATCGACGCCTTTATTTCCCCCCATCTACTATTTCATCTCCACACGCTCTTATCTCGATATCATTAACCCCCTTCCTTCTCCTCTATACAGGTCCCACCATAGCAATTCAAAGACAGTAAAAAGACGTGAAAAAAAGTCTTACCTTGAAGGTAAAAGGCTGGAGTGAGACTGTGAATACCTGGCGTGATGGAAACGCCCTGACGTGATGAGTTGTGAAGCTGCAGAACCCCGAGTAAGTCCAGCCCTCCACCAACGTCTTCACGTCCGACTGTAACAAAAATTACGAGCATGAATGAATGAGTAATGAAAGCGTTACACCAGTTTTAGTTCTCGGTAAATGTCCAAAAACATTTGAAACCCATCAGTGAAATTCGATTATTCAATTTTCAGGTTTCAATGAGTTGTGACGTTCGTATTCAACCCCTAATAAACGAGGCGTTTCTTTTTTCAACTCTGTCCTCGGTGAATTGAGGGGTAGCGAAAGCCGGTAATAATGGAGGGGTGAGGAGAATTTACGACAAGTGTGCACCCTTCCAATAAACAGTCATAAACACCCGCATTCTTGTCCAAATAGAGGCGGGATGTTTTTATTGTTGTTTATTTTGACTCATGCGTATCACTGGTACGAACTAATTACGTCCTTTTCTTTATAGTACGGTGTGTTTGTTCCCTAATGTGGCGATCGATTCGATGCCCTATCACGCTGTTTTGCTGCACCAGTGAATACTAAAATCCATTGGAAACCCTGTAAAATATTCACTAAATTAAATGTGAGGGTCGATTTAGAAAGAGGTCACGGCGTGAAAGGTCGCGTTCACATTAATGCCTGGCGGTCTGATTTGTGCATACTGCGTGTACTCGGCCGAGTACTTTTACAGGGAAAACATCTCTTTTAGGGGTTGATTTTTGTCATCCTTCATGGGCACAACTTCAATCGCTAACGACGTAAATTCAATAAACGAACACCGGTTGAGTGGTGAAAGGAGGGAGCGCGGTTCTGAGGAGCCACAAGTCTTTCTTTTGAGCCTGAGTTCATTACGTAGTTTTCTCAGGCAGTCTAAACCCGCAACCACCCCTCCTCCCATACCCAGGCTCTTTTTCTACTAGATATTCTCTTCAGAACACCACTTTCCTCATCCTTCTCGTCGTTTTCCATTTCCACCCTTTATGAATAAAACATAAGAACATAAGGGGGCGTGAGTGAGAGGGGGTGCCCCCCTTCATCCCTCCCACTCACCACCAATTCATCGCACCCAAAATGATAGTGTTTCCGCAACAACACCGAATGAAGTTGCACAACTGCGTATTGTATAGCCCGGTGGGATATGAGGGTTTGTATTATCTGAAAATGAGGTGGATTGTTTATGTTCTCCTTTCCATTTTATAAAACGCCCTTTTCTCGACGTGAAACATCGTTTTATTAGACGCGGGAGGGAATTGAGTACAGAGGGAAGAGCGGATTAATTGGTGAGTAATGGATATACCGACAGAACACCTGTCATTCTCAAAGCGTTTATAGTGACTAAGACGCCGAATTCGTGGTGGTGTTAGTGTGTGTGTAGGGGGGGGGGGGTTAAATTACCGACAAATGAAAGGGCGATACATGAGTATCAGTTCTTTCGCCAGGTGAGTGAGCACTCAAGCGATAAACTGTGACACAAGTTTTTTTTCTGTAAAAAACGGGAATGCGCAACCTCTTAAATACGACATAATGGGCTTCTTTTAAGTTTATCATATCAGCCTGGTGTCCAATGACAATTTTTTTTTGTAGGATTTCCCTTAAAGGAAAACAATATTTTATGAATTCCATGGCTGTAAGGCTTTTAAGGGGGAGTTTGGCAGCGTTCAACAACAGACTTTTTACATCATTCAACCAAAAAAATATGGGCATTCATGGATATTCTTCACTCCACCCCCAACATCGTTACCGATATAAATCAATCCTTGGGGGGGGGGGGTGCATTCATACGCCGTTTGCATACTCCCCCGCCCCTCATCAACAACCCTTGAAGTAGTACTTTTTCTTTTTACGGTCCGGTTTTCCAATTCCTGTATGTAGACCCCCGGAATGGGAAGCATTCCAATCACGAGAGCGCGGTGACATGAAAAAAAAAAAGTGGGGTGGGAGCTTTTAGCTAATGCGAACCACCCTGTTAAACAAATTGTAAGATGGATAAGATTGATGAAAGATGAAGAAA
This sequence comes from Corythucha ciliata, assembly GCA_038030265.1. Taxonomy (NCBI): domain Eukaryota; kingdom Metazoa; phylum Arthropoda; class Insecta; order Hemiptera; family Tingidae; genus Corythucha; species Corythucha ciliata. Next base: position 20,833,372 of record CM075937.1, on the reverse strand, counting down.
GCCTTAGGAGAGGGGGGTAGCTTGAAAATATTCCGGGGATTTTACTGCAAAAATCCGATCAATTTTGTTCTTAAAAACGCATGACCGCGCATTAATTAAGAGATAACGGGGGGAAAAAACCCCACAAATCGGATTTATTTTTAAACAATTAAAGGTTTGGGGTGATGGCCTTCATGTTTACGAAAGCTTTTCATTCGGGGAAGATTGGTAGATGTGTGGGGTGGGGCTGACAACAATTTAGAAAGAATGGGGATTGACGAGGGGGAGAAAAATCCCCTTTTTGCAGATTACGGGCGGACAAGAGTGAGTGAGGGTGGGAAAGGTTGTTTGGTCAGCTCTTTAGTCACTTGTCCAGATTACTATCACACTATCGATTTTAAGCCATAGCTTATTATAGTTTTTGTAATTTTTCTTCTTTTCATCAAAGATAATAAAATGTTTGATGGCATAACAAGACTACCTACTTCAATATCTTTAACGGGGTCGTTCGATTAAAAGATAAAATGACACAGCCAGGAAATACCATCCTTCCAACCCAACGGAGTGGACCCTGTCTACCCCTTTGAGACGCTGAGTCTGGTGATCGACGAAGGTCGGTGAGGTTGCTGACCTCTTTTAAAAGCCGACGGCGGCGGCGGCGTCTTCGTGACAAGACTGCGGTTGGAATCAACACGCGCCCTATAATAGGCTTGGTAAGTTGGCAAAGACCCCGGATGAGATGGTTTCGTATAGGGTGGTTAGAACCGGGAATAATGATAACTCTCATAATACGGAGGCCAATTAGGATGAATTTTAGGAATTCCAAAAGGGGGTGGGCCTTGCCCTACCCTAGACTTTAAAGCGAAGATGTGCTGCACACCCATAGATACCATCAAAAAGTACAAATCTTAAACAGGGTCACCACCAATTTCGGAGATCTTAACTCTCTGAAACCCACCAATTTTCCCGGATTCTGATCACAAAAAACTTCAATTTTAAGGATTTTTGATGCTCTAAACACAATTTCGCGGTGTTTTCTCATTAAAAACCATACAATAACGCGGTTCTTTCTCACGAAATAAACCGTGTTCATGACTCTGGCTCATTAGAACGCTAATTTCGCGGGGTTTCTCTCGCTAAAGAACGACTTTCGCGGGTCGTGGCGTGCATCAAAAACGCCAGGTTTGCGGGTTTTCTCGCTGAAAAACCATTTTCACTGGCCGTGGCCAGTTTTCCAGTTTCGGCCTCTTCAAAAATGAAATTTTACGGAGCTGGCCCATCGGTCTCATTATGAAAGTAATGACTCGAGGAGTTCCGAGATGATGACGTTTTGAGACAGTCTCGCGTTGAAAGTAACTTCAGGGGCCCACAGGAGGGTTTGTTGCAAGCGGGTCCCAAGGACGCGGCACCAGAAATAATACGATCTCGCCATATAGCAACCACCTCACGTGAGATTTTCCCGACGGCTCGCTAACTACGGCCTCATGTATTAATAATTTCTCCTGTTCCAGATCCAACTGGACTGTGCCCAGGACTCTAAATGAGTTGACTTCTAGATTATTAAGCCCTACCTAGATGAAACAGAGAGAGTGTTTGAGACAACAGTCGGCTATTCCTGTGGCGAGCATTGCCCGTAACTGGGCAGATTTTTAGTCAAATGTCACAGATTCTGAAGCAAAATTAGCAGGGATTTTTAAGGGTGTGCACGCTAGTTTTCAAGGTTAGTGGGGTAGAAGAGAAAAGTGATGCTCGAGACCGAGACTTACGCATCTCGGTCTCGGTCATTTATGTTTGAAAGCGCTAAAACCAAAAACGTGATGCTTTGTGAGGAACCAAAACTGAAAAACATGGTTTTTACGGGGAGTCGAACTCACAAAATTGATGTTTTGAGTGAGCCAACCCTCAGACTTGGCTTTATGAACCAGTTTTAATTGGATTATTGAGAAGCCAAAGCCGTGTTTTGGCCAAGGCCCCTCGAAATTGGTTTCACGAAGTTGAAAACAACACAAAATTTATTTTTGATGGCCGAAACCCGTACAATTGACTTTTTAAATAGGTAGCTAAAGCCACGGAATTCGTTTCTTCAACGACTGAACTCGACTCAATTGTTTTTTTATTGGTTATTGTAACCCGCGAAATTGGTTTTGATAAGAACCAAACCCGTAAAATTGGGGTTTTCAGCAACTAAACACCACGAAATCAGTTTAGACGTTGAAAGAGCCAAAACCGCGAAATGGATGCCATGAAGAGCAGGGCAAGCGAAATTGCATAAAGTTAGGAACCCCACAAAGTATGATGTTCACAAAGAGTAAAATTACCAAAATTGGGTTTTACGGAGCTAAACACGTAAAGTTTGCTTTCCAACGACTAAGCCCCGTGAAATTGGTTTTTTGAAAAACCAAACCCGCAAAAGTTGTGTTTTCAACCGACTGAACACTGCGAGAATGTATTTAAAAAAACACACACAGCGAAATTGGTTTTTGAAGAGCCACACCCGCACAAGGGCTTCGAAGTGAGTCAAATCTGCAAATTTCACTTTTTATAGAGCCACGGCCAGGCGCGGATCCAGATTCACCTTCAGGGGGGGGGGGCATATTATGGCTCCATCCAGCCCCCGCACTTACTACACGTGTCACACAGTTGCTAGATGTGGCAAAATTACAGCTCTCAATCGCCGCTAAATGTAACATCGGAAAATTAAGGAATCCCAAAGGCCGAAAAGTGGAAAAAAACAACAACATGAAACAACTACCTACCTATGTAACGTGAACTATTAGTTTGGCAAAAATATGCCTCCCACCGAATGAAGTGAACTCAGCGCAATGGTGGAGGGGAAGCTCTTTTGCCCCTCGGCTAACACTGCGATTGTAGCCCTCGGGTTTATTTGGGGAGCCAAATCCGGGAAATTACTTTTTTATTTAGTGAAACCGCGTAAATCTGTTCTTAGTGCGAAAAATCGGCGTAATCAGTCTCTGAAATAGGCCATCCAGCGAAATTCTCCGAAAGGGCTATTGCCTATCGAGTCATGGGGCAAAATTAATGAGTTCCAAGGACCGAAAATAAAAGTATCGGGGATAAGTTTACAATTTCCTCGTGAAACTGACAATTTCGTCCTAATATTAACGATTTCCTCTTGAAATTCACAATTTCCAATTCGAACTAACAAAATCCTTAAAAAATTGAAAATTCATTCAAAAAGGGCAATTTCCTCATTATTGACATTTCCTCATACAACATGTCACTTTCTTCATAACATTGACTGTTTCCTTATTAAACTGACGATTTACTCAACAAATTGACACGTTTCGGACTGAAAACCTCCTCTAAAGTCAACCCTTTTGCTCAGAAGCTTAAGATTTCTTATAAAATTGAAAGTTTTCTCTCAAAATAGACAATTTCGTTGTGAAATTGACAATTTATTTGTGAAACCGACGAGACGTCTTTTCATAAAATTGACGATATGATTGACTATCACCATAACATTGCCCTGCGCGAGCGTTTCACATATGTAATTAATTGCTGCCCTTGACACAGCATTTCGCGTAAATGCCTTGAATGTGGCTACTCATGTGGGTGTTTCCCAGAATGTTGCGTTTTGCCCACCGTGGGACATTTTGCGTAGTTTAATCGTAGTGTCGCGGCCTTTTGAAAGAGTTTTTTCCTCACAATGTGGCGTTCCGCTTAAAGTTTGCCCTTTAATAACCTTTCACATAAATTTGGTCCTAGGCGTGGCGGCGTTCAACGTCATTTTTCCCCGCAAAAATGGACTTTTGGAGAGATAAACCCGTTAAATTAGTTTTAATACGGTCCAAATCAACAATAACTAATTTTTTTTGCTAAATTCTCAAAATTTTGTTTTTGAACGGCCCAACACCTTTGTGAGTCATGGGAGGAACCCCTTCAACGGCTGGTCTGATTGAAAATCCGTCTCAAAATTGCGGAATGGGCCCTTTTCAGTTTCGAATAATAATTTCGCTGATAATAATGTGATGAAGCATCTTATAGTTGTTCGGTTACGTGTGATCATTTCGTGTCACTGTTCGGGCGCCAAATGTATTATCCTTTTTTTTATAATTATTGATTTTTTTAAAAATTTGGATAAACTGAAAGAAAATATTGTTTTTGATTAGTTACTGTGATTTTTGAATATTTATTTTAAATGGAAAAACTTGAGGATGAAGAGGTAGTGATATCGTGTCGGGTGGTCCGGACGAAGAACTTCGAGAGCTGGATCTCGGTGGCTTTGTACGCTTCGATTGTTGAAACAATCGCAAACACGCCGTGAGCAATAAGACTGTATAACTTCCGCGGGTAGTAACGTCGTCGACTTGAATTGGCTTTGATGTCGAGGATAGTTTTTTCCACTCCCGCGATTCAAAACGAAGTGACCCTTTTCTTTTTTCACATCTGTCTTCTTTTTGATTTTTCCTGCCCCATAATATGGAGGAGCTTCATTGCTGTGCAGTGTAGATGCTTCATCACATCATTAACTCACTAAGTTTATAAAATACCACCAATTTTTGGGGGGACCTTAAGTTTATGACCAGTAACCACTAGTTTTAAATGTATTTTCTCAATTTTAGTACGTTTGGCACATATATCATTAGGGAGAAGCAACCGCCCTCCCCGGCCCCGTTTTAGGAACGTCCAATTCCTACTAGTCCAACAAGCAAGAACGACAGATATTTCCCAAATCGAGCACTCATTTTTCAACCAAACAAATTTCGCTTTCCAGACCAGAAACATTCACTATTTAGAGTGAAACTCGGCGCGTTTCTATAAAATAGTCGAACCACAATAATTTTAAACCCCCAAAACGGCGAAAAATCCACAGCATTCGTCCCGATGCGTTCAATTGTTCATGAAAGGGGAAGTAAAGACTCATCTTTTAGGGATACAAGGAGACGAGCAGGATCCTTAAGAGAAAATGGAAGTCTTTTAAAAAATATGTAAATTTGGTGCAAATAAAACTAATTTTATGCGTGATTTATTTAAGAAAATTCCTCTCTCAACTAAATTAAGAATTAATTCAATGTCGTTCGTACTATTATTGAAATTAAACTCCCACCTTTTACTAATTTTGTTTGTAAACTTCATTGGCTACACACACTAAAATAAAAACGAGCGATGGTAGGGGGGGGGGGTTCAATCGGTTTCTATCAGCGGCCACGGTCAAAAGGGGGAAAGGAAATCACCGGAAACCTGTTTGGTCGATCGCGGCCTCCTAACGATTTTAGGGTTTTCATTCTTTTTTTTTTTTTTCCTTCAATACAGATAAAGAGCAAAGGGTTTTGTCATTGCGGCAAAGTGGAGGTGACACTCAACATTATGGATGGAACTTACACACGCTTTTCAAGCTTCCGAAAAAAAAAAAGAGTGAATGAGTGATGAAGTGGAGCGATTTGGAATGGGTTGAGGGAGGGGAAGTTAACACATTTTGTCACTAAAGCGCTTTTATTTTGAGTTCGTCTCCCTTCGCGAATATTTGAAGGGTTTTGATATTTCAATCGAATTTTCGCGGGAAGTTGGTCGCTATTTCCCGGGAAAATTCTTTTTTATTTCTTTACGAGTTTGGAATGGGAAAGAGGGCGTATAGGGACGAGTAAACTGCCATAAAGCAAGCTTTTCAGGGCCAAATTGATTTTTATATCCGAAGTATATATATAAAAAGAGAGCCTTATTTTATAGTATCGAAGGCGCCGGTACGGGCTCCTTTTCCTGCATCTCATCTCCCTCACGCTACATTATTTCTTGTTATAGAGGCCAGCCCCCCAACACTCAAAGCACATCCACTGTATATTGAGAAGTATAGGAAGATCTTTTTTGTTAATATTTATAAAATTGTTTTCAAGAGAAAGAAAGAAAAAAAATACCTCACGTGTCTAAAAAAAGACCCTCTGCTTTAGGGGCCCCAGTGTGAAAAGGGACACGCAAAAGGTTAATGTCCAGTCGATCGACAAAGGTCACAGGCAATCAATACCCACTTTGTCTACTTAATTACAGGACGTGCGGTGTGAGTCTGTACTAATTTGTCCTTTCACCTATCTAGGACTTCCATTCGTCTATTTTCCTTTTTTTTTTTTTTTTTTTTTTTTTTTTTGTACTGCGGAGGACAGAAGGCTGCAGACTGTAAAACACAACTCGTATAGTGGGTGAGTGTGGCTTGGGCGGTGGCAGGGGGAGGATTAAAAGGAATTCAAATAATGAAAACGGAGCACGCGATCCTACGTTTTCACGTTTGAAAAAATAATAATAATAATAATAATAATAATAATAATAACAAGCGGATCAAAGCAAACGACAGAAATGATAAGTCGAGTTAACCGCGGGAATCGCTTAAAAATAGCGGTTACAACCGCGAGATATTTCATAGGGGGGAATTCAATTAAACCCCCACCCCCACAACCACCCACTACAACCGCTTGTAAGAGAAGCCCGTCACAATTGCATTTAGCGGTTTAGAACACCTTGCTCCGGCGTAATATTTCTCTCTCTATAGCGGCTAGAATAAACATGATAATCAACGGTGCGTTTAACGAGCTTGAAATGGAGTTCGGTGCCTCTATGTCTACATGTACAGTCTGGCTGCCAGTCGACCTCGGAGGAGAGAGATTAAAAGGGAGAGAAATAAAGGAAAGATGGTTTCCCTTGCTGTGTTAGTCAAAAGGGTGGGTACAGCCTTGGGGTGCGGGGTGCGAATACCACATTGGCCAACCACTTGACAGTTAGGATGATACAAATTATAGAAAGAAGATAAATTCCAGCTTTTTATGAACAGTGTTGTAAACGGAAATTGAAGAAAATTTGTAACTAACAGCAGTTAAATTGTATTTCTTTCATTAATCGCGTGACAAAGAACGATCACGCCTTTGAAAAATACAAAGTAGTCATTATTTACTCGTTTTATTATCGAATGTGACTCACTCAGAAGGATGCATTCCTTTTAATTTTGAACATCGATTGAAAACACGCTTTACTACCGGACGGCTTCAGGCCCGAGGGGTAAGGGTTCATAAAGGTGAAGAAGACAAGTAGCAAGAGGAAGGGAAGGGAAGGTAAGGTAGCAAAATATTTCAAGTCGCAGTGAAGCTAAAAAGGCAAAAAAGTGATCTCGACATTTGTATAGGGACGGCGTAAGACTTTTATGCGCCCCAGGCAAAAATGTCTTCGGCGCGCCTGTATGCAACGAAGATCCACAAAAACAAAACAAAACAGCAGCAACAACAGGTTACAAGCGAACAAGCGATTTTGAGGGCGCATTTTCGCCTCTAGTATACGAGTATGAGGGGTCGTCCTAAAGCCAAAAACGCGGAATGCTTTGTTTTGTCGTTGATTTTGGACGATTTTTCTCGTCTCCAGAGTGCAGCCTTTCGAGGTTTTTGTTCTTGGAAAATGACCGTTTTTGAAATATAGAAAACGCACTGATGCTCTGCAGTGCAGTTTCTACAGGTCCTTGCGCGGCTATAAAATTGTGGGGGGGGGGGGACAAAACTCATTTGACGGGAAAATCAAGAAAAGTACGCCAGTCCGTGGAATGTGGAGGCAACTTCGCGGGTATAATTGGGAAAAAACACTATTTGCCATACAGCAAGTTAGCTTGCTGCTGAAATTGAGCAAACGTACTAATTCGTGGCTTATTCTAGACGTAAATTATAGACAAAATACCCTAATCCCCCGTCCCCGTACATATACTATAGACAGCCGTTTCAGGGGCTATTGTAGTATAGGCCTAAAAGTAGCGCTAATTCATGTCCTAAAGAGAAGAAAATAGCTAATTAGCGCCTAAAATTGGGGAAAAGCGCTAATTCGCGGGAAAAATTAAGAAAGTGCGCTAATTCACAGTTAAAATAAATAAAACTATAAAAAATTCCCGAATAAGTGGGAAAACCACTAACTTGCTCTATAAAAATTGTGAAAAAGCGCGCAGCTACAATTGAGAAAAGAGAAAACGCCGTGCCATTGTTTGTAGAGCCAAATCCGTGGCTAAAATTGAGGAAAAGCAGAAATTATATTCGTCCTTTTTTATTTAGCGACTAAGGGCCTTTTCACACTAGTAGAAAAGAGACGCCGACTCGAGCGTCGGCGTTTTTTTTTCTCATAGTATATCAATTACACGGAGAAATAGCTGAAATTCTGAGGGGTAATTCAACCAGACGTGTAGCATAGACACAATGTCAAAGAAAAGAGGGGTTGAAGAGATGTTGAACTACCGCACAATACCCGAGGGTTTTGCTTTTATATCGATTGTCCTTCCTTGAAACACAACGGAGTCTCAGTATGATAGGGTGGGAAAGGGGAAGGGGCTGTAGAGAAACTGTTAAAAGGGAAGAAAGAAGCAAAATATAGCGTTTAGGGTAAAAGCGCGTCCTCAAGACGATTATGATAATTTAGCCGCAGTTGACCGAGTGATTTCAGTTTTTTTTTCACAAACTTTCCCTCCTAATTATATAGGCAAATACCCGCATGACAGAGCTTTACGGATTTTAGACTACTCACTACCGAAACTGATTCATTTTTCGCGACATAACTCAAATCTAATTTAAACCATAATTTTTAAATGTTAATTAACACGATTTTCGCCCGAAGATAATATTTGAACCCACTTGCGGTGAAATGAGAGCGTGAATTAGCTAAACCGGCGCATTTCTATTATCTCGACGCGATTTTATTTGCTCAGTAAACAATGCCGCGCATACAAACAAACGCGCAAAGTTAAACGTTATAGAGCTTGGGATTAAAACTACGAAGATTTTCATCTCTCGGGAGAGGTTTATAGTGGAAGGGTGATACCTATATCGAGCGGAAAATAGAGATGTAAATAAATAAAAAAGACCCGTATAAGCCAGGCCTTAAAAGTTTTCAGACTTACACTATTATTTTATTGTCCTGAACTTCCCCAGCTTATAGCACGACCTAACTTCGCTCACAGAACCACTAAAATATTATCCTTATCTGATTTCTAAATAACAAAAAGTTGTGATAATGTTCTCCCGGTCAGTATAAGTGGGATGGAGGGGTTCAAACAGGAAAAATCTCTTCTTCTTTTTTTTCTTTTTTTTCAATAAGGGGGACTTCTCCGGCACAAAAATATCTTCATTCAACTACTCTAGCATACACTACTAAATCACGCAATTGAGTGCCTGTCAGCGTCATATGTTTCGCGTGTCACGACGTCAAGGGTGAACGTACAGCAAAAGTTTCTCCCTTTCCCTCTCATAAGGAAGGCGAATACTTTCTTATTATTAACGGGAATACAATTTTTTTTTGTATAGCGATACTCCTCCCCACTCACTTCTAAAGAAAAAAACAGTTGTTTATCAAAAAGCATAAATCGGTTTTAAAAACGGAAAATGCTTCAGACCGCAGTTGAATTAACGGTGGCCATTGGAGGCAGGGGTCACGAATTCGCGATGTAATTAACGCGAATTCCAACATAAATGAGAGAGCTCATCCGTGAAATATTCGGTCAGTCACTCTTTCTCCACTCATTGACATAGTTATTCCCGCGGTTGGATATTCATTTGAGGAATTTCATTTTCCCCCGAGAGGATTCCAGCAGAGCTATGCTATTCACACAAAATAGTTCCGTTTGAACCACGACGAAAATTAAAACTTTTTGACTTTGAAGCCCACTTAAATGTAATTTTAACAAGAGAAAACTCTAAAAATTTACAACAACTTCAATTTCAATGCCTCTACTATGGTGCTCCGCAATTTCAAGGAAACACCACAAGGAGTACTGGCCTGCTTATTTGTGGACCATTTTGGACCTCCTATAACCAAAAACACCATTAATTGAAACTCCTAGAGATGATTTTTTTGGGGGATTTCAGATTTCCCCGCCTTGAGACCAGACATAATACGATCTTCGAGGGCCTGAGGACCTAATTCTTAAACATTTATAGATTCCGACTAATTGTTTCTAGACTGAATGTTCTGTTTCCACGACTCAGTTGCTTAGCTATTCCAATCAGACAGTTTATTGGGCTGGAACCAACAATCCCATTCCATGGGGCTCGGCGGTCAATTGAATCAGTTGCATAAAACATGCAATATGGTACTGAAATACCAAAATACATGGTATTTCAGTGTTTCGAGACCAATCAATCAGCTTTTGAATGAAAACATTCAAGTTTAAAACTTCATTTATTTTTTAACAAACGGTACCTGTGGCTATTTAGCAACTTTTATTCATTAATGGTCGAGCGTGAAAATAGTCATTTACACTGGGGCAACACCTAAATGTCAACGGTCAACTTCCTGACCGTGGGTTCGATTGTGAAATGGGGTGGTGGGAGGGAGGGTGGACCAGGGCTCAATTTTTTCTCAGGGATTGTAAGAACTGAGTCAAAATACCATATTCGAGGCATGACATTTTGGAAAGGACAAAAATTAGAGTCCTGGGGACCCGGGAAGTAATGAAAGATAATTGTATAATAATTAAGAGCTCAATTCAGGGTGTCTACAGCTTCCCCAGAACAAAATTCCCTGATTATTCCCTGGTTCAGCAAATTTTTCATGGTTATCCAAATTGATTCTACTCAATCCACCTCCCTCTTCTAGAGGTTGTCCCTCTGTAAATTCTCCTCTCCTCCAATCCAAGAACTAATTACAACCGTATTTGCAGTCTTCTTTATTGAGGACGTATACATTTCGGGCACGAACAGTGACTCCTCCTCAGCAAATGACTCCCTGCACTGCAAATTACACAACAGTTATGTCCCGACTGACTGTTCGTGCCCGAAATGCATACGCCCACAATAAAGAAGACTGCAAATACGGTTGTACATAATTAGTTCTTGAATTGGAGGAGAGGAGAATTCAAATTGAAATTGTTAGTAAGATCGCTTAAACTACGAGAGTTAGTAGGTAATGCATGCAAAAGTTGTAGCCGTAGTAGCCTATACGTCAGTCTTCCCTCGTTGAGGTGCGTCAAAAACGAGCCGGTTTCGGCTACTCGCCGTCTTCAGCGTATGGAAGTGGAGCTGAAACTCAGTTTTCAGTAGTTGAGTTTCAGTTTTACTTCCATACGCTGAAGATGGCGAGTAGCCGAAACCGGTTCGTTTTGACGCAGCTCAACGAGAGAAGACTGGCAATGTAGGCTACTACGAATACAACTTTATGCATGCATTACGTTATCCAAATACGTAATTATATGGGGAAAAAGGACAGATTCATAACTCTGCCTCTGCGGATCGTCAAACCCAACACAAGCTCTTCCTTTTTCTCTAATTTCCAACAGTGTATACACAATATTATCCCACTCATTCCATAGGCAAATATGAAATGAAAGGGAAAAAAATCCTAAATTGTGTGGTAATAATCGATTAATACCATGACCGGTATAAAAAAAACAGCCGTCCGCATAGAGTAAATTCAAACTCATGCTCATGAGGGCAATACTCAGGAATTCAGAGTTTTTAATACTTAACATTTTCTCGTAGAGGAAGTGAGATAAATTAATTTGAGTAAACCATTGGAAAGTTGAGAAAAGGTAGAAGTTTTCGTGAGGTCCAACGATCCGAAGAGCAGTGGCGGCTATTTATTGAACCAGCGCGACAAAAGCGCCACGTTTCTTGGCGTTTTAGACAATGTTAATGACTGAAATTGGTCTCATTCCATTGAAACGGAATACCGTAGATTTCAAAACTGTCATCACTTTTGAAGAAAAGTGCATTTCGACCCATGAAACCAACGTTTTTGGTCGAACGTCGCTGTGAAAAAAACGCTCATAACATTACTCGACAGGAGAGTGAGATAGGCCACAATCCTAAAGTAATTTTGTAAGTACTCCATTTTACTTCCATGTTCCCGTCGGAAGCATGACGTTCAAGAAAAAATAGCTTTGCCATTTTGTCCTGACTTTTCTCATAAATTCACTAAATTCCCTGACTTTTTCAGTTTTGGAAAATTCCCTGACAATTCCCGGTTTTCCAGGTTTGTAGACACCTTGTCAATTTGCCTTTATTATCGGTTTTCGCAACACGCACATGGTACCGATAAATTGACACAAAATCGATGGCCAATAGCTGTGGACCTACACGCCTACACATTTCTATAGGCCAGGGACGGAAATCTCTATGGGGCCCCTTAGGCCCGCCGCGAATTGAGCCTAAGCGTGAGTCACCCAAGTTGAAAAAAAAGTTGAAAATGAATAGTCTTTTAACTGGTCTTTGAGCTTGGGCACCCACTCGTGGGCTCAATTTGCGGCGGGCCTTAGCCTCTTGATATAAACAAGAAATATAATTTTTAAGGTAGTACCAGTACCAAATGTGCCAAAGTGTGCCTTATCCTTAGAATTAGCTCTATTTCTCAATTATTGTAGTTTTCCACAATTTTAGCCTCGAACTAATGAATTTTATAAATTTTAGACGCGAATTAGTTTCTTGTTTTAATTTTAACCATGACACGATGCCTTCAGAAGCCACAAATCAGCGTTTTTTTTTTTCAATTTTATCCACGATTTCGTGAATTTTTTTCCAATAAAACCCGCGACTAAGCGGTTATTATCTCCAATTTAACCACAAAGTTGTATTCAGAAGCCGTGAAATGGCGTTGTCCCAATTTTAGCCGAAGATTAGTGTTTCTTAAATTTTGGTCCCGGACTTTGGCCAAGAACAGCACATTAGCCGTAAAATGACCTCTACATGTCACCGCGTATAGTGAATTTTTCTCAATTTTGGTCTGAAAGTTGCATCGAAAAACGGGGAATGAGCGTTTCTCCATTTTTATAGTGTTTTTTTCTCAATTGACCATTTTCTGGGGAAAAAATTAAAATGCGTGGGAAAAAAAAATTAAAATGCGTGGAAAATGAGTTATTAGGATGAAATGATCACGGAAAAACACTTTGAAACTTTTTTTGCGCTACTCCCATGCAGAATAATGAAAAAAATTAAGAAAGAGGGATGTGACGTCACAACATTGTAAACAGAGGCTAAAGTATTAAACTAGCCACAAAATAACGTTCAATATTTGTAAACATTTACCTCTAAAGTCTGTCCACTTAGTGACGGACTCTCGAACGTGTTGCTTCATTTCGATGGTTCGATTTGTGCACTCCCACCAAAAATATTTAAGACCTCAACAAAAAAAATTTTTCTACAGGCACTGGTTAAGTATACATAGACGCTACACAGTGATCATTTGTTCCAAAATTATTCCCGGTGCATTATTTTTAGTAGAAGGGGAAAAGGGAAGCTCATTTCACTAAATTTGGGGGCGGGCGAGAGTCCATCACTAAGTGGACAGACTATAGTTCCGTCCCTTTCAAGTGGGAAAGTTCAAAATCCTGCCAGCTTTAATATTTGATTTCAAGATTGATGTTGCTAATTCAAGGCAAACATTTGCCTTTGAAACATTAATATACATTCATTCATTCATACATTCATAGCCAAAATAGCGATTTTTTCATGTTGGAAAATGGTCCGTTCTAATCGCGAAGTAGCGTTTTTATCCCCGAATTTGCGATTTTATCCATTTTAGCCGCAACTTGGAGCTGGAACGAGCGGACTTTAGAGTTTTTCGCAATATTAGCCGCAGACTTGGCCAAAGAACAGCTCACTAGCGGTTTTTTTCAATCTCACTCGTGAAAAGATCTCTATACACCAAGAATCGGCGATTTTGTCTCCATTTTGGTCAGGAGTCATCGGGAAACCGCGAATTAGCGCTTTCTTGCAGTTTTAGGCACGAAAATTGGTACTTTTCCCAACCTTCTAGACGTGTACTGGCCCTAAAAAACGGCACATTAGTGCTGTTTTGTCAATTTAAGCTGCCTAAGGACCTACAGAAACTGCAGAGGATCAGCGTAATTTTTTTTTTCATTGTAGCCGTGAAGTTGTCTCTAGAAGGCACGAATGAGCTCATTTTTTAATTTCAGCTGTCACAATAGTACTTTCGTGCGGCCTGAATCGAATATTCAGTCACACAATATGCTCTGAGCACCTGTAGCGTTCTGTTTTTCAGGTCGGATGTAGTTAAAATCGTCGAAAGGAGCCAAATTGCTGGCCAGACGGATATCAAGACTCCTTTTCACATTCCTATATCCTTGAACATAAAACCTGAAAATCCTCATTTCCATCTTTAAGTTTCCCCCCCCCCTCCCTCTTATTATAGGGCTCCCCTCTCCCCTCACCGCTACCACGGTACGCTACTGTTTAGAGGGCCAATCTTGCGGAATTTTTTGTTTGAAAGGAGCCAGACCAGCGAAATTGACCCGGAAAAGTGCATTGGATCAGGACACTGGTCTTTAAAATCAGCCATCCCCAAGCACCCAGAAAATTTTAATTTTAAAGGCGTGACGTCCAAAGTGCAGGATCTGCGAAACTTGGTTTTTGAAAGAGGCAATAGAGCCAAACAGACAGAAACTTGTTGCGAGGAGCCAAAGGCGAAATAAGTTCTCGAAGGAACCAAAACCATGAAATTGGATAACCGTGCGTGTCCAGTTCTTGAAATTTTGTACTCCGAAAGAGCCCAAACGAATCAACCCCTTGAGATTAATTTTTTCATTGGGCCAACCACAAAATTGGATTTTGGAGTGAGCAAAACACGCGAGATTGATTTCCGTTCGTGTCAATAATCCGCGAAATGTTGTTTTTGAAAGGAAGAAGATCCGCAAAATTCTTCTTGAAACTTGGAAAAGGAAATCAGAAAATGCCCTGGAAATTTTCATATTAAACGTGTTAAAAATAGGCACAGGCTTTCACTCACAAAAATAGTCACAGGCTTTCACTCACCAAAACAGCCATTTGACGTGTTTTGGCCGCTAAAACCTCCAAATTCACGAGTTTAGCTTACTTAAAAACCTATTTCGAGGGGTTTACTCGCTAGGAAAGCAACTTCGCTCGCCAGGGAAGTAATTTGACGCGCTATAGGAAAGCACTTTGCGGGTGTTCTGCTCTGAAAAGCAATTTTGATTGTCTTTATCACTAAAAAAGCAATTTCACTGGTTTTAATAACTAAAAGAAAGTCGGTGTTTTTGCTCCTTAAAAAAAACCAATCCCGTTTACCAACGAATTCCACTCGCTATAAAAGCAATTTATCTCGCTAAAATAAGTTCGCTGGTTTTTCTCACTTTAATTCAATTTTGGCTGGTTATGCTGGTACACAATTTCAGGGGTTTCAGTCACTGTAAAAAACCAATTTTGCTGGTATCACTCACTAAAAAATGTCAGAGTTTTACTCACAAAAAGTTATTTCGAGGGTTTCACACCCTAAAAAACAATTTCATGGGTTTTGCTCGCCAAGCAATCATTTCACTAACGATAAAAGCAATTTCGCTCGCTAGGAAAGCAATTTTTCTAGCTAAAAAAGGAATTTGCGGCTTCACTGGCTATAGAACGAATTTTGAGGGATTTTCTCGCAAAAAAGCAAGTTTGCGGGTTTGTCCGCCCCCCCCCCTCCAATGTAGCATCGGGTTTTGTTACCTAAGAAAATACTTTCGCTTGGACCGGTGAACAAGCAATCGACAGCCCTCGATACGCAAGTTTTCAGGGGCCGCTCGAATTTAGCTGTATAATAATGGCTGTACATTCGACAGCCTTGAAGTCCAAAGAAGAGCCTCGACACAGGGGTTGTCTTAGATAAGGCTGTTTAGAGGGGGGTCGAGAAAATCACCCAGTTTTATGATAATGCTAATGCAAAACGCTAATCCCCCCCTCCTCCTCCAAAGGACGCTGGCGCCTTCTTATAGGTGATATTTAGCCGTGTCCGGCTACATTCCGCGATTTACTATTGCTTGTGGGGGACTGGGAAACCGCGTCCAAGTATGTAAAATAAATGCGAGGCAACAATGAGCGCGATGTTTGCAAAAATGACAAACATTTAAAATCGGACGAATCCCGGGGTATTGGGTCCCCATTTCTTCTACACGGGGAATCCGAAAATCGAAACAAATTTGAACAATTTCCTATATTTAAAAAAAAAACTGACTGGGCTACTACCCTCCCACAAACTCGAATTACGAACTCGTCACAGTATTTTTACTGCGTGAGCTTCTTATACGAATCAAACGAACGCATATCTACTAGAAAAAACGACGGCAGTCGAATCGAAATAGTGTCGATCGATAGCTATAGTGTGGACACAGTTTAACCCACCCCCCACCCATTAACTAGGTTTCATAACGCACTTAAGGTATATCAGCTCTTCAAGATTAACACTCTGCAGAAGATTGTATCTGTTACGATTCTGAAAATAAATTCATAATTTTCTTCGTTAACTCACAGTGAAAATGTCGATTATTACCTACTTGAGAATGCTAGTTTAATTTTCTGGCATATTTGACTGTCGTAATTAAAGGGTTAATAACCTTTTGGGCGGCAGCCGCCGCCTCCGAAGGAAAATCTTTATTAGCGGGTTTTTCCCAAAAGAGCCTATAAAACATCCTCGTTTTCAAGTTAAACCACGAACTCAAGTCCAATAAAAAAAAACTCTTCGAACTCAGTAGACTTTAGTAGTTTGACCTAGCCCATACTAATGAAGCTACCCCCCTTCACCTTTCCATTAACGAGAGACTCTCCTTTCTGTCTATTAATCGTGGAAAACTGTGATAAGACCAACCTGAAATACCCCGCCCTTCTTCGTCGAGAATAAGGAAAATTCGTGACTACGAAACAGTCTCTTTTTCTAGGCTAGACCTAGGGGGAATCGATGAGCATAGAGCAAGCGCCTAATGGAAATAAAGGAGAGAGAGCTTTTGTTCGTTGTATAATTTCGTTTTTTTTTTCTTTCTTTCTTTTTAAGGACAAGTAAATTGTTTATTAATATGAG
This sequence comes from Corythucha ciliata, assembly GCA_038030265.1. Taxonomy (NCBI): domain Eukaryota; kingdom Metazoa; phylum Arthropoda; class Insecta; order Hemiptera; family Tingidae; genus Corythucha; species Corythucha ciliata. Next base: position 20,816,626 of record CM075937.1, on the reverse strand, counting down.
GTTTATTGGTCGAGTCAAAGGTCAATAAAGTGATAAAAAAAAGAGTACTGGGAGGGGGCGAGAGAGCTATTACTCCAGAGCGGACAAAGTAGTTAACCGGCGGGGTCAAGTCGGGTGGGCGTCACATGATATGCTGACGGGCACGTGTTCGTCATTTTTTTTTTATTATTTAATAAGTAGGAAACGAATCACGGAATTGCTGCTCCCAACTTCTCACTACTGAGAATCCCCCCCCCCGTCCTCGCAAGCACTGATTTTATCATATTTGCGGTTAACTGGTGACCTTGAACTATACACGCTTAATAATAAAACTATTAAAAATAATTAAAAGACTCACCTGACGATCTACTCAGCACAATAACAGAGACGAGGAGGAGGGCTAGATGCGGTGGTGGTCTCATCTCCTCCTTTAGCCGGGTAGGTCGTCCCGACCACCCTGCTCCTCCAGCCGCATCTCAATTTGGCACCTATGGGAAAAAACAGAAATTTTAGTTTTTTGTTTACCAATCAATCGAAATTGGTTTCTAACAACGGGCGACGAGTATTGAAGGTGGGTGGGTGGGGGTGAGGTTCTCAAACTATCATCCTGATAGAATATTGTACCAGGGTGTTAATGGACCATAAATATTGTTTTTAAGCAGGTATATAGTGCAGGTCGTGATGTTATCATAGTCGGCGTCCACCGCTTGGTGAGGGGGGTGGGAGGGCTGAGAAGAACCGTGTGCCAGTTTCTACCGGTTCGGATCAGTTTATCGCGATTCCATGCACGACAGCAATAAAAGTATTTAATCGAATTTTCGTATATATTTTTTTAATCGATTAATTCAACATCGAGATGGAATATATGTATAGACGTTTTGAAAAGAATAATTTTTAATCGCGAATGATTATCTTCAGATATTGGTTGGGCTTGTAAAGGGCGTATACGACACTTCGTACGAACATTTCTCATACGTTTCCGCGGGTGGCCATCAGTACATGTACACCTGACGAGGGTCAACCTGTCACACTCGCACGCAATATGAGTGTCTTACAATATCAGTATCGTTATATTATGTGAAATTTTAGTCACGTCGCTCTTTCACCCCCTTACCACAATCTTCTTCAGGTGCTCCAGAGGAATCAATGTCTTTTTCTTATAAAAAGAAAAAAAAAGAGTGACACGAGTGTCGAGTGTTTCTCAATAGTTACCATAACGACCTTCCATTGTTCGGCCCAGTTACCCACCCGATATTTTAAGTTAGTGATGTTTAACTTTTGAAATATCTAAAAAATAAACGTCAATTTACACTTTTGACCCCCCTCCCCCCACATACACACCTAGCCATCACAACCCTGTAACGACCGGTCCCCTCGATAACGTATGGATTGAATTGCCGGAGTGATAAACACGCACAGGTAGAGCGACTTTTAAAAACGACACGGTTTTTAGCCGAATAGAGAGTGGTCGGAAGTGGTGGGCTTCAAATTTTGAAAGAGTATCAAAGGTGCAGCCCGCACCTGAAATCGAAAATTGTTGCCTTTTTGAGTTTGTTGTTAAGTAATAATCGCCAGACGTTAAAGAGGCCAGAAAGACGCCGCCTTTTTAATCGTATTACTCTCGGATACATCAGAAACCGGGTTATAGGTAGGTTTCACGGAAAGGTTTTCCCTTTTCACGGTTCAAATCCACTAATTGGCATTTTCGTATTAAAAAACACGCTAAATATTTTCACGCCAGGCGGGGGGAAGGGGTGAGATATGAATAAATTTGGCCTTTAATATCCAAATTTTGTTCAGAAAAAAATGAGAGACCTACTTTTCTGACATCCACCCTCACTCCGTCCCTTCCACGACGTGACAGCGAATTTTAATGCACGAAATTGCTAGGAATCAGGTGAATTTGGGAGAATGCTTGAGAGAATTACGGCGAATATGGTTGTATTCTTCAAAAACTAAACTCATCAATCCACGTATGAACGATAATTTCATTTATAGTGAAAAGGTAAAATTAATTTAAAGGTCTTTTTTTCGTCCCATTGACCGTTAATTAACAATTTTTATTACAAATTAAATAGAATTTTTAATTAAAAAAAAAAAAGCCCACCTGAGATGTTTTCGAATCGACGTCCTCGCCGGGTAAACCCTCCACATACTAAAACCCAGACGAGGCTGAAACATAAGGGATGATCCGCATTGGCGCAGGCGCCACCCCCTTTCATTCTTTATATCATCGGAAGACTGTTTGAAATAGTGAAAAAAAAGGGGGGGTGGTTGGCGGACAAGGGGGTTGCAAAAGTCTCACCCACATCAAAAGCCGCCCTCCATGAAGAACTCTCTCACCACCCCTGCAAACCCCTTTCCTAAATATTTATCCATTACGCCACCGCGGCCGCCTCTTCACTGTTTCACAAATCCCCCCCCCCCTTAACCATTTTCTCATCGTGTAAATCTTTAAATGAGGGCTCTTTCTTCACGAAAATGAGCTTATTTTCACGCCGTCTAACAAATTCTTGAAAGGGACAAAAAATTGGATCGAGTAGCCTTCAAGCGTAAAATCTTAGTGGGCCTTAATTGAACGCTGCGTTTAATAGAGAAAATGAGTCAACCGTATAATAGAAAGGAATTATAGGGCGAAATCAGGTTGCCCTCTGTCAATTACATCTTCGAGGAGACTGGCCTTGTAAAATGTACGTCATAAAATAGTAGATTTCTTTCTATATGGAATAGAAAATTCGAACAAACCCAATGCTTTACACCACCTGATCACCTTGCCGGTTGGCTGTACGGGTTACAATAAACAAACGCTAGGTACAGAAATTTAAAATAAAAATTACCTGCCCGTGAAATCCTCAAATCCTCTCTGAACCAAAATGACAAACGCCACCGAACTCAAAAAACTAAAACCCAAAACAGTAAACTAACGTTCACGCACCAAACAATCCACTTTCACAGATTCGCCGGTTTCCCCCCTTTAAAACACAACTGTACGGTGGTAGGCCGGTTAAGAACTCACCTATACGCGACTGTGTGGCCGCCACCGGGGTGTGGACGCTTCTGGGGGCTGACATCAAGCGGTGCGTGACGCCCATATGGCACTTAATCGGTTTACTTTTTCTTTCTCTACTCTGCATACTTCCCCGTTTCTTTTTTTTTCTTTTTCCTTCTTTTAACGTTTTCTTAAGGATAAAAGCTGATAAAAAAAACACACGCACCAAAGAGGGGGAAGGGCGGGAGGGGACAAGAGTTGGAAACATTTTCGTCTCCTAATTCAGCCAAACGAACCGTAGTTCATTGAATTCGCTCAACTTGATTATTTTCAGTCATTAAGATCTCTAGAGGGACTCTTTAAGTGAGCTCCTCTAAAATGACGATCGTAATTGACCTTATGACTGGGGTTTGAGCTACAAAAAAATGTATCTCTCCAAGTTAAAAACCATTCAAATTAAAGTTTAGTTGCAGAAATTACAATAAACTCGCTTTACCCAAGGCTGTTTCTAGTCTTTGCATTGCAGGGCCCCTATGCGAGCATTATTGTGGGAGGGGGGGGGGTGTGGCTAAACTATCAGTTCTGAACCGAAAAGCCAGATTTAAGGGTGATATAATTGGAAATTTTAAAGCTTCGAGACCAAATAATTAATTTCCCGAGGCTATATTTTCCTATGAGACTCGCGCAGGACAGGGGCGTATAGCCAGCCCTTGACCCTGGGATGGGCAGAAGATGTCGGACGTTCTAGAGACCCCAGCAAAAGAACTGGTAGTTCATTAAATCAGAAATAGGCGCAATAAACCGTCCAATTCTTCCGCGGAAACTGAGTTTTTACACACACAAAAAAAAAAAAAAAGTTCGCGTAATCCATCAAAAAGACTAACATCTTTGTTGGGAAATTATTGGTTTTTAGCCTTCTAGATCAGGGGCGGTTTTATGGGGGACGGTCACCACCCCTGTCAGCTTAGCCGCCCTCAGAGAAATTGGGGCCGAATATGAAAAGAAGGGAAGTGAACAAATGAAGATGTGAGGGAAAGAGAAAGATGATCTTGACGCCATTGTTTTACGCGGTCAGAGACGCGGCTTCAGTTGGGATCAGAGCCTTCCCCGATGTTTTTGGATAAACACGCCAACCTCGAGTAAATAAAAAAGCACACGCGTTATATCACATTTAGCACGTTTTACGGAACACTCACACGATCCCTTTGAGATGTCCACTTGAACAGTTGAACAACTTCAAAGGAGTGAGGTGATCCGGGCTTAAGGGGCCCACACACGGTCAAACATGCTTGACAAGCATGTTTGCCAACCTCGCTTGACAAGTAGATTTGATCGTGTGTGGGGTCATGTTTGAAGGTTTGAAGGATTGACATTACGTTTGACGGTTTTCAGTCACTGCCAGAAAATTTGCTCTCAAACATTTGGTTTGACAAACATGTTTGATCGTGTGTGTGTGTTTCAAATCATCAAACCTTCAAACCACAAAGAAAAACGCTGCGAATTATCGAACAATGCCTTATTATTTCGACTGTTTATGGGTTTATTATTCATCGATGTAGTCAAATCCGGCTTAAAATTACATGAAAATCGACACCCCACACCCCTATGATCCCAAATCCTTTGAAAATCCCCATTTTGGACCCGCTTTTGGCCCATAAAACCCCAGGGAGTTATTTGATCAAACTGATCAGATGTTAGGACCAACTAGACCCCAAATGGAGTCTATGTGCGAAAGAACGAGTTTTTTCGAGCAATCCTAGGGCAAGATATGGCCCGGACGGCGGACGGACATTTTTTTTTATTGCAGATTTGGATTCTACGCACTTTGAAACGTAAAACTACAAATTTTGAGGGGGGGGGGGTCAAAAGATTTTTTTTGCGATACGATTACAAAGACTTATTATTGAGAAATAATAAGCCAAAAGGGTATTTGGGTGATTTTTATGAGAATGAAAAAATTGGTTTTTCATAATAATCCTTTGACTAAATATTGGGTGTTTCACGAGGAAAGGACATACTTTCCAGGAAACATGGAGCATACTTGCACACTTTACGTCTGTAAGATAGACGATAAGAAAAAATAATATATTTATAAGAAATCTCTGAGCACATCTCAGCTCTTCCAAGAGATTTGCGTGGCCAAAGTACCTCTTTTCATGAGCCATTGTTTGGTCCACGTAGACCTTTTCTTCTTCCTGTGGGCTTTATTTTGCGGCTTCGTTCCTGATAAGGCAATAAAAATAACTCAAATGGTTAATATCCATACTTAAACATATTATGAACGCAAAATGAGCATTGCTGAAGCTTGGGCGCACGTTTGAAGTTGAAGCTTGACGACAAGTTTGACCGTGTGGGTGCGACATCAAACGTCAAACATGCTTGACAAGCGAAACTAATAAAACCATGCTTGTCAAGCATGTTTGACCGTGTGTGGACCCCTTTAGACACACGGAGTAGTTCAGGGCAGGCAAATCCACCAAACTTGATGCTTGGAAGATCCAAACCAACGATTTTGATTTTTTTTGGAGCCCAATCCATCGAAATGGGATCCCTTGCCACAATACATGTTCAAACCACCAAATCCTCAAACCATGAATTGCTTGAAATTTGGGTTCAAAATAGCCTGAATTGCGTTATTTGGTTTTTGAAAGAGCCAGCAGACGCGCATGATTCGTCTTATGTTAGATCAGATATTGAGCGAAACCCACGCCCAATCGTTGGGTCTGGTTTTTCGGCAGAATGTTCTGGGGCCAAATTTCCTGTTTTTTTTATTTTTTCATTTATTTCATTTATTTTTTTTGCAGATTCAAATGACTTATAACACCACATTCACTCAGAGTCTTGAGCAGATCTCACTTCTCAGACACTGCAATAAAAGATCCGGGTTTTGGGAATCAGCGAGACAGGCTTTCGGGCTACTGGTTTTTATAAGAAAATTAATAAATTAGGTGATTATGATAATTGGATGGGGGGGGGGGTGAGAATAAAGTTTACCGCCACCCCAGTGACGCAGGCATAAAACCGCCCCTGTTCTATATTCTTGATTTTCTATCCAAAAACTGACAATGTTTTCCCCGGGAATCGATACAAGTAGGAAAGAGGCTTCGCACCCAAAAATGTATACTGGGAAACTGGGATGTCCGACTTGTCACCAACGTCTTGCCTGAGAGACATTTTTTAACCAAACACTAACGATTTATAACTCAAAACTGAGGTTTTTTGTACCAAAACTGAAGATTTGACTCTATAACTGAATATTTTCCTTCAAAACTGATCATTTTAAGCCCAAGCCGCGCTACGCCTAAAATAAAGATTGCACAGCATAACAGACAATTTTTAAAACCCAAGACTTTACCCCCAAAACTGATGATTTCACCCTAAAACTGGTGGAAGGGGGGTTTAAACCAATGATCTTACCAACAGACCACTCAGCATTAAAACTAACGAATTTGTATCCCTCAAGTGGCGATTTTACTCAATAAACGTACAATTTCTCACCAAAGCTGACGTGTGTCCCCCCCCCCCCTCGCTGAAAATGTTACTGGAAAAACTGGCGATTTACTCATAATTTAGGGCCATTTTTAGGGTGCTTAGAGCCAGTTTTTTCAGTTATAGGCGCGAATAGGGGGGCCAATTTCAGGGCAGGAGTCGCACCCGTTCATGCATTTTTAGAGCGCGATTCGGGCAGTTTATCCATTTTTAGAGCTCGTCAATTTCTAGAGTTCAAACATAGTAATTTTAGCTATATGCAAGACACGAATCGTCAGTTTTGCCATTTTCATAGGGCTCAAATAGTCAACCAAGCCAAGGCCATGAAGTTTGACCATTCCTGGCGGCACGCAAAATTGTCGATTTTGCCATTTTCAGGGCGCATGAAGTCATTTTGGCCGTTTTCAGGACTCGATTAGTCCTTCAAGCCAAAGACGCGTATTTGGCACGATTGGCAGCATGGCCATTTTTAGCTGCCGAGTGGTCGATTTAGCTAATTTCGGGGCGAGAATCATGATCTTTTCAGGCTTTTCTAGAAGTTCAGCAATCGCCATTTTAGCCGTTTTTCGAATCGTCGGTTTTGCATTTTTGGCTTCGAGTTTAGTTAGTTTAGCCGTTTTCATAGTGGGAATAGATAGTTTTTTTAAAAAACTATTTTTAGGCAGCGAATGGCTGTCAAGCCATTTTGACTAGATCGAAGCACACCATTTCTGTCTGTCCCTAGAGAAAATCCCGAGTCCGCGTCTGTCAGCGAAAATGGTATTTGATGGCACAAATTGGCCTTTGAATCATGTCACCCTTGCGAAATTCGTTTTGAGATCAACAAAAATAATCGACGAATAAGCGATTTTTTTCACTTTTAGCCATGGAGTTGACTCCAGAAACCGCCTCAACCCTGACCCGATTTTAGCCGCGATAAGCAGCTTTTGCCCATATCCAACCGCGAATTAGCGCTGTTTCTCAACTTCATCCGTGAATAAGATTTTTCTCAATTTTTGGCTGTGAATGAGCACTTTACTGTAATCTGTTTTTATTGATTCTTTTATATTTTACCAGATTAGGATTTTATTGGAAAGGTTAGATTAGTGTTTCAACAGCAGGTTTTGAATAACAAACATTATATTATTTAATATTAACCATCAATTATTGCGTGCACGCCTTATCCCCAAAGGGCTAATGTTGATCTTGATCTATAAGCTACGCTTTCAATAAAATGTTTAACTAGGTCTATAGCGTTTTAAAGTCTCTTGACGCGAAGGTTATTTACGCTTTAACATTAGGGTCAGGGAATATTGATGAGAATTCCTCGCGGTACAGTCCTTTATCGCGTGTGCGGCCTTTAGCGTTCGCGGGTGTCTCTTACGATTATTTATGAAATTGAACGACCAACCTCTTGTTTCGTGGTGTCGCCCGTTGATATTTTACTTGCTTGTCGTCGTCGTCCTCGGGAAGTCCACGCCTGTCCACGAAGGGAACGGAACCGAACGATAACTCGGAGCACTGTCCAACACGTCAGTTATGTCTACTCTTGGACTCGCAAAAGAAGGCTGTTGGATATATGATGTGGTATGTGACCGTTTGTCTTTAACTTGGTATGAAATTTGTCGATGTATGTCTTACCGTTTACACGCCTTCTATAGGTTAAGATTTCAGCGTGTAACGCTGAAATTGGTTGCTATCGCTCTTTCGCCGATGTATCCTCACGACGATGTTGTGTCTTTGACTAGAGGAGGCAAAACAGTTCACGGCGGACGTTATTGAATGGTATTACACTTTAAATTGATGTCGATGGATAATATTCATACCGTATTTGGACTTCACCAGATGCGATGACTCGACGACCAAGTGAGAATGTGAGAGCAGTCACCATCAGGCGGAGTATCTTTTCTACCCATCCGCAATGCTGCCAGTCTCTCTGAATTACACATATCTTTGAACTTCGGTCTCCAATATTATTTTTGGCGGTTCGTTCTTCACTATCACTTGTCACTTCACGTCACGTTTGTTTACATTGTTTTTATTTATGTTATTCTGTATATAAACTATCATTTTATTCGTTATTTACAGGGATTCGCCAAGTCTGGATTGGATCAGGATGTATCGTCCCGGTCATACATTCAGCGTTTCACCCGGACAACTCCGCCGCCGGCCAACCCCAACAGCCGCCACCCACGCAACCATCTGCCCTTCGTTTGGAGCTCTACTAGAGCTATCATTACATTATCTCAATTTCAGCAGCAAATTAGCGCTTTGTGTCAATATCAGCCTAGAATTAGCACTTTTCATCAACGTTATCGGCGCATGGGCATTATCTCAATTTTAGCTGGGAATTGGATATTTCTTTTCAATTTTAGTCGCGAATTATCAATTCATATCCATTTTAGCGATGAGCAAGCAGGGTTTTTCAATTTTAGACGAAAATTAGCGAATTTTCTTCACTCTAGGCATTAATTAGCGCTTCTTCTTAGCAGCTTTTATATATATATATATATTTATAGATTTTTGGCTGTGAATGAACGCTTCATCTTATATACTTATTATCTCACAAAATCACGCGCAGAGAATGCACTATAACCTTTCAATTAATTTTTCGCGTTACTTCACATGACTAGCCACGAGGCTACAAAATCTCGAGCTGCTCGGAGCAGTCCGGAACTGATAAACGAACGGAGCTACAGTACCTCGCTTCAAAACGGCACCAATTTCAGGTCTAATCAGTTACAAGTCCAGGGAGCACCTGAAAGAGCGGTTGTCTGTTGAACGATTGTTGTGTTGTTGTTGGGTTGGACCCATCAGGGCTACCCATCTCCCCCAAGCAGAAGGGGCACATCCCCCCACCCAACCCAACCCAAACTGAACGGAAAATTCATTTGCTGCAAATCATACATTGTATACTACAACGTTATTAGATCCATAAAATTTGGAGTAGGACGGAGCCAAGTCCTTAAAATTGCTTTTTTCAATTAGTCAAACCGGCGAAATTGGTTATTTTAATAAGCCATGCCCACAAACATGCTTTTTAAATGAGTCAAAAGTGCGACATCTAAGAAATTATTAATTCTTGCCTGCGAAATTGAATGTGAACGAGGCAACTCCACGAAATTGCTTTTTTGAAGGAGTCGAACGCGTCAAGTTTGGAAGAGACGGCCAGAGAGAGAAATTTTGTTTTTGAAAAGCAAGTCTGACCGAGCGCGGATCCAGAAGTGGCTTAGAGGGTGGGGGGGGGGGCAGGACCACATCCTGCCACGGCATCAGGGGAAATTTGAGCAGTGTCCAAGGAACTCATAAACCACGCCTGGCTCGAATCGAAACACCATCCCCTCGAAATTTTTTTTTAAGCTGTAGCCCGGCGAAATTGGATTTTATTGACCCAGCCCTCAGAAATTCAGCCTTTTCAGAGAGCCAGCCCCACGTGAATGAGCGAATCCCGCAAAATTAGTTTCTGATTTGCCAGATCGGCAAAATTTGGATTTAGAAAGAGCAAAACCGAAAACTTGCTTTTCACCAGAGGTAAAATTTGGTTATTGAATTCACCAAAACCACGAAATCGGGATCTGTGAGAGTCAAATCCCTGAAATATTTGAACTTCTTGGAATACTCGGACAAGGGGAATTGTTCTTTTGAATGAGCCCACACCATGAACTTTGCTTTTTATCAAGTCCATTCCCCCCTCCCCGTCAAGGGCATTAACATCGGAGGTCATTAGCCCTACAAGGGCGATCATGTGAAATTGGCTTTTTGAGTGAGTGCAAACCGTGAAATTGGGTTGTGCGAGCAAAAAATCCGCAAAATTTAGATTTCGAAAACAAACCCGCAAAATTGATTTTTCAATCATGACAAAAGCTGCAGGTTAGAACATCCAGAGCAGCTTATGGCAGTCCGGAGCGGACAAACGAATGGACCTTTTATTCACCGAAACTGGGGCTGAATTTTGCAACACGTAAAAATAAATAATTTTCATTCTGAATAATAAACAATCACCCGTGGGAATAATTTTTCAACTTCAATCGAGTCGTTCGAGTTATTTTTAATGTGTTCCCCTGTTTTCGTCTCACACGCGCTGATTTCTTTTATACCGTTTGTATCATGACTTCAACCAGAATTCAAAAGCTCCTCTTGAGCGAATACAAAGACTTCCATGACGTGGTCATACTTGAAAGTCCATTCGCTCAAACGAGCAAAGATGGCGTCGGTATTCGACAAGTTCAAATAGGTAAATAGTGTGAGTGCTTTGTCGCTTGTGACGTGTGGAAGCCAAGGATGGAAGAGTGGGAGGGGGGTTTGATTCGCGTTGAAAATACGGTTGTGGGCGAGAATGTGGGGGGGGGGGTAATATTAAATTCTTCTCATATTATGACAAATTGCTGTCGAGAATAAAGTGGTAGGGGACGAAGGGGGGGGGGCTGAAAAGCAGAAAAGGTGAATGATTAATAGTAGTGTGTGGGAAGAGGGGAGGAATTTTTAATTTAAAGTTGTACAGTCCACTATATTCTAAGGCCTAATAACCGTCTTTTACTATGAAAAAAAATATAAAAAACACCATTTTTATGTCTCCGCAGCTTTAACTCCTACCAAACTAATAGTAGCCAAGGACAACGTCGAATGGGAGGACCCGACAATTCGTGCCGACCCCGAAATCGCCACCCTTGAATTGGTGTCAATCATGCCCGTGGAATACGTCGGTCTTTCACCGTACAGACGACGCACTCGAAAAACCATCAAAGCCCATTTCGTCAACCAGCAAACTCTATATTTTGAGCTTGCGACTCATTGCCGTCGAGACGTAATTCTACCCCCCCCCCCCTCACCATTCTATCATTTCATCACAAGCACGTGACACTGGTTTCCTTTTTCGTAGATGTTTTGGAATATGTGGCTCGAGAAAATACATTATTTGAGTCCAGAAGCGCCGCGATCAATGGAGTCAGAGACCAGCGTTGGTTCATCTACGTCCAAGAGCACGATTTACAAAACGAACAACAGCCATCCGGCTGTGTCTAATTTAGTGAGTCGTTGCACTTTTTTTTTCTAGAGAGAAACTCATTCTTAAATTGACTGGAATTTTTAAAAGTCGTGGAAAGAGCGCGATATTTTTTTAGGAAGTTGTTTCGGGCGGCCAACGGACACGTTGAAACCAGAAAAGAAACTTAGAGGCAATCCGTACACACCCCGTATCAGGGACACGTCAGCGGATGAGTATAAAAGGGGGACAAAATAAGGGCAAATTTCAGGATTTCAACGTTTTACTTTACTCAGCGGAAACCTTTCGGTTCAGCTAGTCAACCGTTTTGGAGCCGGCATCGAAGAGAACTGTCAAACTGGTTTATTTCTCCCAGCTCAAATTTATATCGACGCATTGGAATACGAATCGGTTAAAAGTAACGGCTCTAAGGTTTGGTCCACCCATCCCCCCACTCGCTCATAACAATCTAGAAATCATTTAGCACACTCATTCTACACAATTATTAGAGCAACGAATTTATCGGGCCAAAAATTGATTTCGAAGCCCTCGCTGAGCAAGCTGTGGTTCAATGGGAGACGTCCCCGTTTTCTTTCGCAAGGATAACGCACAAAAGAAGAAATGGAATAACGCCATTTGGGAACGTGCTGTCGGGTGTAGGACCACTCAACATTTCAAAAAATCAAGCTCATTCAATTCAAGTAAAAGCAAAATCACGGTTCATTGGGGGGTGGGTAGGGGTTTAAAAATTGACGATTCATTTTAGATGAAAAGGAGTTCGTCCGAAGTTAATTTACGCGACAACACGTTCAACATGGACGTACCCAAAAGGTTGTTAGTCTCAACGACTTCGACACTCTGCCTAATAGGAGGAGGCACTAACGGAGAAACCGATTTTGTAGAAGACAAACCAATTCGGTCGTGTCACGGTGGCTATCATTTTCCAAAACGATCGGTATTATGGGATCGAGGGGGGAGGGGAAGTCTTTGCGTCAGAATTATAATTATTTGTAACTCGGCACAAGACAGTTAAATTTTGGACTCCCGACTATTCATATCGACCGGAGCCTCGAAAACTGGCCTACAAACGACTTCGACGCTGTATGAAAAAGATTCACGCTTATATACAAAATTTGGGTTCGTAGTTTCTGTGCGTTTTCTCTTAGTTTTGGTCCCAAAATAATTCTCTTTTTGTTTTTTTGTTGGGTTTGTTTCATTTGGCAGAGAGTAAAAATAGGAAGTCGTTTTGGCACAAAACAAAAGTGAAAAAGAGTCTTATTGAGGAAAGCGACGAGTCGGATGTCAGTAGAATCGGTAATGACTGCGCTAGAGTTAAATTTTAGACGATTATAAATCTCTATGGTGTAAGAATTATGGAACGCGACAAGAGTGTGCGCCATGACTTTTCCCCTCCTTCTAAAAACCCCTTTTTCTTCATTCAACAAAATAGTATCATTTTGAGCCCCTGGCGCCGCTTAAAAGGCCTGGGTTTCTGGGAATTTCGAATTATTTTTGGCAAAACACTAATATGATGAATTGAGGCTGAATTGCTTTTTGAGTAGCCCAAAAGTTTCTTTCAGGGACTAGTTTCGAGGTTTTAAAACCAAATCCGGTGTTCCAGACCGATATTGTCCCGTGATCTTAATGTACATAGTCAGTTTGAATCAGGAAAACTGTTGATTTTGCCATTGTCTATCATTTACTTTAAAATGAAATATTTAAACCAGGAAACGGAGTACCACCACCGGAGTACTAGTCCATTTTGCCCCGAAATCTCAAACAACTTGGATGTGAAGGTCTCTGAGTGCGCCATTGCTCTACTATACTATAGGACTCAATCCATATCCCCGAGATCAATCTAGTGGCGGGCATACAGCTTTTGTTGCCCTGAAGGGGGGGGGGAGGTGGTATCTCTATGAGGCCCTTTAGTCTCTCAATTTTAACCACAAAGTAGCATCCAGAAATCGCGAATTGGCGTTTACCCTATTTTCCCCCGAATCCGCGCTTTTATTAAATTTTAGCCGCGAATTAACGCTTTAACTCAGTTTTACCCGCGAAACAGCGGTTTTTCTCAAGTTTAGCCATGTGTATTCATGGGCACTGCAAGGGGGCGTAGGGGAGGGCAGCTGCCCTCACATGTACGCCTTCTGGGGGGGGGGGGGTAACATCGCAGCTAAAATAGATAAAATACGCTGAGCCAAGTTTCTATAGGTCCTTAAGCCGATAAAGTTGAGAAGGCGCACTAATACGCTCTTCTTAGGGCAAGTACGCAGCAAGAAGTTTGAAAAAAGCGGTAATATTCGTGGCTAATACTGAAACAGCGTCCATTCGCGGTAACTTCATGAAACTTCTAAACCAAAATTGAGACAAATTCGCTGATTCGCGGTGTATACTGGACACTTTACGGCTAAAATGGTGAAAAAACGCAAACGTGCTATTCTCTGGCCTAGCCCACGTCTAAAATTGAGACGTGTCCCGGTTTTAGCGTTTTTTTCCAGCGCAAAAAGGCAAGAAAAAGCGCTAATTCAAGGCTATAAAAGTGAAAATAATTCGGGAGATAGAATTTAGAAAATAGATTGGAAAACTGAGTGGATCACTAGCGGTATTGTGGTTTCCATTAGGCATAGGGATAAGTTGAAGGGGAAGCTTAATAAACAGCCGTATAACTACTCTTTAAGGGTTAAATACCATGAGTATAGGAAGTTATTAAGCATTATTATTAAGAAAGCTAAGATTATCCACTACAAAAATAAAATTATAAGAGCAAATGGGGATCCTAAGCACACTTGGGAAGTTATAAATAGTATTACGCAGAGCAAGGATAATTCTAAGTTGAATACTGTTAGTGTCATTAAGGATGATCAAGAGCGATTAATTACAAACAAAAAACTAATAGCTGATAATTTCAACGCCTTTTTTATTAAAATTGGGATGGATATTAAAAATAGCATTACTTCGAATAGGGAGTACAACAAAGCTCTGCTCACTGGTAGGATGATTGAAAAAACGGTTGTTAATTCTATATTCTTGTCCCCTGTTACCGAAGATGAGATTAGAAAGTACATAAATAAGATGAAAAAATGTAGTTCCTTCAATCTATATGGTATCACGAATTATATTTTGAAAAAAATGGTGAATTATGTTTGCAAGCCGTTGGCTTTCATTTTCAATTTAGTTTTTTCGACCGGAGTTTTCCCCTCTAAATTTAAAGAAACCGTAATTGTGCCCATTTTCAAAAGTGGAAGTAGTAAGATAATGAGTAACTATAGACCCATTGCATTAACGTATTCGCTTTCAAAAATATTGGAGAAATGTCTCAAGTCTAGATTAATTTCTTTCTTGGATAAGTATAACATTCTGTCGGACAACCAATATGGGTTTAGGAGGGGTAGAAGTACGGAACAAGTTCTTTATGAAGTGCATAATTTGATTGTAAAAAATTTAGACCAGAAATTGTGTGTGTTGGGTGTTTTCTTTGATGTCAAAAAAGCATTTGATGTGATTGATCATGAGATACTTCGGACTAAACTGCACGCATACGGCATCCGTGGTAGAATTTTAAAATTGATTTTGTCGTTCTTGTCAGATAGACCGTGTGTAACCAGGATAGGCAATGTTATAAGTGAGTGTAATATTGTCAACTGTGGAGTTCCACAAGGAACGGTTCTGGGACCTCTGCTTTTTCTTTTATTCATAAATGGATTATTAAGTCTTAAACTGGAAGGAAATATTTTTGGGTTTGCTGACGATACAGCATTGATAGTGTCTGGTGGGTGTTTTAATCAAATCATTGAAGCGGCTGAAAGGGAGGTTAGTGTAATTAAGGCATGGTTTGATGAGAATTTGATGTGTTTGAATCTTGATAAAACTTCTGTTATTCGTTTTTCGTTTAAAAAAGTTAAATTAAATAAGATGGACAAAATTAAAATACATAACTTCAATTGTAACCTTAATTTTTCGGCGGGGAATTGTACTTGTAATGCACTTCAATTCGTTACACATCATAAATACCTGGGGGTAACTTTTGATGAGCGCTTGAAATTTAAAAATCATGTTTTCAATTTAGTCAATAGAATCAGGAAATTATATTATCGGTTTAAAGTGTTGCGATCTGTCTTAACTCGACCATTGCTGAAATCAGTTTATTATGCTTTAGTCTATTCTATCTTGAAATATGGGATCACTGTTTGGGGTTCTACTAACTTGTCCCACTTAAAACCTTTAGAAGTTGCGCAAAAAGCTGTAATTAAAATTATAATGAAAAGGCCATGGAGATATCCCTCAGTTCAGCTTTTCAAGGAATTTAATGTTCTTCCGTTGCAATCAATTTTTGTTTTTTCGGCTTGTATTCATGTTTTTCGGCATAACTTAATTCCATTTAATACGGTAACTAAATTTGTAACAAGAAGTGCTTCCTTCTCCAATATCTTACTTCCAATAGCGAACACAGAAACGTATAGACGCTCTGCATTTTATTCATCCTTGAAATATCTGTTTGATGAGAAAATTGATGTCAAATGTTTCCGAAGTTTAAAGCCATTTAAAAGACGCATTTTAGCCTTAATAGAGAATGCATAATATAATTTTTCTTATTTTAGTTATTTTCTAGTTTTGTTAAATGGTCGGAGCAACTCGGCCTCTTAGCACAAGTTCTAGGACTCTTAAGGGGCTGGCTGGCAAGATAATTTAATTTTTTGTTAACTCTAATTTTTTTCATGTTGCTAAACAAACAAATAAATAAATAAATAATAAATAATAGATTGCCTCTTTCCCAGATAAACTTGCGAAAAGCTAACTCACAACAACAATTCGATTTACAAATCGACAAAAAGCGCTACATTAGCAGCTAAAATTAGGACAATCCTAATTCGTGGCTAAAATTGAAAAGAGTCGGGAATAAAATCATGAAAAAGCGCTAATTCGCGGATAAAGTCTATAAATACGTTAATTCCTGGATAAAACTGAAAAGAATCCGCTAATTCGCGGCTAAAATTTATATAAACGCTAATTCGCTGCTAAAACTTGGAAAACAACAAACATGCAAATCCCAAAGGCAACTTCGTGCCTACAACTGAGAAAAGGCGCTAATACATTGCTAACAGTGGGCAAAAATTATAATGCGGGGCAAAAAACTTGTAATATACGGCAAATATTGAGAAAATCACTAATTACCGCGGCTAAAATTAATAAAAATGCCAATTTGCAGCTCAAATTGATAACAATTGCTAAGGCAATAATCGCCAAAAATGGAAGAAAACGCCAATTCGTGGCAAAAATTGGGGAAAATCACTAATTCCCGGAATAATAACGCTAAAATTGAGGAAAATCACTAATTCGCGGATAAAGTGTAGAAGAAAATCCAGCTTTCGGCTGGAATCCGTGGCATCTGAAGGAAACTTTTGAGCTACGGGCTATAACTGAGAGAAAACGTAAATTGATAATGCGGGGCAAAACTTGAAAAAACCCGAAACAAACTAGCGCACACAATAACAACTCACAAATTAACGCGGTTGAAATGAAGAAAACTTTCAGCTCAAAGTGAGAAAAAGTGGTAATCGGTGCCAAAAAGTTTAAACAAACGCTAATTTGGAGAGCAAAAACTGAGAAATCGTCAAACCGTGGCTAAAATGGAGAAAAATAACTAATTCACGGGGTGTAAACGCTTCTAAAATTAAGAGATAGTGGTAATGTTGCGGCTAAAACTGAGGATAATCACTAATTCGCGGATGAAGTGTGGAAAAAGCTGTAATTTGCGGCTAAAATTGAAAAAAAAGTTTGATTTTCGGACGAATTTCAAATACGCCAGTTCCAGTTTTCTGAAGACAACTTTGTGGCTAAAATTGAGAAAAAGCGCAAATTCATGGCAATAAGTTTTTAAAAGCCCGCTAATGCCCGGCTAGAATGGGGAACTTGCATGAATGTCCGATTTGGGAGAAAAGTATACCGGTGAATTGGCACATGGACAGAAGGATATCAATGGTAGTTGCAGCCCGATTGGTGCACTTGGTGATTTTTAAATAAATTTCAAAGTTCTTCAAGAGGGGATAGATGGTACGAGGGGAAATTACGTCAATCCCTCATTTTGAAGCATGTGTGTTTAATTTGAGCAATAGCATTGTGGAAGAGTCCTCTTCAATAAACACCGGTGCTTGAAATATGTGCAAGTTCCCCATTGATAAAAACGTTACTCGTAGCCAAAATGTAGAAAAGTAAAATTAACAAAAGGCGCTTATTCACGTCTCAAATAGGGAAATTCGTCAATTCTTGGCTTAAATTGAGCATTATCGCTAATTGGCGGATAGG
Source organism: Corythucha ciliata (assembly GCA_038030265.1). Classification (NCBI taxonomy): domain Eukaryota; kingdom Metazoa; phylum Arthropoda; class Insecta; order Hemiptera; family Tingidae; genus Corythucha; species Corythucha ciliata. The sequence goes on along the minus strand of CM075937.1, from coordinate 20,798,906 downwards.
ATGTAGAAATAACGCTAATTCAACCACCAGAGCAGCGCGTCAGGTCGCAATCTGTGTGGCGGGGACTCAAATGTTCAAGATACTACTGGGAATTTTCGGGCACAGAATTTGTCATAACCAAAAAAAATTTTGCGAGTCATAGACGAATCGTGGTAATTCACTTGTTTTTCATGTTTCTTCTATGCAGCCAGTCACGTTGCCCTTTTGAAAGTCGAGCTCAAGATGGACATTAATGCGTCCGCGTGGGATTTCGACTCGTCCATCATGTCGTACTCGATCACTGGCATCGAGCGTCAATTGTTTTTAAACGTAAGGCCTAAAACGCGACTTTTGGCATTGATTATATAATGTCGTGGGTTTACATTTTGAAAATAGATCACCGCGGAGGAGTTAGTCACGATTATCAGCGAACGGAAATCGGACAACGCGCCCAATGTGAGAGCGGCGATCGCATTCTCGGATCGGCTGGCCAATTTGATTGCTTCTGAAATCGTTCGAGTCGACTCAGTTAAAGTTCGTGAACCCCTCCCCTCCTCCTCATTTCATTCACACTAGCCCGCAATTCGTTTTATTTCAGATGAGGGCTCGACTGATAGGACGATTTATAAATCTCGCTGATAAATTACACCGACTGCACAACATGCAATCAGCGCAAAGCGTTCTGCTTGGATTGCAGAGGCCGTCAGTTTTTAGGCTCACTGATACATGGAATTATTTGCGCATACACCATTCGTCAAAATATCAGTAAAGAAATAGAAAAGGTAAATGTAAGGTTCGCCTTGATCAATAAGACGATCCTTTGTTATTACAGGCGATTGTCAGCTCTTCTCAAACTCTACAGAGAGGCACGAAGCGTGGCATTCTATCGACTATTTGACAGATACAGTCGCACGCCACCTTATTTACCTTCCATTCATTTTCTCATCGTCTGCCTGTTTGGAAGGCTGCCGAAACCGGTTCGACGCGGTTCTCGAGCAACGACAGTCCCTGTCCACCCAGGCAGGGATCAATGGCAATCCGTGTAAATTACCATTTTTTATTTTTGACAAATTGACAGAGAGGGGGAGGGGGGTTTATTGAATTTATTTTATTTCCAGACAAAAATACCCCTCCGGAGACTCGAGTAATTTCATCGGTCACTTGGAAACCTACCTACGGCCGTTACCCCACGAAGACTTTTCCCCGGCGCTAAGACTAGAGGCGGCTAAAGTCTCATTGGACGTGTGGCAGAAAGCGGCTAATAAATACGAATTAGTGGACAATCTGGTCGTTCGAGAGTTTCTGTTAAAAGGACGTTACATGACGGAATTGGAATGTTTCTTATTCTCGAAATTTCTAGAGAAAACTCCGTAAAAGTGATTGTTTATGACAGTAAACTTAATTTGAAAACGAAAAAAAAAAGGAAATTATTGCTTTATTAAAACACAAATTCAAGGGAATCTCCCAAAAAGCGGCACTTCAAAGCCTTCGTTGAGTAAACTCGAACTTTTTGTGTTTGCATTTCAAGATAGAAATGTATGCTTTGAGTCGATAGACCAAAAAATCCATCTGATAAGTTTCAGCCTAGTTTCTTCTCTCTCTCTTTTTTTTTTTTTTTTTTTTTTTTTTTTGGTCTACACGGGGAACGCACTTTTGCCTAATAATGCCCCATAAAGGGAACTTCCCGCTCACACTACCTTCTCTTTATTCGAAAATATCAACGATAAGACCTTAAAAACATATTTCTAAGTGATGTTCGGACCCATAATAGCCGGTAATTATTTTAAGAAATGGGCTCGTGTTCGATAGCCTTGAAGCTAGGGGGGGGGGGAGTTTACGGGAATGTTTTATAATAGCGAGTAAAATCGATCGACTGACATAATTTAGGATATGCGTTATATTCCTTTTATTGCCACTGTAAAGAAATATTGGGGCAATTCACTCTTGAATGGACTTCCTTTTGCAAGATTAATGTTCATTTATTACGAAAGTGAATTCAACTCTTATGAATAGGTAGCATAAAACAGAACGGGCTTTAAAAAAACATTTACCGGTTTAGGATGGGGGGAGGGGTAAATGTAATAAGCAGCACGAGTTCCCTCCAAAGTTTTCTCATTCATTAGCGATCGAAAGAGTCAAAATATTTTCATATACGAAGGTAACGATTCTTTTTGTCCCTCTCTCCCCTCCCTCCAGCAAACCCCACATCACCCACTAAGGAAGCCGGAACGTATTTACAGGAGTGGAAGAAGCAGGTGTTGTACCGTGCCGCAGATGTCAGCAAACTCTTTCAAGCGTTCAGAAAGGGTCATTTACTTTCACATGATGCGGTGTGGATTATTACTGGTGTATAACACCAATCGACTCAGGAAGCTAATAGGCCGGAAATTTTTTTTTGTAAATTATTTTATTTTCCGCGAATTATTGTGAGCCCCTCTCCCTCCTTACAGTACCTAATTGAATTTACGATGGGGAATCACGGTGGGATTCAATTGTATGATGGTCCCGTATATTGTTTAAAAAAATCGTGAGAAAGTGACCAATATGGGGAGGGGGAAGAGGGAAATAAGTAAAAGAAGCCGGGGGTGTAGGAGCGGAAGGACTTCAAGACGTAAACGCGTCAAGATGTATCCAGTCGATACAAAACATCCGAATATCGAAATAACAAAAAATAAAAATCGACTTCTCCGGCTTCATAAGCTCATGGTTTTGACACAGAACGTGAACTCACAGCGAGTGGACCAGTAGCGGTGAGTTCGTGTTCTATGTGGCGAGGCCTTTAGAAATTCGAAAGACAAAGTTAGTTTTTAAAAGCAACAACTACCCCACTCACAGGTTGAGAGGCAGATTCAGGTGCTGTCCACTCACACACACTTCACAGGGCCGGCCGTAGACTTCTGATATCAGGACAAAACTTCGTCTGCGACCCTGCAACGCAACGAACACGGCCACAAACAACGATATGGCAGCAGCACAACAACACCAAGTCGAGCTTAAAAGCGGACGATTTTTAGGCTCATTGTTTCCAGTCCCGGCCAAAACGCCTCTGGTATTGGCGATTCAGATTAACCAAATGCGATCTGCTGGCGGCCCTACCGAAGTAGGAAGAGCGGGAGACTCTCAACAGACGCCTACGAGAAAACGCGGTTTTCGTTCCTTTTTAGAGTGTTAAAAGTTTATTTTTTGAACCATTAGTTGATATTACTACTGACTATTAACAAAGAAAATCATTATTGAGGAACAAAAATAAAATAAAATGAAATCAATGAACTCATCGTAAAAAAATGATAGCGTTTTCCATTTGGGTACCCAGAATTCCGCACCGAGAGAGATTTTCCCTCCAGTCCCCTCGGAACACAAGTTCTTTGACAGGACGGGCGGAAAACCCCCCCCCCCCCCGTGCAGAATTTTGAGCAAATGAAAAATTCTGTACGTTTTCAAATACCCGTCGTGTTTCGGGCCATTATACGTACATTCGCTGTACAAAGTCCTATTTTTCTGACCATTTGACCACTAAACAAAATCCCGATTTTTGGTTTTAAAAAAACTAGTAATTTAGTCACAAAACAGTATACGTTGTGCTTTTTCTCATCAGAAACTGACAAAACTTTCTTGAAAATGACAAATTCATTACTGAAAACTTTCAATAAACTGAACTTGAAAGAATTGAATCCAGCCCCAAGACCAGGGATTTGACACTTTAACTTTAAATTTTACCCGTGAAAACCGAATTACAGACTCCACAGTTCAGCTGAATTACGTCCACTTCGTCGCCTCACTAATAGAATGGTCAACCAGTTTAAAATTGAAAGACTGTGGCCGACAATTCTGAAATTTCACATTTTTTATTTCAGGGGGAAAAAAGATTTGGACGAAATTTCTATTTCTTTATGGCTTGTTTATGACTCAAACAAATGCTATTTTTGAATGAAATAAGCTAAAACAAGCCGGATTAGGGAAGTGTTTTTTTTTTTTTTTTTTTTTTTTTTTTTTTTAGCAAAGTAGGAGTTGAGTTTTTGAGCTAAATTAGCGCTTTTAAAGACGCGATTTCACAAATTTACACTAATTTTGGCAAAGAAAGCGACAATTTCACCCAAAAACTGACTCTGCCTACAAAGGGCCATATTATTATTAGACCAAGAACTCCCACTTTTGCAGGTTAAACTATCGGTGTAGCCTTCCAATGTATAAAAACAGTCAACCTTGCCCAAGAAAATGACACTTTTATCACTAAACATGTCATTTTGTATCCACAGGAACTAGGTTGGCCCACTTGTAATTAGATCCCAAAAATGACGTCCCCCCCCCCCAACACCACTAAAAATAGTTCCTTGAAACTGTAAGTTATTGGCCAATTCTGACCTTTTGGGTCATTTCAGTTCTAGAAACAGAGCGAAATTAACCTCGAATCACCGATCTCCAAGTTTCGTAATAAAAATAGTCAGTTTCTGTCCTGAATAGGCAGTTTTAAGAAGCACTTTCATGGCTCAACTGTTAGTTTCGTGTCAATAGAAAAATTTCTGAAGTTCCTTACCTAACACTACCTAAAGGTCCTTTTTCAGAGCTGAATATTGGATTCAAGATGTTCGTAGAGATGTACCCCCCCCCCCCAGCTATGTCAAAGGCTGCCTAAGCCCTTGTCGCCCTCTATTTGGCCGCATATATTCGTAGTACTGTAGAATGAATGGTGCTTCAGCGGGGTTTCACAAGGATATCAGAAATTGCGTGCGTAGCTTAGACGCATGCGTTCTTGAAAGTTGAAGCGAAAGTTGAAAAGGCATGTTGAATTGAAAGAGGAAGACGAAAGCGCACAAGTGGAGACATAGCTATATGAAGAAAAACACCAATTCACTGCTGAAATTGAAATCTTGAGCTGATAAAATTGAAAAAGTGACTCAGATTTAGGGAGAACTCACGGCTAAAACTGAGATAATAAATGCCCATTCAAGGTGATACAATCGAGAAAAATCGCTAATTAGCAGATACATTTTTTAAAAACGCTTGGGGATAAATTGTAGCAAAGCGCGAATAAACGGATAAACCGAAAAAATCAAAAATACACGGCTAAAATTTAAAAAAGCGCTAATTCAAGGCACAAATTGGAAAAAATTGCTAATTCACGAGAAACAAATTGAGACGAATCACCAATTCGCGGCTAAAATAGGCACAACAATTGAGTAGGCACGCGAAAAATGTGCTAGTCCAGGGACAAGAGTGTGGCAAAAAGTTTGAAAAAAGCACCAATATTTACGGCTGATGTGAGTAAAAAGATTCGCGACTGAAACTAGGAAATTATTCGCGGTTAAAATCGAGAAAAAACGATAATTAACGGATCTTTTTGGGAAAACTTGCTGAGATACGTGGCTGAAACTGAGAAAACCCGCTAATTCCCGGCTAAAAACAAGATTAAGCTCTCACTCCCAGCTAAAAATAAAAAAAAACGCTACCTCGCGGATCAAGAAGGCAGATTTAATTTGTATTCATTAATTTATTTGTTTTTTAATCTTTTATTTTTTCGATTTGGTTTAACAAGGTTGAAAACGGCTGCAGTCTGCTGAAACCGCTACCAATAAATTATTTTACGCGACGAGAACATCCCATATTTCTCCTGATTCCAATATTTCCGCGTAGCGCTGCACGTGAAAAACTGTGACGAGGAGTTCCATCAAAAAACGTCAAAATCTCCCTTCTCACTTATTCTTAAGCCGGATACACACATGCGGTACTACTTGCCAAATAACTTTCAAAATATTCAATCAATTTCTAGCAGTTGCCTAGAAACCAACCAGCTGAGAATTTCAAAAATGTGTTGCTCGTTACTCGGCAAGTACCGCATGCGTGTATCCGGCTTTAAGCTTGAACTGACTTGGGACGAAGGGTAGTCGAAGGCTGGTTTGGCCGTGGGAAGGAGACATTTTCAAAAAGCTACGCCACTGATTCTACAGGGTGTTCGGAAATTAGATGCACAAAGAAAATATGGAAATATGGTGATAGTATACGTCATTTGCGATCAAGCTCACTATTTGACGTTTTTCGAAATTCGGCTTTGCTTCCGAGATATTCAAGATTTATTAGGCTGTAGGCAAATCAAATAAAAGAGACGGCTCAAAATACAATGTCAATGCAAATTTTTGGTAATTGGGTGGTCCAGTAAGGCATAGCGTTAATTTAATAGCTCCCCTCCGCCGAGAACTCCCCTGCCATATCAACGGATTTAGTTCACTAGGGTCTCATTTGAAAGCGCGTTCATTTTTCATTACTCGAGTTAATTTTGGGGGCAATTGCAGCAACAGCCGTGTTGTAGCGAATTTCCAACTAAATCAAACCCCTCTTTCACACCGTTCCCGTGGATCGATTCATCTGGATCACGAACTCGTCCGAGATATTCACGCTATTGATTTTTAGACCAGATTTGGTTGCCCTAAGTAGAAAATTGCGACCGTGATCGTGCTAACAAGCGAGGGGCCATATATATATATATATCAAATTGAACCGACCTCGGATTCGTGTTCTAGGGGTTCTGAAACGTGAAAAAAAAGTATCGCAACCCATATGTGCGACCATCAGGGCGAGACCAATAGTGCATTTTTTGAATGAAATGCACTAATTTGTCGGAAGGGTCATAACCAGGGCGGCCGGGACGCTCGTCACTGTTACAAATCCCGAAAAAACAGTACCTCCCCATTTTTGGGCTACAAATCGCGCTAAACATAAAACATTATACCGCTTAATAGCAGTAGTAGAGAAACAGGATTCAGATTGTTACGGCCAACGACCCGTGTAACCTTAAGCCAATATAACCAGAAACTCGGGCCTGCGCTCTGCCAGGCACATTGTCTATTGCGTGATTTCACCAGGCAGTGTTAACAGTGCCTAGGCCATGGGGTAGAAACTCTATTGTTCATAATTGAGACAGAGTTCTTAGTCGGCTTTACGCTTGGAGCGCTTCCTTTTCGAAATTTAGTTAGAAGGCCAGCCGCTCATGAACCTAGCGCTTAGAAACCCTCGTCGGTCAGAGCCTTTCAGTTCAGTGTGCTCTGTGCCTCGTGCTTGGTTAGTTGCTTAAGTTCCTTTGTTCAAATCCTTGTTTTTCCGTTTTTCTCTTTCATTCCTGCCTTTTTTCCTGTATGTATTTCAACCATTCTTTTCAGAACGACTCCCTCGCCTTAATTTTTTTTTTGTTCTCTTCCAGAACGCATTCCTTTTTTTTACTTTTCAAGCGTTCTGAGAACGAACCTCTGTTCCTACCTTAAAGGTATTTCTGAGTTATTCAGGAATATTTTTATTTTCCTTTGAAGCCTTGTCCCTACATCCACACGTAGCAACAATGCCTGGTGGGAAGCACAAGTGCTGTGTACCCGGCTGTGAGGACAGAACATTGCCCCAACATTATTTGCCTTCCAATCGTGATTTGGCTCGGAAGTAGTTGGAGAGCATTGGGGATAAAAGTCTAATGGACCGATTTCGGAAATGCGAGAAATTACGGGTACTTGTGTGTGACAAGCACTTCGACTCCCAGTGCAAAGTTCCAGCGGCCTCGCGAGGCAGACTACTCCTATTTGTGAAATTTTGTCAATAAAATAACAACCATAAATATTGGATCAGTTTTTTTCTTTTTGAACCAATAGGAATATTAGTTTGTTCCAGTAAGGTGTTTGGAAACATGTTTGGAGCAAATTTGCCAATCCGCAATCAGCCAATAAAATATTGGCTGGTCCTATAACAAATCTACTCCGAATATTTTCCCATCACCTCACTGGAACAGACCTATTATGAAGTACGAGAAAGAGAAAAACTACCGCTATCTACCGGTGATTTCGGTGAAAATAGTTGGGCGGCTTTACTCCAGGTTGCGCAAAAGACTGTCTTACCCCCACCACCGCCAGTTTCCCATCTATAGTATACTTCCTTTATCTATGGCCTAGGCATTGTCCACTTTGCCGGTAACATTGAGACTCGTCATCTCCAATATTGAGACTTAATCTTTTTAGCGTGGGGGTTCAAACCTCTAAAACTCACCCCGTAAATCCGCCACTGGCTGGGGCAAACCCGTTTGACCAAGTAAAGTATGAACGTGTGGACGGGGCTTTAGAGGCATGCGCTCTTGAAAGTTGAAGCGAACATTGAAAAGGCATTGGATTGCAAGAGGAAGGCGAAAGCGCACAAGTGGAGATATAGCTTTACGGGAACACGGAAGTAAAAGTACAAACGGGGATAAAATCACATCTAGAAATTCAAGTGGGTAACTTCCCTTGTCACTGCATATGTCGAAGACCGACTGAACAAGAGGACAATGAGTGAAACGATTTAACTCTCCACTTACTAATTCATTTACTTAGCGTAACCGGTTTTCGTCCTTAGGACCATCTTTATTCGTGATACGTTAAGAAACTGTATAAAACTAACTCCTTCTTTTCATATTATATGAAACATTCCTTCACGAGATGAGGCACCTAAGTGCATTACCTGAGTTCAAGTTCATTTTGGTGTAAATGAATACGTTAATTAAATTTAATAGTAAATACGTAAAGCACAAAACATCGTTTCAACCATTGTCTCGACGAGAAACTCCACAACAACGGGACATAACCAAAATGTAAGTCCGAAATCCGAATGGGTCAACATCAAACAGGAACTTACTTCTCAAGAGATCTTGGACGGGAGTCGGCAATGTTGAATTTTCGTATTCTGTATAACTGTATCATTTGGCCGTTGTCAGGAAAGACTAATTTTTCTGCTTAGCCGCGTTTCTTTTTTAATAAAATACTTGTCCATTTCGACTAAACTAAATTCAGATCGCGAATTCACGAGGAAATGACGGGACGGGGGACCGCTGATTTGATTCTCTGTGGATGGCGGTGAGCAGAGCGTGAGAGCACCCGTTGGCCACCTTGCACAAAATAGAGTTCTAGAGCTACCACTTAGACGCTAACAGTTCAAAATATCTCGACTACAAGCAGCGAATAAGAACGCTAATGCCTTCCTAAAAATATCCCCAATCGTTCGATAAAATCCTTCTAAAAAAATAATGTTGCTAGAATTTTGGTACAAAATACTTTCGCTTGTATAATCATGGTGGAGGAACGGGAAATGACATTTTTAAAAATGCCTAAGTAACGCCAAAAGGGAAGGATGCGATTTCAGATATTGCACATTTGAAACGAAAATGTTTTATTTACAGTTATGTACATGATAAACTAGCTATTACGGGGTTTTCCAGGGTAGCTTTCGTACTCCTCACGCAGCGGAAAACTCTCCATGCCCTTGACAACTTTATGAGGATCCTCGACGCTCACCCCTGGGCCCCCAGCCTCTCCCTTGAACTTTGCCTCCAGTTTGACCGCGTTCGCTTTTGCCATCTCACTCATTTCATGATTCTTTCGAATCTCCTCCTCTGTCGGCGGTTCGCGACGTCGTCGCCTCAGCCACGACTCCCATTCAGAGGGCAACGGCTCGTCAAACTTGGCCTCGTCACCGGCTGGCGGTGTGTAGTAACGAGTTCGAGCCCCAGCTCGTGTCCCTTCGAAATATTTGTTACCCAAATGGTCCTCACCAATGAGACGGTTCTTCGGGGCGGGCGAAATGCTTTTGACGAAATTACGCCACACCGCGGCGACGAGACCCCGAGGCTCCCGTCGGGCCATTTATTTTGCTTCACTATCACAGTACAGTGATATAAGAGTTAACGAGGAGGTTTCAGCCTGTAAGAGGTCCCCCCCTCTCATCATCAAAGAAATTGGCGGGTCGAATCATATACAATTTTAAAAAACAAAATTAATAAGAAAAATTAATGAGCTCATTAGTTTATCCAATACATTTTGTTTCCACCTCGTCTAAGGCATTCAATGACATAAATTTAACAATAAAAAATTGTTTAAGCATAAGATAAGGGTTGTACAATTTTTATATACAAAAAAAAGAATAGAAATCCATCAATACAATTTTCCTGGTTGCGGAACATGAAAAAACGTACAGGGATGAATTGTCTACCTCTGGAACTTTTACGTCTCTTAAATAATTGAACAGAATTCGACAGGAGTAAAAAAAAAGTATTTACAGTAAAAGGGCAAAATTAATCGAGTCACAGTTGGATTTTCTCAACCAGAAAAGTCATTGTGATCAAACATAGACTGATCGTAGAGCTCGGCTTTGACTAGGCGCCCCCCGAAAAATCGCCCGTTCAGAGCGTCTCGAGCTGCTTCAGCTTCTGTGGTAACAAAACCAACGCAAAAAAACGTTAATAGAAAAGCGATAAGTGCATTGGGGAAGGGGAGAGGAGTCGACGAACCTTTCATCTTGGAAAATTCCACAAAGATTTTCACAATAATTTCCGCGTTGTCGTCATCCTCCGACTGTTTTTCGTTATAAATAATGACGCGATCGACACCCCCGTATTTGGTACACTCCTCTTGTATCTCCTCCTGAAGTGACTCGTCAACGTCTTCAGGCGCGACCATATTTCTGAGTATGACGACGCGACTTTCGACTTTTCGCATCAGTTTCTGCATGACGAGATGTCGTGCACTCTGTCCCTTGATGGACATGTTCTCTTGTTGTTGAAGGGTTTGGGGCTCGGACTCTTCCAGTAGTTTCTTTTGCAGTTCTTCCTGTTGTTTCAATTGGAACATGCTCTGCAAAAATAAAATCACAAATTATGAAAATTTTGTTACTGAGCCACGTAAAAAAATGTGTTTTTTCTGTTCTTTTTGGCTCACTTCCTCAAGGCTCAACTGTCCTCTCACTACCCCTATGACCAAAGATATGGATATTTGTGGTTTCAGCGTGTTTTACGAAGAGGGGGGGGGGTCCAGGAACTGAGGATAGCGTTGTGCTTGCGTGGGCTAGTACTCGTAACGCCAGTAGTCCTGACACGACCATCCGGCCAGTGATCCCCCCCCCCCCAGGTTATAATTTTGTGGACTTAGAAATTAGTGACCACCGGAGTCGTAAGAACGAACCGTTTCCTCAAGGAAAGAAACAAACAAGATGGACCCCCACACTTGGACACCACACTGCTATTCTTCCCAAAGTTCTGAACTGCACGCAAATTGAAAACAAACTGAAATCTCACGTGTGTGAATGCATTTGCAGGGTACAGTCCTTTCGTCTTCTTCCTAACCCAACCAGAAGCCAAGGGTTGCGTGTTACGTAGGGTGACCAGACATCCCATTTCCCCCGGACATACTCTACTTTTTACAGCGACAGTGGGCACACGGACAATTAATTTTTTAATTTTTTTTTTTTTTTTTTGTATCCTACTTTTCAGTCCAGACGTGTAACGTCTGGTAGATCTAACAACCCTCAACATCATTTACGTTCATTTTCATTCAAATCTGCGGCACCTAGCAGCAACGACCCCAGTCCTCGTTTTACCCTCACAGTTTTTCATCGGCCTTCGTAAGCCGGGTCTCCTCTTTGACTCGTTTCTGCCAGGCCAGGTCGAGGAAAGGTCATAATGGAGAGTCGAGCTTCGGTGCAATTTTAAATTTTTTGTAGTCGTCGGCAGTGTTAAAGCCGTTCACCTGCGAAACTTTACGGGGAAAGGAGGGCACCTTGGCTGGAGAGGGGAGGTGCAATTTCGACAGCACTGTTTTTTCCCTTCGCACAAAAAACAAACTTCCCATCGTAATAACTTTCATCGCCTCCCACGCTTTGCCCTCGAATCAAGAAGAGCTTTCCCCCACTGAATGACTCTCATACAACTCTTCACTTGATTTCACAAAAAAAGTCCGGACATTCGCCCCACAATCCAGAACATTCGTCCGACAAAGAGACAATTTGTTTTACAGTCTGATTAAAAACCAATCATACGTGTTTGGCACTTTGAGTCTTAGGCCGGTCGTCCACTGGAGGCGTTTTCGAGCGGTGCTACAACGCGCTACAACGAGCGACATCGAGCGCACATACAAAAAGACATAAATTGAATTCACTGCTGCTAAGCCTGCAGTGGACGATGTCACATTCAATTTGAGGCTTTGGGATGTACGTTCGTTGTAGCGCCGCTCAAAAACGCTTCCAGCGGACGACCGACCTTAAGAAACCCGTTTCGGGGATTTTCGCCCGTTCAAAACGAATTTGGCTTATTCGTCACAGTCAAATCACAATTTCTTGGAGTTTGCTTTTTTAAAACCAAATTTCGAACAACCAATATGTCTCTGTCAATGACCGTTAACCTGAATTCGCATTATTCAGAACCCAAACTTCGTCAGTTCTGCTCTTACATACCATAGGTTTCACAAATTTTCACCCATTTAAAACTTAATTTCACGGATTAGACTCTTACAAAACATCAATTTCACAGATTTTGGCTACATTAAAAAACCCTAATTTCGTGAGTTTGGCTATTTTTGAAATCAGTTTTACATGTTTGGCTAGTTCAAAAAACTGATTTGTCGAAAATGAACGAAGTATAATAGTCAAGAAGTTAAAGACCAAAGTTAAGGCAAACTTTGCAAATAATCATTAGGCCAAGTGGCATCGCTTAATGATTATTTGCAAAGTTGATGTCGTTAACCTCCGGACTGGTTTAATTACTAATATATATTTTATAATATAATATAAATTAATAATATTATATATAATTAATATATATAACATAATATAAATTCTGGTACATAGTACTTGAAGAACTAAGTGTCTAGGAAAAGTGGGGTGGGATTTTCTGTGACAAATTGTGATTTTTGTAGCGAAACGTGTGCCTACGGATCAAAATCATGAGGTAAATGTTTAATTTTTGTGAGGCAAAATATCCAGTTTGAAAGACTAAATTTTCATCAGTCTACTAGTCAGTCCTTGGCTTATATTCCTCTATATTTTGAGGCTAAGTTTGTTGGTTTTTGAATCGTCAATTTGTAATTTTTTCGCAATTTCTGATCGCATTGTGAGTTAGTGATGAAAAATGGGTCTCTGTATAGCGTATACAGCCATATCATCAGCCAAATGACCCGTTATTGGTCGAGAAAATCAAATTTTGGGGATTTGAAACTACGATTGTAATGCGGATCCTGTATTTCTGTATAAAAGAAACTAGAATAGAGCGAAATTGGCCCCGGGAAACAGCTTGGAATTCACCCCACTGCATTCACGTCTGCTGTATCCGCGTATGTCCCGATTATTTGTTGACACTTTTCGACAGTATACAACTTTTCTTGATCTTCTTCTGGGGCCCTAAAGGTCTAGATCCGACGCTGCACCGGAGCTCGGCTGATGAATTGAAATATACACAAAATAATTGATACGAGAGTTTCTGTCGCCGGTGTTTCAATTGAAGAAGTATATTAATTAACTGATTTTACCCGGACGACACGGAAAGGCAAAGCTTAACACAATTCGAGCTTCGGGTTCAAATCCCGTCGGGGAGCCCATTTTTTCTCGAAGCTCGAATTGTGTTATGCTTTGCATTTCCGTGCCGTCCGGGGAAAATCAGTTAATTAATTTACTTCTTTAACACAAAATACGATAACTTTGCTGAATGTATAGCCAGTGTTTGGCGTTATATTTATCTTTAGATGATTTATTATCTAGATAATTATCTAGATAATTTTTTTTTATCTTTTATCTATCTGACGGAATTTCTATTCTATTCGGTTTATCTCGAGGACAAAGATAATTCCCAGATAAAGACAAAGATAATTTTTTCCAACTCCCTCAAAAACATTCAAAGTAAGCTTTTTATTAGCTCTCTATTTCTCTTAGGTTTCAGCCAGTCAAGGTCAAGACTACTACTGACTGGGCTATTAGTCTATTCCCATGTTTTTGTCTGTAGGTTGTGATTTTAAGTGAATTTGTGATTATTTCATTCCATTACCATTAACATAGCAATTTGAATCTGACGGCGGAAAATCGAGAATTCAGGTAACGCGACACTTTGCTTCTTCTAAAAGCCAACGAATAATTTATTTTTGTTATCTTAATATTTATCTAAAAATAAAAGATAATTTTTTATTTATCTTATCTCTATCTTATCTTTTAAGGTGTCCTCATTGTTATCTTATCTTTATCTAAGATAATTTTTTCCGTTATCTGCCCAACACTGTGTATAGCCTTCCTAAGCGGAAATTCTAGTCATGAATTGTGGCAAGCCCTACTCCCTTTGTTCTCACGATTTTTCTTTTGAGATTGTTTGAAAACTCGGAAATTTGGCTTTGAAGACGTGGGGTTTAGGCAAAGTTAGGGGAGGTTCAGCTCAATGGGGGGGGGGGCTAAAGCCCCATTAGCCCCCTGCTGGATCCGCGCCTGAGCTCTCTATTCATGCAGCAAATGTTGAATTTCGATGCACCAACTAGTTGACGCATAAAGCGCTTTACCAATTTTTATTTAGCCGTGAGACTTCATTTTTTAGGCCCATAACCAACCTTAACCTTTCTCCTAAGGTCTCCTTAAGGCGCTTCGAAACAGATGACACACTTTATAAGCCGCCTTTACATGTGAGCTGTCAAAGCTCGGGCTTAGACCCGCATACAATGAAATATAAAGAATCCGTGCGCGCGTTGCTCTTTGATTGGCTACGGCTCACATTCATCGCTGTCACAGCTCGCATGTGAAGCCGCCTTTAAAAACCTAGCTCATCGCTTCGTAAAGATGGGGTTTTGAATGCTGCCCAATCTCAAAAAACTGACTGCGTTAGGCCCTTAAGCTCACAAGCTCTGGCAAGTGACAATCCACTATATCACACAAGTTTTTTCAGCCATTAAAAATCCACATTGAACACCATAATATTGTAATTATAGCCACAGTGGAGACAAACGGGTAGTTTAGACACTTTGGCCGAACATAAATGTTGTGGTCAAGCAAAGAAGGGAAAAGGGGATTCTACCCATTTAAGCGACACTGGGGCACAAATTACGAATCAGAAGCTGAATTATCGAATTAGAGAGGAACAAATGAACGGTAATGAATTAATGATGTTGGAGATTGAACCCAACAAACGATCGTGAAAATTACACTGAAGGTGCAGTTCAGTCTCCGTTTTCGAATTAGAGAGGGCGAAAGTGACCGAATATGATCGGCTTTCTACCCGAGAAGACAGAGCATTTCTAGAGGTGACAATTGGTTATTGAGAGAGAGTAGCCCACGAAATGATTTTAAAACAATCGAAACCCGTTAGAATTGCCTCTTCATACCTGCCAACCCCACGAGACGTTTCCTGGAGAAGCAGAGAGGCCCAAATATTGGTTTTCTAAATGGCCCGAGAACCGCTATGAACTAGGTCGTGAAATTTGCTGTTTTTTTTTTTTTTTCATACAAACCCACGAAATTAGGTTCTTGGAGTCTACCAGACTCGCGAAATTGAGGTTTAACGACGCGAACCCACGAAAGTTTATTTTTGAATGAGTCAAAGCCACGACAATCGGTTTTGGTTGTACTATACCCCAAAAATTGGCTTGTGAAAGAACAAAACCTCCGGAATTTGCTTTCAGGAAGCTGCCAAGCGGCAACAATGTTTTTTCAGAGAGCCAAGGCCTCGAAATTCGTTTATACCCGTTCGTTTAACCCCCAGAAACTAGACATGGAGTGAAGTGAAGTGACATGTACCTCTATGGTGTATGTGTTTCGTTTTTCTCACGAAATAATAGTTAAATGACTGACCTGAGCTTGTTCTTGCGCCCGCCGAAGGGCTTCTTGTTGCGACGAGACAGCCACCGCGGCACCCAGCAAGGACGGGGCGACAGAGACGAGCCCAGGAGCGGCAGCCACTAACAAAGAAAACAAAATTGATCATTTTTAAACCCGCGGAATCGTACACTCAGTGGGCAGGGGACCGACGTGCTGTACCTGGTATAAGGGGTGTGGGCGCCCTAAATTGTCCACCGGGGAGTGCCTGAGGAATAGCAATACCCGGAGGCGGTAGCACACCACCAACGGCTGGCATGAGTGGTGGAATCGTCGATGGAATGACGGCGGGTGTTATAGAGGTTAACTTCGACGAAAGACCTTAAGTAAAAATTAACACATTTTGACTAAGCGGTTGAAGCGTTAATAGAAACTAATTTTACCGATCACGGCGTTAGTTGCGACGGCATCCATGGCTTGAATTTTGGCGGTAGCAGCTGCAGCGGCAACAGCCGCCGCTGTAGGCATTTGACTGGTAGACGCAGCAGGACCCTAGAAGTTGAAATGTATTTCAAGACACGCAAACACAAAATAATGGCAACGTTATTTACATGTAAAGCATTCGGTGGTGTGATAGCGCGACCAACGCGTAAATACTGTCCACCCAAATCGAACAGATTCATCGAGGCTATCGCCTCGAGCGCGGCTTGTTTCGTCTCATACTCAATAAAACCGTAGCCCTTGTGTCGATGCGGCGAGCTCCCCTGCTGCAATTTACAATACTTAATGGGTCCGAACGCTTCGAACACATTTTTTATGTCAGTCTCCGTCAACTCGGGGTGAATAGACGCGACGTAAATTCGATTGTACTGTTTCGCCTCCTCGGTAATTTCATCGATGACCGACTGTGCTTGAGGCATGTTACTCGGTCGACCCACCTGTGCGTAGGGACAGAACAGAGAACCACAAAAGCGGGGAATCCGCCAATAAATCAAGCACTAATACGAATTCGCCTAAATTGAAAGCACCTTAACCGGAATTGCACGCGAACAAGAGCCAAAGTAGCCAGGATAAAGTACTTCTACCTTGATATTCCGCCCACCTAGCATGACACCGTTCATTTGCTCCAGTGCTAGTTGGGCGGCTTCTGGGATGTCGTACTCTACAAAAGCGAAACCTTTGTGCTTTTGAGTTACAGGGTCCCAGGACATGTTGATCGATTTGATAGGGCCAAATGGGGAAAACGCTTGACGGATGGTGTCTTCTTTGAGTTCGAACGAGATAGATCCCACGTAAACTCTGAAACGAAGAAAAATAATTCGATATAATACACCGAAATCACAGTGAAATCCTAGTTCAGAACACATAAGAAATCATATCTTATCAGCTAGAATATCACCGAGTGTGAGAATCCTTAAAAAGACTCAATCACAACTCAATTTGTATCTCAAAAGTTTAATCATAATAATCAACGTAGAAGGAAATAATAAAACCTCAACTCACCGGCACATCAAAACTAGAGCCTGATGACGGTGAAACGATTTCGCTTGCTGCAATACAAAAGAAAAAACTCATGTACCCACAATGACACAACTGAAACCATAAATAACAAAAATACCTGTTGCTGATGAGCCAAAGTTTGTTTCATCAACACCATTTTAATGCTCTGCTCCATGGCGTACTTCTTAGCTCTGTTGACGGCGTCTTGGTGAACCGGAAGCAGTTTCGGGAGTGGTGAGCCCAGGATAGCCATGATATTTAGCCGCGATCCCGGGCCTTTAAAAAAACAAGTAAAATTGTGAGAAAATAGATTGGCGGTGGTTGAGGAAGTTGAGCCTGTAAGCCTCACCTGTGTTACATTTGCCCGGCGTCAGAGTGCCTGTCTGAGCAAAATTTTGGCTTTGAATACTCGCGACCGTTTGACCTGGAACCAACGATAATATTAGAGAAATTCCCCAATTATGTTGAGTGAATTGAAAAAAACAAAAAAATTCGTCACATCCCTTTATTGCTCAATATAAATGAATTCAACGAAGACCTCTCGAGGTACCTCTTTTGAACAATAAAGAAACGTACCTTAACCCCGTAGGAAAAAATCTAGTACCTACGTTGGCAAAAACAAATTAAAATTTGACATTATCAGTGTAAAAAACAAACAAACAAACAAAACAATTGACTGTGAAAAACCAACGCAGGTCTAGACATTTTGTCTTCAATTTGATGTAAAATTGTTTAGATTTGAAGTTGTTTTTTTTCGGATTGCTAAATTGGAGCCTTTACCGATGGTAAGTTTGGTCTGTCGGCAAAGATTAACAGCGCTGTGCCAGAGAACCTAGCCTTCACATTGACCTTCAATTTTCACCCATGGAACAATACATAAGAGCAGAAAAATAAAATAAAATATAGAGATGTTTGCTACGGAGAGGCGTGTACAAAATAACAAAAGAAAATTAGACGAAAATAAAAAAAATAAATAAATGATTCATTAATAAGAACCTAGCGGCAAAGTTTTTCAATGGATGATATTATTGGCCAATAGGCACTTGCCGCGAGTTTCATACAAAAACTAACCTAAAAAATAATAATTAAGAAAATGGGGGGCTGGCTCTCTCTCTCTTCGGCAAGGTTCCTGAAAAAGATCAATTTAAAAACGTGCGAAGCCGTGAAACACGGCAAGCCAGTATTAAATAAAAAACGGCCGAGTTCATCATTAGAGAGAGAATGGGTGAGAGAGTGAGAGAATCGTTATCGGTTTTGTAGGGGGAAGGAGTGCGAGAACAACCGTAAATCTGCAAGCATAACCAAAAAATAGGAAGAGCATTTGAGTTTCTTTTTTTTAACTGTCCACAACTACTCATGTGACTTTTTGTTGCAAAATTAAGAACCCTCAATCAAGAGCTCGAAATAATAGTAAAAAAAAATATTAAAAACAAAAATCTTCACTGCCATAAGTCACATTGAAGGCACTTTATAGCATGGCCGTGTTTAATCCTGTAACATCTCAGAAACAAAAAACGCACTCTTATTAGTTCTATCTACTTTTGCTTGGTGTTTACACTATTTAACATTTAAAAAGTCTAGCCTAATTGATTCGCTTTAAAATCATGGTATTCTCCCGATTTAAAGGATGATAGGAACAATTTAATTAAATATTTTTAAAGCAATGACTTTTGAAACCCAAAAATGCCTCGATAGTAATATAAATAAGTTCATGAAAAGTATTTTTGTACTCACTGTCCAGAACTGGTACAGAAGAGACAAATGCCGGCGTCGGTTGGGGCGTAACGACGTTACTTGACGACGACCCGACGACGCTGACTTGAACTGCGGGCTGTGGTTGAGGAGGAGTTACAGCTGTGGTCGTCATCGTCGTCACCATGGGCTCAACAACAACGGCGGAGGCTGCGGTGGCATCGGTGGGCACGAGCGGAGGAGGGAGAACTGTGGTCACCAGGGTGGGATCGACGATGAGTGAAGGAGGAGCGGGAGGGAGAGCAGTTGGTGGGAGGGGCGGCGGGAGCGGAGGCGCTCCAGCCGGTGGCGGTGGATGTTGAAGTACGACCGATTGAAGAGGCGGAATGGCCGTAATGGGGGGCGTCACAGTTGGTGGCATGGGTGCGGCACTGACGGCTCCGGCGGGTGTCATCATAGGCGCCTGAGTTGTCGGCATCTGGAAACGATCGAATTTAAAATCATTTTCACTAAACCATCATAGCAATTCAACGGATTTCTATATTAGGCATCTCCTCTTTCTAGGGTAGGCTTTATAACGTGCCTCTGACGTAGCTAATTACAAAAAGTCCTCACCATCGTGAGGACAGTCAGTATCCAGTTCTCACATCAAACGCCTAAATTCAAGCCAATAAAGCCTATGCGAAAGCCCACTAACCTAACTCATCAAGAACAGCGACATCGCAGTCCTGCCAATTGTTTGATGCAGTTTGTATCCTGGACAAGAAAATGGTTATGAATGAGCTTCCGGACAACCACCTGTTGGGTAAATCATCAGTTTCCGAAGTAAAACTGCACAGCAAAGTCTACACCCGGCCGTGACACCCGGTACGTGACCCTTCGTCACCGAAATCAACACCAAAAGCACAACTTTTCGCTGCGATTCCTCATCGCCACTTCTATACACAGAGGCGATGGAGAAAGGATCAGGATCGGCGAATTTCGTCCTAGAAACCGTCAACGGATTTAGGAAACTTGAGGGTTTCTTATAGCGATTTCCATTTGTATAAAATTCAGCTCTGAAGCCGAGCATTTCCATCCATCTTCTCTAAATTATATCATATAGTGACGGAAAAGACGGGTGGAAATGCTCGGCTCCAGAGCTGAATTTTGTTCAAATGGAAAACGTCATTAGAGAACCTTTATTACCAGGTGAACTCAAGGCCATATTGGGGTAGATAAAATTATTAGTCCGGGAGCCCACCGTATGAAAAATCCGGGTCATTTGATCGTGTCTGGCATCTGTACAGGACGATTTTTATGATCCAGGAGATGACTCTTCTAAGATCGCCAGACATTTGCGGGACAGGGGCTCACAGCAGAGCCAGCTGTTGACAAACACACCTTTGGGTGCTTTGAAAACTACCGGCGGGAGTAGAAAGTCGTTTTCCACGTCCAATGCGTTACGAAATCAACAACGCCATCCAATTTGACCGTAGACAACGCCGTCAGTGAGCTTTAGAAAATGTGAAATTTCGAGGCTCTCTAGTAGCCAGGATTTCATTCCAAATTGGACGGTGGTGGTAGTTTTCTAGTTTATTGCTGGCGAAGAACCAATTTTTACACTCGCCAGCCGTTTTCAAGCAGCCCAAAGGTGTGTTTGCCAACAACTTGCTCTGTTGTGAGCCCCTGCCCCACGGAAAACTTCTAGCGATCTCCAAAGTGTCATCTCCTAGACCATAGAAAACGTCCTGCCCCAGGAGCCAGACACGATCAAATGACCCGGATTTTTCATACGGTGGGCTCCCGGACTATACCATAAATTTCTTGTTTACAAACAATTTACAAATAACTTCCTAGGAAACCCAGCCGAATCGCTTGCCTTTCGACCAATAGAATTCAGTTAAGGTGTAAATTGGGCTCGCCTCAAAAGCCTCTTGAGATACTCCATCGTACTACCATGCACCCCTCCTACCCATTAAATATCAACTTTATCTACCCCAAAATGCCGGATGGGTTAACTCGGTTGTATAGTTACCTTAGGTTTCCAAAGCCTCTTCACGGGAAATTGTCGAGTGCTAGAAACTGTCAATTTCGCCCTATAAACTGTCAAATAAATGTTCAAATCTGTCAATTTCGTCCTGGAAACTCTTAATTTTGATCTACAAACTGTCAACTTTTAATTTCGTCCTTTAAAACTGTCTATAGCATTGGCAATTGCGTCGCCGAACCTATCAATGTTGTCCTGAAATGCCAATTTCTTCCTATAAACTGTCAATTTCGTTCTAGAATCATTTAAAACTGCCAGCTATGTCATTAAAAACTGTTAATGTCGTCCCTGAAACTATTGACTGGCATTTGTCCTGCAAACAGTCAGTTTCGTTCTAAAACTGTCAATTAAGAATTAGAAACTGTCAATTTCGTTCTAGAAATGTCAATTTCTTCATTCAAACTGTCCATTTAATCGTGGAAACTATCAATGGACATTTGTCCCGGAAAAAATAAATTTCTTCCTCTCCTTCTTCTTTCCTTCGGGAATTATTACAACCAACGTTTGAAGTTTTTTTCATTTCCTATGCATTTCGGGCACAACAGTAGCCCCTCTTCAGCACCGTGAACTGCTCAAACAACAACAACAACAACAACAACAACAACAACAACAACTGAAAGTAAATTCCGTTCTAGAAACTGTCCATTCTGTCCAGGACATTGTAAATTTCGTCGTCAAAACTATCAATGTCATCCTAAAACTCCCAATGTCAATTAGAAGCGTGCAGCTTAACTTTCGGAAGGCATAGAATACGTAGTTTTGTATGGTGATGAGGTGATTTTTTATTATTTGTGAGTCTTCTCGTTCACTCAAGGTAATTTAACATATCATGGGAGAACTCCGAGTCCACGGCTGAACTTGGGTCGAACCCTCCGACGAGGGCCCTCAGCTCACCGAGCCTCTCCTTCACTTCAGCTATCATCTAGAAGTTAAAAATGTATTAATTTAATTCTACAACTAGCTTACAATAAACCATAAAAGTATTTCTCAAAGAGAAAACACTGAATTGATAACACGAATGCCTTCCGAAAGATAAGCTGCACGCTTCTAATTTCATCCTCGAATCTGCCAATTTCACTATAGAATTAGTCCAGTAAAATAAGAACTAAAAAGGGGGGTCAGGTTGCAATAATTAGGGTAGATGATTTTTTTTTTATATTGTCTGGGATCGTGCTGGTATGACGTGTTCAAATTGTTGACCTCGAAAGACATCGGGATCATCCTGGAATTCTCGAAAAACCACAAAAATTTGGGACTTTTTTGGGGGTTTGGCTCTTTCACGCTAAACTAGCCATTTTTCGGTTGTGGCTTCGAAGTAACTTTTTAAAGTTGAGAAAATTTCTGAGAAAGCCAGCCTGAAGCGGGTTCTAAATGTATTACCGTTTCCAAGATACAGCTCGTCAAATTTAGGCAAATTTGTCAACACTTCGAAATTCTGTCTATGGTTCTTCGTTTTCGTTAGCTGTGACATTGTAGAAACCTTTAATGATCATGATAGTACTAATTATTTTGCTAGACTAGACTGAATCTTCAAAAATGAGACCAAGCGACTTGTTATATCCAATATTTTGATAGTGGTTTTCAGCCTATGAGTCGCGGGCTTTTCCTGGCTGGGTCGCCGTCTGTTATCCACACTTGGGTCGCGACCACAATTTTGTCCTAAAGGGTCGTGCCCTCCCCACTATTTTATGTTTTGCTACCGTTACTTTATTTATTCGCCTCTGCATAGTTCAAGTTTATTATTTCATTCACCCATTTAAAATTTCAGAGAGAGCATGAAACAGTGCTCTCAGGAAAAAAGTCAAATCGAGACGGGAAAGTCAATCCTAAAATCCCCAGGTACCCTGCTTCCGAACATCTAATTTGGTCCGAGGGAATAATGTGTCGTATAATCGTGAGATATAATAACAGAATTTGTGGCGTATATCTTATTAAAAAGGTAAGGCCCCACGCTGAAAGACTTGCAGCATATTTTTATGCACTGCGATACGGATTTTAAAATATTATGCACGCCTCCGATACGGATTTTCGATCATCTGAGAGAGATCATGCTGGACCAATTAATATAGGGTTCTCAAATTGAAAGCCCAGTTTAAATGTCGCCATAAGTTGAATATCTAAATGGTGTTGATTTCCGTGTATACCCATAATATTTATATCGATAGATTATAAATAACATCCACCACTGAAAGCCCAAATTTCCCCGGCTCTCGACAGCTATAATTTTCTCTGCTATGGTAAATGTGACAGTCACCGTTGAGTTTGGGTTTTCGATATAGGATTCGGGCTTTCACAAGTGTCTAAAGATCCGGCTCCCTCCCTACTCTTGAAGAGGTTTCCCGTGCCTGTAAGAAGGGTTGTACGAATGCACGTGGGTGCAGAAAAGCCGGCCTCAAGTGTTCTACGGTCTGCATTAATTGCAGTGGCGAGTCATGTGAGAATCGACCGGACCCACTCATGGAGTTTGACTGTGTGGATATACATATAGAAGACCCGACGGATATAGAAGGCGACACGGAAGACATTTCGACATTTTTTAAAGACGACGTTACAAGTGTCAAGAAGACGCGTCCTCTGTCAGGCTCTTCCAAGAGAAAAAAAGTGGATTGAATTAGATTTTATATTACTTTCGACATCCATGCTGTCATTAAGTTGAAATATGCAATGCATTACTTTTCAGTTTTCAGTCCTAAAGTATTCAGTTTATCAGACATTTTCAGTCACAATTATGTCATTGCTGGATGAGTTACATGCGTTTGTGATCTACTTCCTATAAAGGACGAAATGCTGAAAAATAATTATTCCTAATAACATATATTGTAGTTATCAAAACATTGGGGTTACAGAAGTCGTCCTGGTCTAATTTTGTGAGGACGGCCATTAAAAGAATCCCACGTGGTTACGAGTAACGAAAACCGATAAAATTTATTACTGCGAGTAAGTAATGACCGTTCCTACTAATGCTAATACTATCAACAATGAATTATACGGATGTTATATACGGAATGCTATACGGAGCTTCTTGGGTGACAGTTACCTTTCCGTTGTTTGTTGGAACGTTTAGCCTAAATCTGAAGGCCGTGTACCTTTTGACAATGGGGAACTTGCATGAACCTCAGATCGGGGAGAAAAGCATACCAGTGATTTGACCCGTGAACTGAAGGATAACAACGGAAGTTGCAACCCGATTGGTGCATTTTAAGATTTTTAAAAAAGGATCAAAGTTCTTCAGAATGGGATGGATGGTGCGAGGGGAAATGACGTAAATACTTACTTGTGAAGCATTTGACAAACTCTAAAATTGTTTGTTTACAAATAACATGTAAAATTTCTTCCCAGTAAACGCGTCTAACCCCTTCTTCCCCGCATCATCAATTTCAATAAGTAAGTTTTGACGTAATCGAACCCCCACTCAAAATTTTTAAAAATTCACTAAAAAAGCATCCTTGACTGATTTCAAAGTTTAATGTGAGCAATAGACTTGTGGAAGAGCCCTCTTTAAGCAACTCCAACTTTTGAAAAATGTGCAAGTTCCCCATTAAAATGATTCCACGTGGTTACAGATGATGAAGACATAGAAACATCAACATCATTTGTCAATTTTGAAAATGCATCCCACATTTGACAATCTCTATCTTGGAAACTATGATACCTCCAGATCCTGCTTTGAACTAGTTTTGTCGGAAATTTTGTCTGCTTTGAAATGTTACTTCGCAGTCACAGCCGAAAAATGGCTACTTAAGCAAAAAAAGTGCCTAAACCCGAAAAAAATCCAAAAATGTCGCCTTCTTTCCCGAATTCAAGGATGATCCCGAAGTTTTTCGAGGTCAAAAATTTGAACACATTATACCTACACCACCCCCAACAACATGAATCAAAAAATCATCTACCGTAATTATTGCAACCTTCGACACCTTATTTTACTGGGCTAAATCTGTCAATTTCGACATTCAAAACTGTGATTCTCATAATCTAAACTGTAAATTTTGGCCCAAGAACTAACAATTTTGACTTGGAAGCTCAATTTCCCCCTACATAATGAAAGATCCCAAACCGTGATTTCGAGGTTAAGCATCCGACATTCGGGCTCAGACCACGGGGTTTCTAAGCTCCTTCACCGGGAACAAGTAGGGGTACTCAAATAAAAATCAGTATATCGGTAAACCAGTAAACAGATGTTATAAATCTCGTTTTTTTAGTAACGCATAGACAGGGGGGGGGGGGTGGAATTACAGAGAAATACTCCTTTACACGTTTACAGGCTGATTATTTGAGTTCCCCTAGTGAGTAATATGAATCAATATCAATAGCTATCAATATCAGTATCGAGTAACAGGCGCGTAGCCAGGGGGGGGGGGGTCCACCGGGTCAGAACCCCCCCCCCCCATTTCAGATTTATTTCCCATGTTCTGAAGGAGACTTTTTATTATAGTTGGTAGATGAGGCAAATCAAATGTTGATATGTGTTTAGGTGGCCCAGTCGCCTCGCGTACAAGAAACTAATCCATTTCTTTAACAAACAATTTATTCTGCCGACGTTTCGCCCATAAACTAGGCATGTTCACGGCTGACGACCTGTAAAAGAATCGTCTGTGACGTTACATGTACACCTTACAAACATAAACCGTTCAGACCTACAACACCGAATGAAGCGGCACTGGTACACAGAGAAAAACACCTTCCGGGGACAATGGCACCCCACCGTCAAAACCGATTGTAAAAGCAATCTCGTCAGGCTAAGCAATAGAACAAATATTTAAATATCCCAATTAACTCACAACCCTCGACTCACTTTGAAGTAACACATCTACCAGGTCCTCCATGCTGCTCAAACCAGGCAGGACACGTAAGCATTTCTTCTCCCCACTTCTTGACTACCGAAGTTCGAGGCACGATATGAGAGATATGTAAACACACTATCCTCCTCTGTCATAATTATTGGTAATCCAGCCGAAATAAACGAGTGAGAGGACCCGCATTGCGACGAACTTCGGTAGTCAAGAAGTGAGGAAAAGAAAGGGCGAAACAAAAAAGAAGGCGCTGAGACCGGGGGTTTTTGGGCCAGAACCCGAGCTCGGGGAAAGTCGTCTCGACGGCGGCAACGCTAGCAAAGGATAAAACCGTGAGGAAGAAGGGAGGAAGCCTAATCCTAAAAATTCCGAAGTCTATAATATAAATAGACTTGGGAATGCTGTAATAAAAATTGCACCACCGAAACCGAAACGAACTGTACTTCAATGCACAAAATGTCAAGCTTACGGACATTCAAAAAATTATTGTCATAGGAGTCCACTATGTGTTAAATGTGACGGTCAACACAGCAGCGAATCATGCGCTAAAGAATCGAGTACGCCACCTGTATGCACGAACTGCAAAGGTAGCCACTCTGCTAATTATAAAGGGTGTCCTATCCACCTTAACCTACAGAAAACCTGGCGTCGAAACCGGAATTATCCTGAACCTCCGAAAAATGTCGAACCGCAGTTCCAACTGTCCCATAACAGCTTCCCCCCCATACAACGACCAACTCCATTTAACTCGAACCACTGGATCAAACCCTATACATACTCTCAAGTCACTGCAGACCAAAATCCTAAACTCTCAGCAAATCAGACCAACAACTCGGAAATCCAGAACGTTCTCTCTAAAATTGATCAACTCATCAACTTACTGCAACCCATGATCACTCTCCTCTCACAAATTCTACCAAAGCTCATCAAATGACTACGTCAACAAGCAACAATCTAATCATTGTCACGTGGAACAGTCAGGGGTTGAATAATAAATACCATGAACTGAAACTTTTTTTGAACCAATATGATATAGATATAGCGCTCATCACAGAAACCAAATTAGCCCAGCACATTAACTTCTCCATGCCGAATTATAAAATGTATAGGGCTGACCACCCATCGGGTACTCGCCAAGGGGGCTCAGTTGTTCTTGTAAAGCGATGTATATCCCATGTTGAAATGCTCCCAATCTGCGAACATGAAGCCCAAGTAGCCCGAATCAGCATCAAAATCAGTGGTACTGACTATATCGTTGGCGCTTTCTACTCTGCCCCAGACAGGCAGGATCACAGACTGCTCAGGAGCACTATATGGGGGATAATCCACGAAATGAAGCAAACATTTCTCATGGGTGGAGACTACAACGCGAAACATGCCCGCTGGGCCTCCGCCACAACCAATCCGAGAGGAAGACTGCTCAGTGACGCAGTCCATCAACTTAATCTTGAGGTTTTTCACCCACTAGAGCCGACTCATTTTCCAGCAAATATAATCCATTCTCCTGATATATTGGACATTTTCTTGGGAAAAGGAATAAATAATATGACGTCTAACATCCGCGTACTACACACTTTATCTTCTGACCACTTTCCTGTCCTAACGAACTTGACCAGCAGTAACATACCATATAATAATTATAACACTGATAGACTGATACAATATCCCTTCAACTGGAAACTCTACAGCGATACTTTGGACAATATAACGGATCTAGCAATGCCTCTGAAGACGCCGCTGGATATTGACAAAGCAGTAAGCAAATTGACTCTTAACATACATTATGCTGCCAATGTAGCTAGTGCCACTCGCTGTGCTCCTACCCATAGAATTGTTACGTATACGCCGCCCCACATATCCCAACTACTCGACGCGAAACATAGAGCACGAAACCTGTGGCAACAAACTCAATATCCTCCCCACAAGCGTGCATATAATAATGCCACCCACGAATTAAAAACGGCGCTATCTAAATTGGACGGAGACGAAAAAAGGAATACACTCTTACTGCTGGACAGAAATGACGGTTCACTTTTCCGAAAAGCGAAAATGTTGACGAAGCAATCCAACAATATACCCCCCCTCAAGCATAACAACAGATGGTATTCCACGGCCGAAGAAAAAGCAGCACTATTCTCAGATTTGATCACCGATCAATTCACCCCAAACCCAAGTCGCCTACCTGAATTTCATAACCAAATTGAAGAAACTATTACGGAGCCACTTAATCTATCTCCATTTAACGAATTTTTCACCCCCAGTCAAGTAAAGAACGCCATAATAAGGTCTCCTACTAACAAATCTCCTGGCCCTGATCGGATCACACAACCTCTTCTGAAAAACATTCCCAGGAAAACGCTTGTATTCCTGACGCAAATATACAATGCGATCCTTCGGACTACCTACTTTCCCTCTCGCTGGAAACATGCTGAAATAATTATGGTTCCAAAACCAAAAAAATCAGCGAACGACCCAACTGGTTACCGTCCCATTAGCTTGTTGACGATCTTTTCAAAAATTTTCGAGAGGATTTTACTCCCTCGACTATTACCGCTATTGACCCCAGCTATACCCGACTTCCAGTTCGGATTTCGTCACCTTCACTCCTGCTAACAACAGCTTCACAGAGTCGTAGAAGAAATATTGGATTCCTTCAAAAGAAAAGAGATTTGCCTTGGATTAAGCCTCGACACCAAGCAAGCTTTCGACCGAGTTTGGCACCCAGGTCTGCTCTTTAAACTGAAGCCCCTACTCTCGGACACCTACTATAGGATAATTCAGTCTTTCATCACGAATAGATCATTCCACGTAAAATGCGATGACTCACAGTCTCCAAGCTGTGGTATTTCAGCATCAGTGCCTCAGGGGAGCGTTTGGGGGCCTATTCTGTACCTGGTCTATGTGAGCGATATCCCTACATCTGTTGACACCAGCTCAGCAATGTTTGCTGACGATTATGCCTTATTATCCCGCGACACATCTGGAATAGCCGCATCGTCTAAACTCCAGCTCCACCTCAACACTATCCAAGAATGGACTGACAAGTGGCGAATCGTAATGAACGCTGAGAAATCCTGTACAACAACGTTCACTCTGCGGAGGCACTTTCAGACCCATCCGATCACCATGAACGGCCAGGCTGTGCCAATAACAGACGTAGTTCGCTACTTAGGAGTGCATCTGCAACAACGACTCACACATAAGCGATCTAGTGAAACGACTCCGATCCCGCATCCACCTACTAAAACCCCTTCTCGATCAGACTTCACCATTATCCTTGAGTAACAAGCGTCTCCTCTACTTAACCATGATACGCCCGATTTGGCAGTACGGTTGCTCCATCTGGGGACTGGCGAGCAACTCTCAAATCAAAAGAGTTCAAACCCAGCAAAATCGAGCGCTACGACTAATAACGAATGCTCCCTGGTTCGTGAGAAACTCCGTCATCCATAGGGACATGGATGTACCACTTGTGGAAGAAATAATAAAAACGACAATGAACCGGATGCATGCAACCATAACTTCGCACCAATCCACAGCCTTCGAACGACTCCGCGATTCATGGAACAATCTGCTCCACCCCCGACGCCTCAAAAGAAAGAAAACATTCGATCTGATGGACCAGATGGCATAAAACAATCAAGACGCTGTGATAACCTTTAAAATTAATTAACCCATGTTACCATAAACCATTTAAGCACCTAAATAATACTTTAAAAAAAAAAAATGTTACCAATTACCTACCTACGTCAACTAATCTATTGAAACTAGTACCATCTTTGTCACTTTTTACTATTTATTGTTACTATTTATCTAACTATTTATTACTATAAATAAATCAATCACAATAGGTATATTGAGAGGGACTGTCACTGGACAGCCACCCTCACCCACGTTCCACTGTACTACTGTAGTACTATAGTAACTCTATTATTAACACAACATAAAGTATTATTATATACAGAAGTTGCCAATAAATTAAATTTAAAAAAATAAAAAAAAAAAAAAAAAAAGAAGGGACGTTTCAGGGGGGGCAACATGAGATAACGAGCGAGCACCCGTCTTTTCTCTGTTGTGCCCCGACGCCATCCAATCGCCGGTCTCCGGGCGTTCGCTGTGGCTCCGTTGACTCTGTTGTTGAGCGGTTGTTCCATCGACGGCACACCCGTAGGTCGGACTCCCCCGTCGCGTCCGCTCGCGTGAAGTGAATGTCCATCATATTCGTGAGTAACCAGTGACCCCCTCATTAACAACTCGCACAATTGTAATACCGAGCCAAATTAGTCGACCTTAGCGTAATTATTAAATGTACACACTTTTCCATGGGTTGTAAAGGCAAAAAAAGAATAAAAAAAATCCAAAATTTAACATACCGCTTACACTACCGGTATCACTAGTTTCTCTATGACCGGCAGACAGCGACTTCCTTAGCTACATACAATCGCCAATTGTCTTCATGTCCTTCTTTGGTTTTGACAGCCCTAATCTTCCTCCTTTTTACTTCAGTGTTATTCATTACCCCCTAGACTAGAGAGATGTAGCGGCTGCTACACCATGGATATAGTGTCGGCTCTACGTACATACTTGTATCTCTCTGTGGGTTTACGGGGGTAACCCGGCAATCAAAACGCGACTGAACAAAACACGAGGGGGTGTACAAATTTCAGTCGAATGACCTTACCCATGCCATGATAAGCCACCGTAAACTCAGCCAACTTGCCAAGTTAAGTGTTTTGCATCGCACAACGAATAGCAATCGGGTACAATGGAACCATTGGATTCACCACGGACATGTCCGCGGCCCCCGGTTGTTTCCCGGAGACAAAGAGCCTCCCTCCCGGCCTTTCATGTCCACAAACTAGCGACGCTGAACGCAACCGCGTTGGACACGAGACCAATTCCCGCAAAATAACAGAAACTCCCCATTATAAGAAGCAAGAACCATACAAATATGCGACAAATTTCAGGGGAATTATACTTCAAATCTAAAATGAGAGCAGTTAGGAACTTGTTTAAGACGGCCATATTGTGCTTTACAGTTTTATCAAAATAAAAGAGACAAGAAGAGAACAAACTCACCAGGCCTACACCTCCGTTCATCATTGCGTAGTTTTGTAGCGTCGCCATTCGCCCAATTTTTCTCTATCGCAGAACAACTTTATAAACTAATATTCTTCTAAAATCAGACAGAAACAAAATACACACAAAAAAAGTTAATAAAAACAAAGCGGGATGACGAGAACAGCTTCTTCCTTCGTCCACTTTTTCACTGAAAACAAGAAGGGTGTGGGGAGGGGGAATGAGTAAAAAGGTGCTCTCGGCTAACTTCGGTTCAGGGTTGGATGAGTTCGGGGAATCGATCGTCTCGGGTTGAGTGACATTGAAGAGTAGGGTGAAGGAGGGGCACTTTGAAAGGGAACCTTTTTTTTTATTTACGATGAGGCTCTCGACCTCGAGCCAAAATTCGAAAAAAAAACACTAGAAATTGTTGTACTAATTGAATCAACCGTTTTAATTGTCGTTTTCGATTAGATTTTGGGACCCCGTTGCCCTCGTATACTCGCTCGTGTCGTCAGAGCTGTGAACTTGTTTCGCCTCGTTAGTCGTCGGATTATGCAATAACCGGATTGAAATGCCATGATAACACCTTGAATTTAGTTGCATTATGGACCTTTCTTTGAATTATTCTAATGGCTTTCATTAAAAAAAAAATCCCCGAGTTATTTTCATAACGAGTGCCCACACCACACACTTTCAGCATGCGTTGTGTCCTCGTCTTCGATCACATTAACGACGTTGTTTTCAGCAAGTATGACCAAGACTTCGCTCAACATATTGCCAAGTTGGCCACAAAACAAAGCATCGACCTCGCTTTATACTCCGTAAGTTCCGAGCTCACTTTACTCAGGCAAATTCAGTACTTTATATGGTTGTTTTTTCTTCCGCTGTTAGAAATCAGGCAATGGAGACAGCAACACCAATTTTATTATCCAGCTATTTTCCCCGATTGTCACGTCCCAGAGAATCATGAGCTCCCAATTTGGAAACTCCTACACTTCTATACAATGCGAGGACGGTCTGAACATCGTATTTAACGAGGTAATCGAATAATGACGGTTGTGTTGACCATAATTCGTTGGTAGGTAGGTACCAAGGGTAGGTACCACAAAGCCTGGGGTTTACCAGGCGTGCATCATCAAAACAACTTCCCCAAACCCCATTTTGATGGATTCGGGTGGGGGGGGGTGGCTCAGATTTTACGGTATTTTTCTGAAAGGTACCGTTTCTAGCCAGACGTGGTTTATGAGTCGCACGGATCATGCTAAACCGAGAAAAACGGCTGGTTCTAGCCAAAAACGCAACAGACTGGCCACCAGCACGCCTACATGTACTTGAACTGTCCAAAAATTAGTGTTTCGCATTGTCGTTGGAGTCAGCCAGCCGATTTTCTCGGGTGCGTCGAGGGTCCTCCTAATTTGCGGACCAACAAAACGAATTCTGCGGACCAGCCCATAACTCGCCCTCAAGTGTTCCGACTGAGCTGATTTTCTGTATTTGGACTTGGCTCCGGTGGCAGTACACGCCTTCGAAATTTGATGACGATCCGGTGATTTGCTGACCCCCTTCTCAACTCACTGGAGCGAGTTAAATTCTGCGGACCAGCCCATAACTCGCCCTAAAGTGCCACCGGAGCAGAGTCTAAATACAGAAAATCAGCCTAGTCTGAACACTTTAGGACGCGTTATCGGCTGGTCCGAAGAATTCAACTTGCTCCGGTGCGGAGAGAAGGGAGTCACCAAATTACTGGATCGTCATAAAATTTTGATGGCTTGTACTGCCACCGGAGCAGAGTGCAAATACAGGAAATCAGCCCAGTCGGATCACTTTAGGGCGAGTTATGGGCTGGCCCGCAAAATCAGATTTCGTTGGTCCGCAAATTAGGAGGCTCTTTCTGGGAATTCAGGCTTGTTGATTACCTGGCCTCGTATGAGTAGGGTGACCCGATCTAAAAATGGAGAGTGCAGTGCCACAACTCGTCACAGCCTTATGGTGAATTAGGAAATAGCCAGATCGCAGAGGCATACCTAAACCTCTCCTCCATACCTCACCAGGCATACTTTCACCTCTGGTGGAAATCTCCATGAGCCCCTTATCATCGTTTGCTTGTCCAAATGACCAAATTCGAGGGTTTGGTGCTTCCAGAAAACCAAATTTTATGGTTTTGGCTCTTTCAAAATACCAATTTCGCTTTGACGCTTCCAAAATTCAATTTTCAAGCCTTAATATCTCTTCGAATGACAATTTTCCCTCCAGTATAAAATCGAATCGAAGGGCTGGCACTTTCACTTAGCAAAACTTCTGAATGATCGATTTTTCTTAATTTTAGCCGCGAATCAGCGCTTTCCCTTAATTTAAGCCGTGAATTTTCCCGAACACAAGAGCGTTTTTTCTCAAATTTGGATTGGAAGTTAAATATCAGCAACGACGAATTGACGCATTTTCTCAATTTTAGCCACGAATGAGCGCTTTTTCGCAATTTTAGCCATAACAGCAATTTTAGAATATAACAGCATTTTTATAACTTTTAGCCGCGTAATTACCCCCCAAAAACAGCAAATTAGCGTGTCTTCTCAATTTTAGCCGCCTAAGGAGGTACAGAAACTGGGAATTGGCGTTTTTCTCAATTTCAGGCTTAGTTTGCTCGCAGAAAATAACTGCGCACAAGGGCCTCGACAGGTCACTGTCTTTAGCCAATCGCGTGAAGAGGCCACAATAAAAACCTCAACGACAAGACACAAACGAGCCATTTTCGGCGGCGCCGACGACCCCTAATATGGAGGCGTTTTTAGCTGGGGCTGGTTAAAAGTGGACCTGAAAATCGCCTGCTTGAGCCCTTGTCGGTGTAAGGTGTGTTAGGCACAAATGGTCAAATTTAAAATTGGATGGACCCGCGTATTGCAAAGAAGATAACGAAGAAAATTGTTATTTCCCGAATATTCAGCCAGGAAACTTCCAATTGCGGATATTTAGCTCCCGAAGTTGGCATTTTGCGGCAAATTTCAGACTTGGAGCGCTGTCGTGGGCTGTTAGACCGGGTTCCACAATCTCTAAAAAGAAGCCAGAAACTTGCGATTCGCGAAAATAAAAACCAAACACTATAAATTTCGCGAGCTATGGACGTAGTCAAAGAGAGGGAGGGGACATTTGCCTCCCTCCTTCCACAGAGGGGTAGACTGAAAAGTACAAATTCTACGGGGTCACCACACTTTGTTTTGAAAAAAAAATCCCCGATTTTACTCACTATAATTCAATTTCACGAGGCTTTGTTGCTGAATACCCAATTTCGCCCAATTTTTCTCGCCAGAAATGATTTTCGCGCTTCTGGCTCACTAAAAACTCATTTTTGTGAATTCCATGGGGTTTGAGAACACAAAAAAATCAAGTCCACGGATTTTTGATGAAAAATTATTTTCGAGTGGTTGTATCCTTCAAAAACCTATTTTGTGGATTATTCACGGTAAAAATTTTCGCAGGTTGACTAATCAGGGTTGCCACATATAGGGAAAACCGGGAAAAGTCAGGGAATTTCAAAGTGGTCGGGGAAATCCGGGAAAAGTCAGGGAATTTTTGATTTTGACACACACACAAAAATAAGCGGAAAGCTTCTTTGCCTTAGACTTCCTAGTATTTGGTGGCTGGACCTTGATCTTCCCGTCATCTCCCTCCGACGGTTTGAGTTATACGTTATACCAGTCAGGTGCAGATTCAGGATTTGCTCAAAGCTTGAGAAATTCAGTGTTTCGCTCTACTAAAAAAGGCTTGAGAGCTGACCGTTATTCTCTGCCTAAAAATGACTAAACTAGCTATTCCGACCATAAAAACGGCTAAGCTGATTATATCCGCGCCCCAGAATGATAAAGATGACGATTCGCACCTTGAAAATGGCTGAACTGACTATTTGCTCGCTAAAAATAGGCAAACTGGCAATTTACACTTTAGAAATGACTTCACGCTCCCTAAAATGGCTAATGTTGCGATTCGCGCAGGCCTGAAAATGCTTGAACAGATCGTGATCCCCGCCCTTGAAACGGCAAAATCAACCATCTGCGCGCCAAAAATGGTCAAACTGACCATACCGACGCCAAAATGGCCAATAATTCACGCCATTAGTTTGACGGACTATTGGCGAGCAAAAAAACTGCTTAACTGACTAGTTTCGCCAGTTAAGTTAGGGTTCCAAGGCTAAACTGACTATTGGAACCCTAAAAACAGACAACTGGCAGTTATTGCTCAAGAAGTAGCGAAACTGTCTCTACGCAACCTTAAATTTGCTAACTTGTGGTTCCCTTTATGGTGCCCTTTAAAATACCAGCCCCCCCTATTCTGTAAGCCTTAACGCGTGCGTTAGCAAAATTAAGATGAATAATTCAAAGTAATGAGCTGAAAAATTTTACTACCGCTCGCGTTAAGAGTTACCGAATTGGGGAACAGATTATTCCTGAACTTGGAATGGCTGAATTGACCATTCACGAGCCAAAAATGGCCAAAGAGACCATTCACGCCGTGCCTTGGCGGACTATACGCGCCCAAAAATCGGCTACACTGCTATATTTGCCTGAGTTCGAGCTCTGAAAATGACCATTGGTCCCAAAATTGGCATTAGTGACTGTATACGCCAAAAAAAAGAAAGAAAGAAAAAAAAGCAATTCGGGTTTTTTCATTCAAACCCCAATTTTGCGGGGTTGGCACATTTAAAAAAATATTGTGTCTCAGTAAAAGGGCAATTTCGCGGGGTTTGCTTGCCAAAAAACTATCTTTGCGGGTTTGGCTCGTTAAACCCCCAGTTCGTGGGTTTTGGTTGACTGAAATTCCAATTTCAAGGGGCTGCCTGATTGAAGTGATCCGTTTCTCCTGTTGCCTTCAATACACAACGCAGCATCTGACATATTGTCCAGTGAAAAGCTGCCGACCCCGCTAGTCTGCCCAGGTCAGAGGGCTTTGATGTGACTTATAATTTTCTTGTATACCTAAAAAGACCCGTTAGGTGCTGAAGACGATAAGGCACCTTCCTTTTCCTTTGTTCCGCGTCATTCTAGATCGCGGGTTCTGAACCTTTCCGGGTACTACACCGATTATTAGGCCAGTCGCAGGCTATCTCCATCACCGAGAACACAAGCAAATAAAATGAAGGAGCAGCCATACGACCACTTCAGCGTTTCTGACATCCTATTGGAATTGGGTTGCAAGGAGTGAATTTCACGAAATTAGAGTTCTTGAAAATCCTAGATACTGGGGTTTAAAAGACCCGGAATTTTGTTGTTCCGGAATAAATTAGTTTATTCCAAGAAGCCAAATCCAAACATTAGGTTTGAAAGAACGAATGAAGCCCAAAAAGTCACGCCCACGAAATTTGGCTAGTTCAAATTCAAACTTTTGTTTTTTAAAGATCGAAAATCCGCAAAACTGGGGTTTGAGAGAACCAAAATAACGAAATTTGGTTCTTAAACGTGTCAAATCTGTGCATTTGTTTTTGAAAAAGCCACGTGTGTTTTTCCAACTAGCGTAAAGGGGCCCATACACGATCAACCTGGTTGTCAACTTAGTTTACAACATTGCGTGTTGACGACGAAGTTTACTGTCTGTGGGGAAGCTAGTGGTTGAAATTTTGAAACAACTTCCTCACACACAGTCAAATTGGTTGTCAACACGTAATGTTGTAAACAAAGTTGACAACCACGTTGATCGTGTATGGGCCCCTTAACTGATTATTGAAAACCCGAAGACCGCAATAGGTTGTATTTGGGAGATTGAAAATACGCGAAATTAGGATTTGAAATAGCTAAAATCCATGAAATTGGGATTCTGATTGATTGGGAAACTGTTTTTATAAAGAGCTAATGCCACGATACTTTGGTTTTCGATAAAGGCAAAAATCCCTGAAATTAAGATGTGAAAGTCCGCGTACTTGATTTTTGAAAGCGCAAAACCTACGAAATTGGGTATATGAAACAGCAAAACCCACGAAAAATTCGTTTTTTAAAGAGCCAAACTCACGAAATTTAGTTTTTTAGCTAGGCAGCCCCGTGGCATTGTGAATTCAAACGCGAAATTGCTTTTTTGGGTGCACCGATCCCGCTAAATTCGTTTTGAATGGGCCAAACCTGCGAAATTATATTTTTAAAAAGAGTCAGGCCCGTAAAATTGCTCTTTAAAGCCTAGCACCGTGCATTTGCTTTTTGCATTGGTTAACAGCGCAAAATTACGCTTTCGTAGCAGCGAAAAACACGAAATTGCAATTAAAGGGGCGAATTTGTGCAGCGAAACTCGTTTTTAATAAGCCAGTTCGGCTAAATCCAATTGCTTATTAGGCCGGAGGGCCAAAATTGGTTTCTTCACGTGGCACCAACATCCGAAATTTCATTTTGGCTGAGCCGATTACCGCGAAATGGGTTTTTAATGGATCAAAGCCTACGAAAGTTTATTTTTGAAAAGTACGAGACACGCAAAATTGCTCTTTAAAGTAAGCCGTAACAAGCTTGACGCCTTTGGAAAAAAAAAGATGAGATGGTCAAGGTTCAAGATTAACCCTGCGAAATTGGTTTTTTTAGGGAGACAATGCTGTGAAATGGACTTTTCAAGAAAGTACAACCCATGAAATTGGGTTCTGTGAGCGCGATAACCCACAACATTTGCAATACGAAAGGGTGAAACCAGTGAACTTGATTTCTTCAAGTTTCAAGTGCAAAATACGTAGGCGAAAATAGAGTTGAAAGGGGTGACATCGGCAGGCTCTAGCCATTGACGCACTCCTCCATGCCAGACGGGATTTTTATGATCTTATCATGTATTTTACTCTCCCCTCCCCACAAATTGCTCTAGGTGAAAAAATCCAATATTTTGTTGATTTCAGTACATGGGATTCCTGTTCGTTCAAATCGGGCACGAAGATATCAACTGGTTGAAGCGTATGCTCAGCGCTTCCCTCGCCATAATTCAACATTTGTGTGGCCCTGACATTTCTACGTACGCCCCACTTTCGTTGCATTGCTCATTCAACCCTAAACATTATTTTTTTTTTCACTCTATCCTTCCAGTTTGAAGACGAACGTCTCGAGAAAAGCAGTCGTACATCGTTTAATCGACACCTGGACAAGCCTCGTCACCGACGATCAAAGCGCCTTGTTGGAATCAATCGAGCAACTTTCGGTCAACTCTGAAGTGAGTGCGACCGCTGTCAAGGCGTTGCGGGAAGTTTCGGAGAAAGTGAAATCTCAACTGGATCGACCCAAGTCTCACGCGCTGCTTTTTGTCGAGAATAAATTCCTCGCTCTTTACTCGAGGTACCTTCCTTGCTGTTTGTTTTTTTTAGACGAACCAATCGAAATCAAATTGTAACGATGCACGCCTTACAGTAAGACGGCAAAGGATTTGAGCGCCGGGGATCTGCTGTTTTTGAGTTTGATGGCAGAATGGGCTAGAAGTGAAATGGAAAGAATCGAGGAAAGTCGATCGGTTCCGTTCTGTAAGTGCGACACTTGGATTGGCCAATTATTCGGAGGAATTGTATTGTATGCTTTCACCCCCCCCCCCTCCCAGTTGAAAGCGGTTTATACCAGGACTTAATTTTGTTATCGGCGAAACATTTTCCATCAGTCAGCCCATACGCACTCAGCATTTTCTCAATCGCTCAAGGAATGACGCTTGTAATTCTATACCAAGTAACGGTTTTTTTTATAGGTGACCTGTTCCATGTTCAATATAACGACTAGGTACTATTTTCAAGACACAATTCGACGCACTCAGTACAGCGCTGAACGACGCCTTTGAATCTCTACATGTCATGAATTCAGCGCCCGTGAGCGCCGGAAGTTCGGAATTTCAAACGATCAAGCGAGCCATGGAACGCCTCGAGCCTAGCGTAAAAAAAATTTTCGACGCAGTCAAAAAATTCAAAAGTGCCGACATGACACCTCGGACTGACGCATGCGTCAAGGTTCTACAGGCCAAATGGGATATGTTGAAAAAGTAAGAGAACAGGAAATTTGAACGTCCTCAAACTTGAAATCGTCGTGTTTCAGGCAATGGCACCATTGTTCAACCACCGACATCGGCCATTCTGCGAGTGTCGGCTCGTGCTGCCAGAGTTTAATCACTTGCCTGAACGATTTACTTAATTTCACCGTTCTAGACTCTTCGAATATTCGCGCGGAGAGCACCTCTTCGGTCATACGCCAAATATCGAAGGGAGTACTGTCACATTTGAAAAACTTTGCCAGCTTTCTTCAAGTGAAAGCTCTAAGAAACTTCACACTTGGATCATATCCTTTTTTCCGAAACGAAAAATATTCTACAATTCGCCTTATGAACGTTCCTTAATAGTCGTACACTAAGGCGTCTCTAAGTATCAATAAATACTTGGAGGAATTTCCCGGCTTGGTTCACTTCATGTACATCGACCGAATAAACCATCGATTGACGGCACCTTTGATCGATTACGAAGTCCAACAGGCTGTTCCGTTGACAAAAGACAAGGTTTGCCTGTTTCTGTGAAAATTTCTGGAGTTAACGCGATCTAGTGCCCTTTCCCCCTCCATTTTAACAGGTGTGGAGTATGGTAGAGTTTGGAAGGGCACACCTACAAGAGGGTCACTTGGCCATTATGTGGAAAGATGTGACTTTCAACTACGCTTATTACTTGTGGTTTGAGGATCTTTCGGTAACAGAATTATTTGGTTTTGTTCATAGCACCTGCAAATTACGACGCGTATTTTTATTTTGAAGGGAACGCCGTTGAAACCAAAAGTAAACGCAAGTACTGCAGTTAAATCTCTACCTCTACCTGGAATCATAAGCGGAGATTTTTACCAGTAAGTCCTTCCCTTCATAATCAAGATCTGATAACGTCTCACCCGATACTCCCCTCCCTACCATTAATCCAGGAAACTCATCGAAGGTTGCTTTCCAAAGATGCAACCCGAGAAAATCCGCTGCTACGAACTCTACTGCATACACCTGGGTTTAGCGACTTCGTCGTGCGTTTTGGAACATTCGAGGCGACTCGCGGCCACTATTTGGGAAATTACGGGAGTACCGAATAACCCGTTGGATCTTCTGTAAAAAAATAACGTCCACTTCCCCTTTTTTTGCAAGGCCCTTCGGCCTAATTCAAATCACATGTAGGCCCGGAATTCTGGCCATTTTTGAATTGGAATTCTGACCGTTAAGAAGGATGGAAAGAGCTTCTAGCCCGCCAAAAACAGTAAGATGGCCCTTAGTGAAGACAGAACTAGAGAAACCAATTTATTAACTTTTAAATGACGAAATTTTACCAAAGAAGGATGTGCCATTTAAACGAAACAATTTTATACAATAATATTTTAAGTAATAAGTACTAATAATAATAATTATCGTAAATAGGTTTGTCGAAATCATTATACTGACACCCTTGAATCATTTGGGGAGGGGCATTCGGGTGCCCACATTGAGGTTTGCAGCATGTCCGCCTACGGAAGATCCCACCAGAAAACCGCCCAGAAGAATGTACAGAGTTTTAGGTTATTTCTCAGTCATGAAACTTGTTACTCTATACCTTATATTGGAACTGACAAATTCCGAAATCCACCATGAAAATGCGAATGAAATTGCCTCATTCATTCGAGATTTCAGGGCTCAGTCAGGAAGCCAGCAATTTAGATCCGCAAACTGGCTACACAGGCACATAGCTAAGATGCAGTCGATGCAGAGCGCTACGCTTAGGCGGAAAGTGCGATTTTTTGAATCGGGGAGGAAGAAAACCAGAAAATTTGATTGATAAAATCTCGGATTTTCGGTCCCGAGGGGTGACGTGAACAAGTTCCTGCCACTGTACCATACCGCCGCACACGATTTGTAGCGAAGCAAGTAGCTCCCAACTATTCCATGCCGAATAAGTGACCTCAACACCAGGAGAGAAGTGCGCCCTCCGCTGGCCCAGCCTAGTTTTTGACAAGACGAAACAGAAAATCATATGCCCCCCCCCCCACATTTTATCTCTTATTGCCACGTTTGTCGGTTGCCCACCGAGGGGAGGGGGTCGCCCACCCGAAATTCAAGGTCTCGAGTAAGAGCCGCGATTTGAGAAAATCGACCTAATCAACAGTAGTGCAAAACGCTGATTATTAAAAATGAATTTAAGGTCGCGGAAGCCGGCTACATCGATCAATTAAGCATTGTCTAAGTGACTCATGCCTGGGTCAACTCAAACACCGAAAAACTGGCCCTGAAACATGGAACACATAACGAGATTACGGCGAGAACTGGACAAAACAGCGCATCTAGGGGTTCCTCGGTGTCTGCGCAACAATCGACAGCTCCCTGAAGATCAAGGAAGAGCCTCAACACACGCGAACATTATTGAGTCCCGAAAATATTGGACTGCGTTCATCAATTGTGCGCAAAGCTCAACTGATGAACCTGTTGAAGGGACTCAAAAACCGCATCCGGATCCAACCAATACACTTGTAGGAGAAAATAGTTCTAAAATTTAAAATTGTGGACGAAACCAAGAATCCAGGGGTTTCTCGAAAGTCTGAAAA
The DNA here is from genome assembly GCA_038030265.1 of Corythucha ciliata. Taxonomy (NCBI): domain Eukaryota; kingdom Metazoa; phylum Arthropoda; class Insecta; order Hemiptera; family Tingidae; genus Corythucha; species Corythucha ciliata. The sequence continues at coordinate 20,757,789 of CM075937.1, read as the reverse complement.
TCTCGATGCCGTAGTTAGAACGGTCTGGAAAAATGCCACATGTGCCCTCTACAGGAATGTAGGGTGCTGCATAACTTCATAAGACATAACGATATTACAACATGGCACCCACACCACACTTGCGGAATTTTGTACCGAACGTTCACACTGTGAACAAAGGGGGGGGGGGTGACGGAAAACTGAAAAGCTGAATTTTCTGAGCAATCCAGCACGCTGTGTACCCAATGGTCCAAGACACTTCGGTTGACTGTCAAAACATGCGATTCTGGTACTAATTTAATAGGGTTTGAGCAGTCAAACAAGCTCTGGTGGGGGGGGGGGGCTAAACTTTGGTTGTTGGATCAATGTGTCCGGATGGTGAACAGGGTTGCCAACTCGAAACTTTACAAAATCGGTGCAAAAGTTTCAAAAGCGGGACACTACTCGACTTGAGGTGTCCTCAGGGCACTCGCGAAGCGTGAACTCGAGCAACTCTATAACCACAAAAAAATTGAAGCACAAAAAACGTTGAACCCCTAAAAGCACGAACCACAGAAAGATGTTACCCCAAAAAGATCGAACAATAAAATGCTCCAACCACAATAAGAAGCCTTGACCACAAAAAGGTCTAGCCACAAACAAATTGAACCACAAAAACGTGAACCCCTAAAATACCAAATCACCGAAAGCTGCAACCTTAAGAAGCTCGAACAACAAGAAGATCTAACCCCGAAAGCTCTAACCTCAAAAAGCTCGCATCACAGAAAACAGCAACCCCAACATGATCTAACCAAAAATGCACTAACCACGAAATGCTCTAACCGCGAAACGGTCTGACCTCAAAAACCTCTAACCACAATTTAAAATGCTCTAACCTTTTTGTGATCCTGACCAAAGGAAAATTGAACCACACAGTTTAATGATCACCACAGGACCTCCAATAAGGGCACCGACAAATAAGGATTTATTGATTACCATTAGTGTTTAATTTTGGGACAGAATTTCCAGATTTTGTAGTGGGATGGATGGTGTGGAGGATCGCTCCGGTGGGTAATTGGCTTGGGATTGCCCCCTACCGTTGGTCCTGGACACCGCAGCTTACCTGGCCTAATAGGCTGGCAAACTAGCCAAAAAAAAAAGACTGCCAATTTTTGACTAAAGACAGGGGGCGGGTATGTGTGGCGTGCGGTATTCAGCCTTGAAGCCGGCGAAATCTCTACTCTAAATCTGAACTCTAGATTTAGTTGGGAATTGGGCGTAAAACGAACCGATGCAGTCTGAAGCTTTACGATTTTGACCATATGAACTGGCAAATTCGACTCATAATTAACTTGGAGAAGAAGCACAAGCCCGGAAAACCTATCTGCCAGACGAAGACAGATTAAAGGTATTTTACGCGTTGTCAGTAACAAAATAACGAGTAACGGACACAAGTTTCATGCTGCCAGGTGGGTCAAAGGGATGGCGGGGATATATAGGGGATGGACCCCCCCCCCCTTGAGCTACAGGTATGCGAACGAAGGAGCCCTAGTACCAATGCTTGCTTGGACTTCATACCCCACGCAGTAGCGGACCGAGGTAGTAGTGGGAGAGGGGGAGCGCCCAGGGCCCCCAATCAGACGGGGCCTCCGAGAAGCGGCTAAAAAGAGAAAATACGCCGTGTCCCCAGTTTCATTAGGTCCTAAAAGCCCAGTAAAGTGCTAATCGGCAATTTGCAACTTGCAGACGCGGCAGAAATTGAAAAAATCGCCAATATTCGTGACTGTAACTGCGAAAAAGCGCTTATTAGTGGTCTCGCGATTCAACTTCCAGACTAAAATTGAAAAAAAAAAAAATCGCTGATTCGCGGTGCATGGAGGCCATTCTACGAATAAATTGTGGAAATCAACGCAAAAGTGTTGTTTTTGGGCCAACCCCGCGGTTAAAATTGAGAGAGAAAAAAAAAAAAAAAAAAAAAAAAAAAAAAAAAAAAAAAAAAAAAAAAAAAACGCTTCCATGTTAAACTTGGACAAAAATGACAAATTCACAACTGAAATAGCGAAAAATCGCCCATTCACGTATAAAAAAGGGAATAGACGCTAAATCGTCGCAAAATTAGTGTAAAACGCTATTCCACAGCTGAAATTGGGAAAAATCGCTAATTTGCAATCGGCGGAAATGGGTGAGGAACAACTTTAATTCACGGATACAAGTGAAGAAAATCACTAATTCGCAGCTGAAATTGAAAAAAAAATCGCTAATTAGCGCAGCTAGAATTAAGAAAAACGCTAATTTTCAGTTCAAATTGTGGAAAAGTGCTAGTTGTCAGTTAAAAATGGAAGAATGGCTAATTTGCAGCTTAAATTGAGGAAAACGCCAATTATTGACAAATATTGAGAAAATTCGATAATGTACGGGTAGGAAACGTTAACGGCAGCTGAAATTTAGAAAAAGCACCAAAATTCACGTATAAAATTGAGGAGCGTCACTAATTCTCGTATAAAGTGTGGTGAAATTTCTGATTTAAACACGCGTGCTAATTCGCGGTGAAAATTGAGAAACATTTTAATTTGCGTCAAAACTAATTAAGTATGCCGTTCACGGCTTCTGAATGCAACTTTTGCGGCAGAAATTGAGAAAAAGCGCGAATTTATGGCAATGGATGAAAAAACCGCTAATGCGCGGGTAAAACTGAGATAAATCGCTCATTTTTTTGGGGAACCAAAAAATCCTAACTTGTGAAAAGCCTCTATTTCGCGGCTAATATTGAGGAAAACGCTAATTTTCAGCTAAAACTTTGAAAAGTGTTAATCTCCTGCAAGAAAATTGAAAAAATCGCTAATTTGCTGCTAAAATTGAGGAAAGCGCCTAAACTCGTGGAAAATTAAGATACATCGCTGACGTGATAAAAACGCTACTTTGATGTTAAGTTGAGAAAGTTCGCAAATTCATGGATTTGGGGGGGTGGAGGGAGGGGTAAAACTACTAATCCGCGGCAGAAGAACGATATAAGTGGCCAAAATTGAGAAAATAAGCGCTGATTCGCGGGTAAAGTTGACAAAAAGCACTCATTCATGGCTAAAATTGATAAATTCGCGGCTTGAACTGGTCATGAGCGCTAATTGGCGGACACAAAAGGTGAAATACATTAGCGGCAATTCTTGCTTGGCTAAAATAAGGAAAAGCCCCGATAGGTGTAGGTCCGCCAGTGACCCCACGATACGTGGTTTCACCCATTTCCTCCCCCAAATGAGAGATTTTTAGGGTCATTTTCTGAGAATTTCGATTTGCGAGCCGAAAGTATGAATCCCGTGGAGAATGCTCCATTGACCAACGTACGCGGTTTCCTTCCCAACATCATTGAGTGGCCACTACTGCCCAATAAAATGGGTAAAAGTGTGCGTTTTGCATTTCTACTCGTATCATCGACTTCGTCGATCTGCATCCGGAAGGACTTCATGACGCTATCGGTCTAGCCCATAACGGAAGGATTTATCGAAAAGAAAATTCTGGAATGTCTGGATGAATCAGTGATTAATAGTAAATTTGTTCTTGGGCAAGGCTATGATGGGGCCAGAAAGCTGTCCGATTGATTCAAGAGTGTGCAGACTGGGGGAAATGATGACTAAAATTTGAAATTACCCCCTCCCCTAACCCCAACCAAATTTCACTTCGACAAATTCCTACCTACGCCACTGCTGCCTGTACGGCAGGGGCGGATCCACAGGGGGGGGGGGGATAATGGGGGTAACTACCCCCCCCCCCCAGGATTTCAGAAAAGTTGATTTTTTAATAAAGATAGAGAGAACATCACGACGATTTCCTGAGGACAAGCAGTGGTTGGCAATCTTATCTGTCGATTCTCTCATACAAATGCTACCCCCTCCCCAGCAATGCCAATTTCGTAGCCTCACCTTTTCATAAAGTGAATCTTCATGTATGAGATCGTGCAGAAGTCTTTTCATGTTGAGAAATGTATCATTAATGTAAAGAGCTGCACCTTTTTGGTACCTATTAGACCGATGAACACGTTCGTCCTGTTTTCGAAGAAAATCAAATACACCTTACCTTTTTGCAGGGTAGAATACCTCTCCAAGATGTTTCCACCTTGAAATTTAGGTGGAAAACTCATGAGACATCCTTATGCACCCTGAATCACACCCCAAAATGTCATTAACTTTGGAATTGTGTCACTAACAAGTTACCTGATGACTGCTGGTCTATACATGTAGATGGTTGTTTGAATTCTAAAGGAAATTCAGTGCTCTACAATGTCTTAAAGCTAGATTTTCCTAGCAGCGCAAAACGCTCAGCGCAGCGTCATTTAAATTGTTTCCCAGTCGAAAAGTGAAGATGTAACTAGGAATAAATGTAAAATGCGCTGCGCTCGCTAAGCGTTTTGCGCCGCTATAGGAAAACCCAATTTTACGGGAAATTTCCATAGAACGCGTACTACTTTTCGAGTTATAGGCAAAAAAACTCGGGTTTTCGGCGCTTCTGAAGTGGGGCCCTTCTGGCGGGGAAATTTTGGTGGAAAACTCATGAAAATGACTCATTTTCTTTTATAGCAATTAAAAAAATAATAATTAGCGATTTTTTGGCAGAAATGACCATTTTTTGGGAAAAAGAGTGCTCTTCAAAACCAGTGGTTTAACCAGTAAAATTCAAACGATCCTTGCGGTTTTTAGCGTGCTAAAAATCGTAAGACCATGTTCACAATCTCTATGCTTTCGTTGTGTGGTGTCCATGCAACCTATCAAAATGCTTCATTTTTCGAGGGAATAAATTTGTTTGGTTGCATAGACTCCACACTCCACACAACGCAGACATAGAGCTTGTGAACGGGCCTTAAAGCCTCATGTGAAGCGGTCCTTTGAATGGAACTGGATGTGAAGGCTCACCACAGCATCGAAAGATATCGCTCCGGCAGCTGTCTGTCGAATAGAGTGGATTTCACTGGGAAGAGATGCTGCGGTACAGGAGGGTAGTTGAGTCTGAGGACAATGGACTTCGGGAATACAAAAATCGGGAAAATAAAAAAAAATCAAGGCTAGGGGCTTTGAGATTCTCAATTCAGCGCTAACATGACGCAACGTGAGAAAATGGGCCTACGGGGAATGTTTGAGCACAAGGATGAGGCAGCAGCTGGCCAATAGTATCCCCAGAGATGAAGATGATAGACACAACACAAAATACGATACCACGCAAATGAAATAAAAAAAAGTGAACTCACCCGCCGCCCATCATATTGAGGTAAACGCGACGTTTATTTCATTGCACTCACGTTTCAGAATTTTCAGTTGTTAATTTAGAAATTTGATTTGAAACATGAAATGCACTGCGATGCGGACGAATTTCTTGCTGAGATTCACAGTTTCCCACTACCAACTACAACTAGGCCCCCCACCAGCCAATCTTGTTGATAAAGCATGCTCTGCCGGCTTTCCCCACCCAACCAGAATGTCGTCTGCGGTCTGCGTTTATGCAGATACTCCGTGGTGCGCTGCGTGTGTCGTGTGAAGCCCTCAGCATAACGCGTCGGTGTTCAGAGTTTTCTCCGGGTTCTCTCTCCCACCGTCGACTTGTCAAGGATCGCGATCGCGTTTCGGTTTCGGCTGTGTAATTTAAATTGTGTGCATAGTTCGATTAAACAAGATTGAGACTTGATATTTTTCTGTAACGGCTGCTTTAATGTGTTAATCTGTTAATCGCGCGGGCTTCTTCGTTCCGTGCTCTCTGCAAGATGGTAAGCACTTTTGATTCATTGTTTCATTTCCGTCTTCGGTTTTGCGTTCGCTCCCCCGCGGATAATTTTCATGTTTTCAGCCAAATCTGTTGTTGTCGACTAGATTTTCCAGTTTTTCTGTCGTATTTAAGTCTCGTCGCCCAATCTCGGTTAAGCCCCCCCCCCCCCGTTTAAAACAAAGGTCAACCCACGCCGTCAGCCATCTTTATTGTAGCGGCAATGTTTTGTCTTTGTCCTTGTGTGGCTGACCCGCGTAGACAAAGAGTTGTTTCCATTTGCTTCATTACTTGTTTTTCTGGGTTTAATGTGTTTTCATCATCCTGAAACCATTAAAATTGACTGGCTGTGAAGCTGGAAACTACAAGAACGGGCATGGCCGGCGAAACGAATTAAACCCGTGCGGGTAATAATTAATTTTCCGTTCCGAAAAAAGAGCGTCAGATTCCTTTCTCGGGACAACCTGAGGGGACACCACAATAGATCTTATAGTTCGAGTTGGTAGGAAATAGTTTCTTCTGGCCTTTCCTCACCATTTTTTCGAGAAAAAAATAATTAACAAATAAAACTTTACCCATTCCTTTATTCTCACGGAAATTCAATAAAATATGGTCGTTCCATTGTTTCGCCAGTTCTACTACACTGCACAAGTGCAAGAAACCATCATGTGTCTGTTCGTGAAGAAAAAGTGTAGTGTACGTGTAGTGCAGGGCAGAACACAAACAGCCGTGTTACCTTCTCTACATTCATACCCTCCCTTCACTACATTCATCTTTACACCAGCCTGCACCCACCCGCCCAAATCTCTCGCGAACGCTTTTGGGGTGCACTGGTGCACCCCAGCGCAGGTTCGCGAACTGAGCTAATGTGATCTCATTGATTACTTTTTTAAAATTGAATGAAATCAGTTGATTTTCTACTCGAGCGTAGAAAACATTCTGAAAGTCTAGGTCCGTTCCATTGTTTTGCACTAGCTACACTAGTGTAAAAAACCGTGTGATTTCATTGATTTATTCTGAAAATTGAATTAAACCAGATGATTTTCTTCAAAAAATTGTTGCACTCGCGAAACAATGGAATGGGTTCAAATCCAAAATTTTAGATCTCTCAGAAACATAATTCCGTTGTGGACCGAGAGCTGGCGACAGCCCCATTATGAATTGTTGGCGATTGTAGCTATCACTAGCGGCGCTGAGGAACCTTTAAAGACGAGTAGACGCATACGGCGCCATGATCTTTCTTACCAGTTTAATAAGAATGGTTGGGGGTCAAGGTGACTAAACTTTAATATAGGTGCCCCAGATTACCCCCTGACCAATGCCAGGGATAGGGGTGGAGACTGACGTTACCAGCAGTCCTTTGCTCCCGATTGCTCACCCCAGAGCAGCAGTGCAAGTTAATTAGTGCATTTCATTCTGAAAATGCACTATTGGTCTCGTCGTGATGGTGGCAAACATGGGTCATGTCATGTTTTTTTCATGTTTCAGAACCTCTAGAACACGAATTCAGTGGTCTCCGGAATATATACTATATTTATATATCTTATGGCCGTTTTCTTGTTAGCACGATAACTCTCGTAGAAGTTAATTTAGCGGAACGCGCTTTGGCACAAAAATCAGTAGTCATAAGACCCCGGTCACTATTTCATTTGGGCCAAATCGGTCAAAGTGGAGGGGGGGGAAAATAGGGCTTGAAATGGTCAAAAAATCACTACAAATCCCCAGTTGATTCTAGAAGCATCATATTCGGTACGTATACTCCAAAATAGACTAGCCTTTGATTCTCATTTTAATTTTTTGAAAAAGTCAAGGTGGAGGGGGTGGTGCCCCCAGTGTGGAAGTAAGTCTGTGGTCTTGTTAGCACGATAACGCTCGAAATTTAGTGGAACGCGCTTTGGCACAAAAATCAGTAGTCATAAGTCCCCGGTCGGTATTCCAATTGGGCCCAATCGGTCGTAGTGGAGGGGGGGGGGATAGGGCTTGAAATGGTTAAAAAATCACTACAAATCACCAGTTGAATCTAGAAGCGTCATATTCGGTACGTGTACTCCATGATAGACTAGCCTTTGATTCCCATTTTATTTTTTTGAAAAAGTCAAGGTGGAGGGGGTGGTGCCCCCGGAGTGGAAGTAAGTGTGTGGTCTTGTTAGCACGATAACTCTCGAAGAAATTAATTTATCGGAACGAGATTTGGCCCGGAAATTAGTAGTCATACGACCTCGGTTGGTATTGCATTTGGGCCAAATCGGTCGACTTGGAAGGGGGGGGGGGTAATATGGTTTGAACTGGTAAAAAAATCACTACAAATCACCAGTTGGTTCCAGAAGCATTATATTCGGTACGATGATTTCATTTTGAAGTAGCCTTTGATTCCCATTAAGCTCAGCTTAAACAAACCCGGCATCAAACAGTTCGAGGAAGGGTCAAACATTAACGAAACAAATCATGGTCTCAACATTATTACTTCTGGGACGGCTTAGGGTATCCGCGTACGAAATGAAATGCACTCTTTCCGACCGCCAGCTGCCGGAGCGAATTTTTTTTTGAAATTGAAGTTTATGAATTCTCAAAAATCACAGCCCAATAACAATTAATAATGCACTGGGTCCAGCGCAATGGTGGTTGGGACTGCTCGTGACGTAGGTGAAGGACAGTGATCTGGGACACCTATAGAAAATTTAGTCACCTTGGTTGGGGGTGGTTTGTTGGCATCCACAAATCATCAACCAAAGGTGGATTTTACAAGACTGATAATTGATAAGAGCGAACATGGCGTCTGTGATTTTACCTGTCTGATTATGGGTTCTCTAGTGGCGCTAGTGTCGTGTGATAATGAAACCCAAAGTCATATGGAAAACCAAGTCCTCAGACTCGAGGAAAAAAATTGTTTTTTATTTTGGGTTGGGATTTTTGCTCCCGTTAAGAATAAAAGTTTTGTTCCGACAGCAGCCTGTCGGGAAAAGTGCATTTCATTCATGCGACAATCGAGTCAAACCTCATAAGTTAGACCGATATCAATCAACTATGAATCACATTTAGGCCGTGGTATAGAAAGTCAAAATCATAAAATCGTGTTTCTTTTTACCGCAGGCCCCTTTTTTGGCACCAACTGAGGGGGAACAAAATGATGAAAATGAAACAGAGTCGGTTTGGTTGCCTATACGATATGGGAAGGTGGACTCTTGTTAGAGGAGTTATTTGCAATTAAAATCTTTATCCCGGCCTAAATTTCATTCATAATGAGGAAGTTTCACATTTTCCAAAAATATTTTTTTTCGATTAGGCATATCAATCTTTCCATGTAAATAGATAAATAAAAATTTAAAACCCTTCGGAAATATTTTTTTTTTATTAACAAAAGTTGGCATATTTGAAATCCCGCCAAAACGAACATTTTCCGCTACGTAATATCCGTTGTATTCTCTGTCCTTTTCATGCCTCTAAATAGCTCATCTGTTTATCCTCCATTATTTTATTATCGGAGAGCTCTAGTAGAAAATAAGGCAAAGAAACACAACAAACCGCTCTCCAACAGCAACGTTACAGGAGGATTTTTGTCGGAAGGCGCATATGACACAAACATGCTAGCTGGCATGTTTGAAATGACCTAAAACTTCAAAAATTGCGTATTTATTAACTGTTGGGTTGTTCTACGAACGGATCACGATTTATGCTCAATTTTAGCATAAATAAACCTTAAAAAATAAATTTATGAATAAGTTCTGACCCATGAAACTTCCTCATTGAGTCAATTGAAAGCTCACATAATGGGCATGTTTTTACAATAATTGGTCAATGCCCGACCAACTGAAGATTGAGCGAAATTCGCCTCTGAAAGAAACACGAAAATTCAACGTAACACTTTTTCGATTTTTCCAAAAATAACTAAACGTACATAAAGACGATTTTAATGTGTTATTCCTGATTTTTCCAAAGTTAAATTTTGTGCTCTTTTCAGAAATGAAGTTTATTTTGTTCTATGTTGAACGGTTAGTCCGTTAAGACCGCTTTTAGTGGAAAAGAGGTGATTTGGCTTAAAAAACACTAAATTCCCTGTAACTCTGAAACAAAGCGTTTCCGACCCTATGTCCATATAGTCATTTTGGTTCGCCCTACTTAGTAGTACAACATGTGGAAGTATTGTCGTTTCCTCCTGGAACACCCTGTGTATATATATATATATATATATATATAGCAAATCGAACCGACCTCGGATTCGTGTTCTAGGGGTTCTGAAACGTGAAAAAAAAGTATCACAACCCATATGTGCGACCATCAGGGCGAGACCAATAGTGCATTTTTTGAATGAAATGCACTAAAAGGAGAAAACCCGCCAAATACAAAAATTATTATATTTATTTTCGGTTTGAAGTTGTAGCGTGATATCCATCTCTTTGCCATATGTTTTTTCCAACACCTAACTTTTGTATAATTTTTGAATTTGTGAGAAACTATCCTTCACATTTGAATTCATGTCTCACCTCCCCTAGATGAAATTAGCATACCACCATATAGCCCATAACAGTCTTATTTTGCAAATTACAGGGGTCCACTAAGGACATAATCCCAAGTGATTATTGCTCCAATACGACCATTTTCCTACGTTTTTTCTGTTTCTAGCGTGCCTGCTGCCCTCATGGTTCACGTAAATACGGTTTGTAATCCCCAAGCACGAGGAGGGCATCGAGGAAAAAGGAAAAGAGTCCCTGTCCGGCGTTCGCTTCATCAACACCACCAACTAGCTGTTGCCCCCCCCCCCCCCGTTAATAGAGAATCCCCTTCCAGCTCTCACTTCAATCTAAATAATTGTGAGAAGAGCTGAGAGAATACTGTTTAAATATACTCTAAATTATACTTTAAATTTATATACTAAAATATACTTTAAATTTAAATATACTTAAATGGAAGAAGCCAAATCCACGACATTTGGTTATGAAAGAGTGAAATTGCGAGGGGGCATTGTCGTCTAAAGAGGAAAAGGTCACAAATTTTGGTTCTTAAATGAGCTTTATCAGTTTTTCGAACCAACCAAAATTATAAGAAGAGCTTATGGCATGAAATTCATTATATCCTAAATCGTGAATCGCCAAAATTGGATTTTGAAAGAGCCAAACGAACGAAATTTCGTTTTTGAGAGATCAAAAATCCCTAAAATTCGAATTTGAACGAGCTAAATACGTAAAATTTGATTTTAGAGGCCGAAACTTGGGTTCAAAATAGACTCAATTAGGAACTTGCATGGGTCGGAATTTTCTAAGGAGAAATTTTTTTTTTGGCTAGGTAGAACCTAAGAATGAACTTGTCGCAACAAAGTGCTCTCAAAATCGTGCCAATAATTATTAAATTGGTCATAAAAATTCATTAATTTTCGCACTCGTCACAACGCCTTTTGATTGGCTGAGTGTCTGTGACGTCACTTAGTTCAACTTTTTCCGAGTGACTGTTATTGGCATGGAGATTCATAGTTTCATACTCATTTTCTTTCGTTATTTAAAAATAATTTTACACATTAAAATGGAATTAAATAGTCCGTCTGAACTTACAGAAACTGGGCTCCGCAGAATAGGTATACTTATTTTCTCTTATCAAATTTTCATTTCCTTCTTTTTGCCAGTTAGTTATCACTTTACGATCGCTGTTCTAAGTCCTATCTTAATATTGCTATTACTTTTATTCATTTGCTTTGGCGTAATAAAATATGTACAAATACTTCTTCGTGCCTCAATGCAAGAACACAACTTTAAAAACTCCGGAAAAACTATATAATGGTGCCTATGAATAACACAGCTCCGCCGGAGTGGTTCAAAGCATGCTGGCGAGAACAACATGGTCCGGTTCTATCAATCTACAAGGTTCTTCTGATGTGAAGACTACTTTGACGTGAGTAAATTCAATTATTATATAATCATAGAGGTCGGAAGCCTTCAGTGGCTCCATTAGTTAGTTTCTTCTTGTTTTCTGGCTCTTCCTTTCTGAATGCGAAGGATGAAGTCAGGATAACATTGCTCCGTTTCTTGATTCTTATAAGTCATTGAAACATTTTTAAGCTTGAAAATGACGTTGGTAACTTGCTGTACCTGAGGACGTTTTCACCTACTTCGAGGACTCGCTGACGCGAAGCCGGGAGTTGTACCCTCTCGATTTGAGTACCAACGGTCTCGACTGACGGGTAAGCATTGTGGAAGCACCAATAGATTTGTTTGGTCACATGATAGTACTACATATTAAGCGTCTCTGCTCTTTCAAAGAGTAAGTAAAACAGTAGAGAAAAAAACTCTTATTCTCCATACAACTAGTCTGAGAACCTCCATAAATCTCGCCCTACAAACTATTCTAATGGACTGTTAGGCGTTTTCCATTGCAGGAAAAGTGTAGCACGAACTTGGAAATGGAATTTCTGAAAATAATAAATGAAAACAACTGTCAATGCTGCACTTTTCCTTCACTAAAGACCGACAGACCGACGGCATGCCGAAAACCACTTTTTCAACTTTTCTGAGGTTGTACGTCAAGAATGATAAATCAGCTTGGACTCGATTTTTTCACGATCACCATTTTTTTTTTTTTTTTTTTTCGGGGGCGCCGGGCTTTGAACCCGGCAGGCGCCTAAGCCTCACTTGGGCTCCTACGCCATACCCAGATCTAACTGTGCACTTCACACCCGTACTACGCGGGCGTTTCGGTCGGTGCGTGGTTTGTTGAACGCACGCCGCCGGGAACGCCCACACGAAGCCGAGTGTGCTGTGTCACAGCTCGCCGCAGCCTTATAGTGTAATGGGCAATGGCTGGATTCGAACCCAGGCCCGCTGGGTTGTGAAGCGAGCATTGTATCCATTACACCATCGAGGCGCGCCCACGATCATCATACTTCCATTCCTGTAGGAAACATGGAAGTACAAAACAATGGAACACACCTATATTCTTACTCTTGCAAATTTGGAAGCGTTTGCGAAGAACAGAGCGTACAAATTATTTCCTTACTTTTTAGGCAACAATAAGAAGACAAGAACTGCATCTGTTCTGGAGAAGTTGAAAAGGAAAGATATCGTAAACGATCTGCTGGAAACTCAAAGATGTGGAGTTATTTTTTATTTCATTCTTCGTTACATTTTTGGGAATCTTTCGCCGCTAAAACAACGATCCTCGTGTTACGCGAGAGCAAGTGAGGCTCGTTCAAATGTGTATTCGAATATTTATAATTTTAATATGTTTTAATATTTTAATATTTATTCAATTTTTTATTATTTTCTTTCTCGAAAAAAAGCAATAAAATTGAATAATAAAGCAATATTCACTGTGTTAATGTCATTTGTCGAATATGGTTCGAACTAAGTGACGTCATCACACTCGGATATGAAATCAACATGGCGCGGGGTGTTTTTAGCTGGCCCATAAAATTCTCTACTTTGAAAATTCATATCAATTCAAATTTTCGTTGATATTGAAAAAAAAATGCGCCAACCCTTTTCTATTTTTATTACCTTTAAGGAAAAAATGTTTCCAAAAAATGTGCAAGTGGCTCATTGCGATATATTTGGTTTTAGGAAGAGCCAAACGCGCAGAACTTGTTTTGGATCAAATCATTATGAGATATCGAGTTAAACTGTCTGGTTTTAGGTAGAATGTTCTGGATTCTTGGGCCGTACTCCCAAATTGTTTGTTTCAATCAAATGGCTGACACCAAATTCACCCAGATTCTTGAGCAGATGTCAGACACTGCAATACAAAATCTGGTTTTTGAGAAACAGAGACACAGCAGTGGGCTTCCAGGCATTTTTTTTTTTTTTTTTTTTCAATAAGATTTTATCAAGAAATTAGGCGAATAGGATAAGTGGGGAGGGAGGGAAGGGTGAAAAAACATTTTACTGCCACCCCCGTCACGGAGGTACCTAAAACCGCCGCTTTTTCTCACTTGTAACAATCAGGGTTTATCACTATTTTGTTGCGAATTATTAGCCCCTCGCGCCTTCATAGTTCCTTTACTGGCTCCGAATCAAAAACCAAAAACCTAACCCCCCGTTGTACGTGAGCGAGAACGAATTTTAGCGTTTTCAGCGGAAAACGCCTGTAGTGTCGTATTTGTGCGTTATCGATGAAAATCGTACACCCGCTGCAAACGCTGACGCAGTTTCTCAATAGTTTAACGACCGTGTGACGCAGCTGCGTTCTGAGTTGATGCACTACAAATTTGTAGCAATTAATACAAAAGTAAGTTATTTTCAGATTTCCTAGTTCTAGGATCTGGATATCAGATTTGCTTTCCCTCTTTGTATCTCTTAACTTTCCCTTCTTATTCGCCTCTCGTTTGTGGGTGGCTGAGGTAACGGGGGTGGCGATCTCCCCCCCCCCCCTATAAAACCGCTCCTGGCATAAACCTCAGTCAGTTTGTATAACTTAAGGATCCGCATTCAGTTGTAAAACAGCGCTTTATGGTTCAGTCTTTTCGTGGTTAGATCTTTGCTGTGGTCGGGGCTTTTTAGTTTGAGCTTATTGTGAGTAAAGCATACATAGAACTGTAGCCGTAGGAGCCTACATTGTCTTTCTTCCCTCGTTGAGGTTCGTCAAAAACGGACCGGTTTCGGCTGCTCGCCATCTTCAGAATTTTGTTTCCCAACTGAAACTCCTGAAACAACTGAAGTTTCAGTTGAGAAACCAAATGCTGAAGATGGCGAGCAGCCGAAACCGGTCCGTTTTTGACGAAACTCAACGAGGGAAGACACAATGCAGGCTCCTACGGCTACACCTTTATGCATGCTTTATCCACTAACCCTCGTAGTTTAAGTGCTTCTACTAACAATTTCAACTTATTGTGGATCTTATGTGGTCAGAGGTTTTTGTTGTTAGACGTTCCTGTGTTTGGAACATTGTGTGGTTAAGGCATTTTGTCGTTCGATCTTTTCGTTGTTCAATATTTTTGTGATAAGATATTTTTATGGCCAAGTTAGAGTTTTGTGTGAAGCGGATTGAGCCTTATAGCTGAGGTTATGACGTTTTATGGATTGAGTTTTCGTGGTTGGTGCTTTTTGTGGTCCAATCGATCCGTGACGGAGTTTTTTTTTATTGTGCATTTATTTACATAAGATATTGAAATTAATTATGGGTAATTCTACTAAAAGTGGCGAAATCATGTCTTTTCCGTCTTTCCTGGAAACTATATATTTAGTATTGCAGCAAGGGAAAAAAAATCAAATGGCACCGCCATGCCCGAGACCATCCTAATTTTGTCTTCCGAAATAGAGGACCTGCAATAACATAAGAAATTACGAAATGGCCCAAATGTCATTCCCCTGGTCTGTCCATTCTCTCGTACACGTGCGCCTCAAGGAACAAAAGTCTTTCAGTTTGAGACTCTGGAAAACTGCAAAGGCTCATAAAGTGGTCCAGAAGAGACAGCTTTATCCTCATGATTTTAGGTGCACATGCTCCCGATTGTGAGCCAAAAGTATCGTGTCCCATATGTTTAGGATCATTCCCCAGTGAAATCTTGCTGGCCCAGTAGAAGGATAACTATTAATGTCATGTGCGTTTTGAAAACGGAGGATGGCAGGCCTGTTACTCCAAGGTTCGGCTCAACCCCGCTTTAAGCTCAATGTGCATTGTGTCGTCGGTGCTAGACGACCATCGCTTAAGTTCTTGGTGAGTATTTTTATTGTCTGCCTCATTCCCCTGTTACCCATAACTGGCCTGTTTGAAGGATTTGATTTTCTTTTTCTTCTAAAATTGGTTGAGTTAGCTGGTGAGCCTCCAGAAATATTTCTTTTACAGTTTAAGAAGTTACTTTGTGATGGGGTAAACATTAGAAAAACTGAGTTTGGTCATTCCCCTGGATTAACAGATTAGAGGGCATGCCAGGGGAATGATTGCTGACTTGATATTTGGTGAGCAAACTACCTTTTCGTTTTCTTCGCCTTATATAAGCGCGGATGATGCTGACTGACGTAGCGGAGCTCAACCCAGCTACGAAAAATTGCATTACAAGTCCATCTTTCCTTATAGATCAATTCGTATCAATACAATCATAGCACCAAAGAAACAAAATCAAAAGAAGAAGTGCTGAGGAAGAAGAGATTACACTACCCTCTTGGTTTTGTCATTCCCCTGGACCGCTGATTATTAATAATTGCTGTGATGCCCCCCCCCCTCCCCACGGGTAAAGAAACTTTTCTGCTGGTGCGTAGATTTTGTTCGTACGTGATGGAAATACATGTTCGGATAGGAAAACTTTTACAATGTAGCCAAAAAAGTATCGAGACTTGCTAGCTCTGATTTCGCCAGCTTTAGTGGAATCACCCTTATACAAAAAAAAAAAATCACTGTGCGCAACTCCCCACTAAAAGTCATTTATACTTGTGCTGTGGGGAGGAGCTGTACATCCAAGATAAGCACACAAAAGAAGTGTATACTGCTATTATTTGAATTTCATTTTTATATTATGTTTGTGGTATAAGCGATTTTTGTGGTTAGAACGTTTGGGGTGATTACCTATTATAGTTGAAGATTTTTTCGTCGAGACTTATTTCCTTTAAGATGGAGGCCATTTTATTGTTAGAAATAATCGTCAACACCCAAAAATCTGGCATTTTTGACATAAATTCACGTGGACTCCATAAAAATCATAACTCCGGAACGGGTCGACGTAGGACACTTCCGGACAGGGCCGTCGTTACTAAAGTTGGGGCTCGGGATAAAATTGGGCCCCTCCGTAGGCCGGGGGGGGGGGCAAACTTTCTTTCCCACGTGGAGTTCGCATGGCTTCAAATTAGTTTTCAAAAGTACTTTGGGTAAAAAGTAAGGAAAATGGTTTAGGGGTAAAGAGGTAGGCATTTACAGCCGTTTTTCTCATTAAAAACCACAGTCACGTGGTTTTAGAACACTAATGGACATATTTTCGCGATTCGGCCTCATTAAAACTCCAATTTCGTGAGATTTGCACGCTATTGAACCCATTTTGGGGGCCCTGAATTCCGCAGTGTTTTCTTGCTGAGGAAATGAAACCCCAATATCGTGGGTTTTGGGTTTGCGGAAAACCAAATTTCTTTGGGTCACCTCATTGAAATGATCCGTTTCTCATATTTGGCTCGCTAAAAACCTATTTATTATTCAAATAAGCATGCAGCAGGCATTGGAATGCATCTGAATTGTTCTCACGTGAAACTGCCCACCCATAGATCAAATATCACACGCCACTGCCGTGAACTAGCGATGTTTTCACTTTTGGCCAAGAATTCGCGTTTTTTCATATTTTATTCGTGAATCAGCGGCTTTCTCAAATTTATTCGCGAATTTGCTTTTTCTAAATTTTAGCTGTGGATTTTTGGCTTGTGATTTTTCTCGCTGAGCGTTTTTCACACATTTTAGTCGACGATATGAGTTTATCTCGATTATAGCAACAAATTAGAAATTCATTTCGGTCTAGCCATGAATTAGCGCCTAATTTCACAGCAATTGGCCGTTGAAACCCATGAATTTTGGCTGTAAATAAGTCATTTTTCTTCATTTTAGCCTCGATTTTAGCTTCAATTTTATATCTGTGATTTGAGCGCTATTCCTTAATTTTATCCGCGAGTTAGTGTTTTTTTCAATTTTATCCGCGCGTTAGTGTTTTTTTCAATTTTATCCGCGAATTCGTAATGCTGACTTTTAGCCTCAAATCGGCGCATTTTTATGCGGAAGGCCCCACATTCTCAATTTTAGCCACCAACTATTGTTTTTTCCAGGGTTGGTTTGATTGGGGTGGCGATGGGGGCGATCGCCACTCCCGTCAGCTCAGCCACCCTCAGTGAAGGGGGGGGGGAGAAGGGAAATTGAAGAGACACAAATGTGAGGGAGAGCAAATCAAATATGTTTCTAGATCCTAGAACTAGAAAGTTGGAAAATAATTTAGTAACTTTATTAATTGGTAGTTCCAAAGTTTGGATTGAAGGAGTCAAATCCAAGAAATTTTGGTTTGAAAGAGCCAAACCCACGAAATTTTGCTTTTGAGAGAACATATCCCGCAGAATTGGTGTGTAAAGAAACAAAATTGCCTGAAATTGGGATTTGAAGGAGACGAATGCGGAGGTGTTACGTTTGGAAATCCGCGTAATAACCACGCGGCGTTTGTAATAACCAGAATAACAAAATTTGGCTTTATGAGTTACCAAAATCCATACATTTTGTTTTTGAAAAAGGTAAATTAGCTTTCGAATCAGTCATAGCTGCGAAACCGATTTTAGAAAGAGCTAAAGCTGCGATATATATTTTTTTTGAAAGAGGAAAAACACGCGAAATTGTGGCTGAAATTGCATAAATTCTGTTGGGAAGAAGCCAAATCCACGACATTTGGTTATGAAAGAGGGAAATTGCGAGGGGGCATTGTCGTCTAAAGAGGACAAGGTCACAAATTTTGGTTCTTAAATGAGCTTTATCAGTTTTTCGAACCAACCAAAATTATAAGAAGAGCTTATGGTATGAAATTCATTCTATCCTAAATCGTGAATTGCCAAAATTGGATTTTGAAAGAGCCAAACGAACGAAATTTTGTTTTTGAGAGATCAAAAATCCCTAGAATTCGAATTTGAACGAGCTAAATACGTAAAATTTGATTTTAGAGGCCGAAACTTGGGTTCAAAATAGACTCAATTGCGATATATTTGGTTTTAGGAAGAGCCAAACGCGCAGAACTTGTTTTGGATCAAATCATTATGAGATATCGAGTTAAACTGTCTGGTTTTAGGTAGAATGTTCTGGATTCTTGGGCCGTACTCCCAAATTGTTTGTTTCAATCAAATGGCTGACACCAAATTCACCCAGATTCTTGAGCAGATGTCAGACACTGCAATACAAAATCTGGTTTTTGAGAAACAGAGACACAGCAGTGGGCTTCCAGGCATTTTTTTTTTTTTTTTTTTTTTTTTCAATAAGATTTCATCAAGAAATTAGGCGAATAGGATAAGTGGGGTGGGAGGGAAGGGTGAAAAAACATTTTACCGCCACCCCCGTCACGGAGGTGCCTAAAACCGCCGCTTTTTCTCACTTGTAACAATCAGGGTTTATCACTATTTTGTTGCGAATTATTAGCCCCTCGCGCCTTCATAGTTCCTTTACTGGCTCCGAATCAAAAACCAAAAACCTAACCCCCCGTTGTACGTGAGCGAGAACGAATTTTAGCGTTTTCAGCGGAAAACGCCTGTAGTGTCGTATTTGTGCGTTATCGATGAAAATCGTACACCCGCTGCAAACGCTGACGCAGTTTCTCAATAGTTTAACGACCGTGTGACGCAGCTGCGTTCTGAGTTGATGCACTACCAATTCTTTCGCTGGGGACTTATTGTCGAATTTAAGCCTGCCATAGTTGGCTACGCCCCTGGGTGGAGCTACGCTGTGATTTGGAGATTTGCTGTGGTTGGGCAATGGGTTTTTCTGGTGAAAATATTTGGTACTATAGCGAGATACTAAAACAGTTGTTTTTTTTTTTTTGTGGTTTGGGAGAGGGGTCTCTAGAAGGGTCACATTGAGTTCCGTCCCTGGGACCGAATATTCTTTCCACGACCCTGTACCTATGATTGGAATCGGGCAATTGAATTAGATTTTATTGTCCATTGAGTTGAATAAACACAAAAAAATTATCGCAAAAAAATTATAATTGAAAATCCTTGATCGCAATGCTCGTAAACAGCTTTTGGAGTAACGCACAGGGAGCTAGGGAAGCAGATGCTGTCAAACATGTCGCATTAGGCTCAAAGTAGGGGTTCACCTAAAACACGAAATTTTAACGCAGGTACGATTTCGGATGAGATTAGGTGGGGGGGGGGAGCAGTTGAAGTACCCGCCCTGGGTGCCAAAATGGTCATGGTGGTCCGCCGTTGGTCTTGGGTCATATTTATAGAAGCCAGTAAAGAGGAGTGCTGTTCCTGAAAATAATAGAAATATTCGATTCGAACAAACGGCATGTTGAGGAATTGGTGAGGTGACACTCACCAATCACAATAACATAAAAATTGTAATTCACATCAACAATAAAAATTGTTTGGGCCGCACCTTTGTTTCTTCAGGGTGTATTCAAACTTCCAGTTGTTTGAATTTGAGCCGCAACGACTGGGACAGTAGGGCTGATTTGAACTTGAATTTGAAGGGCTTCTCGTCAGAGGGTGATTAATTGGTTTATCGAGTCTGTATGGGCATTATTGGTAGCAAAAGTAGAAATCAGTTTTAGTACAGACTGTCCACTTAGTGATGGACTCTCGAACGTGTTGCTTCACATCGATAATTCGATTTGTTCATTCCCACCAAAAATATTTAAAGAACTCAACAAAAAACTTTTACTACGGGCACTATGGTTACGTATAGACGCTAAACAGTGATCATTTGTTCCAAAATTATTCCCGGTGCGTTATTTTTAAGAGAGGGGCACAGGGGAAGCTCATTCTCATTCCACTAAATTCAAGGGCGGGCGAGAGTCCATCCCTAAGGCCCCGCGCACACTAGGAGAAAAAAGACGCCGATTCGCGCGTTGGCGTCTTTCTTCTCCTAGTGTGCGCGGGGCCCAAGTGGACAGAATAGCAAGCCAGCAAGAGATCTATTTATTAATGAATTAATTGTTTCCTGGCCAACTGTCATCAAGCATCATGCTGTCGTGCGTGATTTTGGGCATAAAGTTTTGATGGGTACCGGTAGAAAGTTTCTCAATTTCCCGGTAGATCTCGGCTACAGTCGGTAAATTTGATCTTGTTTTCCGTCTCATTGGGGGGGGGGGGAGGACCACGCAGCGTGGATACTTACTTCTCATGTTTTGAACCGCTCAGCCGTTTATTGTCTCCACGTTGCTTCCCCCCCCCCCCTAACCGTGTCAGGTCTTCATGTGACCGTGGTGAATTGAACTTGGTCTTGGCGACCAAAGTGCGTTCAGGGGCCAATTTCACATAAATTGTACTGCAATTTTACCCTTAAAAAATGCATTGGCCCAATTACTGAAATTAACGGAAAAAACTAGCCTTTTAATAAGTATAGTATGATGAGGAGAGCGAATAGCCGGCTAAAAATCCTTGAAGCCTTCAGCTTAGGCGAGCGCTGTTGAAATTATGTTTTTCTAGAGGTGTAGAGGGGGTTTTTTAAGGAGCCCGCACGATTTGGCAACAACGCGCCTTCTATGACCATGATATCCAAGCACAGGTAGAATCAAAAAAGCAAAAAATAAAGTGACGGAGGGGGAGTAAAATAAAAAAAAAATTAATAAAAAAAACGGCCCAATATTTCGGTTGAGTTGAAAAAATTTTCGGATCTCCAATTTTTTAAAATTTAACTGGATATTTGTTCTTCTGTAACTCCCTACGGAATTTTGAACGCTTTGTGGGAACGTTACAAGGAAACGGAGTAAAAAGAAGCAGTGGTGCGTCGCGAACGAAGTCACGGGCGCGTAAAAAAAGGCGAAATGATAGCAATGGGTTTGAGGGGAGGGTATGTTCAATTTTCTTTCCTTCCTCTTTTTTTTTTAGAGACCTTTCTCCCTCTTAATAGTTGAACGACTTTGTAAGTCACACAGTTCTTTTTCAACCAGCGTGGTTGTCAAAAGCGGTTTTTATTTTTATTTTAGTTTAGGCGAGACGCTAAATATCGCGATTTTTGGAAGGGTCAGTAAGAAGAGGGCACTAGGGCCGGTAATCATCACTCGAAGCCGTGTGCGGGGATGCTGTCGTCTCCTCTGTAATAAAAAAACAAGGAAAACTGCGTGAGAAAGAAAGAGAGAATAAAGTGCAACGGCGGCGGTGAGGCGAACGTCGGTATTGAAGAGAGTAGGAGTGGTGAACCGGTGGCGTGGTCCGGCGAGCCGGCCGTAGTTTTATCGATTTTTAAGAGGGGGGAGGAGGGTTGACAGTGTCAACTAAAACGTCGTCTTCGCGATGTGAAAAGAAAAAAAAAAGAAGAAAAAAAACAAGGAGTGAAAAGACAAAAAAAGAGGCCGCTGTCAGGGGGGGTAAATAGGTGAGGAGTCGAACCGTAACCTTCGAACGCGAACGTAGCCCCGATTTTCCACTTTCCTCGTACAACCCGGGCGGGGGGCCGTCTTTTTTATTTTGTATTTGTTTTTCATCTCTTCATTTTTTTAGAGTTATATAGTGCGTTGACGACAGTGCTTACAGGTTTGAGTGGCGGATTTATGCGCGTTTATTGTTTCGGCCATTGGAGTGCTCTCGGGTTATCCTCCTCTGAAGGGTAGAAGGGGGACGGATATTGTTTTTGTTGTCTCGTGTCCTTTTAACTCCAACTTTCGTGTTTTTGTTGTTGTTTCATTCAATCGAAACGTAGAACGGCCGGGAACTCTGTAAACAAAATAAAAGGGGCGACAATGTGAGTGACAAATCCGGGCCGTTGTGCTTCGCACTTCGCGGCACCCGGCGACTCGCTGTCGGCGGCGGAGTTGAAGTGATTTATTTCTTCTTCGTCGGCGGTAAATATAAAGACGCGAAAAATCAAACGCGTGAAGGGGGTGGCCGCGTGATGGCACCGTCGACTTCAGCCGATTTGATCGACTCGCGACAACCGTCGGCCGAATTTCAACGACGGCACCCCAGACGGAACCCGTCGAGTTGACCGCCACACGAAGTAAAAGAAACAGCAGCGATCACGGGAAAAAAAGGCGAGTTTCATGTTTGATAAATTGAGGAATTTGGTTGTATTTTATGAAATTAACAAAAATTAAGGGAGGGGGGTACTTTTGTAGGCTAAAAAGTGGAGAAACGTCGCCACTTTTTTTTTTTTATTTCTTTCGTCCCCTCCTAAAAGCTGTTGGCGCTCAATTTTTAAACCCTGAAAAAAATCGTATTTCTCTCTGCGGCCCGTCTTTTGTTCCCTACTTGACCGGTTAATGTCTCAAAATCAAGGTGAAATCCAAATATGACTCAGTCCACAAGTACATATATAAATTTCCGAAAACTGAAATACTATGAAAACATACACGTGAAAGGTTGCTCTCCATCAGGTTATTTTACCCAATCGGAGTGGGGAGTAAACATGCTCCTGTGACCATCACCCCTACTTTAGAACCACCTTAGTCAAACCCCATCTGCGTTTTTATGTTTTTTATATGTTTCGTTATATTTCTCCGTATTCGCGAATGTTTAATTTTCAAGACATTAATCATGCGATGAATCTCGTTCTATTAGATCTTGAAACATCCTCTCAACCTTAATTACTGGCCAGTTTTTATTCAACTAAGTTTTTCTCTCTTTTGACTGAGGCAGTCCCACTCTCTGGGAAGGCTTGCTAACCTTTCCTTTCTCCACCAAGCTTCACTGTTCACGACGAGTTTTTCCTCGCGCTGGTTTGGTGGGGGTGGCATAGGAGTGAGAGAGAAGGAATGAGTGGACGGTTTTTATTTTAGAAACGAGGCGGGTACAGTCAACCCAACGAGAAGATCCCGCTCTGGGGATTCAGTTGAAATTTTTATCCGGGATGGATGGTGCGTATCAAGGGGTGGATAGCGCCTGTCTCGCCGCGGCGTTTTCTTCGTGTTCGAAACGGTTACCTGTTTTGAAATAAGTGCGTTTGTTTATATATTTCAAGTTTTTTTAACCACACGACTGTGTGCGCGTTATTCGTTTCATCGAACCCGCCTTTTAGTAAAAATTTATAGAAGCGCCTTTTCCACAAAATGACGCGAGTGACAACTGTGCGTGAAACAGTTTGAGTCTCACTCAGGCTCTTGTTTTATTATTTTAATTTTTTCTCTTTTTTTTTCTGTGTGAACCATGAAGTGCATTAGATCTCATTCTGTTTGGAATTGTTATTGTTGTCGACCTTTTGTGGAAACGACAGCGTCGTCTTGTCGGAACTGTATCGATAGAATTTCTCTCGCTCACTCGAACTCTGCAGCAGAATGAGACAGGGACGTGGAGGGCAACGAAGCAAAAAATGTAAATATTTTGGAGTTTTTGTGTTTTGCTCATCAACGTCTGGTTAAACTTAGCTTTAGTCTTTGATTTTATCGATTTTTCCACGCTAAACATTAGTTAAAAGGCTCCGAATGGACAGGTTATAACTACCCTGTATGGACATTTTTTTTTATTGTTTTGTTCCCCCAACCACCCCTTTACAGTTACTTTCTTATAGTCCCAGTGTTTTTTTCCGGCATCATTCGTTAAAACTAATAAGCTTTAGATGAGGAATCCGAGAGAATTTCACGTTAGTTCTGCATTTCCAAGAACTTCACTTTTATGTAACAAGTTCAGGTAGCCCCGCTACTTCATTCTGAACACCCCCCTCCGACTCCCCCATCTACCTATTCTTTAAGGTCAGGTAAATGGTTATTTTAACCCCATGGTTCAGGCCTGTCCCAGTTCTTTTCAAGTTTTTTTTTTTTTTTTCTCCCTTCGGTAAACTACGCCACATGGATATTTGTGACTGGGATGGAGGGGTGGAGATAAGCCTTTAGGAAAAACTTTCACATTGAACGTCCTCGAGTCCGTTTCATTCCCTGACGTTGTATCGGAAGTTATCAAATATGTGGGGGAAAAACAACTGGCTTCTCTCCCTTCTTCGACTCACTTTGTAACCGGCGGCCCCGTCAGCGCTTCACGTTTTTTGTTTCCGTCGAAACTGTCAGTCTGGCCGCCAGTACCTGACGTATGGAAGAAGATTCGTGTAAGGGCGTCAGCACTGATTTGCCGGTGTTTATCTCGAACACCGAGATAAACTCCGGTGGGGTGGGGGTTGTATTACGATGCAAGTGCGGAAAATTAATCATTCCGCACGAGTACGATGAATTGCCGACTCGAGACGTAGTCGAGTGGCGCACGTCGTACGAGCTTCGGAATGAGCAGATTCCGCTCGAGTATCGTACGCTATTTTCTCTACACATACGTTCTTCCAAAAAGCGTCATTTCATAACTGAAGCCACGACGAACAATTTATGGAAAAACAGCTAGCTAAATCTGGAGTCGAGGGAGCGTACTAAACAAGTCATCGCTCCCTGCAAAGCTGCACACGACCTGAAAAATAATGCGTAACAATCCTTAGATTTCAAAAATATACTAGCGAATATACGAAAATATAAAAGTTACTTTATAAAATAATTCTTCGACTTCACATTCCTCACGAAAAGACTCAAAGAAGTCCAGGTCAAAGTACTGAACCACTTGAGAACATAATAAGTGGAGAAATATATTCTACTGAGTGGGTAAATAACCACTCATATCGAGTTTACCTGCTTCGAATTGAAGAGATAGCCGTCAAATTTTTGAAATTGGGTTATTTTTCTCGCACGTCGAGCGTGAATAATTAGTATATTACGATACGAGAGCGGAAATTAGCTCACCGAACGAGTACGAAATTGTACAAAAACTTTAGCCTAACACAACAAAAGAAGAAGAAGTCCTATGGAGGAAGAAATAGTAAATTGGAGAGGCCTCAAAATTCTTTAAAGTGAGGTGGAGTGGGTAGGGCCTATTTTACCCGGGTATTTATAATACCCGCTATTCCAATCCAGATCCCAAACCGCTTGTTTGGATACTACGTTTTCATCATTGGAGCTTGTCGTGAATGGTCCATTCCGGGGAACACACCGACATTTTGGGGTATTGATATAGTCTCGAACTGCTATGGGGATAATTTCGCCTCGGTTTAAAGGCCTCTTCGGCTTCTCCTCAGTATTACGATTTCCACCTCCATTCACATAGAATTTTAACTACCCCAAAACATGGGAGTAGACAGCTTGGGGCAGGGGTCGGCGGTTGCCCTCCCCTAGAATCAAAAGCGAAGATTTCGAGAGGAGCTGCCCACCCCCAAATCTATTGAAAAGTTGAAATCACATTTTTACACTTTTAATCATTAAAAACTTTCGCAGGACTTGCTCAGAAACCGAACCACTTCATCTCGAATTTCGCTCACTAATACATCAAAATTTATTATTTTTTGGTGTACGAAAACCACATTTCACGCACTACAAGACCATTATCGTTACTCTGCCTCAATAAGCAACCAACATCTCAAATTTCGACTACTAAGACGCCACTTTTACTGGGTTTTCTTGCGGGGGCGGGACATCTTCCGGGGAAACATTTTTCGGATATTTGCTCCATAAAACCAATTTCGCGGATTTTTCTCACTAAAAAAAAAAAACAAAAAAAAATCATTTTCTTGTATCGGTTTCACCAAAAATCCAAAATTTGCTGATGTTTGTTGCTGACAAACCGTTCGTTTTTTCGCTCTAAAATCCCATTTTCGCAGGTTCGACTCACTCAAAATTCAAATTTCTCGGATTTCGCTCTCTAAAGGCCCGTTTACACGAGCAATAAAAATTGCTGCTATTTGGCAATATTCTGCTCTATAAAAATTGCAGCAATACGAAGCAATTTTTCCTGAGCTGGTAGTTGAGGGATTTTGCAATACATTGCAGCAATTGTATGGCAGTGAATTGCACAGTTGAGCAACAAAAATTGCTCAACTTTTTCGTCTGCGCTACCTTTGAAAATTTGGTTGCTCACGATGGATAGCGACTTAGAAGTTGCTGCGGAAATAACAGTCCTGGATGCTGCTAGAAACAACAAGAATTACGACATAATTACGAGGCTAAGACAGTTGTGGCAGCCACGGTTCATAAATTAGCAGCGAATCCAGGAAACATTTGAGGAGGGGTGAGGCTTGAATTTCCGAAGTACTGAATGGCTGCATCATTAGGGATTAGAAAGACATACAATGAAAGAAACTATGTCTGATTCGCGAGTTAAGAAGTAGGTAGGTACTAGCCCATGAGCCCACCGTATGAAAAAACCGTATCATTTGATCGTTTCTGGAACCCACAAAGGACGTTTTCTATGGCCTAGGAGATGGCACTTCTGGGATCGCCAGATATTTTCCGTGGGGTAGGGGCTCACAACAGAGATAATAACTGTTGGCAAACACGTCATTGGGTGGCTTGAAAATGACTGACAAGAGGGAATAGTCGTTTCCCACGACCAATATGTTACGAAATCAATAACGCCATCCAATTTGATTGTAGTTAGCGTCATGAGCGAACTTTAAAAAATGTGCAACCTTGAGGCTTACTATTGTGGGTCCCTGTCCCGCAGAAAATGTCTGGCGATCTTAGAAGTGTCATCTCCCGGATCATTAAAATCGTCCTGTGCAGGTGCCAGACACGATCAAATGACCCGGATTTTTCATACGGTGGGCTCCCGGACTACATCTTAATGTTCACAATAACTTTTCATCGAATACAATAATACATTCATTTTTTTCATTTTATTGCTTTTGGGGGGGTTATACTCATAACCCCTCCCCCCTGTGTATCTACCGTGGTTCAAATAAGTTTAAATGATGTGAATGTTCTGTTTGTTCTTTCCCAAGAACTTTCATCCGGATCACCCGTCCCCTTTCCACTGGGGGTAAAAATTGCAGAAAACATGCAATAATTATCCAACCTCTGTGGACTTCAAGAATTGCAAGAAAAAGTAGTCGCCGGAATGGGGCAAGAGTAAGCAATATTGGACAATTCGATGCAATCGTTGTTTCAAGAAAAGAGGGGGTTCTCGGGAGGGAAAAATTGCACGAGACGGGGTGTTTATTGCTGGGCAATTTTTTGGCTATTGCTGCAATTCGCTTTCATACAATAATTGCCTTCAAAAATTGGCCGTGTAAATGGGCCTTTAAAAAAGTGATTTTTCTCGCAGTTTAGTCTGTTATACAACGAGTGGATAAAGTGTGATTTTTCCTGCGAGTTTTTTGTTTTTTTTATTGTTTTAAAAAAAACATGAGCAGGTAAAATCCACTTTTACACGAGTTGTATTCGCTATTTTTCGCGTGACGCCTTACGACTTCAGCAGAAAGTTGCGAATACGTCCGTTGGGACAGTGAGAAAAAAGTGAAGGACGAATTTCTCCAACATCGCGAACACCTTTTATAACGTCAACGACTCACATCTCACTCACTGAGAAAAATTGAAAGGTTGTGGAACCCGCGAACATTTTAGCCACAATAGCGTGAAAAGACATTTTGCTAATTGAAAATCCAATTACACGGATTTATTTTCCTAACAAACCAATTTTGCGATATGCCCGAAATTGTGAGACCGAGTTCACTGATTCTGCGCTCTAAAATCCAATTATAGCTGATGTTACTCACTAAAAGAAACCAATTTCTCGGATTTTTCTATTGTAGCGACCGATGAGAGGTAAAATCGAAATCGCGGTCTCGCAACAATTAAATAAGATGAATACAAATTTGTGGCCTGACATTTCTTAATTTCGGGTCGGACTTTGCATCGCTAAACCGCAAATTGGTGTGTTTTCTTAATTTTAACTGTGAAAAATTAGATTTTTATCAAGTTTAACGTGTATCAGCGCTATTCCTAAATGTGAGCCGTGAATGAGTGTTTTTCCTCAGTCTTTGGCTCCAGATGTCCTTTTCTGGATTTCATCCGCAAACGGGCGATTTCTTTCAAGACGTCCCCCGTGCCTGGCTGCCCTCCCCTTGAGCTCGGGCTGGCTACGCCCCTGCCCTAAAATGAACGTTGAGAGACGATGAGTTCACTCATTTTCGTTGTAAAGTTGCCTTACTCTAACGTCATGGGCTCCAAACACAGAATGCTCTAATCAAAAAAAGTCCAGCCGCATAGCGTTCCAACCCCAAAAGCTTCCAGCAGCAGAAAGATCAAACCACGTAAATAGCTACGAGCAACGAGAATCGACCATATAAAGCTCTAACCGCAAGCTCCTACCTCAAATAGCTCCGATTCAAACCATAAGCTCTAAAGACTCGTTCACAAACCATTATGCTAAGCATCCGTGAGGTCTATGCAACCTATCAGAATGCTTTTTTTTTCTCGGGGGAATTTTGTTTGGTTGCAGAGACTCCACAGAACACATCCATAGAGCTTGTGAACGAAGCCTAACTAAAAAAAAGGTCTATCCACATGAGCCCCCGACGACACGAGCTTCATTCTCGAAGAATTCCAACTGTGAAAAGATAAAACGGCGAGAAATTCCTGCCATACAATGCTTCGACCACAAAAAGCTCTATCCACACGAGCCCCTGAAAACGTTTCGACTACAAAATTATTATCCTACCGAAAGTTTTCACCGCAAAAGATTCAACCCGGAACTCTCTCAATTGTGGCGCAGGTGTTGCCATCACATGTGCTAATTTGCTGCAGCTATTCTTCCTGGGCTGTAGGCACTTCTCGTAGACTTTGAAATGTAAAAGTATGCAAATATCAGAAGTACCATAGGCCCGAGAAAAGTGCCTTGAGGTTACTTGAGTTACTTGATGTTATTGATAGGTATTTTTTATGCAAACTCGCACAACCCGGCCTGATAAAAATTCCCTGATCAGGCGTAATGCTACACTCCTCACTCCGCTCTTTTCCAACTTAATAAGAAACAAAGACACATTCACGGAGTCGAAAACTTAATTCAGATCTAGAAAAATACCCAATACATTTACGTGGAAAAAAAAAAAAAAAAAAACCACCAGACACACTTTAATTATATTTTCGAAAATCTTGGTGATTAGTAAGAAAGTTAGTGCTATATAGCTTTACAATTGGCACATTCGGTCGTACTGCCGGACATGAAGATAGGTCTCATTTAATAATGGTCTCACTACGGTAAGGCACTATAAAACACGAGTACTACAACACGCAATTCGGCGCCATACTTGGTCCCTCATATGATTATAATAGAGATTTTTAGCAACACCCCTCGCTAACGCAAACGATAAATCAGTCGTTGTTTGGTTACGAAATATCTGATTGGTTGAAATTCGAAAATAAAGTTTCCGGAGGATTTAACGGGAGAGTGCTAAATCTCACTAATTATCACCTGATCTCATTGACAAGTAGGACAATTTTATTTATTTCGACTGCGATCCGCGTTTGTTGGCTGTTACGATGTCAATTTTTTCATTCATGATATTGTGTTTATTTTAACGACTGAGGGACCAAATATGGCGCTGAAATCCGTGTTGCAGTACCTGTGTTTTAAAGGTTCTCTAACTACGGTCGATGCTCTCTTCACCAGATGAGCGAGACTCGCCAATGTCCGATGGTGAGAGGCGAGATGACCACAAGTAGAGTAGGTATAAGTAGCAGTATATATGAACATATTACCCTTTCTTGTTGGCCTCTGTGGGCCAGAACGTGGAAACTGGTTGGAAAAGTCAAGTCGATTTTTCATTTTATTGCCCACGTGATATCTCTCTTTTGTAAAATAATAGACGTTCGAGAGAAACAAAAGAGGTGAATAAGGCACACACTGAGGTTGCAATGAAACGCCCAAGCTGCGTGTCAAAAATACCTCCTCACAGATAGCGCACAGAGCTCTACTAAAGTAATGGCTATCGGCATTCCTAGGAGGCTTCTCATAGGCGGTGCTTTTTCTCACGAAGACGAGGCTGATGTAGTTATGTAGAAATTAATGATTTCATTTGGGTAGAAGTTAGGTCCTAAAATTGTGGCGTATACAACTGGTCGGCTTCAACTGAACGGATAGCTCACAAAAGTTAATTTTTTGAGACAGCCAACTGCTTAGGTCAGAAAACACTCACTTTTAGCTGGTTAGAACTCTTTGTGTGTTCGGAGCATAGAGATAATGTAACTACTAGAGGGGGCATTGGATGCGCAAACAAGTATAAACTGGGGCGAGGATTGACGTCATCCGGATATCGTTACGGCTCCGCAGGTCTCTTCCCATTGGCTGTCTCAAAAGGTGGGGTTTCAAAAAGTCCCCTTTCACACCATCCACGTCCCCATAGGTACTTCTTCAACCAATAGCAAGGGATTTTCGGAGCTAACTCAAGCTCTTGGTCACGTCAATCATGGACCGCTGCGCAATAGACAATACAAGCTCTAGTTATATTATCTCTATTGTTCGGAGGAACGTACCGTTAGGAGGTTATCAGTGGCGCCTTTTGTAGGCCGGCGGCTTTTTATGGAATGGCGAGCTTCAGCTTTCGCCATAGTAAGCTCTAGCCTCAAAAAGTACTTACCGAACGTACCGAAAGAACTTACACCGAAAAAGGGCCTGCCTCGGAAAAATGCAAACCACAAAAGTTAATTTTTTACTCTCGATTGCCCATCCTCCCAAGAAAGTAAAATGACAGCGTAAAAAATATTAATCATAATAAATCGTTGCATGTCAGGCGTGTTGCAATGAAGGGTATATTGGGTATTGATTCACTAACATCGCAATGTACTGTCCAGTGGTGCTTTGATGGCCGAGGAGGAACCCCTTGCACCTCCCTCCACCATCTCCCACTATCCTTGGTTAGGCAAAATTACCTTAAAACACATTTGCATTCTAAAGTGCTTTGGGGTTATTTTAGGGATAACATTTGAAAAGGCAAGATCTAACGTCACTGTAGGACTTCCTGAAGATTAAAATTAGACTTTGAAATCGAATATTGGTGCAGAAATGGAGCCAAAATTTATGTGCGAAGTTTAGGCGAGGGTGACTGGGAACGGGTCGAGGAAACCCGTCTGAAACCCCCCCCCCCTTTATCCCTGTACACACGAGGAAATTTATGTCATGCCATCAAATTTTCAATATGATCGTGTGATGGTACTGTGAAAAAGTATAAAAACCATTATGCTTTCATGAAAAAACCTTCCCCTTTACCATCTCCATTGTAGAAACTAAGCTAAGAAATACCGCATCTACAACGAGCAAGAAACCAGCTATTTATCCGTGAAACAGTCGATTATGTCCAAAAATTTGAATTTTCCTGTTCGAACCACAATAGAGGGCATACTTTTTCCCCCTACATGCTTTCATTCGATCAAGAAACAGAAAAAGTTCCAGCTAGAATCACGCTTATCCGCCAAAATACTTGCATTTGAAGCTCAGAAATACTATTTTGACTAAACTATGGAAAGCAACGACGTTGTGAGCGTTCAATGACTTGAAAATTAATTTTACCCACGAAACCTAGCTAAAAGCCCAGAAGCTAAGTCATGAGTCATGACTGTGGGCCTGCGTCCATTTCCACCAAAAAGTCCGCTTGAAAACCTTACCATTCGGCTGCAAGAAACATGGCATTTGAAACTGAAAATTCAATCGCCCAATCAATTTATTTGGTGAATAGGTGTAGCTTCTGAATCTGGAAGATTAGCTCGTTTAGTCCCTTTTAATAGCCCCAATCCCAAAGGGGGGGATTTAGCCTCAGTGATTTAGACCTACACCGCTACGAGAAAAGGGCAGTTTCAACTGAAACCCATCACAAATTAATTTCGACTTTAAAAATGTGTCTATGGTTGCAAGGGGGGGGGGGAGCCTAAAATACTACTTACTAACACGAAATCCAGTAAGAAACGTCTCGAAATCCTGCATGAACGCATTGAAAATATCTCCCAGTAAATTATTATGAGGAAAAGAAGGGTGAGTGCCACGGATTTTTTGGGTCCCTCGTGGGTAATTCCTTAATTTTTCGCCCATGTTTTTAAATAATTTTCAGTAGAAATACCATTCAACAATATCTAAGTTTTACCCTCTCTCCCTCACCACAAAAATACTCTGAGGCCACGAAACTTACCGCAAACGCTGATTTCGCTTCAGCAAACTTCTAACAACCACCGCATTGATTATTTTTCTCAGCAGTTTGTCCTGGAACCTGTGAATTTTAACATTCATATCAGAATATTGTCTATTCCTCCCCAGCATCAATTCTTAGGCCCGGCGCCCGCGCACACTAGGAGAAAAAAGACGCCGACGCGCGTGTCAGCGTCCGACTGGTGCAGTAAAAACACATAGAACTCTATGGGGCCTTTCACATTGGACGCGTACGCGAGAGTCGTCTCTTCCCCGAGAAAAAAGATGCCGACTCGCGCGTCGGCGTCTTTTTTCTCCTAGTGTGCGCGGGGCCTTACGGTTCGCAAATGGATTATTACCCGCGAAACTAGACCACGCTCCATATTGAATAATGTGATTATTTGACCAAACAAGTTGCATTTTATTCTCAGATACGAACTTTTGGCCCCTCCTTTTAGGAAAGCCTGGATCCGCGCCCGCCCGCCGCTACCCTTCCTTAACCAATAAATAGTTTAAAGTAACCACCCTTAAGGGGGAGTTGCACATGTGTTTCCTCGACCCCCCTCCAATCATACCTCGCCTACTCCGCGTTCCGGAAATTACCGCCGTATTTCTGCACAAATTGACCATCTATAATGCACTTCCGCCAAAACTCTACGGGCTTCCAAAAATTCATAAAGCAAATCCAAAGATATTACGACCAATTGTTTCATGCATCCAGGCACCTAGCTATGAATTAAGCCGACATTTAATCAAATACTTGAAATTGATTAAAGAAACGGGACGATTCAACGTGAAAAATTCCTTCGAAGTGAAGAACGAAATTTAATATTTGAAGCTTGACTCGAAATTCAAATTAATATCTTTAGACGCTGTGTCATTATTCACGACAATTCCTCTAAATTTTGCTTTCGAAATCATCATGAAACAATGGACGAAAATCAAAAATAATACAGCGAACCTAGAACAAAATACTTTCGAAGAAACTCTGTCCTTTTGCCTGAACTCCGGATATTGTGCATATCAAGGACAATCCTACAAACAAATTTGCGGACTAGCAATGGGTAATCCATTAAGCCCGACCATCGGAGACATCGTCCTAGACGAACTATTCAGACAAATAGAAAACCAATTCAAAGGAAAAATCAAAATTTTATTCAAATACGTCGACGACTCACTAATCGCCATTGATGAAACATCAGTACAAGACCTTCTCTACCTATGCAACCACTTCTGCGAACCGTCGATGAAATTTACAATGGAAACAGAAAAAGATCAAAAAATTCCATTTCTTGACCTTGAAATAATCAGAGACAACGATGGACAACTATACACCAGACACTACACCAAAAATTTTACACCAAGAAATCAACACACACAACAGAAAATTTCTAGAAATGGAAGAAATTAGAAAACACAACACGATGAACTACAAAAGAGACTTAGACAACTTATCCAAGATTTACACACCTATCATCACCTCAGATACACCTTAAAAACCTTCAAAATTGAAAAAATATAAAACCACATGTCATTACAAACAAAAGCCAAAAAAAGAAGCCTGAGGACGTCGAGGATCCCTCGACGAAACGTCGCTGACAACGAAAACGCCGTCAGGATCGGTCAAAAAAATTAAAAACAAAATATTGCTTGTTGTTAGAGAACGGGCCCCCAGGGCTTTGCGAATGCAGAAAAAAAGTTTAGGTGGAGGAGAATTTCAACAAAATGACAACATGGTCCCCCTCCTCACTACCATAGCAGTGGGGGGGGGGGACCGCGAGATGTACTTAACTCGAAAGATACAGGTTCCACAGATAAATATTCTATGTAAAATGTTAAAGAACGTTAAATTTAAGGAAAGTTAACGCTCTTCAACTTCGAAATTTAATAAGACGGGAGGCGCCACACTGAAAATCAAGATTTCGGCTTTTTCGAGGTCCAGGAACACGAATCTGGTGTCTGCTAACTTTTTTTTTTTTTTTTTTTGCCATTACCAAACTTCCTTCCCTACGGGAACATGGAATTAAAATGTTTGAACGGTGAATTTAGAAGGCTAAATTTACTGGACAACAATTTTTTTTAGGCCCAATAGGTACCGAAATACAGCCCTTTATAAACGTGCAGTCAGACAAAATTTCAGAAGTTTTAAAATTTCACTAAAATTATTCTTCCCATCGGATGGCGGGAACGGGCATGGGAAGAATTAAGGGTAAGATGTGTTCAAAATGGAAATTTTGGGGCCAAATACATGAATTTTGTGTTGCGAACGAATTATTTGTTTTCTCTCGTTCATCTTACTTTTTAGGAGAAAAACACGATTTCTCCTGGAAAGCCCCGTCCTGCGCGGGAAATTTAGGTTTTGTACCGCAAACTATTTTGAAGCCCCGTCACACGACCGTTTGTATTTCAAGCAGCAGTTGAGAGTTAACAAGGGGGGGGGGGCACCTATGCAAATTGTCTTACCATTTGCACTTCGATCGTTTGTGGAAGAATCCCATCCCTAGCTACCCCAATGATTACTAACGGACTTTTAACATTCAATCCTTTTTTCCTGCTGTGAGGGGAAATTAGTGCGACATAGCTTTCGTGAATAGGTCGTCGCGGTGAGTTTGATTGTGACTTGTTGGTTCCTTGGTTTTAGAGGGCCGCATGCCGCAAATTGAGCCCACGCCTGGGTCACCCAAGCTCAAAAAACAGTTGAAAATGGATAGTCTTTTAACTGTTTTTTTTTTTTTTTAGCTTGGGTGACCCACGCGTGGGCTCAATTTGCGCCGGGCCTACTGCTTGAACTTGAATTGCTCCTTTGTTGCCTTTGAAACTTGGCAATTTGAATCCTCCACAAGTCTCCCCCCCACAAAAAAAAACAAGAGGGCACTGGTCATTTTACTTCCAAAAATCCATCCCTCCCCACCCCTACTGACTCCAAAGGCTCAATGAAATTAAATATTTTTGAGAAACTCGCTACATTATCGAATTATAGGCCTCGAAGTTGAAATGGATATTTCGGCCTGAACGTTGCTCATTTGTCCTGAAAAACACATTCTGTCTTAATGACCCCTTAGGGTTTTATTTTTCAAAGGTTGAAGGGAGTGAAAACTTCTAAAAATGGATATTGTTGTGCAGAATCGAGAAAGGTGTCTCAGGCGATGCTAAATCGAATTATAAAAATTGTGTGGATGTATTTTGCATGAAATTGTGTGATTTTGCGGTACCTGTTATTGCTGTTGATGCCCCAGTTTTCCTCTGTGCAGAGCAGTTTTTCGTCCCTTCAGCGGTGCTGGAGCTATCCATAATTATATCATATTGTAATTTCATGCCTTTATGAAAAATACGCGATTAGAAACCAAGAAACCTTTGTATAACTCCAAACGCTATTAGGCCCAGCGAGTAGCGGATGCTCTCATTCGATTCAGCACTGAAAATACTTCGCCTGATGGTCCTTGTCACTCAGTTTTGTTTGAAGGTTCCTAATTATTGTTTTTTGCCGATCTCCTGAACACCGAAATTTGACCGCGAATAGTAAAATTTATAAAAAATATCCAGGAAAGAACACAGCGTGTTTAATCAGAAATATTTTCCCCCTGTGCAAGCTCCCAAAATGTGGTGGTGGGGGGGTCAAAAACAAAATTATTCACAAAATTTGAAACGACTTTATTGTGAGGGGGTGCAACGTAGAAAACATTACGAACGCTTCTATTCATTGCTTTAGAAGTTTCAAAATGTTAGCTTCTGAGAGCTCAAAGATTGATTTTCAGGAACGGAAAAATGTGATTTTTCGCGGGTGGGTTGGGGGGGGGGCTCAGCACGTCGTTCCTGGGGGGTGATTCTGTAACTCGCAAAATTTACGTGTCGTAACTGGGAAGGAGGGGGAGAGGATGTACCCCGTTGCCTTGGTTTTTCCACGCATTTGTCAAGAATTTGTTAAGTCTGTTCGCGAAAAAAAAGTGTAGTGTAGTGCAGGGCAGAACACAAACAGCCGTGTTACCTTCTCTGTAACCCGGCTCCTCTCACCCTCCCTTCTCTACGTCCATCTTTACACCAGCCTGCAGGCTGGAGGTTGGTGCAGGCATATAGGGTTATAGGTATGGGAGGGTGAGAGGAGGCTTTAGGTTACAGAGAAGGTAACACGGCTGTTTGTGTTCTGCCCTGCACTACACTACACTTTTTTTTCGCGAACAGACTTATTATTTTTTCCTCGAGACCACACATTCTAGCGTGAAAATTCCACAGTTTAATTCACTAGGTATCGTAAAAACCATGGCAACGAGGTACCTCCCCTCGCCCTTCTTCCATTTTATGACACGTAAATTTTGCAAGTTACAGAATCACCCCCCTGGTCTTTTAGTGCATTTCATTCTGAAAATGCACTATTGGTCTCGTCCTGATGGTGGCAAACATAGGTCATGTCATGTTTTTTTCACGTTTCAGAACCTCTAGAACACGAATTCAGTGGTCTCCAGGATTCATATATGTATATATATAGGTTTATTTATAAGTTTATGGCCGTTTTCTTGTTAGCACGATAACTCAAAATTGGTCAAGGTGGAGGGGGGGATAGGGGTTGAAATGGTGAAAAAATCACCACAATTCACCAGTTGATTCTAGATGCATCATATTCAGTACGAATACTCCATGTTAGAGTAGCCTTTGATTCCCAATTTAATTTTTCGAAAAAGTCAAGGTGGTGGGGGTGGTCCTCCCGGTGTGGAAGTGTAAAAATAGCGTTGAACTTCACTAGTTCATCTTAGCGCTCTAAAATTCGACTCAATAATTTAATGTAACAAAAGCCCTGGGTTCCATTGAGATTTATCGAAAACTTTGATGGGAGGGGGGATGAAATTTCAAAAAAATCGCTTAAATTCACACGTTTATTATAAAATACGGCACAAAAATTTAATATAACAAAGCCCTTGGAAAACTACCGAAACTTTTCGACATTTTGAAGAAAGGGTGGTGAAAATAAAGGAAGAAGTTCGGCCAATTGAAACACATTATGGTATCAAAATTATTACTTCTGGGACGGCTTAGGGTATCCGTATACGGAATGAAATGCACTCTTTCCGACCGCCAGCTGCCGGAGCGATTTTTTTTTTTTTTTAGAGGTATATTTCGGATGGTGGGATTTTTCACCCGCGCCTTTTCTCAGCCAACGGCGGTGAACGGAAATTCACTCACAAACGTGTACTCTTTTAGTGCATTAAAATCTATAATGTTTCTGATGCACACTTTTCTGTTTCCCTGTCACTCCGATTTTCGAATTCCCTGTTTTGATCACCCGAAATAAGGGTTCGATGCACTTCCAACTTGAGATTTTATAAACCTCCATTTATGGTTTCGTGAAGTCATCTCAACTGAATATCACCAGTGGCCTAGACGGTTTTGTTTTCGGACGTGTCATAGGCGTTTGTGTTTTGTGTTTCGGTGCGGTCGAGATTTCACGGCCCGTTTTACTCGTTAAAATTCCCAAAGCACACCCCTGTCCGACTGGTCAGTTTTCGTCCTTGACCATTTATATTTGTACACAATTCGCTGCACATCGTCGTCTAGCCCCACTACCGCCATCTTCTTGATTTTCCATGTAAAATCTTGACGGCCGTCCTTTACTTGTTTAGGTTTTTTTTGTTCTCGTGTTTCCTGCAATTG
This sequence comes from Corythucha ciliata, assembly GCA_038030265.1. Classification (NCBI taxonomy): domain Eukaryota; kingdom Metazoa; phylum Arthropoda; class Insecta; order Hemiptera; family Tingidae; genus Corythucha; species Corythucha ciliata. The sequence goes on along the minus strand of CM075937.1, from coordinate 20,719,951 downwards.
TGTGACTTGCGAATTTATCTGAATTAATTGAGTTTCTATTTGTCTTGATATGTTTTAAATTATCCTTTCAGATATTTTTGTTGTTGAAGCGGTAGATAGTTGTGTCACAATTAGTAAAAAGTCTGACCGTCAACCATGAGCTGACGTTAAAAAATAACGTTAGCGGTAACTACAAGGACCTCTATACATGTAAACTTATTCGTAGCGCTGTGAAACCTTGTTCACAAGCTCTATGTTACGCGTCTGTGAAGCAAACAAATGTATTCCTTTGAAAAATGAAGCATTTTGATTGGTAGCGTGGGCTCCACGCACGCATAGCACATGGTTTGGGAGCGGGGGCCTAATAGATACCGCTATTGGTGATACTTTTCCGGTAGCTCATGATTGTTGGTTGAGCCCCAGGACGGGTTGGTTTCCCAAAAATACAATCCAATGGCCAAACAGGACGGGAGTCCTCGTCAGACTGTACAGATCAACGCACAACGGACAGACCAAATGGTCTTCACATTGGGGATATAACCGTAATTGCCTACACTTCAGTCTTAAGCCTGAGGGCTTCGCACATCTATAGCCCCCAGAAACCCCTGCAGTTGGATCCTTTTGCCTCTTTTGAAGCCCTTTGGTGTTTTTCTGACTTGTTTTCAATTTTTGACTATAGGTTCTCAGGTCGATCCACATAAGGATTTTGTACTTCATGTGAACTTCAATTTCTTCGACAGTGCCTGTTTTCAATATTCAGGAGTCAAAACTGTTTGCACTCGTTCGCTCCTTCCCAAAGCGAGTCTCCTTTTTTTTTTATAATTATTAAATCTAGACCGTTGCTCTCGTGTCTCTTGAATGATAATTTTTATTAGTTAATTGATCGTCTTAATAGGTTAAATTGACTAGCAGGTGTTTCTTAGGCGTCCTTAAATCGGTATTTTTGTCTTCTAAAAGCCCCCTGTTTGGTGGCCTCACCCAACGGGAGACTATGAAGCATATTTTAGAGTTTTTGCTCCCAATTCATTACGAATTGTTCTTTTTCTAAAAACTATTTCGTAGGTAATAATACGTCACTCTCTACACTTCTCACATTCACAATCAATTACCAACGTGACTCACACGACAAGAATTTTGAATTGCGGTGCTTCCTTTGGTGCAGAAGATCTAAAGGGAGTTGTATAGTTTCAAATTTGCAACTATCGGATGATGGTTGTTCGCGCAGAGAGGAGTGTTCTGTGTTATTGTTCACAATTTCGTCGCCAATTTCGTACAATTCCAATTGAATCATACACAGGCAATCTTGCTATTTTGTTTCATGCTTGCATGTGATCAAGTGGGGACGTTAGATTCTGAATTCTCACGTGATTTGTGTCAGAAATGGGTCTAGTTCCGCGTCTCTTTAGATTTGTCTGTAGTGACTTCAACTTGGTATCCACATGAATGTTTAAATCTGTGATGGTTCCGCTTGTCTCGTCTCGGCGTGAAGGACGTATGTATTTTGATAACATCGAAAAGGGTAAAAAAGAATGTTTTCTTGTCTGTAGGGGGTCTGTCTATTTTACGAGGTTGCTACTTGCTTATAGTGTTTATGTGATACAGTAAAAGATAACGACGCGATAAAAAACGTCTATTAAATTAAATGTGGTTTACAGATTTCTTAATATCGCGTCGAGGTCTTTCGTTTATTTATGACTTTGATGTGTTTTTGTTTCCGTGTGCTTTCAGGCTGTAACCGCAGAGTCGCTCCGCCAATCTCACTACCGGCCACGCTGGAGGACCCAGGCGTATCGTGGAAGGGGGCGCCCGGCGACTTCCCTAACTCGACGCCCAATTTCCAGGGAGGTCCTCCCACCGGTTCGTACCAGGGTCCGTCACCGTTTCAAGGGGGCCCAGGTGGGGGCGGCTCACCCGCGGGCTCGGGCGGACCGTACCCGCCTCCAGGCTCAACGACGCCGCAATACACGGCCTCGCCAGCGCCGAGTGGTTCGTCCACACCGGGACCGCCGGGACCTCAAGGACCCGGCGGGTTCCCACCACCTCCGCCCAATTCGTCGGGCGGGCCCGTCTACAATGGGCCCGGAGCGTTTGGCTCACCCTCGGGCGGAGGCCCCGGTGGATTCGTCGGTCGACCTTCATCGTCCGGTCCGCCGTTTGGGCCTCCTCCCGGCTCGGGGAATCCGCACTTTCCTTCGCCGGGTCAATTTGGTTCGCATCAATTTGGTCTTCCGCCCGGAAGTCCTTTTGGCCATGGGCCTATGCCCGGACCTATGCCAGCCGGTGGACTCGGTATGCCTCCTCACATGCAGGGACCCGTCGACAGGATAGACCAGGGGTGAGTACCTTACTTTCTTCTATTTTTCAATCGAGGATCTGCCCATTTTCAATATTTTACACGATGCAATTGTTGACTTTCCCTGCGACTGCTCAATGTACCTCTCACTTTAGTGTGTGGGGTCTTGTATCATTTCCTAGTTAAACCTCTCGACTCTTAAACCGACATATACATACATACGTACTTACATATTGTTATTTTGTGTCCTTATAATTAGTCCTTAAATAAATAATTTCATTAAGCTAACATATTTCAAAAGTTCTGGGTGCATCTGAGCTAATTCTGGAACATTATAAATAATGGTTTTTTGTTGGTTATCTTCCTAAAATCATTAAGATTTCATGATAATGTGAAATTGTCGCAATGATGATTGAGAGGGGGGTTATGTATGAGGGAACGGAAATTTTCGTGCCCCTACGTTAGTTGTGACCCGACTGTACATTACCGATCGGTGAGAGAGGGCGCCCGTTGCCATGGTTCCCCTGTAATTATTAGGGGTAAAAAAAAAGAGAGCTTTACCCTGCTTCTCATTCCCTTTCACTCCCCCCCTCACCACCCTACAACCCCTTTTCACTGTGAGCTTTCTATCTCTCTCTCTCTTCTTGTTCTGGGGCTCAGCGCGGGGTCACCCTCCTCACAACTCTCAACAACCCCTCCCTTCTTTACCGTCACCAAACACCGCTCTTCTCCTTCTGTTCAGTACCACTCCGCACAGTCCAGAATTTCTCTACTCGGGCCCTTTTCCTCTCAATTTCCCTCAGTATTTTCTGTCTCTCTCTTCTCTAGTGTTTTTTTTTTCTTTTTCGTTCTCTCTTGCCTCGCATGCAAGCTTTTCTCTCATTCCACTCTCGGTTTCTGCTAATGAAAAAACACTAGCGAAGGCAGACATGTCCTATCGGATTCTCGTGTTGTGAAAATTGTTCGTATTAACAAGTCCGATATTATTCTGCAACCCCTGCTTGGCAGTTTGGTTGACTACAACTGCCCGGCCGCGTTTATAATGCCGAGCAGGGCCATCTCCTTCTTACTAATGTGGGCTCCTACCCCAAATTCGGTGGTTCGCGTTATCAGCCTGTGGGGGGGGGGGGGACCGATCGATGGGTTATCCCTCTGTGCCATCTGTTCGGCATTCTAAACAATGCTGGACTATATTTCGATCAATGTTTTTATTTGTTCTAATGTTCAGGAACTGTAACTGTTCCTGAACACGTTAGATCCGTTTCTTTTTCGCCCGGAATTGGGTACCTATAGAGTTTTATACAAATAATTCGCAATGGCAGTTGGCAACCCATTCTGATACAATGATGTAACGAATGATTTTCAAACGATTCATGATGCTTGGAGTAGGGCCGAATGGCAGGCAACCGAACCTTCTCTGTCGAGAGCACCTGTTACCTATAATTGTACCCCCTGCCTTCCTTTAGTCTGCAGGTCTTGACTTTTTTATATACGAATTGGCACGCGTTGACAACAATTTTTCAGCTTAAGATCAATATCAAATCAAAGCCTAAGAATGGTAATAACAATAAGAAAAAAAATGCACTCTCACAATCGAAAGGGTGAGGGTGAAAAAAAGCAGCCCTTCTGCTCTCATGGCCCCCATAACGTGAGGGATGCTTCCGCGTACCCTCCTTTATATTGCAGCAGCCTCTGGAGAGTATTTTGGACTTCCGCACCCTCCTAGCACTCCCCTCCCCCACACATTAGCCGCTTCTTAAAAATGAAAAAACATCCCTTGGAAACTCTCTGGATTGTTTACAAATTTATGTTTTGTGTGTGTTTAAGATCGACTAGAAAATATTTATGATTAGCTTGATTTCAAGCAAAATGAGGGAAAATGTTTTAATGGTGATGAGGGGGGGCTTGTTGTTGTTGTTGTTTGTATGATTGGAAGAGGTATAAGGCACGCCTTCTATCGAACTTACTTTAAAGTTTGACATCCCCATCCTCTGTGAGTAAGGGTGCGCGCGGGACGCGGGAAGTCCCGCGGCCCGGCCCGCGTGCGGGACGGGACTTGAAAATGTTTTGCGGGACAAAGCATAAATTTCCCGCGCGGGACGGGACTTCCCGCGGTTGTCCCGCGGGAAATCGATTTGTTTTTTTTTTACTAAATAGTGAGATGAACTAGAGAATCCAAATAATACGTTCGAACCAATGTAATAGGAAATTCATGTCTTTGTCCCAAAAACTTCCATTTTGAACACATTAAATACCTCTTATATTTATCCTTCCCTTGCCCGTTCCCGCCATTCGATGCGTAGAATAATTTTAGTGAAATGCTTGTCTGCACGTTTGTAAAGGGCTGTATATCGGTACCTATTAGACATGAAAGAAAGTGTTGACCAGTAAATTTAGCCTTCTAAATTCACTGTTCAAATATTTTTTATTAAATTTCGCAGTTGAAGAGCGTTAACTCTAACGAAAAATTAAACGTTCTTTTAACATTTTCATGGAATATTTTGACTGTGGAACTCTTTCTAGACATAGACAAAAAATAAAAAAAACACGAAGAAAATCTTGCGGTTCCCCTCCACCCAGGTGTGAGGAGGGGGGCCATGTGGTCATTTTGTTGAAATTCTCCTCCACCTTATCATTTCTCAGCATTTGCCCCCCCCCCTCCCCATGGTTCATTTGTCAGACCAGCAGGGGGTATTTATCATGTACTTTTTTGTCCCGCGGTACATGCGGGAAATCCTGCGCGGGACGGGACGCGAGACGGGAACTCAGCAAAAAAATGCGGGACGGGACGGGACTTTTCATTTCCCGTCCCGCACGCACCCCTATCTGTGAGAAACTGTTGTTTTTGTTTTTGTTTTTTACATATTTGTTTAGTTTTCCGTGACTTCAGAGGATCATTCAAAGAGGGAAAGTGCAGTAGAATCATTCGCGTTCACAACTTGATCCCATGGACTGTCACAAAAACTGTAGCCGTAAAAATACAGGCCTTTACCCCCTTAACATTCAATCAGCAGTAAATAGACAGATGGGAGCGCGCCGATGGTGAAATGGATACAATGCTCGCATCGCAACTCAGCGGGCCTGGGTCCGAATCCAGCCAATGCCCATTACACTATAAGGCTGCGGCGAGCTGTGACACGGCACAGTCGGCTTCGTGTGGGCGTCCCCGGCGGTGTGCGTTCAACAAACCACGCACCGACCGAAACGCTCGCGTAGTACGGATGTGAAGTGCACAGTTAGATCTGGGTATGGCGTAGAAGCCCAATGGAGGCTTAGGCGCCTGCCGGGTTCAAAGCCTGGCGCCCTACCAAAAAAAAAAAAAAAAGTAGACATATGTATCTGCCCTGAGTCGGACCAAAACCAGAAACCTGATCAAGTACCTACCATTGTTTCTGCCTGAAAACTCAATACCATCGTGTAGTTTGGTCCCAGAATTGAATTTTCTGCTTTAGATTGGAGATATAGGATTGACTCATCTGTGAGCCCACGTCCAGACTTGCTCTCTGGGGGTAATAGCAAAGTCCAGTTCCTTCACAAGTGTGAGAGCATCAATTGGCTCATTACTCTCGTCTTGGTTGGGTTGTCTTCTCAGGGCCTTATGCCAAGAACCGTTAAACTGTTAATTAAGCCCGAAGACTAGCAATGTCGCCCCTCAGAGCCCGCCATTCGACCACGAAACACAAAACGTGGCATTCGAATCCGATTCATCAGCTAAAAAACTAACAAAGTTCAAGTTTCACACTTTCAATATCACCCCCGCATTAGTGTAATCCATTATGTCGTAAAACCCAACTATTTCGTACAATATGTCGTGATTCACTCGGAAAAATTACAATGGATCCTTGACATTGGTGTATTTCAGGGTCAAAATTCGAACGTTCGAGTCAATTTTTACATTTCATTGACTGTACGATCAGGTTGACGAATGCCTCCCGTCCAAAAGGGACGTGTCTCTGAGATTGGGGTCATGTTCTTGAAAATGCCGCGCATAAGTGGGTATTCGGTCGTATACCATTGTCATCTTCGTATAACGCTGTGACGTGTACGCATAAACAACGCAGCCGCGGACTGCGGATGGAGAATGAGCGAGTGAACGTCGGCTAGCTGGCCATGACTATGCGCCCTGAGGAATAGCCGCTATATTGTAACATTTTTTAGGCAAATTCCCGCGAAAGTGAAGAGGCCTGGCTAAATATTCGTGAAATACGTATCTGGCTCAATTTTCGCGGGATTGCCAGTTTTTGGTCTGAATATCGGCTAAATCGTGAGTAGTGGGTCTGAGTGAAGTTGCTGATTTCCGGTCTTTATTTTCGCGAAATCGCAAGACTTTCACGACAGCGCCTAAAGTCTGGTCCTGATCCCTGAAAGTGCACACCCTTCTATCAATAGGTACTTAGATGATTGAGAACTAGCGCTTTTTCTCAATTTCTCACGCGCCTTTGCGCTATGTCTCAATTTCAGCCGCGAATTAATTACGAATTAGTGCTTTTTCTCAATTTCAGTCACGAATGGGCACTTTTCCGCAATTTTATCCACGAATTGGCGATTTTTCTTAATTTCATCCGAAATTGAGGGATTTTCTCCATTTCACCGTAAATTAGCGATTTTTTAATTTTTAGCCATGAATTTCGTTTTTTTTTATCTACTCCATAGCCACGAAATTGCTTCTAGAGACCGTGAATCAGCGTCTTCTCAATTTGAGCTGCGAATAGTACCTTTTTTCACAATTTAGGCCGCGAACTGGCGATTTTTCTCAAATTTTTTATTCGCGTTTTAGCGCTATTTTGTTTATTGTTGGCCATGAATTAGTGAATTTTCTCAATTTGATGTGAATGATCGCGTTTTCTCAACTCAGCGCCTTCTCTCAATTTCAGCCGCGGACTTGCTCCACGAATCAGCCTCCCAGGCCAGCTGAGGCCAGGTTTTTTTTTTCTGAATTTCAGCCGTAAAAGGGGGTATCATAAACTGTGGTGAATTAGCTATTTTTTATCAATTTTGGTCATGACATTTATATCGAGATACTTGGAAGAGGCGCGTTTTCTCGATTTTATGCGCGAATTAGAGCTTTTCCTATTTTTTTTTTTTTTTTTTTTTTTTCCGAGAATTAGCGTTTTTTAAAACTTGGAGCTGTGCACTTGCCCCCCAAAACAGCATAATTGTGCGCTTGATTTTAGCCTCCTGAAGAACTGCAGAAACTGGGCATTATCATTGCTTTTTCTCAATGTCACTCGCAGATCATACATATAGTTTGTAGGCTTTCTCTAGGAACAGTGATGCATTGGGGCCTTGATAAGCTACTCCGGAGTCAAGAAAAATCGTCCTGAACTGGCAGCAAGGCAGAAGTGTTCGTTCGGCAACAAGGCTGACGGTACGTTATAGAGGCCAAAACAAGAAAAAACGGACCTAAAAATCCCGTTCCTACCAACATAACACAACATAAAACTTGAAAATCTCAATTTTTAAGCTTTTCAGTGGCCTCTCCTGAACGGTGGCCCGGGGTGGTCCGCCCCCTCGCCAATACCTGAATACCTCGGTATGCTACGCTACTGGTGTGGGACTGCCCAATCGCAATGTCATATTCCGACACAAACTATCACTGAAATTATCAGTGTTAGTGGGGAGGGGGGGTCTTCCATTCGCAACCCTGGAGGACACGTCCGGTAGGGGTAACGAACCCCGTCTCTCACACGGAGCTGTAGCCACCACGAGATTGACGCTATAGGAGGTGGAGCAAATTAAAAGCTTCCGACTTGTTACGTTGGTTTACTCCACGGGCGAATTCGCCTGCCAAGTTTGTCTTAAGTATACTCTTTTTTCGAATATTTTTTGTCGGTGGAAAACAGCTATTTTTTAAAATACAAACTTAAGCCACCTTCCAGTCTTTACAATCAGATTACTTTCCCTCGTCTTTAATAAGCGCCACGGGTAACAGGTGATTGCCTCCCCCCCCCCTTAATCACCTCTCATCGTGTCTAAAATTAGTGTAGCTCATTCAAGAAGAATAGAGCGTGAAAATGAACTTTTTAAAGTTTCAATCAATATCCCGCGCCTTTTTTAACTGATGAAAATTGACTTGTTTGTTTGGCACCTCCGCTACCCCTCTATACTTGTCTGCGTCCTCCCACTCTCACTCACGGCCAAAAAGGTTGAAGGTTTGTCATCGTCCAGGAATTCCCTACACACTAGCGATGAACCTTGATCTATGTGTACCTAAAGAACGCCTTTTTTTCTTGGTTATCAGTGGGCGACTGAATTGGGTTAAACCGGGGCCAATTGATTTGGGTAAAATTAAATGATTTGGGTGGTCTGCCGGTGAGTCTGGACTAGACCCGGTCAGGCTGTCGAAAGTTGAAATCCGAAAATTATTTTCGCGCATTTCTTTTTATTTGGTCGGGAAGGTATTATATCGCTTTCAGTCCGCTTGTCTGGCGTTGATGACAGAGAATCCTGTTCTGCTAGTTTTTTCCCTTTTTTTTCTAGATTATTATGTCATCGTATTAAGCGATCAGATAATTACACAGCATTAAAATTCCTATTTTCTCCTGTACTGAAAAAAAGGCGGAAATAGCAATCCCTGAGACGATTTTTTATGAAAAGTTTACTCCAGAAAGACTATAAATCAGTGTTATCTTGATTTTTATAATTTATTATATCGTTTTTTTTAAGTCGATTACAAAACCCCCTATTCCCTAAACCATTATTGTTGACACGATGTAGAGTCTTATGACAGGTTGTTTGCATAAAAGGGCCTTTTAAGCAGCTTTTGAAACTTTTTTAGGTCCCGCCATTCGAAAAGCGGTTCGTTTTTATTGTTTTTTGGTTGTTGAATGGGTTGAATGGAGAGGGTTACGTTGTGAATTATTTAATCTTCTCACAGAAGAGCCAAGTTCAAAGTTCAAACTTTCGGACTTACGCCTCAAAGTGTGTCAAACATTTTAATTGCTGAGGATTTGGGTTACAAGTTACAACGGCGTAGACGGTGGGGAAAATTCCTCTGTAATTAACCGGTGGGGATAACAGTGACAGTCCGGGTAAGGGTGATGGAGTGACTAGGAAATGAGAGAGTGGCTTGCCCCTTTGTGATTGGCGCGAGATTGCTCTTAGGGTGTTGTGAGGTAGTGGCGGGGGGCTGTCATTCCTTTTAATTCGTTCTTTCCTTTCTTGCATGGTAGTCCGGTCACCGACAGAGTTCGTCGTTTGGTTGAAATTGATTGACGAAGAGGGGGGGATTTGACAATTTTTTTTGGTCTTTACAATTTATGTATCGATTCGAAGTAGATTTGAGATAGCCTGAAGACTACTAAAGAAGTCACTTTCAATTTTAGGGTCTCTTTTGATGAACCCGACCCATACCTTCGCTAATTACTTAATCTACTCCAATTATCTGCATCATTGTAATTGAATTGAACTTGAAACAAATGTTGAGGTGGTAATCCTTTTTAAAGTGCTGTAAGGATGTAGTAATTTGATTTTAACATCCCTGAAAACTTTTAATTAGCCATCAAAGAAATGAAATCATGAAAGGTAATGTCGTAAAAAACATGCTCCCTTGTTGTACATTTTTCTTCGTATCCGTGCTAAGAAAACCCAGGAAACTAATAACTTGGCCCACATTCTAAACAACAACAAAAAATAAAACGACTTTTTAACTGCTTTGAGTAACGAAACTTTTTATCGATAACGGCCGGCTAATCCTTTTTATTAAAGATAGTTAACTGTGAAATGGTTTTTAAAAAGTTTATTATCCATAAAATTTTATTCAGTTCTTGAGTCTCTCTTAAATAAATTACTTTAACTACTTCATTATTTTTCTTTTCGATTTTTTCGCCTTGGGCATATTTTTATGGTTTGCTTTAGTTTTTTTTTTCGCCTACTTTACAGCTTCCCTTCAAATATCATTAGCCCGTTCCCCCGTGTTATGTGACTCAAGGGAAAAAATTAGTTAGCCACCTGTTCCTCTGAAAAATGGGATAAACGAGCTGGTGGTGGAGGGTGTGAGAAAGTTGGTGGAAGGGTACAGTCAAAGCTTGGTCGAGCCCTCTGTCAGTCTTCTGTCAATCAATACTTCTCTCTCTCCCCGGGGCTCCATTTTCCCTCGACGGTAGGCTGTAGTCCTCCCCTGGCCCCTTACCCAGTCAATCGCCGCCAAGGGTGTTCACGGGGAGTACAGCAGTCGTCGAACCTCCGCTACCCTCTCTCTCCCCACCTCGTGGCATCTTTCGTATTTTCATTGCCTCGTTGCCCCTGACAACAAGTTCCACCTCGAGGCAAAAAGAGAGAAAAATAATAATAATAAAATAAAAAATAAGAAAAAAGAAGGCTCATAGGGAGTGAGAGAGAGGAAAAAAAAATCCGCGGGGTTAGCCTTCGCTCCCCACATCGCTCTCTCTCTTTTTCCCCTTCTCTTGGATGCCCCTCGCTTTGCTGTCGAGGCTTTTTATTTTTAATAACAAATATTGTGGAGGCGTATACGCAGACGAGAACCGCGAACCCACGAAAGCCTCAGAATTTTCTTTTTTAGGACTTACTCAAAGGGGGGGGGGATAAGAGGTTTTAAAATTTGTAAAACATTGACTGGCCCCCTATTTCAGGAACCGAGAAAAGTGTTTTTTGAGGTCCCCCAATTGGCTCAACTTGGGCGACTGTCGGTCACAAAGTTTTCGAGGGACCGAAAAAACTTAGGCTTTTGATGCTCCGCGAAAGTAAGTAAAATAGTGGTCAATTCCGAAAAACGGACGATTTTTAGGGTGATTTTTTCAAAAGGTTTCCATTTAAGCAGGGCGCGTTTTATGAGTCCCTTGGATAACGGTTTTTTTAAAATGCAGCTAGACCCACCCAAAACGCTGAGCGCTCCCTTGAAACTGGTCGAAATTCTAGGGTTCGGTCTATTTTATCAACTCCAGGCCGGACTGGGATGTCCACCTTCGTCTCCAGGGGCTTCCGGTCTGGTAGTAAGTTGTGTGGGAACTGTGCACCCGCCCCCTTCTTCCACAAAGTGATTCTGGATTCGCGCCTTGCTGTTAAATCATGTATAGCCCGCCAAGTTGGGTGTTTCATTGGTCTGATAACTTTCCTTTGGGGAGATAGTTGATGGTGGAACGGCGGGGGGGGGGCGTGAACTTTAGATTGGTGTATGTCCTGTCAACAGGCTCATGTTTTCCTCAGGGCCTTACGTTCCTCCTGATTTCTATACGAAAGCCCCGTGCTTGTAGACCATAAAACTGTGTTCTTGGCTAGTCTAAAATCTCAGATGAAAGGGGTTCCTCCGCTGATTCACTGGGGTAGTAGACGGTGTTCTAGGGGTTATTACTTGAAAGAAAATAGTTTTTCAAATGACATTATGGTAGGCCTGTTCTCTTCGTGATCCTAAATTCGCTAGCTCTCTCTCTTTAATTTTTTGTGGTGTGGCGCTAAATTCCTGATTCGCTCGTCACTTTGGAGTCGCTGAAGTAGATTTTTTTTTACCCGAAAACATGGGCGAGTAGTAAAAACCAATTTGGTTTTTGAGAATAGCTCCCTAAGGGTTGCGTTACTTATTAAAGGCCAGCACCCTTTATTCTCTTTTCCATGGTTAGCCCCTACCTTCGTTTCGTCCTAACTTCGAATAAACAACCATTTCGATGTTTAGCTTCCTAGGGCATGCTTCATTTAGAGCTCAGGCCTATTTCGCGCTACTACAGCCCCTCCCCCCCGCCCACCCGAGAGTGTGGGTCCATAAAGGATAAAATTGCGAAGCGTGGGTTACAATTGTTGTGGATTGCGGTGAGGGTCGTTGTGCATGAGCGTAGGTGGTTGGCGAATAACCACGTGGCTGATGTGGCCGCTGAGCACGCAACATCCCTCAGACCCGGCCAGACAGCTGTTTTAAAAGGTTTTTCAAGAGGCTGAATAAGAGAGACAAGAGAAACAGGTTACACAAACGATCGCGTGATCAACTTCGTTACCCCCTAGCATACCCTAGCCACTCTCACCATCAGTACCTTACGTCATGCCCTTCTAAACTTGAACCCTTTTGAGCTTTGTGTTGAGCCGTATGACTGGATGATTTAAGAGAAGGGTTGATACTGAGAAGGGAGTGAAACTTCATATATCAAAAAGTGGTTACCTTCATGCTGTGGGGGAGGGGGGGATTGTTATCCCGTCAAGTGGTAACCTATTCCTTGTAGTGCTGCAGTCAGGTCAAAAATGGTCTAAAGCTTATAGCACGCTTTTTTAAAGCCCACCTCTTGTTGGAACGCATTGTGTCGGTGAGGGGAAGGGGGAAGATTCCATACAGAAGCGCTAATACAGCATTGTCTCGAAACAGTTTTGATTAATTACTATCGACTCATTAGCGGTAATTGATGTCTCTCAGCTCTGTACGGGGCGCTTAAACGGAGATTAATGCTCGACTTAAAACTCCGCACCCTCCACTTCTCGGCCCGTCCCCTCGTCACTCTTCAGTAAATTACCCCTGCCAGCTCGTGATCAGGATTAAAACTTTTATCATTTTGATCACGCCGGGTCGTAGACGCTCATTCGTGTTCGGTGGCCAGGAGTCCAAACAAACGATGTTTTGGTTTCAAAGAAAAGTTGTGGAATCAGGAACCAGAACTGTCCGCGATACTGCACGTGCCCAAGTGTGGTTAAGTACTGGTTGTCTTTAACCAGCGCTCTTATTAAAATCGTCGATTACACATCCCCGGGGGGCTCCTTATTTGAGTCATCTGCTTCCGCGTTGAAGATCAAATTATTTCTACAAGACACCTGTCATGCCATTATGTAAATTCAACCAGTTCAAGCATGGGAAACAACCACCGGGTTATTATTAGATTTTTCCCGATAGCCGTTTATTGTTATTTTATATTTAGAAATGAAAAAACCGTACTAGAAAGTACCCCCTGAAAAATTAAGGCATTAGGACAGAATTGATAATTTCCAGGAGTCTGGGACTTATGCAAGGCATTAGGGGAAGTCCGGCCTTATATACGTGGATAAATTGTGGTCCAAGGGCATCGCAGATATTGATCACCAACCCCCCTCCTTTGACCCTCTATTTTAGCTAACATGAAATCCTATCTTCACCCCTGCTCCACTACCCCTTTCCTTTTCTGTGTCGTATTTTAAAATGCAAATAACGTAAAAATGAATATATTAGGTCGTGTGTGTGTGTATAGTTTTAGAGTTTTCGAGAGTGTGAGGTGTTGTCCCCCGGTATGGTGGTGAGGGGATTCTTTCACGAATCCTTCTCACTCAGTCTTTCTCTCTCTCTCTTACCCCTGGGAAAACGTCAGCGAAAGGGGTGCGGGGGTGCTAGAGGATATACACAGGCGTTGGTGGAAAATGTGGCGAGGGGGTAGCACTGCTCATTTGCTGTCTCTCTCACGCCCCTCCTCACACTCTTTCTCATTTCCACCCTTCATTTCTCTCTATCTCGCTCATTCTCTTTCTTTCTCTTTAGCTTGTTCTCTCTCGTACTCTCTCTCTCGGGGCTTGAGATCGATATTCAGCTAGCGGGAACCATCACCCTGGGTTTTCCAACCATTTTCTGGACTGAAAACAATCTCTCATTAGTGAACCTAGTAGCCGTCTACAAATTTTGTAATTGAATCTCAAAAATGTGTTGAACCCTATATTACTTTGCTTCGTGTACGTTTTTCCCCCGATAAGGTTGTCCGATGTTGTTAGGCACGTGCAGCTTATTTATAATTATCCTTGAAATTACAGTACTGGCGCAATTTAGCGATTAGAAGGTCATTTCGAATAAGTGCCCCCGAATTAAGTTGCAGGTGTTTTACGATAAACCCTCGAGGTTTTATGACAGATATGACTTCAAACAGGGAAATTGGAGCGAGAAGCCGATGATAAAATACTGCAGGTCAAGCCATCGCTGACTATTACGTAGGAATGGCGAGGGGGAGACAAGTATAGCAACAAGTGTGCGCAAACACTTGGACCTTGTTGTCTCGGACCCTACTCTTGACAGCGGCTCTTTCCATCCCTTTTTCACCCGCCGCCAGCCGTTCTTCCTTCGTCCTTACTATAATAGCAGGGTCTTCGTCCTTCTTAGCGAGCCCTCGCTCATTCGCCCACGGGGTGTGTTCCTACACTCCCGCTCCCCGTCACCGGTGGCCACTCGCCAATTGCCAAACCCTTTCTGTGGCTTTATAGGTGAGAAAGGGCTTCTGGTGGGTGATGAAGAGGGACTCCTCTCCCCCCCCCCCGGCCATCAAAGGCTTGGGTAGGCCGACCGCTTCTGATTCTGGAGGCCGGTGGGGGTGTGAGATTTTGACGCTTCCTCTTTCTCAGCCGACCGCCACTGCCACCACAGTCGCCGCCAAACACGGATTTAGCCCTCCCCTCCTCCCAAACAACCAACCCATCCACCCCGTTGTCAACCGCACCATCACCGCTCACCTTTCGCTTAAGATCCCCCCTCCACACGATGTCAAATCACTCATTCTTTAAAGGAAGGTCTGTGAGAATAGTTGATGGAGATGGAGGTTGACTGTTTCCTTTCCCCGAATCCTCGCTATAAATTGGTGTAGGAAGAGTGCCCTTTCCTCTCCGGACCTCAAGAGATTTTGTCTCGTCAGTCAATGGCCCCATATTGAATACGTAACTTTATTTTTCTATTCCCTACCTTGCGTGATTTATTTCAGTAAGGAATGCCCGAGTGAGTTGAAATGGGGGAATATAAATATTTAAGGTTTTTTTATGGGGCAGTTGAGCTTTTTCTATAAATTTAATGGACAAAAGCGACGCTACGATAATGTCTCAACCACTTTATTTGTAAAAATGTATTTAGTTTCATAGAAATTAACCCCCCACCCACCCACAGGCTTAGATTAGACTTGAGTCTCACATTCTTCGAATGCATTTGAGTTTGTTTCAAATTGAATCGAACAGTGGTGGTTGGAGGGCAGGGGTGTCAGTGAAAACTTCGCCTTGGAGCCTGCACATTTAATTTACGTAATTTGTGCGTAATTGTTGCTCAATTTGAGATTCTTACAGCCAAGGCATGGACAAATGAAATAAGGAGGTCGAGGATTAGGATACATTCCGGCTTTTGTTCAAGACTCGAGGAATTTTGTCCACCCTGCTTGAATCCCCGACTTAACCCCCTTTTCAAACCGTTTACTGTTGCCTTCGGACTATACTGTTGTTGCCAATACTTTTTTAAAATAATGAAATAAAGGGTACACCAGGGACTTTACAGCAATTAAAAAGAAAAGAGATTGTTGCCTATTTCCATGCTACTCTGCCGTGTGAAAAATTGAATAATTCAGTGATAGTTTCTTCCAACTTTATCATTATTGAATCAAAATTCACCTCCCCTCCCCGCTCACCAGGATCAGTGAACACACTTTTGTTCATTTCTCTCCGTACCCCTCTCAGCATCCCTTTCATCCTCTAGTCATTCTAAATATAAAGTTTTAAAACTGCCCTACTTTGAGGGAAAGACAGAAAGGGATAAAATGAGAGGGTATAAGCCATGGTTGGTGACGGGTTAGATGAGTATGAGGAGGGGAGGGGATACGTTGCCCTGGAAACGGATGCAGTGACGTCGTCAAAGTTCTCTTTTCTCCTCTCCTGTTCCAGGCTTGTGTGCTACCCAGTTTTAGGTTTACCTCCTCATCCCCTTTTTCACAAAAACGCACCCCCACCCTATCACCACACTCCAACACCCACGCTTTGTCAAACTCAGCCACTGCAAACACACGGAACCATCTACATACATATATTCACTTCCAGCTCTGGACTCGAGAGAAAGAGAGAATTTCTCTCTCTTTTCTGGAGTAATGAAAATATTGATCTTCTGGAAAGGTTTTCCCCGTCAGTAAAAAAAAAAAAAAAAAACTCGATTTTGTTCACGGGAACATTAAAATGAAAATGAAAATTTAATGAAATTGTTTGTAATGAAATCGCGAATTTCTAGAGCAAAAAACTGAGGTGTCCTTTTACCATAGGGATTTCAAAAATCTCGATTGTATTGTTCATTGGCACTGTTCTGAAATAATGGTTGTTTTCCAATTCCCGAAACCGGAGTTTCCGGAAACTTAAAAATCATCAACTAGACTCCTTTCACACAACTGGAAGACGAAAATTCGTCAACCCACCGGGGTTTCCACTGAAGTTGGCGTTTTATCGTTTTGTTAACAGCTGAGGGTGAGGTTTTCAAACTTTTTTAGAAGCTCGAAACATCGAAGCTCGAGAGTTGTGAACTTAGCTCGAATTTGGGAATTCAGAAGGTTTCGCCTTCGTTGTTTCTTTGAAATTCACTGCGTGTGTAAAGTGACACCTCACGTTTCCTGTTCAGTGAGACTGAGCGAAATTGGGGTCACATGAACGCCTCGCTTAACGGAAGCTGAAATTTATTAAACTAATCTTCCAAAATAGGTATATTTGGCGTGTGGAGAGCGTTTTCCCTTTCTTTTTACACCGTGGAATCGGGGATCTGTTTCTTATGCAACAACAAAAAAGTGCATCTTGAAATTCTTAGTTGATGTTTTTTCTCCCCTTCCCCGTCACCCATTCGACACCCTACGGCCCCTCCTTCTCTTCGGGGGTATTATTCAACTAATAAAATGACTTCCCCAAGGCTGGGTTATAAATAAAAGTTTTTATGAGTTTTGTACCTCGTGAAGTCCCCTCCCTCCCCCACTAACCCCTCAACGATAGATGTCTCGTTCGGGGACGCGAAGGGCGTGGAGTATTTTGTGCTGTGAGCGCCGTGCGCGGTGCAGAGGCTTTAAAAAAGAAAGCCGGTAAATCTCTGCAAAAATCTTCTTGGTGGAGCAATAAAACTTGTACGGAGTAAATGGGTGCGTCGGTTTGAACGGCGGATATATGGTGCGAGGGGTGAGGGGGCAGTTGCAGGATTTTTTTCTCCCCCGAGTATAGCTCTCTTGATGAGGTACCCGTTTTTCCAGACTTCCACTATTTTGTTGACCGTGGGAAACATGGTTTTTATGGTACGTATATATGTATATGTATACATAATATGTTTACTCTTCGTAACTGTTTTATTTCCGAGATCAAGTATACGAAACCGTGACGTTTTTTCAATATTCGACCACGAGTCTTCCGTTTTAAATATTATTAATAGAGCCGTTATAAATGTTCGAAACTTGATGGATATGAAGTTTTTTACAAATTATTTCGAGCAATAGAGCTATCTAGTTTGTTGAGAGAATGCGTTTCGGCCCCAATTTTCAAGCCCACAGTTCGGCCTTATAGGTGTTAAGATAGCCGAATCAACTGGACAATTGGATGGTTCCTTTCTCCTCCCATACCACTCAATTTCATGATTGAAAGCCGAAGATGCGAGTACAGCAAAATTCGGTGGTCTAGCTCCTGTAGGTGCTAGGCGTTGCTCGGACTGGGTTTAAAAAAAAATGTCCCTTTTCTTCCTCGGATCAACGCTGCGGTAATTACGATAGTAATCAACTCCCCCCAACCTCACTTATACTTTTAATTTTTCTGGGTGGGTCCTTGACGGTGAACGAGAGGGAAAGTTTATAGGAACAACTTACCTACAGCATAAACGTGAGTTTTTTAAATCTCATCGTATGTCTATTATATTCTTATTAAATATGGTTTACTATTACTATACTGCCTTTCACGATTTTGCATTGTCTTCTGGTAAACTATTGCTAGCAATAATTTTTTTTGATACGATATCGCGTCGTTTTTCATCTTGAAGTGTATGTGTTTTCCTACTGAGTTTCCTCCTTCTTGGCCTGCGCTTTTTGCGGGCCTCGCATTTCCTGTAGGTCATATGTTCTTGAATTTTTGAACTTAGTACGATTTTTACACTACTTACAATACTTGGCGACGTTTTTAGAAATTAGCACCCTCCCCACTCCTTATTTCCATCATTACGAGCCACCACGAACATCACGCATAGCTGAAAAAGTCTCTAGGCATTCGCGTTTATCACCCCCTTCCCGCCACTACATCCCCAGAACCTGAAATGTTTGTACCTACGATCAAATATGCTCATGTTTAATTGGTCTAAAAAACTGGACACCGAGAGTACCAATTTTTACGCCCCAGATGCTTTCAACTCATCGTCGTCGAAAAATACTGCATTGAACCCATGTTGGTCTCGAATTTTACCGAAATATCTTACTTTTAGGTCGTAAATTTTGTATGTATTGCATATAGCCCTATGAATCTAATACACGACTCCGAAATCCTCCCCACCAACCGCCCACAGTAGAAACTAGTCGACTAGTCGATTCAAACACCGATCCTAGTTGTTCGGTCAAAAAACTGGTTATTACGTACTAAAGAGAGCTAAGAGACCTCCTCATCTCGTGGGTTCTGATTAATTGCCAGGGAGACGGGAAGATATGGACAATTTATTTCGTAGCTCTGTGTCGGTTTGATGATGGTCACCGCCATTAGTGAGTGCTGATTGGAACCGCTACCCCCACCCTACCACACTCTTTTATGGGGATCACACTAGACTTACTACCCATTTAACCCGTCAGTCGGTACGTGGCTAAAAAAATGTTCATCGCATAGAAAAGGTGATTTTTTCCTTGGACGGCGGACAGCGTATGGACAGGTCCACCCCTCCCCCCTCTTGATGTAAATACTTCAATTGGTCTCACAGTTCGTCCAGACAATAATTGGTCATGTTGGCCTTGAAACTTTAATTTCAGGTTAATAATGACCGGCAATTTGTCCACGAGGTGCGTGCAGCTGCCCCCTCGTCCTTAATCAGCCAAAGATACGGAAACGACACATTCGTTAGTGCTGCTAGACGATAGCCTTAGCGATGAATTCGAGCACTAACGACTGTGCGTGGGCCTTTCTTGTGGCTGGAGCTTTACAGTGGTTCGAATTCGGAACTTTCCTTTTGGGGCTTTTCTGTGACTCGGTAGAGCTTTGGTGGTATTCTGAGCTTTGCTGTGGTTGAAGTCTTACCGTAGTTTGTGGCTTTGCTGTAATTTAGGCCAGTCGATTGTGTGGCCAACGCGTGCCATATATGTTTTGCAAAATTCGTGTAACTCCTAATGCAAACGTGTGCCATAACTGACCAAAAACAGTGGCAACACAATAAAAACCCCACCGATGGCTCGTTTGAGCCGCCTTGATTTTCGGATTCCCCGTGTCGAGAATAGTATATTACGATACGAGAGCGGAAAATATGGAACTTGCACATTTTTCTATCACTGGTGTTTCTTGAAGAGGGCTCTTCAACAAGACAATTGCCCACATTTTTTTTAAGCGAATTTTTAAAAGTTTTGAGTGGGGGTTTGATTACGTCAAAGGGCAGTTAATGAAATGTATGGTGTTGTGAAGAGGGGGGAAGACGCGTTTTCTGGGGTTTAATTTTTCTTGTGATTTGTAAACAAAACATTTTAGAGTTTCCTCAAATGCTTCAAAACTGCTCTTTGACGTCATTTTTCCCTCGCACCATCCATCCCGTCCTGAAGAACTTTGGAATTTATTCAAAAATCACCAGACGCACCAATCGGGCTGCAACTACCGTTGATATCCTTGTCCGCATGTGCCAGTTTACTGATAATACTTTCCCCCCAAATCGGGCATTCAAGCAAGTTCCCCATTCCTCATTCCGAACGAGTACGATTAGTTGCCGACACGAGGCGAAGTCGAGTGGCGGCATAATCGTACGAGCTCCGGAATGAGCTGTTTCGAATGGCCAAAGATAGTAAAATTCGAACGAAATTGTTCAAAAACTTTAGCCTAATACACACAAGAAGGAGTCCTACGGAGAAAGAAATAGTAAATTGAAAAGGCCTCAAAATTATTTAAAAGTGTGGTGAAGTGGGCGGGGCTCATTTTATCCCAGCTGAATTCTATTGGTTGAAAGGCTTCGGATTTTAGTTGTTTTACATTTTCTCGCACTGGTGCGAGAATGAAATCCATTCTCGCTCTGGGGTAATATTCTCGCCCTATAGGGCGAGAAATTGGCCCATTTCTAAGCGCTGGAGGAGGCTTCAGCGAACGGGAAAGGGGTTATTCTAGGGTATGTGTAGAGAAACCACAAAATACCCACGCGTTCTTGAATCTTATCGCTCTTTTGCATAAAATCAGTGCGATTTGAAAGATTCATTTTCCCGCAGTGTTTCGATTTGGGTCGGACTTGATTCGGCTGTCAGGTTGGCACCTGGATGGAATACGTGTCATAAAGGTCAGATGTTGGGTTACGTCTGCGTCCAACTAGTGGACAAGAGAAAACAAATGTTTTGGGTTCGTAAGTAGTAGCCGATTGACTGGTCTGCTTAGCAGCAAGCAATGTGCAGTTTACCTGTGCGATAGTGGTTCTGCCAACTGTATGCTTGCTTATGGCTGTTGCTGGCTGTGGCAAGCTAGGCTTCCTCCCTCCCCTCTTCCTTGGCATTGAGTATACCTACTATTTCCCTAGATCTTTAATAGAAATCGTCTTAAATTTATTTTTGTGTTTCTTACAAAGGTGCTGCAATTTGCTGGTTTGTTCAGAGCCAGGGATGAACCGGTGGCGAAGGAAGCTATGTATTTCAGGCCATTCATTAACTGTCTTTTCCCTGGACAGTACCTCGGTACTTATTTATTTCAGCTCAACCAAACTCCCCTCCTCCCGTCTTTTAAAATATCCTTTTAATTAGGGGCGCACCGGTTGTACCCTTGGGAAGGAAAAGAGTTATAAATTAAATTAGGGGCGTGTGGTTACGTCTGTAGAGTGGTTGATGAGTAGAGTCCACCGGCTATGGGTGGATTCGAAAAGAAGCCTGAAGGTTGTTGTTCCGATGAAGAAGAAGGGGGTGTGAGGGGACAGTGGAATTCCTCAAGAAAAGGTGCCTGTTTTGTAACTTTTTTTCACTCTCGTTTTCGATTCTTTTCGGGAATTTCAAAGTCCGACAGAAGAAGGAGAGTGGAATTCTGTTTTTCAATTAAGTACAATCACCGTCTGTTTTAGGATGCTTATACCTCCTCCCCCACCCCAGAGACCTTTCATGATGTACACGCTGACCGAATTGCCTAAATGTTTCTGAGCCTCTCCACTACCCTCTTATTCTATTTTCCTCGTACATCCCAGGATGTGTTCCTCAGGTGCGAGGTAATCCCACTGCCTTGAAGCATCGGTCTCGAGTAAAATGGGTGCGAAGTTGGAAGGCGGGAAAGATATCACCGAATGGCAAGTGACCTGCGCTTTTCTAACAACTCCTCAATCATCGTAACTCCCCCCCCCCCCCAAATGTTCTCCACTTTTTCCGTCTCAATTTGTTTTTCACCTGAAACTAAATTTGAGCTGTGCTGGTAGGGGGAGGGGTGCAAATTTTCATTTTAACTCTTCCGCGTTTTTTGTTTTTTTTAAATCCGGCTGGTTTAAAAGAGTCATGTTTATGCCACCCTCCTGTACTCTTTTTCAACTGTACAAAATTGTGGTAGGGGGGTGCACAAATGCATGAAATGAAATGAAAAAAAAAAAAAAAAATTGTGTGGGGGAGAAAGTATAAAAAAAGAGTAGTGGGGAGGGGGTGATATATTCCTTGTTCGGAGGTCAGATTGGACCAGTTCCCCATAGCCTCGTTGTCGGGGACTCGTCCCCACCTTTCCCTCCTTCTCTTACTGATCAATATCGGCGTCCCTCAAGCAAGTGCTTGCGCGAGGCTAACCCACCCCTTGTCAATACCCCCCTTCCACACCACTCCATCCATTACGGCACCCTCCCGAAAAAAATAGTGTATATATATATAGTAAATAACGGAGTAAAGGATCGGGGTGGCAAGAAACAATTTTTGCCTCTCCAGATTATCGAAGCAGTTGGTAAAGCGGCAGTGAGTCTAGTCTACCCAAAATCAAAATCAAAATTTTAAAATTTAAATTTTGGGCTATTGATCTCTTCAGTATGACCATTTGAAAAATTTGAGTTTATTTTGAGTGATCATAGGTCGACAAAAAGTGTACGTCTTGTGGATTGAACACTTCCCCCCGCGTTGGAGGGGCCCCCTCTTCATTACTATTTATTTATTTTTACTATTAATAAAGAAACATTTATAAATAATTATTTAGCCCAACCCGGCACGAAATAAGAGAAAGAAAAGCAGTGGTTTCTGTAATTTGTGTTTCGAAAACTCGTGCAATCCCTCGTTTCAACTTCCACCTTCCTTTTTATGTTCGTGACTTGAACTCTCAACTACGATAATTATTATTATCGTTCCCTTTTTCTCTCCCTTGTCTTTGTCCTACATAATATCTTTCTCTTCCGTGTATTAGTTTTCTGAGTCTTTCAAGGATCAGGGGCCTATTCTCTAACTCCGAAGCAATAGCTTTTTCGCAGTCATATGTTTGTTCATTTCATTAATTTTCTTCAAACAAATGAATGAAATAGACACATGGCTGGCGAAAAAAATATTGCTTGTTGGTAGAGAATAGGCCCCCAGAACTGGGTTTGTTATGGAAGACTCACTGGAAGGGTTCACATGAGTTTGGAATTGGCGCATCTGTGTCGAAATCCGATCGATATGAATCGACCAGGGGAGACCGTGTTTCTTCTGGCTAAAGGGCCCTCACACTAAAACATTTTGTGACAAATTTTCGTTTAATCTTTGTACAGTTAATTTGTTTTTTGCACAATATTTATCCTTACATGTTCAAAAAGTTTACCAATTTTCAGCGTACCAATTTTCAGTTTACCAATTTGCGGATTTCAGTGTGAGGGCCCCCAAGCCCTCAAGAGTTTCCAATTTGAATGTTTGTGCTATTGGAGTTGAAACTGGAGCATAGCCGCGGCAAATCTGAAATCCGCTACAGTCGAAAAGGCAATCTCTCAAAAGGGCAAACACCGCGTGGTTGAGAATTGTACGTCACATATATAGTCCGGGACGACCGTGTGGCATAGATAGTTGTAGTGCCGACAAGTTAATTTCACGCCAGCTTTTGGTAGCTTTGCTGGCTGCATTTTGTGAACCAGGACTATCCAGGCTACCGGTGTCTCATCAACCCTTCACAATAACCCAGTTGTGTTTGAGTTACGGAGCTCCGACGTTCGGTCCTGACTTGGCCAAGTCCAAGCAAGGCGTCTCATTCTAAAAAGGTTCGAAACTGAGTTGCAGTGCAGGTTTTTACAGAAATTGCAGTAAAAATGAACGCGGTCAGACTCAGATCGAGGGGGGTTGTTTGTACGTACGTACGATTTTCAACCCCCACCATCACCCCTCACCCTATGCCATGCAAGGCCCTTCTATCTTATTCATGCTCCGACGATATTGTTTCACTTAACATGTTTGACAAATGTTTATCTTCTGTTTGCCTGCCCCAAACTGTACGTGTAAACACGAGGTTAATCAACCACGAACAAGAACGACGGGTTGGCGTACAGTAGTGCAAAGGGTCGACTGTGAGGGGGGGGGGTGCGAGTGCTTTATATGCGCGTTCCGTTCGATTAAAACCGTTTTAATGCATTGTTAGTTCGCCGTAATCTTGATTTCAGGGGTGCTGAAAGCTAACTGTTTCGTTGATTCCATTGTGATTGAAACTTCTTTCCATGATCTTGCATACTGAAATTCTTGAGGGTCTTCTTTCAGTTTGTTTTTCGCGCCTATAATAGCCACTGATTCATAAAATTGTTTTATTCACACGGACAAATCAAATTTGGTCCTTGAAGAGTTTAACTTGGAAGACGAGAACAACCTTTCCTTTTTCTCTTAATTTATTTATTTTTCATTTTTTCTTCTTGTACTTTTTTACTTTTTTCTTTCTTCTTCTTTTTTTTCTTCATCGCCACGTTGCTTCAAGTCATACAATCACACTGACCCGAGAAAACCGGTCCTACTAGTGTTTACAGCTTCCTCGCTCGACTCATCTCTTCTCAGCTTCTTATAGAGCAGTGTACCTTTTTCATCTTTATTCAAAAGTACAATTTCCCTTTAGACTACGGGGATTATACATATTTTGAATTGTTGATTAATTTAAAATGATTGTGCATTTTTAATTAATTGCTCATGTAACAAGTTCTGCGCACTTTTGACTGCACACATTTTTTTTTTTTGAAATTGTGATTTAGAGTAGTGTTGTAGCGTTTATTCTTGAAAACTTTGCGTTTTACCTCTTTCTTGGAGTTCATTTGGTCGTGAAAAAAAGGGAGTGGAGAGGGCGGAGTAAAAACTGAGGCATCCTGGACTTTTTTTTTTTTTTTTAAGGATAGCGATGATGATGATGAGGAGGTGGTGGAGAGGGGTGGTTGAAGTTGAAGGTGTAACGTTGATTTAACGCTTGAGTGCTTCGGAAAACGAGTGGCACTGCTGCAAGGTGAGCTCGCCCCCGGGTTGTTGCTCTCGCTCTTCGCATCTCTTGTCTTTTTGTAGGACCCCGCCGGGGATTGGCTACCGCGACGAATGGCGCGGGCGGTCCCGTGCCCGCGAAACAGTTTGTGCTACTTCTCCAGGTTGCAGACCCGAAAACGATTTTTTTTTTTTTCTCGAGTTTTCCCCCGGGAACATTTGAAGAGGGAAGGGGGAGTGCTCACTCCGTCAACTGTTTTATTGTAAAAACGCACATGGAGAAGGTTCCAGGAACATGTAGCATAACAAGGCCCCTGAATATCTAATTTTTTCAAAGGTTTTTGCGTCAAGAAAATAAGTTGAAGCCCGGAAGGTCAGGTCACGAAACACGAAATTTCCATGTTTAGAACACCAGAGATACCCACACCGCGAAGTGTCTCTCAGGTCCCGACATCGCAGTTTCGCGGTGATTCTTAGGCAGTAGTCGAAAATACAGCCACAGCGTTACTGTTCATCAGTGGACGTTTTTTCCGATGATCACGTTTGCACTGGAGATTATTACGGGGTACGGGTCATACAAGGCTTTAAAACTCTGTAAGCAGCTGTACAGGCATAATTTTCCGAACGTTTAACACGTCGTGCAAATCAGCTTAGGAGGCGAGTTCACAAAATATGCGGTGCCCTGTGAGGAGGGAACGCCATGGCAAGCGAGGCCCGTCGTCTCTCACTGTTGACAGTTGTCCGAGTCCTAGCGTCTAGGCTATATTTCGAGAAACGAAATATAGCGGTGATATCGACGAAAAAGTTTGAATTAAGTAAGAAAAAAAAACAAGTTTGAATTAAGTGTTTTCTGAGCTCGCTCGCTTCTATACCCCAAGTTTGCTGTTGCTGGTTAAGTGAAAACTTCCGAAGATCACGTTTAGACTTAGGATCACGTACGGGTCAAATTTTAGAGTGTGAAAACTCACTAATTCAATCCCTCCTACTCCCTACCTCTTGTTACTCACTGGGACGAGTTTGGCAAACTCCTTCAGAGCGACGGCATTCATTTTACTTTGACTTCCATGTTTTCCTTCCCCGAAGAGAAAAAGGAAGTAACGTTACGGTGTTATTTATACAATTTTCTAGTTCTTGTGCAGTTCTCAAAAAATTGCGGCACACGGCCAAGTAAATTATGCTTCTGAACAAATTTATTCTTTTCGTCTCCCCCACTCCCTGGGCCACTATCGCACGGCTTCTTGGGTGCTCTGGAACCAGGCCAGTGGTCCTTTCCCTCACACTCATCAATTTAAGAATTCATTTATAATCGAGACTGGGAACTCATCTTTTATTGTGTCGTATATCCTTTTAACAAGGGATTATAAAAACTAAAGTGCTATGGAGGGGGGGATCGCTATTTGTACGATCGAAAACTCGTTTTCCGTCACTTCATTGGTACACATTTGCACCTTATAAGATGGGGGACTCGCTGTAAAGGGCAAGGAACCCCTTTCCTTCTCACCAGCACCCTCTCCCCTCACAACCATCTATCGCGTACCCTTAACAGAGAGTCCCGACAGTTATTTCCATGACAAGGCTGAAAGCAACAGGTGTCTGATAAAAATCCTCAATGGACTGATGAGAAGAAGAGTGTGAGAGGGGGTGCTTTCATTAACTGCTATTAATTAAGAGAGTCTTAACTTTTTTTCAACTTTTTTTTTTTTTCTCGCTCTCTTTTTCACCCGGTGTCGTGAACGTCTTGGCATCTGATCAGAATTTTTAATCTTATATACCAAGAAATCGGTTTGTTGTAGTGTACACATCAAGTACTGAATAAGGCGTCTGACGTGTGATTACTCTGACCTGATTGAGTTGTTAACTATCAGAAGATATTACTGTCAAAGACTATAAAACAGAAATGGCACGCAGGAGTTTGAGTGTGATCGGGAGGGGTAGGGAGTACTATTTCTTGTTGGTGTCGGTCCAAACAGTTCTACACTATTTTAAAAACGGTGGGAGGGGGGGTAGGTGATGCCGCTTTGTTGTTTGGTGATTAATACGAAATTTGAGAGTTTTAAATACAACTTTAATTTTTCCTGCATTGTTTCAACAAAGTTAACCATCGCTCCCTTGCCTCTGTGATATTCGTACTCTTTAATGCTAACACGGTCAAGAGTTGAAAGGGAAAGGTGAATTGAAAAGAGGAGGGGGCGGTTAGTGACGCATAAATAGGGGGCGGTAAAGTTATCATCACGTGGTATCACTTAAGGTGACATGCAGTGGGGTGCTGTTGTTGGATGAGGGGAGGGGGTAGCAAAGCCAGGAACGTCACTCTCTCTCTCTCTCCGAGGGTTCAATGCAATTTCTCTATATGACGGGTTGCACGATTTCGCGTCATTTAATAATGCCCACTAGAAGGGATTTCTTTCACACTGACTTCTTCTCACAGCCCCCTCCCTTCCTGTTTTATAAAAGGTATTATTGATGTGGCGTCATTTACCTCAAAATGTACCTTCATAGGTTGTAAATTCCTTTCCATAAATCAACAGGTTTCATCCTTTTTAGTGGAAATTGGCTCTCAATTATGCGATTCTTAAACGATATTTTCTGTGTTTCTGTTTCAGGTAAATATATGAATCACGCTTGAATCTTTTTTGCGAAGAAAATGATACTGGGCAGCTCTAAAGGTTCGTTAACATTCTCATTTTTTTATTCATTTTCCTGGGCTCATTCCGTTGGAACGTGTAGGGATCTTATTCTCAACCCTCGCCCCCTTCAACCGCCCTGCGGATTTCAACTTTATTTCGAAGTCAAGTTCTGTGCTATACATGTCGAGTTGGATTGAATCGTTGAATAAAGGAACAAAGAAAAAAATGTGTGGGGAGGGGGTACAATTCATATTTCGCGGGGTTTCTTTAAAACATAATAGTTGAGACTTTCCTACAGGATGGGGTACATTGGCATGCAATTACCCTTTTCGAACGTCTGCAGCCGTATCCCTCCCCCTTTCCTTCTGCCGCCGCGAATTCCTCATTTTCTTAGGTGAACTGTTTTTTTTTTTTTACGATTGTGGAATTACCTTTGAAGGGTGAAGGAGATAGGTGGGGGGTGGGGGAGACTAGCAAAAGTTCTTTGGAAAATTACTTGAATGTTTCATGATCGAAAAAAATTATATCTCTTTTTTTTTTAGCAGTGTCTTTAGTTTTTATTTAAAGTTTATGGTTTTAGGTTCCAAAATCTTATAAATCCACCACCTCGAGAAAGGCCCCGAAACTTGCAATTTTGCTTGAACTAAGGCCCTGAATTTGCAAATCCGCTTAAATTAACACTCGAAGACGCGAAACTTTCAATTATCGTTTATTCAACCATGAAACTTGCAATTAAGCTTAAATTAGGACCTGAACCTTGCAATTCAGAGAAAATTGTAGCTGAAAGCATCCAATTTCGCAGATATTTGACTGCAAGATCTTGAAATTTGGTGGGGGGGGGGTACGGCGTTTGGGTCTCATGTGCAGCTACGACCCAGTTTGTCGTGGCCGCCAGCGTCTTGGCGTTTTATGTAGACAGGGCTTTATATCGCCGTAACTTGCGATTTCCCCGAAACTTGCATTTTTGCAGAAATAAAGATACGAATCTTTCAATTTCGTGGGTAATCTTCCGGCTGTCGCCTGAGCAAGGGCCGGGTAGCCTGGGTTCTGCTTCCAGCACAGCAGATTTCACTATTAGGTATTAGGTACACTCGCGAAAGTTACCTCCCGAAAACCTTATATTCGCTTACAGGGTTGTCACAGACCGGGAAACTGCGAGAAGTCAGGGAAATCCGAGAAGAAGTCGGAGAATTTCTTTATTTCGACACCAAATTCAGGGGAAAATGAGCGGACAGCTTCT
The DNA here is from genome assembly GCA_038030265.1 of Corythucha ciliata. NCBI lineage: Eukaryota > Metazoa > Arthropoda > Insecta > Hemiptera > Tingidae > Corythucha > Corythucha ciliata. The sequence goes on along the minus strand of CM075937.1, from coordinate 20,691,592 downwards.
CTATCCTGGACTTCCTAGTTTTGTGTGGGACGACGAACATAAGGGTTTCTGGTTGACCAACGAAACCCTAAAAATTGAACTAATACGAGTTGTTCTACACGTTATCACTCTTTGTCGGTCTCTTTCGTTCTTGATTTTTTGAGTTATACTTATACCAGTCAGGCGCAGACTAGGGGTTTGCTCAAGTCTTGAAAAATTTTGTGCTTTGATGTACCAGAAATGGAGTGACAGCTGGCAGCTATTCTCTGCCTATAAATGGCTGAACTAGCTGTTCCAACCATTAAAACGGCTAAGCTCACTATAATCGCGCCCCGAAATGGCATATCTGATGATTAGCACCTTGAAAAAGGCTAAACTGACTATGTATTTGCTAAAATTGCCTATTGGCTAAAAATAGCCAACTTCCAAAAATTTCCAATTCCAGCCATACCCCAACAGCCAAATTCCCACTTGGGAAATGACTTCGCGCGCCTTAAAAATTGCGAACCTCTTCAGTTCTATTCGTGCAGCCCAGAAAATCCTTGAACAGATCATGATCCCAGCCCAGGAAATGGTTAATCGACCGCCAGCGATCAGCGATCTGGCGCATGCCAGAAATGGCCAAACTAGCCGTTCGTGCGGCAAAAATGGTCAATAATTCCGCCAGTAGCTTGACGAACTGCTTGCGAGCCAAAAATAAAAAAAATAAACGGCTGAACTGACTAGTTCTCCTCAAAATGGCTAAACTGGCTAGTTTTGCCTCAAAATGGCTAATCTGAGTGCTCCTGGGCGATCAAAAGAATGAACGTGAAGGCGACATGGCGAGGAAGGTTGGGAAGGGTCAAAACAGTACTCCGCTGAAAACATTCTTTTGTCTCCCTCTTCTGCCTGCTGTTGAGACCTGGGGCCTTATTCTGAACGGTCGGGAAAAAACGCCGCGAGCGGGATCCAAGGACGCCTAATAAGAAATAACATTATCCCGCCATAGCAACCGCTTTTTGCGGCATTTTTCCCACGACTTCGGAATACGGCCCCTGGAGTAGAATGTTTTCAGAAAAAACTTATTGGCCCCCCCCCCCCTCGGTCAGGTTCATTCTTTCTATCGCCTATCTGTACTTTCGCCTCAAAATGGCTAAACTGACTATTTTCGCCTCAAAATGACTAAACTGATTACTTGGTCGCTATTAACAGGTAACAGGCAAAAAATGGTCAAAATGACTCTACGCAACCTAAAATCTATTTTTTTTTCTATTTTTTATTAAAATCTATTTTTAAAAAGGTTTGGCTGGACTTATGTTCCGTGTCCTTTAAAATAACCTGAACAGATTGTTCTGCATTTAAAATGGCTAAACCGACTATAGTGACCATTCGCGCCTTGCCTTGTCAGACTATTCACCTACACCGGCTACACTACCTATTCTCGCCCCAAAATGGCAGAGCGGACAGTTCGCGCCCTGAAAATAGCTCAGCTGACTTGCTTTGGCTGCAAATTGGTGACTTTTTCACTTTTAGCCTTGAATTAGCGTTTTTTTCTCTCTTCATTTTAGCCGAGGCCTCGACCCATAAACAGCGCATTTGCGTTTTTCACAATTCCAGCCGCAATTCAGTGATGTTTCTCCACTCTTTTTTTTAGTTGTGAATTAGCGCTTTCGCGTTTTCTTCCATTTCAGCTGTGAACCATCGCTTTTTCTCCATTTTAGCTGTGAATGAGCAATTTCTATCAATTTTATTGAGAATGAGCGATTTTTCTCGCTTCTGATTTTTTAAATCATATTTTGGAATGGAAAATGTTGTTTACTAATGTATATCCGGTCCGATAAGTCATTTCCGGGTTATAAAGTCACCAATTTTTGGGTGAAAAATCATAGTTTGGGTCAGAATTGATCGTTTCCAGTATGGATTGTCATCCTGTGGGTAATAGCTCGCTGTTCCTGGTGGAAAATGGATCTAAAACGCATAGGTTTGAAGATTGGTCTATTTGAGGGGGGGGGGAGTATTCATATTCCTTGCCCTAAATAGCATAATTATCTGGCCGATTCTGGGTAGAGGCAGTTACGTTTTAGCCACTTAATCGCAAGGAATGCTGTGCCCCTCAGCCTGGGGTGGATCTGGAACATTCTCCCTCTGGTCTGGCCAAAATTCCAAATTCATCCTTTCGGGGAATTCGCAAATCGAGACGGATATTCGATCCGTCTCGTTGAAGGGGCTCTGGAGCCCCATGAATTTTCCCGAGGACACACACAGTGAGGGGGTGCGGCTAATAAAATGAGGAATATCGTTCGAATAACCGCTGCCTGAATGTTTTGGGCCCAAAGGCTCAATTTCACTTCTGTGTGAGGTGCTAGGTTTGTATTGCCGAGTCATATTTTGCCCCTATAAAAAATCGTTTCAGCGTACCTAAGGAGCATTCTTTGATACCCATACTATACGTATCGCTTTCGATTGAACAAATTTATGTAAGAAACCATCGTGACATAACCTGTCTGCCTGATTAAAATGCTTTCCCGCTTCTTTCTCCATCGACACGAGAAAAGGACATCTCCTCCAAGGAAACGAGGGGAGTGAAGGTACCAGTCGACCTTGGCATTGTCCAAAATCGGAAACCTCGTGTGACTTGCCTCGTTTTCCACTTTTTTACGCCCCTCCCTCCCTTATATAAGGTGGATAGGTGATAAAAGTGAGAACAAAAAGGATTAAAACTGGATAAAATAGGGAGCAGTGCCGGGTGTTGACGTGAAAGAAAGGGGATGTGGGGATAGTATCACTGGACTTGTTGACCACAAATTTCCCACTCTCACGTTTCATTTATCTTTTTCAACGTTTTTGATTCAAGTTTATAAGCGGTAAAGCGGCATTCCTGTAATAGCGTAAATCAAACTCTCCTTCTTCTTTTATAACTAGGTCCAAGAGCTATAAATATGGAATCGGGCGGATAAGACGGAGCCGGTTAGATGGTGGTTGGGGGCTGGTGAGGAGAGTAGGCTTCGAGGCCGTTACTCAAGTAATTACGAATGGCTGGCAAGTGATATATGAGAGGGTGATGACAGTGGTTTGTATAGCACCTGTATTCTTGGCCCCGGTCTGAGGTTGGGTTCCGATCGTGGAGGGAGTTACGTGGATGACTGCGTTACGTTTTGGCGGGGGAGGGGGATTACACACCTGAAGCGTGTTTTCCCTCTTGTGCTATATAGCTCGTTGACCCTTGAAATACGATTAAGACTTCGACTGTCTAGTAGAAATAAGACGAAGTTTAAAACAATAGAAGAAATCAGTAGAAATCTTCGAATTGGCTTGGGGGTTAAATAAATTTTGATCAGCCGCCCTTCATAAATATCCTAAGCTTCCCACTGCGCAGACTCAGTGAGTTTGCCGTAGCCTCTCTCAGTGACGTGTTCATTGGACTGACGTTACATTCATCCCTTCTCATTCATTAATTTTTTGGAGGGTTCCCCATTGGTATGATCCCAAAAAAAAACGCCCGCTGGCTGTGTATGATCGAAATAATCAACCACATTCAACCCTCCCCCCTCCCACAGCTCCTACCAATAATTTTTCGAGACAGGTACGACCTGCCGACTGACCTTGAATGAACACTAAAAACCCAACCAACTGCTTAGGCGGAAGAAACTTGTTTTTGTTGTATTTTCGGGGTTAGCTTCGAGAATGAATAATTTACGAGGCACCTGAGACAAAACAAAAGGTTTTTCTACTTCTTATCTTTCAGTCCCCCCCCCCACTTCGCCCTCCTTGTCCCATAACGATCCCTTATTTATTGGCGAGTATTTTGTATAAATCAAAGTCACCTGGAGGGAATGAACTTGGTGTCTAATTGATTGGGGTATCTTCACATTTTTACTTCTTTTCAATGCGAAGGCATTTTTTTGGGTCCGTCAACGAAAGGACAACAACAACGAATCGCTTGGGAATGCATGGAAGTGGAAACGAATTGATTTGATCAATAATTTCCCCCACTCCCTCTTAATGTCATCGTCGCCAATTAAAATACAAATTTCATTTTTCTTGTTTCACAGCCTCCGAGGCTAAGGAATCTTGACGTTCTTCTCCCTCGCTTCCACGTCAAATCATCATTCCAATTCACTCTTTTCTGTCTCTCTCGTTCACTCCCACATTCCCTTCTCCCGGCCATTCGTTCTCTCTTACTCGATCATTCTTTCACTCTCTTTCTCTCTCACCTGACCGCCGCGGTCTTCTTCTTCTTCTCTTCTCACTCCTTCGGAGAGATGACATAAACGGCGACGTTGCCGTATTTCCGAGCCAACAACCACCCACCCTGCCATAGGCCTTCAATCGTGCCGGCAACGTCGCGCCATTTATTTTCAGACCTCTGCCTCCTCTCCCCGCCCCCGACCATCGGTACTCACACTGTGAGAGAGAATATTCTCCTTTCACTCTTACCCCCGCCCGCCGTTCACACACCAAAGTATAACCATGATGGGTCTTGGTTGGTGGATGTGTGTGCGAAGGGGTGGTGGTGGGGGGACCCGACCCTTGCCCATGCTTCAGGGCAATGTTGCTGTGCTGGTTGTGTGGAGGGGTATTGTTAGTTCGTACCTATTCAATCACGAGATTTTTCGAATTTGAGTTTTTTTTATTTAATAAACAATTATTTTTTTTTACAATGGGAGCAACCGTGATTTCTGTCATTAGTGGGTGTTGTTCAAAAGTATGGGTGTGAGTGAGGGGATGGGGGCTCTTGAAGACCTTTGACCTTTCTCTGAACTCTCCTTGAAGAGGAGTTCCTTGGCTAATCACAGGTTCTTTTCCCCCTTCCACCGTTATTTGAGGCATTTTAATCGTTTTGAACTCTACGGTCCTAGCGTGTAAAAAAAGAAGCACGTGATTTACTTGCCTTTTTTACATACTCTGTTGTACGTTTATTGTTGATTTTGTTGTTGTTGATGTTGTTTGCTAGCCTCATGATCTGAGTTTATCTCAACTTTCCCGGGAAATCTTGATGTATGACTATAGGACACCAGATCGGCAACCCTCTCCCATCAACCGTCATTTTGCTGACTGGCCCTAATCCCGCCGAAAATGGTCACTGCGACCATGGGGTGGAAAAGGGGGGTCTCCCTTTCGTCGCAGAAATTCATACTGTCAGACGATTACGATAACCTTGCAAATATGCCATTTAATTGGGCCCCCTTTTTTCTGGTTTTCTTGTTGTTGGTCTCTTTAAGCCCGAAGGGTGGGCTGTAGGGGAATGAAGCCGCCGGTTTGACGCGGGAAATTGGAATTTTTACGACGTCATAAGCGTTTGTGTATAGTCCTTTTGGACCTTCGGGATCCTCGAAACGATCCTAAAAGGTGCCATGTACTTTCGAAAACCCGTAGCGGACGGGGCGGTCAAGACGGGACAATCCTCGAAACCGAAACGTAACTCGGAAACCGTCAGTTTACCCCATAAAACTGACTAATTTGCATTGAAACAATAACAACATCTTGAAATTTCGCCCGAAAACTGATTTTCCACGGGAAAAATAGCGGTTTTGGACGCCCTGGCAATTTCTGCCAAGAAACTGGCAAAGTCGCTTGGGATTTCACAACTGGCTTCCTTCCCCTCCCTATCAGGACTGACCTTTCACGCGGAAAACTGCGAATTCAGACTCTAGAACTTTGATTGGTTTGGCTACTAAACGTGATTATATCAAGTAAAGTCCAGAAAAAGGACATTTGACTCGATAAATGACGGTCAAATGTGCCTTTTTGTGACCGTGGAATTTAAGGAGGTATTTCAAATATACCGTTAATTTCGCTCTCATATACAACCCCATTGTTATTCCTTGGATAACTGAAATCAAATTGCCCAGCCCCTAAAAGTGTTTATTTAAGGGGGGAAATATGAAAAACAAATTCAAATTTCATCCCAGAAGTTACTTTAATTTCGCCTTGAACTTTTACCTTGTAATTTCACGGTATTTTTTCGACTTTTTTGAAAAAAGGAAAACTACTGCATATGCGGAATTTTCTGAAGATTGAAACGAGTCCTTAAAAACCAGGATTGGTGCAGAAATAAGGCGAGAAAGTGTATGCCGAGTAGTACACGAGGCATGATGGGAGGGGAGGTCGAGGAACATCCCTGCAGTTCCCCCTTAAGGGGGGGGGGAGGTTTCAGGTGAGTTTCCTCGACCCCTTCACAGTCACCCTTCGCCTAAACTTCGCACATAAATTTTGGCTCCATTTCTGCACCAGTATTCAATTTCAAAGTCTAATTTTAGTCTTCAGGAAGTTTTACAGTGACGTTAGATCTTGCTTTTCCAAATTTCATTCCTGAAATTACCTTGAAACACATTCGAATTCTAAAGTGTTTTGGGGTTATTTTAGGGATACAATTTGAAAAAGCAAGATCTAACGTCACTGTAGAACTTCCTGAAGATTAAAATTAGACTTTTAAATTGCATATTGGTGCAGAAATAGAGCCAAAATTTATGTGCGAAGGACTGGGAAGGGGTCGAGGAAACCCGCCTGAAACCCCGCCTTAAGGGGTCCATTCCCCTGTTTCGTGAGTGCTACACTTTTGGAGAAAATCATTTGGTTTCATTCAATTTTTCAAAATAAGTCAATGAGATCACATGGTTTTCTACACTGGTGCAGCACTAGCAAAACAATGGAAGGGACCTTTAATGTCCGAACATCGACTTTATTCGGTGGTCAAACAAACGATGTGGCCAATAATGTGTCGTTAAATAGACACGAATCTATCAAGATTCTGGGCTAATCGTAAGGCCAGTTTCGTAGCTAAATAGCCGCAAAAATTGCAAGCAGTGGTCAAAGACTCGATATTTGATGGATGTAAATAACCATTAAATTGCCAGTCTCGAAGCTGAAATGCAAGTTTGAGGCTTGAATAGTCGCAAAACCGCATGTTTACGACTTTAAACAGCCGTAAAATCACTGTTTTAGGAGGAAAACCAGCGAAATGTGAAGCAATAATCTTGCTTTTGAGCGGAATCAGCAGGTAAGTCAAGTGTATGGCCAAAAATCCGCTGAATTGCAACATCGGTGCCAAGTCACCGCGAAATTGCTGCATTCGAAATTAAAAATTTCCAAAATTGCAGGTTTCGGGTCCGAGTTTATCAGCGTAGCACGTTTCATAGACTTGACTTTAGCAAAATGGCAAGTCCCCCAATATTTACGAAATTGTCAAGGTTCGGGTCTGGATATTACAAAAATAGCGAGTTCATGATCTTAATTTTCCCTCAAGCGCAAGTTTTGGACCTTTTTTTCTTTAGTGACTGTGGAACCTGGCCCAGCCGGCCACAACCGCGGCCAAATTCCTGTGAATGCATGCAAAATTTCATCATTTTGGAGCTAAATATACTTTAAAGTGTTAGTAGAATCGCTTAAACTGCTAGGGTTAGTGGATAAAGCATGCATAAATCTGTAGCCGTAGGAGCCTACATTGTCTGTCTTCCCTCGTTGAGGTTCGTCAAAAACGGAGCGGTTTCGGCTGCTCGCCTTCTTCAGCATTTGGAAACTCCTGAAACAACAGTTTCAGTTGGGAAACCAAATGCTGAAGATGGCGAGCAGCCGAAACCGGTCCGTTTTTGGCGAACCACAACGAGGAAAGACAGGCGATGTAGGCTCCTACGGCTACAGATTTATGCATGCTAAATATACGTTAAATTGGAAGTTCCCTTGTTGAACATTCTCGAAGTCGCGTTTCTGGTCTTCATTTTCGCGAAAAACTGCGTCATTTTGCAGCAGAATATGAAAATTTCTTGGTCCTTTCCTTCATTTTCGTGAAATCGCATGTTCCGGGGGCTTCTTTTCAATAACCGCTACCAGTAACCACGACAACGAGCTAAGTCTGACGAATAGCATTGCATGATTTTTAAGCTAAACATTCAATGGAAGGAAATTTCCTGATTGAATATTCGTGAAATTGCAAGTTTCTGGTCCACATGTATTTTAGTGAAATTATCAAGTTTTTGAACCCTATTTCTAGTGAGGGCTTTTGGGCCAGAGTGCGCCGACTGTGCCCACAGCCTGACATCTAACCGCAGCTTACAGGTCTCAATTGCTGTGAAAATGCAAATTTCTGGACTTGATTTCGGTGAAATTCTTGCAAGTTTTAGGTTATTTTTTGTGTGGCCGTGGACTCCGGTTCAGCTGGCCTCGATCGCGTCCAAAGCTTGATATGAACACCCGCTAAATTGCGTCGTCCGGAGCTAAATATCGGTGAATTCGCATTTGCGTGTTTGCTTGACTCGAAAGTTTCTTCGGTTAAGGAATTTCCTGGCGGAGCTCCGAGTTTTTTCTTCCGGTTCACTTGGCGGTAGGTTTCTTATAGTCTGCGGGGGGGGGGGTTGACAGACGACAGACGATGGAGAATGTTAATAAATGTGTCCAACTTCCCTCATCTCTGAAGGTCGTTTTTCACGCTCTTCAGGAATTCATTAAAAAGTCAAAGTCGCCATCTTTTGAAATCTTGAAAAATCTTTAATTCTACTGACCTATAACAACTTTGTGGCCCTTCAACTGGGGCTGAAAAGCGAAAAGATTTTGAAAGAGGCGAATGCGTCTCGAGTTAATGACGTTTTTTTAGTTTTCGTTCATTCGTTTTGTATCATTCAATGTGACTGTTCTCGCAACAGAGAAATGATGGAATTCCTCTGACGGCCTTTCCGTTGTCTCTTTGTATAGTTTCTAGCGTCCATTACGTTTTTTTTTTTTTTTTTTTTTTTTTTTCGTCTCATCTCGTACGGTGCTTATACCTTCTTCCTGGCTCTGTGAACGAAAACAACTCCTCTACCCCTCTAATTTCATAGTTACTGTTATTTCACTGTGCTATTTACTCATTTTGCTCAGTTTCGGTTTTAGGACTTGGAAATGATTGCTGGTAGTGGTGGGGGTGGGGGATAAAGATTTCCCGTTTTAAACTTTCCTCAGCGGCTGAAAAGAGGAAACTTAAGGGTCGTTCCATTTAATTATCTCGGGATTGTTTGAACGAGAAGTTTCTTGCTAACTACTTGTACTCATTGAAGTTCATTCATGTTGAAAAAGATGGCAATTATTAGAAATTATTAACGGGGTTGCCTGCTTTCTGCACCCTCGTAACGTTGATGTACGGGTCTTAAGGTTCTCTACTGATTGCTGAAGCGAAGCCGCTGGCGTCGGTTAATTCCTCAAATTGATGAATGGTTTCTCTTTTTTTTTTTTTTTTTTTTTTTTTTTTTTTTTTGTTTTGGCCTGTCTCCCCCCCTCTACAAACACTGCCGATATCGCGTAAGATTTTGCAAGTTCAAAAATGTCGCGTAGTGATCGGTGTTTCAAGGGCACATGAAACGTTTGTCGTACCGTTCCAAGGTATGGCAATTTTTATTCAATTTTGTGTCCTCCGTGTTCTTCTATTAAACGAACACTTAACTAGAAGGACAAGGTCACCACGGCTTGGAAAACGTGAAAAGCTTTGAAAAAAAAAAAAGGACTGATAAATGAAACGACCCCCCCCCCCCAACAACAACATAATTACGTTCTTCCAATTTAGCGAGTAGAGGTCAGCCGTGTTACCTTCGGGACGCGGCCAGCGGTGGTACGAAGTGCCAAATCGGTTTCTGAGTCCCCATAGTGACTGACACTGAGAGAAGCAATAGTGCACGTACGTTTTAACAACAACAAACACAGCGGGCGGGTTCTCTTCATTGCGGCGTTCCCCGAGGCTTCGTAATCATAACAGAGTTCTGTGTTTGAATTGTGCGTGGGTAGGGAGTTATCTTCAACCTGATTGGCGACCTAAATTAACGTTTATATACGAAGGTTAAATTAATTAACGGCTTTGATTAAATTTCAAAAACGTTCTCTATTCTTTTCCATATATCGTAAAAGCTTTCCCTACCCCCAAGACCCTACTGTCGTGCTGGTCTTAACATTTTTTTGTCTCTCTTTTTAAGTCTTGTGTGCCCGCGGGAGTCAGTTATTTTATTTTTTGTTCAAAAAAATCAAAATTGAAATTTTCAAGGTCGTTCACCCTCGACGATAATTTTCAATTAAGCGAATAACCCCCCCCCCCCACCAACTCACTACCAATGGCGAATGTTTCGTCTCACGTCAAATTAAGCGAATATTATACAGCGTTTAGTGGACATCGGTGTGATTGTTTCTAGCACATCAAGGACCCATTATGATATTGAATTTCCTGTCACCTCTCTTCATTTCTTTCCTTCATCATAGAAACAAACAGCTCATCGATTCCATTAAACAGTTAATTTGAATAAGTGAGCACTGAGCAAAGGCCTCGCGCTGAATGATACTATTCATTCTTTTGTCAACGGAGGTTGAAATTCCTGAAAGTGTCAATCGACATTTCTTCAGAATGTGGTTTACTTTTCAACTGGGAAACAATTTAAATCACGCTGTGCTAAGCGTTTTGCGCTGCCCGGTTTTTCAGTCGGAACCGGCGTTGTTGAAGTGCGCTGAATGAGGAACCATAGGGTTGCTGTTGAAGTACTGACTTGATCAACCTTTAAAGAAAGCTAATTTTGCCAGGATGCGACAATGAGAACTAACATAATTTTTGAAATTCACGCCAATGTTAGCATTTGCTACCCAAAGTGACTACGTGAAGTTATTTTCACCCAATAACTTTTATTTTATTTTAAATGATTTTTCGAGAGTCAAGAAAATTTGCCCCTGTTTGAAACGACTGCAATTCGCGCGGTAATCTCATCTGCCTAATTGCGTCATTTCCCTGAAGTTTTTATACCGTGGTGGTAAGGTCAAGGTGGAAAAAATACCGATGAGTTTACATTCTTTGTTGTAAACTCGTGACTGTGACTTAATTTGGCTATTTGGTATCAAATATTTTGTTTTCCCGAAATGTCGGTCAGGAAAGATTTAAAAAAAAGCTACGATATCTTTCAAGAGGCAATGACTGATAAAGTTGACAACCAACTACAAAAACTGATTACGTCAAGAGGCAGCGATCACACCAAAATTTATAGCGAATCATTCATTTTCCGCGTATTTGGGCAGTGAAAATTAACGATTATGTTTTAAAACAACATCAGTGATGCCCACGTTGATGAATTTATGTCTAAAATCATTGAATTATTAACTATTTCAGCATTATGAGTATAGGTCCCCATCAGAGAACAGAAGCTGATAGTGCCCAGTGACGACACGAGTCACCAACCAGTCACAAACGTCTAAACTCGCATAAAAAATTGGGCGTTTTAATAATTGAGTAACAAATAAGTTTAGCACTTTTAGTACCCAAATTTCATATTTCATGTTTAATTAAGCATAATAGGTCACCAAAAAAATACTTTTGGGAAAAAATTAAACATCGTGTTAGTTCCTCATTGTCTACGGTAAATATTTGCACATTGCATATCGTCTCCTGATGGAACGTTCAGCTCCCGTATCTAAAACATCCTTTTTATGTGTCATCATGATACCTGCTAATGACGTTTCACGCGTAGTTTTTGCGGTATTCGCGAATAGCGTTTCGTCCTTTTGGAACCGTACTTGCTAATAGTTACTTTGATATTAGAAAGCTTCGTCGTACGTGAGCTTTCAAAAAGCCAAGTGAATGGACTCTCAAAAAACTGGCTGGCCAGAGACAGGCGAGAGGAGGTGAGGTAACCTGCTTGGTGGGCCTCTGAAGAGGCTCCTCAACGTCTGTTTTGTAAGATGTTTTTTTTTTTTTTTTTTTTTAGGTTTAGGTTTAGGGCGTACTATTGCGTTATAAAGCCCTTCATCTCCTCCCCCCTGCCTTCAAACTGTCAGGGTTCCTTTGATGTGCGTCCGAGATGGTAACGCCTCTCCCCTTATATCTTTCTGAGAAGCTACCGAATTACTGAGCCATCTCAGAAAATTCATTGTATTCCATGGATTAAATACTTTTCTTAGCTATAAATTCGTGAAAACCGTCGTCAAAAAAATTCCTCATCCTGCCTTGCTCCCGGTCAAGAATCGGTGGGGTTCATGGGAACGCATTTTTTTGTTCCTTCAAGCTTGCTCCACGTAGCTCTTGTAGAGTGCACAACAAAGAACAAAGTTGTAAATTTCAACGGTGTAAAACTGTTCTCCCCTCGCTCTATCGCCTGACAATTCCATCATGAATTTTTTTTTTTTTTTTTTTTACTCCAAGTATTGCTTTATAACGGGTGAAGTGCCACGACCTTGAAGCTCACAAACAGAAGAGGGAGGTGAAGAAAAGAAAACCTTGTCGACCTCCCATTAGCATAAGAAGCGGGAACATCAGAAAGATCCATATTTATTTAAATGGTGGGGGGGGGGGTGCGATTATCAGAATAATTCATACAAATGTTATAGATGCGGGTATAGAACTTAGAGTGGGGGGGGGGGTCGACGCTTTGTCTCGTTGAGGATATGGGAACCCCTTATATGTTGAGCGTGGGTGAGGGGTAGTTACCCTCTTTTAATCGAGGTAGTGATTGAGATGCTTTTAAAATCCTTCTTCTTGCCTTATGACGTCCTTAAAAGGAATAATTAAAGCGTTTAGAAGCAATCAAGTTTCCGGGCCGACCTTTAATTACGTTATTTATTTTCATCGTAGCAATGTTGTTTATTCTTTCTCGCTCTCTCTCTCTTTTAAACAAGGAAAACAAAAGGGCCTTGATTGATTGAGTTGTGAGTCCATCTGACACCCAACTTTTTTTTTTCAGCAGGTAGGGTACACTTTTCTCTTTCTTTTTCCGATGAATGGATTTGCCCGCCTTTTTTTTAGTTTTGTTGCTGGCTGCCGTTTCACTTTTTTATCCCATTACAAATAAATTTATTAGTCCACGAGTATCATTTTTTCTTCGTAATCGTTTCAATCTATTCATTGAACTGACAGGCTTATTATAAGCAGATGTGTACCTGTTCCCAGGAGGCATACGCCTTACTTCGGTCAGCCCGACTACCGGATATACGAGCTCAATAAGAGGCTGCAGCAGAGGACTGACGTGAGTGATTTTTTTTTTTTTACTTTAATTAAGCTTTTCTCGTTCAAAAGATTTTGTGTGTTTGCTCTATGGTTCAAAAGGGGGGAAGAGGACCACGAAGGCTCTGGGTAAACATCGATCTTTTATTTTTACCTCAGTTTTGCATTTTGAGCCCAAGTTGATAAATGACTTGTTGACACGCGAGGTGCCCAAAATCTTTTCTTTTTTTCTGTTGTTTCCATCATTGGAAAATATTTAACCGCAAAATGTTACCCTTTTCCATTTTTTAAATTTTTTTTATGTTCCAAAATTCCTGTGTGGAAGGGGGGGGGGAGAATATCAGGGTCAGACGTATCATTTAAAACAAGATGACAGGGGTCAAACTCGTTTTATTTTGAATCGATTGACTCTAGCAGGTGGTGTAGATGTCGGGAGGCAATAGGGCGGGGGTGGTGAGGGAAGGAGGAGGAGGCTTGATGAGCTGTGGCCAACAGCCTGCACCTGACATGTCCTTCAGACATGCCCCGTCCCTGTAATTTGTATTGTTGACTGCAATCACCCACCTCTCGACCTTGATTGTTTTCGGCTTCGAAAGGATGGAAAAAGCCGTAATTTTCCAAAGTTGAACGTTCATTTACTGGCTGAGCATTGGACGTGGAAGTAGTTTTATAATTTTTTGGTGGAAATGTAGAATTTCGTTGGAGACTTCTCTAGAAAGTTTTCTACGAAGGTGAAATCACGTTAGTGTTGTTTGTCTAGTGGGAAAGGGGAGAGGTGATAAACGTTTAAGAAAGTTCGAGAGGAAATTCGATCGGAAACTCCCTCCCACAACCCACAACCAAGGTTCTCTCTCTCTCTCTCTCTCTCTCTCATTAGATGTAATTGGAACAGAGGAAGTGTGATTTTTGACATCCAAAGTTCGGGTTTCGTGTGACTTCGTAAAATCAAAAGAACTAGCTATAAAAGCGGTCAACATGCTGATCAATGTCTCTGACTTTCCCCGCGATGACATCCACGTATCGTGTCGCAAGCGGCCGCCCTCGCGAAGTCTGATCGAAAATTCTTTTCAATTTCTTGTTTCTCCGTGTCGTGGTTTTTCAGCCACTCGGGCCACAATAAATTAGCAAATGCAGCCTGCCCCGCCAAGACATCTCAGCGAGAGGGCCGTCAGCACTCTTGAAAAGTTTAGATGATGGTGGGGTGGGTTTCGTTGAAAGTGTTTGCCCCATAGCATAAAAAACTCTACCTCTGGAATCCGTAGCATTGAAAGCCGTAAAATCGTTACTGACAAGTCAGTTATGCGAAGGTTCGGGTAAATGACTGAATGCCCACGAAAATTAGTAATTTTGGCGGGACAATAGCGCCGTTGTCTCAGTGTGGAGGGAGGGGGCTGCGGATTGGTTTTTGAGGGCTTTGGAAAAAGGAATTTCAACTGTAGAAATCGAGATTTTCGGTGATGCAAAGACCGTGTGCGGCAGTACCACCCGATTGGAGATAAAGTGCCGGGTCGCGTATTCACGATCCCCTACGAGACGAAAGACGCGGCCGGGTCTAAACTGGGCGATCCTAACATGTATTGCAACGTTGCAGGAGCGGAGCGCCTCAGTTTGGACGGGGTTTGCGCTCCGCTCGCGAGCAGATCGCGGCGATCCATTCCCTGTCGGTTTTTCAAGCGCATCAAAGGCGGAGCGCTGGAGCAGTGTGGACGGTTTTTGTATAGAGTGCAACACGATCTGCAACAACACCTGCAACATCGTTGCGGGTCTGACTTTTCTGCATCATTTCTTCTTATTTTCTCTAAACACTCGCCGTAAGGCTGTACAATTTGTATGCACAATTTTGTTTTTATTGTATATTTTGTTCCATTTATTCATATAGGAGTGTTGGAGACTGTAAAAACAATTAACATACCTGTAGCGGTAATTTAAAAATACTTCAAAAAAACGTCTGTTCTCCATCATCGTCGTTGTTTCCGAATTTTCCCCTTACTACTGGCCAAAACCATGGACGATGTACTAAACATACGATAGTAATAATGTCATGTTTCTTCTTCTGAACCCATTTAACACTAAAATATAACGAAGATGTGGGAGGAAAAGTGGATTTGGGGGTGAGGTGATTTCGAGCGGAGTATGTTCGCACGAAAAGATGGAGCGGTCGACTCTTAACAACCGCTCCGCACCTGCAACGTTGCAATAAATGTTCGGATCGCGGACGGGATACTCGGTCGTGGCGGGATACGCGCCTTTAAGGTTAATGTGCATACTTCGGAAAATGCGTACATTTACCGGTAAGTTAGCACATTTTCACCGACGAGAGTGTTCATTCACCGGAAAATGTCCACATTTATCGTTTACTCGCATTAACCGTAGCGTATTGTGTACCGTATGACCCCTGCAGGCCTTATCTTTGAAACGCGCGTTTTCAGTGAAGTTATTATTCGTTTTTGAAAATGTTCTTTAGAAGCCCGGTTTGGAGGGACCGAAGTCTAGTAGGTACTTGAGAGTGTCAAATATGCTTGATTCGGGTGGCATCGCGTAGCTTCACCACCTGTTTCGGCGATTCCTGGGCTTCAAAATGTCCCCTTTCTTTTCAGTGTTTTGTTCTACCCTCCTCCCCTCTTTAGACCGTTTTGATAAGTTTTTTACAAGTCATAGCTGGGTATTTATGTCAAATATTAGGCATCGCCGTGTTATGTTTACACAGGGTTGACGATTTTCATAAAAATCGCAAAAATTGGTGAAGTGGTGCATTGCAAGAAGTGGCGAAAACGTTTGATGCAAGCGGTCAGGGGCATATCTATGTTGCTGCAAATGGGGACACGCGCCTCTGGTGGCGACCAGAAACAGATGTAGCGCTTTCTTAAGGCGAGTTTTCTCTTTCATTTCTTGGATAGCAGTAGAATGAGCCAAGGAGGATCCAGCCCCTCGAAATTTCGTTTTCGAAGGAGCAGGGAACATTGCCCTTTCAAGTGGGCCAAACTAGGCGCGGATCCCGAGTTTTGCTCCTCAACGGGGGGGGGGGGTGCACAAAGAAGTCTCCCTTATAATTTTTTCAACAGGAAAACTATCATCTAAGTCCCAAGAAACCGAATATCCATCTGCATGAAATGAAACTTGACTTACAGACATTGCTATTTTGGCTACAAACCTACAAGTTGAGCCATGAGACAGTCCAGTTGAATCAAAACTGAATTTTTCGACCCCATAACTGATCATTTTATCCTCTAAAACCAAACCTTCAGCTACGAAACAGGAAGGTAGTCTACAGACTCTACTGTACGCCTGCGAGCCTTGTTCCACGAGCAATTCAGCGCTTCGTGTAAGCGTTGACATCGCGGGAACGTCGGGCACGGCGACGATGTGTAAAGTGCGTGGCATAGTGAACAGGAGGGTAAGCGTTTTCCATTCAATCCAATACAACTGTGGAGGTGTAAAGTTTTCCACCCGTTCTCTCTGAATTGAAACGTACGTTTATGGAGAGGACGGGGCACTACAGTTGTGTGGTGCGTTGAATGGATAACGCTGTAAGGGGCATGAGCCTATCGTAGACCCGGACCCGCCTCCGAAAAAAAGGTCCCGACACTTCTCTTATTTGTGATTTCTGGATGCACTTCGAAGCTAAAATTAAGGAAAAAAATGAGCTGGTTTCAGGACATCATTTCAAGGCTAAAAAGTAGAATAAGTGCTAATGTGCTGTTCTAGAAAAGAATACGTGGCTAAGATGCTGATACGTTACAAATAACGGTTCCTGGAGGCATTATGCGGCCTCCATGAGCCCACTAAAAAAGGCTCAGAAACTTGCAATTTGGCGAAAATTACTTGTGATGCGGGACCAGAAACTTTCAAATTTCGAGGTTATTTGCTGCAAATGGTGTCATTTCACGGTTATTTGTATTGGGTACCGTCGGAGGTTGGCTACTTCCGCGGCAATAATGCTGCTGTTACGAAAGACTCCAAACTCGCTATTTCGTGGATGTTCATCAAAGATACTTTCAAATTCGCGGTTATTTATAGCTCAAAACGTGGTCGATGTTCCGCATGGGATGCTGCCGGGGATGACTTGCCCAGGGTCTCCTAGCAAACGCACAAGTAGCTTGCAATTTTGAGGAAATCTACACCCGAAACTTGCAATTTCGCGCCGAGGCTTCCAATTTCCATTTTCGCAGAAATAAAGACCTCAAAACTTTCAATTTTGCAGATAGGAGTAAACTGCCCATTTTTGAAGATTTTGAGCCAGAAAACTTCCTATTTCTCTGAAATGTATCTGAAGTCACGTCTATTCATTAGGCTTTGGGTGCTGTGAGGGGGCCTGTTTAGACCGGGGTCAGCGGCTACTAGTAATAAGCGCCACGAAACTGGCAATTTCGCGAAAATAAAGATCTGGAACCTGCAATTTTGGTCATATTTAGGTCCGAAAGATGTAATTTAGCGGCTATTTATCAAGATTTGGTGTTGTGAGGGGCCGGCTTGACGAGCAATCCAACAGATGAGGAAAGCGTCTGCTGTTGTGCCTTCGAGAGGGTGAACTTCTGGCCACCGTGTGAAACGATCAACTATGGTGAGGCAGTAACGATAGTGGCCGGCAGGAGGCAGAGGGCCGATGACTCCACGTGGATGTGGTCAAATCTGCGAGAAAGTAAAGGGAAGGATCCGAGTAATGATGAATGAACGTGCCGAGTAACTTTGGAACGTTGACACTGTATGCACGCTTAAGTCCATAAGCGACAACTGACTGAGGTTGTGAATTGAGTTGAACATCTGTCGGCGAAGGGAAGGTGGAACGTGGGGTCTGTGAGTGTGCGTCGAAATATCGCAGAAGAGTCGGTATCAGGGATGACGATTGGTTGACTTTAGTGAGTGATCGCTTTCCAATAGATTACGAAGGTCTTCATTTTCATTTTGAGCCCGAGCGAGGATAATAGGATCGGATGTTGATGGAGAACTGTTGGCAAATGATTCGGCGCGAGTGAGGGTATCAGCTACGACGTTAGCTGAGTGCCTTTCTTAGGTACGAGATGGAAGAGGTGATGATCAGGGACTGTCCGATCGATGGGTTATTCCGGCATTTAGCATGATATCAAATTTGGCCTTTGCGACTTGAAGACGTCTGGGACGAGAAGAGAGAGGTGGACCAGGCGTCGTCGTGTTGATGAAGTGGAGTGTATTATGACGAGTTACGCGGGGCAATCCAGACGGTCGAGTAAGCTCAGGAAACTAGTTGAAAATGGAGGAAAACGAAGATAATGTGTCGGTAGTAATTTTGAGGCTATATTGTGTGGACTTATCGAGAAGGCCAAAAGAGGACAGACCAGTGGTGGAATCGACTATGGCCACGATTTCGACAGTCTGGTAAAATTGAAAAATGGGCGAAGAAATCGGAACCAATGATAGGTACGTCCACATCGACGATTACAAAAGTCCATGTAAAGTCACGATGAATGCTGAGATCTAACTTGAGAGGGATGAAACCATACGTGGGGATTTCGGAGTTATTTGCTGTCGTTAAATTGTAGTTGACGAGTACGGCATCAAGGTAGAAAGCGACGAGGAAAACAGCATCAATCGGATCCAGTGTCGACTAAGAATTTGATTTTTGTTGAGCGGTTGACGACAAATAAGCGGCGTCCTGAGAAAGGCAGTCTGCGGCCGCTGCTGCTCGCCGCCCTGAAATTTTTTTTTGCTTGCTTACACTGCGGAATGCATGCACTTTCGAGCCTGATTTCCTCACGATTGAGAAAAGTCGGCTGGGGAAAAGTTGCGGCGTCATTCTGAGGATGTACGATGCCGTGAACTATTTCTAGGTCGAGGTCGACGTGACCAATTGTTGATTTGGATTTGCCTTAGTGCCTCGAGTTCATCGCGTCGGTCAGACTGTGAATCCTGAATCCAAGCCAAGAAGTGGCCCGCTGAGCCATTCAAAATGGTCCGCCTACAGTAGTAAATTATCATTTTTAATGTTGGACTTAGGCGCCCGTCGGATTTTTGCGCCAATGGAAAGCGCTACAATTCACGCCGCTTCGTGTGCGGCTAATCCCCCGCTAAGTGCCCACTTAGTACAGACCAAAATTGAAAATAACGCTAATTTTGGGCTGAAATTGAGACAAATGGCTAATTCACGGCTGAAATTATTGAGAAAAATAACTGTAAAGTGCTACTTAGAGACTAGAAGTATGGAAAGGAAACTACAATTTTCAGCTTCTGGAGGCAAATTAAGAAAGGTTGCTGATTCATGGATTGAATTGAGAAAAATCGCTAATTAACGGCTGAAATCAGGAAAAACACGAATTCACTGCAAAATTAAGATAAATCGCTAAACCACGGCTAACATTGTGAAAAATCGCTAAAATGATGAAAATATCGCTAATTCGCGGCTAAACTGGAGAAAAATTGCTTATTCATCGATAAAATTGAGAAGAAGCGCTGAAGTAAAGAGAACGCTAATTCGCGAATTAAATGGAGGAAACGTCAATTCGCGGCTTGTAAATGTAATCGCTAATCCGCGGCCAAATTTCAGAAAAGGCGTTAGGTAATTCGTGGCGAAAATTTTGGGAACTCTAATTCTTCGATGACACATAGAAAAATTCATAATTAGCGGCTAAAATGAGGATAACGCTCATTTGCGGCTAAAATAAAGGTAAATGGCTAATTGGGGGGGGGGGTAATTTGAGAAAATTTGCTAATTCACAGAAAATTGAGAGACCATGAAAAATGCGAATTCACTGCAAAATGCAGATAAATCACTAATTCACGGCTAAAATAATGAAAAATCGCTAATTCGTGGCGGAAATAGGACAACATCGCTAATCCACGGCTAATTGAGGATAAGGCTCTAATTCGCGTGTAAAATTCAGAAAAAGCTTCAATTCGCAGCGAAAGTCGGAAACAAAACTCTCATTGATGGCTCGCCAGGAGGCTGAAATTAGTGAAACGCTAATTCACGGCCGAAGTCCAGAAAAATGGCTATTTATGGGGTTAAATTGAGAAAATTTGCTATTTCACAGAAATAAATTGAGTAAATGGGAAGTCGCGGCTTCCGGAGACAACATCGTGGCTAAAATTAAAAAATACAGCGCTAATTCACGGGTAAAATCGCTCATTAGAGGTTCAAATAAGGAAAAACACAAATTCATTGCAAGAAATTCACGGTTAAATGGAGATAAATCGTCGCTAATTCGCGGCTAAATTGGACACAAATCGCTAATTCGCGGCTAAAATGTTGACAAATCGCTAATTCACCGATGAAATTGAGAAGAAGCGATGAAGTGTGTGTGTGAGGGGGGGGACTCTAATTCGCGGCTCCTTAAGGCAACTTCACGTAGGCTTTCGTGAAAGATTCACCCGGGGGCGCCAAATGTCTAAGGCCGACACTGCACCGAGCTACACCAAGGCACATTATTTGTGCAAATGGAAAACGATATTATACTGTGGTTAACTTATGTCGACCCCAAGTACGTTTTACTTATGTTAGAGCGCCATGGCCTTCTGCGAAGATCAAAGTGTGCTCGGCGGGAGGGGTGGGTCGACGAGGATGGGTGGCCCTGGTATAAACGTTCGGAAAAATCCTCGATTATGGGTTTGGCTTTGTCGAAAATATCGTTAGTGGCCTTTTATGCGAGGTCTTGTTCTGCTGAGTGTGCAATTTGTCCCTTCCCCCTCCCATCATCATTATTTTCAATTTCTCATTATACTATGTATGTATTAACAATTTATTGTCTTTCAACAGGAAAGTGATAACCTTTGGTGGGACGCGTTCGCCACGGAATTTTTTGAAGACGACGCGACTCTCACCTTGACCTTCTGCCTTGAGGACGGACCAAAGAGATACAGTAAGTTATTGCTTGATTTTCTTGAGACACTTGGGGAAAAAAGGAGGGCTAGTCCTGTAGAAGTTTACTCCCCCCCGCCATCCCTGCTCTGCCCGCTCCCAAATATTTTGAATTACGGATTTTTTATTACTTTCAAACAGCGAGTAAAGTGTTGGCGAATTTAGATGGAATGGGTGATAATGAACTTGCGGAATTGCAAATATATTCCTCCGACGTTTCAACCCGGTGAAAATAGTCGATTGCTTTCATCTTCCGTGTAGGTGATTCTGGAGATTTTTATAGGTCAAGCGGTGCCTGTAAAATTCGGTATGATGCGAGGTACATGAAGGTTGATTGGGTTGGTGGAGTGGGGAGGTTCATGGGTTGAAGAGGAGGGTGAAGGGAGTCTTTGAACAGAATTACGAAACGAGAAGAAAAATGACGCGCCGTTTGATTTATAGTTTGTTTCTCTCCTCCGCGCACCCATCTACCACCCGAAACTGCCTCAGAGGCGGTGTTCCCCGCGCCTCATCCCGCTCTTTATCGGTAGAGAAAACTCCGTCGCTTCGATATTTAAGTGATGAATGGACTAAAATGGCGAGGGATGGGTGACACGGAAGAAAAACGGTTATTGTGGGGGGGGGGCGTATAGCAGCGACTATAGTCCCGCTTTTGTAGGATCCTTAGGATCTTAATTGAAAATTACTACCAACGTTGTTTTCGGACATAAATCTTCAAAATCTTCATTTTGTTTGTTTTTACAGCCATCGGTAGGACGCTGATACCAAGGTATTTCCGTAGTATATTCGAAGGAGGCGTCACGGAATTGTATTATAACTTAAAGCACCCTAAAGAATCCTTCCACAATACAAGCATCACCTTAGACTGCGACCAATGTACAATGGTCACTCATCACGGGAAACCCATGTTCACCAAGGTGAGTTTTTTATCTCAAATTCTATTTTAGTTGTGCTTTGTGTTCGCTTTTTTCGTTTTGTGTGTGTGTGTTTGACGGGGTGTAGTGTAGGGGGAAAGGGGTTAACAATTTCTTTGGGTTCTTTTCATCTGCCCCCTTCATCCTCCTCCTCCTCTATATGCGTTTGGCCCATTCTGTCCTCCAGCTATAAATTTCCTCGCTCCATATATCTTACTCCCTTTTCCCTCCACATAACATACCTTCTCATTCATCAGACATTCTAAATTTCACCTCTGTCTTCCTTTAAAAGTTTCATCTCTAGCTTTTCCTCTTCTTTAATTTGTCCCAGCGCCAAACCATTTATATTAGTTATGTAGTTGAAATATTCCCTCTTTCTAGTTCCTACTTCCCTTCATTTCTTTGCTATCAGGAGTGGGAGGGGGAATTTACTGTGGGGGGGGGATGAATAATTTGGGGGCCTTGTTTGCTTTAAAAATTGCACTTGCGCTTTTCCTTTGGTTCCAGAATTTACTCTGTGGCTCAGATTGACAGGCACAGAATAAATTCAGTCGGTTTAAATTTTTGAGTAGTGTTCAAATCTTTTTTTTTTTAGTTTAAACTGGTGGTACTTTGGGGTATTTATTGCGTGCGGTTTTGTTTTGGGGGGGATTTTTTTTTTCGGGGTGGAAATGTTTGCAGTGGTCAGATAGGGGGCCTCTAGACGAGACTGGTTCTTGCCAGGTGTGCACCGAGGGTCGTCTCATACTCGAATTCACTTTCGACGATCTGATGAGGATAAAGTCGTGGCATTTGGCCGTTCGAACGCACAGAGAGCTCGTTCCAAGGTCCGTCGTCAACATGCACTCGCAGCAGGACCCGGCGATGCTCGAACAACTATCGAAAAACATCACTCGGCAAGGCATCACAAATTCAACTCTCAACTACCTCAGGGTGAGTATTTTGTTATTGAATGAAAAGTCGCTTTTCCTAACAAAATGTTGTTATTTTCAGCTGTGCGTGATATTAGAACCAATGCAGGAGCTGATGTCGAGGCATAAAGCCTACGCCCTGTCGCCTAGAGATTGTTTGAAGACTACGCTGTTTCAAAAATGGCAGCGAATGGTCGCACCACCTGGTTAGTTAAGAATTTTGTTGACGATAATGAACTTGAAGGGTTTGCATATTGCAATATCGATTTTGCAAATTTTAGAATCACAAAGGCCAGCGAATAAAAGGCGGAAACGAAAAGGTTCGCAATCAGGCGGGGCCGCGAACAACGCACCGCCTGCGCCAAATAAAAAACGATCGCCCGGGCCTAATTTCAGTTTAGCATCTCAGGTAAATAGAGGAAAAATATAACGTTTTAAGGATCGTAACTATTCCTCCTTTTTCAATTTTTTTGTTTTTTTAGGATGTTATGGTCGTG
The DNA here is from genome assembly GCA_038030265.1 of Corythucha ciliata. Classification (NCBI taxonomy): domain Eukaryota; kingdom Metazoa; phylum Arthropoda; class Insecta; order Hemiptera; family Tingidae; genus Corythucha; species Corythucha ciliata. Next base: position 20,668,550 of record CM075937.1, on the reverse strand, counting down.
GGTGAACCGTCCCTTATGGGCGGCGAGTTCGGCGATGAAGACGAGCGTCTGATAACGCGGCTGGAAAATACGCAATACGACGCGAGTAATTCGCTTGAACACGATCCGCACTCCTTTAGCGACTCGCCATTGGCTGGTGGTGGCGGATCTTGGGGTGGTCCGGGGGGCGGAGGGCCCGGGGGAGGCGGGCCCGGGGGCGCGGGCGGAGGGGACAGGCCACCTCCGGGCCCTCCAGGCCCACCGCCGCCTCCTCAGGGCAATACCCCTACCAGCCAGGACTCTGACAAGAAGTCTCCGGCGGTGAGTTTTTGTTTTATTTAATTTAATTTTTTTTACGTATTTTTCGTGTATTACTCTCGTCCATTTACCTGGATTCCCCCCGCCCCCACCCAACCCAAACTTCCATTTTTCTCTACGCCACACCTTCCGTTCCATTATCCGCACCGTCCACGTTGTGTCCTGATTTCCTCCGAAAAAATAGACCGTTTGGGGTTTTTTTCTTCACTTCAAGGCGTCCATCTTGTAGTTTGTTCGGTCCCACAATCTCTTACCGTAGTTTTTTCTCGGTTCGCTTAACGCAAATACTACAAACGTGATTGCGCTGTATTGAGATGGCAAAAGAGGTGTCCCCTGTCCACTGAAGGCGCAACGACAATAGAGTGAATTTCAAATGTGTAAGGTCCTCATAAAGCCAGACTCCAAAGACGAGGGCACCATTATTTAAAGAGTATTGGGGTTGGTTGTTGGGCCCCTCAGGCACCATTCCAGGCATCCCACTCGTATGGGGCATTTATTAGTGTACAGCTGAGGATCTAGTCCAGGGTTATTGGGTGCGCCAAGCCTGGCTGATCGTGTTTCGAGGCACTTGAGGGAACGCTCATACAAGGTTACCAACCACGGGGGGACGAAGCCGAGCGGCTGATGTCGCTCCGCCACTTCATTCCGACGGCCGTCCCGAATTCGAGGACCGAATCCTGATTATGATGAAGACGGTGGGGGGGGGGGGACTTCGATTGTGACGACTGCTGTACTAGATAGGCCGAGATGATACTTAATTACTGGGAATGGGAAACCTGATGGAAGGGGTGAATGCCAAAATGGCATAAATGACAGTCTCAAAGAAGAGCGCCGGGGGTCCAAGTTGCCACCTGGAAAACACCTGGATCGTATCCATCGTAGGCAGACCAAAATGAGAAATGAAATGCCCGAAAACGGGTTTACAACGATTTTCCCCGTTATTTTCCCTTTCTGGGCAGCAATAAACAAGTACCAGCCTGTCCCGCCTAGGCTAGTGGCACTACTTTCCTTTACAAGCTTTCCCGTCTTGACGTTGTCTGTTACGGGACGGACGGGTCACCTGTTCGTAAATTTCAATCTGGCAATGGATCCGGGGGCGCTAGCACGTTCCCTGTTTTCAAGGAAGGATTCAAACGCGTCGAAAGCATCTTTGGGTGTTGAGCTGAGGGTTGAAGGTGGCAGCGCGGCGGGCAATCACTCGTTCGATGTTGTAATCGTAGAGTCAAGAGGTCACTTTCAGCACTTTAGCTGATAAAAAAAAAAACAACGACAAGGGATCGGGAATTTTGTGACGTTCTTTGAAATGTATGTTCCGGGCGAGGAATAGTCAAAAATGAGGTTTCTAGGACGACGACGCCCCCCCCCCCCTGCATCACCGATAGTCCCTGGAAAACGCGATAAACTTAATTTTGTGTCTTTCTGTGCTCTTCTTCAAAAGTTTGGTGATAAATGGCAAAAAAAATCGCCTCCGGGCGTAACCGCCCCGCCCCCTCACCGTTTGGTGTCCTGCTTTGTAGGCCCCACAGAACCAGGTCGTTGATCTAATCAGAAAGGCGCTCTCTTTCAGCGAGGAGCGTGGAAAAATCATTGATTTGCGTCCAAAAATAGAGAGAACGCTGTTCGTCTCAACGGATTGACGGACGGACGGATATTGACAGGGGGAAAGGGGATCACGGATTTAGGGTGCTCGTCCAAAAAAAGGCCCTAAAATTTTGCAATTTCTCCAAAATTAAGACTCGAAACAAGCTTTTTTGCAAGATTTAAGGCCTCGAAAGTCGCATTGATGCGGATATTCGTCCTTGAATCTTCCAATTTCCTGGGTATTCGTCACCCTCTGGGTTCGGATAGGGACAGCTAGTCAATTGAATCCGCCGTCTCAAAAAAGGCCCTATACTTATAATTTTGACAGGACTAAATGCCCTGCTCTGGACTCGCAATTTTGCTTAAATTAATACCTACCCGAAACTATCAATTTCGGGGACGTTCAGCAGGAAACTTGTAATTTTGCTGAAATCTGCACCACCCTAATTTGCAAACTCACAAACATTTATCTCTAAATGTTGCGATTACACAACCAAATTGTAGGCATATTCGGGGCCGGCTAGCCCAGAGCTCGCGTCTTAGAAAAGAAAATTGGCCCACAAAACTTGTGGACTGAAATTAGGACCCGGAAATTACAATTGCACGCAAATTATACCTGGAAACATCCAATTATGCTCATTTGCCTCCCCCCCCCCCTCAATGTTGCACAGCCTATTACTCGCCTACAAAAAAAAATGAAACCTAAGATTTAGCACTGAAATTTGTAATTTCCCCGAAGCCAAGACCCGGAATTTGCAATTTTGCTGAAATGAAGACCTGAAACTTCGCCAGAAGTCGAGCAGAGGCTAACCTGGGCTCCGCCACTACAAAAATAGTCTCGAAACTGTTATTTTGTTTTAGTTGAGAGTTGAGACCTTAAAATTTGCAATTCAACAAAATCATTCAATTTCAATTGCAAATAAGATCATGGCTTGCGGGTTCGCGCCCTCTAAAAACCAAAAAACCCCTGAAACTCACAGTTCTGCTGATATTAGGACGTGAAACTTGCAATATCGCAAATATCTAGCCAAAAAAAAGTTTTCAATTTCAAGGGTATTTGCCCCTGAAATGTTGCAACTTTGCAGCTCTATTTGCCGGACTTTGAGCGGTGTCGCGGTCAAGCAAGCTCGGCTTTCTGTACCTGCACTTTATTACTAAAAACACCCGAAACTCGCAGTGCCGCGAATAATCAGCCAGGAAAAGGCCAATTTCGTTGATATTTATTTACATAATTTGAAAGTTTGGTCCTCCGCACAATTTCTTTTTCAAGTGTGAAGCGGCGATTTTCTTATCTTTCGCCTTAGGAGAATATAATATGCTAGGAGCTCGGCTTCCGTCAAAAATTCTTTCATCGACGAGCTCCATGCGGCCTTAGATCATTAGAGGACCGAATCTTGTCAAAAATGACGATTTTGCTCCCTTTTTTCAAGTGGAATGCGAGGATTTTATACCTTTCGCATTAGAAGAATATGATGTGCTAGGAGCTCGGCAACCTTTATCCACGTGGTTTGATATAAACGTCCATAAAACTACAACTTCGTTATTAAGTCTTCAAAATGCGCTCCAGTTGCATTCGAGGGTGACAACGGGCACTCCTGGAAAATGTGAGGCGATTTTTGGTCTGTATCAGTAGAATATGATGTGCCGGGAGCTGAGGAAGTTCCTCAGTCGACAGACTCCCAGGAAATGTTATTCTCCTGGTCACTGGGGAACAAAACTTGTCAAAAACAACGAATTTTGTCCCTTTTTGATCCGATTTTTGGTCTAATATGTCAGCATAATAGGATGTGCTGGGAGCTCGGCTCCGAAATGTTTCTTACCGTAAACTGTCTAGGGGGGAGGGGGTTGTTACATGGACTTACTTCCCAGAGCGTTTTTAAGCGTTCTAAGTGGGTTACAAAATCGATATTCCTAGGCGTGCCTGATATCACCCTCGAGAGTAATTTGGGACAACTTGAAAGGCTTAGTAACCAAGTGGGAATTGTATGCCAATCTAAACCAAACGTACCTAGCTCCTATCACATTCTATTCTCCTGGTCATGGTGGACCAAAACATGTTAAAAACGACGAATTTTGCCCCTTTTTTCCTCGTGTTTCTTGCTAGAACAACTCTATCCAAGGTCAGATTTTCAGTCAGCGGGGAGTCGGCAATTTTTCGGTTGAAAATTGTCGTTTTGTAACTTGTAAGCCAAAGGAGGAGCCGTGTGATCTTGGTAAAAATATCCAGTTTTTGGAAGAAGCAATCCAGCTCTCTCGAAGAACAGACAATTTTCAATGATCCATTTCTTGCCAGAAAAATCCCCAAGTTGAGCAGTTTCCTCCATACGTGTAACGCCCCACACGGTCGTTTATGAACCTGACAAATTGAGTATTTGAGGAAGGTGAATCGCTTTTATTCGACGTTTCTCGCGATTATTCCACTGGTTCAGTTATCGAGCCCCTCATTTTTTTGTCCGATGGGTTGACGATTAATCGTTTTTTCGAGAGCTTTTCAAGGGTTGTAACAATGGGAACGTCACTAGTGTTGAGTGGTGGGTCCTTTTTCCAGAGTTCTGCTACATCCCATTGAAATTGTTTGGGCGCCACTGATGAGACTTACAAAAGTAGAAGCGTGGAAACTTGACGGGAAGTGGCCCAGGCAATTTTGTGATCCTCTAGAACGACCCTTATATGTTCAAAAATAGGTGGTGGGGGGTAGCTGTCCAGCTAAATTGCCCATTACACTGTAAGGCTGCGGCGAGCTGTGACACGGCTCACTGGCTTCGTGAGGGCGTTCACGGCGGTGCGCGTATGACAAACCGCGCATCGACCGAAACGCCCGCGTAGTACGGGTATGAAGTGCACCGCTGATGGAATTATAGGGTACGAGGGTACAGAGCTCGCGGGTGCAGGGATGTATTGTGACCTGAGGCCCTGAGGCGTCCAACGAGTGCTCGCGTTACCCTGTGAGGCAAACTCTTCTTCCAACACCGTTAAAACCGCGCCTTCGCTCCTCCGTCACATCGATAAGCATTGAAAGCAACTAGCAAGTGCCTCTGTTGTAGATTGTAAGTAAACCTTACGGCGTATTCTTCGATCTTTTGGACATAATACGCATGCGGACATAGAGTATGTGGGTGGTCCAGATTTGAGGGCTGTGTGACCTGGAGCTGGAGGGGGGGGGGAGCTCACCAGCAGTTCAGACGCGTTTATCACGGTTACGGGAACTGGAACGGGAGTCGGATTTATAGCATTGGGACGATTCTGCCATGTGTGCTAATTGGGAATTGTGGGTCTTCCACAGATTACTTTTTCGATGATTTCACTTTCTGTCAACGGCTGTGTTTTTATCGGAAATGTCAAAACCTCATCCTCCCCCTCCGCTCCACCATCTTATTTAAATCCCGACCGACATGAACCAACGATTACGTCCCTAAAATCACACGACAGTTTCTATTTTGTCTCCTACCACCCACCCACCATACTGTTATCCGGCTACCGTATTCCTTCTTCTCCTCGTCGGTGTTGGGACTAGCAAGAACAAAGAAAAACAGATCGTTCTCATTTGTTTTTCTCTTCTGATTTTTCTCATTTGTTCTACCATACAGTTTTTCGACCAGTCGAACACAAGTGCGAGTGCATTGAACAATGGTGTGTGCAAAAACGTGTGACCTGTGGGCTACCATCCTTAGAACATTGATTTTTAAAGAAAAAGCGAAATTTTAAGAAAGAAAAAACTGTAATAATAGTAATTATTATCATTAATTAATTTAAAAAATGTGAATTTTAATGAAAAAAAAACAAAAAAGGTAACGAAAAAAAATGTATCAAAAAGAAAACAAATTATGAAATTGGAAGGACATGTGCGTGAGCAGTTTTTTTTTACGAGGGCATATTATTTTTCCTTAAATTTTCTTGTGTACAAAGAAACGAACCCCCTCCCACTCATTCCTCTATTTTTTTTCCTTTAAGGGTGTTATTCTGTTAAGTGTACACAATTCACTTCGTTAACGAGAAATGCTTGTCTTTTTTTTTTATTTGTGTTTTTTTTTTTTTTTTTTTTTTTTTTTTTTACAATTAATATCTGTACATACACCTCTATGCCGGTAATAAGGTGACCTTCCTCCTCTCAGGCCCTACAATCTTTTTTTTTATGTATTGTGGTTCAATGTCACCTACTTGCAACGACCCTATTTGTTTTAGTAAATTATTTAACAGGAAAAATAATGAAATAACGATGATATTTAAAAAACAAAAACAAAATAGAAACGTGCAATTTTTTTGTTTTAACTTATAAATTAATTTTTTATTTGTTATCGGTTATTTATCAGTATTTGACTCTAAGATACAATAAAAGTGGAACGTTTTAAATAAGAAGAAAAGTCCGTCTTTAGGGAGTAGTTAAGTCCCTTCTTTCTATATTTATTCTCATTATAGGCTTTAAATAGTAGATTTTTAGCGTGAAACATCACAGTGACGATTTCACCTGCCCCTTCCTCACCACCCCGTCGATCCTACTACCCAATCACTGGTGCCCTTTTCTCTATAATAATGTGTTTGGGTTGTTCCCCCCTTCCCAATCCCCTACACAGACACCGTCATAACTGGGCCCTTGATTTATGTCAAAACTCGCTTAATTTTCGAATTTTGCCTTATAAATCGACGGCTAGTTTTGCTTTTTTTATGTTGCAGTATTCCGTTATCCCACCCATTCACAACCCCCCCCCCCCCAAAAAAAACCCTGTATTATTAGTTTAAATTGGTTTGTCTCGACGGAATAATGTTATAAAAAGTTTATTGTTTTTATTGTCAACGTCATCAACATCATCGTCGGCTGTCCGCCCTTAAAACAAACAAGAAAATTGCCCCTCCGCATGTCCTCCTCTTTTCCTTTTTTTTATATATATAAAAATGTAAATAAAAACTATGAGAAAAAAAAACAAAACAGTAATTCAAAGTAAAAAGAAAAATAGCAATCGTTATATCAACAACAACAAATATTTCAAGTGGTTTAATTATTACACTTAGTAGAATATAAGGGTCTTGATTTGTTATTTACAAAAGAAAATTTTAAAGAAAAGTGAATAGCTGTCTTACGAGAAGACAAAATTTATTACGAAAATTTCTTTTTTTTTTATATAAGAAAAACTATTCCGATGAAAAATTATTGCAATTTTTCTGTCTTCTTTCCTCAAATTTTTGGTTAATTTTGTTTTTGTAAATTCGTTTTGAATGTATATTTCGCCTAAATGAATATTTAGTTATAAAATTTCAAGGAAAAAATTGCAAAGAGAAACAACAAACAAAACAAAAAAAAAAAGAAAATAGAAGAAAGCTTGTACCATAATTGATTTTATTATAAAAAAACAAAATCATTGAAGCGTATGACGTTATTGACTTCCGAGATGTAATCTCAAGACCCCCCCACCCACCAACACGGTAGGTTTTGTCCTTCTGGCTGTTTGAACACGAGTTATGGTTGAAGTGAGGTTTTCCCAGAAAGTGATGGAAAACTTGATTTCCTTGGTTCAGATGCCTCAGAAAACAGAAACTGTGCCGCATTAAACGGCTATTTTCTTTCGGAAACGTTATTTTTTTATTAAAAATGGTTTGGAAATTGTAAAATTCACCCCTGTGGAAACCGGTCTGGGCTGCCCAGCGTGGGTGTTAGCCAGAGTGGAGAGGGGTGGGAAAGCAGGCAGCTGACCAGCGCGCCTCGATGGTGTGACGGATAGAATACTCGTTTCGCAACCCAGCAGGCCTGGGTTCGATTCCAGTCATTGGCCTGAACCATTATTGTGAGGCTGCGGCGAGCTGTGACACAGGCTCACCTCGGCGTTCATGGCGGTTGCGCGTATAACAAACCGCGCGCGCATCGACCGAAAGAAATGCCCGCGCAGAAATGGTCCACACCCACGGACAAAAGACGTGGAAAAGAGACTTGATATTATCTATCCGGTTGGACGGTGATTTGGCTCGCCTGCGCTGATCATCCATAGGTCAGCGGCTGAAATTGAGTAGGCGCGATAATGTGCTGTTCTTGGGGCAAGTACGTGGTAAAATTTTAGGGAAAAATTCCAGTTTTCCTGGCTAAGTATAAGAAAGAAAATGCTCTAATTCACGATATCTCGATGAAACTTCAAGACCGAAAGAAAGAAAAAATCGCTGTTTCGCGGTATGCAGAGGTCTCATGTGCTATTTCTGTGCAAGCCCACGGCTAATATCGAACAAACAAAAAAAAAAAAAGGTTGATCCTGGCTAAAAGTGAAAAAAAAGCTAATTCGCGGCTAAAAATTGAGATAAAGCGCCATTTCGTGGTTTCTGGACGAGCGCTGTTTACTTGCAAGATGAAAACAAAAACATGATACCCGGTAGTGACCGGGGCAAAATTTACAGTATAGGTATTGTAAGACGGAATTGACAGTTTAAAAGTACGAAAATCTCAGTTTTGAATGTCGAAATTGACAGTTTATATTTTTAGGATGAAATTGGGAGTTTAAGGGCCTTTTCACCCTAGGAGAAAAAAGACGCAGACGCGCGAGTCGGCGTCTTATTTTCTCAGGGAAGAGACGACTCTCGCGTCGCGTTCGCGTCCAATGTGAAGGACCCTGTAGAGTTCTATGTGTTTGTACTGCAAGAGTCGGACGCTGAAGAGCGCGTCGGCGTCTTTTCCTCTTAGTGTGTGAGAGGTGAGAGTGCCCCTAGGACGAAATTGACAGTTTTGAATGATGAAATTGACATTTTTCTAGAACGAAATTGACACTACTAGGACGAAGTTGAAAAATGTGTAGGACGGTATTGTTGTGAGGGTTTCTCTAGTACTTGACTGTTTCATGTGAAGGGGCTGAAACCTCCCCCTCCCCCACCCCGCCGCGTGTTGTGAGCCCGAATTGTCTGCTGCTGAATCTCGTTTCGTGATCTTTTGTCATGTTGGAGGAAATGACAGATTCCAAGTCAAAGCTTGTCAGTTTCTGGGCTGAAATTGACAGTTCTAGCGATATTGACAGTTACTGAGGGAGGGGCTAAGAAAACCCATAGTCTGAAACAACCGAATTCTCGTCAGTGACTGAGATTACAATTTGTTTGTGCATGAATAGCCATTTTAGTGCACGAATCGTCAATTGAGGCATTTTGAAGGCACGAATGGTCAATTATTTGCCATTTTTGGAACGTGAATGGTCGTTTTTACCATTTTAAGGGCACTAATCATGTCAGTTCAAGCCTTTATTAATATTTTATTTTAACGGTTTTGGCTTTTTTCTTCTTGTACTTCTTCGTAGAACGGCAATATAAAGTTCGTGGAAGAAACGAAAAATTCCACTTTAGAGCGAATCTATGAAGATTAAAACTTTTAATGCGTTTGGTTATTTTAGAGCATGAATTGTCAGTTTAGCCATTTTAAATGGCGTGGAATGGTCTATTGGACCATTTTTTAGAGCGCAAATGCACGATTTTGGCAATTTTCGGGGCATAAATCGTGGCATGTGCCCCGAAAATTGCCAAAATCGTTAGTTCAAACATTTTCATGGCGTGAATCGTCAGCTTAGCAAGTTTTAAGACACATAATACAATCATTTTTGCTATTTTTGCGTGCGAATAACCAGTTGGGCTTTTGCAACCAGTAAGAGGCGTAAATTGTCTTCAGTTTCACCATTTAGTTCTAAGAAAAAAGTCCGATTGCGATTTGCCATAGCCAACCGAGCTATTCCTAGGGCCGAACTGGTCAGTTAAGCCATTTTCAAGGCGCGAATCGTCATTCATTGAGCCATGTTTAGGGCGTGAATAGTCCGTTTGGCTATTTCCAGAGTACGATTCGTCAGCATAGTCAATTTTAGGGTGTGAACGGTTAGCTCGAAGCCATTTGTAAGGCACGAATCGTCACTTTAGCCATTGTAGGACACGAATGGTCATTTACCGAGCGGAAATTGGCAGTTTGACTATTTTCAGATCACTAATTAACTGTCAGTTTAGCAATTTTAGGTAGCGGAATTGTCAGTTTTACTATCAAGGGGCGCAAAATAGTCAATTTAGCCATTTTTAGTTGAGCGAAGCGCAAATAGCCCATGAAAACCAACGTATGGTCATTTTTTGGGGCGCAGATAAGTCAGTTTAGCCACTTTCAAGGGGTGAATCGCGGGTGAATGACCAGTTTGACCATTTTTAGACGGAAACGCTTTGAAAATTGAAATTTTTAGGGCATTTGGAGGGTTTGGTTATTTTAGGGTATGAATTGTCCGTTTAGTCATTTTCACAAGGTGTGCAGAATTGTCTACTATTTGGCCATTTCCCACTGACATGATCGTCCCGAGAGGTGGGTTGGTCTTTTTCCCAGAATTCTGCTACCATATTTGCAGAATTCTGTTACTCGTGCAATGTACTCATGCACTACAGTTAGGAGCTCTAGTTACTAGTGCTGCACTAGCACGAATGTGCTGATCGTCAATGAAAAAGCGCTAATATTCGTGGCTATAACTGCGAGAAAGCGCTGATTCGTTGTCTTATGATCTAGCTTTCAGACAGAAATTGTGAAAAAAAAGCTGATTCGCGGTGTATGGAGGCCATTTTACGGCTGAAATGTAGAAATCAACACAAAAGTTTTTTCTTTGGGGTTGTAAAAATGGATAAAACACGCTATACCAATTCAAGGATGTACAAGTGTAAAAAATCGCGGCTAATACTGACAAAAGCAACGCTTATTTGGGGCGAAAATGGCAAATTTACGACTGAAATTGCATATAAAAGTTCGCATATAACGCACAATTCGCTAATAAAATAGAGATTAGATGCTAATTCACGACAAAAGTATCAGAAAACGCTATTTGACCGTTAAAATTGAGAAAAGTCGTTGCAATTACCTATAACCGCTAAAATCTGATTCAATTGAAAAAAATAACTAAATCGCTGCGAAAACAGAAGACAAAAATCCGTAGCTTCTGAAAGCTTCAACGATCAAACTGAAAAACAGCTCTATTCCGTAGCAGAAGGTAAAAAAAAAATGCTAATGAGGCGTGAAAGTACAAAAAACAACGCGACAAAAATTGAAAAAAACACAGCCCACGCATTTTCATTTCAAATCGAAAAAAGTGTTAATTCGCTGGTTAAAATTTAAAAAATGACTAATCTGCGGTTAAAATTGCGAAAAACGCCAATTCGTGGCTAAAATTGAGAAAATTCGTGAATTCACGGACAAGAAGCGCTACCGCGCTGCTAAAATTGAGAAAAAGCGCTAGTTTGCGGCTAAACTTGAGGAAAATCGCCAATTCGCGGACAAAATTGTGGTAAAATTTCCACTAACCTTCGCGCTCTCTGAAGGCGCTTTGTGGCTAAAATTGAGAAAAACGGCCAATGCAAGTTAAAAACACAGCTGATTCGCGGCTAGAATTGAGAATAAGCGCTAAGCCATAGCTAAAAGTAAAATGAAATTGCTAATGCGGTGCTAAGATGTTAAAAATGCTAATTTTTGGCATGAGAAAAATCAATTTTTAGCCTGGCTAAAATGAGGAGAAAGGCTATTTTCAGCCTAAATTGAGGAAAAACGCTAATTCGATGCTAAAAATGGGGAAAATCTTCAATTTGCAGCTAAATTTGCGGAAAACGCCAATTCGTGGTTAAAATTGAGAAAATTCTCTAATTCGCGGGTTACAAACGCTACTACGTTGCTAAATTTAAGAAAAAGCGCTAATTCGCAGGTAAAATGGAGGAAAATCACTAATTCGTGGCCAAAATTGTGAAAAATTTAAATTTTTATTACAAATTGAAAATACGCCAATTCGCGGCTTCTGAATGACACTTTGAGGTTAAAATTGAGAAGAAGCGCCCATTTTACGGCTACAGGTAGAAAATCCGCTGATTTGCGGCTGAGAAATTCGCTAATTCATAGCGCATGTTGAACAAAAAAATGATGCGATTAGTGGCAAAAATGTGGAAAAACCTGCTATTTTGCGGCTAATATTGAGGAAAATACGTAAGAAAAACTCTAATTTTCAGCTCAAACTGAGGACAGTGCTAATTTTCTGATAAAACATAGAAAAAGTGCTAATTTGCTGCTCAACTTGGGGGCCTCTTGGGGAACTCCACCCCGAGCGCCCGATAAGTGCAAGCCCGCCAGTGATCCAACCCACAGCAGGGCCGTACGGTGCATTCGATGGCGGTGACGGAGCACGCGCTCACTGGGCCCATAACATTTTTTTGAATTGTTGATCCAATGGACGACAAGTTTTGTTATTTATTTACATCCCCCTTCGATGAGGTAGTACTATTTATATACATCGTATACATATATCTAAGCACATAAATATATAGCGTGAAATTAAAATCAGAATAAGTCAATCGGTAAAAACGCGTCACATAAACTGCGCCATAGGGTCTTCATCTCGCTTGCGTTTCATGTAGTACGCCTCCATTTCCAAGTCCGTCGGCTTGGCCACTTCAACCATGCTGTTGTAGGAGCGCTTCCGGTCATCCAACTTGGAAAGACGCTCGCCTTCACGCTGCGCTTCCTCTTCTTTCCTGAGCGCCTCTTTCAATTTTTCCTCTTCCGTCAAGGATTTCTTCTTTTTCTTCTTGTCCTTTTTCTCGGTCTTTTTCTTCTTTTTTGCGGCTTTAATTTTTTTGGTGTCCTCCTGGATAAAAAAAAAAAAAAAATCAGTAAATAAAATTAGTGACCACGTTAATAATTTAAATCGTGAGGGATACTTACGTCACTTGATGATGACGAATCTGAAGATGAACTGTCGTCACTTGAGGAGGAGGAAGATGAGGACGACGATGACGAGGATGAAGACGACGTTTCACCAGCGCCATTCGGTTTCTTCTTTCTCAATTTCGTCTTCTCACCGTTCGACGAGTCATCATCCTGTGTGGGCGGTGGGTTCGAGTCATCGTCCTCGCCAACTTGAGCAGCCTGAGCATGTCGCCCAGACACTGGTGCTGTCGCGCCCACAATTGGTACAGAAGAAATGGACGCCAATCGACCCTTTTCACCCGTACAATACGACCCTTTGACGAAGGAATGGCAGCAACGGTAGCCCCATTTCCCACCGCGCCAGTGCGAGCCCCAAACACTCGTATGGTTGTTGTTGAAGACGTCCTCTTCGTACTTGGAGCGAACTATTTGCTTTTCTTGGCCCTGAAAAATACGACGAAATGAATCAACGATTTTATATTTTATTGGTATGTGGTGGGGAGGAGGGTAGGGGAGTCTCACCTTTATTAGAGCTCCGTATTTGGTGTACTCCGCGTAGTGCTCCGTCTGAGCGAGCAAAAGCTCTTTGGGGGGCGCCATCAAATGTTCCTCACCGCCGTACCTAAAAAAATAAAAAGTGACTCAAGTAAATTCAAGGTCGTCTTGGCTGACAGTTTCCTAGAAACAAACCTGTCTAGTATGCCGAGTTCGCCCTTTTTCTTAAACTCATCCTTTTTCTCGTCGTACTGTTTCCTTAGAATTTCCAGTCTCGTCGGTTCACCCAATGGGTGCACTTCGACCCCCTTTTCATGTGCCTCCCAAGCGAACAGTTGCGACTTGGCGTGACTGACTGTGTCACCCGTAAAACGAACGAAATTTTCGCCTTTATAGTCGACTCTATTTAAAAGAGAAATATGAAAAGAGCGCGTTTTATTATTGGAGGTGGCTAAAAAAAAAAAGCTTACTCGTTGGGGTCTCCTCGTCCGACGTAGGGGTTGTCCCTCATAGACCTCGTTTTAGGGTCATAGTAGGCCGAATTCGGATCGAGATTCCTCAAATATTTAGCGGTATCCTCACGAATTCTCAAATTCCTCACCGTGATTCTCTGTTTGCTGTCAACTTTTGTTCCGGGCATGTCGACTTCATCGACATACTTATCGTCATCTTCACCGTTCAAATCGTCGTCACGTTTCAAGTCCTCGTCGGGCATTGACACCAGTTCATCATCCGCCTGAGTCGTCGACGAGTCCGCCCCACCGCCACTCTGCGACGAGGGGCCCGTCTTTAATTTTTCAGCACGAAGCAACCGTTTCGCCGCGTCCACTTTTGCGTAGTGCTCGACGACGGCACGGTGCTGTGACGGATCGTAGCCAGCCCAACGGTCTCGTTTGCCGTCGTAGTCACGACTCAGTTCGGGTTGAACCCACTCGTCGGGAGCAATTTTGGCGCCGGAGAATTTCGCTCCGATTTTACGCGGCCTCTCGAGACAGTCTTTCTTCTGGTGAGTTACGGCGCCGCAATTTTCGCAGGCTCCTTTTCGATACTTAGAGGAGGAAGAGGACTTTTTTTCCCACGCAAACAAACAAAAATTCAGTATTTCTCTCACAGAATAACCTCCTTGAAAATGAAAACTTACCAAATTAACACCACGGCGGTACCACTCATCAATCCCTGAGTGTTGTTTGACGGACTCCGACTGGATTTTTTGATGTTTTAGCGTCGGTCCACGCGTTCCATAGTACCAAGGGGCGGCCGAAATATACTGAGGAATGTGTGGGTTAATGTCCTTGCCCTCTTCATCGACAGCTGCCGGAGCTGTACCCGCCTATAGCATTGAAAAAACGCATAAAGTAATTAGTAAGAGTAGTAAGTGGTTGGTGGAAGAGAGAGGGGGGAAGTGCCTGGCCTAAAGGAAGACATTCAATTTCCGACGAAGGTGACAGATCAGGCACAGAAACCCCACCCAACCACAATCTTGGTAGCCGGTGCTGGAAAAGCAATCGGTGAGTGGCGCTGACCGGTGGTGGGGGGGGGGGGTCGAAACTGAGCTTTATAGTTCTAATGGGCGATTACGGGTTTAATTGCCTCCACAACTCGCTAAATAGGCCGAGAAACTGAATATTTCTAGCCTGACCACGATTGCTGTGAACCGGCGGCGCTTTGAGAAAGAAAGAAAGAAAAAAAAATTGTCAATTGTCCAGAAGGACCAGTATTTGACTGTCAAAATCTCAGACTCACAAGCCCCTTCTGGCTCAACTCGGAGCAACTTTCAAAAATGAACCCAAAACGTCCCTACGAAATTTGAAGGTCATATTGTAGGCCTGGCATGAAAGCCAGGCTGGTCTGGCACACCAAAAATGTAATTTTGCGGATCTTGCTCCCGAAAAAAACAACAAAAAAACCTTTTGGCGAGGCTGAATCGCTGAAAACCCATTTTCACGGGTTTAACTAGCTAAAACACAATTTTCTCGGATCTCATTACGATAACTGCAATTTCGTGGATTTGTTCTGCTGAGAAACCAATTTGGCGGAGTTGGCTCATTCAAAACCCAATTTCTCGGATTTCGCCCACTGAAAAACGATTACCTATCGCAAATCTGGAAAACTGCCAAACTATTATCGAGAATCTGGCTGTTTAAAAAAGCCATTTTCGGAATTTTGCCTCACTAAAATGCCAATTTCCCAGGTCTGACACATGAGCGTAGCCTGACTGGTACATTGGAAGTCTAACTTTTTGATTTCTGCCTCAGCGAACCTGCGAATTTGACTATGTTCCCTGGAAATGGGGAAGGGGGGTGCAAACGTGTCTAACCCACTGAGCTAAGGCCGACCTTAGGCATTGACCAAACACCGAAATGTTATGCGGTGTTATTGTGGTGTAGTAGGGTGGAAAATGCCAGCCACTTTCGTCACTGACAAGATCCAAGCTATCTGCTGCCGTCGCGCATGTTCTGGTCTAAAAAACTTGGCAGTCTAGAGGACTGTGAGTTCCTGGCGAGGAACTGCTCGTCCCTACCAGGCGCGGATTCAGAATTTTCTCAATGGGGGGGGGGCGTCTTGGGCAAAATTTATCCGTAAACCCACACCCAGGGAAAAATGTCCGCGAAATGCCCCATTTTGCCTACAATTCATTCATTTTACAACATTGGGCAAAACACTCACGTGCAAAATTTACGTGAAACGCTTCACCAAGGGCAAATTTGTGGTGAAATTGTCTATTTCATGAAAAAAACTTGTAAGTTTCACGATGAAATTGTCAATGTCATACGGAAATTGTCTATTTTATGAGAAAACTTGCAATATTTTATGGAAAATCGTCAATTCATAAGTTGTAAGAGGGATGGTGAGGGAAATAATGTCATAAGAACATGTTCGGATTAAGAGGTGACGTTTAATGATTTTTTAAAGAAATTTAAGTTTTGTAAGAAAATTGTCAATTTTATAAGGAATTGTCAGTTTGATTAGGAAATTGTGAATTTCAAAAGGAAATCATTAATTTTCAAGGAATTGTCAGTTTTATGAGAAAATTCCTGTTACGCGAGAAAGTTGTAATTTTTATATTAACAAATTGCCAATACTGTAGAAAATTGTAAATTTTAAGCGCATAAATAAATTGTCAGTTATTTTAGGGAAATTTTCAGTAGTACTAGGAAAGTTGTAAACATGAGAATTTTTTCAATTGAGGAAGCAGTCAGTTTTTTTTTCGTTTTTTTTAAAGGAAATTGTAAATTTCGGGAACTTACTGGCAACAAATTTTGGCAAAATTACTGGCAAACAAATTTCCCGAAATTATCTGTTCAGTTCATGAAATTGACAGTCTTCTCATGAAATTTACAATTTCCTCATAAAATATACCATTTCCTCATAAAATAGATAATTTTCTCATAAAATTGACGATTTCCTTATAAAATTGTCTGAGGGTTTAAATGTCCAACAAGGCCTCTTTTTGATTAATTTATTCAAATCAAAAAGAGGCCTTGTTGGACATTTAAACCCTCAGATTCATTATGGCCTCATCCAAAAACAACCTTATAAAATTGTAAATTTTCTCGTAAAATATACAATTTCCTAATAAAATTCACGGTTTGCTTATAAAATTGGCAATTTCCTCATAAAATGGACGATTTCCCCATAAAATTGATTGTTTCCTCATAAAATTGACAATTTCCTCCTAAGATAGACAATTTAATTTTTTTAAATTGACGATTGACGATAGAATTGGCAATTTCGTCAAAAAACATACAATTTCATCATAAAATTTACGATTTCCTTATAAAATTGCCGATTTCCTCATAAAATTGACTATTTCCTCGTAAAATTGACAATGTCCCCATAAAATTTATAATTTCGAAACGATCACCAATTACTGTATTAGCAATAATCAATGGCGTGGGGTAAAATTAATAAGTTCCATGGACCATAAATAAAACTATTGAGGATAAGTTACAATTTCCTTGTCAAATTGACAATTTCTGCTTCAAGTTGACAAGTTTTTAATTAAGTTGACAATGCGCTGATAAAAATGTCAATTCGCTAATAAAAATGACAATTTCCTCGTGAAACTGACAATTTCGTCCTGAAATTAACGATTCGAAGAAAATTTACGATTTCCTATTGAAATTGACAATTTCCAATTCGAACTCACAATTTCCTTACAAAATTGAAAATTCATTAAAACAGGGCAATTTTCTCATTACATTGACAATAGGTGGGCATACACGAGCAGATATCTGCGGCAGATTTCATGTTTTTGACAGATATCGGTGGTGAAAATTTGCTCGTTAGTGGGCAAGAAACGAGGACAGATCAACCGTGATCGGCCAACCGATATCGGTGGGAGTTCAAATCCGTCAGATGTGGTCTGTGGTCCCCCATTAATCAACCGATTTCTTACGAGAGATATCTGGCAGACATAGATCGGCCGATTTCGAATCGGGCGTCGCCCCTTAACGCAACGATTTTAACCACCGAAACTTCACTGGAACATGTATTTTCTCTTATTTTCATCATATGTATGGGTCAAGCTTCTTACTCCCTCTACTAGTTTTCTAACTTCATATCTGCCACCGATCTCAAATATCTTTCGAACCCAACCGATAAATGAAATCTGTCAGATTTTTTTCCGCAACAGATCTCAATCTGCCAGATGTGCCCCCACTAACGGGCAGATTTGATCGGGTAACAGATATCGGTCGCAGATAACTTTTGTAGGTTAAGGGGCGACGACCGATCTCATCGTTTGCTCTAGATCGTTAACGATATCTGTTAAAAATATCGGCCGATCAAATCTGTCAGAATTATCTGCCCGTGTATGGGCCACTAATTCCTCGTAAAATACGACATTTTATTCATAAAATTGACTATTTCCTTATTAAACGACAATGTACTCGTCAAATTGACACCTTTTAGACTGAAAATCTCATCGTAAAATCAACCATTATGCTCATAAGCTAAAGATGTCTTATACAATTGAAAGTTTTCTCATAAAACATACAGTTTCCTTAGTGAAACCGACGAGTTTTTTTCATAAAATGGACAATATGTCCCCTTAACATTGCTCTTGGTGAAGCATTTCGCATATTTGTTGCCCTTGTTATTTTGTGTAGTTTATTCGTCGTGCCGCGGCATTTCAAAAGAGTTTTTTCCTCACTTTTGTGACGTTTCGCTCAAAGTTTGCTATTGGCGTGACCTTCCGCATCAATTTTGTCCTTTGGCGGCGTTCAACGTCAATTTTCCCCTCAGTGAGGCCATTCGCGAGAGTTTTTCCGTTCAACAACTTGGCATTTCACGACTCTCGAAAACCTTTGATCTTCGGGCCTCTGATGATCTTTAATTTTTTTTTATTCGCGCAAGTGATCTCGACTCCAAGGGTGGGACCATGGCCCCTGTGGCTCCCTCCCTTAGATCCGCCACTGGCTGGTCAAGGCCGACAGGCTACCTTTACCCGTAACCGGTAATAAGCCCTTTTTCTTAATAAGACGCGCATTGTGGTTTTCTAATTTTTAGCCGCGAATTAGCGTTTATAGTTTAATTTCAGACATCAATTTGCGTTATTTCTAAATTACTAGCTAAACAGGGATTTTTCCCAATTTCAGCCATGAATCAAGTTACTCTCAATTTATACGAGTGAACTAGCGCTTTTTCTCAATCGTACACCACGAATTAGTCAATTTCATTAATTTTAGTCGTAATTTAGCAATTTTTTAACTTTGAGCTTCTCTATTTTAGCAACAAAGTTGTCTTAAGAGGGCGATAATTGTGTTTTCGTGAATTTGCGTTTTTTCTAACACGCTATCTGTGAATTAGCGAATTCGATCTTTTGGGCGAGGCCATGGTGATTTCAGTCAGAAAAAACGTCCAATTAGGCCTAATTGGACGTTTTCTGCCTGATTTGAATTGGCATTTATCTCGATATTATCCGTGGTCCATGGATTAGCTGTTGTTCTCAATTTTAGCCGCGAATTTGCAGTTTTCCTCAATTTTACACTGTGAATAAGACATTTTTATTAATTTTTGCCGCAATTTAGCGATTTTTTCACATTTAGCTATGAATTTAACTCGTTTTTCTATTTTAGTCAAAAAGGTGCTTCTAAGAAGACGAGGGTTTCTCAATACTGGCCGTGAATTAGCGATTTTTCCCAATGTTGGCCGCGAAATTGCGTTTTTCCTTATCTTAGCTGATAATTCACGATTTTTCTCAATTTCAGTCACGAATTAGCATTTTTGGCTCAATTTTAGCCAATTAACGTTTTTAAAAGGTAAATAGCCATTTTCCTTATTTCACCAGTCAATTAGAGTTTTTCTACGCCTTTTCTACTCTTTATTCGTGAATTAGCGTGTTTTCTCAATTGTATCCCCCCTATATAGCCTGTTGTCTCACCCCCTCCCCCCGACCAATTGACACCTTAGCGAATTGGCGTTTTTATTAATTTACCCAGACCCAGTGGATGAGCCATTTTTCTCAATTTGAGCCGGGAATTATCGTTTTTCCTAATTTTAGAGGTAATTAGCGCTTTTCCTCAATTTTATGCAGAAGCCAGGAGCCCCTAGGCAGCTAACTAGTCTGCCTAGGTATAAATCCGGACCTGAGTACTCCTGCAGTTCGGCTCACTGGTTCCGTACTCAGCTTAGTAGGAAGCTGAAATTATGGTCACATCGTGTTGTAGGCCACAATTAGGGGCAGAGAGTCTTGTGCGGTCTGGAATCAGTAAGGCACCGACAGTCAGGCTGCTCTCAAGGCTCAAGTGTTGGGAATTCGAAATTGACCTGACGATGTCTAAAAGGCCTCGGACGCGTGAAAACAGCCAATAGGCTGACTCTGATGTCGGGTCTTAAACGGTTCAAGGGGAAAAAGTAACTGATCAAATCGCGAAGAAATGATCGGAAATGCCTTGCGTGGGCACGGAGCCACGTCTCAGGACCATTTCGAATTTCAATACAGGCGTTGTTGGAATGAAAGAGGTCGCTCACACTGGGCGAGACATCCAGGTCTCTGGCAGGCGAAGCTCTTCACCCCCTGAAGGAAGAGCCTGATCAAACCAATGGGAAAGGCGAACATTATCTCCAGATTCTGACTGGTGGAAACATCAGAGCACGTGCTGTCGTGAGTCGTTCTGGGTGATTACGCTTCGAGCAACAAGGAAGTGATTACCTAATTGAGGGTAAGGGGTGGACGTCACCCCAGCGCTAAAATTCTGACTTTTGTACGCCTTAAAACTTCTCTGACCCGAAATAAAAACGCATTAGAATCACTTTCGATGCCTGGGAGACATGAACAACTTTAAATACAACGTGAAACGTACCTTTCTGGCCTCCTCAAGTTCCTTGGCTTTCCTCCAGTCATCCCGAGACTTTTTCTTCGGCTCGTCCGGATCCGAAGTGCTCTTAATGATCTCAGAAACCGGGACGTAGCTACTGGACGTCATTTCAACGTTTTGAATTTAATTATTGATCATTAAATTCAAAAAATTCAACAAACTCTACGTACTTTATACATTGCAAAACAATACAACCTTCACTGATATGAAAGCCTTCCCAGTGCGGCCTTCCGTTGAGTGCCCGTCAGGTGGCGCCTCCCTCGTTATTTGCGTCAACAACCCGTACTACTCTATTCATGGGTGGAAAAACAAAGCTCCTAGAAATTACTGTCATCCTTATAGCAAAGAGGAGGACATTTTAAGTTTTTAGTCCGTCCATTTTGGCAGAAAAGCCTTTGGAAAAAAAGCTCTTTAACTCCTTTAAACGTTGCTTTGAATTCACCTAAACACCAACCGACGACTATGAAAATACAAGAGCCTTTTCCTTTAATTTTCAATGAAAATAGTACGCGCGTGGGGAGAATTCGACGAGATCTTGCACAGTTCTATTCTCCGTGTATTCAGAAAAACTGAAATTGCGCAGCCGACCCCTTTAAATATTTTGAACCGTGAGCTTGCATAAGTAGTCCCCCACCCCCACCCATCAAAACAAGAGTTCCAAAATTGTATTATTTATTATGTAGTTGGTATAAAGCTAAGAAATTGACCATAAATATATTTGTAGTGTACGTATTATACGATACTGCTGTTACTGCGATTCTAATTGCACCCAAAATGTGTTCTTAGTTGCAAGAAGGGACATTTCCTGAACTCAACAGGTGCATTTCACATGTGTGTAGTAGGTGAATGGCCTGATTGACGTATTGAAGAGGCTACAGGATGGGGAGGGGTGGAGAGCGTCGAATGTTGATGACTAATTTTTCATTTTTGTCTCGAGCGTTCCTATTCCTACAAAATAACCACTCAATCGACTTGTCTTCAGTGTAATAACAGCGTGATAAATAATGAACAACATTTGAATATTTTTGTGAGGGCACTGAGAAGTCTTGGAGAGGAATTAAACAGTGACCCCCACCTCTCACCCTCTCGTCAAAACGACCAAAGCGACACGATCATAACCGTAATTTCAGTGGTGGATCTAGGATTTTATCTTGGGAGGGGTTCCACCATAACTCTGTTAGACTCTTTCTTCTGATGAAACAATGTTCTAGCCATTAGCATACGGAGAATTAGTAAGTTCCGGGCCGTATTTTCAAAGTGATCTTGATGCCCGCAGGGAAGGTCCCACGATGGCGCCCTGACGAACAACCGCAAAATAGGCAAATATCAGCAAAGTTGAGAGCTTCCTGTCGGAAACTCACGATACTGCACCGTTTCACGTCTTAATTTCGCGCACGGCGCATTTGAAAATTTCGGGGATTTTTTAGTTTAGTCAGCGCGGAAACCTATGGAGCTAGCCGGCCACGACAGTTCCCTGACAAATAGCCGCAAAGTCGAAGCATTTTTAGGCGAAATTGGAAGTTATAGTTTTCGTTATTGAATTGAGATTGTATTACTTACTACCCCAGAGAGCGAATTGTACTTGCTCTTATAAGACCGTTTGGCCCAGCTGCCATCCGCTACGACAGGCACCAAGGGAACCCCGTCGTAGTCAATGTCGCCTAGTGACCCCGCTATCTCTGCCTCTTCTGCAGCTGCATGTGCCATTGAGTTCAATGCGGTTTGGTAAACACAGTCGTCAATCGTGGCCTCAAGGTTGACGAATGTTTTCGTAGACATAAATGGAATTTCCAGTAGAGACATCATTTCATTGACTTGGGTGTATCCTCCTCCAGTCGTAACAGCACCAACGACAACACCTTTGTTGAGGCAGTCCTCCTGGGTCGACGGAACAGTTGTTAAGAAATCGTGTAGTCCACGCACACGGCATTTCACAGAAATGGTCGAAAAAAAGGTCACTGCGTTCCTCCTTGATGACGTCCATGTCTTTGAAGGAACTGTCAAACAATTGTCCGTGGCAATCCAATCTTTTTACTTGGCTGAATAAATGCTTCAGATCCACGATTCTTCTCCCTAGTAACTGCGAACTAAATTCGCAAGTCATTTTTAGGCATGTAATACTGAACGAAATATTTTCGCAATTATAATAATAATAATAATAATAATTTTATTGCCAGCATAAATGAATTTATAAGGCATTGTCAAAATATAATAGAGAAACAACTCATTTGGAGCGTAGAGCAAGGTCAAACTCTGCGATCGAGTATGGCTCAAGATCAAGGATAAGGTGGCGAACCTGAGTCTTGAATTTAGCCAAAAGATGCTGTGGTCCTTGAGGTGGGAAGGGAGGGCATTATAAAGACTCACGCCCACGGAGCTTGGGTTCAACCTGGCAGAAGCAGCTAGGCGCACAAATGGTGCAGAAAGGTCGTCAGCACGTCGCGTCGAGTAATTGTGAGAGGCAGAGTTGAGAGGAAACTCGGTCAAGTGTGACCGCACAAAGAGCAAAATGCTGAGTATGTAAGCACCATGGAAGGTCAACACACTCAGCTTCCTGAACGACTGGCGTGGATGCAGTCCGCAAAGCACACGAATAGCGGCCTTTTGGAAGCGGTAGATTTTCACTGCTCCCGAGGAATTCCCCCAGGCAAGAATACCGTACGTCATACGGGAATAGAAGAGCCCGAAGAAAACCAGTCGCAGCGCCTCAGCTGACACGACCTTTTTCAAGCGGCGAAGCACGAAGGTGGCCCTTGATAGGTGGGGCGAAAGGTGTTCGATGTGACTGTCCCAGGACATACGGGAATCGATGGAGAGACCTAGGAACTTGACAAACTTATGGGGCCCTTTGAGATCATAAACTAAGTCTTGAGTTTTATTGTCGTTAAGAACGAGACGATTGGCCAAACACCATGATTCTATTGGCGAAGTTGCCGCTTCCAGCTCATTAAAAAGCTCGGCCTCAGAATCACCCGTGCAGAGTACCGTCGTATCATCGGCGTAGAGAAAGATCTCGGACGAGAGAAGGGACGAGGACGCTAAGCATAAATCATTAACATAAAGAAGAAATAGGAGGGGACCGAGGATTGAGCCCTGCCTAACTCCAAGGTCCAGAGCCGGAGTAGGGTCCGATCTGACTCCCCCGTACGCCACGCACTGCAGCCAGCCGACGAGGTATGAATGTAGAAAACTGACGGAACGCTCATCGAAACCGTAATAACGAAGTTTCTCAGATAGGATCCCGACGTCAATGGAGTCAAAAGCCCGAGAGAGGTCGAAAAGTCTGAGACCCACCTTTGAGCCAGACTCAAGCCCGGACATTACCGATTGCAGCAAACGAATAGCGGCGATGGAAGTAGAACGGCCCCTCCTAAAACCATGCTGATTCTCGGCGAGAATCTTATTCTGTTCAAGGAAGTCCAGTAACTGATTAAGGACGAGACGCTCGACTACGCGTGTGAAAACTGGGATGATAGAGATTGGCCGAAAGTCACTGTAAACTTGGTTGCCCTTTTTCGGTACGGGAGTCACAACTGATATCTTCAGGCACTCAGGGAAAGAGCCAGTCTCAAAAAAGCTGTTGATGACAGAAGAAAGTGGTTCTGCAATGAGGTCAGCTGACGACTTTACAATATCGACGTTTAACCAGTAGTAGTCGTACGAAGTAACAGCAGTAACAGTATTGAATAATACCTTTCTTTATTATCGTTTTGAGGAGTCGTTGACCGCTCTTTCTGTTTCTAGGGAAGTAATATCAAGTTCTGACCTATGAGCAATGGTTATTATAATAAATTATTAGAAAAATTATTTATTATTAATATTATCAACTTTTAAGTCATACTTGATCAATGATTTCTTTATAGGGGTTTGTCTTGTTTTTGTTTATTCTTCTACTTCTTTTCATGAGTTTTCGCCGTCCTAGGGCCTTATTCCCAGCGGCGTGAAATAATGCAGCAAACGGGATCCAAGGACTCCGAATAAGAAATAACATTATCCCGCCATAGCAACCACACTATACAAGGTGTTCATGAATTAGCTGGACAGAAGAAAACAAGTTATGGGGCACATCATTTGCCATCGAAATTACTATTTGGAGTTTTTGGAAATTCCGCTTTGTGTGAGTGAGTCACCAGTTTCTTTCGTAAATCGGCTGCTCTCACGTCTGGTACGAAGGCAATATTCACCCGAGAGTGGTCACATTTTAAATGAAATTGTGTGCTCATTCCAATGAGCTGATTGGTTTTAGGGTAGTACCATGTTTAGTACCATTACCATGTATGGCAAGCATTCAAGTGGGAAAAAAGTGAAGTCATAAAAAAAATCATAAAATGTGTGATATTTCGGAAACAAAGCGGAATTTCCAAATAGTCATTCCGATGACAAATGATGTGCCCCATAACTGGGTTTCTTCTGTCCAGCTAATTTATGAACCCCCTGTAGATCGACAAGTTTCTTATGGACCGAAAGAATGGTAAATTCAGTTGACTATCTAAACACATGCTCCTAGAACCATCTGGAAATTTGGGCCCTCAGGCCAACTTGACCAAGTTGTAGCGGCATTTTTCCCTACATTTCTCAATAGGGCCCCGGGGCTAGAGGCATCGTCAGAGGAATTTTATTTTTCGTTTTTCTTAGTAGGTCTGTTCCATTGTTTTGCTAGTGCTGCGCTAGTAACCGTGTGATCACATTGACTTATTTTGGACAAGCACACGTTATGGACTTCGAAAAAACCAAAATACTAACAATAGAATGTTCATGACGAAACGAAAACTCCTAAAAGTCACTGAGGTAAAGAAAAATGAAAATTTCAACAGAGATAGAGAAATTGAAAAATTGAAATGAAGATAACCAGAAGAAGTCCTGCTAACATCAACCAAACTTTTCGAACAACAATAAGAAATTGACTTCCGGTCACATGCATTTGGGATTCTAAGGCTTCGGTTACTATGCATGCGATTTCCGACGATTTGTTCTGACGAGTTTGTCCCCCGTACGTATTGAGAATTTCTCTTCCATAGTAACCACTTTCATTGAAAAGCAGACATTTGTTTGTTTGTTTAAGCGAATTCGTCAGAACACTCATTTTCGTCAGAAATAGCATGCATTGTAACTCTAGCCTAAAAAATAAACTAAAAACCATCAGCGCGAGACCAGTAGTGCATTTTTAAAATGACGACGAATCAAAATGACTGAAACGAAAAAAAAAAAAAAAATTGCTATGACCATGCCTCCATCCCAGGACGGCGAAAGCTCAGGAAAAGAAGTGGAAGAAGAAAAAAAAAACGAACCAACGCTCTGAAATTAAATCATTAGATCATTTCTTTTTATATATTAATATTTTTAATTCCACCAAATTGATATGTAATCATTTTCTATGGGCTCGAGAGCTGCTGAGAGTTTTGCGAATCGAGGACTGCTAATTTTTCAAAGAAAGTCAAACCCCTCTTTTCCACATTAAATCTCAGCCTACTGACAACACTGGGCTGAAGTCAGAGATGTCCCGCTTGCGAGATTTTTTCCCGAGAACTCTAACTAGCGCCTCCTATGGGTCAGAAGATTCTTATCTCTAACAGCAAATCATTTTATAGTTTTAACAGCGAATAAACGCTTTTATACAATTTTATTTAGCCCCGAATGAGTGGATTGTCTCGAAATATGCGAATTAGTACATTTTCTCAATTTTACCAGCGTATCAGCTCTTAAACTCAATTCTAGGCTGGAATCTACAGTAGCCTCAGTTTTAGCTGTGAATAATCGGGTTTTAGAGTTAAATAACCATGGTTTATAGCGTTCCCCATTTGCACAAAATTCTGCATTTGGGCAATTCACTTCCACCCGTCCATTCTTAATTAAATCATATGCTACTGGTGAAGACGGGTGGAAATGAATTGCTGCGTTGCGGAATTTTGAGCAAATGGGAAACGCTAGTAGAGTTTTTCTCATATTTTAGCAGCACGTATTAGCGCCTTTTCTCAATTTTAGACCGATTTCTGCTGCAAATTACCGCTGTTTCTCAATTTTAGCCGCAAATTAACTTGTTCGCTCAATTTTAGCCGCGGATTTTCTCAAAGGGATCTAACGAGTTAGCATTTCTTCCTATTTTAGCTGCGACTGAGCACCTTTTCTCAATTCTAGTGGAGAATTACTTTAATTTTAGCCGCGATTAATTCTTTAGCCATGCGATAACGTGCATTTTCTCTATTTTACCAGTGAATTATTGCTCTATATCTTTATTAGTTTCAGCAAACATGTATCCGTGAATTAGCGTTTTTCTCAATTTCAGCTGTATATTAGCGGATTTTCTGAATTTTTGCCACGAATCGGCGCATTTTCTACATTAATCCGCGAATTAGCGCCTGCCTCCATTTTATCTGCTAATAACAATGCGAGTAAGCGCTGTTTGCCAACTAAAGCCACGAATTTAAGGTTTTCTTCACGGTGAACTGGCGTTTTTCTCCATTTTAGCAGCACAATAGCCTTTTTCTCTATTTTTCCGCGAATTAGCGCATTTTATCAAATTGATTTGTGAATTAAGGGGGAGTTATGTGTTTCCCTGACCCCCCTCCAATCATACCTCGCCAACTCGGCGCTACGTAAATCAATCAATCCTGGATTTCATTTAAATCTTCAGGAAATTCCGCACAACCGCACGATCTTGCTTTCCTAAATAAGTCGTCGAAAGATTGTGAATTTTTCAAGGTAAACGTTTATGTGCGTTTTACAGTTATTTCAGGGGTGAAATATGAAAAAAGAAGATCGTACGGTTGTGCGGAATTTCCTGAAGATGTAAATGAGACCTTGAAATCTAGGATTAGCGCGGAAATACAGCGATCATTTACCTGACGCCGAGTAGGTGAGGTAAAATTTGAGGGGGGTCGAGGAAACACATGTACAACTCCCCTTTAACGCCTTTTCACAATTTTATCAGCTTATGAGCTCTAATATGTTTAGGTATTTTTAGTCGCGAATTAGCGATTTTTCATTTTCATCCTTGTGAATTAGCGCTTTTTCTTAATTTCAGTCGCAATGTTGCATCGAGAAACCGCGAACAAGTGGTTTTTTGTAATGTTTATTCATGAATTAGTGCTTTTTTTCAGTTTTTTGTATGAACCTGCGGTTTTTGCTATTCAAGTCACGAATATTAGCGGTTTTCGCCTACTTCTTGCTCCAATATTAGCACATTGGAACACCTTCTCAATTTGGGCCTATAAAAAATGGGATTAGCGTATTATCTCTGTTTTGTCCACGTAGTTTCCTTCAAATATTCCGAATCATTGGGTGCGTGTTTCGCACCATAAACTGGACTAAATTGACGACTCGCACGTCCTTAAAATAGCAAACTGCGGTAACTAACGCTCGAAAATTAGCCGATGGAACGAACATCCGTGACCTAAAATGACAAAATTGACTATTCGTGCGTTGAAAATGGCTAAACTAAATTTACGCACAAAAAATCACACTCGCGTCCTAAATATGACAAAACATGGGCTTCCATAATACGCTAAAACTGACAATTTTAGTCTTAAAAATCGCTAATTAACTCCGTTCGGACCCTAAATGACGATTTCATACCCTGAAAATGTTAAATCCACCATTCACGCACCAAAATTGGTCATCAAAGTAACTTAATCCGCCATACTTAAAGGGCTGAACTGATAATTCGTGCCCTAAAAAGGAAAAATTTACGGTTCACGTATTGTAAATGGCTACACTGAAAAGTTGCAGCTTAAAAATGGAAAACTGGCCATCCCCCCCCCACCCCCAAGAAATGGCTTGACGGACTATTATAGTGCCCTTTAATACGCCAAATTGACGTCCTAAAAATGGCAATCAACGCTCTAAAAAATTGTTGTTTCATTGAACTCAGATGACCCTATCGACGGACATTTATAGGATTACTCCCCTCCTCATCGCACCACCGTAGTCACAACTGTGAATTCGAGGGAGTGAGGAGGCTGAAAATAAAGAAATTAATCTTTAAATTAAATACTTACTTTTCTTTACTTGTTTTGAGGTCCGAGAAAAAATTGCTCCCAAGGTGGGATTCGAACCCGCGACCCCCTAGATTCGCGCCAGGTGCTCTTACCATCTGAGCTATCCCGAGAGTCCACGCAAAGAGTGAATCCACCCATGAGAAATCCCCTCCGGGAACTCAAACTGCACCTATCGGGTCAGTGCATGTCATTCGTCATTTCTTCCTAATGCGTCCGACAATTAATTGAATATTTGAACTTAGATGACCCTATCTATCTAGTAAAGAAAAGTAAGTATTTAATTTAAAAATTAATTTCTTTATTTTCAGCCTCCCCACGCCCTCGAATTCACAGTTATGACTAGGGTGGTGCGGTGAGGAGGGGAGTAATTCCATAAATGTCCGTAGATAGGGTCATCTAAGTTCAATTATTCAATTAATTGTCGGACACATTAGGAAGAAATTGTGGTTTCTTTAATAACATTGTAGGTACATGTATTATATTTTGTTTTTATCCAAGCGCAAATAAAAAAATAAAATTTGGATTTAAAAATAGTCAAACTGACCATTCGCGACCCACAGATGACGCAACTCGCATGATTCGCCCACTGAAAATGGCTGAACTGATAATCTTCGCCCAAAAAATGGCCAAACTGGCTATTTGCGGCCAATTAACGATAATGTGACAGTTGTTATTCCCGCTCCGAACACCGTCGTCCAACGACCACCACCGCGTCGTTTCCATCCTACCTCATACTTCCCAGGGCAATACACTCTTTTGGTTGAGGGCGGGAGGAGTCTGATGAAATGGCTTGGAGCTGTGGTCCCAGCCTCCGTTTCGACTTCAGACTCTTGGGGTACCTGAGCCACGGCCCTGGTCTCACATCAGCCCGGAAAATGAGTCGGAAACGGTTCTGATGGACTGACTGCTCCTCTAGGAGCGAAAGCAGCTTCCACACTACGATCCCCCGCCTCTGCGGCTCTCGACCTGACTCGGCGAACCGAGTCATCACAGGAAGGACCCGGACCCGACTCACATCAGCTCCGTCTCCGGCAGGGCTGCCAGGTGTGGGTATTTTTCCCCAATGTGGGGATTTTGGTACACCTTTGGGGAAATGGGGAATACGCCGCTGAAGTGGGGATTTTATATATACTATATAGAGTAATGAGAAAGTTGCACATAAAAAAAAAGTGTTTTCGATAGCATATTATCAATCATTCCAGTCAAACAAATAAATACAATAATAGAACCCTTCGGAAATATATTTTTTTAATCTGGTCGCTAGCTCGCTCGCTCGGTACTTTTCTTGCCTCTAAATTACTCATTTGTTAATCGTCGTATATAATTCGAGAGCAAACATTTAAATGACCTAAAACTTCTGAAATGTTTTTTAGCTTGGAATTTATGTCCCTGTTGCCTATTTTGTTTCTAAATTAACTTGGTTTGTTTGTTTTTTCGAGTTTTGACTTTTGAGCCTTCACTGGCATGGATGGACTGGAAGGGTTTGGGGGGGCAAGCTGAGTGGGGAAATTAGTGGCTCAGTGGGAAAAACCTCTTCGGAGGATGGCAGCCCTGAGAGTCTCCGGCACAATGGAGAACTTGCATGAAATTTATTTTATTTTATTTTTTTCGTTCTCAGTCGAGAGTAGTGCTAAAACAAAAGAGAATGGTGAAAACCGCAACTCAATAGGTGCAGGCAGCGATTTTTAATTGCAGTTTAAAACATCCGTGAATTACCAGCTGATCGACTTAGACGAGGGTTGGAAATGTGACGTCACAACCGCCAACCAACCCCTCTCACCAAGCATCTATCCTCACCAACCATCTGCCCAACCACTTCATCCCTCATCCAGTATCACTGCAACCATCATAGAAGCTTACTGTTTACAAATACTTGCACGTTCATTGCTTCGCTGTTTTGCCTTGGTGTGCTGCGTCCCTATTTCGTAAGAAAAATCAAATGCACTAAAATGTTGTTTTCCTTGTTGCATCCAAACTGTGCACTCAGTTGAAGAGCACGGTTGTGATATTGAAGGTTCGGTTGCTTGTGATAAGCCTGTCAACTGTCAAAACACGCTGGTTTTTCCTACTCTTTTCTCAATAACTTCTATAAAAGAACGCCATGAGCGAATAATAATAAAAAAATAGGCAAGTTCTCCATTGCCGGGCTGACCTCCCCCCCCCCGTGGACCAATATTTACGTTAAAAAAAGGATACAGCACCTTCAAGACGGATAGGTCGTGAGGGCTATTGCATAACCTGTCACTTATACACTTTTCAAACAGCTCTTCTAACCGGTCTATAATAGAGCTTTTTCACGATCCCAGCATTTCACCAGCTTTAACCGGCTATTAAAGTTATTAAGAAACAAGTTCCTCTCGTCACAATAAACGCCCAGCTCCCCCTCCCCCACCCATATAGACTTCGGGACGTATAGAAGCAAACTTCTATCCCCGACATAGCAGATCATCTGAATAACGCGATAGTTCAATTTTTTCTCTGAGTGAAAAAAAGTAACTCGTTGAAAAATAATCAATGTGGTACATACGACCTCAGGCTTTAAATAAAATCAGCAAAATGTTACCCCTCATTTATGTTTTTGAGAGTCCCCCCGAATCTTGTGAGTTTTCGTCGTTCGGGCACTCTTGCACACTCTCAGCCCTTCGGTGCAATTTACGGCAGAACTTGAAATTCTCAAGTATTTATAATAACGTAAACATGACACTCGGTCGTCTTCGTTGCGACTCTGCGAGCGCTGATCGCACTCAGCGACGCTTTTCCCCGTTGCCCCCAAGGAAAACAACACCATTACATAGTTTCTGTCATTATGTTTTTTTTTTTTATTTTTAAAGAATTCCAGGTAATTTAATGGCCCCGAACATAAAATTTAGTCGCAGGGCCCAACAAAAAATAATAATTATGAGACCGGCTTAAAGCTAAAAGGCCCTTTTAACACAATAAAAATCTCTTTCTTTTTGTTTTAATAATTACACGAAAAGTTACATAAGAAAATTATAAATTAGAACTAATTAAAAAAGCCCACTTTTGGCACACGTTAGCTCGTATTAAATTAAATAAAAAGGCAGTCTTCTCATTCTATACTCCCCCTCCCGCCGCAAACAGGTTTTTATAGGCTCGTTACTGACTGGTTCAGAGTATCTACGGAGGCTCGTCTATTTCTCTCGTGGTTACCGAGTCGAATTTCATCGCGGAGACCCAAGAGAATTCGCCGAATGTCATTAGACTGGGGTGGACAGTGGAGGATGGCCTCTTGAATGTCTGTTTCGGCTTCGTCGAACAATCTGTGTTGGGGGGAAGAAAATGAAGGATTTATTTATTTATTTTTTAATTGTTTCTTAGGGGTTGGAAAAATGGTGCGGGTGGAGGTTAAATTAGCTAGACGTATAGCACCCCCTCCCCCCCAACTGCTCCGCGATACCACTCGCGCTCACATAATTATTTAATTACATAATTTACTCACTTTAAATCAATTCTAGCCTTGGCTCGAGCGTAGAACGCTTCATAGCAGTCGGGTTTCTGTTTCAACACTTGTGTCGCGAGTTCAACGGCTTCGGACGGTTCCTAAAAAACGCGCAAGCGCAATCAAACAAAATATATCAAGTCCGAAATTACCGATTAACTGCGTCTTCTTTGACCGGAAAAACAGCTTACCTGCATTTTTCTCTTACACCTTGAATTATTCAATAAGAAATTGAGTCGAAGGCCGCGGTAAGTCGAGTCGAGAGACTCGAGTGGAGGAAATCGATTCAGAGCGTAACTGTAGCGATGAGCTGCCTCTTTGAGGCGACCTTTTCTGTAGAGAACGTTGCCGTCTTCGAGTAGTTTGTTAAGTAGAACGATCCTGTGAAATGAGAAAGAGAGAGGGTCAAATTTGTGGTAGGGATGAAAAGTTGGGAAGACTGCGTGGCTTACATTACGTCATTTTTGCCTTTGGCCATCGCCCAAGTGTTTGGCCCGATTTTAGCGCCTTTTTTGAGAAATGTTTGAACTATGGAAATGTTTCGCCACATAATGGCTTTGTCTAAAGGGCGAAGCCCGTCGACGTCAACGTGCTCGACGAGAGCTCCCCTGTCCAGCAGAACCTGTGGAGAACAAAAATACAAAATGACGTCGATTCTTAGGAAGTGAACAGTTACACGAAAAAGAGATGATGGACTTACTTGAACTATCGCTGGATTGCCCTGAGTCGCCGCGTGGTCCAAAGGAATGCGCCCGTTTTTGTCGACGTGATTAACGTGAGCACCGCGGTCCAACAGACACTGAACGGCTTGGTGGCGACCGCGAGAGCAGGACCACGACAGGGCGCTCTGACCGTCACGGTCTTCTTGAGCGATGTTGGCTCCCTTGTCGAGGAGAAGTTCAATGAGACCGACGTGACCTTCACCCGCGGCTACCATGAGAGCCGTTCGCCCCGTGTCGTCCGTTTGCTCGAGACACGCCTGCAGTTGAATGAGTTTCTCGGCGACGCCCCAGTGGCCCTCTTTGACGGCCAAAATCAGCGGTGGCAAGTTCTACGTGGTGAAAGGAAAATTGAAATGGTTAAAAATGTGATGTGTGCAGGAGACGGCAGAGGGGGTATTTTTTAATTTTTTTTTTTATTACACTCACCCGACGATTTACAGCGGCGATGCTGGCTCCCCGCGCTACGAGCGCAGAGCAAACCGCGGTACAGCCGTTCATTGATGCTACGGTCAGGGGGGTTTCTCCGGAAATGGTATCAAATCCGTCTACGTTAACTCCAGATAAATCCAATAAAAATTCGACGATCTATAAGAGTTGTACATAATGTTAGAACTAGTGATGTGATGAAAGGAAAGGAGTGTGGACAGAAGCCCGGAGGTACCTCAACGTGTCCCTGAGCAGCGGCTGCAACAAGGGCTTGCTGCAGGGCTTCAAACAGCTCGACTTCGTGTTCATCATCTTGAACCATCCAGTCGCACGAGACCAGATAGTTGACGACATTCAAGTGGCCATTGCGGGCTGCGTGGACCAGAGCACACCTTTTGAAGAAAACAAAAATTAATGCGAAAATTTGATAATTTACGACAGCAATACACGAACCTTCCAGCAGTGTCGGTTTTCCCCAGTGAAGCCCCCGCGGCTAACAACTGCGACACAACGTTAAAATGACCCTTCGTCGCCGCCAAAATGAGCGCAGTACTCCCTTGACTGTTGGTCGAGTGAACTGAAGCGCCGAATTCAAGAAGAAGGGCGACCATGTCGGTGCTACCTTCATTCGCGAAAACACAAAGAACAGGAGCGTTGCCCAGAAGGTTTGTAAAATAGTCGGGATCGGCACCGGCGAGTAGGAGAAGTCGCGACACCATAACGTTTGGACTGTAGACGTTGCGCAGGGCGCAAATGGCGGCGCTGACGTCATCGGACACAGTGGCCATCCAGTGGGCTTGAAGATCGCGAGATGGGTTGCGATGAAGCGTCATATTTTTGTAGATGTGCGCTTTGAGAATGTGATGACCAAGCTCGAGAGTTTTCTCAGGGTCAAGCGGTGACTGGAGGCGCGACAGACGGAAAACGATGCCGGAGTGACCGACGCGAAGATCACACAAAAATTTGTTGCTCTCACCGTCGTCGCGACGAATGAGCCACTCCCTGAACGATGGATGGAAGAACATGTATGTGTTGTCCATTCTTTTGACGAGGAGACCTGTTAGGACTTTGAATCGCTCGAGGAACTCTTCCCAAGATATGAAATCAGTCGTGTTGAGTGCATTAACGGAGTAGTAAATCTCAAGGAGGGTTAGCGGGTACAACGCAGCAAGGCACACGCTTATAATAGGTGAAACCTAAAGGGCAGAACGTGCAATTAGCGATTTAATTACCAATTAAATCGATTCTAATAATCGATTAACTTACTTTTTCGAAAGACTTTGTGGTTGGGAACTTCAAATTGAAATGCAATAAATAAATCTGAGCCAACGAAACTGGGAGTACTTTGTAGCTGGGTGATTTAGCGACGAGATACCCACGTTCGATAAGATCCAAAGTTAGCTTAGCGAACAGCATAGAGCCACGAGCGAGTCCAGCCAAGTGTTGACAGAGTCGGTGTTGACCGGCCGACCCAGCGATGATGTTCGACTGAATGCTCGGACTGTTCGACACTCTGTAGTTGATGTAGTCGAGAAGGTCCTTTTGAAGGGACTCACTGTGCTCGCTCGTCACGTCGAGGCTGATCCTTTGGAACGGCATCGGCGGCATGATTTCATCCATATGAGTTCGCACCGTGAGAATGAATTTGAGCCACGAAGGAAGAACGTGAGCGTGACGCGACAGAAACGCTCCGAGAGTGTCACCGGAGTCGGGTCGGTGATATTCGGCTTCGCACAGGCCGTCAACGATGATGACGCATCGTTGACCGGCGATTTTGCCCATGCGCCGTAGTGCGGCAAGGGGTTCCATGATGCCGCGACGCCAGGCCCCGCTCGGATCCGCCATACACTCTCTGTGTGACAGGTTGTTTAATACTTGAGGCTCGTTTTGAAGATACTCTTTGTAGGCGGCGAGTTGAGGGGCTTGGCAGAGTTGTGCGGCGATTGAGTGCACAAAGTCGGGCACGAGGCACGTCGTATTATTGTCAGACTGCAGTTAAACACACAATAAATTAAATTCCATCCCCTAAATCTACAAAATATCATTTTAAAAACACGAACAAACCTGACAAAAATGGTAAGCGACGACATGAGAGGCTAAGTGCTGAATTCTACTGGAGACTAGATTGACTTGGCAATAAATACTTTGCGAAACATTCGAACTCGGGCTCGGTCGGTCCTTGCCATTGTACGAATGGAGATCCTGTTTGCCACTTCGACGGCCGAAACAACTATAGTCGACCAGTTGAAGCATCAGAGCAGTTTTACCAGTTCCCGGAAGTCCGGAAATGAGGACGCCCGGCATCGGTGTCCCAAGAAAGTGTTCAATTTCGCGGACCACGCTGTCGCGGCCCACGAACATTGGATCCGACTCCTGGTGGGGGACTTCGAAAAAGAGCGGTTTCAGGGGGAGTTGAGGCGTTCGGTACTCTGCGAATCTCACTGCGAAATAAGAGAGTACGTGAGTTATAACCCCCAAAAAAATGAATGATTCAGGCTCGGTTAGAGTCACACACACATACACACACCAAGCCATGCCCTTACCTTTAGGATCAATGGGACCTCTAACAGTTCCAGAACGCGCCGATCGTCTGATGCTTTGTTTTCGATTTTTAAAAGCATTCAACTCTTGAAGTCGTCCAGGGTGTGAGGCTGAGAGGTTAGGAAAAGCCACACTCGAAAGTTAGTAAGAAGCAAAAAAAACTACCAAGCCAAACACTTACTGGTTAACGAGTGTCGTCTCTGCAACGGACTTGACGAACAATTACTATGTCCCGACATAGACATGAGCGAGCCTACGCTATCGGACGACGGCTCTTTCAACCCACCGCTAGCCGTTGAACGAAGAGCGTCCACTTCGGACGACCCAGTCAGCGTTGACACTGGACTCGTATTGGTGGTGGTGGTCGTTGTGGACGCTTCAAGACTTGCCAACGACGAGATGGAGTCGTGGGCTCGTGTAAGGCTCCCACCACCGACACCACCACCCACGCTGCCACTGACGATACTGCCGTAGTCGCTGGTTTTATTCTCGTTGCCACCCCACAGGAGGCCGAGTCGCGTGTACAAGTCTTGTTGCGAGTTTTTCTTGCCCGGCGGCTGCGCGACCGGTTTAATGCAGCCTCCTTCGTCGTCTATTTTTGACAAATAGAAAAAAAAGGATGTTAGAGGAGCGGATAATTCGATGTCCAAGAGTGCAATTCATCTACAGC
The DNA here is from genome assembly GCA_038030265.1 of Corythucha ciliata. Classification (NCBI taxonomy): domain Eukaryota; kingdom Metazoa; phylum Arthropoda; class Insecta; order Hemiptera; family Tingidae; genus Corythucha; species Corythucha ciliata. The sequence continues at coordinate 20,632,379 of CM075937.1, read as the reverse complement.
GAGTGATTTCGTTAGGCATAAACCTGCGTCAAAGCAAAATTCATCCAAGAACAACATAAAAAATCGGTTAGTTTTTCATATTTTGGGGTTTGTGCGTTGACGACGGCGGTGATTCAGGAGCCTAATAACGAAGAATAAAACTCTTACTGTGTGAGGCGACCACAAGTGAAACAAACTGGACTCCAGCCACAAATTTTGGAATACTATACAGAGCCCCTCCCTCCCACCTATCCAAACGTCACCAAATATTTCAAAAACGTGTGTTCACGGGCCCACCTTTTCCCATGTATTAGCTACAGAGCTGCCGCTTTTTTCTCATTTTAAGTCGCGAATTGGTAGTGGAGGGTTTCACTTCCTTTAAAATCAATGCGATTGACTCTTTCAGGAACCCAATTTCTTGGCTTCGACTTAAACAAATATTTTTAAAAAATCGTGAGATTTTCTCTCCTCAAAGGCCAAATCTTTGAGTTTAGTTTGTTCAAAGGCTCAATTTCGCGCGTTTGGCTCCAATCGAGGAGGCAAGAGTGACCGCATCATTTACTCATCGCACCCTTCCTATAGGGCGCCTAATAAATATTGAAAACGGAACTTTTTTTAAAGACGTGAAAAAGTTGAAAAATGGGCATTTTCAGACTGTTAAGATGTGAAAAAAAAGCTAACTCGCTTCTAAAATGAAAAAAAAAGTGATGATTCACGGATGAAAATACAAAACGCTATTTTTCGCCCGAAATTGAGAAAATTGTGTTCTTGTGTGACTAGAATAGAGAAAAACGATAATTCACGGCTAAAACTGAGGCAAAAACTAACAATTTGCGGCTATAAAAATTGAGAAAATGCGATAATTCACAGCTAAAATTGAAAAAACGCCAATTCGCGGCTGAAATTGAGAAAAACGCAAATTCATGAAGTAAACTCGATAAAAAGCTCTAATTCGTGCCTAAAATTAATAAAAACGCACATCCGTAGCTAAAATTAAGATAAAACGTTAAGCGGCTGAAATAAAGAAAAACGCAAAATTTTGAGGCTAAATTTGATACAAAGCGCTAATATTTTTTTGCGGTCATAAAAATGGTGAAAAATCGCTAATTCACTGTGAAAATTGAGCAAACACCAATTCGCGGATTTCTTGAGGCAACTTTGCGGCTGAAATTAAGAAAAACGAAAATTCGTCAGGGTGAAATTGAGAAAAGTGCAAAGTGGCGGACATAAGTGAGAAAAAGCGATAATTCGTAGCAAAAAGTTAATGAATACGCTAATGCACACCTAAAATTATGAAAACGCTAATTTGGGATTGAAATGTAACACGCGGGTAAAATAGAGAAAAACGTCGATTTGCGCCTTTTGGAAAAAGCGCTTATTCGTAGTCGAAATTTCGAAAGAGCGCTCATTCACAGATAAAATTGAGAAAAGTGCTAATTCGCGGATAAAATAGATAAAAACGCTAATTCGTGGAAGAAATTGCGAAACAGCGCTAATTCATGGTTAAACAGGCGTTGATTCGCCACCAGAAATTGGAAACGGCACGTATTCGCGGCTGAAATGAAGAAAAAGGGATAATTCGCAGGTGAAATAAAAAAAAACTCTTATCGAGAGGAAACGTTATTTTGCGGCTAAAATGTTGAAAAACGCTAATTCGTGGACAAATTTAGGGAAAAGCGCTAATTCACGGCGAAAATTTGAAATAGCACTCATTCGCGGATGAAATTGATGAAAGGGCTAATTCTCGGGTAAAATAGAGATTAGCGCTAATTCATGGACAAAATTGAGAAAAAGCGATTATTCACAGCCAGAAATTGGGAACGGCACTTATTCGCGGCTGAAATTGAGAAAAAGTGCTGATTCGCCGGTAAAAAAAAAACAAAAAAAACTCCAATTCGCGGCTAAAATAGAGAGAAAACGCTATTTTGCGGGTAAAATAATGAAAAACGCTAATTCGTGGACAAAATTGAGAAAAATCGCTGATTCACAGCCAGAAATTAAAAACAGTACTTATTCGCGGCTGAAATTAAGAAATATTGGTAATTCGCGGTTGATACGAAAATGAAAACTCTAATTCACTGCTAAACTCAAGAAATCGCTATTTCGCGGGTAAAATTCAGAAAAACGCTCAATCGTGGACAAAACTGAGAAAAAGCGCCAATGCATGGCCAAATTTAGAAACAGCGCTCATTGGCGGCTAAATTGGTGAAATAGCGCTATTTGCGGCTGAAATGGAGGAAAAGCGCGAATTCGCGGTCTATATTTAGAAAAAGCTGATTCACGGATTCTTCAGGCAACTTCGTGGCTTAAATTGTGAAAATGCGCTAATTCATGGCTAAAAGTTTATAATTCGCTGATAAATTGCAGAATAGCGCTAATTTGCGGCTGAAACTGATTAACTGAATGGGAAATTAGCAAATTTGGCGGGGTAAGAGGATGGCAATCTCAACGAAAAATCTCCCCAATGTAGAGACATATTGAGAGAGAAAAAATCCATGCAGTGCTGTAAACTCAAAAGTTGTACGCATACAACACGCCAAATTCTTACGATGTGTATACGTTAGCGTGTTCATATTAGCTTGCACACACAAATTGAAAAAAAAGGTGAAAATCGTGCGTTCCACTCTTAAAAAAACTACATCAAAACGCTCATTGCCTGAAACTACAAGTTGATTGAGCCCCGTCAGTGCCGACGACGAGGCGCTCCACAACGATTTAATTTTTCCCAGCACCATCGACGACCAACGACGTGATTCCATAGCTGCTGATGCTGATGATGTCATCAGAGCTAAATTTTTGTATACATGTACTATATAGCGCGCTCTTGTGCTGTAGGGGTGGGGGGAGGAGGGATGCTCGACCAAATTTATAAATATTAAAGATGACTCACCAGAAAGCGCATTGTCTGATGGGACACGCGAACTTCCGCGAAGCCCCCACGGACTTCTCAATGATTTCGGGCTGAGAAAGAATTTTTTGCGTCCTTGTGGAGGCGTTGGACAACCTAAAAAGAAAAAAAAAAGTGCTAACTGTTCAAAAAAGAACCTTGAACAAAGAATTTATGGTTGGACTCCAAATTTAGAAAAGAAAAGTTTTTTATTTTTTTATTTCACTTTCAACAAGCGTCGTGGCTCGCCTTGAAATTTCCAGTAAGGGAAAATTGTAACTTACTCTGCGTCATTGGATGGGCAGGGTGAGTGCAACAATCTTTCGTCGTGGGTCTAGGCGGCCGGCTGGGCGAATAGTCCCTCGCTACGCCATCGTGTCTCGTCTTGAAAAGAAAGAAAGAAAAAAGTCGGTTATGTTAAAATTGCCTATAGACTGAGATTTGAACAAAAAATCGACAAATCGTGTTCGAAAAAAAATAAAATAAAATAAAGGAAGGCCTTGAGCTATTAAAGTTCAGCCACGCACGCTCTCGTAAAGAGAAAAAAACAAACTAAAAATCGCTGATTCACAGCCAGAAATTAAAAACAGTACTTATTCGCGGCTGAAATTAAGAAATATTGGTAATTCGCGGTTGATACGAAAATGAAAACTCTAATTCACTGCTAAACTCAAGAAATCGCTATTTCGCGGGTAAAATTCAGAAAAACGCTCAATCGTGGACAAAACTGAGAAAAAGCGCCAATGCATGGCCAAATTGAGAAACAGCGCTCATTGGCGGCTAAATTGGAGAAATAGCGCTATTCGCGGCTGAAATGGAGGAAAAGCGCGAATTCGCGGTCTATATTTAGAAAAAGCTGATTCACGGATTCTTCAGGCAACTTCGTGGCTTAAATTGTGAAAATGCGCTAATTCATGGCTAAAAGTTTATAATTCGCTGATAAATTGCAGAATAGCGCTAATTTGCGGCTGAAATTAAGAAATATTGGTAATTCGCGGTTGATACGAAAATGAAAACTCTAATTCACTGCTAAACTCAAGAAATCGCTATTTCGCGGGTAAAATTCAGAAAAACGCTCAATCGTGGACAAAACTGAGAAAAAGCGCCAATGCATGGCCAAATTGAGAAACAGCGCTCATTGGCGGCTAAATTGGAGAAATAGCGCTATTCGCGGCTGAAATTGAGAAAAATCGCTGATTCACAGCCAGAAATTAAAAACAGTACTTATTCGCGGCTGAAATTGAGAAAAATCGCTGATTCACAGCCAGAAATTAAAAACAGTACTTATTCGCGGCTGAAATTGAGAAAAATCGCTGATTCACAGCCAGAAATTAAAAACAGTACTTATTCGCGGCTGAAATTAAGAAATATTGGTAATTCGCGGTTGATACGAAAATGAAAACTCTAATTCACTGCTAAACTCAAGAAATCGCTATTTCGCGGGTAAAATTCAGAAAAACGCTCAATCGTGGACAAAACTGAGAAAAAGCGCCAATGCATGGCCAAATTGAGAAACAGCGCTCATTGGCGGCTAAATTGGAGAAATAGCGCTATGTTTAAAAAAAAAAAAAAAAAGAAGGAAAAAAGGGAAAATAGTTGCGACAGCAACAGTAGCTGACAGTTTGAAGATAAGGCCCGTCTCTTCTGAATAAAATAAATTAATGACCGATTTTTCGCTCTATCTCACTCTCTCTCGCCTAGTTTAAAAGCTTCAATCTTGTAAATTAGTCGATAAGAATTCGGAGGTGCGGAAAAAGGAGGCGTGAAGCTAAAAAGCACTCTTCTCTCCCCCTCGTAAATTAAAGTTGGTGTTTATCAAGTTTCAATGGCTCCCCGCCCCCTTCAAAATGCCATAGTGAACCTGTGTGGTGGGTGGGGGGGGGTCGGAAGGTGTCGACTAAAGGTACAAGTAAATTAAAAATTTCATAGCGTGGCTCTCACTAATCGATGCCTAACACAAATTATGCGAATTATCTTTCGATCCGTTTTTAGAATACTAATCATTTTTTTTTAAATGCCCTTCCTTAATTTCTTAATATTACCACTTTTGAATGCTCTAAAAAAACCTCTCATTTTCAATTCTCCACAGTTGTAACTCCCTCTCCCCCCCCCTACTGAAAGAAGTGCATAATTATGGCAATCCACCCGCCCCTGGAAAAAAATTTGACAGTTTTATCCTTCACCCCATTAAAAAAACTGAAATCCCGAACGAGGGAGAGTGGAGTGGAAGTGTGTTTCCCTCCCGATTCCCCCCAGGGGTTTGTGTAAATAAATATGACGGATTAAAAAGGCTCTCATTTTAATATTCCAACATTTTATAAGAGTCCGGGCCCTTGACTTAAGAGGAACACACACAAAAAAAAGTCGACCGACCTAGAAATGTTTATCTTGACGGAGTCCGGAGGAGAAGCCCCCCAACCCCAACACCCCCTCCCTACAGCACAATAACATACTAGACGCTATGAACTGAAATGAACAAGAGGGGGGGGGGAGTTAACTGTGAATGCTACTGTTCACTATCTTTCTTCTAAATAGCTTATTTTGACAGGAAAGAAAAAAAGTTGAAACTGTGTCAGTTTCGTTAAAAAAAACTCGTAAATGGGACTTCATTTACGAGGAGAAAAAAATGACAAAAGACGCTTTAATTTTGTTTGTGTCAAGCGAAGTGCGTACCTGCATGTACGATGAGAAGTGTCCGTTGGTTTTAACGCCGGAGCGGTAGCACTTGTTGTTGTCGCCGTTGATATTCTGTACACCGAGTTCGCCGCCGATCTGTTGGTAAAGATGATCGGGCGAGTAGCTCGATGGTTTTTTCGAAGGATGTTCTGAAAATGAAGCGAAACAAAACAAAATGTTAAAATTTCGCCCGCAAAATAAATTTTTAGAGGAAAGTCTTGTTATAAGAGTCGAGTGTATACGTCCTTTCGCTCTTCAAAACAAGTCTTGACCGCCATTTACTGCCTAAAAATAGATATTTTCCCTGCAAACTGACTATGGCCCAAAAAATGGTAAAACTGACGATTCGCGCCTTAAAAATTGCAAGAAACTGGTGATTATACCGTTCTAAAAATAACCAATAACAGACTTATTCACGCGCGCTAAAAATAGCCAAACTAGCGATGGCACAACTATAAGACTACGCGGCCTAAAAATGGCGAAACTGACGAATCATGCCCCGTAAATGACTAAAACATACGACTTTCTGACCTGGAAACTGCGAAAATTGACCATTTTCACGCGCCAAGACTGGGCAAACTGACCATTTTCGCTTTTGACTTGGCGATTGTGCCCTAAAAATAGAAAAATTGACGATTCCATTCTAGAAAATGGCTAACCGGAAGTACTTGCGCGCAAAAAATTCTCCAAACTGACGATTCCCGGCTAAAAATGGCTAGCCTTAAAGTGGATAAACTGTAGGCGATTCCCGCCCTGAAAACGCCTGAATAGAGGTTTTCTGTCCTGAAAAAGGCAAAATTGACAATTCGCGCGTCAAAACTGGCCAAACTGGCTATCCAAGCCACGAAATCACCATAACTGACTATTATAATAGCTTAACTGACGATTCGCGTTTTGAAAACGCTAACAGTCATTTTGGGGTGTTTCGCCCTAAGGCCAGAGTGCCAAAAATGCGTTCCAAAAATGGTCCAACTGACAATTCGTGTTCTAAAAATGCCAAACTGACCATTCGCGCCCAAGAAAGGGCTCAACTGACTATTCGTGCCTTGAATAAGGCTAAAATGACAATGTTTGCCCTCCTCAAAATAGCCACACTGGTGATTGGCATCCTCAAAATAGCTAAACAAGCTGGCAACCTGGCCATTCGCGCCCTAAAAATGATTTTACAGGCTATTCGTGGCCTGAAAATGGCCAAACTGGCTATTTGAGTCCAGACAATGTTCAATGAAATCACGATTCACGCCTTGAAAATGGGTAAACTGACTTGTCGAACAGTAAAATTCACTGATCTGACGATTCGTTCCCAGTGAATTGTTTCGGAAATTCAGGACCCAAAAATAACCAAACTGACAGGCCCTAAAAATAACTAACCCGGCTACTTATATTCCTTAAAAATGGTGAAAAAGCCCGAATGCCGCTCAATAATGGCTAAACTGGCGATTCGTGTCTTCTTCTCGCTCTAAAAATAGCCATACTGGCAATTCCTGCTCTTAGGCGGCAAAACTGACCATTCGGTCCCCTAACATGACAAAACTGACGATTCGTGCCCTAAAAATATCACACAAATTGAAACTCTCTGTATTTTATAACCACGAATCAACGCTTAGCCGCAACATAGCGATTTTATCCCGTGAATAACTGATTTTTCTCAATTTTAGCCACGAATTGGCGTCTTTGAGAGAGAGAGCGTTCGTCACGGGGTTTTAGACGTGAATTAGAACTTTATCTCAATTCTAGCTGAAAATTAAACGTTTTTCTTAATATAAGACGCGCTATAATCAGTGATTTTCCAGAATAAGCCACAAAGAAGCCAGGGTTTGTACATTTTATAGCCCCGCATCAACAATTTTTTCCCCACTTCCATCTATGAATTAGCGCCTATCCTCAGTTTTAGTCGCGAATTAGCAGTTTTTTTCACTAATAGCCATGAATTGGCGCTTACCTAAATTTTGAGCCACAAATAAGTAAGTTGCCTAGCCCAGAATTTATGTATTCTCAAATTTTAGACACAAATTGAAATGCGTCTCTGTTTTAGGCGCAAATTAGAGGTTTTTCTCAATTTTAGCAGCAAAATTAGCGATATTTCTCAATTTATGGCACAAATTTGCGTTTTCCTCAATTTTAAGCAGCGAATTAGCACATTTTCTCAACTTGAATTGAAAAATAGCGTTTCTCTTAATGTTAGTCGCACTAATTAGCGATTTTTCAAATTATCCGCTAATTACCGAAAGTTTTACATTTTTGCCCCGCATTAACCAATTTCCGTTGTTACAATTTTTTTTGTACTTTTAGCTATGGATTAGGGGTTTTTCTCACTTTTAGCCACAAATAAGTTGTCTTCAGAAGGCGAGAATCGGTGTATTTGCAATTTTAAACCCGTACTGATATTTTCTCTATTCTAGCCGCGGATTAGCGCCTTGTCTCCATTTTTAAAGCCGGAATTAGCACTTTGCTCAATCTTAACTGAAAATTATCGTTTTTATCCCGTGAATTAGCGATTTTTCACAATTTTGGCTACAATTTGGCGTTTTCCTCAATATTTAGCATCGAATTAGCACTTTTCCTCAATTTGAACTGAAATTTAGCGGGTTTTAAAATTGCAGCCGCGCTATTTAGTGATTTTCTTAATATTGGCCGTGAATTACCGTTTTTTTTTGTACATTTTAGCCCCGCGTTGTCAATTTTGTTTCAATTTTAGTTATGGATTAGGACTTTTTCTCGATTCACTTTGCTCAATTGGCTGATCACACCCTAAAAATGGCTAAACGTGTCCTAGAAATGGTGAAAATTACCATTTGGGCTTTAAATATGGACAAACTGAGTTACCGCGTCTTAAAAATGGCTAAACTGCTAAAGTGCAGGCGCTTTGTGCCCTAAAAATAGCTGAACTGATCATTTGCTGCTTGGGGATGGCATAATTGACGATTTATGCCATTGATGATGCCTAATCTGACTTTTTTTTGAAAAAAAAAAAATTGTGTTAATTTAAAATTTAATTTCATGGATTTATGTTGCTAACAAACCAATTTTGTGAAGTGGCTGAAATTGTGAGACCGATTACACTGATTTTGCGCACTACAATCCGATTTTAGCTGGTTTGACTCAGTAAATAACTAATTTCCCGGATTCATGAGCCTGGAAATCTAGTTTTGTAGTGATGTCTCATTCATAACGAATTTCCCACTCGAAAACGCTAATTTTCCGTGTTTTCCTCGCTAACACCCCAATTTTGTGGGTTTTGGCTTGGCTTGCTTCACGGGATTTCCTATTTCAAAAACGTTTACAATATTGCGTGGATTTTGCACGGTTATAAACCAAATTCCCGATTCTGGCTCACTAAAACGCCAACTTCCCGGGGTTTTTTTGCTCGCTAAAATAGAGGACCATATTCGCGACCATTTGCCCACTGCACAGTCTCTGATGACCTTGAATTGACGTGATTCTAACCTCCAGATCCTGTTATAAGCCTGCAAAAAGGCAATATGGTGCATTTTATAATTTCGCCAGTGAAGCTGCCCACAGGCGTGGATCCAGTTTTTCTCAAGAAGAGTTGCACAGAGTTTTTTTTCTCCATTTTACTCTTGAATGAGCACTATTTCTAGCCTCGAATTGACATTTTCCCTTAATTTTAGCTGTAACCGAGTGCTTTTTCTCAATTCTACCTCGAACTAGTCCATTTTCTTCATTTTAGTCGTGAAAAGGTCTCAAAAACAGTGAAATAACGAATTTTTTATTTACAATTTCAATTACAGCCATCACTGGGAGCATCACCGCCTAACCACGAATCGGTGCGTTCTGTCAATTTCAGCCGCAAAAGAGCAGTTTTTTCTCAATTTGACCTGTGAATGTCACTTTTACAAAATGTTTCGAATTCGGGCGTGAATTGGGGGAGCTGAATATTGCCGAATAAAACTATTCCGAAACAAAATCGCCAAGTTTTGTAGCTGAACCCTCGGCGTATACTCTCGGGAACACAATGTCCGAAGCCCCCTTCCCCCCTCCCTTGAGCCAAATCCTGGGTCCACTTCTGGTTTCGAATGCCATTTTTAGTGCGTCACTTGAGTTTAGCCACTTTCGAGGCGTAAATAGTCAATTTTGTCATTTTAGGGCGGGATTTTACGATCCGTTTGGCTCAATTTTCAAATGATGATTATACCAGTTTGCTATTTTCAAGGCGCGACTGGTCAATTCTGGCCATTTCAAGGCCGCGAGGAGTCATTTTTGCCTATTTTAGGGTTGGAATAGTCAGCTTGGCTATTTGAAGGGTGCGAATTGTCAGTACGGCCATTTTTAAAGCGTGGGTATGACTACTGGAACCATTTTAAGAGTTCGAATCGTTAGTTTAGCCATTTTCAAAGCGCAACTGCTCGGTGTATGGCCAATTTTTAGATCGCGAATGGTCGGTTTTGCCATTTGTTAGGGTACAGATTGTCAGATTAGGCATTCTTAGTGGTTGAGCTAACTGTTTTTTTGGCCTTCAAAGTTGATAAATTAAACGCGCGAGAAAATGGTAGTGTTAGTGGAGGGGAAGGGGTTATGGTTTCATTGTGGAAATTCCATAAAAATACAAGATCGACTGTCAACTTGTTTTGGCTTTTGGCTGCCTTAAATCTAATGTTTTAGGTCCTCCAAAGTCTCACAATTTTGTCTGTCATCGAGACATTTTATCCCTGCACGCAGGGTGGAGAGCACTTATGAGCTCAAAAATGATATAAAAAAACCCTCCTCCTTATCTGCCCCCGATTTTGATAGCAAAAACAGTATCAGGACTGTTTATTTCGCCCTTGTTACGTTTAAATGCGCACCTTCTCCGAAACCAAGTCGCAAAATCCCTTGAAAACGATTCGTCAGGGCTTCCGAAATGCCGTGATTTTTGTACTTTTTAGAGAACAGCGATTTCAATGTTGACTGAAACGTCTAATTTTCTTCATTCTTTCAGTCTTTCCTGTGATCTGAAACCGCTTGGGTCCCTAGGCATAAACCGCGATCGACCGCCTCTCTATAATTCTCCAACGCCCTCCACACCCCCGCCTCTTATAACTATTAAAAATTATAAAAATTCCGTCCCAAACGTCACCAATTAATCCATTATTCACCTTGCTAGTAAGACGCAATTAAAAAATAAATTATTCGGGCACCAAAGTTTACGCCCCGGCTAACATTCAAATAATATTCGACCGTGAATAATTTCATTTCTTGTTTTTATTTTTTTTTCTTTCTTTCAATCGCACTGATTCTGATCAAAGTGGGTCGGAGAGTGGGCATAAATGTCTCCCCCCTTCTCCTCGTCCTCCACCTCATCCACAGACACAACGAATAATGAAATGAAAAATCCTGTAAATTGCGCGAGAAAAAGACCTTCACGCCTATACAAGAAACAGGACTGAGCGTGTTTAATTTTAAAACGTCTCTTCCCCGCCGAAAAATATGGCTTACTCATTGTGAACAAAGGTTGGGGGGGGGGCTCGGTTTTCGAAGGGTGCGGTGTGAGTGGGGGAGGGGACTCTATTTGGATTAATCGCTGGGGCGATCGTAACGAAATAATTCGTTACAATTTATTTACTGTAAAAACCTTCTCACGGATAGGAAAAAAAAAAAAAAAAATTGAAACTGAGATGATGCGGACAAGGGCTCACAAAAGGAGCGAGTGTAGGCCGGTGAACTATAATTTTAATAAGGAAACGTCTTCTTTCTTCCTTTAAATCACAATCTGGTCTTTCAATTGCATCAATTTCAAGCCTTGAAGAGTGCCCCTTCCCCACGGGAATCGCGTTGAATAAATAAAGGTTTTTTATTTTAAAAAACGTTTCTCAAACGAGGAGGCAAAAGTGAGCTTTCGTAACGCTCGAGAAAACGTTTAAACACACGCTCGCACACATACAAAAAAGAAGAGAGAAAAAAAAAAAAAAAACTTGAAATAGCGTGTTAAAACTTACTTCCTTGGCGAGGATTACACAGCGGACACTTATCATTAGTGAACATGCATGAATAGCATCTTTCATGACCGCAATTGTCGATGAGCTTCCTTTTTTTCCCCTTGTCGAAAGGCATTTCACAAGTTGGGCAGATCTCAGATGGCTCTTCGGCTTCGAGAAGTTTCCGAATGGCCGCTAAATCTGTAACACAATAAAGAAAAAAAAAGTGTCGTTAACAAAAACATAAATTAAAAGAAAAGCACGAACGTCTCAGTCTTACCGAAATTACCCGTCCGAGGAGGGAAAATACAACGGAACAGTTTCAGTAGGAAACTCATTTTCGTTACTGAGTGAAAAAACAACGTCCCTACTACTAGTTAGGTGGCTTAAAATGGGGAAGGGGGTGGTCAAAATTGAACAGGTTAGCTCATGAATGACATGTGTGGAATGTTTCATTGTACAACAAGAGCATGCTGGATCCCATAGTTAGGGTAAGCTTTGGGCTGGTCCAGCAGGCTGTGACCTGTTTGCGCGTGCGCAGTACTAATTCTATCATTTTTGCGTATACTTTTTAGTATTTTGACATGCTGGGACTTGAAATAAATCACCCCACGCTTCTTCGATTACGATGAACACCCAAACTGGGAGGGATGCGTTCTTATTTTAAATCTATTAGGGGATGATGCTCTGTTTATCACTAAGGACACTTTAAAAAGAGTTTCATCCTTCAACAGACAACAAAATCTTATAAATAATTTCCGAGATAGGGAGAAAGAAAGGGGCAGAGTGAGAGGAAGAAAGAAAAAAAGGAATTCTTCCCCGGTCGGCGATCTTTTTCAACCTTTTTTTTTTTTTTTAATATCCTCTCTTTTTCACTCATTTTCTGCGCGGACCTCTCTCTGGTTCTTCGAGTTTCTTTTCCATGCCAGGGCTTCGTGGTAACGATCTGACCTTTTCAGACAGAGTGAACCCCTCCACCCCCCTTTCACCGCTGCACCAGCCCTCAGAGCCATTAATGGGGCAACTTCATTCCACCCTCCTCTTCTCCAGACACTCTAGTTTTATGCCCAGGAGTCCACGACCCCTTCCCCCCCCTTCAGCCTCACTCCAGCATCATCATTCGATATTTCCTTAAAAAAAAAAAAAAAAAACAACTTATAACGGAAATTGTTCGAAGCGAAGCGCACGGTGATCAAGAAAAAGGTTGAAATCGTAAGTTTTATGGTTGTTTTATATCCCGGAATTCTATATCGATCGTGAAGAGATGATTATGGCCGCAGAAAAGGCGAAAAACTACGTTGGAACCATAAAGAAGACCGCGTCTTAATCGAACCTCAAAATAAACTAACGAGATGATTTTGATAATTCCTTTACGCTATACAGGATCGTCACAAGGAAGAGCAGCAGCAATGACTGGTGGGAGAGTGTGGGGGGGGGGGCCCAACCGGTTCTATAGAGTCTTCCAACTTGGAACGATTGTGAAACAGGTATACCCACCTACACACTTTGTGCCACCTGTTGTCTCGAAAAAAAAGGGGGTGAAAAACTGAAAAATTTCGTATGCAAAACAAAAAAAATGTCGAAGGGAAGTCATCTCTTCCATTCAGTAAGTGTACGATACCACCCCCCGCGATTCCACTCTCAGACCAGGACATCCTCTCATAGTTTTTTTTTTTAAAACAAAGCAGTTAGCCTTGATTTTGTGGTGCAGGTGGTTTGTTTCGCGCGTGGGAAGACGGTCACTTTCGTCCCCAGACTGCTCGGCTCCCCTTCATCATTATCGTTAATAGGTTTTGTCTTTAAATATGTTTGCTTTTATCGGCTATGCAAGTAAAATGAACGATCCTAGTGTCCTACTTTTTGTATCGGCAGACTCACAATATAGAAAAATAAATGAAAAAGGAGCTAACCCGCCAAGGAAGAAAGGCACCGTTATTTTAACGCGTAACTTCATTACAAGGCGTTCGAGTTTGTTGCGGCCATGTTATTAGACTATTGGGATGAGCAATATATAACATTTTCAAGGAGCAATCAATAATAATTTGTTATCAGATTTTGGTTTTTAACTGGAGCATGAGTTGATGAATGGCCTTACACAGCTTCCCCCCCCCCCCTGCATCTAATTCAAACCGTTACTACACGATCTTTGAGATCGACAAGGTAATAATATGTAGAAATGTGAAAAATTGCGACGTTCTTTTCATCAGGATAACTTTTAGCGCCAAAGACAAGTTGAAAATAGGTGAAGGGGTCACCCCCCCCAACCATCACAGATTAAGTTTGACCAACGGTAAGGTGGAAACCCCGTAAAATTGATTTATAACTGCCAAAGCCCTCGAAATTGACCGGATTGTCACCCAAAAAAGTCAATTTCACGGGGTTGACTAACTCCAAGGACGTCTCAATCACGGATTTGACACTCACAGAACCCAATTTCGCTGGTTTGACTCACTTAACAACCAGTCAATTTAGCGGGAATTGGCGTCTTTAAAAAAATCAATTTGCCGGCTCGGCTTTTTCCAACAACTGGGGATCGGGCACGTCAGGTAACCAATTACGTGGGGTTGGCACTCCAAAAAAGTCCAAAGGTGGAATTTCCAGCTTGTTGGTTCGTTTGAAAGAGCAATTTCGCGAATTCGGTTCATTCAAAACAAATTCAGAGGTGTAGCTAAGTGCTAGTTCACCTCAAAAGATCAATTTCACGGGTTTCGCTCCAACGAAAACGAAATTTTCCGCTTTTGACCCGTTAAAAAATGAATTTTACGGGGTTGTCTCATTAATCTCAAAAACATTATGCAAGGTTTGTCCCTTCGAAACCAATTTCGCGGGCCACCCCCGCGTTCACCGAGAAAAAGGATTACGTTATTATTTTTTATTTTTTGGCCAAGCGAAAAACAAACTTAGCGCGCCCGGCGTTATCAAAAATTGAATTTCGCGGAATTGGCTCATTTAAAATGAGTTTCGCAGCACAGGGTAGACCCCAAAAAGCAATTTCGTGGCTTTCGCTGTTACAAAAGCATAATTTCATACGTCGAGTCATTTCATTAGAGAGCAATTTTACGCGTCTGATGCTAATTCAAGGCCATAATTGACAAAAAGCGCTGATCAGCGGCTGTAAAATTGGGGAAAAACCGCGATCAATCACTCAGCCATGCAGGCTCATCATGAGCTATTACTGAGAAAACGTGAACACGAGGCAACTTCGAGACTAAAATTGATGAAAACCCCTAATTCGCATGGAAATGAAAATCGACGCTAAAATTGAGAAAAATTGTTGATTTGCGGCACGTTTTAAAGCTAAAATAAATTTTAAAAAATTCCAAAAAAGCCAATTTGCGGATCAATTTGAGAAACCCGGTAATTCTCGGTTAAAATAGAGAAATAATTTGCGGCAAAAATGGAGGAAAAGCCATTGGCAGCTTCAAAAAAATTGAGAAAAAACTCTATAATTCGCGGCCAAAACCCACTCATACGCGGCTTAAATTGAAAAACCCCAACCCCTTATTATTTTTTGGTTAAAATCGAGATTTAAAAGCGAATCTCCGGAGCGGAGAAAAACTCTAAATCACGGATGTATTTATACCGTTACACGCTTATTCGCAGCTAAAACTGAGGCACATGCAGATTCCCACCTAAAATTGAGATTAAGAGCTTATTCACTGGTAAAATGGAAAAAAAGAATCAATTCGTGGCTAAAGTTGTAAAAAGATTCACGGCTAAAATGGAGAAAAACGCTAACCCACAGATTTTGAGAAAATCCACTGAATTCGAGGATGAATTAAATCGAATAAAAGCGGTTATTCGCTAACTAGGATGTATTTCGAAGTTAAAATTAAGAAGTAATTCGCGGCTAAATTAAGAAAAATCTTTCATTCGCAGCTAATCGCGGATCGATTTGAGAAAACCCGCTGCTCAAATTGAGGAAATCGCGCCATAAATGGAGAAAATGAAGAAAAACGCTAATTCTTGGCTAAAATTGAGAAAAACACTAATTCACGGATTAATTTGATGCAAAAAAAAAGGGGGGGGTGGTCTGGAAGCATGGACCTAATGGCTGGAACATTGGTTCATAAAAAGAAAGAGTAGATGAGATTTAAGGTGGAACCCCTCCCAAGATAAAATCCTAGATCCGCCACTGCAAAGCGCTAATTTGTGGCAAAAATGAAAGAAAAGCCACCATTGGCGGCTTGTATCGAGACAAAACGGAAATCCACGGATTTATTCAAGAAGACTCTCTAATAGGCGGATGAGTAAGAGAAAACCTGCTAAAATTGAGAAAAAGAGCTCATTGCCCGATTAACTTGAGAAAAAACGCTAATTCGCGGCTAAAATTATGTTAAATCGGTAACTCTCGGTTACAATTGAGAAATAATTGAAGGCTAGAATTGAAAAAAAGGCGGTTAATCACGGCAAAATGGCAGAAAAGCTTTGATTCGCGGCTAAAATTGAGGACAAACATTTGAGAAAACCCACTCATACGCGGCTGAATCTTGCAAAGACGGCTAATGCTACGCTAAAACCGAGATAATGTATAGCGCTAATTCGCTCAGAATAAGCGCTAATTTTGCGCTATTTCAATGGCTAAAAAAGCTAATTTGTGGAAAAAAATTAAGAAACCAGCGCTCATTTAAAGCTAACGTGGGAAAAAATGGTAATTCGCTGGTTAATTTGAGAAAATTTGCCAATTCACGGCTAAAATTGGGTAAAACTTTTATTCGCGGTAAAAATGGAAGAAAATTCTTGATTTGCGGCTTAAACAGAGAAAACACGCTGATTCACGGAAATATTGAAGAAAATCTGATAATTCCCGCACCTACCTACGCCTCCTGGAAATTCCACGGTTTCGATTTTAGCCGCGAACGTTTTATCTTGATTTTAGCTGCGGATGAGCGTTTTTATTAATTAGCCACAGGTTAGAGCCTTTTCTCAATTTCACTATTCACTAATGAATTAACGTTTTTTCTCAATTTCAGTTGCATCAACAATCCGCAAATTAGCACTTTCTCTCAATTTTCGCTGCGAATGAGCGCATTTTCTCAACTTTTGCCGCGGATTAGGGCTCTTTTTCTCAATTTCAGCCGGGAATCAGAGTTTACCTTGTTTTAAACCTCGAATTATCATTTCCTCCCCAAATTCAACCGTAGATTAGCGTTTTTTCTGAGTTTCAGACGAAAAGTTGCCACCAGAAACCGCGGATTGGCGTTTTTCTCCATTTTAGCCGCTGAATTAGTGCTTTTTGCTGGAAATGGAGCAATTTTCTACAGTCCCAGCCGTAAAATAGCGGGTCTTCTTCGTTAAATAGCCATGAATGAATGCTTTTTCGCAATTTTGGCCACACATATTAGTCCTTTGTCTTAACTTTTATCCACGGTTTTGTCGGTTAATTGACGGCAAAAAATGGTTATTCTGTAGAAAGCATTCTTCCGGAAGGGAGAGGGCATCGGGTATTGAGGAGATTGGTAATTTTTACGGGTAAAAATTGTCAGTTCGCCAATCAGTTTCTAGGTTGCTCGCAAAGCATTCTAAACGTGGCTGATTGTGAGCAGTAAAGTCCGGTTTCTTTGTTTTTTGAAATTTCGCTTTTTCTCCTTATAGTCACGCGCCAATAACGTATTTTGCCTTTGAAACGCGGTCAAAAATCTTCCGTTTTAGTTATTAAGGAGCATTAACGGTAAGGGGGGGGGGAATTAACAACGTGGTTCCGGCACGAGTATTCACAAGTGTGTTCAACTGTAACAAAAAGGTCTCTCGTCCAGTAGCTCAGTGACTGACCCTTCCCCTCCCCCCAACCGTACGACCCATTCGCTTCAATTTATTTTTTTATTCCTTTTAATCGAAACACAATAGGCGCGCTCGTTTGGTAATAAATTTATCGCTTCACGAATTAGCCCGAATGTCTTTATCATGCTAATGGTTTATGGAAATTGTGTTGCTCACTCTGAGTGGTGAGGGGGGGAGAAAGGGGGATAAAAAACTTCGAGAAATGAATAAAATGGAATATCTGTGGGTTTACGGGGCTTATCAACCGTTTACATTTACAAGAATACTGCACGCTCTTATAACGACGGGTCGCCAGCGTCGTTGCGTGCATTTTTTCTTTCGTACGTAACGTTTCATTGTAATCACATCGATTTCACGAGAATAAAAAAAAGGTTCCCCCCCCCCACCTTTTTTTCTTACAAGTTACCAACTTTATTCGAAATGTGTGTTGTATTCGATTCGAATGACATCAGCCGTCGCTCAAGAGTCACGGTCAACGTGGGCTAGGCCACCCCTTTTATGGACGAAGTCGCGACCTCTCCCCCCTACCCACCACCCCACATCATGGTCCCCAGGTTTATTAGGTGGATGAAAGGGTTGTGTTGGATGGGCCGGGAGGGGTGGAAGGAGTGTTTGCTGCGTGGGAAGAATTGGGAAGCTGTGAATGGAATAACGCACCGGGGTTTTAGGCCTCTTGTGTTTATCAAGGGTGAGGAGGAGAAGGAGGAGGGTATGAGACACCACACCTGGAAGCGAAATGGAGAAATCCGTTCTTTCTTAATGACCTTGTTCCTGAGAAGAAAAGTTTTTTTTTATTCTCAAAAGGAGTAATATAGTAATGAAATAAACTAAACCCCACCCGCCTCCCCTCCCCTTTTTTAAATTACACTTTTAATCATTACGTTTTTTTATGAGAAGCCCATCCTAACAAGAAAGGAATGTAACTTCGTTACAGTTTTTTTTAGACACCGCATTAATTGATGTTACCTTTTTATATGATTACACCTCTTGGATGCTGACTTGAAAAACTTCAAAAGAACGATAAACCGGCCGGCGATGGAGTACACGTTAGTGAAGGACTAGAAAAAATTAAAGGGCTCTTTCTTTATTGCTCTACTTTCCCTTATACTCATTGAAAGTGTTAATTTTCTCTTCAGAGGATACGAAAAATCACGCTGAGTCTTTTTTTTTTTTTTTTACATACAGTTAAATAACTGCAATTAATTAATAATCATTAGTCACCGCTGGGCTTAGTTACTTTCTCTAGTAATTATGAGGCCTTTTTAGTCGTATCTATAATTGATTTTTTGCTATTTCTTATTAATTAGAGGTGTTCATTTTTTATTTTTTTCAAATTATCAATTTGGAATTTGCCCCGCCTTCCTAAGATTTTCACGTTCCCAGAGGTATAGTCGTGGATTTGTGGCCGTCTTTTTAACAGCGCACCCCTGCGCCCACGTGCACGCCCTCGTACACATTTTAACGAATCGAAGTTCTGGCGTCTAAAAAGTAAGTCACGTGACGTTTATTAAGGGCGAGCGTGAGGGTTGCTATAGTTCAAAACTGAAGTGTTGGGCTAACACCTCATCAGATAGTGCACAAATTCAGGGTGTACAAAAAGCGACTGGACCATTTGCACTTTTCCGAAATTCCGCTTTGCTTCCGAGATATTCACCATTTTCTGATTTTTTCAGAAACAGCTAGTTCCACTCGCAATAATTGTTGCAATGGCAAAAATGATGAGCCCATTGGAGAGAGCACAAAATTTTCTATTTAAAGAGCCTATTTTTATCCAGATCAGACGATGTCTACTACGTTTTGAATCTGATTAGCCAGGCAAGCAATTTCATAGCACGACTGCACGACAGTAGAAGTTTATCCAATCCTTCAGGCTGCGGGTAACCATTGCTGGTTACGGGATGGTGGTGGGGGGGGGGTCAGCCAGTTGGTGATGTGGGGACGGCCCGTGTTCAAGTGCCTAGACACCAGTAGTCAGTTTACCGTTTATTACTGGAATAGCCATGTTTGGTCATTTTTTACTTTGTTGGGCAAATCCATTTTTTGAAAGGCATGCACAAATTGTCATTAACACCACCTGTGAGCCTCTGTGAAAGAGCGGAAACACAGTTCTACAATTTATACAGCGTTAATTACCAATATTATGCCATGTTCTCGCGCCAATTTAGAGCCTGAACAGTCAGTTTGCCATTTGTAATGCGCAAATTGTCATTATGGTCATTTGTAGAAAGAAATTGCCAGTGTGAAATTTTCATGGCATGAATAGTCAGTTTTGCCATTTAAGGGTCCGAATGGTCAGTTTTGCAGTTTTTAGAGCGGGAATTGCCAGTTTAGCCATTTCTTAGCGCGAGAATGTCCAGCTCAATCCTTTTCTGGGCGCCAAGGTCAGCTTGGCCATTTTTAAGCGCAGGAATTGCCTGTTTAGGCATTATCAAGGCGCTAATAATCGCCCATTTAGCTGTTTTCAGGGCACATAGAGTCAGTTTTCCCTGTTATAGGCGCGAATAGTACGTCCCAGGCGAGAACGGTCAGCTTGGCCATTTACGGCACTCGAATGGACGATTTTGCCATTTTCAGGGCAGGAGCCACCTGTTCAGGCATTTTAGAGCGCGATTCGTCAGTTTATCCATTTTTAGAGCCCGCTAAGTCAATTTCGCAATTTTTTAGGGTTCAAAACTTCAAATAGTCCATCAAGCCAAGGCCATGTAAGTTTGACCATTCCGCGATTGTCGATTTTGTCTTTTCAGGCATTTTCAGAAGTTCACCAATCGCCAGTTGAGCCACTTTTTGCATGGGGCGCGTCAAGTCAATTTACCCATTTTCAAAACGCGAATCGCCCGTTTTGTATTTTTGAGCGCGATTTTAGATAGTTTATAGTGACGTTTTTATAGGGGGGAGATAGGTAGTTTTAACTATTTTAGGCAGCGAATGGCTGTTAAGCCATTTTTTTCATAGATTGAAGCACACCATTTCTCTAGCCCCTCCTTGGCAAATCCTGAGTCCACGTCGGTCTGCGAAAATGGTATTTTATGGCGCAACAACGGCGAAATTGATCTCTGAATATTATGTCACCCTTGCGAAATTCGTAAAATTAATTTTTTTAATAGCGAAATCCGGGAAATTATTTTTTTTAGCGAGCACCGACGAAACACAATGTGATTTTCCTGAAGAATTCATACTTCCAGAATGTATCTAGGGGTGGGCAACTGCCCCACTAAATCTGCGCTTTCGAGACTAGAGGAGGGCAGCTTCCTACGCCTGCCCCCCTGTGGCTAAACCCTTGCTCCGGAATTTGTTCATTGACTACATCGTCTGTTTGACCACTGAATACAACTAAATAAGAAGATTTTTTTTTCTTCCTTCTCGAAATTTCTATTATTCGAGAAAAAAAAACTAATTCGGTGGTTGTTACACGGGCGAAATGAACGGCCTATTTGAGATAAACCACCGTAAGTTAAAGTAAGTTTCACTGTCAACAAGCGGTCCGCGGCTAAAGTTGAGGAAAAAGACCAATTCACAGTTATTCGATGCAATTTCCTCTTCAAAAATGAGAAAATGCGCGACTCTTTCACGGCTGAAATTGAGAAAATGCGCTATCTCGAGGCTATAAGTGAGAAAAATAGCTCATTGCAGTTTAAAAAAAAAAGCTTAGGCTTTGGGAAAACGAAAATTTTGCGGATCTGGACGTGAGGAAATACTTTGTGGCTAAAATTGGGAATACGCCATAATTTGTTGTTCGGGAAGGTATTTCAGGGATGAAATTGGGCACATGCGCTGAATGGACCGTTTCCTGTTTGGGCTTTAAGTTGGCGGTTTCTTTCCACATCGTGAGTTCCTGATGGATTTTTTTTTTTTTTTTTTTTTCAGAAGGCGTCGATGAAAGATAAATGAATGAAGTGACATTTTGGTGATTTCATGGACTGGACTTGAGTAATCACTTTAATTGTCGCAGTGTGAGTGTCACACTTACCATTTTTGGTTAAAATTATACACTCAAAGCGCGGAGCGCCACCACTTTACATTTTCTCCATTAGTTAAAACCGTCCACCTTCAATGCCCTCCGCTCAAAAAAACACTCCCTTCAAAGTAATTTTACATATGGGAAGGAAAGGTGCCGCGGAGGACGCGGACAATACTGAAACGTTTTTGTTCTTTCAATGCCCACGCCCCACTTACGCGTTGGGTGATTTTCTGTGTTCCTTTCAAGTGGGTTGGCGCTAATCGGCGGTTTCGGGGAAGAACACAAGGGGCTTCGTACACGCATTTTGATGGCTGCCCCCCCCCCCCATTACCCCTACTGAGTAGTTTTGAGCCTTTGCCTTTCACTCCTTACGCGACAGTAAAATTAATTATTATTTGAAATGGAAGTTTATATTTTATTTATACTGCCATAATACTTTTCTATATACTGTCTCCCTCTTCCTAAAGTTCATTAAAATCCGTCAAATCACGCAGTTATTTCAAAAAACCATTCATTTTTATTACGAAGGCAGCGTACTAATCATAATTATCTAATGCATTTCCTTAACGAGGGTTATCTGTTGTCAAACTATGTATTGTGTTTAGAGTGCTAAATATAATAGCATTGAACGTTCGACTTCGTTAACCTTCTCGTTTTATTTCACGGTGTTCGTCAAATCGTTTTATACGAACGCGAATAGAATCGGAATAACGGAACGGAAGTCTCTTTTGATTATAGAAAATCAGGCTACGAGGTGGAGAATAGGAGGGAGTGTAATGACTATAGTTGGAATCCTCAAAACTCGGTTATACGCTCAACTATTAAAAGGAAATTTCTCCTTGATTACACCCCCTTCCCAACGTAAACTCTTCCAGTACGAGCGTCATTTTTCCTCTTCGAACCCCGACGGAATTCGACTCTAGGAGTTGCTTCTTTTTTTTCTTTTTTTTTTAACACCTCACGTCTAATTCGATTCCAATTTAAAAAAAAAAAAAAAAAGAAGACGATTCTCACGGACGACGACCAGATAATGAATTCCAACCACGCAAGCCGTGTTTTAAAAAATGTTAAAAACAATTATAAAAATGTGAAGTCACCAGCACATGGCCGCTGGTTCGCGTCGTCGAGTTTCGCTTTATGAATGAGACACCGCACCCCTCTCGTCAATATACACTCCGGATGTGGCGAATTTCCCTTGCTCCCCCCTTCCCAATCCAGCCTAATCCTTGAGATGAATTCAATGAATGCGTCTAGAGTTTGTAATTTTCGAGAGGAAACATAAAAAAAATTAGCCTATAATTGCCTGAATAGTCGCGATAAGTATGAAGATTACATTTTATATTTAGAAAAATGTAGGCACAAAAAACCAGAATTTCGAGCATAAAGACAACTTTGGGCAATTATACAAGGAGTTTGGACTAGAATGAAGGCGAAAATCGTTCAGAGGTGTACCCACGAGTGATGGGCAGGCGGGAGGGGGTTGAACAATAGCCGGGATCTTGAGAAGACAAAAAATCCATTAGGTCGAGTGAGTTTTTTGTGAAAATGTATAGTTTACGTGATTAGGGAATGGAATTAATTTCACTCGTTAGGAAATCGAGCCAGGGGCGGTTTTATGCATGAGTGATGGGGGTGGCGGTCAGTTTTCTTCAGTTCTTATCATTTTCGCCTAATTCCTTAATTTTCTTTTTAAAAAACAATAGCACAAAATAGCCCGAAAGCCCAACGTGTCTGGTTCCCAAAAACTGGATCCTTTAATGCAGTGTTGAGATCTGCTCAAGACTCTGGGCAAATATGGTATTGTTAGAATTGAAAATGAAATAAAAACAAAACAAAATCTGGAAATTCGGTCCCACAACCCAGACATAATGCTGCCGAAGCGAAAACACCGACCCATTGACTCGCGCTGCGCAGCGTGGCCGAGGGTTTGGCTCCATATCTGATCCAAAACGAATCATGCGCGTTTCACTCTTTCAGAAACCAAATTGTGCCACAATTTAGGCAAATTTGAATCCAAATTTCGCTTTTTCAAAACCAAATTTATTGGATTTGGCTCCTTAAAAACCCAATTTCAGCTTTTAACGCTTGGTGAGAAACCCAATTTCATGGCTTTAGATCTTTCCATTATTTTGGTTGCTACGAATAAACAAATTGCTCGACTAATTTACCGTGACGTTGGCCCTTTCAAACCACAATGTCACCGCAGAAATGTGGTTAGAGCAATTTGAGGTTACAACTGTCTGTGATCTGAACATTTTATAGTTCAAGCATTGTGAATTGAGCATTTTGTGGTTCAATAATTTCATGGACCTATCCACAAAATGCTCATTCCACCTGTCCTAACAGCCTGGTTCGCTTGTACTGAGTGGTTTAATCAATTTGTGCTTGGAACGTTTTGTGATTCAGATTCAAGCAATTGCGCGGTTCCAGTAAGCGTATCGACGTAGCTGCGAGAGGTGCCGATCGTCCTAGGACACCAAAAGCTTAAAATATGAAACAGAAAAAGGGATTTTAATATTTTAAAGCGTTGATTTGTCGCTAATATTGAGAGAAGTACTCATGTGCCACTAAAATTAACAAAAATACACAAATTAGAGGCATCTGAATCGAAAGGAAACTTCGCGGCTGAATAATTAGAGAAAATACGCCAACCCTAATAAATTTAAAACGTCCCTTAATAGGCGGCTACTGTGCTAATCTTGGGGTAAGCACGCGGCATGGAGTTACGGAAAAGTTTTTTCGCGGCTAAGTAGCAAAAAAAGCGCTAATTCATGGCAAACGGCTGAAAAAAATCACCTATTTGCGGCTTAAAATTGAGAAAAACTCTAATTTGCGGATATAATTGAGAAAAAAAAGCAAGCCGCGGCTATGAAATTGAGCAAAATCAGTGAATAAATCGCTCAGCACGCCCAGCTAATATTGAGACAACGCCAACCCATCAGCTATTCGTAGCAGAAGTTGAAGATAAAACGCTAATTCACGCGGATCTATTTGATGCCACTAATACGTGGCTGAAACTGAGAAAAATCACAAAAATTTCAGATTACGTTGAGTTAAAGGTTTCAATCGCAGTTAAACTTGAGAAGAAGCGCTTATTGAAATGGAGAAAAACGCTAATTTGTGGTTCAATATGAGGAAAATCCGCTAATAAGCGGCTAAAATTTATTAAAAGCGCTAATTTACGTCTAAAATGAAGAAAAACTCCAATTCGCGGATCAATTTGATAAATTCCGTATAGATTCACAGGTCACGGCTACAGTTGCATAAGAAACGGTAATTCTTGTTCAAAATTAATAAATAATTCCTGGCTGAAATTGACATGAGCGTGAATGCGCGGCAAGAATTGAAGAAAAGAAGAACTTGAGCAAAATATAAGCGCTATGTCACGGAAAAATCACTATTTCACAAGGCTAAGAAGTAAAAAAAACCCTAATTTGTGCCTGCTGTAAGTAAACCCACTGATTCGTGGCTAAATTAGTGATAAACCGCTGATTCACAGCTAAATTTGAAACAAAAAAAACCTTAATTCACGGATAAAGTTCACATAAATCGCTCATTCGTGGAAAAAGCTAACATGCGGATTAATTTGAGAAAATCCGCGGCTAAAATGAAGTAAACGTGCTATTTCTTAGCTAAAATTAAGGAAACGTACCAACTAGCAGTTCCCATTGAGGCAAGTTCATGGCTAAAATTAAATTCCTTGTATTTAGAGATTGAGGAGCATACATCCTTCCACTCCGGGCCACCAAATATTTTGGTCCGGGTCTTGGGGGTTCAAGCATTTTGTGGTTGGAGCATTAGTGCACCAGGAAAACCTCGTAAGTCCATTTTCGGGGTTTTTAATGTTTTGATGTCATTCGGTTCATTGAGGATCCCTGCGTCTTTGTTATGATGCGGGACCATGTCAGATAAATGTTACGCTATTTATCCTCAATTGGAATATCTTGTAAGTCCAACCCTTCTCTGCGTAAACCTCGTAAGTTGTGAAGTTTGCGTTTTAGGCAATACGATTCTGAACAGCTCTATAGATGAGTTACATAATCCACAGCTCTATACGAATGTTAAGAAGGACACAAAATGAATGCCGAAACTATGTATTTTAACCAAAGATTCTGTTTTTAGCGTCTCCTGCAAAATTTATTAAAAGAGACTTACGAGGTTTTCCGGGTGCACTGTAGTTTGGCGGATGGAACATTTTGTGGTTTGAGCTTTGCCAGGTTAGAGCTTTTTGCGCATTCAGTTTTTTGCGGTTCAAGCGTTATTTTTGGGCAGCGACTTTCGTCATTCGAGAATTTCATGATCAGAACATTTTGTGGTTCGCGCATTTTGTGGTTTAGAGCATTTTGTGGCGGGACATTTTTGTGGTTTGGAGCATTTCGTGGTTTGGAGCATTTTGTGGTTTAGAGAATTTTATGGCGGGACATTTTTGTGGTTTGGAGCATTTTGTGGTTTGAGGATTTGTAAATTTGGATCCCATTCCCTTGGGTTAGGCTCCTAAAAAAACAAATCTCGTTGATTTGGATCTTCCCAGAACAAATTTTGGTTTACGTGACGACGTAGGCTCCTACGGCTACGATTATTTGCAAGCATTTTTTACTTTTTTTTCCTTAATTTTTGCAGTGAATTCGTGTTTTTCCTAATTTTAACCGCTGATGAGCCATTTTTATCAATTTAATCCATAAATTAGCACTTTTTCCTAATTTTAGCTTCAAATTTAGCAATTTTTTCGCGTTTAGCTATGAATTAGAGCTATTTCTCAGTAGTTTGAGACACGAACTTCCCTTCAGAAGACAAAAATTGTCGTTTCTATACTTCTAGCCACTAATTAGCACTTATTCTGTACTTTATCCGTGGAAGCTTTAAGGAAACTTTAGCCGCAAAGTAGCAAGTAGCTAAGTATTTTTCTTAATTTTAGCCGTCAGGAGTGTAGTTGAATATTCGATTTAATCCACGAAAGCTCTGATCTGAAGACTCAAACTGAGAGAAAAAGCGGTCTTCCGCCGGGGGTAAAGTACGCGACTAAAATAGAGAAAATGCCCTGCTCCCCAGCTTGAGGTCCTTGAGCAGATAAAGATGAGAAGAAACTCTAATGTGCTGTTCCTGCGGCCGACTACGCAGCACAAAGTTGGGAAAAAGCGCTGATATTCATGGGTAAAACTGTTGAATAGCGTTCATTGGCGGTATGCCGATAAAACACCCAGACCGAAATTGAGACAAAATCGCTGATTCGTGTATAGATGCCACTTTATATGACTAAAATGAGTAAAAAAACGATAATTTGCTGTTCTTTTTGGTAAAATTAAGACGTGGCCCCGTTTTCGCTTTTCTGCAAGCGCTAAAAGCCAATAAGGGCTTAGAAAAAGCAAGAAAACCCGCTACGGCTGTACAATAGAAAAAAAAACACTAATTCGGAGATAAAATTGAGAAAAATGCAAATTCGCAACTAAAATTGCAAAAAAAAAAAAAAATTGCGGATTCGCGGATAAAAAAATGAAAAGCCACTGTGCTAATTCACAGATAATTTTTCGAAAAATGCTGATTCACGACTGCAAAGAAGAATGGCTAATTAGCTGAAAAAACGCTAATGCACGTAAAAAATTGACAACAATTGCTAATTCACTAATGAAATAGACAAAATGCGCTATTAGCGGCTAAAATTTGAACAGTCCTATTTCGAGGATTCAACTACAAAGATTCGCTAACTAATTCGCGGATAACATCTTGAGAAATCTGATAATTTTTGCGGATAAATCCTAGAAAAAACGTTAATTCGCGAATATTAAAATAAAAAAAATCGGTTACCTTTCGGTTAAAATTGAGAAAAACGCTAATTCCCGACTAAAATTTAGTAATTAACGCTGACACGAGCGTAAAAATGGCCAAACTTGCAATTCTCGGATCAAAAATGTCAAAACTTACCGTTCGGGTTCGGACCATAAAAAAAATGCCAAAACTGATTATTTTTGCTCTGAAAATATCGTTGAGGCTAATATTCATTCCTTATACATATAAATGACCTGACAATTTGCACCTTGGAAATGGTATGGCGGACTATTTTTTACCATAAAAATGGCAAAAATGAGTGTTTGTGTCCATAAAATGGTCACATTAACGATTAGGCCCTTGATAATCGCTAAACGGAGTTGGTACTCAAAACTAAAAAGACGAATTTGTGCGTCCTGAAAATATCACACTGACTATTGCCGCCCGCAAGATTCATGCTTGGGCTTGTGCTGTAAATTGCTAGATTGACTAATCACGCCCTAAAAATTGCTAAACCAACAATTCGTGCCGGGGAAATAGCGAAACTTACCATTCGTGCCTCCACGCCATTAAAATGGCTATATACTGCATTTGCGCCATGTATACGCCTTATCAGACGCGATTCGTGCCATGCGAAATGGCCAAATAAGAGCCTACTCGCGCCGTAAAATATTCATTGACTCAATCAATGACCCAGTCGTTTCCCCCACCAAATACGACCGTCTCCACCTTACCCACTAAACTGAAGGAGGAGGCTCAAGTCCTCCGAGCCCCTTTCCCTGGATTTCCGCCTGCCAAGGTTGAATCTTATACCGTGTGCCGTGGCATGGAGCTCTGCTGTATAATTCAGGCAGCTGTCGATTGTGTGGATAGCATGTTCAACGTACTGTCCATAACCTTACGCGATCGTAAGCAATAAGTGGTCGAAAACGGTGGAATCACAGTGAGTACCACTTCAACCGCTCATCTGATCTGAAATTCGTCTCGATTTTCGGACTCCCTGTGTCGAGAAATCTCTAAATTCGCGGTTTTTTTGTATTTAAAAAAAATTGTTTGATCATTTATGCCCAGGGAGGTTTTTATCAGTTGCCCAGGGAAGGTTTTTAGGCTGAATGTTTATGTTTTCAAAGTGTTTCTATTTGAACCAGTCGTGGTCCATGAGTCCTTTGGACAATAATCAATTGTCCCTAGAAAACGTGTCGCAACGAGGTCAAAAGATAAGGTGGTTTGAACGCGCAGATTATTGGGTTCGCCGAGTCCAAAACTCAGAAGTTCCAGCGGCGGAACGTGAGAGACCATTCCTTCCCCCCTCCACCCATCAGTTACCCCTTTCTCATCAGTTACAGCGTTTCATGGGGTCGTGCCCCGCCCCTCCTTGAGCCGACTCTGGATCCGCGTCTGGGTGAAATCCGTGAAGTTGGCTGTTTTAGGAAGTCACCTCTATGAAATTGGCTTTCTGACGAGCAAGATTTGCGAAATTTGGTTTTTGAAAGAAAATTGTGATTCTTAGGAGCTATGGACGCAATAATATAGTTCTGGAAATAGCCAAAATCACGAAATTAAATTCAAAATTGAAGAATCGAATGGCTGTCGGCAACGCGGAAACACATTAATCCAATTTTATAACTTGGATTTTGGCTAGGGAGAAGGGTGAAAGAGTGAATAAAGCCTCGATGGCGGTGCTGTGCGTCGTGGGACCCGGGGCGGACTGAAAAGTCAATTTCTCCAGCAGACATGACCCATTCAGAAAAAAAAAGTATGAAAATGCTCGTGTTTTGATCCTCTCACCAAGATAATCGCGCGTGAACTTTTACCTTCGCGTCGCACCAATCTCCTCCGTTCACCCCTCTTCCACCCGTCTATTTATTTATTTTTAAAAGTCATTTCTGAAGGTTGCATTTCAGAATAATTTTCTTTGAGAGGAAAGTCGTTCAGAACAACAAAGAGCCTGAACGCACCCCCCCCCCCACCATTCTAATAAAATAAAAAAGTGAAGGGACTCGTTTGAGTCCCCATTTTCAAAGGGCTTCGTACAGTTACGAAATAGTGTTGAATGGACCGTATAAAGAAGGGTGGATGAAGAAACAACTGTGTTTTGTGCGCAATTCCCTGGGCTCCTTGAAGAAATCGTAAATAACGTGAATAAACGGACAAGGGAGTGTAATAAATCGGGCGGGCAGGTATTTCCTGTGGACAGTGCAACACGCAGGTGTTAGAAAAAAAAAAAAGACATAAGGCGAACTCAAGTAGTCGAGGCTTTAAAAAAATGTTTTTTTTTTCTTTCTTTCACCTCTGCGCTTACCATAACATGAATGTCTAAGACGCGAGTGAGAGGACTGAGTGGAAAGACGTTGCGCAAATCTTAGTGTGAATGACGTTTTGAAGCGTGGGTGGCTCCATTGAGAAGGCTGCCCGTTAAATCGGGTTATAAGAGACGTCTGGTGAGCGTTTTTCGTGGGAAGTGGAGTCCTCGCAGTCTGTTCTTACTACTTTAGAGGCGTAGGTGAGCGGGTTTTGAGTGGAGTGGATGCTCAAATGTGGGGTGAACAACCGAAAATATAAAAATCTTATTGTCTGAGACGAATCCCACCGTAATTTACAACTTAAAAAAAAAAAAATATTTATAAGCTCCGTCTACCCGCGCGTTAATTCATCCCTAGCAGACCTCACCAGTTAGTCACTTGGAAGAGTTCATTCGAACTTGTTTCTTGACAACTTGCGCAATAAATAGACAGAGAGGAACGCAGCAAATCTGTTTCTCTTTCCTCTTCACATGTTGTCCTTTCCGGGTCACTGGCTCTGTGCAAGTTCCGTTAAATCTTGTTTTTCTCTACTTACGCTCCCACTGCAGGGAATACGACAGGAAGGAGTGAGGGGGGCTATTTGGTGAGATTTCTCTAAAAAGGGCTTTCTTTGAGGGATAGAGAAAGCTTTAATGGACGTCTCAATCGTAAAAATGGCGTTAGCCGTACAGTTAACACCCTATTCGTGTTTACAATCATAAACGCGACTACAAAAAAAAAATGGCGGCACGAGGATAATCAAAAGAATAAGATACCTAAATAAGAAGAAAAAAAAAATTTCGCTCCGGCAGCTGGCGGTCGGAAAGAGTGCATTTCATTCCATTTACGGATACCCTAAGCCGTCCCAGAAGTAATAATTTTGATACCATAATTTGTTTCATTAAGCCGAACTGCTTCCTCTATTTTAACCACCCTCTCTTCAAAAATGTCGAAAAGTTTCGGTAGTTTTCCAAGGGCTTTGTAAGATTAAATTTTTGTGCCGTACTTTATAATACCTAAACATGTGAATTTAAGCAATTTTTTTGAAATTTCATCCCCATTTTCACCCCCCCCCATCAAAGTTTTCGATAAATCTCAATGGAAACCAGGGCTTTCGTTACATTAAATTATTGAGTCAAATTTTAGAGCGCTAAGATGAACTAGTGAAGTTCGACGCTATTTTTACACTTCCACACCGGAAAGACCACCCCCACCACCTTGACTTTTTCGAAAAATTAAAATGGGAATCAAAGGCTACTATAACATGGAGTATACGTAGCGAATATAATGCTTCAAGAATCAACTGGTGATTTATAGTGATTTTTTGACCATTTAACCCCTATTTTCCCCCCTTCCACCTTGACCAATTTGGCCCAAATGCAATACCGACCGGGGTCTTATGACTACTGATTTTTGTGCCAAAGCGCGTTCCGCTAAATTAATTTCTTCGAGAGTTATCGTGCTAACAAGAAAACGGCCATAAGCTTATAAATAAACCAATATATACAGGGTGTTCCAGGAGGAAACGACAATACTTCCACATGTTGTACTACTAAGTAGGGCGAACCAAAATGACTATATGGACATAGGGTCGGAAACGCTTTGTTTCAGAGTTACATGGAATTTAGTGTTTTTTAAGCCAAATCACCTCTTTTCCACAAAAAGCGGTCTTAACGGACTAACCGTTCAACATAGAACAAAATAAACTTCATTTCTGAAAAGAGCACAAAATTTAACTTTGGAAAAATTAGGAATAACACATTAAAATCGTCTTTATGTACGTTTAGTTATTTTTGGAAAAATCGAAAAAGTGTTACGTTTAATTTTCGTGTTTCTTTCAGAGGCGAATTTCGCTCAATCTTCAGTTGGTCGGGCATTGACCAATTATTGTAAAAACATGCCCATTATGTGAGCTTTCAATTGACGTAAGAAAATTGAAAATCGGTTGAATTTTTACTGAGATATGACACGAAAGGTTCGGAAAAACAGTGTAAAATCGTCAAAATAAGCCATATTGCAACTGTCAGGTAAAATCCCCAAAAATTGTTTTCGACGTCAAAATAACCCCAAAATTCAAAGAAACAGTTTATTTAAGAAAAATCAATGCACCATGTCCATCATCATCATCATCATCTCCCACCACTTTCACTAGTAAATACTCGTTTAATTAGTTTTTCAGGTATCCTTCCGTGATTATTTTAGTTCAACATTTATTTTTCTGGTACAAATCGTATCATACGCGTGAATCACTACAATTATCATACAAAAACGTCTGAAAAATAGCACCAGACGAAAACTAGAAGGAATCAGACCAGTTAATTTGTTTAATAATTGATTATTTGATTGTGAAAGTGGTGGGAGATGATGATGATGATGGACATGGTGCATTGATTTTTCTTAAATAAACTTATTTTGGGTTATTGGGGGTTATTTTGACGTTGAAAACAATTTTTGGGGATTTTACCTGACAGTTGCAATATGGCTTATTTTGACGATTTTACACTGTTTTTCCGAACCTTTCGTGTCATATCTCAGTAAAAATTCAACCGATTTTCAATTTTCTTACGTCAATTGAAAGCTCACATAATGGGCATGTTTTTACAATAATTGGTCAATGCCCGACCAACTGAAGATTGAGCGAAATTCGCCTCTGAAAGAATCACGAAAATTAAACGTAACACTTTTTCGATTTTTCCAAAAATAACTAAACGTACATAAAGACGATTTTAATGTGTTATTCCTGATTTTTCCAAAGTTAAATTTTGTGCTCTTTTCAGAAATAAAGTTTATTTTGTTCTATGTTGAACGGTTAGTCCGTTAAGACCGCTTTTTGTGGAAAAGAGGTGATTTGGCTTAAAAAACACTAAATTCCCTGTAACTCTGAAACAAAGCGTTTCCGACCCTATGTCCATATAGTCATTTTGGTTCGCCCTACATAGTATTACAACATGTGGAAGTATTGTCGTTTCCTCCTGGAACACCCTGTATATATACATGAATCCTGGAGACCACTGAATTCGTGTTCTAGAGGTTCTGAAACGTGAAAAAAACATGACATGACCCATGTTTGCCACCATCACGACGAGACCAATAAAACATTTACCAACAAGAAAAATTCTACAGAGAAAGACTAGTGCTCATAATGAGTGGGTGGGGCCAAAGTTAGAGTCAGACCGCTACGGACAAGCAGTCGAAGGATTTTCCAAAGAAACACGCTAGACTACGGACAGCTATTTAAGCAAAACGCCCAGCTCAAAATCTGAACACGTTGACAGAATGGCCAACCTAACCCAGGGGGTGGGGGGCGATTCGTGTAAAAATGATGGACAAAAGTTTAAAATTCGGACGAAACTGCGTGTACGACAGTTCTATATCAGACGAGGCGTTGATCCCTGTGGTTCTAGCGTTGTTTGCCCGTTTTCAGAAGCCACACGAATTTTTCCTGAGGGGGTAAGCCCGCTAAATTAGCAATTTGAATGAGTCAAGGGTGCGATTTAGGGCCCCGCGAAATTGGTTTCGAAATTTGGTTTTTGAAATTGCTCTTAAAATGAATGGCGATATTACTTTTTGAATGGGTCCAAAGCGCAAAATTTTGTTTTTGCGGCAGCAAAAACAGTGAAATTACTCTTTCGAGGTGAACTAGCGCCGCGAAATTTGTTTTCAATGAGCCAACTCCGTGAAATCGCTCTTTAAATGAGGCAACAAGCTGGTCATTTCATCCTTGGGGGAAAAAAATGTGAACCTCGTGAAAATTGTGTTTTTGGGAACGGGGGGGGGGGGCAACACCACCAACGTCCATTTTGACGAGCCACATCCGTAAAATTTGGTTTTAGAAAAGCTAGACCGGCAAATTGCTTTCATTCAAGTCAGGCCACTTTTGGGGGCCAATTTTTTTTAGAGGTCGTGAGCCGAAAACGCCTATACGTTGATGAATAGCCGTGTAATCGCAGCATTTGGAGAGAAATAGTTGTGAGTTTGCAAACTCGGGTGCTGATTTGAGCAAAATTACAAGTTTCCTGCTGAATTCCACGGAATTGATAGTTTCGGGTCCTAGAGTTTTAATTTAAGCGAAAT
This sequence comes from Corythucha ciliata, assembly GCA_038030265.1. Taxonomy (NCBI): domain Eukaryota; kingdom Metazoa; phylum Arthropoda; class Insecta; order Hemiptera; family Tingidae; genus Corythucha; species Corythucha ciliata. Next base: position 20,599,064 of record CM075937.1, on the reverse strand, counting down.
TGCAAGTCCAGGGGACGTTCAAGTTGTAGTTGAAGTCCAGGGCCTTTCGCCTAGTTCAATCAACATTGTAAGTTTAGGACCTTTTTTGTGGCGGTGGATCCAACAGACTAGCCGTACCTAACCGAACCCAGAGGGTGACGAATACCCAGGAAATTAGAAGTTCCATGGCTGAATATCCGCATCAATGCGACCAGACGTGGATCCTTGGACGACGGCCCTGGGGTTTTGTGCGCTTCGCCCTACTAAAAATGGCTTGACAGCCATTAGCTGCCTGAAAATAGCTGAACTAGATGTTCCCTCCATAAAAACGGCTAAACTGACTATAATCGCACCTCAAAATGGAAAACCTGACTGATGTGCGCCCTGAAAATTGCTAAACTGTTGATTCGTGCAGTCATGAGAATGCCTTGAAAATATCATAATTCTCGCCCTGAAAATATGTCCAAGTCAACCACTCATACGCCACAAAAGGCTAAACTGACCATTCACGCCTTTGATTTGACGGATCATTCGCGTCCTAAGAACAGCTAAACTGACTCTACGCCCTTAAAATGAATGAACTGCCGATTCGTGCCCTCAAAATAATCACATCTGCTGTTCACTCCCTGACCATGAATTTATGCCTTAGAAACGGCAAACTGACCATTCGCACCCTAAAAATCACTTGACGGACCACTCGCACCATTAAAAAAAACTGCAAAACTGACTAGTTGCGCCACAGAATTGTTAAACCAACGATTCGCGCCCTGAAAATGGCTAAACTGAATCCACGCCCTGCAAATCCGACTGACTATTCTCGCCCTAGAAATGACCATATTGACAGATTATGCCTCTAAGAATGCCAAACTGACTATTCACGCTCTAAAATTGGCAAAACTGACCCAATATGTGGCCTATAAATGGATAAACTGACAATGGTAAAACCTGTCCTGAAAATGGTAAAATATGCGCGTTGAACTGAGCCTTCACGCTGCTAGCGGTAGCGGTACAGCAAAAAAATTCTTGGCTTACGAAATCAACAGTTTCATTCTTTCATTATCAAATGATTGCGGCTGAATGGACAGTTTTGTGGCGTAAAGTTGCAAATGGGACTGAATACATTATTTTGGAGATTTCGTGACAACCTTGCATTTTCCGGAGACAACGAGGAGTGCGGGACTCAGCCCCTCCCTGGATCTTCACCTGAATGCGACTTTCGGGTCTTAAATCTTGCGAAAACGCTTGTTTCGGATCTTAATTTCGGAGAAATCGCAAATTAGTGCCTTTTTTGGACGAACGCCCTTGGCTTGATGAAGCCCCCTGATCCTCTTCCACCCATGTCCAGTTCATCCGTCCAGTTTATTGCTGAGGCGAACAGAGTTTTTTCTATTTTCCTGTGATAATGAGCGCAGAGCTAGGAATGAGCGCCTTTTCGCTATTTTAGCCACGAATATTAGCGTTTTTTAAACATTTTCGCAAGATGAGCACACTAGCAGCACAGGTTCCGAATTCACCTAGTGCATAACTCCTTTACTGTGTTCAATATTATTCTTTTTCTTCATTCACCTTCCCACTTCTCTCGATTTTATTTTGTTCTGTTATCCCTTTCTTCCTTGTTTTGACTTCCATGTTGTTAAACGCGTCCTCTATCATGGACCACCCACCCCCTAGAGAGGTGTATAGCGGGCGCTACACCTTGGACACCACCGTGTCGGCGCCACTGGATCTGGATGTAACAATGACCGTGAAGAAGAGGAAGGTGGCTCGGGAATCAGTCGTTTTGTCTCCCCCGTTGGCGTCTTGAGTGAGGAAACCCCGCAAAATTGAATTGTATGAGGTCCAAATCTGCGAAATTTGAGGTTTAAGAGGGTTAAACCCGCAAAATTGATTTTTTGAACGTCCAAATCTGAGAAATATGGTTTTAAAGGGATGAAAGGACATTTCAGTGCTTACAGATGCCCTCCTAAATTTTGGAATGGTCCAGCTATTGGGCAGGAAGTATTTTAAGTTTTTTTTGGTCTCGCCTGGAAGTCAATCCATTGGCAATCCTACAAAACGGGAGACCGCTTCAGGAAGTAACCGTTGGCAAATCGTTGGCAGGCGTGACCGGTGCAGGCGACCGCTGGCAGGCGTGACGCAATTTTTAGGTGCGCCCGGACCGCGAATACCGCGATACGAAGTGACGACAAAGCTGTCGCATACACTAAGGGCTGATGACTAAACAAATGACCGTGACCGCAATCACCAATAGTCATTTGGTTCAACTTCAACTACCTCCACCCATCTCAAAGATGAGGAAAAAAATGAACAAAAAAAACACGCAGGAATCAACTAAATGACAAACAGATTTTGTTGTGAAATTTGGCGCTTCCAGGTCAGGCAAACAAAGTGAGTTCTTCAATGGCAAACGTCTTGATACGGCGAAACATGGGTCTTGTGTGTGCTATAGGGAAGGAGCGAGGGAACACTCGGGTTCCGGTTGATTTTACGACCTCAGGTTCACAGACGTCTCCATTAACTCTAAAAAGACCTCCTCTCCCCAACCACACTGTCATAAAATAAATAACGCTGTTCTATCTGGTAATAAGCCAGTGTCTCAAAATAATTATTTGTGAGTGTGTGTGTAAGCATAAAATTCATTTAAGCAATTAAACGTTGATGGAGGGGGGCGAATGATCATGACTTTTTTTATATTGAATCCCATTATGGCCATTTAAGACCCCCCTCTCCACCATGTTATGTTTTCCCTCCTTCCACAGCTCCAAGAAAAAAAAACTGTAGGAAAAGTTGAGTATGCGAAAAAAGGCGTACATTTAGGGAACTTTATAAGGTAAAACTGCCTAACAGGTGCGCTTTTTTTTTAGATCTTATTAGCAACAAAAGACCATGACGTTCCATCCGTCGATTGTTTTCATACCGTAGCGACCAGCAGGTACAAACATGTGCGGGCAAGAAAAAAATGTTTTTTTTATTTTTTTTTTCAAAGCTCATCTCGGATAAAATGCGCTTAATAACTGCCTCATTAGTTTCCTTTTTTCCCCTTCGCAACGTTTTTATTGCCGCTTGTTCGATCGCGATGAATTGAAATTCACGTGGGATGTTGTTTCCATTCATACACAAACGAAAAAAAAAAAAAAAATCAACCAACACATCACTGTAAACCCAGCGGGACGTTTATTTACGACAGAATTGCGTAATAACGGATACGGCCTACTTGTCGGTACGGAGACAAAATACAAAATGGCGTGAATTCGTCATGTTTCGGGGTTATTCCAAATGTGCAAGATTTAAAAAGATTCATTCTCTCGATAAAAATATTTGTTACCTACTCGTTTTGACGCCTCCGTATTTTGTCGACATTATTTTTGTACCCGTGGGTCGACCCTCCCCCCCCCCCGTCATACACTGTCCTGACACGGCTTTTCTTTAGCGATCACTCGAAAATTGAGTTTTCAGATGTTACAAAGTGGTGTGGTATGGGGGGGGGGGGTGGCACGCACTTAAAACTCGAGAACTCCACAGCCTCAACACTTGTGGAATAGGTTTGATGCCCTCTTGGAGGAGAGAAGAAGCGAGGTTGACCCTCGAGATGGTACCTTTTTTTTCTTCTTTTTTCATCTCCTTCTAACCCCCATCCTCTTCTCACTCATTATCCCACACTGTTGCTCTCTTTCCTTCGGTTTTTTTTTTCTTCCTTCCCCTGAACTCCTGAAGAATAAAAAGAGACAGAAGAGAAGGTGGTGCTGTGACTCATACCTTCGGCCGGATTGCACTTCTGTTCCTGAGGCATCTCCCCCCAAGAGCCTTTTTTTTTTTTCTTAAAAGGTAAAACTTTCCATATTCGGGCCGTCTCTTTTCACCAAGTCCCCGCGGCCTGAGAGGGACTTCTTTCTGATCCTCTAGCTTCCTTGCTTCTTTTAATTAAATTAAAGTCAGCTCGAGTTTTCCAACTTTCTTCCCCATACATTTTTCGAGTTTCACGAAAGACGACGAAAACTACTTTAAATAAAGCGAAAGACAAAAATTAAAGACAATCTCTCAGCTGGAAAGAACTCAATAGAACGCATTCCGGAGTTTATCAGTGCCGCTGCGCCTCATACTGTTTCCTGTTCAATCAATCAAATTTAAATGATCGATTAGGGTTAAATCTTTTTTCCTACGCGGCTATAAACAGGAAATTACGCTCTAAATTGAGCCATTTTACGTTTTACATGCACAAAAAAAAATTTTTAAACGGGTTTCACCCTCTAAAAAGAGGAAGAATTTTCATAATTTGCAACCTACTGCAGTGCAAAACTCGCTATATAGGGATGATTCATACGATCAGTCATCACTAAAGTTTCAGAATTATTCCGAAAGTTCGATACAGCCGTCTCTGGGCAAATTTACGCCACCCCTTGCCCTTCGCTGAGTCGTGTATGGGATGGGCAGTGGCGGATCCAAGGGAGATGGCCCCTCCCCTGGGGCCTTATTCCGAGTTGTCGGGGAAAACTCACATGAGATGGTTGCTATGGCGAGATAATACTATTTCTGATGAAGCCTCCTTGGATACCGCTTGCGGGATTATTTCCCGACAACTCTAACTAGGGCCCCTGGAGTCGAAGTCACTTGACGAAAAAAAATCATAAAAACCGCCACCAAAATCCCATCAAGTCCAATATTAGATTATTTTCTCAAAGGTACTGTTCTGAGACAGGCGTAATTTATGAGTCCCCTATAAACCATGCTCAACCGAGAAATACTTAAGTCTGACACGCATGCCCTGTGTGCAGTGGCCCTTAAACGGTCCAGAATGAATGTTTCACGTCACGGTTGCTGGCCTTGCTGGTATCAGCCAATTTTCTCGACACTTCAAAATATTGTTGTGCCACTAGCATGAGTACAACAGAACCCGAAAAGTGTGGTTGCCACATGGAGGTAGGAACAAGTGGAGAGAGAGAAAGGCTTTTTTAATGTAGAAACATGTGAAGCCGGTTTTTCCGCCATTACACACCCACTGTTATCATTGACCAAGAGGGGATGGGAGGGGAGTTTATCACTTTTTCACTGATCAAGTATCAAATTGTCAATGTTTATGTTGGGTGAGACCTGATAACATATGGTGTGTAGTAATGGCGACCGGCTTCACGAAAAATGGGTTTCACTCCCTCCACTTGTTCCTACCTCCATGGGTTGCCACGATGTCTTAAACAGCGTCCATAGATCCCACATGCAGACTTTTTTTTTTTGTCGTGGTCGTTCGCATCAATACCGCTGAGCTACCCATCTCTTCCTTGAACTCCAGCAGGGCTGCCCCGCGAGAACGGTGGCATTGCAGCAGGGGCGTACCTAGAAATCCTCCCGGAGGGGGTGATTCCGGCAGTCCACAGCCCAGCGCCGGGGGGGGGGACGAATGTCCTTCGTATATTGCTGGGATTTCGCAAAAACTTGGCTAAAAACGGCCTTCCAGAGGGAGCGATCCATCTATCGCCCCGTCCTGGGAACGCCACTGCATTGCAGGAGAGCCCCTTCATTGAATCTTCTTATCATTGAAAATTCGTCTTAATTTTCAGATTCCCCGTGTGGAGAAACTTCAAAATATCGGTAAAGTGGTAGCTTCACAGTGGCTTGAGCTTTCTGTCGTTAGAGCTTCTCTGTAGGGATGGTCAGTTTTGCTCTCCTCTAGACTTTAAAGCGCAGACTTAGTGGGGCAGCTGTCCTCTCCCAGAAAGAGATATCACCAATAAGTTAAAATCCATCAGTATCGCCCCATTTTGTACAGCTTAGCAACAAACCAATTTTCCCCATTTCGCCCAATAATACACCAATTTCGTGTTTTTTTTTGTGCACGGCGGGGTGGCCTTGGCCTAATTCAAGAGCAACTTTCGTGATTTTCGTACTCTAAACAACCATTTTCGCTGCTCTGCCTTACTAAAAAATCAGTTTATCAAATTCTGATCACAAAGTCACCAATTTTCCTGATTTTTCTCGTCGAAAAATTAGCCATTTTTCCTGGATTTGGCTTACTGAAAAACGAGTTTCACGGATTTCGCTCTCTAAAAACCAATTTTGCGGATTTATCTAAACAGCAAGCAAATGTTTCAACGTGTCGAGCTCACTAAAAAAAAAAAATCAATTTACGGATTATTGTTGCTATCAAACAAATTTCACGGAGTACCCAAATACAGGGACCGTTTTCGCAGATTTTACACTCTAAGATTTCATTTTAGATGAATTGGCACACTAAAAAACGAATTTTTCAGAGTTCATTCTCTAAAACATCAATTTTTCCTCATGTTCCTTGCCTACAAAAAACATTTTCCCTGATCAGAGGGCTTGTTCTATAACTTTAACAACAGTAGTTAACGACAGTAAGTCATATGCTTTCATTAATTAAATCGACGAAATTGAATGAAATCAGGGGGCTTATTCTCTAACTCTGAAGCAATAGCTTTTTCGAAGTCATATGTTTATTTCATTGATTTACTTCAAACAAATGAATGAAATAGACACATGACTGGCGAAAAAAATATTGCTTGTTGTTAGAGAATAGGCCCCCAGGTGATTGACTGTTGGTATCAACTGTTGCTAATTTTATAGAACAGAGGCCCTGGATCAATGGAAAACAGTTTCTTTTTTTTTGTACGTGAAATGCCCCGCTTTGTGGCGAAAACGCAACATTGGGGGAATCACTAACGTGCACCTCGCAATTTGTATGAGGAATGTTCAATTTCATCATAAATTATCAATTTCATAGAAAATTGTATTGTTATTAAGGTCAATAAAGATGTATAACCGGTCAAAAAGCCAAGTTCACATCAGAAATTTTGTGCTATTTTCCTGATGAAATTGGGGGCGTATATGAAAAGGAAAAAACACTAATATGCACGCATGCTAAAATTAAGAGAAACCGCTAATTCATAGCTAAAATTAAGTGAGAATTCTAATTCGCGGTTAAAATGGAGAAAACCCCTGATCCGCGGATAAAATTGAGGGAAAGCGCTGAATCACAGCTAAAACGGGGAGAATAAGCGGGGTTTTCGCGATTTTACCCGCGATTCATCGATTTATTGAATTTCCAGCTGCGAATGAGCTATATTTCGGGGCTAAAATTTAGAAATAAGCGCTAATGCGCGGCTCAAATTTAAAACACGTGCCCATTCACAGGCAGAAATCGTGAAAAGGAGAATTTTCGGTTACAAGGAGAGAGCCCGAATAAAATTGCAAAAATGTGTTCGTTCGAAGCTTAATTCAAGGAAAAGTGGTAACTCACCGTCAAAATTGTGAAAAACCGTTCACTAGCAGCTAAAATTGTGAGAAAAAAACCCTCTCATTCCCGGAAACTGGAAAAAAAACGCATGTTCCCACCGACTAAATTTAAGATAAATCGCTCATTTAAAGAATTTGAGAAGCCCATAGCATTTACGTGGCTGAAACGAGGTGATTCAAGGGCTGAAAATTCTAAAATAGAGAAATACTTTGCGAGAAAAAGCGCTATTTCACGCAAAATGGCAAAAATGAAGGTAAAATGGTATTACGCGACTAAACTTGAAGATAATAGATACACGCCACTTTGCACTCCCTAAAGGCAAATAAAGTGATAAGTGAAAGGCTAAACCGTGGATTTAACGATACGTAAAAATTAGATTCCTTTTTCATTTAGGCCCAGTTTCACCAAAAAACTTGAACGCGATTAAAGTTGATCGCGTTTAGTTGGCATGGAGACCCATGTGTTTTCTAATAAATGTTTTTCCATTTGATCTCGATTAGTTGTTAACCTGCGTTTAATAAGTTGGTGAAACTGGACCTTAGAGATTAAGAGGTCTCTTAGAGATTTCCGCCGTGGGCCTCCCGGTGGAACGGCACCCCACCCCGTCGAGTGCGTTTTGCCTGGGGTCGGCTGCGTTTGTCAGTGGAGCATTGTCCGAAACACTCAAAAACCGCGTCCGCTACTCCGCAAACCCCACCTAGGCGATGTAAATAAAAAAAAATAAAAAAAACGGGATCAGGTGGCGTTTTCAGGTGCCCCACGAGTTATTACATCCCTGCGGACGACGGCCGCTGGCATTTGTCGGCCCCTGATGTCCAAGGTCGATGCCATATCACGTGTACGTCTCTGTGCCTCTCTCTCTCTGTGCCCGGGAGAGGGGGGGGGGCACTCTGTTGCCTTTTCGGTTCGAATCCAAAAAGTCTTTTTTCTCTCGATTAAGCATGGTCCGTGGGACCATGCCCCGTCAACTATGAGTAAAATTGACCCTAAGTTCTAATGGGCTTAACCATTTTGTATAGTTTATACGATGTTTAGATGTAAGTGATGTCGATTTCAAGTAATGAGGGGGGTCTCAGTGCTTATTATGTCTTCATGTGTGTACGCACCAAATTTGAGACGGAAGAAACGTTACATTTTTTATGTTGAAACAGAAAGCAGTCAATGGCGGATGACTTGACGGATCTCTGCCATAGATCTGATATCCAACAAGAAACTGTCTGCCTTAGGTACAATTCTACTGCTGTTGACGGCATTTAATGGATACTGCAACTAAATTGCGGAATTTCCAAATTCATAATCAAATGAAACCGCAGGGACAAGATTTAAACAATTATTAGTCACGCAACAAAGGGGAAGGCTCTTGGTAAAATTGTTGTTCATGTGGAGTGGGCAGGGGGTAGTTTTCCTTTCGCTCACTCATCCCTTTCGATCTCTCTTCGCAAGGTACAACTGCTTTGATAGCCGACAAGTTGCTCCTTCCTCCTATACGCGCCACCCTTGGAGCCCATCAACCATGGGCTTTGGAATGTACTCCCTCGCAGGTGAGTGATGGATTGAGTCGTGGGTTCGTCGTAGGGGAAGGCACGTTCCTCCCCCCCCCCCCAATGCATCTCATAGGGAAAAAGGTGTACACCAAACACGTGATAAGTGAAAGGACCCAAGATGGTTCGTGTAAATCCTTGGACGAACCAAAAAAGGAAGGTGTTCAATGTTGCGTTGCACTTTATTGTCATTTTTTTTTATTTAAAAAAAAAATTGAAGTTTGTCTCGCTGCAGTGGCGTCAGCTGAATAAAAAAAACAGGTGACTCACATTGTCACGGCCAATATTTTCACAGTGACGAGAGAGAGAGAGAGAGAGAGGGAGAGAGAACGTTCGAGGTTTCCACCCAGTTTCCAATTGACTCGCGTCAGAAGCTGATAATTATACGAGTCTGACTAGAGCGCGGACGATTAAAAAAAAAATCTTGATAAAAAGCAAGTGAATGGCGCCAATTGTGTTATTAAAAGAGCAAAGATAATTTAATTTTTATCGGAAAAAAGACAATTATTATGTAAAGGAATTTCCGCACATGCACGTGTTTTTTTAAGATTATGAAACAGTTGATTTAAAATATGTACCAGAGGAAAAATCATGTCAAACGATAAAATAACGAATATCCCGAACATTTACATTCATTAAAATTTCCATTTTAGAACAACAGACAGCGAGTGCACTTTTAAACCGCTCTCACTAAAATGAAGCCTGTCGCCCTTGGGGAAGCGAATAAATTTCTGCTAATTTTCCTATACAGACAGGAATTTTTATTTATTATACGACGCCCACTCAACTTCCCCCTCCTCAACCCGTCCCAAACGATCAAGAAAACCACAATAATTCTCTGGAGTCTTACGTGCAAATTATGACGGTGTAACACAATTCCTTGCTTTGGACTCATCAGGTTGAGTATGTACCGTGCGACTTGGGGTTAACAAAGTTGAACTTTTCATGTGTTTGAAGGGGACTGGTGGGGGGCTTGAAACAAAGTTGCTACGGAGTGATTTTTTAGAAATTTGTCAGGTTGTGTTCGTGTTTCGTGAAAAGGTCCACATCTGGCGTGTGATTAGATTTTTGTTGTTTTTTTTCTTAGAGGAACGCTTACCCAAAACGCTGATGCTGCTCGTTGATTTCTTTTTACAAAGCGGTTTAGGCATCGGCATGTTGGACACAAAACTTTCGGACACTCAAAAATTTCAAAAAAATGCACAACCGAAACTCATAAAACTTCGAAAAAGTAACACATTTCTGACACACTGCAGTGATTCCACTCTTCCACGACGCCTCAACGGGCAATGTGCGAGCCTCTCTTACCAACCAACTCGACTGTGTGAGAGCCGCCGGCTCTTTTTTTCCTCTCTCACGAAGGCCTCTCCTCCCTCACTCACACAATCCATCGCGCTCACTCTTTCACTCTCTCTCTCTCTCTCTCTCGAGAAAGAGATTGTAAAGGTTTTAACAAGGTGGAGGGTGAGGGCGGGGTATATCTCTCCTTATTTTTTGAATGGGAAAATAGACCGACTATCCCACTTTACACACATGAAGACAGTTTCAGTACAAAAACATTCCATTTCGCTCTTAAGGCTCTCTCGCCCTCTCCCCACCACCATCACCAGACTAAAGTTGTCATTTTCTTTATAGTTAAGTGCCCGGTAAACGAGACGTCACTCCCCTGAGTAACTCCCGAGATAAGCAAACACAAATCTCCAAGGTTTTATCCTGAAGTCAAAAGTCAACAATTTTTTTTTTTTTTGTCACACTCCTCTACCAAATCCAAAAATCATGAATGGAAAGCACGACAACTAGGGAATAGAAGAGGCCGTTCAAGTAACGCGATGAACTATAGTAAGGGGACGAAGAGGGGAAAACACCAATTGTTTACTCATCTCTTCTTTCCTGTAAAAATAAGCTAAAATCCTCCTCCTCGCCCTCTTCACCATTCATAAACAAACAAAATATTCAATTTTTTGACACAGTTCGCTCTCGACAGAGTAAGAAAGAGTGACAGAGAGAGAGAGTGAGAGAGAGAAAAATGACAACTCTACGCTGAAAATAGAAAAACACTCTCTTGTCTCCTTGAAAATAAGTGGAAATGGTCGAGAAGGAAGGTGTTTGGTTCTATTGTTTTCTTTTAAAAACCAACCGGCGCCACAATCTCGCTCCTCATTTACTCTTTTTTTTTTTTTTTTTACATAGTCGCTCCTTAGGTATTTCTCATGACTGTGCAAAATTCAAGTGAGACTTGGACTATTTACATCTCTTGACGCATCCTCAGGGGGAAAAAAAAACTGAGGCGTAGTCACATGACAGTCAGCGGTCCATTACCAAAAATACAGCTTTGAACCTTTCTGTGAGACCGTAGTGTACTATTAAAACTTTATGATCCCGACCAATTAAATTAATTACACGGTTGTAACCACTAGGCGCTGTAGGACAAGGGTTAAATGAGTTCTGACAGAAGAAGATGAAGCGTTACGGCGGGGGGGGGGGGATTGCTCTGTGAGAAACGAGTCTATTGAAAAGGTGAACTCTAAAAAGGGAATTGGTACGCTCAGGTCGGAAGGAAAGACTAGCGGAGGAGAAAATAAAGAAACACTCTACGAAGGGATGAGACAAAAATGAGTCCATATACTCCGTAACAAAAAAGCTGGCGTGATATTCTTGTACAGCACACATAAAAATGTGATTGAGAAAGCGCGATACGTGAAATATAGCGCGATATTGTTCAATACGTGTGTAGGTAACTGTCCTTATAAACGTAAAAGAAATTACTTCCCTTTGACGGCGCGGCGTATCTTTATGCGACGGATTAAGAGAATGACGTTTTAATGAAGAGATCAGGGAGAAAAACATAAATGTTTTAAGTCGTTTAGAAAATAGAGGACTATAGAAAAGACCAGCACGTGGTGGGGTGGGATGAGGAGGGGGGAGCTTAAACTCTTTGATCGAGCAAATCATCCCGTATTAGTTCCATTGTCGGCGCTATTACTTGAACGACAAAGAAATCAAGGTTGGCGCCTGATAGAAAAATAATAGCGCGGCAGCTATTTTTTTCCCTTATTCTTTTTGTTTCTATTGCGGAATTATTACTGAAAACGTCCACTAAATTTAACCGTAAAAGTGGCGTCTACTAAGCCTCAAATAGATTATTGGTGTACTTGAGACAATAAAATTAGTGGAAATCTTGAAGACTGGGGTTTTAGAAAGATATTAGGATCCGGAGCTTGCAATTTCACGAAAATAAAACCCAGAAACTAGCGATTTCACGATTGTTCAACCGGGAAACATCTGTTTTCGCGAATAATTAGCTCCAAAAGGTTGCAATTTTGAGGTTATTCGTCAGTCACAAAAAAAAAAAAAAAAAAACAACAACAACCGAAACTAGCAATTCAGGGAAAACTAAGACCACACGCAAGAATATTCGGCGGACGAGGCTTGCCGAGGCCACTAATTAAAAACGAGCGGGAAATACCACTTAATAGTCGAGTGATGTACGTTATTTTTCGCGCAACCGTCGTCGAATATTACCCAGTTTTATTCTTTTGACAAAAAAAAACAAAAAACATTTCTTAAGATATTTCTATAATCACGAATGAGGTGATAACATTATAACAAAGGTTGTACAAGGTTATAGAAAACTGACACGTGAAAAACTTTTCATGTCAGTTTCAAACCTTTACTGCACAGTTTTCATAACTGAAGCTATAAAGTACCAGGTTAGGAAAAATTCAACTTACTGGAGTAATCATGTTTGTTATCGTAATGGGCAACTTACGAAGCAGGTAGCGCGAAAATTCAGTTAACATTCTAAACACATGTTCCTAGAGCCATCTGGAAATTTGGGACTTCAGGGTCGATTAGAAACTTATCAAGATATTGGCGATTGTAGCTAAGGGATACGATGTCTGGCGGCGTTTCAGAGAAACATTGAGTCCGGTACTCCATGTGATTTGTTTTTGTTATTGTCGTTTGACAACAAACAAAGTTTTCTTCAATGAGGAAGTTCATGTATCAAAAATGTTGGCCAGTGACACTCTTTTTCTGTGAACTTCGGCTAAATTATCCAACGGTGACGAGGAGGCCTCGATATTGTACCTTTGGCATCACCGAATCAAGAAAACAAGACGGTTATGCGGGTGCGCAGTACACCCGTACAGAAACTTTCACTATCGGCTATTTGTTGGAGCAAGAAAACTCGAAAACCCCGATTCAAAAACGTTTTCGATTATTTTGCTGAACCCGTGCCGTAATAAGCACTGCAACGAAACGGTGAGCTGGCGAGTACCAATAAAGCAATGATAAGGCGCTCGTGGAATGTCTCTCAAGGGTGAATCCAGAGAAAACTGTGTATTCGGTTGTTCTTCCCGTCGTAACCGAGACACAACAATGTCATTTCATTGTTTCCCAAAAATTGAGGGTTCAATGGTGTCAGTTATCATTAAGCCCAGTGTCTGGAGAAAGTCGACCGCCGAAAGGCTTAGGATCTTGCTTGGCGTTTGAGTATAAATGTAAAATAAATAAATAATAATATATATAAATAATAAAATAAATCTCCTGTTCTCGTCACTTTAGGCTAACTGACTACTTTTTCCCCATTATATTACGGACGTTGACCACGAAAAAACACTTTATAAAAAAACAAAACTTGTTCAACCATTCACTAAAAATAACATATGTGGGGAGTACCGGTTTCATTATCTCACGACACTAGCGCCGCTAGTGATAGCTACAATCGCCAATAGTTAAAAAATGTATATGGGAAACTCGCTGGGAATAATGCTGAAAAAATAACGTCTGATAACAGCTCGTTAAGTGACCTTTCACTATACTACTAGGTGTTTTACTTTCGTCCAAAACCGAATAGTTTTCCTATCAAATCGGAACACGTACAGTACAGATAGGTAGCCTACGTAGATTTCCAGTGACGTGAAGTACCCTCATAGAACCACTATCATTAACATAATTATACTATATGTTTATAATGCTCTTTGGATGCACAGTTTCATCATTACATAGTGCGAGGGGGGGTGGACTGAGACACTGGGCCCGTCGTTTCCTGAGCCAGTGCCTTCCTTGGAGGCCTGTGGTCCCTTGGAGGGATTAGAGCTAAACTGTGATCTGGAGATACTAAATGTGGTTAGAACTTCTTGTAGTAGGAGGATTGCTATGGTTGGACTTTTGCTGTGGTTGGACCTTTTCTGGGGTGGGACTTTTGCGGTGCCTGGACAATGTGGTTGGACTTTTGCTGTGGTTGGACTATTGCTATGGTTGGACCTTTGCTGTGGTTAGACCTTTTCTGTGGTTGGATTTTTGCTGTGGCTGGACTTTGACTGTGGTTAAGCCTTCAATGTGGTTGGACCTTTCCTGTGGTTTTTTGGAGCTTTTTGGTTCAAGTAAAGCTTGAACAACAAAGCTGTGTTTGCTGTGCTTGGGGCTTTACTGTGGTTGGGACGTTACTGTGATAGGAGCTTAACCGTAGTTTGGAGGTTCCAACTGTGGTTTGAGCGGTTTTTAGCAGGACCTTTCCCACCTTTGCTATGGTTGGACTTTGGCTGTAGTTGGACTTTGCTGTAGCTGGACCTCTTCTTAGATAGACGCTGACTCTGGTTGGAGGAATGCTGTTATGTAGTGCTTTGAAATTTCCCAGATTTTCGTCTCCAAGTGCAGCAATTTCGTGGCAACTTGGCTCCGATATTGCTATTCGGCGGCTTCTTACCCATACATTTTGTTCACTGAACGACTTAAATGCACATCACGTTCAAAATCAAAATTATCGCTTTACAGTTTTGCTGGTTTTCCCCCTAAAATAGAGATTTAACGCCTATTTACAGTCGCAAATATGCAGTTTCGCGACAATTTTAGCCGCAAACTCGCATTTTAGGGAACTTGAGCCCCGAAGCATGCAATTCCGTAGTACATAGTTATTTATCCATCGAATCTTGACTCTTTGGCCACCACTTGCAATTTTAGCGACTATTTAACTCTGAAACTGGCAGTCTCCCCCAGTTAGCCCTAAAAACTTTCGTTACAACACCTCGGGTATCTCTCTGCGCCTCCCACGTGAACTTCCAGTTGAACACGTCAGACTCTGAGGGCAGTGGCAGGCGTTGGGATTTTAAGCCAAAAGCCCCCCCCCCCCCCAGGCAGCGCTCGGCTCGATGGTTTCGAGTCCTGTGTCTCACGGTTGACTCCGGAAAAAGGCGAGGAAATCGTGAAATTCAAATGAAGTCTGACTGTACGACACGACACTTGTGTGATTGGCAGTACGACACGAGTATGCCATTTTTAGGGCGTTAATAGCCAGATTTCTTATATTTTTAGGGCACGAATGGTCAATTAGAAACATTTTCAAGGCGTGAAGGCTCAGTTTGGCCATTTTTGACGCGCGAATGGTCGGTAATGTCATTTCCAGACCAGGAATAATCCGTTTAGTCATTTTCAAGGCGCCGTTATGGCCATTTCAATAAGCCACGAATGGTCTATGTGTTATTTTCATGACACGAATAGGCAGAATTGCCGTTTTAGGGCCCGACCGGTCAGTTATGCCGTTTTCATAGCGGTAATTGCCAATTTAGCCATTTTCAAGGTTTGACTGGGGAAACGCCAATTTACAGTTTATAGAGGCAACTTCGTGAACAAAATGGAAGCAAAATTGCTAATTTGCGGTTGAACAATGGAGAGAAACGCTAATTCACAGCAAAAATTGGAAAAAGGGGGCTAATTGTCGAATAAATTTGAGGAAAACACGCTAATTCTCAGCTAAAATGAAGAAAAATAGCCAATTTGCGACTGAAATTGAGAAAACGCTCTAATTCAAAAGTGCACATTTACCGCTAAAACTAAGAAAACATGATTGGAGTGAACAATCCTTGAAGAAATTGCTGATTCTGAGATAAATATCCGATTTTGTAAATTATGCCCGGTGCCGTTTTAAGGTCCGAACCGAACGGTCAGTTATGCAGTTTTCAGATAGGTAATTGCCAATTTAGCCATTTTTTAGGTTTAGAGAACGGTCATTTTTGCTGTTTTCAGGGCGAGAATAGTCTTTTTAGGTATTTTCAAGGCTGACAGTGTAGCTTATTTTAGGACACATCAGTTATACCGATTTGGTGGCTTGAATGCTCAGTCTGGCCACTTTTAGGGCGCATAAAATCGGTCTTGCCATTCATATATAAGGCGTAAATAGCATAATACGCCAAGAGTCCTGTCACCGTCAATTTGGCCAATTATGGCGCCCGGATGGTTTATTTTGCCATTTGTGGAGCAGGAATCATCTGTTCAGGCATTTTCAGGGCAAAAAGTGTCAGTTGATTCATTTTTTAAGACTCTTAGGGCCGTATTAAGAAACCAACCTTAACCTTTACATCTCCTTTAAGCGCTTCAAAACAGATGGCATGTTTTTATAAACCATCACATTTTTCAACTCCTTTAGTTAAGGCTTCGTAAACGAGGGTTTCTGAAAACTGCCCTTAAACTCAGCTTGGGCATTTTTAGAAGGTGAATCGCCAGTTTGTATATTTTTTGCGCACAATCAATCTGTTTAGCTTTTTTCAAGGCGGAATTTAGCAGTTAGTCATTTGTAAGCGCCTGAATGGTACTGTCGATTTAGCCATTCAAATCCGTTTAGGCTTTTCCTGAGGTGCGAATAGTCAGTTTAACCGTTTATATGGCGCAAATAGTCCGTCAAACCGAGGCGCGAATTGTCAGTTTGGTTATTTTTAGCACGCGAATGGTCGATTAAAGTCATTGTCACGGCGGGAATCATAATTTTTCAGGGCCGCAAGAATCGTTGGTGTAGACATTTTTAGGGCGCGATTAGTCAGTTTTAGCTATTTTTAGGGCGTAAATAGCCAGTTTTGCCATTTTGAGGCGCGAGTATAGTCAGTCTAGCATTTTATATGTCGGGCATTGCTAATTTATCTATTTTTAGGCAGCGAATGGCTGTAAAGTTATCTTTAGTGGAATTTCTCTAGCCTCTACCTCGAAAAAATCCTGAATCCGCATGCCTGGTCAATTGGTATAAATACCATCGATGCCGTGGATAGTTACTTAGCGGGGCTAAATTGCTAAATAACGAACTTTTTGGGCCATTCAAATCCGTTTTTTTTGTTTCTTTTGTTTGTTTGTTTGTTTGTGTGTGTGTTATTTTACTAAACAAAACAATTTCGAGAGTTTCCCTCATACAAAAACCAACCCCCTCATTTCGCAGCCTCAAGAATCAACAGGGAGCAGCCATGACCCACCAATCTCTCAATTATATAAAAAAATCGACCTACTTCAACCCATAATCAGCATGCTCACACAAATATTGCCAAAACTTATCAAATGACTGCATCCACCAATCAGAACCTAATAATAGTCACATGGAATAGCCAGGGTCTAAATAACAAATTCCACGAATTGAACAATTTCTTAATAACACACGACGTCGACGTAGCATTAATAACAGAAACTAAAATGGCTCCTCACATCCATTTTCACGTGCCACAGTACTAGTGAAACAAAGCATTGCACACGTCGAACTTCTCCCGATTCGGGAATACGGAGCCCAGTTAGCTCGAATCGCACTTAAACTTAATGGAATTGATTACTACATAGGTTCCTTTTACTCTGCTCCTGATCGAGAAAATCATCGACTACAACCTTCAACCCTGTGGGCAATCTTTCACGAAATGCGACAAAACTTCATACTTGGGGGCGATTATAACGCAAAACTCCCTCGTTGGGCCTCTACAACCACAAACCCAAGGGGCAGAGTCCTTCAAGATGTTGTCTTTCGACTCGGTCTCGACGTATTTCACCCGCGGGAACCCACACACTATCAAACTAACGCGATGCACTCTCCAGACATACTAGACATTTTCCTTGGTAAAAACCTACACAAACTCACTTCCGACCACTACCCGGTGATGATTATTCTTAATGGTACCCTACGAAGTAAACACCAGGGACAGTTGATCCAACATCCATTTAACTGGAAAGCATATGCCAACTCGCTGGAAAAATCAACTAATTTATCTCTCCCTCTAAAAACTCCAACAGATGTTGATATAGCTATAACTCTCTTGACCCATAACATCCATCACGCAGCGAACGTAGCAAGCACAATTGATGAGCGTCGCATTACCCATGGAAGAAATCCGTATACTCCTCCTCATATTCTCGACCATGTGAAAATCAAACAAGATTCTCGTCGTCTATGGGAAAGAACGAAATACCCCCCTCACAAAACTGCATATAGAAGAGCCACAAACGACCTTAAAATAGCACAGAATTCAATTCATTACAAAAGAACAATGTACTGTTATCCTTGGACAGACAAGACGGATCACTCTGGCGTAAAGCTAAGGCCTTAACTAAGCAGTGCGAAAATATACCACCTTTAAAAAACGGTAACACTTGGGTCTCGACGTCTGAAGAGAAGTCTTGTTCTCCAAAATATTGGAGGAACAATTCAAACCTAATCCAAGCCAAATGCCCGAATTCCATAAGGAAGTAGAAGACGTGGTCGCCCAGCCACTCGCCATTCAACCGTTCAAGGAATACTTCACCCCTGCACTTGTTAAAAATGCAATAGCCAGATCACCCACAAATAAGGCTCCAGGACCGGATCGAATCACCCAGCAACTCCTCACGAACCTTCCCCGCGTAACTCTTGTTCACCTCACTCAAATATACAACGCGATGCTTCGTATGACATACTTTCCTTCCCGTTGGAAACATGCAGAAATTATCATGATTCGAAAACCACAGAAACCAACCAACAATCCAACAAGCTACCGTCTTTTCCAAAGTATTCGAAAGATTAATGCTGCCAAAGCTTCTGCCTTACCTATCCCCAGCTATACCGAATTTCCAATTTGGATTCCGCTCCCACCACTCCTGCCAGCAACAGCTCCATCGCGTGGTGGAAGAGATCCTCGAGGCATTCGAAAATCATGAAGCGTGTCATGGCGTTTGCCTTGACACAGAAAAGGCCTATGACAGGGTATGGCACTCTGGTCTATTATTCAAGCTGAAACCATTATTGCCTGACACTTACTATCGGCTGATACAATCGTTTCTATCAAACCGCACATTTCACGTAAAGTGTGAAACAGCACAGTCTCTGAGCAAGGGTATGACCGCTTCGGTACCTCAAGGAAGCGTGTGGGGGCCAATCTTATACTTGATCTACGTGAGCGACATCCCAACTTCACCAAACACGACTTCCGCTATGTTTTCCGATGACCACGCAATCAATGCGGCATCGTGGCGTCAAATAACGTCCAATCTCACCTTGACGCACTCGAACAATGGTCAAAAGAATGGCGTATCTCCATAAATGAAAGTAAGTCGACCGCCATGATATTTACCCTCAGAACGAAATACGACACTCGCCCCCCGAGGTACAAAAACACCGAATTACCTAAAGCTAATGCAGTTCGATATCTGGGCATCTACCTTCAAACAAGACTTACATACGATCATCATATAGGTGAGTTAGTCAAAAGAATACGCACACGCCTAAATCTCTTGAAACCCTTGCTCGGACGCTACTCGCCACTAACACTCGATACGAAAGCGTCTGTTATACATCACCCTGGTGCGCCCGATATGGCAGTACGGTTGTTCTGTCTGGGGCACAGCAAGCAAAACGCAAATAAAGAGAGTCCAAACCCAGCAAAACAGAGCGCTTCGTATCATGACGGACGCACCATGGTTCGTCAAGAACACCGTTCTCCACAACGTCCTTGACACTCCCACAGTCGAAGAAGTCATCCGAACTACCATCAATAACTTACACACCTCTTTTCAAATCATCCGACCCCCATATTCACCAGTTTATTGTCACCGTGGGAAAGACTGCAAAACCATACACGATACACGACGACTCAAAAGAAAGAGAGCACCGGACTTGCTCAACTGAACACTGCAATGTAATCATCTAAATTATTATCATCGTTACTACCCCATGTATGAATTGCTATACCCAATTTATTAATGATTAATGTTAAATCTAACAACGTATAATAGAGGGACTGTTACTGGACAGAAACCCTCCCTCATGTGCCATTAGCACTCCTGTACAAAAGTAAGATCTCAAATCCAATTAACCCAACATACTATTAAAATACTGAAAGTTGTACAGTGGAACCTCGATAACTTGAACCTCACGGGTAAATGAAAAAATTCGAGTAATCGAGAACCTCGACTAACCGGGGTTCGAGTTATCGGGGCCTAGAATAACCGATTTCGAGTTATAGAGGTCCCAAGTTAGAAGACCTCTTCTGAATCCCCTCTTCGATGTGATAACTTCGAGTTATAGAGGTGAAGTACTCAAAACTTCGACTTATAGAGGTAAAAGGAGGACTCAAGAGGATCTTAAGGAGGATTTTTCGGTCCACGAGCCTAGGAAAATTCGTCTTATCGAGGTTTCAGTTCGACTTATAAAGGTAAAAATGAAGGCAAATTGTAAGGAAAGTCAAAGGGATTCAAGAAAATTCGGTTTATCGAGGAATTCGAGTTACTGAGGTTCGAGTTATTGAGGTTCCACTGTACTTTGTTAATAAAAACAAAAACAAAAAAACAAAAACCAAATATCTCGATCTTGGCTTCTTTAAAAACCAAATTTCGCAGGTTTGACTCGCATTATTACAAAATTTCACGGAATTTTTTCAGAAGGATCAATTAAGCAGGATTTGCTTTACCAAAACAGCAGCCAACATCGGTGATTGGGGAGGGGGGAGCTGTCTCACGTGCTCAAATTACGATGTCCCCACGGTAGCATTATACTATCGTATCGACACAATTATAAAACGTGAAAGTTTGGCGGCATTTGTCTTAGGCTTGCCATCAAACCGCTTTATAGTTCGTAACAGTCATACTGAGCTTTTATTTACTAAAAATAAAGACAGGGGAATATCGTAAAAGAACAGTGGTGGAAGAGTTGAGTCACACTCGTCTAGACTTCATGTTTATAAGCGGCTTGCACCTGTACGGTCGTTTTGTTCCCAAGCTCATTGGAGTGGAAACTATTTTTTATTCGGGGATGTAATTAGGAACATTTTACCCCATTTATTGACATAATTTTCTGCTTTTTACGGAGTTTCTCGCGGTAAAATTTGCTGGTGCTGCCAGGGAGCATATAAACAAAACAATTTATCGAAAATGCCAACTGCATGATAGTCGTGAGCATCTATTTTTTCCGCCTGTGACGGCAATTAGCCAACCTTTTTATATCTTTAACATCTTGAACTTGATTTTCAAGAAAGGTGTTTTGCTACTTCACTCTCCCCCCCCCCCCCACAACAACAACATCAGGTCCTATATTTAGCCTCGCAGTACCATCCCAGACTGGTTGAACGGAAGAAATGTCCGTAAAGGGTAGAAATTGTGAAGACCAGTTCCTTCATTTTTTCTTCTCTCTCTCACACACTCCCCTTTGGCAGGAGGAGGCGGGGGATCTTTGAGGCAACAGCCTTCTTGGCCTTTCACTCCTAAAAAAAAAAAAAAAATACTCACTACTGGGACTACCGAGAGACTCCGAGATGTTAAAAAGACTCAACATCTGTCGAATGTCGCGATTTTTATTCCTCGACGGTAGCGAATTAACTATCTTAATACTACGCGTAACGAATTATATAGGAGAGAGCGATCAGCGTCATCGTTCGATTTTTTTTTTTTTTTCGTAAATTAATTTTTGTTAGCTGACAGATCCGCTTTTACTCTACCTCAATGCTTTTTAGCGAATTCATGACACTCACGTCTCAGTCGTAAACCCATTCATCGTTTATTTTGCAAACCATACGGTAGCCCTCACGCAGCGTTTCATGCGTAAGTAGGCCACTAACTTAAAAAAAAAAAAAAAACGTTTTCTTTTAATGGCTCAATGATGTAATTTAGAAGTTAAGGCCCTCCCCGCGTCTTCACCACCATCACTCCAATAGCATGACTCGGCTCCATTCATTTTCATTCGCCCCCTCCTCCTCCTTTCCACCTTCCGAAAAATATCGAAGTTTCTAATTTGTTTTCATTCCAAAAAAGGGCATGAGGCGAGAAAAAAAAAAAGTGAGAGCTATACAAAACGGTCCATTTGGAAATACAATTTTGAGTTTCTAAAACTTGTCTCAACTTCAAGAGCAGCGCTTTTGTTGTTAGTTTTATAGAACGGTCACACGAACGTATACGAACTTAATTTTTTCATCCTGCGCGGGCTGTCGTTGTCATTTTTTGTGTGTGTCTGTGTGTACAAATAAAAAACTGCCTCGGGATAAATCTCTCGGATCTCGGTCCCCCCCCCCCATCCCGAAATTGTTTTATTACGCCCCTTTAAAACGAGAAACATGAACCACCACACGGGGCGGCGGGGCGTCCGACGCGGATGATGTGCGTCCGAAAAAAACAAAATGAAATATTCAAGGCACGTCGCGTCGTCTTCGAGTTTTGGTGTGGCGTTGTTTTGTAACGGAAGAAATAAACGCGAAACAAATTTTCATTTTCTATCGACGTTGTTTTGAAAACAACACGAACTTGTTCTCTCCGCGTAATTAAAAGCAATTACCGTAATTACGGCGTCTTTCAAATGACCGAAGACGCGCGATTTTTTCAAGTGATAGCCCTGCAAGGGTTATTACTCGGCGGTGATCAAAATAAACTCGGGAGGCTCTCGAATAAAATTATTTCTCAGAGATTTTCTTCTGAATTATAAAAAGTAAAAAATGTGACTCTTCACGACACTGTAAATCGAAGATTTTATAACTTACAGTTTAAGCGCACCATTCCAATTAAAAATGCTGAGGATTTCGCACAAGCTTACCTGCAACAAGAAAATAAATTTCAGATTACTAATTAATAAACAGTCATCAATAAATGAAAGGGAAGGAGTTTTATTTTCGAATTTTTAAAGTTGGGAAAGCTCAATTATAGACAATTATCATCCCTAAAAGAGGCCGCAGATTGAGGTCCTCATGCAATGAAAGTCAAAAACCGCGTTTTCTATATAGGGGAACACCAGGATAATTGGTGGCCAGGGGGCCCAGGTCACTCGAACAGCACTCTATGCTGCAGACGCGGATTCAGGATTGTCACAAGGAGGGGCTTTAGTAATTATTGTGTACTTCGCTCTACTAAAAATGGCTTGCCATCGCCATTTGAACCCTTCAAAGTTCAAATAGCTTAACTATAGCAATCCCCACCGTGAAAACGGTTAAACAGAACATAGTACTCACGGCCCAAAGTGGCAAAACTGACGATTCGCATCTTAAATATGGCTTAACTGACTATTTTAGTCTTAAAAATAGCCAAACTGACAATTTCCGCTGTAAATATAACCAACCTGACTTCACGCGCCCCCCAAAATGGCCAATACTGACTATTTGAGGTCTTTATTGGCTTGACGGACTAATATCAACTGCTTGTATAAATGATGGATTCACGCACCCAGAATGGCCACAACTGAACATTCTCGCCAGCGAAAATGACTGAAATGGCAATTCCCGCTTTAAAAAGGATGAAATTGACCATTCGAACTCTAGAATGGCAAAACTGACGATTCAAGCCGTAAAATCGGCAAGCCCTCCCCCTCCCTGCCCCAATAAATAGTCAAACTGAGACGATTCGAGCCCTGAAAATGCATAAACACATGATCCCGAAAATGGCCGAAACCGACGATTGGCGCACGAGAAAATGGCTAAAATGACAATGGCACTCTAGAAAACGGCAAAAATGGCAATTCATGCCCCCGAAAATTTCTCACTGAATATTCTTGCCCTGTCAATGAAAGTTAGTGCTGTAACAGTGGCCAAAATGGCTATTCCCGCGCTTAACGCGGCAAAACTGACTCCATGCGGCCTATAAATGGTTAAAATAAGCCTTTTCCCAGCTTGAGGATGTCTAAACTGAGTGTTCGAGCCCAAAAAATAAACAGCAAAACTGGCTATTTCACGCTCTAAAAATGACCCAACTGGATCATTTGCATCCTACAAGAGGCACAGGTCATGCATCAATCGTCAGGGGCGTCTTAAAGGGGGCTGAAAGCATTATAGACATCCCCCAATATCGCATTAACAGTCGGTTACAACCGATGGGGGGGGGGGGGTTATCACGGATAACGCCGCAAAAACGCTTCAAACGGTTCGTCTGACTCGGGGGAAAACCTAAAAATGTGCGGATAACCCCGATTGAAAATTCTTAGGATAGTTTTCTCAGTGTAATCCGATTTGAGCTGTATACACGCGGTAGCGCCTGGTATCCACCAAAAAACCCAACTAAGTGACCAAAGAATTGGTCCACGAGTTAGCACCCCTCCACCCCACCAATTTTAGCTGCGAATGAGCGCTTTATCTCAATTTTCAGCCTGGAATTAGCGGTTTTTCATATTTTTAGTCGCGAATACGCGCATTATATAAAATGTACCCGCAAATTAGTGCTTTTTAAAACCTCAGCAGCGCACTAGCACTGTATCTCGATTTTATCTTAATTGCAGTCATAATGATGCCTCGAGAAACCATGAGAATGGTCGTTTTTTCAACTTTAGTTGAACTTGATGCTGAGTGCTGAGCGATTGATTGATACTTGTTCTCAAATTTATAGCTGTGACTTTATAGCGTTGTTTACCTCAATTATGGCCGCAAATTAGTGTTTTTCTCGAGTTTTAGCTATATGGATTTGGTGATTTTTTTTTTGCAATGAATTAGCGCTTTTTCCAAACTTTTTACGCGTACATGGCCTAGGATTAGCACGATAACGTGACTTCTGAATTAAGTCCTCCTATTGAGAGCGGACAATAGAAACTTGCGGTGTCAACGTATGACTTCTGTGTTTCGTCCTCGCAAAGTCGCTTTCAGATATTTCTCAAACTGGCGTATTTTTCTTAATTTGTGTGGCCAATGAGCGCTTGTTCCCAATGTTAGCCGCGAATCAAGGCTTTTAAAATCTATAAAAATCCCTATTTCCGCACATCTTTTAAAGCTTTTCGGGGGCAGCTCTCTCTGAATGGAGACCCGGGGTGGTTCATGTCGGTACGCTATTGGTTGTGGCAGCCGAGACTAATATTGAGAAAAAGCTCTCATTAGCATCCTAGAATGGAGAAAGATGCCAATTTACGGTATATGGAGGAAATAATATTGCTGAAATGAAGAAAAATCGCTAATTCGTGGCCGAAATGGAGAAAAACCGCTAATTCACGGCTGTAAAATTGAAATAAACGCTAATGCTTAAACAAATATGAGAAAACGCTAATTAGGTAATCAATCTGAGAAAGCGCACTAAGCGCGTTTCGGGAAACGTCAATTCACGGTTTTTGGAAGCTAATGCGCGGTTAAAATGAAGAAAAACGCTAATCCGAGGGTCAATAATTAGTAGTTAAAAATGGAAAAAGGGCCAGTGAGAAAGTTTCACATTTTCCAAAAAAAATTTTTTTCGATGAGGCATATCAATCCTTCCCTGTAAATAAATAAATAAAAATGTAAAACCCTTCAGAAATATTTTTTATTCATAAACAAAAGTTGGCATATTTCAAATCCCGCCAAAACGAACATTTTCCGCAATGTAATATCGCATGTATTCTCTGTCCTTTTCATATCTCTAAATAGCTCATCTGTTCATCCTCCATTATTTTATTATTGGAGAGCTCTTGTAGAAAGTAAGGCCAAGAAACACAACAAACCGCTCTCCGACAGCTACGTTGCAGGCGATTTTTTTTTTTCGGAAGGCGCATGTGACACAAACATGCTAGCTGGCGTGCTTGAAATGGCCTAAAACTTCAAAAATCGCGTATTTATTAACTGTTGGATTATTTTACGAAAGATCACGATTTATGCTCTATTTTAGCATAAATAAACCTTAAAAAATAGATTAATGAATAAGTTCTGACCCATGAAACTTCCTCACTGTCGAATTGAGAAAAAAAGTCTAATTCGCGGCTATAATGAAGAAAGAAAACGCCAATTCACAAGTCCTGGAGGAACTCCGCGGCTAAAATGAAGAAAAACGCCAATTCACGGCTAAAATTTAAAAAAATGTTAATATCCGAAAGTGGAAAAAATGGCTAATTCGCTAATAAAATTGGCGAAAATGCTAGCTAATTCGATGTAACTGAGAAAATTCGCTAATTTGCGGCTAACATTGAGAAAAAGCGTTAGTTCACAGATAAAAACAGAAGAATGGCCAATGCCCGGCTAAAATAAAGTAAAATCGCTAATTTGAAAATAGAATTGTGAAAACGCTCCAATTCGTGGATGACATTGAGAAAAGCGCACACTTACCGCTAAAACTGAGAAAAGATGATTAAAGTGAACATTCTTCGAAAAAATTGCCGATTCCGAGAAATATACCTGCATTTTGAATTATGACCGCGATAAACGGGAGAACGGCTGATTTTTGGGATAATGTCCGACATTGTGGAAAAATTGACTGATTTTGTGAAAAAGGCCTGATGATATTATGACTTAAAACGACATTTGGGTACGGGAAAAACATGTCTGATTTTTTCTCAGAACAGAGGCAAGATTTGTTATTCTCATGCCAAGAAATGGCCAGGTTAACTTATCCGAAAAAAGCATAGCCCGTTGTGCCCCGTCCAAAATGCAACTATATGAGTGACGATTAGCATCCCTCGCAGATAACTGCGAATTGCCCGGCTTAACGATTCGCGCTATACCGATTAACGTTATTGTAAAAATTGTTGAATACTACAATAAAGGAATATTATATAACTTATTGTGAGGGGAGAGGGCATTTTCGACGGTGCACGCAATAGTCTTGGCGCGTGGCGACATGAAAGAGTCGGATCGAGCTGTGATCCCCTTCTTCCTTCCCAAAATTATCATAAAATTTACTTCTTTCACATCTTGATCTTAATTAATTAAGAATCTCAACCTATAATTGTCCTCCTGGTCAGTTAAACGGTGGAGGGGGTAAGGGGCGCTATTTCCCAATTCAAAAAAAAAAAAAAAAAAAAAAAAATATGAAGATTAAATACCTTGGAGAAAGCTTCAACGGGCTTATTTTTTCGTTATAAATAGCCGCTTTTTTAAAAAAATCGTTTACCGTGGGCAACTTCTTAAAAATTCCTCCATCATTAATAACTGTAATAAGGTTGATTCAATTTAGATGAAGCGGTGAAGGCGGGGAGAAGTGAAACTAGTCATTCAAAAATAAAGACGTGCACGCATGCACGCTTAATTTCATTTAATTTGTTGTAATATTTAAAATAATGAACTCGTCAGCTAAGGAATCATTAATTTTAAAGTTGTACGCATTCTAAAGACGTTAACCCAGAGCGCAACGGGAAACTTTTCCTTCTAGTCAGTCTCATAAATATGTTCGTCGTCGTTTTTTTCTCAATATATACACGATTTCGTTTACTATACTCATATCTGTCGCCTTCTAATCGAGGTTGAAATGCGGTTTTAGGCCGTAAAAATCCATTTCTTGTACTCTCTAGAATCGAGATTGTGAAGTGGAACCAAAATGCATCAAAATTGAGGAATTTTCCTCCGTTAGATGCATGGGCGTAGGTACGGGGGGGATATGGGGGATAGATCCCCCCCCCCAGAGCTACAAGTATGCGAACGAAGGGGCACTAGTACCAACGCTCTGTAAAGAGCCTCATAAAATCTCCAATAATGAGCGTTTCTCGTTGACGTTACGTTTAGCAGATTTTCTCGACTTCAAGCAGCCCGAAAAGATCCGCGTGCGTCCATGCTTCTTTGGACTTCAAACCCCACGAAGTAGCGTACCGGGGGCAAGAGGGGGGGGGACGTCCGAGAAGCTTAAATACGGAAAAATGAGGATTTTTAGGTTATCCATGGATGTAGGTATGTGAAGAGGTCGGACGGTAGGACAGCGATTTGACTACTTTATACAAATTCCTGTTTATTCGACCTGGAGAATATAACGTTGCAAGTCAAAGGTGGCTCAAATTGAGAAAATTCAAGATGTCTTGAGGAAAATTCGCGGGTAAAAGAGAAAATACACCGTGTCCCCAGTTTCATTAGGTTCTTAAAGCCCAGTAAAGTGCTAATCGGCAATTTGCAACTTGCTGACGCGGCAAAAAATTGAAAAAAGCGCTTATTCGTGGTCTCACGTTGCAACTTCACGACTAAAATTGAGGCAAAATCGCTGATTCACGGTGCATGGAGGCCATTCTACGAATAAATTGTGGAAATCAACGCAAAATTGTTGTTTTTGGGCCAACGCCGCGGTTAAAATTGAGAAAACACGCTATAATATTGACAACAAAAAATACGCGTTCAGGTTAAAATTGGACAAAAATGGCAAATTCACAACTGAAATTACGAAAAATCGCCCTTTCGCGTATAAAAAATGGAATAGATGCTAAATCCCGCAAAATTAGCGTAAAACGCTATTCCACAGCTGAAATTGGGAGAAATTGCTAATTTGCAATTGGCGGATATAGGTGAGGAAAAACGTTAATTCACGGAAGCAAATGAAGGAATTCACTAATTCGTAGCTAAAATTGAAAAAAAATCACTAATTAGCGCAGCTGAATTTGAGAAAAACGCTAATTTTCAGATCTAAATTGAGGAAAAGTGCTAATTCTCAGCTAAAAATGGAAAAAATGGCTACTTTGCAGCTTAAATTGAGGAAAACGCCAATTCACTTCTAAAATTCAGGAACCTCACTAACTCTCGTATAAAGTGTGGTGAAAGTTTTAATTTAAATACGCGCCTTAATCTGAAGGCAACTTTGTGGCTAAAAGTAAGAAAAACCGCAAATTCAGGCACGGTTATAAGTAGAAACAACGGTGATTCACGGGCTGGAACTGACAAGAAGCAATATGCTACACCTAAAAGTAATATAAAATTGCTAGTGCGGTGCTAAAAAGTGAAAAAACCGCTAATTTGCGGGTAATATTTAGAAAATAAATAATTACCTAGTCTGGCCAAAATTAAGAGATTTTGAAAGTTAATTTTAAACCTGAATTGATAAAAAGTGCTAATTCGCGGTTAAAATTGAGAAACATTCTAATTTGCGTCAAAACTGATAAATACGTCATTCGCGGTTTCTGAATGCAACTTTTGAGGCAGAAATTGAGAAAAAGCGCGAATTCATGGCAATGGGTGAAAAAACGCTTATGCGCGGACAAAACTGAGAAAAATCGCTCATGCACAGCATATGGTGAACCAAAAAAATCCTAATTTATGAAAAGCCCTCTATTTCGCGGCTAATATTGAGGAAAACTCTAATTTTCAGCTAACACTGAGAAAAGTGCTAATCCCCTGCTAAGAAAATTGAAAAAATCGGCAATTTGCTGCTAAAATTGAGGAACGCTCCAAAACTCGTGGAAAATGAAGAAACTCGCTCACGGGATATAAACGCTACCTTTTTTTTTTTTTTTTTCTTTTCTTTTTTTTAACTTCACAGAATAACTCCCCAGAAGAAACTATCACATACCAAACTCGACCTATAAGATCTGTTGTGGTGTAAAACGCCTCTTTGCTGCTAAAGTTGAGAAAATGCGCAATTCATGGTTATGAGAGGGGGGGGGGACAAAACTGCTAATCCGCGGGTGAAATTGAGAAGAACGATAAACGCAGCCAAAATTGAGAAAATAAGCGCTGATTTGCGGGTAAAGCTGAAAAAAAGCACTCATTCATGGCTAAAATTGATAAAATTCTCGGCTTAAACTGGTCATAAAGCGCTAATTGGCGGATAGAAAAGGTGAAATGGTGGTAATTCGTGGCTAAAATAAGGAAAAGGCCAAGTTAAAATTATATGTCTTGTTCATATAGAGAGTTAGGGGCCTCTTGGAGATTTCCGCGATTGGGCCCCAATAGGTGTAGGTCCGCGAGTGACCCCAGGATACGCGGTTTCATCCATTTCTAAATTTTGGCCGTTTCCTCTAAAAATCGCCAAACTGAAAGATTTTTAGGGTCATTTTTTCTGAGTCTTTCGATTTGAGCCGAAAGTATGAGTCCCGTGGAGATACGCTCAATTGACCAATGTACGCGGTTTCCTTCCCAACATCATTGAGTGGGAACCACTGCCCCTTAAATTGCGTAAAAGTGTGCGTTTTGCATTTGCACTCGTATCATCGACTTCGTCGATCTGCATCCGGGAGAACTTCATGGGACTAGCAGACTCAGACTAGCCTCTACTCTCATTCCATAACGGAACGATTTGTCGAAAATAAAATTC